>JAUPFV010000004.1:54453780-55845438 GCA_036936605.1 Limnanthes douglasii subsp. nivea
TACCATGCAAATAAAAAATATGAGACAATCCTTAACTTAGTATATTTGATACAGTTTTGAGCTTAGTACATACGAGACTACTTATAAATGAGTAATGTGAGACAATAGTGATGTAGCGAAGATTGCGGACAAACTGGTTTCTTGGTCAGGTATCGGAATTAGGTGAAATAGGTACTCAAATCGAAGATTTCGACGAGACCGTAAGATTTCAAAACTGTGACTTGTCACAAAGTTTAATACCCAAATTCGACCTCTAAAACCTTCAAAAATCAGTTTTCATATTTAGACGTTATTTTATTTATTTCTTTTATTTTCTAGACATTTATGTAATTTTCTTTATTTGATATTAGGGTTTTGGATAGATGCTATATAAAGCATCCTATACCTTATTTTATCGTCAGACTTTGATGAATAAAAATTGAGAATTTCTCTTAGTCTCTTATACTCTAACCTAGGGTTAGGGTTTATATATCTTGTTTCTTCTTTTCTCTTTGTGTTTGCAGACATCTATTCTATCTCGTAGCTTGACGCTACCATATTGGTATCAGAGCCAGAGTTCCTCCGACGTGGGTAACAAAGGTATGCCGCCAAAGCGATCCTTGCGAGGGAAGTCCACTCTTCCGATCGCAGAATTGGTCGACCGTGATGAATTCGAACAGTTCCGATCGCAGATAGATGAATGGATGAATTCGCTGCGACATCAAATGAAGAAAGCGATAGGAGATATTGAAAGGTTGACCACCACCGGATTTCAAACTCCAACCATAAATTCAAAGGCGGAAGTCTTTTTCACAAGATCCAACCACAACTACAATTTGGAAAAACCAAAGGGGAAGGAGATCCATCAAGTAGCTGTTGGTGACATGGAGGGTTCGCCGATACTCGACCATCCACTTTTTGCTGAGTATGAGGCTGACTACGAGGGTGAAATTTATGATGAAACTTGGTCGGAATTAGGAGATCCGATTTATGATGTATACGGTGATGAAGAAGAAGACGATCCGATTTATAATGTATACGATGATATTTGGATAACACCAGAAAAAATCGCATCTTCTTTCGACAAGGTAAACAATAATTCTTTCTCTAATCCTAGAAGAAAATCAAAAATTAAGATTAAAAAATTGAAACCTTTGAAACAAAATTTTTGGTCCACTGAAAAAGACAAAAATTTGGAATCCAAATTTTCAACGACAGCGGATAATTTTGGAGATTATTCAACACTGTTCTTGCCGCCATCCAGACCACCTGACAACACTCACTCAGTCGTTATCTTGCCACGGATAACCACTGCCGAAATTTTAGTCCGTGTTGCATCCTTTGAGTTACTGGATAGAATATTTATGGAATTCGCGACGATTTGGGTGAAAATGAAAGATCAAGTTCGTGCTTTAGAAAGGAATTGGCCTGAGGAGCTGTCGGTGAAACGGCTTCACGGAATCGCGGAAGGAGCCGCTGCCGAACCTATTGGACCTGGCGTTGCTGCATCGTCTCTGAAAACGAGTTGCTTGAACGAGCGGTACAACGGAACAAGTTTCGGGCCTCTAAGCACCGGAGCAAAGAATTTAAGAGCTTTAAAGCTTTTCAGATGCTCTGGCGATTGGGATAGGCTTCTTCAAGTGATGGGGGATCGTGTGGTAGGCATGGTCGAGATTCATCTAGCGAGGATTCAGGTTATTGATTCAGGCCTATCCGCTATATCAAATTGCTTACCTCTTGAGATTCTTCATCTTGTTAAAATCCTAGAATGTACCAATGTCGGTCTTGCTTCGGTAGCCGAACGTTGTAAGCTTCTAAGGAAGCTTCACAGTGATGGATGGAAAGCTAATAGGATAGGAGATGAAGGGTTAATAGCTATAGCGAAATATTTCCCTAATCTCCAAGAACTAGTTCTTATCAATGTGAACCCAACAAAGCTGAGTTTGGAAATGTTAGCCTCTAATTGCCAAAACCTAGAACGATTAGCATTATGCGGCAGTGATACAGTTGGGGACCCTGAGCTTTCATGTATTGCTTCTGAATACTTGGCTTTAAAGAAGTTATGTCTTCAGTTGTTAAAGTTTGTCGATCTTGAGCTTGAGAAAGTTCTCGGAGATATGCCACAGAAAACTTTCGAATTCAACCAGGTTGAGGATGCAGGGGAGCCTCTTCATATAGCTTCGGGGATCACAGTTTTGGATTCTCTGCAGAGAAGATTGAGACTTTCTTCGGTTTGCTCGAAATGCTTTTTGACGCCCAAAGTAGATAGATGTGTGACAGGGCTCGTTGCACAGCAGCAAACTGTAGGCTCCTTACAGATTCCTCTTGCTGATGTTGCTGTTATTGCGCAGACCTATACCGACTTCAGTGGAGGAGCTTGTGCCATTGGGGAGCAGCCAATCAAAGGCTTGCTTGACCCTAAAGCCATGACAAGATTGGCGGTTGGAGAAGCTTTAACGAATCTTGTCTGGGCGAAGGTTGCATTCCTTTCTGATGTGAAAGCAAGTGGTAACTGGATGTATGCTGCGAAGCTTGATGGAGAAGGAGCAGCTATGTACGATGCAGCCATGGCTCTTTCAGAAGCTATGATCGAACTCGGTATCGCCATTGATGGAGGAAAAGACAGTCTTTCAATGGCAGCCCATGTAGCCGGTGAGGTTGTTAAGGCTCCTGGAAATCTTGTAATCAGCGCCTATGTTACTTGTCCTGATATACCAAAGACAGTGACACCAGATTTGAAGTTAGGAGATACTGATGTTTTGCTTCACGTTGATTTGGCAAAGGGGAAGCGGCGCTTACGTGGATCTGCCCTGGCTCACGCTTATGACCAAATCGGTAATGACTGTCCAGATCTCGAGGACGTTTTGTACCTGAAAACAGTCTTTGATGGAATTCAAGATCTTTTTGGAACCGCACTTGCATTTTCTGATAGTTTGGAGAATTCAAAGAGTACAAATGTAGTTACTCAGACAAAGCGAGCCAAGGTTATCTTGCAAACTTTTAAGCAGCTGAAAGAGTTGTTGGAAGCGGAAACTTGCATCAGTGAAGAACTTAAATGTGGGAAAGAAGCCTGCCCAACAGTGGTAAATATTGTTGAGAACTTCGATGGGATTACACTTCACGCGTCTAACCTGGATATAAAAATCGAATCTGACGACTTAGATCTAGGTAAGGAGTTGCCAGCAGAATATGACGAACTCAAACTAGACAGTTTAAAGATGGCTGAAAAAGACGAGCTTATACCGAAACAATTACTTCTAGATGAAGCGGGTGAGTCTTTGATGCATTCCGAAGGGGACTTAGAATCCGGGATGTGTATTGTTATGCAAGAGAACAGCCAGGTGAAGGAAAATATGGAAAGTTTGTTCAAAGAAGGTGCCAATAGTTCTTATAGTTTAGATGATTGGACGATTGAAATAGCACGAATGAAAAGCTCTAAACATGAAATGGAAGTTCATGTGTCTGAACTAGAAGATGAAAGCGTTCATTTATCAGAAAGAGTATGGAGCCTAGAAGCACAGGTGAGGTATCTGACTGACGAGAGGGAGTCTACCCGTTTTGAATTACAGAAGTCAGAATTACTTGCTAGGAATTTCCAGGATGACGTAATAAGACTGGAAGCTGAAATGGAGAAGCAGAAATTTGAACACTTCAACAAGGTTTATTGGGAAATTGATGAAGAATTTGAATTCCGTTGGGCCAAGTTTCTTATCAAGCTTTATGGTAACTTTTTCGATGCTGACTTGGATGCTATAACTCGGGGTTTCCATAGCATGGGAGTTGAGTCAGTCACTTCCGAATGTCGTAGTGCAGTTCGTCCAATGTTTCCACGTTTTGAATTCGAGGTCGAATTCTTTCCAACCGGGGAAGGATGATGTAGCGAAGATTGCGGACAAACTGGTTTCTTGGTCAGGTATCGGAATTAGGTGAAATAGGTACTCAAATCGAAGATTTCGACGAGACCGTAAGATTTCAAAACTGTGACTTGTCACAAAGTTTAATACCCAAATTCGACCTCTAAAACCTTCAAAAATCAGTTTTCATATTTAGACGTTATTTTATTTATTTCTTTTATTTTCTAGACATTTATGTAATTTTCTTTATTTGATATTAGGGTTTTGGATAGATGCTATATAAAGCATCCTATACCTTATTTTATCGTCAGACTTTGATGAATAAAAATTGAGAATTTCTCTTAGTCTCTTATACTCTAACCTAGGGTTAGGGTTTATATATCTTGTTTCTTCTTTTCTCTTTGTGTTTGCAGACATCTATTCTATCTCGTAGCTTGACGCTACCAAATAGTTAGCTTAGTACGTGCAAGATAATTCTTAGCTTATTATATATGAAACTAGTTATAAGGGAGTAATGCGAGACCATACAAAAACAAAATACAATATACGAGACCAAAGATATATGATAAATACGAGATGGCCTATTTACAAAGGATGCGAGATAATTCATAGCTAATAACATGAAAGACTTGTGATAAAAAAAGTAATATAAAAGTAGTAATATATATAATGAATACGAGACTAGTTATAAATTAGTTTTGTGTGATAAGAGATTAGATATGAGAAATAAGAGATTGGTTATAATAAGAATATGAGTTGGGAAATTCACACTCATTTTTAATAGTAATCTCTTTAGACGTCTATTCTCTAATTCTTAATTTCATATTTTGTCTTTATACTTTTAAATTATATATTTTCTTATTTATCAAATTTTTAGGTATTTTCACATGACAACATCTTTTATTTTGTAATGTTTTAACTAAATGGTTATTGCTTTCTGTGTATATGCGAAACCTTAGTTAATAAATTACATATTAGATACGAGATGTATATACCTACAAGCCAGATGAGTGATATGCGAGATGAAAGTAAGCAATTTTACACAAAACCAAGGTAACTAATTTTATGCGATACCAGATGTAAACAATACCAATATTTATTCGTGGTGTGAGACTATGCATATACCTACAAGCCAGATGAGTGATATGCGAGACAAAGGTAACCAATTTTATACGAGACAAAAGTAATCAATTTTATGCAAAACCAATGTCAAAATATGTAACTAAACGAGGAAAAGTAATCAATTTTATATGGTATTGATCTTTATTTTTTTATTTTGTTTTTCATATCATCGAAAAATCAAATTTTCACTTTTTTTATTCTTGTTTTTCTCATTCAGAATATCTAGGTTCGTTTTTGTTTTGTTTAATGGCATGTGTTCTTCTTCGTGATTCAAACCAAAGATAATTTTCATATCTTCAGTTGTTAGTGATACCAATTTCGAACCCTTTGTAAGTGTGTTTTCGTTCTTTATATCATATGTAGCTTTTGGGAGGGTATAAAATGATGTTCTCTTCGCAGCTTCCAGGTGAACATCTCTTATTTTATTTTCTTTTATATTTTTAATGATTGTAAATAGGCATGATCTAAAAAGTAAGCTTTTGACAACATACTTCGTCTAAAAATTGGGAGATTACTGTTAATTGAAGAATTATACACAATGAAGAATGGTAGATAATGATAGATACATGACTATACACCATACAATAGATGCGAGACAATACACCATATGATATATGCGAGACATTATAACACATAACAGATGTATGATAATACATTATATAATAGATGCATGATTGTATACCACATGATAGATGTTGGACAATACACCACATATGATTGATGCGGGACACTACACCACATATGATATATGTGAGACAATATACCACATATGATAGATGTTGGACACTAGACCACACGATAGACCAAGTATTGAAAACAAAAATAATGCGGGACTATGGATTAATGAGAGATGAAGTATTGCAAACAAAACTAATGCGAGATTATGAACTAATGAGAAACAATATATTGCACCACGCGATAGATTCATGACAGTACATCACATGATAAACGGGGAACAATACATCACACGAAAGACCATATATTGTTTAGAGAATAAATGTGAGATTGCTTATAAAAGAGTAATGTTGTTGGTTGTTAATTTGGTCTTGCGTTTGGTGTCTCACTTCACAAGATATGAGAAAACTAAAGACCGAAAAACTAATAATCAACATCAACCGTCGTATACAAGATAATTTCGTAGTTATTTACAATCTCAAATAGTAAATACGAATAAAAACAAATCTAATTTCCATGATTTCAAATCCTAATTTTATAAAAAAATTGAAAACCAAAATTAAAATAACTTTAGTATTTTATTGCTTTTTAACAAAAATGATAATTTGATTACTAAATTTTTGTATTTTCAAAACTTAATTGCTTTTTAGAAAAAAAGTGAATAAATTTACGGTTTCAATCATCGTTTTTGAAACCGGATTTTTAGAAGAAAAGTGAATAAATGAGAGAAGATAAAAAGGTTAGGTTTGAAACAAAAGTTAAAAATTAAGGATTAAGTGTAGATATTTTTTTTTTAAATGGTATTAATAGGGTGTATTAATATTTAAAACTAAATAGGTATTAATGAGTTGGTATTTTTAAAAGCTAAACCATATTTAAATAAGTGAGACTCCTTAGTTCTAATCAAACAGCTCACTAGCAGCACTAGTCCTGACATTGAAGATCAAAATGTAAGCTAGTGCCGTAAATTTCTTGATAAAAATATGAACCTTAAGCACATTTTAAGGGTCCAGAATCAGGCAGCTGATTGGCTTGCCAAATGGACCCTTAAATGCAAGCTAAAACATCACTTTCAGCAGCACAATGCCCCCTCAAATCTGCTTGCAATTACATTCCTTGAGAGCTTAGGTTTAGGGTACCTTCAATGAAATTAATCTTGAACAATGATACTACTAGTTTTTGTTCTTCTTATAGGTTTGAATTGGAGCTCGAGAAGTTTACCAAGGAAGAAGAAGAAGAAGAAGAATAAGAGGTAGCTAAGGATTGAAGATGAAGTTTATTTCTGAATATGGAGTAAATGGAGTTGCTGTTTCACATTTGTGTCTGGCGAAAGAATTTTAGCTCCAAAATTTTCATTAATGTCTTAAATTTTTGGTCAATTATCTCCAGATCCTTAATGTTTGTAAATTCTCCAATTTGTTAATAAAGTTGTTCTTTTTTATTAAAAAATAAAATAAAATAAAATAAATAAGTGGTTGAGTAATTATTGGTTGGGATACTTAAAATTAATGTAAAAATATAAAATATTATTAACGTAAACAAATCCATGAAATAACGGGAAAAACACTAAAATTGAAAATGACTATAATAATAAAAACGGTCAAAATAATTATTTGCGCAACGAGATGCAACCGTAATTTAGTGTAGTTAAATAATTATATCCTCTAAAAAAATATATTATCACCATTTTTTTTATGTTTTCACGCTTACGCTACGTTATAAAGCTGACCCCACAAAGCACCCTGCACCCATATCATTGTTCTTCAAATTTGGTGTATAAAATCGAGACAACTCTCTCTTTCTCCTCATTCAAAGAAAGAGAAACATCTCGGTTTTACTAATCCTGAATCATAATTCATAACAATGACTCAGGTACACTTCTCTTCTGTTTTCGTTTTTAATCTCAAAGGAATCGCCTTCCTTGATCGGCTCTCGTCTTTTCTTTCTGCGTTAGAATTAAATTTATATTCAATCGCAAATCGTTTTGATTGTTAGGTACCCGATACAATTCTCTGTTTTTATCTATGTATCGGTGTTTATCTACTTGTTTTATTGGGGTTTTTTCTACTGATTAGAAGGAGATTACTAGATCTGATCATGTTATTGGTGATAACGTCGTATAATTGAATTTGGATTTTTGAATTTTGAATTTTATAGTTTGTATGTATCTATTGCAGTCTTTTGTTATGACTAGACATGATTTGTTGTTGTTGTTTTGGACAGACCGTTGAGCTTAATGTGGCTATGTCTTGTGGAGGCTGTTCTGGAGCAGTCAAAAGAGTTCTTGACAAAATGGAAGGTTGGTCTATGCATATTTGATTGACTAAATTTTTAACTTGATTGGATATAATAGTTATATCCTTGACTAACTCCTGTAGGATTTGGGTATTTAAGCAATTAGCTGTACTTATTATGCTGCTTGGTTGTTTGATGTAAATTATATGAAAGGCATAGATAAGGATATGCCCTGCGTAGAATCTAAGTTTCTGGTTGCATGTAGAAGATTGTAAGATTTATTTTTGTTGATCAGACAATAGGAAATCAGTCAGCTTGGGACCTAACAAAGGCTGTCTCAGCCCTAACGGGCTTTCCAGACACAAAGCTAGCATGCCTTGTGCCCAAGTCTTCGACTCAAGTCTAGCTGATACCGTTTTTCGAAGGCTTAGATATGAACATTGCATGAGAGTAAATTTGTAAGCTTGATTTGTATCAGATGCTTAAGCTTTGATTGCTTTAGGCTGTTAGCTGTATTGTTATGAATTTTCAAGGGTTTAATCATAGATGATTCATCGTTTAAGATCTTATTGTTCTTTAGTGCCAGTGATATGGCTGAATCATTTTTAGATGAGGTTTGGTGATTTCTAGATGAGGTTTGATGGTTTCCATGTGGTTAGCGGCGAAAATCGAACAGACGAAAAGCTTTTAGATATAAAGTTTCTTCCTTTTATCCTGTTTGTGTTTAATTTTATAGGCTTGCACTTATAATAAGTCCCCACTCATCGTAAATTTGAAGTTAGTAATTATGGTGATGATTTATTAGCAAGGGGTTTTCAAAAATATTGTGTTGATCTTAAGGGATTTGGTTTATAATTCTGTCTTTGAAAATCGTAATGTTTCTCTTACTTTGCTTGGCTAGTAAAACAATGCTAACTTTATCATGATCTTCAGGTGTTGAGAAATATGATATTGATATGGAGAAGCAAAAGGTGACAGTTACCGGCAACGTGACGCCTGAAGCTGTTTTCCAGACCGTCTCCAAAACCGGCAAGAAAACTTCTTTCTGGGTCGACGCAGCAGCAGTGTCCACTGAAGCAAAGCCTGCCGAAACGGTGGTGACAGCTTAAAATTTCAATTTGCAATGAGTGATTTATAAGAAATCATTTTATGTGTGTATTTTAGAATAAAAGCTGTTATAACTTCTGGGCGCTTTCAACTGGTTATGTTTGATGATAATGAATATTTTGTCTCTATTTTATGCTCTCTTTCAATATCTATTCTTTGAAATAAAACAGAAATTTTAGTCCTGTTTTGACGCTACCCTAAACAATGGAATGAACCGGAATCCTTTCCAAATCCAATCATATAATAAACCTTTTTAGACACATGTTTTGTCAAGTGAAGATTTCATACATAGTTTTTGTTACCGAGAAGTTGGTCATATACATATACAAACAGTGTTAAAAGATGTCTTTTGGCTCTCTCCTTCGCCTCTTTGGTGACTCCCGATGCTTACACAAAGGCAGGGCTCTGCATGCGAAGATGATCGTATCATCTGAGCACTGTCTAGATATATTCACAAAGAACCATTTGGTTGCTATGTATGTTAAATTTAAAAGAATGGGTGATGCACATAACGTGTTTGATAAAATGCCTGAGAGAAGTCACGTTTCGTGGAGTACGTTGATTTCTGGGTATATTCAGGTAGGTAAAGCGGGGGAAGGTTTAAATTGCTTCAGACTGGTGGTTTTTAATGGCTTTGAGCCGAATGATTACGTGTATGTTTCTGCTTTGTCAGCGTCTGCTAGTTTAAAAGATGCTAGAGCAGGGAAGGAAATTCATGGGAGGATTTATAGGAGTTTCGAGGAGATTGGTGGCCGTGTTGGTAACTCTTTGGTCAATATGTATGGGAAATGTGGTCTATTAAAGTCTGCTAGATTCGTGTTTGACGAGATTTTAGAGCCGGACATAGTTTCTTGGACTTCACTTATTTCTTGTTATTGTCAATTTGGAGAAAACTTGGATGGTGTTAAGATTTTTCTGCGATCGCGGAGGGAAGGAGTTTTGGTCACTGAGTTTTCTTGTGCGAGTGTGATTGGTGCTTCTGCAGCTCTCGAAGATTTAAAGTTGGGGATGCAGGTGCATTCCCTTGTCTTGAAGTGTGGAATTGAATTTGATAAGTTTGTTGGTACAGGATTGATAAATTTTTATGCCAAGTGTGGAGAACTGGACTTGGCTTCTCAGGCATTTTTTGAGACCGAGGGGATGCAGCAAAATTTGTCAGCTTGGACTGCATTAATAGGAGGGTATGCTCAAAGAGGAAAAGGAGAAAAGGCAATTTATCTTTTTCAAAAGTTGCATTCTTCTGGCTTTAAACCGGATGAAAGAACATTCTCATCTGTTCTTGCAGCCTTTGCTGGTACAAAGAATATTCAGGGCGGTATACAAATACAATCTGTTACAATTAAAACAGGTTTGGGTTTATTTACTGTTGTTGGAAATGCAGTTCTGGATTTATATTCAAAATGTGGGTTTATCGAGGAATCATATAAATGCTTTGAAGAAATTGATGAGGTCGATGTTGTGTCTTGGAATGCACTTATTGCTGGATATATTGGAGCAGGTCACTATACGGCAGCTGTTAAGCACGTGAAAGATATGATATTTGAAGGATACAGACCAAGTTTTTATACGTGTTCTAGCATCTTAACTATTTGCAGCAATGTCCCAGCTATCGAGTGGGGAAAGCAAACCCATTGTCATATTTTAAAACCAGGATACGATTCCAACATTGTTGTTGGAAGTGCCCTAGTAGACATGTACGCAAAATGTGGAAGATTCTCCGACGCTCGAAAAGTTTTTGATAACCTTGCTACGAAGAACTTGGTTACATGGAATTCTATGCTTGTTGGGTACGCTCAACACGGATTTGGAAAAGAAGCATTAGAAATCTATAGCATGATGTTGCGCAATCGGATCAGACCGAATGATATTACGTTTATAGGAGTTTTGTCTGCTTGTGGGCATGTAGGACTCGTAGAAGATGGATGGCGTCTCTTCAACTCTATGATAACTGACCATAATATTTCCCCAACAGAAGATCATCTAGCTTCATTGGTAAATCTTTTTGCACGTAACGGACAAACAAAAAAAGCCTATGAGATTATTAAGACATCTTCGGTGGAGCCAACTAGAGTTGTGTGGCGGTGTCTTTTGTCGGGATGCAGAATTAACAAGGATGTACTCTTAGGAAAATATGCTGCAGAGAAAATCTTAAGTACTGATCCGAACGACAGTTCAGCTCATATAATGTTATCAAATATATATGCGGAGGCCAAAATGTGGGATGAATTGGCATCTATGAGAAAGATTATGAAGGAGAAGGCATTGAAGAAAGATACAGGATACAGCTGGATTGAATTAAAGAACAATATGTTTGCTTTCTCCTCAAGTAATTACATGAAATACGAGGAAATTGATTTGAGTGACGTGTTTATTGGGTTGACTTCTCAGTTGTTGGATGCCGGATATGTACCTGATGCTTTATTTTCTTTATATAGTGAAGAGTGACCCAGTTGAAACCTAGAACAAACAAATTCAAGCTGTTGATGATTCTCGAGCTTATACCAAGGTTGTAGCTTGGTTTGTTTGATTGTTCAGACCGGTTTTCTTCTGGTTTGCTGTTATGATATATCTTCTTCCGTGCAAGTTAGACTAAATTCAAACTAAGAGAAAGAAATGAAAAGCAAAATAGCTTTTTGAATTGTTAAGGTCTGCCTTGAGATTTTAACTTTTCTGTCAGGTAAAGAATGTATGTATTCTCTTAGGATTAGTCATATTGTTTGCCTCAGACTTCATGATGAACAGCCTTGTTCTCCTTCAGGAAAGATAAAAAGCTCCTGTGGTGTTACAGTGGATGGATGCTAATAGTGGCCACTGTATGCAGATATGAATTTGAAAGATGTACTTCCTTTAGTTGCGTTGAGCAGAATTCCTATTAGTTTGTGCGCCATCAGGACTTGAAACGGCGTATTTAGACATGTCTCTTTCGTTTTCTTACTTGGTTCTGAGAGGAAAAGGCCGACGAAAGCGCGATAGAGTTAATTCGGAATCCTCAGAAGAAAATATATATACTTACAAAAACTAGGAGATATTGAACACCTACACTAGTTTAAGCTAGTGTAGGTGAAACAAGATTTTAGTGATTGTTATGAAATAAGCAGTATGATGATAATCTTTAGTTCTTGAAAATGATTAGTAAGGGTTAATTTTGTAGATTCTTCCTCGTCTATATAAACATGGGAAACTTTTATGGTTGTTAGTTGTCTTACATCAGTCTTTTTTTTTTATAAAAAAAATAGGTTTTCATATTTTAAAAACACAACAAACATATCATTTTTTTACCATAATCCAAATTTCATTCCAAAAATATCATTTGACTTTTCACATCAGCATCCATGTAAAACACGGATATGGACACATTAAAAATATTTATTTAACTTTTTTATTTTTATCTAGATAATCCTAACTTATATAATCCATTTCCGGTCCAATTTAATAAAAAAAAACTCAACCCAAGCCTAGTTTTATTAATTACAATCAGCCAATCCTAATCCAACTCGACTTAAAACCCAATAACCCCAAATTAAATTAATACACACCCGTTTTCTCCATTAACCGATGTATCAAACACCATCCCAAATCGAACACCCAGATTGAATTATTCCTACCAATTATCTATGTTTCATTCCTTTAAACCCTAAACCAAAATTCAAAAGAAAAACTAATACTCCATTATTTTTTATTCTTTCTTTTAACTTTATATTTGTACTTCTACTTATGAGTTTAAAATTGGAAACCCAAATTGTTGATTCCATTGGTTTACTCAAAATCCCTTCTGAAAATTATGAGCTTTTGGTTGAAAACTCTACAAACTCGACCTGCAATTCTAATTATAAAAAAAGGGAAAATGAATAAAATTTTCGTTTTTCACTAAAATTTTAATCTTTTTTCAGATTATGCTCACTTCAAGCTTAATTCAACCCGTTTCAAACCATAAATGGGATGGTGTAATGATTATTGTAGAAAATTTACAAGGTCTGCAAACCTCCAAACAAGAACTAAAATGGATAGTAAAATTTGAGGTTTTTAATAAATGACAATGAATGAAATTGGATATTGATGTAGCGAAGACTGCATATTCGTTTCTCGTCTAGGTATTGGAACTACGTCAATAGGTATTCAAATTGAAGATTTCGACGAGCCCGTTAGATTTCAAAACTGTGACTTTGTCACAAATTTTGATACCCTCAAACACCAGTTTTAATATTTTAACGTTAATTTTATTTATTTATTTTATTTTAAAACATTTATGTAATTTCCTTTATTTGGAATTATGATTTTGGGTAGTGCTATATAAAGCATCCTATGGACGTTTGTCATCTAGTTTTAGGACGTCCATGGCGATTTAAGAGAAATTCTACTTATGATAGTAGAACAAATCGATACATTTTTGTGAAAGATGGTATCAATTTTATATTAGTGACATCTAGAGTAGTGTCTCCAAACTTTGATTAATAGAATTTTGAGATTATTCTCCCAGTCTTCTTTATTTTCTAACCTAGGATTAGGGTAATATCTATTGTTTTCTTCTTCTAATATTACGTCACGCCATCAGTTGGTATCAGAGACTAGCGATTCCTGCTACGCAGATACATGAATCATGTTCTGGGTACCTTTTGATTTGAAGGCTAGAAAAGAGAACGCCATCTTCCAGTCTACCTGCATAATTGGAAGAAGAATTTTCAAGTTTGTAACTGATTCAGATATCTATGAGAATCTGATTTCAGAGGAGGCTGTTCAAAAACTGGCGTTGAAAACTGAAGCTCTTCCATACCCGTACATACTGTCAGAATTGATAGAGTACACCGAAGTAACAGTATCTAAACGTTGTCAAATTGCATTTTCTGTTGGTAATTACAAAGATACAGCATGGTGTGACGTAGTTCCTATGGACGTTTGTCATCTAGTTTTAGGACGTCCATGGCGATTTAAGAGAAATTCTACTTATAATAGTAGAACAAATCGATACATTTTTGTGAAAGATGGTATCAATTTTATATTAGTGACATCTAGAGTAGTGTCTCCAAAACCACCGTCAGTGGAGTTTCATGCTCAAATTTCACCAGCTGCTGATCTTAGCTGTGATGCTAAAACTGTGTTTGACTCCGTGTTTGACAAGCTAATTTTTTAGAAAAATATTTTTGAAGATGTATCTGGGTCGGTATTTGACAAACCAGTTTACGATGAGTATGATGATCACTGGGATGATTAAGATCTAATTAATATTGAGGATAAACTTGTAGATCGAGATATTGTCTCAGGCTTCAGTACACCAGACTACATCGCTTCAGAAGTTCTATTGAAGAAAGACTACAAAGTAGCAGCTTTTATTATGGAGATGCATCTTCCATGTATTTTATATTATCCTAAAATCAAACCTTTGATTCGGTTTCTGTGGATACATATTGTCGTATTGATAAAAATAAAAGATGGTTTTTTTTCTGTTTGAGATTATATATAAATTGATAAAAAAAATAGTATTTTAATGGATAAAAGATTAGGTTTTGTAATGAAACCTGGATGAGTTTTGGGTGATGGTTGGGGAAATAAAAGAAAGAATAACAAGTTAAAAGTAGAAGATTGCATTGTTTTGAATCTGATGGCAGAAATATACTCTGAAGAATTTGAGAATCCATCTACTAGTCAACAAGAGGAATTGTTCTTTTCTACAAGGGTTTTGATGTGATACAACAAGCACAGTCAGGAACTGGAAAGACAACAACTTTTTACACGCGCAAGGGTGATGTTGTGCTTAGTAAATTGATTGAAAAAGCAGACGTAGAACAAGTGGGTGGAGTATATCTTGTTACTGCTGACTACAGTAATGTCGCTGACATGGTAAAGAGGGAAAAATCTGAGAAACCACTTCTTGACAAGAGTTGCAGCATTCAGATTCTTCCCTCTTACACCTTATGCTGGTACCAATTGAAATGAGCGGTGAACACGCCAATGTTTTTGCAGTTCTGTTAATGTTTCAGCGTTCCGAATTCGAGGTCGAATTCTTCCTAACCGGGGAAGGATGATGTAATGAAGACTGCGGACAGACTAGTTTCTCTCCTAGGTATCGGAATTGGGTCAAACAGTTAATCTAATCGAATATTTCAACGAGCCTGTCAGATTTCAAAAATGTGACTATGTTATAAAGTTTGATACCCAGATTCGACATGTAAAGCCTTCGAAAACCAGTTTTAATATTTTAGCGTTAATTGTATTTATTTATTTTATTTTAAAACATTTATGAAATTTCCCTTATTTGGAATTAGGGTTTTGGGTAGTGCTACATAAAGCATCATATACCCTATTTTTCCGTCAGACTTTGATTAATATAATTTTGAGATTATTTCTTTGAGTCTCCTTTATTCTCTAACCTAGGGTTAGGATAATATCTATTGTTTTCTTCTTCTAATCTTCCGCCACGCTATCAGGTTTTGTAATAGAACAGGTTTGATACCTGGCATGGCGGAAGATTAGAAGAAGAAAACAATAAATATGACCTTAACCCTAGGTTATAGAATAAAGGAGACTTGGAGAAATAATCTTAAAATTCTATTAATCAAAGTTTGACGGTAAAATAGGGTATAGGATGCTTTATATAGCACTATCCAAAACTCTAATTCCAAATAAGAGAAATTACATAAATATTTTAAAATAAAATAAATCAATAAAATTAACGCTAACATGTTAAAACTGGTTTTCGAAGGCTTTACAGGTCGAATTTGGATATCAAACTTTGTGACATAGTTACATTTTTAAAATCTGACGGGCTCGTCGAAATCTTTGATTTGAGTACCTGTTTGACCCAATTCCAATACCTGGGCGAGAAACCAGTCTGTTCGCAGTCTTTGCTACATCAACCAACAGTATCTTCCTTAAAGTATTATCTCTGAAGTTGATATATAGCATGTTGGCGCCCACCATATCCACTAATGATCATGACGAGTGACTCAATATGAATGATTTCCAATAAAATGAAGAATCATTGGCGTTCTTGATTTTTTAGACCACCGATATAGAGAATGGTAAGGACATGTTTGCTTATCTTGAAATGATTTTTCTTAAAGCACCACATGTTGAAATTAAAAATTGACTGATACACTCTTGATAATGAAATACAATAGTCATGAGAAAGCTCAACATCATATTTTTAAAATGACTAATATTCAAGGGAAATCAAGAAGATTAAACATTGACCTCCTAGTGACCGTTGTAGTGTCTTACATTTTCATGTTACTCCCCTCGCGATTGAGTATCTCAGAGACAATATGTGGTTGACATGATAAGAAGAGTAACATGAACACTCTCATTTTGAACCTTGCGCATGACGAAGAAAAGTGTGCTCAGGGAAGCAAAGAAGCCAATATGGTCAATGTCGGTAAAATTGGTTCTCAAAATAATATGAAACACTTTTTTAGTTTTAGTTTCACAAATTTTAGCTTCAAGATTTGGAGAGGAACAAGGTAACCCTAAGAAAGTAAATGATAAATATATATTTTTTATTTATTTCCATTATAAGAGTATGGCTCATTGGAAGATAGATTTCCCTAAGTGGAATGCATGAATTGTTAAAAAATGTAATTTCTATTCGTTTGTAGCTTCAAAATAAAAATTAATTTCAGTGTTGAAGGACACATGATGGATTGATCAACAAACATAATTCACATGTGTGTGTTTTTAAGGGCTAGAGTCGAAGCATGCCTCTTAGTGATGGAGAGATTCATATTTTTATTGCGGATGGAATGATATGACTTGTCAATTCATATGTCAATCAGGTTTTTTTTAAATTAAGGACATGTATTGGTTTTGTAAGATGTTTTGTTTTTGAAAAAATAATTTATTTTTCTTTTTTGTTGGATAAAAATGGGTACATTTGTTCATTTGGTATTAAAAAGATTAGACTCTCTTTTGATAATAGATGGGCTAGGAATATATTATTGATTGTGTTGATAATTTGTATAGATTAAGTGATGTTATTAATTATCCATCTATAATGAATGTAACATATTCATTTGCTTCTAAAAATTCAACTTCAATATGATACAAGTGTTTAAGTCACATCTTTCAAAAGAGAGTTGAAAGTTTATTGATTAAGATCTTTCAGGTCCCTATGATTTCACCGATTTTGATAAATTTCTATGATGTATCAAAGAGAAACAAGCCAAACATATAAAAAAAATTAAGCCTTTCGTGCTAAAGATGTCTTGGAACTAACATATACATACATTTTACGCCCATTCTCTACAACATCATGGAATAGCCAAAAAATACTTCATATCATTTATAGAAAAAAATTCACGATATTTGATTTATGAGAAATTTGAAGCTATAGAATTGTCCAAACTTTTTAAGGTTGAAATTAAATTTAAATCGTTGCAAACAAATTTAGGTCGGTAGAATAATATGGAATGTATGATGGTATGGAGAACATCTTCATGGCTATTTTATCTCTACCTTTAAGAATATAAGATTTCGCTCAACACACCATGTTGGGTTCTCCCATTATGATTAGTGTATCTGAATGAGAAAAAAAAAACACATATTAATGGAAATGGTAGGAGCATAATTTCTCATATATCACTACCTATTTCGCTTTGGAAGGAAAACTCTTAAGTGTGCATATTATATCATTAACATGGAAGATAGTTTGGCACGAGTTAAAACACCACATGAATAATTCAGAGGGTAAAAGCCCAGCTTCAGACATTGTCATGTACATAAATTTCCCATTGAATCAAATCCTTATAGGAAGCGCACACAAAAGATGGAAGCGAAAAAAAATTAGTTGTCATATTATAGGCCACCAAGATCACTCAAGGGGTTTCAAATTTAAATCTTCTTTATGATGAAAATTTTATGGTGAATGATTCTGATAACACTATTACATTTTAGGAAGAATTAGAACCAATTCATTTGGTCTCTCATATTGATATTCCATAGTAGTTAGCATATCGGGCATCTGCAATATGCTATGAAATTTAGCTCATCAGACTAGTGTTGTACTTACGCATGAATAAGAGAATGTTGATGTTGTTTGAAAAATGATCAAATTCAACAATTTCAATAAACTTAGCAATACAATGAGCCTATATTGCTCATATCTAATCGAACGGGAATAAGTGTCATACCTTTAGATTACGTGACATTATTTAATAAATATGAGGAAACTTCATACATTATGGAAGATTATTATCACCTTTTTTAATGCTATAAATATTTAAAAATCTAAAAGGGTGGATTGAATCAATGAATTAAGAGTACAAGTCGATTCAAAATAAACAAGTATATGATCTTGTCACCTTATCTAAATAGAAGGAAGTACTTAGTAACAAATGGTTATTTAAAACCTAATGTGATGCTTCATAGAAAGATATAAATTGCATCTTGTAACGAAAGGGTACAAACCACGTGAAGGGATAGACTATTTTAAGACATTTTCTCTAGTTTGATCAAAAGACTCACATGGGACAATCATGGATGATGGGGATAAAAATGTTCAAAAGGCGAACTCGAAACTAAGACAATATTTATCTTTTATCTTTTATTTTTATTTAATTAGTTAAATACTTATATTCTAATTTATTTATTTTTTTGGGCTTAATGGGTATTAACTTATGTGTTAAACTCGTAAGCATAGTTTGGTCTATTAGTCCTATTAGGTTAAAAATTAGCATATAAATACTTTATGAGGATATATCTAATATGATACAACTTTTTATCACTAAATAGTAACTAAATCACCTCAATTATCTCTATATTTTCTATCTTAAATTATTACATTTTCTTACATTACTAAAATACCCTTCGAATAGGATTTACCACCATCAAATTGGTGACCACAATGGGAGACATTGAGTAAGGTATCCTGATAACAAAATCCAAAACTTGACATACGAAATTCTCCTTTGATACCTTTCGAAAGATGGGATCGTTCTGTAGATAATGGGGGAGTCGGGATCGAAGAAGAGCATGTGTGAACACCACGTGTAAATGATGAAAACAAATAAGGGCTTTTTATGCAAGAGGAGAATGACCAATTGCGAGAAGAAATTGAGGCTTTGAGAGCTCAAAGATA
Source organism: Limnanthes douglasii subsp. nivea (assembly GCA_036936605.1). Classification (NCBI taxonomy): domain Eukaryota; kingdom Viridiplantae; phylum Streptophyta; class Magnoliopsida; order Brassicales; family Limnanthaceae; genus Limnanthes; species Limnanthes douglasii. The sequence goes on from JAUPFV010000004.1 coordinate 54,472,819, forward strand.
AGATGCTAGTGATGTTGTAGGAAGATTCCATTAAAACATCAAAAGTATGATAGGCAAGATGATAATCCCCAACTTCGCCTAAAGATGCACCAAGATGACCGATCTTCTAAAACCCATCAAGCTTTTAAAAAATAGCATGAGACCAAAGATTGTTATAGATTTTTAGAGTGTAGAAAGGGTCTAATTTAGAGACTAAAATTTCCTCCTCTTCTTCGAGCAATGATCAATATCATAATAAAAAAAACAAAATAGCCACCGAGAAAAGCGTCGATCTAAAATAATTTCGAGTGGACACCACAAATCAAGTAAGCAAGACTCTTTTGGTAAGAATAAGTACCAAAATGTGAAAGGATTAGCTGACCATAGCATAGACCATTTGTTGAGTGATCAATTTATTGTTCAATCGGAACCATGTATATTCGATATGTCTAATAAGATCATTTATTTAGTCATGGGCACAATTGGAGACAATTTCATTTTCTGTGAAAATCTTTTCCAAACATCTACTTAGGCGTTTTGATATTTCAAAAATGGAAAAATATGCAAGGAGTAATGATCTGGACAACCATCTTGAGCAATTCAAGAATTTCATGATGATTTTTTATGATGACGATGATGATAAATTGTTATATAGATCTTTTTCTCAGACTTTCAAGGACAGTGCCTTGAAACGGTATAATAGGCTGCCACAATGGTCAATTAAAAACGTTGACATGTTCTAGATGGTTTTCCAAAGGCATTTTGTAAAAAGAAAATAGCTTATAGGAAGTGGAGATATTATAATCCATTATCCGTAGCATCCCACTGCAACCTTAAAATATTATATTAAGCATTTTGTAGATGCTAAAGATGGTTTGACGGGATGATTCTAACAAGTAGCCATAACTTTCTTTAGACAAAATTTTTTACTAGACAGTTGGCTGATGCAGTTACTCGCAAGAAGGCGATGACTTGGGGTGGTTTGTTAAACCAGGTGGGAAAATATATTGCAATGGAAGAAACCAAGAGATTAAGACAGCCTTATCATGCCAGACTTGTCCCATTTATCTATCCTCAACAAGTTAGTGGCCAACCACAAGCTACTGCTAGCAATCGTCTGAATAACCCCGGACAAAATTCTCATCGACCCAAATCGAACCAATCTTCACAGGGGAAACAATTTAGGCTTAGAATAAATTAATAGGTTTAGCCTAGTTATTTTTCATAGGTAATTAAAAATATTGTGACTATTTACGACAGGTCAAAGAATTATGTATAGTTATGAAGTCCCCCATCCATTAAAACACCGAAGGAAATTCGAAATACTCGATTCTGCAAGTATTACAATAATGTGGGGCATGATACAAAGGATTATATTGCTTTGGAGCATGGTTATTAATCGAGAATGAGAAGTTAACTACTTTTGTTAAAGCACAAATGGGTAATAGGTCACTATTAAGTGCAAGTGGGTGCATGAGCTTTACTTGTTGTTCGAAAGCAAGCTATAGAAGCCCCAAACAGGAAAATATGATGGTAATTAATTAACTGTTTGATGAAGATTCAGAGTAATGGGATCCCAATCCGGATCGTGGACGGGTAAATATGATACGTGAAAAATGAGGAAAGGTTTTTTAAGTTGCGTCAATTCTTTGAGTCATTGTCCATTTTCGGAGGGGATATTGTGACAACTCCCTCAAGATACTTATGAAAGATATATTTGGTTAGCTTGACTATGCAATTAGAAGGAAAAATGTATACTCTTTTATTTCAGAATCCAACTTCGTTTATTGTATTCGATGAATATTACTTAACAAATATTGTTGGGCCACATAAGGATGTTGTGGTATTTATAGGTTTATGAAAAAACTCATTCGTTATTCTCGATCGAATATAATCATAATGGGATTTATAGGAATTTTTGTTGATGTTATTGAGGAATTTGAAGGAGAAATTTTCCTAGGTAAATGACCAAGATCACACTATATTCATCACTAATATAGGTTGCATTGTTAGAGGGTAATACCCTTCATTTTAAATAATGTTGAGGCTACTTACCAACATTTAGTGAAATAAATCGTTTGCTAATCATACTGGAAGAAATGTCGAGGATTATATTGATGATATGATGGTAAAATGTTTGAGGGAGTACGATCTCTTGCTTGATTTCAAAAATCTTTCTCCAACTTAGAAGTCATCAATTTGAAGCTAAATGCGGAGAAGTGCATTTTTGGGGTACGATCGAGAAACATTTTGGGGTATGTTATAAGTGAGAAAGACATGCAAGCCGACCCAACGCAACTAAATACATTTCTTGATATGGACCCTCATAAATCCACAAAATAAGTCCAGGTATTGACTGGAAGTCTAAACAGGTTTATATCAAGATTTCTCGGACAAATGTGCGACATTCTTCCAAGTTTTGTTAAATACCAATTTAACTGGTCTCAAATTATGATATGGAATTCCTTAAGATTAATAAGCATTTATTCTCACCGAAAACTTTATCTAATGAGGTGATGAGAGAAAGGCTTTATGTTTACTTAACAATATCCGACTATGCAGTAAGTACGGTGTTAGTTTGGAAAGTAGATAATTACCATCACCCCGTTTATAATATTAGCAAGAGTTTGTTGGATGTTGAAAAGAGCTACCTAAAGTTGGAAAACTTAGCATTATCTATGGTGACAACAACAAGAAAAATGAGACCTTATTTTCAGGCACATTTCATTAATGTGTGAATTTCGCTTCCACTCAAAAGTACGTTATAAAAATGAGACCCTATTTTCAAGCATATTTCCGCTAAAAAATATGTCGTAAAAATCATTGATGTGGAATTAGCGGATTATGATATCAAATTTTCCTCCTCGAACTACAATCAAAGCACAAGTTGTCGCAAATATCCTAGTTGAGTTTCATTCAGAACATTTATATGTGGAATCTATTATTGACAAGCCTATGAAAGAATGGGTAATCTGAGCATATAGAGGATCCAATACGATGGGTTGTGGGGCAGGAATTTACTTACTATCCCCCTTCAAACACTCAGTGTACCAAATAATATGTTTTGGATTCAAGGCATCAAACAATGAAGTCAAGTATAAGGCAACAATAGTTAGGTTAAGACCTTCCCAAATATGTGGTGTCAAAAGAGTCCAGTTGATAAGTGATTTGTAGTTTCTCATACATTAAGCTTAAGGTCAATATGAAGTGAGAAAAGAACAATTGATTAAATATCTGCAAGTATCTAAAGAAACATTTTCTTTCTTCAAGTATGCGGAGTATGAACATGTGTATAGGACCAACAACTTAATGGCATACACTAAGGCGTATCATTGGATTTTAATATAATTTTGCCTTTCAAGTATCCACAGTGACAAGTCAAGATTGGAGGTGTGATATCAAAGAGTTTATTACTATCAGAAGTTTTCCCATGGACAGATTATTAGCTAAGAAATTGAATTTTATAACACATAGTCTTTTGGTCCTAAGAGATGTCCTCTACAAGAAATCTTTTAGCGTGCCTCTATTGCGATGCTTCGGATCTAACGAGTCTCATGCAATTTTATTTGAATCACATGATGGAAATGGCTCCGTTCATTGTGGATATAAATATTTGACCATAAGGGTTTTATTAGTAGGATATTATTGGTCTTCTCTCATTATAGATGCTAAAGAATTAGTTAAACGATGTGATTCGTGCCAAAGGTTTAGAAATAAAATACATGTGTCGGAAGTCCATATAGAATCAATATTCAAAAAAATAAAATTTGATAAATTGAGGCTTGATTTAGTGAGACCTCTACCAATGACATCTGGAGGATGTCAAACTATTAAATTGGTAGTGGATTATAATGGTTCTCAATTTGATAATATGGACATTAAGATTTTATTTACTTCTAGAGGAATTCCATACTGTTTCTCTTTACCATCTCACCCCTAAGCCAACGGGAAAATCGAGGCTGTTAACAGAATTATTCTGAGAAGTATAAAAACTAATTTAGAGAGAGCCTCATGCAAATGGCCAAATTACTTGCAAGAAGTATTGTGGGTTTATCGAACTACCCCTCAAACTTCCACTCAAGAATCTCCTTTTGTTTTGGTCTATGGGATGGATGTAGTAACACCAATTGAATTAACCATACCGTCTTTCTGAATCTAAAAACTATTCTGAAAATGATAGCGATACATCTATAAGAGCTCAATTAGACTTGGTTGAAGTAAAAAAATTAAAGATCATTTAAGAATTATGCATCAAATGTTTTAAGAAGAGAGTTCGAAGTGGGGGACAAAGTTTTAAGGAAAGTTATTTTACACACCAAAGACAGAATGTTCGAAAATCTAGCACCAAATTAGGAAGGGCAATATACTCTTAGTGAAAAGATCATGTCTGGAACGTATCGACCGGTGGTTCAAGAAGGCATCGCTCTTTAGGCATCCATGGAACATCAAACACTTAATTATTTATCTTGAATGAACATGTAAAATAATTAATTTATTTTATTTATATGTAAATATTTGAGGGCATACTATTTTCTACCATGGTGGCTCGGGAAAGTTTTAATGAGGTATTTGGATCATTATTAATCTACCACTTTTGCTTTCAAATTTATCTCATAGTATATTTGTGTATTCAATTTTTGTACCTTTGAATGGATTAACTTTGAATGGTTTGTATATTAAATTTTTGTGTCTTCGAATGAATTACTTTCGAATGGCTTGTGTATTCAATTTTTATGCCTTCGAATAGATTACCTTCGAATGGCTTGTGTATTCATTATTTGTGCCTTTGAGTTGATTACCTTTAAATGACTTGTGTATTAAAATTTTTTGCCTTCAATAATGGCTTGTATATTCAATTTGTGTACCTCCGAATTCTTAAAATATTTGGTTCCAATGGATTATTTTCAAATAGTTGGATTGAGGTATATAATTAAGAAGTTATGAGAAAACAATGTAAAATTGTTGGATTAATGAAATGACAAGTACAAAATGCCTTAGATAACCCAACAAATTAGTAAAATCCAAATTAAACGTTACAAAAAATGCTTTGGCTATGCCAAGAACTTACGGAAAACAACAAGATATAAATTTAGTGGCTTTTGGGCATCGGTGTCGTCGTCTTCTTCTTCTGAACTACCATCTATGGAGTCCCCTACATCACTTTCATCAGAATTATCACTGAAACTATCATTAGGTGAATCTAAATATATACCTAATTTATCAGTTAAGGGCATATCATTGGGCCACAATATTTCCGGAACCAACTCCCACAAAGACCTGATGACTAATGTAAGGAATGCCTTGTGAAATTCCAAAACCATATCGGATTTGATTAAAGGCATCCCGTTTTTCTAGGGAATCTAAGATCCTATTGGCATATGCGTCTACTTCATATTTTGTATCTCGCGTGTCTCGATCCTTGCGAGAAACCACCTCATCCTCATGTTTCTTAACAAGGGCCTCTTGAATACTTGTTTCCTTCGACAAATGTTTTATGGTAACTCAATCGGTAGCTTATTGATTTCTTAGTGAGGTGATCTTTCCTGAGCTGAATGAATGCAACCTTTCATAAGCAGTCTTTTCCTGAACAAGTTCCTCATTCATTGACTTGAATGCATCAACTAGATGATCAGCCCTTGCTTTTTTCTCTTTAAGAGATACATTACGATTATTATTTTCCTCTTGAGGAGAATCAATGGTCTCTCTGTGGGACTTCACCTATCTTTTCAGTTCAACAACATGCCTTACAAAACTCAGCACCAAATACCCCCAGTGTGTCATTCTCTTTTGATAATTCGAAGGGCTCATCGGATTGTTATCTAGATGTTCATTTTGAAGAACTTCGCCTTTCTTTTGACAATTCAAAATCACCACCTCCCCCTCCCCCCGATTGGCCCCATCGTATTTTCATCTTCATATGTATGCCCCTCAAACGTTGGAAGCAATGAAGAAGAAGGGTCAGACACTTGAAGTATTGGAGGATCAGTAGTTGGGATTGTAGAAGGGATAATATTTTAACAAATGAAATATATGAACGGGTAGTGCTTTTCTTCCTTTTCTTATCTCTTTTGTCAGTACCATGTTTACTTCTCTTGTGTGTCTTCTTCTTTTTTAACACGAGAAGATTTACGGGTGCGTCATCTTATTTGATAGTGGCAGTAACAACAACTAACAGAGATTCATCAATTTTATGGTTGGAAGAAATACCTTGTCATCTGCAGCTTTAGCTCTTTTCAAGATAGCTGATGGTCGGGGAGGAGTAGTTAATTTCTCCCATATTAACGCTCGTTTGGAGTTAATCTTCAAGAGATGACTTTGAACTAAATTAGTAAGAGTGAAACATTAATGGAAGCCATCAGACCACTTTTCTTCGGCCCACTGATTTAGCTTCTTGAAAGTAATATCTGCATCTTCTAGATGATGCATATAAGGCTTGGATATACCTGTAAAAATAAAGATATTAGAGTCAAGTTATAACAAATATATGTGTAAGAAAGAATAGGAGTTCAAAGAGCTACTTGTATTCTTCCAAAACTTGGTAAGCCGACTCGGAATACCTTGAGAGGTAATTTTCTTACCATCCTCCCATTAGCCATTGATGAAGAGAAATTGCATTTTTCATAGTTTATCAGCCTCCATCATGTCATCTACTACTTTATATCGTTTCCTCATGTTTAAGAAGTAGAAGAGAATTTGGGAATTACGAAACAACCCCGCAATAGTAACGACTTTCTTCATTGGCGTTGAAATTTTTTATAAACTAGATGTCATGATACATGACATCAAGGTAAACCAAGTGTTTGGACTAGCTTGACTTGGGCACAGTCCTACCAATCTGAAGTAGTCTTATGGTCTAAGAGAAACCAAAGGCCCCATTTTAGCATGTCCAGATAGATAACTAGCTCCCCCAGACCATAGTTTATCGAGGTCTCTCCTGATGTAGGGAGTCTAACCTTAAATTCTTGAAGGAATCCTTATTTTTTACAAATAACCTCTAATTCGTTCTCTTTAATATAAATGTAGGAAAGCTTGTCAAGAGTTATAAGTTATTTGGCGTTGACCTTTGAGAAGTTTGGCCCTACACGTCCGAATAAGAACATAAAGACCACTTCGAACTATGTTTCAGTGGGCTTGCCTTTGCCTTTTCCTCCTTTACTACCTTTACTTTTCGAAATTATCTTCCTAGCTGTCTTCAAAGTCTCAACATTCTCCCTGGTTTGACCAAATGTCTCCAATGGAGAGTCCTCACTAACATCCTATATATTATCCTTCATCACCTTCGGACTAGATCCTGAATGTTCAAATTGTTGAAAAGTTGTGTTCCTCTCTTTATTTGTGATAAATGGATAAAATATTGTGATAAATAAGCAAAATTAGATAAATAAACGAATTGATTTGATGTAATAAAGTATTGAGGATAAAATTTGACAAGTATGTAATGTTAAGGGGGTCGTGTGTAATGTTAATTTTTATAGTTAGAGTTAGTAAAGTAGTGGGGTGTAAAGACTCACGTAAGAAGGGGTATATATGTAAATAAAGGGTTTACTATTTGTAATATATAAAGGACCACCCCTTTTGGGGAAAATGATCCAATCATTAGTCAATTATTACTACATTATTCCTTTTATCTATTTCTCTCTCTAATCATTCTGTTTCTTTCTCTAAAAACACTTGCATATGAACATTGTTGTGATAGATACCCTCATACAAATATCATCGTGACAAAAAACATCACTAAGAAATCTATTGAACACATCAATCTGATTATCCGGGGAGAGCATGATCAGATTTGGGGGGGAGGGGCTCTACTTGTTGGGATGCAATGTCTTTCTTTTTACTCGGATTTTGTGAGGATGGATTATTAGAAGTTATTATTGTCGGGCTGCTTCTAGCTCCCTAGAAGGATTTGCGCGGCTTTTCAATGGTTTAATCAAGCTAGGAGGTGAATTTTATTATGAATCAGAAACCATAGCTATAAAGTCGAAGGACGTGTACGACTAGTAGCTCATTGAGATTGCATTGGCTTCGATGAACGAATTTTTGAACTAAACGATTGGGAAGTAAAAGAGGGCTTTGATGAGATATTGCATCTATTGTATGCAAACATCAGAATGTCACCGGAGGAAAAATTCACGGTGGCGAAAGTGGTGGATGGAACAGAAATGTAATCGACGGTTAACTAAATTGAATGAGTAAGGCATTACTTCTCTCTCTACAAACGAAATTTTCTCTCTTTAGAAGTTACTATACTTAAAATTTGAGAATAGAGTTAATGCAAAAGACAGTGGAAGGGTGTAAAAAAGAGAAATAACCAATAACTGCTATAATTTCTAAGGAAGTGAAAACGTTTTTCACTATAGACCCGTTACCCCAATAATATAGAAAGTTTGGGGTCTAATAAAGTTATGACATGTGTCTTACCATGTTTTCGATAACGTTCATAAACTGGCATCACCAACGTTTCCGAATGACACCTGCGGATGGGAGTTAATTGTTTTTCTAAGCAAGGTTAAAGAAAAATCTGAAAGATTTATGTTCAAAGAGATATCCTACCTTTATTCGAAACATTATTATTTGGCTTTCCCAAATACCTTTGAGAGACCTAAATGGGTTATCTGATGAGGATAAAAATGTTCGAAGGGCGAATTCAAAACTAGGCCAATATTTATATTTTGTATTTATTAATTAGTTAAATACTTATATTTTAATATATTTATTTTGCTATGGTTTTGGGCCTAATAGTCATTAACTCATGGGCTTGACACATACATATAGTTCAGTCCATTAGGCTAAAAGATAACCTATAAATACATTCTAAGAATGCATTTAATATGATGGAACTTTCTCTCTCTAAATAATAACTAAAAAAGCTCAATTATCTCCCTACTCTCTACTTTGAGTTTATTATATATTCTTATATTACCAAAGTACACTTCTAAATTATTTTTATACTCTCTACCTTGGATATCGTTGCTCAATTTGATTTGGAGTTTTATCATATGGATGTTAAATAACATTTTTCAATAAATAAATTGAAAACAAAATTATATATAACAACCTGAAAATTTTGTGTATGGAGATCTAAAATTGACGTTGTGTAAACTAAAGAAATCTGTTTATGGATTCAAATATTCATCTCATCAGTGAGATTCTAAATTTCTAAATACAGTCACTTCATTCTGTTTTAAGATGGACCATGTGGAAGATTGTGTATGTCATACATTTAGTGGAGGTTAAACTATTTATCTAATGATGTATGTCGATGACATACTCCTTGCCACGAATTTGTCAAATAAACTTCACATGAAGAATCTTGTGAAATATTTTATATGTAGAAAACATACATTGAAGCATGTTACATCATTATATTCTGGAAACTAGTAAATCCTCGATACGTTTATATTAAAGTATGATAAGTTTTCACTTTACCAATACTCCAAGATAAATTTAGAAAGTTAGATCATGAAGACACACCCATATGTCTCAGTTGTTGGAATTTTCATTTATGCTTAGGTATGTAAAAAACCATATATATTATTCATAGTTAAAATGTTGAGAATGTACTTGAGAAATCCAGGAGTTTCCTAGTGTAATATTATGAAATAAGTGTTATTATACTTAAAGAATACCAAATATTATAGGTTAATATATAGTGCATCGGGTAACCTAGAGATCGTAGGCTATTCTTGGTGAGGTTTAATTCTGTTTGAAGGTAATTTAGGTGAGTGTTTTGGGAATTTAATGTTTAAGGTAGAGTGTAGTGAGATAATTAAGATGTGTGCTTGTATTAAATTCATATCACCCTCATTAATGAAAGTGGTTGGGGTATTTATACTTAATCAATGACCCATGGGCCTTTCGGGTTGGATTGGGGAGTCGGTTCAAGTTTAAGAACCCATTAGACCAAGATGTGAAACGACCAGCACCTAGCTTAGTCACTTTCTATTAAATTTATCATTTTCGGTTTCTCATGGTAGTGGTTTGGCCTGAACTGCCCTCCGGATAGAAGCAAGTTACAGTGCCTAAAATATCTGACCTCATTAGTAGCCCCTTTAGGTTTTGCAAAGAATCTTTGGAAGAGCTAACTTTTAAGAATCAAAACCAACTCTTTTCGATCTGTTTTTGTGTCTGAATTCAAAAGTTTGTTTTTCTCTGTCAAGAATTTCAAGAGTCAATTTGTCCGGAATTTGGCATGATTGATTTTACAGTTAAGAATTCTAGTAGTCTCTTTTCAATGTGGGACACATGTCAGGCTCTGGTTTGACCTTCCAACCGTTTTCTCCTAGATTCTTGTACCTACTAGGCTATAAAGTTACCTAGGTTTTAAACCCTCATACTTTGTATCCCTTAATCATTGCTTTGATCGTTCTATCTTCTCTTAGGTAACTTCCAATCTTCATAGTTATATAAATATGTTCTGCTGTTTTATTGTCTTCATAAACACACTACATTTACAGAGAGATAAAGTTTAGCGATCTTTTTTCAAATTGCGCCCGAGTAATTAATGTGCACAGACAGAAACGCATTGGTAAAAGGGGGTTGAGTGAACTTATCTGAATTGGAAAGAGAAAGAAAAGTTGCAAGAGACGAGAGGATCACAACCGGTCTTCCAATTTCTCATGGTGAAGGAATCAATCAATCACAATCAAACACCGACCAAGGTTCATCATCCTCAAAGATACCTAAGGTCAGAAAGCTACCCTTTGTTCCAACCCTTTCTCCTCTTCAATCAGGGTCTTATGTCTAAGAGTCCCAAAACCCTCTTCAACCAGAAAAAGTCATTTCTAGCGTTAGGAAACATTCACTCTTAATTGTCATGGGTTCGGATGCTGAAAAGTCTCCTAATAAAAACACCCCTCAACAAATAACACACCAATCCAATGATAAATATACTTCTAGCTCTTCGAAACATACTACTTCAGAGACAATAAAACATATGGTAGAAACCAAGACATCTGAACAGCAGCCCCTGGCCAAAGTCAAACTATTTAAACAACAATCCATGTCAAAAGTAAAGCCATCCGAACAACAATCCAGTATTATGGAGGAAATGATGGAGGATAGTATCGAAGATACTCTTTTCAAAGCGTCCGAACAGACGGAGGACAATGCAATAGATCGGAAAGGCAAGGTCAAAGTGGGTTTATCTCATTCGGATAAACTTCCAAAGTGTCTAGAAGGGAAGGTAAGGCCAAACTTCAGGAAGGTTAGCATAAAGTACCTGATAGACCTTCAGAATATAGCCTACGTACACACCCATATCTTTGAATTGGGTTGTATTACAAAATGGGGGATCCCTGAGTCTGTCAAAGTGAGAATCTCGGTCACCCCAGAAACTCCGATGGATTGCAAACCCAACAAGCTAGTAGTCTATACAGAGGTGTTGAACTGGGGAGTCCGGTTTCCTTTGGATCCAGAGATAGTCAGGTACTTCCACCTGATTACATTGTGTCTGAGTCAGCTGAGACCAAATGCATGGTACACTTTGATGTTTGGCATCATGGCTTCCAGGCTATCTAAGATCCCACTATCAATGGAATAATTCGTTGTTGTGACGAATTTGTGCAAGAATCATCACATTTCCTTTTATCATTACCATACGGGGAATGATTACAAGGTGGTGAATGACCTTCTGGAGTCAGAAAATCCATGGAGGACACAGTTCTTGTTCATCAATGGAGCCTATGAGAATGGGAAAAAGATCAAAGTTGACTATAACACCAGCCAACTGACCAATCGCTGGAAGAGTATAGGTGAGTATTATTCATGTTTCCTTTAATATTTCAAATACTAGGTGGTTACTCCGAACAGATTTGTATCTCTTTTTAGTTTTTCCGAAGGAGTTCTAGGGTTATGTAGAGGCAGGTCAAGACACTTGTGCCAAGCTAAATTCATGGGCCTTAGAGAAATTGGGGAGTGGTTTCCACAACTGTTTCACCTCGGGGAACTTTGTGAGATCTCATTTGTGGAATACCACAGGGAGGAGAGACCTCTCTTGGAAAGAATTGACCAGCCCTCCTCCTACAGACGTGATTCTGAGGATAACTGAGGCTAAGGACACAAAGCTTTACTTGCCCTCCTGGGTCAAATCCCCTAGCCATCTGGACAAGATGAAGAACAAAAGAAATAAGAAAACCATAACAGACTCACTTCAGACAACCACCGAAGGAACCGGTTCAGAGAACCAAAGAGGGAATCATGTTGTTCTACTGGAAGCAGTGGAAGTTACTGTTAAGGAAATTGGTGGATCGGACAACCCACCAAAGATTACGAAGAAGAATAAGAAAACTAAGGCAAGCAGTGATGAAAAAACTGCAAAGAAGAAAAAAGTCACCCTGGGATCAGAGATAATTCTACGTTCTTCTGAAATCCTTCCTTCGGCTCCTGCTAGTCCTACTTTGCAAGAAGAAATTCCACCCAACCTTTATTCAGAACAGGCCATTGCTGATGGAGAGGTAAATTTTGATGTCTTTCAAAATATTAATATGTATTTCAATGATCTGGACAAAGATGATTTCGCGGGGCTTTATCGTCCTGCTAACTCATCCAATGTTGTGACCCATAATAGGGAAACTTATGTGATACCAAGCGAGCAAGACACCTGATTTATGCCCTTCTAGGTTATATCTGTCCAGTAGTTGATTTGGATTGACAAGTGAGGGAACAAACAAACATTATCAATTCCCTAACCACAACAAACCAAGGCTTGACGAATAGCCTTTCTACCGCTCAACAAAGCATAGTATTTAAAAAAGAAGAAACAGGATTTGGTTGTCAAACTACTCAAGTCAGAAGAGGCTCAAAGAGATCTCCAGACCAAGTATTCCGGACGGGAAACCTTTTTTTGCGATGAGATCAAAGCTTTGAAGGGGAAACTATAGGCTAAAGATAAAACCATCAAGACTCTATCCGAGGACAAGACCAACTTGGAAAGTGTTGTTAAGAAGAAAATAGAGGAAAAATATAACTCTAGTACAAAAACAAGCCGAAGAGATAGCTGTTGGAATAGAGAAGTATGCCTTTGAAATGGTAGACACGTTCGAGAAAATAGATGATGGCATCAAATCCGACATGGGTCTTACTGTTTCATGAGACCTTTCCTAAGAGGAATCTTGGTCCTTTTTGAAAATTTATGGAATACGATAACCTCTTTTTTCATACGATGGATGATGGTGACAAGCACAACTATTCAAGTGGGGAAGATTTCGAAGACAATGAAGGAGTTGGTGAGAGTTCAAGTGCTGAACTCAAAAGTCCGAAAAAGATGGTGGTGAAGAAAAAAACGAAGGGGACAAGACTTAAGGTTGTGTTGTATTTGGTGTGGATAAAAATGGCCTAGGGGTAGGCAAGTAATTTCAAGTGGAGTTTTAAGGCGGTGTAAGGGTGTTTCACGGTGGTGTGAGGGCGTTTAAGGGTGTTTCAAAGTGTTTTAATGTGGAGAGAGAATTAAGCAGCTTGGAAGCAGTTAATTTTTCTTACCCATAGTTAATGCTGGTGGTTGGGTATTTATAGTATGAAATTTGGGCCCTTATGGGCTTTCGGGTCAAGTTCAACGGACCCGGGTCATGTTTAAAGACCCATGAGTTCTAAGCAGGAGGACATGTAGCTTAGTCAAGAAGTTTTTAGGTTTTTTAGTACTTTTGTCATAGTTCGAACAGCCTTAGGCTCACATTGGTTCGAAGTGATCTGTCCGGTCAAAAGTTCTGTCCGGATTTCGGAGAGAATTACACTGATCTGCCCTTCCGGGGAGTATTCTGAATTCGGACTCATCAGGAGCCCCTTTTTTAGATGTTTGAACAAGTGTCCTTGTCAAAGAACTGAAAAACAGTCCGATTATAGGAAGTGGTTTTTCAATCCGGAGAGAGTTGTGGATAAACCCGGACAGACCGAACGTTACGAATTCTAAACGGTTCTTGCCAGAGTTAATGGGACACGTGTCATTCTCTGATTGGTCACTTTAGCCGTTTTTTCACCTTGAACTTCGCACCACTTTCTCGAACAAGTTACCTCTTTTAAATGCCATTAATGACATCAGCGTCGTCTTCTAATCATTGCCCAACTTTTCGGATTCTCCTAGGAATCAATTCCTTTTTTCACTTTTACTATAAATTCTAATTCACTTCTCACTGTCTCATTATCTCTTTCAAATTTCACTCTGCCATTTTTACTCAGAGCTTTATCTCTCTAGAATCTTCAAAACTCTCTTGGCTGTTTATGTTTACAGCAAGAACAGCACTGATCAAGGGCGGCTGGCTTAATCTCTCGGAATTGGAGAAAGCTCAAAGAGTTGAGAAGGAAAAAAGACTTGCAGCAGGGCTACCATCGTCGCCTGTTGAGAAACCAGCCCCTTCAATCGAAGAATCTGACAGAGGCTCATCTTCTTCTAAAGGTACCAAGCCAAAAAGGCTTTTTCAATCAACGCTCTCTCCCATAGTATCTGGCTCCTCAGTTCAGGAGTCGATCCCTGCTGTTGAACCGGGAGTTACTGTCACAAGTGTTAGGAAAAAATCTTCTTTCATTGCTATGGGGTCTGACTCTGACCATTCCCCGGACAAGCTAATCATGAAAAGGCCAAGTCGGTTGGTCAAAGGGCTTTCTTCTAAAAACACACCCTCGAAATCGGGGGCAAAAGATAGCGTATCAGGGTCTGGGGCAACTATAAGGGCTCCCCGGGAGAGGCTATCAGGACTAGAGGCCAGCAGCCCACTACCCCCCAAGGAATCTTCTACCTCAGAAACTCAAATTGAGGTGAGAAGTCGAGTAAATACGGACAGCCAACAGTCCGGAGGATCAGCTCTGCCAAGCCTCAATCCTCCCCGGACTATTTCTACTGAAGCTCCCCCAACGATTATGGAGGAGAGGATGGAGGACTCCACTGAGGAGGTTAGATTTGAGTCCGAGTCCTCCGGACAGGCTGAAACTGCTATCGTTGTTGCCAAGAAGGGCAAAGAGGACTTGTATCTGAGGCGTCCGGACCTGCCGGAGAGCCTTGAAGGGAGAGTGGGGCCATGCTTTCATAAAGTGGAGTTCAAGTATCTTTTGGCTTTGTTGAAACCCAAGTACGCGTTCATCCATACTTCAGATCTGGGTAGATTGCGCACAAAGTGGGGAATCCCTGAGAACGTAAAGATAAGGATTCCCATCGATCCGGAGACCCCGATGGATTGCAAAAGGAATGAGATAGTCTTCTTTACAGAGCTATTCAACTGGGGACTCAGGTTCCCACTGGACCCGGAGATAGTGCGCTATTTTCACTTGGTCAAACTCTGCCCATCACAGTTAAGCCCCAATGGTTGGTTCACCTTGATGTCATGTATTATGGCGTCTAGGTTATCTGGAATCCCTCTTCCTATGGAAGAGTTTGCAGCTGTGGCCAACCTGTGCAAACATCATCAGTTCCCCTTCTACCATTTCAACATGGGGAACGATCTTAAAGCTGTTGATGATCTCCTGGAGTCGGAGAGCAAATGGAGGAGCCAATTCTTATTTGTCAGTGGCTCATGGGAGAATGGCAAGAAAATTAAGACCGGAGAGAATCCAAGCCTCCTCAGGAGTAGATGGAGGAGTGACCGTAAGCTTCTCATCTTAAGTCTCTGTTCGAATTTCTCTTTTCTTTTAAGTTTATGCTAATTAATTTCTCTTTTGTTTTATCAGAGCTGCCAAAGGAGTTCGGAGACTACCTGAAGGCCGGACAGGTCACCTATGGCAAAATCAACGCTTGGGCCGCAGAGAACTGGGAGAACCGGTTCCATAAAGCCTTCACTGCTGGGAACTTAGCAAGGTCTCACCTGTGGAACACCACAGGTCGAAGAGACCTAACTTGGGAGGAGTTCTCCACCCAACCTGATGAAGACATCGTGCTGAGAAGGTCTCACGAACTGGATGTGACTCTCTTCCTTCCTGCCCGGGCCAAAGCCCCAAGTAAAATGAAGGGCAAGAAGAAGAAAGGCAAGAGGGTAGCAGGTGACGATGAGAAGGAGGCCCCAACAGACACAGAAGGACTGGCACAGGCTCAGATTGATGCAGCCCTTCTACAGGTGGTGGAACAGGAGAGCGAGAAGCAGGAAGTGAACCTCCCTAAGCCTACAAGGGCCTCTAAGAGGACTCGCAAGCAAACAAGTGAGAGCGCTGACAGGGAGGCCAAGAAGAAGAAGTCTTCCCAAGGGGATGAAGTTGCTCTCCGGGACCCGGAGCCCTCTTTCCCTACTGACCCAACATTGGCTGAAGAGATCCCAAGGGACTTGCAAGGAGAGATTCAAAGGGAGTTTACTACAGATGAAGTTGAGGGGGGGGGGGAGCTCAACTTAGATGAAATGGACATCACCGGTCTGGGTGGACTTGGTGAATATTTTCTTGGGCTGCCCAGAGACGAGTTTGCAGGGCCCTATATCCCTCCAAGCAGCTCCAACACAGTTAATTTCAACGGTAAGACTTTTATGGTTTCCAGTGAGAGGGATGTTATAGCCCATTCTATTCTTAGCAACGTGCAACCAATACTTACTTTGGAAAGGCAAGTCCGAAGTCAGGCAGACACCATCAAAGACCTCAAGTCGGAGAAGGAAAAACTGTCCGAAGACCTCCGGACTGCTGCTAATAAGGTTGATTTGCTCAAGGAGGCAAATGATCAGCTAAAGAAGAATCAAGATGAAAGCAACACAAAAGCTGCTTCCTTAGAAGAGACCGTAAAAGATCTCCGGGCTAAGCTGTCCGGACTGGAGAAGGACCTGACAGCCTCAAGAGGAGAAACTTCAGCAAAGGAGAAGCTTGTCACCAACCTGACCACTGACAAACTTGCTTTAGAGAATGCAGTGACTCAGGCTGTTGAAGAGAAAGCTGCTTTGGTGAGGGATCAAGAGGCCATGATCAAGGCCAAGATCAACGCCTATGCCAGGGAGATGATCCAAAGCGAGGAGCTAATGATTCAAAAGGTAAAGTCTGATATGGTCCTCCTGTTTCATGAGAAATTCCCGAAGAGGAGACTAGGGGAATTATGGCGCTATGTGGATGATGATGATCTCCCATACTGGACCATGGTTGATGAGGGGTACTCCGGTGAGTCTTCGTCCGGTGAAGAAGAGGAAACCAGAGAGAGCCCAGGTGAGGAAGAGATTGACCCCAAGGGTAAAAAGATAGTCGAAGAGAAAAGCGATATCAAGGACAAGAAAGCAAATGAGGGTGAGCCATCTTCAAAGGCTCAACCTTAACCAAAAACTTATTTTGTTTATCTTTTGTTCGAACTAAAGTCCTTGGAAGGCCAATGCACTTTTTTTTGTGATGTTGTCCGTATTATTCGGACAGATTTTTGTACTGTGCCCAAACTTACTCAAAAAGTCCTTGGAAGGCCAAGGCAGTTTTAAATTGTTGAATGAATATCTTATTTTGCTCAACCATCCTCTTCTTTCATTGTTTGTTTAAATAGCTGGAGTTTAAATAATTTTATTGTATTGTGAGAGTATTAAGACTTTCCGGCTAGAATTTAAGTAGCCCTTAGATCTTTTAACCCGGGTAGTATGATAAGAGACAAAATGTTTAAAAATACTTAGAGAATTTTGAAGAAGGCACCAAATTTCATTGAAAACTCTCCGTGAAGGCACCAAATTTCATTGAAAACTCTTTGTGCCACCGAAGAGGGGAAGGTATGCCCCCAAATATTTACATGGATGTTTAAACAAGTAAATATTTACATAAGTTTTATTCCAAGTACATTCGAAGGTGTTCAATATTCCAAGGGTGAGTTAAAACCCTGCCATCTTTGTCTTCCAACCAGTATGTCCCATGCTTGATTCTTTCAACCACAGTGTACAGACCCTCCCAATTCGGAGCCAGTTTTCCGAAGAGCTTTTCCTTAGTATGCAAGAAAACTTTCCTTAATACTTTATCTCCTGGTTGAAAATCTCTTCTTTTAACTTTAGAAGCAAACCTGCTTCTCATCAAGCCCTGATAGTGTGCCATTCTAAGATGAGCTTTCACCCGTCTTTCTTCGATCAAGTCAAGCTGATTTCTAATTCCCATCTCATTGGCCTGTCCGGAGAAGTTATGAACACGAAAGGAGGGGAGTGTCTTCTGTATGGGAGCTACTGCATCCATTCCATAGACCAAGGCAAAAGGGGATTCTTGTGTTGCAGCCCTAGGTGTTGTTCGGTAGGCCCATAAGACTTCTTGTAGATAACTAGGCCACTTCCCAGCAGCCCCTTCTAAATTCTTCTTTAAACCAGACAGTATCGTTCTATTAGCCACTTCAACTTGCCCATTGGCTTGAGGGTGGAAAGGTGAAGAAAAGCAGTGCTGAATACCCCTTGAGGCACAGAAGCTTTCCATTTCTCTGTTGTCAAACTGTGGCCCATTGTCTGTTGTTATTTTCTGGGGGACACCAAATCTGCAACATATGTTGGATATAATGAATTTTATAACAGCTTTTGAGGTTGTCCCTGCCAATGGGGCTGCTTCTATCCACTTCGAGAAGTAGTCAATGGCTACAATTATGGTTTTACGCCCTCCGGACGCCACAGGGAGAGGCCCAACTAAGTCCAATCCCCATCAAGCAAAAGGGATGGGCTCAGAAATTGATTCCAAAGGAATGGCTGGTACATGAATTTCATTGCTGTACCTCTGGCATGGGTCACACCTTCTTACCAGCTCATTAGCATCTTTCATAATTGATGGGCAATAGTATCCGGAGAGTAACACTCTTCTTGTCAAAGCTCTAAATCCGCAATGGGCTGATCCCTCACCATCATGCAATTCGGAGAGAACCATTTGTGACTCATGATCCCCTAAACAACGTAGGAGAGGTTTGCTGTAGGATTTTTTGTACAAGACTTCTCTAATCATAATGAAACCACGAGCCCTGTGTTTCAATGTTCTGGCTTGTGATTTATCCAAGGGCACGATGCCATCGGACAGATATTGTATAAGAGGAGACCTCCAGTCTTGAGGCCGATTTACTTGTACTTCAAAGACTTCCTCTTTTATACCTTTATTGAGTTGAATAGAAGGGCTTTCAAGCACATGGATCCATGGGTAGGACTCCGTATATGCTATCGTTGCTAGTGAGTCTGCTAGCTCATTTTCTGCTCGGGGGATGTGCTCATAGATAACAGCTTTAAATTTCAACGCTTCATTTTTTAGGAGGAGTAAATACTTGACCAACTGTTCCTTTCTAGCTTCTGATAGGCCCAAGGCATGGTGGATTAGCAACTGGGAGTCACTTAGTAGCTTGACTCTTTTAGCTCCACAAATGTAGGCCAATTTTAACCCAGCTATAGCTGCTTCGTATTCGGACTCATTGTTGGATGCCCTGAAAGCAAAACAAATAGCTTGGAACATGTTGTCCCCGTATGGGGAAGTGAGACATATTCCTGCCCCAGATCCCATGGTACTGGATCCTCCGTCTGTTCGGACAATCCACACTTTCTTGTCTTTTGAATCAGTAGGTTGTTCGGAATCCCTATCAGAATGGAATTCAACCAGAAAGTCAGCCACAGCTTGAGCTTTTACCGCTGTTCGGGGAGCAAAGTCTATGTCGAAGTCCCCCAACTCTACTGACCACTTTGTCATTCTGCTCGAAATGTCTGCTTTTTGAAGGACATTCTTTAAAGGGAAAGAAGTCCGGACAACGATAGGATGAGCCTGGAAGTAGGGCCTCATTTTTCTTGCAGCTATTACCAAGGCCAACGCCAGTTTTTCGAGTTTCAAGTAACGCCTCTCAGCATCAATCAAGCTTTTGCTGATGTAGTACACTGGGTGAGGATACCCATCAACCTCCCTTACTAGCACAGCACTGATGGCACAACTTGAAACAGCCAGATATACAAAGAGAGTCTCCCCATCAATCGGTTTGAACAAAGTCTTGGGAGAGGAAAGATGTTTCTTGATTTCATTAAATGCTCCATTACACTGTGGTTTCCATTCGAACCCCTTTGCACCCTTCAAGGTTTGAAAGAATGGAGCACACCTGTCCGAAGACCTGGAGATGAATCTGTTCAAGGCAGCCAATCTCCCCGTTAATCGTTGTATTTCTTTAATGTTTCGAGGAGGCTCCATCTGGAACAAAGCATTGAGTTGGTCCGGGTCGGGCTGTATTCCATGCTCACTTATGATATACCCTAAGAACTTCCCAGACTGCACTCCGAACACACACTTTTTAGGGTTTAGTTTCAAATTTACTTTGGCCAAGTTGGCAAAAGTCTCCTGGAGGTCGGACAAGTGCAACTGCTCATCCACGCTTTTTACCATCATATCATCAATATAAACCTCCATATTTCTTCCAATTTGACCAGCAAATGTCTTGTTGACTAACCTTTGATAAGTAGCCCCAGCATTTTTCAAGCCAAAGGGCATCACCTTGTAGCAATGTAGACCCCTATCAGTGACAAATGTAGTATGCTCTTGATCTTTTGGATCTACTTGGATCTGATTGTACCCGGAGAAGGCATCCATGAAGGAGAGTAGCTTGTTCCCAGAAGTAGAGTCTACTAACTGATCTATCCGGGGGACCGGATACAAATCTTTTGGACAAGCTCGATTGAGGTCTGTGAAGTCAATGCACATACGCCATTTGCCATTCTTCTTTTTTACTAAGACAGGATTGGCAGTCCACAAAGGGTATTGAGATTCTTTAATGTGCCCCATTGTGAGTCTATCAACCTCTTGTACAATGACATCAGCTTTTTCTTTTGAGAAAGCTCTCCTCTTTTGTACTACTGGTGCCACATCTCTTCAGACAGACAAGCGATGGGAAATCACCTCTGATGGAACTCCAGTAACATCAGCGTTGCACCAAGCAAAAACATGCTGATGGTCTTTCAAGAATTTCAACATTCCTTCTTTCAGCATTGGTGGCATTTTGGTCCCTATCTTGACGCTTTTTCCTTCTTCCAAGCAGTGTGTTTCAACCTCTTCAATCGGAATCAATACTCCGGGGGTCTCTCTGGGGTCATCAATTTCACCCTCACCCCCAGAAAGGCCCTCAAACTGCTATTGATCATTTATACGGACTGCCCCCAGCGTTCGTGGAGCCAAGGCAGTGGCATAGCATTCTCTTGCAACCTTTTGGCTGCTCCGGACAACCCCAACCTGCCCCTGAACAGCATACTTTAGACACTGATGGACTGTCGAAGCCACTGCATGCATCCTAGAGAGCCAAGATCTCCCTAGAATAGCATTGTAGCAGGTGGGACAATCCACCACAATGAAGAGTATTCAGACCGTTTTCTTGAAAGGGCCCCTGCCCAACAACACTTCTTCTTCAAACTCCCCGATCACATCGGCTGAGCTGCCCGTGAAGCCCACGATTGACCTGTCTGACTTTTGAATCACAGCTGGATTTTTCATTTTCTTGTAAGTGTCTAGGAAAAGGATATTGGCAGAGCTTCCAGTATCTACCAGAATTTGCCTTATCTCATTGCCCCCTACTGATGCTCCTATAACAACAGCATCCTCATGAGGGCCAGCAATGTCTCTTAAATTATCCTCATCAAAGACAATGAATGGGAATGAATTTGATGATTGATAAGAGGTCATGCCCCCTTCTAGCTGGGAAGCCAAATTATGAACATGCTTTTTTCTTGATGAAGTGGTAGGAGCCGTTACAGTGTCCCCTCCGAAAATTGTCAGTGACTCAAAGAATTTAATGAGCCCGGAGACCGATCTAGAACGCTCCTCTATAGCACCCACTCTGTTTCTTATTGGATCAGGATCCAAGTATTCAGATTCCACATCAAACCTTTCAACTATTACCATAGCCCCCTCCGGGGCAGCATTAACCGGACCAGCCCGGTGAGTGTTGTCAGGCCTGTTGCCTCCTTTTCTTTTAACGTATGCACCCAACTTCCCCCTTTCAATCAAATTGTGTACCTCTTGTTTCAACGCTATGCAATCATCAGTGGTATGGCCAATATCATTGTGGTATTGGCAAAAGGAGTTATTACGATGCTCTCTGGGAGACTGCAAGGTTGTCGGTCTCCGGTAGTGTACCTCATCTTTTGTTTTATCAAAAATGGTGGCCACGCTTTCTTTAAGTTCTGCGAACTACTCTGGTTGGACCCATGGCCCTCTTTTGTTTCTGGATTGCTGACTTTGAGCAGGAGCAGCTGGCATGTGTCTTTTTAGTGCTCACACGAGTTTTCGAAGCCTCAGGCTCTCGAGGGTTGTCAGTGTGATGAGCAGCTGACGCTTTGGATTTCTCTTTCATGCCCATCTTGGCCTTTTCAGCCCTCAGAGCCTCTATCTCAAGCTTTAACCTGTCGCGCTCTTGGACAGTATACTCATCGTTCTCCTCCACCACTTCGAGCAAAGCTGGTGGAAGCTCTGGATTATCCGAATTCATTCGGACAGAAATTCTTTGCTTGGTTTCGAATACTTGATTCAGGCACCGTCGCCTCCCACTGTGGTCGCCAATTTGGTGTGGATAAAAATGGCCTAGGGGTAGGCAAGTAATTTCAAGTGGAGTTTTAAGGCGGTGTAAGGGTGTTTCACGGTGGTGTGAGGGTGTTTAAGGGTGTTTCAAAGTGTTTTAATGTGGAGAGAGAATTAAGCAGCTTGGCAGCAGTTAATTTTTCTTACCCGTAGTTAATGCTGGTGGTTGGGTATTTATAGTATGAAATTTGGGCCCTTATGGGCTTTCGGGTCAAGTTTAACGGACCCGGGTCATGTTTAAAGACTCATGAGTTCTAAGCAGGAGGACAAGTAGCTTAGTCAAGAAGTGTTTAGGTTTTTTAGTACTTTTGTCATAGTTCGAACAGCCTTAGGCTCACATTGGTTCGAAGTGATCTGTCCGGTCAAAAGTTCTGTCCGGAGTTCGGAGAGAATTACACTGATCTGCCCTTCCGAGGAGTATTCTAAATTCGGACTCATCAGTATTGTTGTGTATTTTTTGTTGAGGAACTAAAATCCTTGGATGGACAAGGCATTTTGTTGCATTGTTTGTTTATCTTTGTTCTATAAAACCTAAAGTCCTTGAAGGTCAAGGCATTTGTGAATCATGGATCGGTTTCAGTCCGATCAGATTCTAATATCATATTTCCCTTTTCTTGAATTTTGTTGAACTTTTTATGGCCAATGTTTAGATAGCCTTCAATATATCATAGGTGTTAAATAGAGGTATTAAACACCCTCAACCACACGTGTTTAATAAATATGACCAAGTGTTTAATACATCCGATCAACTCAAAGACATTTGAGAGTCGGGGTGTTTAATAAGCATTTAATATCTGACCACCTTATATTATGGATTAAGTAAAAAACAAAATAGCCCCAGAATTTTAAAGAAGACATAACATATTATTGAAAAACTCAGACACCTCGTTAAAACCTTCTCGCGCCACCAGGGTAGGAAATAGTATGCCCCCCTAATATTTACATTGATACTAAAAAAGTAAATATTTACAAGAGAGTTCTATTCTAAGTATATCCTGAGACGTTCAACGTTCCATAGGTATTTTAGTGCTCTCTTTTTCTTGTCTTGGAGCCTGTATGTTCCTCGTTTAACTTTCCCACGTACCACACAAGGACCTTCCCAAATGAGCTGTTGGAGGACTCAGATGTAGAACTCTTCACATGGTTAGATCAGTGTGTCTTTTTGGAACTGAGGTGTGTCTTTAGAGACTGCTCGTTCTCTCCAGGATTGTCAGTATGGTGAAGTACCGACGTACCAGATTTTTCTTTAACCCATTTATCTACTTGTTTTATTACTCGCATCTCCTCTATCTCAGCTCTCAACTGATCGCGCTCTTCGATAGTATATTCATTGTTTTTCTTTGAAACTTCCACCTCAGGAGGTGGGATACCCTTCTCATTCGGATTTATCCGAATTACTTTGTTTGCTCGTTTTGAATTGTGAAATTCAGGCATCTTCGTGCTCCCAGTGTGGTTGCCAATTTGGTGAGGTTTATTTCTATTTGAGGGTAATTTAGTAAAGTGTTTTGGGAATTTAATGTTTAAGGTAGAGTGTAGTGAGATAACTAAGCTTTGTGTTTGTATTAAATTATGATTACCCTCATTAATGAAAGTGGTTGGGTATTTATACTTAATCAATTACCCATGGCCTTTCGGGTCGGATTGTGGAGTCGGGTCAAGTTTAAGAACCCATTAGCCCAAGATGTGAAACGACCAGCACCTAGCTTAGTCACTTTCCATTACATTTGTCCTGTTCGGTTTCTTATGGTAGTGGTTTGGTTCGAACTTCCCTCCGGATAAAAGCAAGTTATAGTGCCTAAAATATATGACCTCATCAATTCTGATGAAGATTTTTTTAGGCACGTAAACATCATAAAGTCTACTATCAGTTATGTATTCATTATCTCAGGAGGCGCCATATCGTAGAAGAGTATAAAATATATTATTTTCATGAATCTCATCATGGACTCTACTATGGCAGTCGAGTATGTGGCATATTTTACAATATCAAATCATGCATTTTTGGTTGAGAAACTTTGTGATGGCATTGCATAAGGGAATTGAAATACATCTCATGCTCTACTGTGACAATAGTTAAGTTTTCATATTCTAAAACAAAAACAACAGCTCCAGTAAGTTTAAACATATAGACATTAATTTCTTGTCTTTGAAAGAAAAAAACTCAAACTGTCATATCAGGGTTGAGCATATCGACACACACTCGAATATTGTAGATATTTTTATTAAGGTGTTACCACACTCGATTTTTCACGAATATATTGTTTGCATGAGTGTCCTTAGCTTAAAGGATATTTAGATTTAGTATAAATTTTGTATCAGCATATTCCACTTTTTAGTTTTTTAGGTTCAGAATTTGTTATTACTCTGGATTATGCTTATAATTATTCAAATAGTATAATTTTTTAATTTTTTGCTTTTATTCGTGAGTTTTAAGCGGTCTCAATTTCGTTCAGTAAGACCACTTGGAAGTCAAAACGTAGTGATTACGTGGTCATGTCAATTCCATGTTCCACTCCATGCGAAGTCATGAGTCATTAAGGTAATAATTGGTAATGCATTTATTGTAGGATCAATTATGCATTGATAAGTTATGGCTGATACTTTGGTTCATTGTTAGTTATCATCTGACATGATAAGACATGTAGTTGATTATCTGTAAACAACAATGTCACATAAATGCATATTTGTATGGATACACATCAATACATATGAATGATCCAAGTGATATATTATAATGATATCATGAACTTAAAATGTCATATCACATGTAAATCCATAGTATTCATGCATGTTATCACATATTCAATTAAATAAAAGTAATCAACATTAAATTACATATTGCACCTACTTATAATAATAAGTATTATAGGCGAATATAATACAAATACATGTGGAATTAAATGTGGATCTTTGAAGGAGGGTCTATTAATCCAACGTTTTAGTTATTAAACTCTAAAAACTCAATACATATTAGTTAATAAAGAAAAATAAAAAGTTGACGAATGATAACTAATTTAAAATATTAAAATCCTTACCTTATATTTTGTAGCCAAAAAATTTAATCGTAATTATCATTTCAAAAAAACTTAACTTTCGTTCTTTTTCTTTTTCTTTATACTTTTTCTTATTTCTATAGCTCTACTTGTTAAAGTTAATCAAAATAAGGTATCTTTTTTTGTGGTAAATATGAATCAAAACATTTTACAAGTTTTGTTTGTGTAAGAATGAATTAAAATAAAATAAAAATAGTCCATACAGATACATGGGGCATACCCCGACGAAATACAAGAGACACTAAAGAAGATTCGACCTGGACTAGGGTATAAAAATCATAGGAAAGTAGAAAGTAAATAACATGAAAGAATATGAGATAGAGTAAAATAGCCCTAGTATAGGGTAAACAGTATATCAAAAGAGATCATCAAACAATCGATCCGAAAAAGCCAACAACAAAAGTGGAAAACGAACAAGGCCGACAAGGAGAGATACGTGATAGACAAGCAAATAAAAACTATAGAAAATAAATAGGCTAGCTAATTTTGGTGTCATGGAATTTGAACCAAAGATCAGAGAAGATTCGGTAAGAAACCAAACATCAAGTGGCAGGAGGGGAACCAAAAATTCTTATATTACTCTCCTTCAAGACGTGGTAAATGACCGCTCCAAATCCAGACTACCAAAGACGTCGGTTTCGAGAAGAAGACCAATTTGACGCCTCGTAAACCCAAGATTTCCAACTACTTGTGAGAGTTGGGACCCCAAATTTGAACAGACTTGGTTCCAAAGAATCTTAGAGTCCGAGTTGCATAAGACGCAGTCTGGTGGGGTGTTTAGACCCCAACTCAGAAGCTTGTCTCGCATAGAAAGCTTGCCCAATATGGCAAGCCAAATAATAAAGGAATGACAATGGATATTAAACTTATTCCATACTAGCATGGCCCACCTCACGATTGGGTGTGTGTACGAATGACATTATAAGTGTCATTGATTGTGAAGTTGAGATTTATAGTATTCGCAGTCCAGTAAGGAACATCGTTGGAGTTGATATTAGATAAAGGTAAGGTGAGAATGGGATTGTTAATCTCTTGAAGATTTATGCGATTATTTTCTCTAGCCGGTCTTATATTTGATGACCAATTCTAGTGACCATTGTTGATGATATCAGAGACTTTAAGGTTTTTACTAATCGTGGAATCTTTAATTATAATTTTGTTGTAATGCGTTACCAGAGAGGTGGCGATGAGCCAATCAAACCAGATTGAAGTAACCAATTCATTGCCAATTACCACCTAGTACATATTATAAGCCAAAGGGCGAATGCATAATATTTTTCTCCAAGTCCAAGAAGGGGAGGAACCAAGATCAAGGTCCCATAAATTATTATTTTTAATAATTTCAGATCTGATCCAATCGCACAAGATAGAGTATTAGTTATTACTAATGATAGAACGAAAGTGTTTAAAGACATTCTCTTTATTCCATATTTTTAGATCTACCCAAGACCGTCTTCCCTCATGGGAGTGGTAACATTTGATGAGGCCACTTTGGCCCATGAATTTTCATATCTAGACCCGACCAAATGAAACGACACAGGTATTGGAACCATTTTTTAAGAACCTAGAGGGAACGATAAAAATAGACGACCAGCAGAGATACTCTTTCATATCCGCGTCACTCTTTCATTTCCTGGTTAGCAATAAAGGGTAAGCTTGTCACCAGAGACAAGCTCCTCAGTTGGGGGCTCAGCACCCCGACTAAGTGCCCCTTTTGTAACTCTGTACCAGAAACTACAGCTCATGTTCTCTTTGAATGTAGTTTCGCTCAGAGTATATGGTCCCACACAAGCTGTAAGCTTGGATTTACTATTCGTTCCTATAACTGGCAATCTTGGATTATTGAGGCTTCCAGTTGGTCTAAAATACCAGACCATTGTATTAGGCGATCTTGCTTCAACGCAGTCATTTACCACGCTTGTAAAGAGCGGAATTCAAGAATCTTTGGATCCGTCCCAGCTTTGGCCTCTTCTATATCCTACCAAATCTTATCGGACCTTCGATATAGATTCAATGGTACCAAGATTGACTGGTCCTCATAGTTTTCTTAACCTAATTCTAACTAATCTAAATTTTTTCTCAGGTACTATCGTATGGACTGAAGCGGGCTTTAGGACTCGTAGGATGTGGAGTCAGCTCACAGTCATCTAGTCGCCGACGTTTGTTATCGAGTTACTTTTTGTTCTGATTAGTAGGTCACATCCATGTACTATGGCATTTTATTATCGTCTTTTCTTCTACTTACGTAGAATCACCTCGGGGTATGCCCATGAACAATGTATGAACCCTTTTTATTTTAAATTTAATATTTTTTCACAAAAAAAAAAATAGACGACCAATAAGTTTGTCCAACAAATAAAACAAACTGAATAAGCTTAAACCATAAAAGATGCATGAAAAAACACTATAACCAACTTTTAATATAAAAAAAGAAACAAGTCATCTATAATCCTAACCTAAAATTTATAACTATATATTTTTATAATTTTAATATTTTATTTAGATTAAATTTCATTTAAGAATTCTAAACTTGCCTTATTGTAATTTGTAACTGATACATAGGCTTGTCAAATGTTAATTAATAGTGGAGACAAATATTCTACGAGGATTTCTATTAAAAAATATTTCTTGACTCGTGTAGAATTTCATATCAAATAAATATAAGTAGATTCTGAGCAGTTGTACACGTGTGGAGAGTGACATTTCTTTATATCTTTTTAAATTGTCTACACAAAAATGATTAAATGAGAGTTTTTATTTAAATTGGTATTCATTTTAGTCCCTAAGTTCTAGATTTATGTTTTGACTCTCGTAAGTTTGTAATTTCCGTGTTTGTCTTCAACTTATTATAATAAATCATGCGGGATTTGTCACATATGGTGCAAGCTTGCAGCATCCACCGATCAGAAAATAAAGATGCACAATTTTTCGACCCAAACATATATCTGTACTTTGGAAACTTCAAATTTGCACCATACAATATTATTTCTTCTAACTACGGTTAAAAAAGATTAATATACAACAACAATAATAAAATAAAATAAATACAAATGTATGTGTTCATTTCAATTAATAAAAATATAAAAATATATAGAATCAATTATTAATATAAAAAATTAAAATCAAATCTAATTACCATTTTACGTATACATAAAATTTAATAGATACGGCTGTACTAAAAATCATTTGTTATTATATTAAAATTTTAAATATTATTATAAAAAATTATTATCTTTACTTCGCCCGATATTTTATCTATTTGTTTTTATTCCATGTCATTTTTTTTAATTTTAAATCTAAAACTAATTCTCATTGCAATATATTTTTATGATGTTTGGGTGTTTCGATCAAGATCCAAAAAACATCAAAATTTAGTTTCGGTTCAGATTTTTATTCGTTATTGACGATTCGCTTTTAACGTTCATACTTTTTTTTTCGAATGTTTACTGTTTTTTAGTCATCTTAAAGTTAGGTAAGTGAATTCGTTTTTGGTTTTAAATTATTAGAAATAGTGTTTGTCATCCATTCGAATATGTTTATTAGTTTAGAGTATGAATTTTGTGGTTTTTAGTCTATGATGAAATAACATAGCTTTTATGATTTTTGAAACCACGTAGGTGTACGAAGGTTTGAATTAGGAAACTGACTAATTGGCAATTTGGCATGTTGTTTTAGTAATTTGATGTATTGGTTCGCGTTTCAATTTTAAGTATAGTTCGCTTACATTTTTAAATACTTCGCGTTTATATTTTAACCATAGTTTGCGATTTCTATTTTAGCTATGGTTCAAGATTCGCGATTTCTATTTGAGTCGTAGTTAACGATTGACGATTTCTATTTTATTTGTAGTTCGTGATTCACGTTTTATACTTTAGTTTTAGTTCGTGATTCGTTATTTAAATATGGTCTTGTTAATTACTAGAATTTGTATTTGTTGCCGGAAGTATGGACAAAACGATCTTTTTCATATTAATTATATTTCCACTTATTAAGGAGATGCATGATAAAAAAAATATACATCACACTAAAACAACCAAAAACACCTTATTATATTGTTTTCTATAAGGTATACACACTCTACTAAAACGAATAAAATGAAATTTTATACGGAGAAACGAAGAAGAAGCTCTCAAATAGGGTTCCAAATTCGTAAAACTTACAACCACTTATGTATTGATTATATTTGGGGTGAAACACGAGAACGATAAAAATATTGTTAAATGCTCATAGAACGTTACAACCAATATATAATGAGGTAGTATAATCAATAATTATCAAAAAAATATTTTCGTGACATGAAAAAATACCAAATACAAAAGGGAAAAAACATGCATAGTTACGAAAAAAGAATATTTAATATTAAAACAATTCGTGATTCACATTTACAAGTAGTTCACAATTCACGCATTTGCTAGTTTCACGTTGTTCGTGATTTATTTTATGAGTAAAAAATATTCGCAATTCACGTTTCATATTAATGAATTTCGGAATTCTCATTTACAAGTAGTTAACGAATCACACATCTATCAGTTTCACGTTATTCGTCATTCCCGTTATGAGTAATATATGATTCGCAATTCGTATTTTTTTATAATACATAT
This sequence comes from Limnanthes douglasii subsp. nivea, assembly GCA_036936605.1. NCBI lineage: Eukaryota > Viridiplantae > Streptophyta > Magnoliopsida > Brassicales > Limnanthaceae > Limnanthes > Limnanthes douglasii. The sequence continues at coordinate 54,502,868 of JAUPFV010000004.1, forward strand.
TCGTGATTCGCGTTAATATAATCATGGACATCCATTTAAACAGATTTACATTGTTATTAAATTTATCATTGTTACCATCTTTACTTATGACACACATCAATACGCTTTTGTGTTTTCCCGTCAAAATAGTTTCATCAATGAATAAAAGCAGGCGGTGAGAGTGGAAATCTTGGATACAAAACTTAAATGCATTGAAAGACCGTTTGCAATAGTTAATTCATGAGTATATTAGAGGGAGTAGAGATTCGTTATATCAAAAGGCTTTTTGAGAATTAAAATAACTTTTAACTATATTAAAAAGAAGTAAATTTATCTTCATAAAAAATGTTTTTAGCTTTATTTAAAACAATTCATACAAGTTTATATGAGATACCATTTTATCTTATTAGCAATCAAATCTCATGGTATCTTTTACTTTATTTGTTAAGAAACAAAGAGAGAAATGAGAGAAGTAGAAAAAGGAACAAACTGCTAGACGGCTAGGGTTTTGTATTATTCAGAAGTATATAAATTAGTACAGCATATGCTCCTATTTATAATAAAAGAAAGCTAACGGGCTTGGGCTTTATATGGGCTTTATATTCTTAACACCCTCCCTCAAACTTACAATGCAACAGTAATAAGCATTGAGATTTTGTCATAAAGAAAACGAAACCGCGCTGTGGATTGAGCCTTTGTGAAAATATCAGCAATCTGCAAAGCTGATGGAACATACAGAAGCGAGATGGTGTCGATCTGAAGATGATGTCGAGTGAAATGACAATCTATTTTAATGTGCTTCGTCCTCTCATGAAAAACTGAATTCTTTGCTATATGCATGGCGCTTTTGTTATCACAATGTAGGGAAGTTGGTTTAGTAACATTAACCCCTATATCTGCAAGAAGCCATCGTAACCAAACAATCTCACATGTGGTGACAGCCATAGCACGATACTCAGCTTCAGTAGACGATCTAGAGACAACATCTTGTGTTCTTGCTTTTCCATGATATTAATGAATTTCCAAGGAAAATACAGAAACCAGTAGTATATTTTCGGTCATGAGGATCACTATCCCAATTAGCATCGCTATAGGCACGCAGTTCAAGTGAAGAGGTCGAGGGAAATAAAAGGCTCTGGAACTGAGTGCCACGAAGATATCTCAATATTCGAAGAACAGCTCCCCAATGAATATATGTAGGAGCAGTAACAAACTGACTGACCACATGAACAGCATAAGCTATATCTGGCCGAGTAACTGTAAGATAGACCAAGCTCCCTACAAGAGTTCGATATAGACTTGGATCTGACAAAGCAACGCCGTCAGTTGGAGAATACCGAGCATTAGTTTCAAGAGGAGTATCTACTGTTCTGTTATCAGAAAGTCGCGCTCGTTCAAATAAATCAGATATATATTTTGTCTGAAAGAGAATATAACCTTTTGGAGAGTGAGCCACCTCAATACCTAAAAAATATCGTAATAGTCCCAAGTCTTTCATCGCAAAACGCTGAGCCAAATCACGTTTTAGTGCTGCAATGCCATCAATATCATCACCTGTAATGATCATATCATCTACATATAGGGATAAAATCATTCTTCCTACACTAGTACATTTGATAAACAAGGCCGAATCGTGATTACTAGCAAGGAAACCAAGTGAAGTTATAACCGTAGAGAATTTTTCAAACCAGGCACGAGGAGCTTGTTTGAGTCCATATAAGGCTTTCCTAAGTCGACAAACTTCACCTGGTTGGTGAGTAACACCTGGAGGAGGAGTCATGTAAACCTCCTCATGAAGATCACCATTCAAAAATGCATTTTTGACATCGAGTTGGAAGATTTTCCACTGGCGAACAGAAGCAACCGCAATAAGAGTACGAACAGTCGTCATTTTTTCCACTGGGGCAAATGTTTCATCATAATCCATACCATACTTCTGTGAATACCCTTTTGCTACAAGACGAGCCTTATATCTTTCAACAGATCCATCAGATTTTGTTTTAATTTTAAAAACCCATCGAGAACCGATTATATGCTTACCGGATGGAGGCTTAACTATATCTCATGTATGAGTTTGGTAAAGAGCAGTGAGCTCTTCGACTATTGCATTTTGCCAACGAGGATCAGAAACAGCTTCTTTAAACGACTGAGGTTCATATAAATCATGTATTTTTGCTATGAAAGAGGCAAAAGGAGCTGAGTAAGAAGAATACGCAAAATCTGGTAGTTTGGTAGACTTACTTGTACGAGTAGATCTTCTAAGGGGTGGAGCTGGTGGTTCACTAAAAGAAGAAGCTGAATCAGGACTTGATGAAGCAGAAGTAGTATCAGTTGTAGTTGATGTCTCAGGAGCTGTCACATCAATATCAATGGGTATGTCCCTATTATTTTCAAAGGGATCAATAGTCTGAAGTTTGGTACTTGTTATATCATGTGATTTCGTTGGAATCGAATAAAACGGGATATGCTCAAGAAAAGTAACATGTCGAGAGACATAAAGTTTCTGACTAGTGGGATCAAAACAACGATAACCTTTCTGTCTAACACCATAACCCAAGAAAACACATATTGCGGATTTAAGGCCCAATTTGTTGTGTTCTACATGAGGACGAAGGACAAAACATGTACATCCAAACACTCGTAAGGAAGAATAATTTGGAAGTTGTCCATATAACTTCTGAAAAGGAGACATCCCTGCATTATGAGCAGTGGGAATTCGATTAATCACATATGCAGCAGTATGAATTGCTTCTCCCCAAAAAATAGTAGGAACCTCAGCAGATAAAAGTAAAGAACGAGCAGTCTCAATAAGATGACGATGTTTTCTTTTTGCAACACCATTCTGCTGAGGGGTGTCAGTGCAAGAAGACTGATGTATGGTACCATCAGATGCAAGTAACTGAGTAAAATCATTGGATGTATATCCACCCCCCAAGTCACACCTGAAACATTTTATTACAGCAGAATGTTGAGTCTTAACAAGTGCCCGAAATTCTCTATAAATTCCAAGGAAATCTGATCTCCGTTTCATAAGGTAAACCCAAGTATATCGAGTATAATCATCGATGAAAGAAACATAGTAGGATGAACCACCCTCTGTGGAGACAGGAGATGGAACCCAGACATCAGAATGAATAATATCAAACGGAGCAATAGAGGAAGAAATACTTTCATTAAACGGTAACGCCGAAAATTTTGCAAGTTTACAACCACTGCAATCCGAGATATTACAAGTGTTTAGCTGACCTAAAGAACCTGTAGAGACTAAAAACTTTAAACGCGATGTAGATACATGTCCAAGACGAGAATGCCAAAGATAAAACTTAGACGATGAAGGATTCAAACGAAACGAAGACAAGTCAACACCAGAGGCAGCAATATCAGTCAAGTATGTTTTTTCACTATCAACACCATAGACATCCATATCTGTTACTTCGAGTTTCTCCAAAACTTAGAGTTCCCTTATTTTACGACCTGTCCCAATCACTCTTTGGGTCTGTTGATTTTGTATAGCACAAACAGAGTCGGAAAATAAGACACAATAACCAGATTTACACAATTGATTAATCGAAACTAGATTCAAAGCAAGGGTTGGAACGTAGTAAACATCAGATAACAATATACGAGGGGTACAAACAGAGACAATACCCTCTACTGACATTGGTGTAGCACTAGCATACAAAACAGATATGGGTGAAACATGAGACAACGAAACAAAGTTCCACATGTGAGGTGATATATGATGAGACGCACCCGAATCCAAAATCCACAATGATGAATCAATACCTGAAGTGGAAGACGAGGACATACCCGAATGGTATGCAGATGTAACAAAGTTCTTCTTATCATCTTTTCCTATCATGTTCGCAATAAGATCCACAATCTCAACAAAACTGCTCCACTGTTCCAGTTGCAATTTCTCCCAAACTATAGCACCGAATCAAAATCCGACCGGTCATATTGAAGGGCCGGATGTCCCAAACATTCTCACTCTTGTTTCACACTTTCTTCACTATTGTTTCACACTTTCTTCGCTCTTGTTTCAAACTTTCTTCACTCTTTGTTTTTTACTTAAACACTCTTGTTTTACTCAGACACACATACCTCACTCTTTTTTTGTTTTACTCAGACACACCAGAAAGTTGGTGGAGATAACAAGTGATGTTTAAAGTCTTCATGGACATCCATTTGAGACTTTATTCTGATAATAAACAGTTATTATTCAATATTTATAGCAAAATAAAAAAAGTTTAAAACAAAAATCATTCTCTATAAAATTAATCTTAAATATGCAACTTTTTCATCAAAAACTTTCCCAACATCTATAATTTCATCAATCCATCAAACAAGACAAGTTGTTTTTTATGAACACCAAAATTAATACCATGACTACTTTCTCAACTAACTAGTTGTTCATTTAAAGCTTCAAAAACACGTAAAGAAGTTTCTGTATGCGTTTCTCGGTTATTCACGCTTATAACTAGGTCTATATTGACAGTTGGACAACCTTCCAGATTAATAATTGATAACTTACCCGCGAATTCATCATTACTATTTTAAAAATAATTATTATACTCATCGCATTGATAAAGTAGCTAGAAATTACCTCTAGTCAGTTCCTTCCACTTTGATAAAACAAAATTAACCATACTTTCTAACTCTTCAAAATGAATAATATGAAAGGCTTGGTTTTTCTTATATTTTTTGAAAACACATAAAGACAAGTTTGTATATTGAATACCTATAATTAATATTACATTTAAATTTTTAATATAAACATAATGATGCATATGAATTTATATATACAAACGAATGTTATTCATATTTGACAAACATTGATAGTCAGTAAACTATTCGCGATTCACATTTCATATAAACACTCATGACTCAAGTTTACATTTATAATGTAATTCTTATTTCATAATTAGAGATTTAAATTTCATATAAACATTACGATTTGTATTTACATTTATAATGTAATTCGCATTTCATAGTTTTATAAGAAATAGCCAGTGACACTTATTTTATCTATTATTTTTTATATACATTTACATCCACACGAGTTCGCAGCTGCGTTTAGGTCATATTATTCGTGCACCAACAAATTTTTTCAGACCCAAATTTATGAATCTAAAAAACTTAAAACTTAACGTTTCACATCCCAAACAACACATAACATCAGAATAAATAAACAACACAACACCTACGATCAATTCGTACACCAAATACATCAATTTGTACATAACAAGTTCAAAAATCGTAAAAAATTAAATATAACATTCTTCGATATCTAATGAGTTCAAAAATTGTAGAATTCAAAATAATAAAAAACTTAAATCAATATATTATAACTATAATTAAAATCGTGAATACCAATTCAAATAAATCGAAGGGAAACAAATATAAAAAATATTTTAAAAATATTACCTAATTGATTTTGGTAAGCAATTATTGTATGCACGGTCATTCTAACCATGATAATTGAAACTTACTAATTCCAACATTTAAAAATTTCGGGATGATGAGTTGACAAAAAATAAATATTTCGGTATTATTTATAAAAAAAATTAAAAATAACTTTTATATAATTAGTAAATAGTAATTGAATCATTACAAATAACTTAGATATAAATTTGTAACTGATAAGCCTAAATGAGTGATCAAAGTGTTAATTTTAATTTAAAATAATAAATATAATAATTTTAGTTATAACATTATATAATATTCAATCTTTAAATATAATTTAGTGAACATAATAATAGGATATATAAATCATTAAAGTCATAAGTTTTATATGCTAATGTTGGAGGAAAGTTCAGTCAATCTTTTTAAAATGATTGTTGTGTTAGTGAATTGTTTTATTGTAAAACGATATAGATATCATTTTAATCATCAAATTATATGGGATACACATACATAAAAATAATATTCACGCTTTTAAATTTTAGTAGATGTCATATGCTTATGTATTTAGTTTTAGTGGATGGCTTAAAAACAACTATATACATTTTACTCTTTAATAAATAAAAGATATAAAAAAAACTTGTAATATACTTGGAGTATATATAGTACTTAACATAACATGTTACTATACATGATTTCGATGTCGAAATAGAAGTTGATTAGAACAAAATTATTTATATTAATATCTAAGTATACACAAAAGTTATCCACTAAGCATTACACGGGCTAATTAAAAACCAGCGCAACAATCGTACCATACAAAGTATCATCCCAAAATATCATCCGTAAAATAAAATGATCAATGATCATTAGACTTGATATGAAGTAATATATGTATACTCATAAGTTTTTGTGATTGAGATTGACATGATATTCATATAAGATTTAATTTTTATAGAATAACATGTTCATATAAATATTCAATTAAAATTGTGGATATAAATAATAATATACATACAAAATTATAGAGATTTTAAAAATAATTTTATTTACACCGCTAATTAACTAGTTAGAAAATAAAAATGTCGGTAACCAAAACGATTAAACCGATTACAAAATTGTTGATGTCAGATTTTTCAATTTAAATTTGAAAATTACAAATATTATATCCAACCACGAACAACCACGTATTTAGTTTTATACGAAATGATGCCACCATGTAACTGTCGAATATTTAACTTTAGAGTTTATGGAAATAATATTTATTGTGTCATATTAACGACTCTTCCTCTTGACCCTATATCGATCCAAAAATATCTAATTTCTCCGTTCAATATCTACATCAATCAATATCATACATCAATATTTATAAGTATTTATATTATATGTTTTACAAGGCTTTCTTAATTACATATTGGTTTAAGATATTTATGGTTGATTATAGGTAATTATTTGGACTTAATTTGAGATATACCAACTTAAGATATCCTTACAATCTCTCACTTAGATCATCACATTAATTGAAGTATATCCACTAAATTATGTAATATATAATATTATTAATTTACCCATAACCCAAGACGCATTATCATTTTAGAAGAATGTTAACAAATAATTAATGATACTAAAACTTATACGTGGGCAATAATTCCTTCAATATCGTAATGCAAACTATCATCTAAATAAAATTTGACTTCTTATAAGGTGCACCATTGAAACAACATGAACGTGTAAGCATTATGTGTCACTTTCCAACTGGTCCTATTGCACTAAATTTTATATCACAACATTAATTTTTAAATTCAAAGAATAGTAACAATATGATTCATCACTTTAATTCTAAAATATGTATACAAATATAAATAATGATACAATCCAAAATTTATTCTATAAAAACTAAGCTATAATCGATACATAACTCCGATTAAAACTAGATACCCTCTAAGCTAAGTACACACGTGCTCGTTATGTGTTTGTGAAAAAAATAAAGGTGGTAATGCATCAGTCTAAGGATCTTAAACCAATGAGTGTGTGTCAATGTGTTCAACCGTGATCTGAACATTTTGGATTCTCTATTGAACGCACGTAAACTTGATATCTATATTTTTTTACTTGCTCATGCTATTGTTGTTATTTGAGAACAAATCAATTGATTAATTATCACAGTTAAATATGATTGGTCTTTCAAATTCATTTACTTTGTGAAATATTGTGACAAATTTTATTAGTCATAAAATATGGTATAAAACGTCAAAATATGACATATAATCAAATGACATGGTTGCGGTTATGATAAGAGTTTATATTGCATTTTTTACGAGATAACACATTCCTCAAGAATATATACGTAATTGGAAGTGGATCGTCTTGTGTCCATGCAATCGACAAATCTGTATCGAAGTAGCCTACAATCTCAAAGCTATTTGATTATATATATATATATATATATCAGTTTGTAGTGTTTGATTTTTTTAGATACTTGATACATTTTTTACGACTTTCGAATGGTCATTTCATGAGTTTCTCATGTATTTTACCACCATTCATACTATAAATTATATTTCATGTTTGGTATATACATGAACATATATAAGACTTCTAACAGCAGAAGCATATGAACCTGTATTCATAATCTAAATATCTAGATCTGAGTTGGGGCACTAACTGAGTGAGAACTTATCACCTTTCACTATTGAGGTGTCCATAGGATTGTTGTGCTCCATACCATAATATTGCATCGTACTCTCAATGTATGCCTCATATTGTGATTAGGATCCCTAACACACAAGATGTTTCACCAATTTATTTCATACTCAATTTCTCTAATATAAAAACATTAGTGGTTTGCAATAAATATAAATTATTCATGATAAGGAGTATGTTATCAATATAAAAAAAACTATATAAAATATTTTACCCTCACTAAATTTATGATAAACACAATCTTCCTCAAACTCCATCTCAAATGAGGTGATTATTTCTTAAAACTTATGCTACCATTGATGAGACGTTTGCTTCAACTTATATTTGGATTTTTTTTAGTTTATACACCATTGGATTTGAATATTCTGAAATGAAGTTTTATGTCCGTTTACATAATTTGTTTCCTAAATATCTTCATTAAGAAAAATTATTTTAACATCAATCTGATGAAACTCTAAATCAAAGTGAGCAACTATGACTTTAATTTTCTTATAAAAGTCAGTTTTAGTAACATATAAAAATATTACGAAGTTGTCAATGCCTTCATGTTGAGTGTAACATTTCGCTACAAGATGTGTTATATATATTCCTATTTTTCTTAAAGTTTTACTCTTGGTTTTAAATATCAAGTTTACAACCAATCACTTATATTTATTCACGTACCATGAAAAATTCCATATTGAACTGTCTTGCATCTTCTTATACTCGATGTTCATAGCTTCAATCCAAAATTAGAGTTTAAACTCTTTATATCATCATGAAAGATGATTGGATTTTATTTTAGATTAAAATATTCATCACGTTCATTTAAATTTACCACATAATTTTAGAATAAGGCATTTTTTATTTCCATAATAGATCCATGCAATATATGCTCATTAAATTGGTTAATTTCTTAAAATTGTTGAGTTTGATCATCAAAAACAACATCAATACTTTTCGTGTAAGTATAAGATTTATATGAGGCACAATATACTATGGCATGGTTTGGATGGCCGGTAAATAAATTATAATTATGGAAACTATGTCAGAAGTTAAACGAATTGGTTCTCATTCTTTCTGAAAATAATATTGTTATCTAGAGTCATTCCCTTCAAACCTCGTATCCTCGTAAACATTACAATTCTCATCTAAAAGATTTAAATTATGGTGGGAGAATAACACACACACCACCGTGGATGGTCTGAGTAGCATAACATATAGTAGTTATCTGTTCGAGATTCCAACTTCATCATGCTCGTTATGTAAGCCTTACTTTAATTGGGCATCGTCATAAATGTAGATGTTTAATACGGGACCTCACATTTGAAAATCTCAAACATTTCTTTAATTAATGCTCTCATAGTGACTACGTTAAATATATATTTTGCATACTTAATTGCTTATTATTCTTGATAGTAAAGTGGGCAGTAATGTATGAGCGACCATGCTCTTATCCATATCTTGTAATGTGCAATTTTTTTGCTCATACAACATTTATTATGGGCGAGTCCAACATGGTGCATTGAAGAAAAAATCTACACTCATCTAGGTATGGAACAAAAGATATATGGTGTTTTCACATGTACTTTCACATGTACCACAATATTTACCATCACAGTTAGATCTTACGGTTTTAATATTCTTACCAATATATAACTCAATCTTAAACTTAAAAAACTTGAACTTGTATGCGTCCTCATATTTGTAATGAACAAATAAAAGGTATCCATATTGTGAATAGTATTCTATGATTAAAATTAAATATATTTGGCAATTTCATAAAGTTATATAAAAAATGTAAGATGTATTTATTTAAATTAACTATAAGACTTGTGTTCCATGAAGGCTTCAATTTTTTTAGGTTATGTTTCAATTTGATACACTAACACATGTCTCAAATTTTGTGTAGTTACTTAAAGACCATCGGTAACAAGTTTGTCAATTATTTTTTTTATACAAACATCGATGTAAGAGAAGTATTGAATTATCAGAAGTAATTTTATGAGATACATTCATTATAAGATGGTATATGAATATCATTAAGTGTATATAAATTATAAATAATTATTTAGTACTCGTGTACCAACAAACACAACCCATTTTTTCCAATCAAGAAACATAAATTAAATTCATTCTAAAAGAATGGACAAACAATAAATCGTGTAAAAGTAAAATATCAATACTAGATAATGTCAAATTAAAAATTATGAGGCAATAAACCATCGGGCTCGAGTATTGGAACGCCAATGAATAAATAAAATAAATATATTTAATTATATTAATTTATAACAATTAATGGAGGAAAATATAACCCCAAGTATATAATAGAAGGAAAGTAAATGACTAAAATGTAAAAGTGAATGTTGAAAGTTGAAAGACCACAAAGAAATAAAAGGGTGGGGACCAACTCACCCACTATATAAGGGAACCCCCATTTATCTGGGTTGGGGGGCATAAAACAATATACTTTCTCATTCTATTTTTTCTCTATATTATTTATCATTTAGTCACATCAAATCCTAAATCCAAGCTACCAACTATCCACTTTTGGTCTCATCATTGGCGCCGTCTATGGGAAAGAGTGATACTTGAAAGTCATATTTTATTCAAATCACAACACAATAAAATATGGATCTCAAAATGACTGATGATAGAGTCGGGAAAGGTCCGACCAGAGCCGACTCATTGTCTGAAGGTAGACAGTTGGAAGAGAGATACCTCGACCACGATCATTACGGACGAGGTCGAGACAAAAAATCAAACTTAATCATGATCAGGAAATCACACCATTTATAAACGGACGGGGTTTATACTGTTATAAGGTTATGCCCTTCGGGCTGAAAAATACGGGCGCAATGTACCAAAGGTTAGTGAACAAGGATTTTAAGAAGCGGATCGAGAAAAACGTTGAAGTTTACACCAATGATATGCTCGTGGAGATCGGGACCGACGAGTATCACCTAGTTGACTTAAAAGAAACTTTCGATAACCTAAGAGACATAAATCTCAAGCTCAATCCCGAGAAGTGCTCTTTCGACGTCTGATCAGGGAAATTTTTGGGGTTCTTGGTTAGCGAAAGAGGAATTGAAGCAAATCCAACTCAACTGAAAGGATTGAGTAGCATGGCACCCCCAAGAAACGTTAAATAAGTATAGATACTAACAAGACGGTTGACAGTCTTAAATCGATTTATATCCCGTTATTCTGATAAGTGTGCCCCATTTTTTCAGGTTTTAAGGAATTCCAAAACATTCGCGTGGACGTCAGCTTGTGACGAGGCCTTTTTGGAAATAAAAAATTATTTGTCATCCCCGAACCTGTTAACAAATCCTTTGAGGGGGGGAAACTTTGTTCCTATATATGTCAGTGCCCGACTATGTGGTAAGCGCGACATTAGTCAGCGAAGCAAAAGAGATCCCAAAAGCGGTCTATTATGTCAACAAAAGTTTGTTAGACGCTAAGACAAGGTATCTGAAACTTGAGAAACTGGCTCTGGCCTAGGTAACCGTGGCGCGAAAGATGCGACTCTATTTCCAAGCTTATTCGATAATACGTGTTGCAGTGCCCTGGCATTTCAGGGTGAATGTCCAAATGGTCGGTAGAACTAGGCGATTTTGATATAGATTTTGAACCTTGTACCACTATAAAGGGCCAAGTTCTGGCTAATTTCTTGGTGAAATTCCACTCTAGTCGACCAGAGAAAACAGAGTCATTCGAAACCAGTAAGCCCGATGAGTGGGTTGTCTGCACCGATGGAGGATTAAATATCAGTGGATGTGGGGCAAGCGTTCAAATAACTACACCTTTGGGAATAACAATGCACCAGGCCATTCGTTTCGAGTTTTCCACCTTTAACAATGAGGCAGAGTATGAGGCTGCATTAGCAGGAGTAAGGTTGGCCCAGGTCTGTGGAGTCAAGCATGTTCGCCTAATTAGTGATTCCTAATTATTGATAAATCAAGCGTCAGGCATATCTGAGGCCTGAAAAGAACATTTGATCCACTATTTGGCGGTGCTGCCTGCCCTAGCTGCCTCTTTTGTGAAGGTTACATATGAGCACATTCCCACAACAAAGAATATAATGGCTGACTCACTAGCATTCGTCTCTTGTGCGAACAATTACCCATGGATCCTAACTCATGAAATCCCATCGATTATTAAAAGATGAGAGCTTGAGAAACGACCTAAAATCGCTTACCAAATATCATCGGTAGCCTTGTCGGATTGGAGAAAAGATATCACAAATTTCTTAGCAGAGCATTCATTACCCGATGACAGAGCATTGGCAAAAAAAACACATAATAAGGCTCGAGGGTATGTGCTTGTAGAGGAGGTTCTCTACAAAAAAATCTTGTAACAGACCTCTGTTAAAAATTTTGGGGACCAAGGAATTGTAGATAATTTTATCCGAACTCCATGACAGAGAGAGAGATGCTCACTGCGGTTTCAAAGCATTGAAACCTTTTTGCTTGTCTCATAGATTCAGACAATGTTTTTCAGCACATTTCCACCCACAGGCCAATGGCCAGGTTGAAGTCACGAACGGACAATCATGGATGAACTTAAGAAGAACTTGGAAGAAAAAACCGGCAAATGGTCAAACTATCTCCAAGAAGTACTTTGAGCTTACCGCACGATCCCCCAAACAACGACCCATGATTTATGCGCTCGTTTATGGTATGGACGCGATACCCCGACAGAGACAATTTTTCCTTCTTTCAGGATCGGAAACTACAACAAGAACATAAACAACAACGACGGATCTTTGGCTCTCGACTTGGTTAAAGAAATACGAAGCCAAGCGCACCTAAACTCATTGCATTACCAGACCTTGATGAGAAGTCGATATAAATTAAGAGTTCGTCGAAGATAATTCAAAGTAGAAGACATGGTTCTACGAAGAGTTTTCCTGCATACCAAAGATAAAAGCCTCGAGAAACTAGCACCAAATTGGGAAGGCCCCTACCAAGTTGTTGAAAAATTAAAAAATGGTACCTACAGACTCAAAGATAAGCACGGGGGACTCCTGTAACTTCATTGGAACATCGAGCATCTCATAATCTATTTAGATTAAAATTGTTTGTTTTTATTCCTGTTTATAACCTTGTAAATACTTTTGATCGGGGATGCACTATTTCCCAACCATGGTGGTGCGATGAGGTTTTAACGAGGCATCTATAACTGATCTGTTTAATTTATCTTTTTTTCCCTTTAAATAACGAGTGCGATAGTAAAATATGAGATCTCTTGGAAAGTTCATCAACTGACGAGGTTGTAGACACAATACTTGAACTCAACAATACAAATTTTTCAGTTTTTAACTGATCAACATGTTATCCGGATCCCTGAGGGATTTTTTAGTTTTAACTGATCCACACACTTATTCTGATCCTTGAGGGAATTTTCAGGTTTTAACAGATCTACATGTTATCCCGATCCTTAATGAGAATTTTCAGTTTTGACTGATCCACACACTTATCCTTATTTTTGAGAGAATTTTCAGTTTTAACTAATGTACATGTTATCCCGATCTTTAATGGGAATTTTCAGTTTTAACTGATCCACACACTTATCTCGATCCTTAATGAAAATTTCCAGTTTTAACTGATCTACATAGTATTCCGATCCTTAATGAGAATTTTCAGTTTTAACTGATCTACATATTATTCCAAACCTTAATGAGTTTTTCCAGTTTTAAACTGATCTACATTTTTATCCCAAACTCTAAGGGATTTTTCAGTTTTAAACCGATCGACGTACATATCTCGACCCTTAAGGGGTGCTTCACTTTCAAGTCTTTAGAGAATTGGTGACACATAAATAAAATGCACAAAATTGTGGATTACTTAATCATTTTTGAAATACATAACGATAATGGTCTTTCAGGACATAGAGTACAAAACAACAAAAAATTACAACCGGACGCGCCAGCATAGGCAGCAAGTACAAAAAAACCACAAAAAATACAAGTTTGTTCAGATTAGGCATCTTCACCATCGGGATCAGTATCAGATGTGCTCGCCTCATTGTTCTCGTCGTCTTCACAAACAACGTCGGGCGAACGATCTTCTTCAAGAACATCCAACCATATCGAACCCAAGGGTAGGTCGGGAAATTGACTATGAAAGTTTAGAACGTAGGCGGCTTTAGCGCCAGCCACTTCTCTTTCCATCATCTTTTTGCACGAGGCAGCAAAACGACTGTTTTCCTCTTTGTTTTGGACTTGAAGTTCATTAATATACTTAGTCTTCTTAGCCACTAAGTGGCGGAGAAATTGATTCTGGAGTTTCTGACCAGTCAAGTTACGCTCTTTGTCGTCGCGATTCTTTTTGACTTGCAAAAGATAGTTACTTATAGATAACTTTTTGGCACGAAAGGATGCCAACTCCCCTTCAGATTTTGTCGCCTTCCCTTCATCGTCTTCGACCTTCTTCTCCAGACATTTTTGGTCATCATCCTTCTCCTTGAGTTTTTTCTCCAAGTCAGCTATACGCTTTTGAGCCTCTGACAAGTCGCGAATCAGCTGTCCTGCCCATCTCTCTTTCATAACCAACGGCACAATCATGTTATACAACGAAAAAGAAAGGATATCAGAACATTCCAAGGGAAAATCTTTCGTGCTCCCAGGCACTGAGAGCACCGGTAGACCTACCCCACTAGATGACGCTCCTACAACTTTTTTCCCACCAAAAAGGCCGACCAACATTTTCTTTGCAAACTCACATGTTTCCTCCTCATCAGCAATCACCATGACGACGGCGTTCTCTGCTGTAGGCAAGCACAATACAATCAACAGATTTAACACCTTCTTCATATTGTTCGAAAATAGTCGGGATAGTAACTTTCTCGACAACCGGCAGAGTCATTTTTATCTCTCCAGTCTTAGAACCAACCTTTTTTCTTCTCCACCTTAGACCTTTTGGCATTACCACAGTCGGTCATAAATTTTTTTCTCTTTTTCTTAACCACCTCCTCCTCTTTACCACTAGCACCGTGATCGCTGAGAACTACGGTAGTTCCACCCTCCGTAGCAACCACCAGATCGTTCCCATCAACGTCAGCATCATCCTTGTTTGCATGCTCGGAAAATTCATCAGATTTAGAACGCTTGCTTGACGCACTGTTACGCTTGGGCAGAAATAAGTGTGCATCAGGAGCGTCGGTCTTCAAAACCAAATCCACCAAGCTGGGTGGTTGACGCAACTGTCCAACAGTTAAAGGCTCGTCTAAGCAGTGCCATATATTATTGCTTATTAGGTTTGTATTCTTGAAGCACTGATGGAACGCTCGGCCCCAATTCTTCTGAACATAGTCTTTTAGCTTCTAGAAGTTCATCTTAGCAGACTCAAAGTGATCTTTCTTTATCTTCTGGATATTTTCCTTCGACAGTAAAACAAATAGTTTGTAATATATATTTATTACTTAGCATCGTGGATCTATTTGCGTAACAATCACCTCAGATTATTAGCTGAATAAGGTCGGCCATTTTCCCAAGCCCCACCGACAAAAATGAACCGATGTTTTCATGACTTGTCACCCTTCAAGAAGTCATTCACTATTTTCCAACTATTGGCCAGCTAGGAATGGAAGAAGGCCATCTTCGGTTATATAGAAAGTTCATTCATTGCGACATACTATCCATTGGCATACGATGATCGGATAATCTGGAGGCTATTATGCAGGACATTAGCGTGTACCAAGCATTGTAGGTCAGCTGGGATGGGAAAAGGCCGATAATTTCAAAATACCTCACAATGTCGGGATCTAGATAAAGTCTAAGACCCCAATTAAAGAGGTCGGTAAAGATAATTATCTCTCGACTCCTGATAGACAATAGTGTCTCCCAAGGGACGGGAAAACGGACGGTTATATTTTTCGGTATGCCTCATCTGACCTCTAGCTCAGGTATTTACTTTAGTGTATAGTACAAATATTTACTAGCGAACAAAAGTAATAATATTGTCCCTAGACAAACCCCGGTGGTAACTGGTTGCTATAGCATCAACCTCAGGTGGAAGATGTTCTTCGATATGAATGACATTAACAACACCCTCACCTTCAACCACACATTTTTTTCTTTCCCGGTGCTCTTGTTCGGCATCAGCGTCAAGTGACGGACCCAGAGCTTGATCGAAAGTAGCTATTTCTTTTTCAACATTAATAAGATCGGTTTTCTCAAAAATAGCTGACCGAACTGAAGTAGTAGTTTTAGCCGTAGCAGCGTCATTTCGCTGCGGGAGGGCATCTTCGTTGATATGAATTTTAGCAAGAGAAGTGGGGATTCTCTCTTTGTGCGTCGCATCTCCTTTTAAATCATGGGCAGGATCGATAACAATCAAAGCCAGGTTAACAAAGCTTGAGCTACGACCGATGCGTTTATGGTGTGGCTCGTTTCTTTAAGACTTTTTAATGCTGCTTCTTCTTTTTTATGACGCTCAACGTCCCGTTGAACGACACCCCGATGAGTGGCAGCGGTATTGCGGCCGGTTCGGAAACCAACTATTTTTTAGTTAATTGGACCAACTCAGGTGAAGAGGAAGCGCTAGAATCACCCATAAAAAGAAACTGAGATCGAGACTTTTTCAACAAAGAGGCGTCGGTACGAGAAGGGCTGACAATATCACTAATAAGAGTCGATAAGTTAGAAGATGCTTTGCCAGAAGGGACGGGTGAATGACTTGGGATAGGATCACTTGAAGAAATGAGGATCGGATTTCGTGAATGACTTGGAGTTGTCTCAAAGACACTGAAGTGTTGGGGAAGTAACATGAATATTTAAGACACAATAACTTCATTTAGGCTCTCAATGTTGAGTGTCTTTAACTTACCATGAATACTGGCCACTTGCATGATATGTTTTATGACTTTGCCATGCAATATATATTTAATTTTTGACAATTTATTTGTCATGCATTTAATTTTAGTATAAAAAGACTTCACAAAGCTCTTATATAAATAAACGAGCATGTATTTAGCACATTATATCTCAGTGGACTGATAAGTTAAAATTATACGTATGACTTTATTTTGCAGCACATATCGGTTGAGATGATTGAAGTGTTCCCACCTCTCAATTTTTTTCCATCATGATTGTTTTGGTTTGCAAGAGGGGTCAGTTTCTCATTCATAGTCTAGTGGTCTACGTCATTTAGTTTGAACATAAGTATGACGTCACGCTTCTACTCCTTGAAGTTATATAATGACAAAAAGGTAACATGTATGTTGGTTCTTAACTGAGTATCAATAGTTGAAGAATTAAAGAAAACAAAAACTATATTAATGAAAAATTTAAATTAAAACCAAAGTTATTGACATATATACTTAAATTTTAATCAAGTTTTAAGATTTAATATGCATCAATTATGATGGCTCGTCGTAATAATTAATAGAGATGGTAGGCGTCAATGCGCTACGTATAGCTACCACTTTTTAAGGAAGATGTCGTGGGATCATGATCACATACTCAAGATATCTAAGACTTTAATTTGGGTTGGTCTAGTTACGCGTAACATACTTTAATGTGATCAATTCATATTGAAATCCAATTATACATGAGTATTTGGTGTGTGAACGAAATAATGACATCATCAAGTTGTTTGTTATCCTTGGATAAATACGTACATAATCTTCTCGTGGGCCAACCTACATACACAACTATTGGTTCTTGGTAATAGGTGATGAGTCCGGATTCTGTCACCATGTTTTATGGGAGCCGGACAGGGCCAATTCGGACAAAGTCTACCTAACCGGACATGGCCAATTCGGAGACCATCATCCATTTGACTGTTCGAAAAGAACTTAAGTATTTAAAACCTAATCACTTCTTGACTAAGCTGAATGTTCCCCTACTTAGAACGAATTGGTCCTTAAACACGGCCCGGGTCCATTAAACACGGCCCAAAAGCCCATAAGGCCCAAATATAAAGGTATAAATACCCAACCACCAACATTAAATGAGGGTAATGAAAATTAAATACAACCAGGCTGCTTAATTCTC
Source organism: Limnanthes douglasii subsp. nivea (assembly GCA_036936605.1). Classification (NCBI taxonomy): domain Eukaryota; kingdom Viridiplantae; phylum Streptophyta; class Magnoliopsida; order Brassicales; family Limnanthaceae; genus Limnanthes; species Limnanthes douglasii. The sequence goes on from JAUPFV010000004.1 coordinate 54,520,932, forward strand.
CCTCTACACTCTACCCAAATATTAAATACTCACAAAACTCCACAAAATTCTAAATAGAAATTACAAACTTACCCTCACACGAAAACAAACCACACCAAATTGGCAACCACAGTGGGAGCACGACGGTGCCTCAATCTAACATTCGAAACCATCAATAAAAATCTGTCTGAATGAATCCGGATGCACCGGAGGTACCACCAGCTTTGCTTGAAGTGGTGGGTGAAAATGATGAATATACCATCGAGGAGCGTGATAGATTAAAGGGCGAGATAGAAGCTTTGAGGGCAGAAAAGGTAAAGATGGGAATGAAAGAGAAGTCAAAGGCATGAGTTGCTCATCATACCGACAACTCTAGAGAGCATGAGCCTTCGAACACCCATGTGAGTACCAAGAAGACTCATGCTAGCTCCAAAAAGTCTCACCGGTCCAAGCCAGTGGAGAGCTCTGACTCAGATTCAGAATCTTCTGGTAGCTCCTCGGGCGAGGATGGAGATGAAGAGTCCTTATGCTCCAGCAATGATGAGGGCCGATCTAAAAAGAAACAAAAGTTAGTTAAGAAGTATTCAAGAAAAATGGATAGACATGGAAAGTTAAAAAGTCATATAGGCAAAGGGTCATCTCACAGCCAGAGACATGTAGACCGGATGCTGGTGGATCCTTTTTCCTTCCACGATGAACCAAGTATCTTTGCAACTCCCAATGAGGATACTGTTTTCAATCGTGGCCGGAATTGGAGACAATCTCCATTGTCTTCCAAGATTCTGTCCGGAAACCTCCCTAAGAGGTTTGATAGCACAAAAATGGAGAAATACGATGGCAGTAAAGATCCGGACAACCACTTAAAACAATTTAAAAACTTCATGATGAATTTCGATGATGACGACAAGTTACTATGTAGAGCATTCTCCCAATCCTTTACGGGGAGTGCTCTGAAGTGGTATAACAGCCTACCACAAGACTGCATCAGAAATTTCGATACCTTTTGGGTGGCCTTTTAGAGGCAGTTTGTTGGAAGTAAGGAATTGAAAGGAAATGGGGACACAATAATCCATTGTGCCCAAGAACCGAATAAATCATTGAAAGAATGCATAAGTCGTTTTGTAAACACCAAAAACGGGTTGGTTGATTGTTTCGAGCAAGTAACAATAGCATCTTTGAGGCAGGGCTTAAACCCTGGAAATTTAGCTGATTCAGTAACCAGAATGAAAGCCATGGCTTGTGGAGGTCTACTGAATCAGGTCGGAAAGCAAATCAAAGTTGATGAAACAAAGAAAACTAGGGTGCACAGGCAGGTGAGGTCTGCCCCGGTTGCACCAAACCCCAACCAAAATCAGTTCGGGAACAAAGCAAGGGAGGCTGGGCAGGGTCATAACAGAGCTAAAGCTCAGTCTCAGCCAGCTGCGCCTGCCCAGAGTCAACAATCTAGGAATAAGAGAGGGCCTTGGGTTCAACCGGAGTGGTTTGCTGAGTTAAAATAAAGTGTGGCCACCATTTATGACAAAACAAAGGAAGAAGTACATTATAGAAGGCCGGCTGCACTACAATCTCCTAGGGAACATCGTAACAATTCCTTCTGTCAGTACCATAATGATACTGGCCATACCACTGACGCTTGTATTTCTCTAAAGCAAGAAGTCCAGAATTTAATTGAAAGAGGAAAGCTGGGGGCATATGTCAAGAGAAGAGGAGGAAATAGGCCTGATAATGCTCATCGAGCTGGTCCAAACAATACAGGCATATCCACTCCGGAGGGAGCAATGGTTATAATCGAAAGATTCGATGTAGAGTCAGAGTACTTGGATCCTGACCCAACTTGAAACAGAGTGGGTTCCAGTGAGGAACGTTGTAAAACAGTCTACAGGTTTATTAACTTTTTTGAGTCACTCACAATTTTCGGAGGAGATACTATGACAGCACCCACTGCTTCTTCAAGGAAGAGGCACGTTCATACTTTAGCTACCCAGCTGGAAGGAGGCATGACCTCATATCAATCACAGATTCCATTTCCCTTCATTATTTTCGATGAGACTGACTTGAGGGATATAGCTGGCCCTCATGAAGATGTTGTTGTCAATGGAGCATCTATTGGGGGCAATGACATAAGACGAATCTTGGTGGATACTAGAAGTTCAGCCAATATCATCTTTTTTAACCTCTTACAAAAAGATGAAAAATCCAGCCATAATTCAGCGTTCGGACAGATCAATTGTGGGTTTCATTGGAAGCTCAGCAGATGTGATTGGGGAGTTCGAAGAGGAAGATTTGTTGGGCAAGGGCCCATTTAAGAAGATGGTTAGAATACTTTTTATTGTGGTGGATTGTCCCACTTGTTATAATGCTATTCTAGGGAGGTCTTTGCTCTCTAGGATGCATGCAGTGGCCTCAACAGTCCACCAATGTTTGAAATATGTTGTTCAAGGACAAGTGGGAGTTGTTCGGAGCAGCCAAAAGATTGCAAGAGAGTGTTATGCCACAGCACTGGCTCTACGGACGTTGGGGGCAGTTTGTATCAATGAAGAATAGCAGTTTGAGGGGCTTTCTGAGGGTGAGGGTGAAATTGATGACCCTAGAGAGACCCATGGAGTGTTAATACCAGTTGAAGAAGTTGAAACACATTCTTTAGAAGAGGGAAAAAATGTTAAGATAGGGTCCAAAATGCCATATGAATTGAAGAATAAAATGTTGAAGTTCCTAAAAGACCATAAGCATGTTTTTGCTTGGTGCAATGCTGATTTTAACGAGGCACTTAAGTTTAAAAGCATCGTTTATGAGCATATACCCCGACCGGAAAATGAACTAGCAGATTCCTTGGCAACCATAGCCCATACTGAGTCATACCATTGGATCCATGTGCTGGAGTGCCCTTCCATTGAACTCAATATGGGTAAGGAGGAAGAAATTTTCGATGTACATATGAAACAACCTCAAGATTATAGGTTTCCTCTCCTGCAGTATCTCTCCGATGGCATCTTGCCTCCGGATAAATCACTAGCAAGAAAAGTGAAGTACAAGGCTCGTGGTTTTATCATACTAAGAGATGTTCTGTATAAAAAGTCTTACAGTAAACCTCTTTTGCGATGTTTGGGGGATGATGAGTCTTAAATAGTCCTCTCTGAATTACATGATGGTGAGGGATCAGATCACTGTGGATTCAGGGCTCTAACAAGGAGAGTTTTATTAGCTGGCTATTATTGGCCCTCTATAATGCAAGATGCTAAGGAACTGGTGAGAATGTGTGACCCATGCCAGAGATATAGCAATGAAATTCATGTCACAGCCATCCCTTTAGAGTCAATTTCTGAGCCTATACTTTTTGCTCGATGGGGGTTGGATTTGGTGGGACCTCTTCCTGTGGCATCCAGAGGACGTAGGACAATAATTGTTGCTATTGATTATTTTTCGAAATGGATCGAAGCAGCCCCACTGGCAGGAAAAACATCAAAAGCCTTCATAAAATTCATTCTATCCAATATCTGTTGCAGATTTGGTGTTCCACAGAAGATAACGACAGACAATGGGCCAAAGTTCGACAACAAGGAAATGGAGAGTTTCTGTGCCTCTAGGGGTATACAACATTGTTTCTCCTCGCCTTTCCACCCACAAGCAAATGGTCAGGTTGAAGTGGCTAACAGAACTATACTGTCCGGTTTGAAGAAAAATTTAGAAGTAGCTGCTGGAAAATGGCCTAGTTATTTACAAGAGGTTTTGTGGGCCTACCGGACTACACCTTGGGCTGCAACACAAGAGTCACCTTTTTCCTTGGCATATGGGATGGATGCCATAGCTCCCATAGAAGCAACTCTCCCTTCATTTCGAGTTCACAATTTCTCCGAACACGCTAACGAAGTGGCAAGTAGAGGTCAGCTTGACTTAATAGAAGAAAGAAGAGTTAACGCTCACCTTAGAGTTGCACACTATCAGGGTTTGATGAGAAGCAAGTTTGCTTCCAGAGTTAAAAGAAGAGATTTTTAGCCGGGGGATAAGGTGTTAAGGAAAGTCTTCTTACACACTAAAGAAAAGCTGCTCGGCAAACTAGCCCCAACCTGGGAAGGACCTTATATGGTCATTGAAAGGCTGAAACCTGGAACATACTGGCTAGAAGACAAGGATGGAAGGGTTTTGAATCACCCTTGGAATATTGAGCATCTCCGGATGTACTTGGAGTGAAAACTATGTAAATATTTACTTGTTTAAAAATCCATGTAAATATTTGGGGGCATACTCTTTCCTACCCTGGTGGCGCGGGGAGGTTTTAATGAGGTGTCCGGGCTCTTTTATAAAATTTGATGCCTTCTTAAAAATTTGGAGTGTTCTTACTTTGTTTCTTGTCAATTTTTTGTTTAAATACCGTCCGGATTGAATTTAAGGAATGATGACTACTTAAACATTTGTCATCGGAGAATTTAAACACTCTCGCTTTAGAATATTTATGAAATAACTAAGGGTTGTTTAAACACTAGCCACCAAAATTGAAACAAACGCTATGAAAGAATGCAAGAGCTGTCAAAATAAAGACATCCATTAAAATAACCAAAGTGCCTTGGCCATCCAAGGACTTTTAAGTTTTCAAAACAAACAGATCTGTTCGAACAAACACCGGACACGGTTACAGAAATGCCTTGGCCTTCCAAGGAAGATAATTGATATTCTAAGACTGAGCCTTTGAAGACGCCTCAGCCTCACTTGTTTTCTTCTTCTTAGGGTCATCAATCTCCTCACCTAGACTCTCCCCGGTGTTCTCCTCTTCATCGGATGAGGATGCGCTGGAGAGATCAAACCTTTCACCCTCAGCCATTGTATGAAAGGGAAGGTTTGGATACTTTACAAAACTCCATAAGTCTCCCAAATTCCTCTTCGGAAACTTTTCATGAAACAACAAAACCATGTCCGACTTCACCTTGGCATACATCTCCTCTTGACTGTCTATCACATTGTTGGCATAAACATCAATCTTAGCCTGAATTTTGGCCTCTTGATCTCTTAGCAGATCAACTTTCTCCTCTGCAGCCTTGGACACCGAGTTCTCAAGCGCAATCTTGTCATTTTTCAAGTTATGGATGACTTGATCCTTGGCCTTCGCCTCCTCTTTTGAAGATGAGAGATCTTTCTCTAACCCGGACAGCTTTTCCCGGAGGTCTTTGACAGTATCTTCTAAGGTGGAAACCTTTGTGGTCTGCCCGGCCTTTAAATAATCGTTGAAATCTTTAGGCAGCTCTGTCAAGAAAAGAGACAAGACCATTCAGTTAAACAAATTTGATAAAAATGAAAATGAGAGTGTAAGGTGGGATTCTTACGATCACTTCTCCATCTGTTGGTAAGGAGACTCGGGTTAAATCCAGTTTTGATCTTCCTCCCATTCTCCCAAGCGCCACTCACGAACAAGAAGTGATTCCTCCAATTTCCCTCCGATTCAAGCAGGTCATCCACTGTCTTATACTTATCACCCATGTTGAAGTGATAAAATGGGATATGGGGGTTTCTGGAGAGGCTGGCCACAACAGCGAATTCCTCCATCGGGAGAGGAATTCCGGAGAGCCTGGAGGCCATGATACAGGCCATGAGAGTGTACCAGGCATTAGGGCTCAGTTGGCTTGGACAAAGCTTGATGAGGTAGAGGTACCTAACTATCTCCAGATCTAAGGGAAACCTTAACCCTCAGTTAAAGATCTCAGTGAAGATGACTACTTCACTAAGTTTGCAGTTCATTGGAGTTTCAGGGTCTATTGGGATCCTTATTTTCACATTCTCCAGAATCCCCCACTTTGTTTGCATCCGACCCAGTTCGGCTGTGTGGATGAAGGCATAGTTAATTTTTTGCAAGGCAAGTAAATATTTGACACTGACCTTATGGAAGCAAGGTCCAACTTTTCCCTTGAGGATCCCTGGCAGATCTGGGTGCCTAAGGCATAGTTTTTCTTTGCCTTTATCCTTATTGACAGCACCAACATCACTAGTCTGTCCGGAGGCCTCAGACTCAAACGGAGCCTCTTCGACAGAATCCTCCATTATTTCCTTTATTACCAAGGAGGGGTTTTTAGTTGTTTTTGGGTGTGGGGAGTTAGGAGTTGGTTCAGTTTGGCTTCCGGACTGTTGGTCTTCAGTGCCTTCCTGAAATCTGACCTCCGGCTGGGGCTCAGGTGTGATGGTTTCTTTTCGAAGGCTTAGGCTAGGAGCCTCCGGTCCTGACAGCTTGTCTTTGGGAACTTTAATGGGTGCCTCTGACCCTGTGTTGCTGTCTTTGACCCCCGATTTTGAAGGAGTACCTTTTGAATCCAGTCCTTTTATCATGCGACCTCTTCTCCGATCAACTAGTTTGTTAGGAGAGACATCTGCATCTGACCCCATGGCGATGAATGGGGAGGGATTTTGGAAGCTAGTAACTGCCTCTCCTGGTTCAACAGTGGGCTCCGATTCCTGAACCGACGAGCCTGAGACAATAAGAGAAAGGCTGGTTTGAAACAATCTCCTCGGTTTAACACTTTTGGTTGAGGAGGAGCCTTGGTTAGGTTCTGTGTTGGAGAACTGGTTTGTCAATGGGGGAAGCAGGTAGGCCTGCAGCAATGCGCCTTTCCCGTTCAACTTTTTGTGCCTTTTCTAGCTCTGATAGATTAAGCCACCCGCCTTTGATTAAAGCGTTCCTAGCTGTGAACATAAACTCACAACCAAAAAATAAGAACTTGTTTGAGAAAGAAAACTCTGAAATTTAACAAAGTAAATGTGAAGATGATGGTAAAACAGTGGAGAAGTGATTAATTTATAGTAAACACACAGAAAAGTGTTTTGATACCTAGGAGATTTCGAAAGGATTACAATGATTAGGGGACGGCGCTGATGTCATCTTCATTTAATGAAGAGGTTAATTTTTGGAGAAGGTGGGAGCAAAATTCTAGGTGAAAAAACGGCTGAAGTAACGAATCAGAGAGAGACACGTGTCCCATGGACTCTGGCAAGAAACCGTTTGGTTCTCAAGAACTTTTTCAGTCCAGATTAAGATATAACACTGTTCGAAGAACCTGTCCGGATGTAACTGTCACCAGAAACAGACTGTTTTTTAGGTCTTATCCAAAGTCTTTGAACACTACCTAAAAAAGGGGTTATTGATGAGTCCGGATTCTGTCACCATGTTTTATGGGAACCGGACAAGGCCAATTCGGACAGAGTCTACCTAACCGGACAGGGCCAATTCGGAGACCATCATCCATTTGACTGTTCGAACATAACTAAAGTATTTAAAACCTAATCACTTTTTGACTAAGCTGCATGTTCCCCTACGTAGAACGAATGGGTCCTTAAACACGACCCGAAAGCCCATAAGGCCCAAATATAAGGGTATAAATACCCAACCACCAACATTAAATGAGGGTAATGAAAATTAAATACAATCAGGCTGCTTAATTCTCCCTCTACATTCTACCCAAATATTAAATACTCACAAACTCCACAAAATTCTAAATACAAATTACAAACTTACCCTCACACGAAAACAAACCACACAAATAAGCACCACAACCCATTTCATATAAGGCTCACAAATGCACATGCTAAGTAAGAGTATGTGAAATTTTATGTACAAATCATGCCATATAATAACATTTATAGCTTAAAAGACCTTTTCTAAGTGACTTTCATTGCACTATGTGATATTCCCAGAGATGTCTAAAGGGTACTTGCATAGAATTGATAATAAATAAAGTTTTAACAATATTTAGAGAGATAATTAAGTTGTTTTAAGTATTAATATCGAGTATAGTAAGTGAAGAGTTGGAGAGAAAAATCCATCTTAACTTCTCTAAACCCTAAAAAGGCTTTACATAATGATATTGGGCATTTGTGGTCTTACCTAGTTAATGGGCCCATATGGATAACCCAAACCATATAACTCAAGTCCATAAATATACTTTATTACACAAACTATCCTTAATATTATATATTTATTAGATTGGTATCACAAAGTAAATTCTGGTCTACTAGCTTATTAGTCAGACTAGCGGGTCTGATAATTTAGTCATTATCAAGTAGAGCATGAGAAAACTTACACAAAAACCAAATAAAAAAAACCAGCTAGGAAGAATGGACATGTGTCAATGATATGAAAGTACCATCTAATGGTTAGCTTGAGCCGGATCACTCTAATCAGCACTCTCGAAGCCAAAAGTAAGATTGCTCGAGCTCTCCCAAAGGAAGTTGAATAGCTACTTCATAGATATGCAATGAGATAGTCATAGGCGAATAAGTAACCTCGGCAAAATAACAAGATAATTATAGGTGAAGTCACTTAAACATCATTTTAACCTAGCTCAGATTTAGCACAACCTCAGATCAATTTGCCATTGTTACCCCTTAGATTGGGAATTTAAGAGCATCTCGCTCAATGCAGATGAAGAAATAATTTTCAAAGTAAATTGAGATCAAAGACATCACTCGGAAGCCTCTCGTTCAATAAAGCTCAACCTCATGTCAGCCTTGGCTTGGCCTCGCTCAACCTCAACCCCACATCAGTTTGACCTTAGCTTGACATCTACTCGGTCTCATTAGAAGCACTAATTTAACATAAAATATAAAAATAAATTTCTTAAAGGGAGCTTACTCAAAAACCTCTCACCTAGTGAAGCATAGACACAACACAACCTTAATTAGAAGATTAAGGGCTACTAAAATACAGAATTATGAGATATCAAAACCAAAGAACTTATGAATAAAGCCAAAAAAGGATTTAAATTTTGAACCTTATTGGTTCATTTAAACAAGAATGATCGTAACTTGGCTAAATGTCCAAACGCAACCCAACCTAGCCTCGTGTTCAAGTTCTTGATTGACCTTGGTTGGGTGCCTTAACATGACCAGAAGCTTGGTCATAAAGACAAACAAACATACCCACTAGGCCACACATTATAGCATGACTAACTAATCTCTTCAGATCTGTCAGTCTTGTCTCAAACTCTAGCCAAACATGACCCACAAATATATCTATGTAAACTATCCAAACAAAAGACCAAGTTACCTAATCATGCAATGTCGCATAACTATAAAAAAATTGGTTGGAAGGCCAAGCCAAAGTCCCAATTGTCCAAGCTTGCCTCGGGATATGGCCAAGATTGCCTTGAGACATGGCAAAGCTTACCTCGATACATGTCCACGCTTGCCAAGCCAAAACGTCCATCTCGGTCGCTCAGCCTCAAGCAATTATCGCCAAAACCTAGCAAACTTAACCATATGGTCAAGCTTGCCTCCAGACATGGCCAGGCTTGTATTGAATGATACACTCAAGATTGTCTTGAGATATGGCCAAACTTGCCTCTATATGCGACTAATATTACCAAGGTATTTTTGTATATATAATTATATGATCATGATAACATTTTAACCAATTCGTCGTAGTGCATATAATAGCTTGTACCAATACAAATGTGGTGTTGGTGGGTTGTTGGCTGGATAATAAGCCTTAAGTTGGTTTTAAAATGAGTCACTCATATTCCAAAGTGACCCGTGGTGGAGTAAACCATAATAAAATATTTCTTAAGCAAATCAAGGTTGTGTTACAACTGAGGCACACTGAACAAAAGCTAGACGCAAAAGGGCACATTAGTCCAATATTAGGCTAACGGATTACAGTTAGGCGGTTTATTGTTTTTTGCTGACCGAGGTTGATTGATCAGTGCAATATAGCCTTATGAGCTTTGTATGTGGTTCATATGATACCTTATTCTATTAGTTAAAACTATAATTTTTGTGTTATATTTGTAACTCCTCATATTTTGTTGTTTATTTTTAAACTTTAAAGTATTTTTCTAGCTTAGTTTTGAGTTTTGAGTTTGTATGAGAGGACTTTGAACATATTTTAATACTACATATGGATGATGTATGTTTTCAATATCATACTATTTTTTCAGACTAACGATAAATATAAAAGATTGCATTCATTTTTATACTGATAAACTGGGCTCATATATGAGTTGATGTGATCAACCTTATTTATTTAAAATTTTCAGTTCTTTTATCTCGAACCAAATTTGGACTAAGAATGAGATTTCCAATTTGATAAATTTTAGGTGTCTAATCATTAACACAAGCACAATCACTTAGCAGGAAAACACTTTTTTATTTAGCTTATTTTAATGTGAGGATTTTTACTTTTGATTACTTGACGTGGGTCAATCTTTTCCAAGTGAGTTAATGCTAAATACATGGTGCCAATTTCTCACGTTTCATATATTTTATAATCTTCAGGATGTGCCAATGTTGGTTTATCTATCTATGCTTTTCCATGCTAAAAATAACATAGGCTTTTACCGTTTTAAAATATATATTGGAAACCTATGGAAATGAGAGGTTCTCTCAATCTACCAACGATGAAAATATTGTTTTTTTTAAAGCAAATCTGACTTATGTTTTTAGTCTGATACATGGTTTCATCACTTAAGATGACATTATATATGCTCTATTTTATTTTTAAATTTTATTTCAAATGTTGTATTTTATTTTTTTAATCTAAATATGAAAAATGATATACAAGACGAAACTGGAATATGAGTGTATATTATATATCCCATTACCCTAGTATTTCCAAGAGTCGCGTTATTACTGCGTGAATGTCTTGCAGTTGGATATTTTCATTGAGTAAAAAAATTGAACTAAGTTTTCCATCATGCAAAGTTCAAAGTTATAACTTAAGTATCATATAACCATATGGTGATAACGGTAACGAGTTCAGGGGTTGTAGTCTATTAACACATCAAGATAGTATGATCATCTCACCCAAAATGAAAACTATACTCGATTAGTGAGCTAAACATTTAATGCATGTGGCATTCAATAATTTTTATAAACATATAAATGTATGATCTTGAACATAATCATATAAGACGGTGTTTCAAGATATGAAAATCTTTAGTTTGGTCAAAGCTAATGAAGGTTAGCGTTTGCCTAAGAATAAATATTGCTCATTGGTAAACGAGATTTATGTTTATTTGGTAGATAAGACATCAATCAAACTTTTTGGAGAGAGTTCATCTTCAATCTTCCATATTTTACTTATGATTTATATAAGATATTGAGCCTCATATTATCAAAAATCGAGACAAAAATAAAAATATTGCCAAAAAACTATGTAAAATATAAAAAATGAGAAAGACTAATAAGTATTCCTACCGAATTGCCGTCGGATAAGGGATTATGGCATACCAAAATTGAAAAAGATAACTATTGACATAATTTTTGTTGTTTAAATTAAGGTGAATAAAAAGTTTTCTTATATGAAGAATACATTAGAAAAATAATTCTCGTATCCAACAATGATTGAAAAAATAATCCGATTAGATGTTGTTCACATGTTGGATAACATAACCCCCAATATTGTTTCTTGGATGAGATTATGAATCTTCAATTGTTTGACATGGTCAAAAGTATTAACATACTTGAAGTTTTTCTTATAAAGACTGAGGACTTCTAAGATAATCTTAATGTGGAAGACAATTTTTTGGGGCTGATACAAGCTTTAGTGTAACAAACTAGAGATTTAATTCAATTGATAATTTATACGTTTGATATTCTTGTTTTTTATATGAGGGATATATAATTAAATCTCTTATTTAGCTTATGTCATGTTATTTTTGTAACCAAATTTTACATTGAATGCATAAAAAGTAACAACTTTTATTATATCGTGGTATTTTGTAGCCAAGCACAAACAATGGGAGTTGATCAAAGTAGCTAGAAGAATTGGTACGAACCTCAACACATGATCTGGTTTAATACATAAAATTTTATAATTATGTCCCACGGATAGACCAACCCCTTGACTAAGGTTCTTTAGTATTTTTGTTGTAATAGTCACCCACATAGCTAGTTGTGAAACCTTGAGAATGCCCATTATAAAGTAAATAGGACGAATAAGATGAAACAAGTTTAGTGCTTGAGTTATTAAGGCCTCGATTTATTGATTGGGTCAATGATCCATTTTTATGTACATTACACTATTGATTTTTTTAGGTGGCTAACAAGCGTACGTCCACATAAATTTATCTTTTTTATTCTTGTTCGTTGGTTGAGATACCTAATAATGTCTAAATGAATTTATCTTGCAACTTGCTAGGATATATGATCAAAATAGATGTTATATATAGAGTATATATATATATATATATCATATTACAATGTGCTTAGAAGAAATATTAAACATATATTTGATAACAACAAATGGAAATAATAATAATACAACAATATATAATTATAAATGTAGTGTATGTATATGTTGTCGATGTATTCTAAGGTTAGTAGTCTACCATGGTCACAAAACCGTATATATTATGTTTTGTAGATTTCAAAGCAACCCCGTCACGATAAAGAAAATCCAAAACACTCACCCCAAGATATATTTTAAAACCCAGTTTCCATATCCTTCAAATAGTGAAGAAAGTCACCATTCACATTTTTATTACTAGTATCCGCAAATATCGTACATGGAAAAACATAATGTATGCACCTGATACTTGGTAGATAGTCTATATATCGATTAAATAAAGATAATGATCCTCCAAATAAACATATCTTGGTACCATTTAAATTTAAATCCCACTCCTCGTGTAGACTCAAACTACAAATAAACCTCATGAGTTATAAGTCCCCCAATCAGTCATAATTAGTATACGTATTTTATCTTGTAGCATGCCGATTCACTTTTAATGTTCTACCAATAACCAGAAGAGATGTCATGGTATGAACATCATCTAGTCTGAGCGTAATCTCCCCGAAGCTGAACTAAAATATGTTGATCTTTTAGTTCCAATGTTCAACAAATATCTCATTCAACACCGGTTGAGTGTAATACTTATGCAGATTAGCAATGGGAGCTCTGAATAAAGTATGTGTAAGATAACTCTCTAGTTCAGGCTGCACTATCAGGTATCACATGTGAAACACAAGTAATATGCATGAATTCCAAGAAAACTACGAGGATATGCACGAAAATATATAATAAGAAAATATTACTTAATAAGAAATATAGATATAAGTACAACATTTAATTTAATAATTATGAACTTACCCTTTCAATGAAAGTGATATATGTCATATGTTCTTTAAAGTTGATAAAAAATAAAATATTGTTTGCATCAAAGAAAACAAACATTCTCCTATGTTATTTTCTATAAGCTGCAAAGTTTTCATCATTCTAAACTAAGTCCTGATTTATATCACCACGATCACCAGTATCGGTAGGGACATCAGACTCGGTGCACGATAAGTTGATCTGGTGTACAATAAGCTGATATTAGTGTGTGATGATCTGATATTGGTGCATGATGATCTAATACATCTGGTGCAAGCTGATTAGAGGATCCATATATCATATCACCTTATTTCCAAACATTTTTAATAAGTCGATTTGTACTATTGTGAATATGACATAACGATCTTTCAGTGTGCTTAGATTGCTTTTTAGGTCATATGTTACTACTCAGTCGAGGATGCGCACTATTATTGTGTACCAAGTGCACTGATGGTGCAAAATACCTACACCATTAGCGCATGCTCTACACACTAATGGTACATGGGTTATACACCATCGATATAGGTTTTTCCTTGCGATTTTGGTAAGGATCAACAACCTAAACCCCCAGAATCAAGGCCAAAACCCCGATTTTCATTAACCACATCCCCTAAATTCATCTATATAAATTTAAATTATAGACTAATAACTATTTATGTAAATCTAAATAATAAACTAAGAACTAAACAATAAAATCAATAATAAAAAAAAGTTAAGAACACAAACTTACTTTGTTGGAGAAGGACGAGGTACATCCGACTTATTTACCATTAGAAGAGGATGAGGTCACCAAAGGGTGGTCGGAGTGAGATCGTCAAATTCTTGATGTTTAGAGAGAGAATGAGAGAAAACATGAGTGAGAAATAAAATAAAAGAGAGAACAAATGGGTGAGTATAAATTTTATATAGTTAATTTATATAGATAGATTAAATAGTTATTTATATAGTATATGAATCGTTCACAAATAGGTTTAATTGCATATTATTGTACTTTGCGGCTAATTTTTAATGTTTATTGATATTTAGTTTTGCAATAAATTTAATGGATATTTTAAACGGTTGTAAGACTACTAGATAAACAGTTTCGATTTAGATTTGAGATGTATTTGGTTTTGATTTTCTAATTTGGATTTCCTTTAAGATTTTGATTTGATTTGAATTTGGATTTGGTATTCGTTGTAGTTTTGTTTCTATTGTTATTTTGGTTTTGATTTGGTCTTGTTAATATTGTTTGTAATTTGGATTTGGTGTAAAAAGATTGATTTTGGTGAATTTGAATTTGGTGTGTGGACTTAGTTTTGATTTAGGTTTTGGACTTGGTAGTATTGTTTACTATTCGGATTCGGTGTAAAGATTTTGATTTGAATATGAATTTGGTATATTGTTTTAGTTTTGATTTTGGTTTTAATTTTTGGTTTTAGATTTGGTTTTAGATTTGGTTGTATGTAACTAACCTTTTTTTATTATTTAGAATAAAAAAGAGGGGGGGGGGGTGTTTGGCTGAAGCTATTTCTCCCATAAAAATTATTATTTTCTCCATCATTCATAATAACTAAATCTTGTTATTTTATCCATAAATGAAAATCCTAATTTATCCTTGATTTAATTTTACACAAAAAATCTAATTTCTCAAGTTTCCATCCACCTTTACCTCTTCTCTTCTAACCCTAAAAAACCATAACAACCAATTTTTTTTGAAGAAGTTTATGGAGTTCCAAAGATAAAAATCTATCGTTAATCTTATTTGTATTTTAAATATATGGTTGACATATCGAATAAAATCTCTTCTTAAATCTATGATTTTTTTCATAATGAGTTACAAGAACTCTATATGCAGAAAAAAAACTCGTTCATCGTTTAATCGAGTTCATGTATATGGAGTTACTAGTTTAATCGTTTTTTAATATCGATTTTTGGTTTAATTGTTTCTTTCCTGCATATTGAATTCAAAATATAAATTTTTCTGATTTGATTAGTGTCTGCTGATTGGGTTCTTTTTTTTAAATATTACATGTGATTCCGAGTTCCTAACTCAGAATCACATGTTTTTTTTAAACATGTGATTTTTGACTAATCTTAAAAATAATTGAGTTTTTTTAGAGTTTAATTTTAGAAGTTAAGTGATTTATCTCAATGATGTGTTTGTTGTAATAAGGGTTTGATAGTGGATAGTGACATCAAATTATAAATTAAAAAATAAATAAAAGGCAAGAAGGTAAAAACAAATATTTTGTTAAAAATTTGAATTTTGAAATTTGAAATGGAAGAAATAACAAATCTTACGGAGGAAATAGCTCCGCCCATTGTTTTTTGGTTTTGATTTTAGTTTTGATTTAGGAGTTGATTTTAAGGTTTAAATTCGGTTTAGTTTTTTATTTGGTTTAAAATCTGAATTTAGAATTAAAATTAAACATCTTAGAATCAAAATTGAAAATTAAAATTTGGAACTTGAAAATTAAAATTTGTTGGGCATTGAAAATTGAAAATTACACGCGGAAAGTTTGAAATTTAAAATTAAAAAGTGAAAATTTAAAATTTAAAATTTAAAATTTATATTTGAGTTAGATATTTGGTCAAAGAAATATGAAAAAAAATATGTAAAAAAAGAGAAACAAATCAATTACTAAAAAAAAGATAATAAAAAAATACCACATTTAAAAATCATTTAAACATTTAAAGCAATTTACAGATTATCTTACACGTACTTGATCCACGTCTTAGTTTTATTTTTATTTATTTATAAAATTGAATTACTATTATTATCATCACATTATGAGTTTGAAAAAAATATTAAAAATATGAACCGATTAAAAATATTAGATCCAATAGACTAGATTACTATCACTGTATTCTTAATGAAAGAATATAAGTATATAGCATAATACACACGAAGTAAAATTTTAAACACAAATGTAATTGTTTTGCAAAGTTACTGTATATCTAATCGGTTGATAAAACTCCAACTTTTGGTGAGTCAGAAATGAATCGGAGCAAAACAAAAACTAAAAAACTGAGGGACCAAAATTATATAATTTTTAAAAACATTTGGTTAAATTTAAAATAAATCAACAGTTCTAACTTTATTTTTTTTCCAACTTCCCTCGTAATCGGAGTGTTAGTCGCCGCTTTGACCCACTTGTTTTCACTGTAATTCTCTCTTTTACCCCTCAACAAATAACCTCAATCCCACACTCATCCCTTGATACTACGAGGCCGTTTTGGTAAATAAGACCAAAACAAAGCGATTCCCCAAATATCTCCTCCAATTCCCTCTCTTTCTCTCTCTAAAAAACCCTTCTAGAGCGAGAAACAAAAAGGCAGAGCAAAATTTCATTGGAGGCATCGAAACATTTCTTGTATAGATGAATCTGGACCGTCGATTTATAATCGGACGGATGTGATAAGTCGGCTTAGTGGTTACCATTTCTGCGATTCAGTGGTTTTCTCTATCTCTCACCATAAACCCTAGCCCCATCTCTTTCGATAGACTGTCTCTTTCGTTTCACTTTCTCTCTCTACAAACAAGAAATACGTGAAACCAAATAACTCGCGCAGATCATCAGACTTTTACTCCTTCTCACACTCACTGCTCTCTTTCTCTCTCTCTTCTTCGCAAAAGAGAAAACTAGATCTGGCCATTTTTGAACATCCTTTGTTCTTCGTTTGATGATTTTGCTTTTCCATCGATCATGTACGTCTCTGTCTTGATTTTTTGATCTTCAATTATCTTGTTTCTTTTGCGTTTGATCGGTTTCGTTATAACTTAACTATTAAGGTATTTCGCTATATCCGGTTCACACCGAGTCAAATTTGGTTTTCTGTAACTCGGTGAGTCAGTGCTTTAGATCCGAAACCAACGGCGTTTCCTTCGCTCCGATCGGCATCCTCCGTCCTTGTTTCGTTACGGTCTGGACCGAGCCTGTTAGTTTGGACTCAGAAACCGTGATTTTGTCGAAAACGAATCGATTACGGCGCTCGAAAGCCGAAACCGCGCGGCGATGCCGTCGGTAGGACTACGGAAAAAAACGACAAGAGTGTCCCGGGGGGTTAAGCGGCCAGACGGAACACGCCTCCGTTCCGGTCGCCGACTGATAAATGATTCTGCCGATGTCAAGCCGAAGAGGTCCCATGACGGGGGTGACTGGTTCAATACTATGAAAAGCTGTCGAAAAATTGATCGGGGAAATGATGGAACTGGATGCAAATCTAGTAAGGTTATACAAGAACTCAATTCTAATACTGAAATGTTTAACGCTACTAAGGAATGCAAAAAATCTAGTTTGGGAAAACGTAAAAAAGAGAAGATAGATGAAGTTGATAGTTCTAAGATAGTAGACAAGATGTATGGAATCGTGTATACTAAAAAACGGAAGCGACTACAACCTGTAAAGCCTAAGAGGATCGAGATCCAGTATTACGATAAGGTTTACAGTCGAAAAAGAAGAAAGGGGAACACTGGTGGAGCTGTAGTTTCTTCTTCTCGTCCGGTGCTCTCTTTTGTTGTGAATGGTTACCGGAGTTGCTGGTTTGCCTCCTTTTTTAGCTCCGTTTTGTGTTATATGAGAGATTCCAAACTGCGTCTGTCTTTGCTTAGTGACTTTTTAGCATCGCAACCGATATGTGGTGTTTTCTCTGAAAATGGTGCTCGCATCTTACTGGTTAGTCTTCATTTCACTGTCTAAAACTTGAATTCGGATGCAGAATTTAGTCTCAGAAGTATACATTGTCTGTTTGTGTTAAAAATGTTCATATAATTCAAACTTCTGTTTTATAAGTATTTAGAACCTCAATTTTTAGGTGGAGTCTAGTTTCGGTAGTATAGATTGTTAATTGTTCTTCTTCCTTATAACATTATTCAAACTTGGTTTTGTGTTATAGTTATAAATACACAATTTCTATTACTGTTATTAGCATTTTTGGACTAAGAAGGAATGGACTTCATTTTTAACCCTTACATTTACTTGGTACCTGTGAAAGTGTCCAAGAATAATGGCCGTGGTGTGTCCTAAGAACCACGGTCATGGTGTGTCTAAGAATCATGGTCGTGGTGTGTCTAAAAATCATGGTTGTGGAGAAGAATCATTGCCGTTGGGTGTCTAAGAATCGTGGTCGCGGGGTGTCTAAGAATCTTGGTCATGGGGAAGAATCATTGCCGTGGGTTGTCTAAGAATCGTGGTCATGGGGAAGAATCATTGCCGTGGGGTGTCTAAGAATCGTGGTCATGGGGAGGAATCTTGTCGTGTCTAAAAATCATGGTCATGGGGAGGAATCTTGTCGTGTCTAAAAATCATGGTTGTGCAGTGTCTAAAAAGCATGGTCGTCGCATGTCTAAGAATTACCATCCATAAATTTGAATATCAACTTACATTTTTTCTATTTTTATGAGGATTTTGCTCCAATATATGTCTAAGTGTGGGTGCATCACTTTGGGTATTAGAAAATCAGATTAAAGTATCATACTATATTTCCAGTTATGATATAATTTTCTATTTGTACGGTATTCTACGGGGAATTCGTTCTAATATAAGCATACACATTGTGACTTTATTGCTTTATTGCAACGAATTATCAATAGTATATGTGCTTTCTTATAACTTCGCAATGCTCCCTTTGGTATTTATTTATGGGTCTTATATAGTTTTTGAAAAATTATGTAGGATGTTCCTTCTGAAAGCACTGGAGTTTGCAGAATTTTTGGAGCTAGACAGTTTATTCCATCATTTTCGGTGGATTTTTCTGCTGTGCCCTTTTGTTTCATGTACTTACACCAGAGTCTACATCTTAGTATGAATCGTGAGCTCCCGTTTCTGGTAACTAAATGCACGCTTTTGTCTGAAAATGATGAAAGTGTGCCCAGAGGTGAAGAATTTTGTAGTGATGACGAGATAGTTGATCCTATAGCTTTTAACCTGAGGAACAATGGTATGTTGCATCCTTCTGTTAGAGCGTCAAAATTAGCTGGTCGCAGTTATTTTCCCAGGAGCTATCGTGGCATCCGTAAAAGCAGGTCTCTTCGGAGGGGAAGAGCTAGAAATCTTCTTCCTTTTGCTGCCCAGAAAAGTAACGAAACTTTACTTTCTGATTTGATCAGTAGTAGGAAAAACGGCGTTCCGTTTTCAAGCGTGGTGTCTAAACACAACAAGACTAGGAGTTCACCTCTTAGGAATGTAACATCAAAATCGAGTGATAAGAGTGCTACAAGGTTGAATGTAACATCAAAAGCGAGTGGTAAGAGCGCTACAAGGTTGAATGTAACATCAAAATCTAGTGGTAAGAGCGCTTCAAAGTCGAATGTAACATCAAAATTGACCGATAAGAGTTCGACAAGGTTGCAGTTGAAGCAGGACTTTAACTCTGTGTCTTGTTCTGCCAATATGTTGGTTATAGAATCAGACAGATGCTATAGGGAAGAAGGACTCCGTGTGAAGTTGGAACTCTCTTCCTCAAGAGATTGGCTTCTTGTTGGTAGAAAAAATGGGTCCACAATATACACCCACAAGGCGCTTGAGGTTATGAGACCATGTTCTTGCAATCGTTATACTCATGCCTTAATGTGGACTGTGAATGATAATTCGAAGCTTGAGTTTTGCAATCGACAGGATTGGGTTGTTTTTAAGGATCTTTATAAGGAATGTTCGGATCGCAATTTGTCTTCTCCAAATGTGGCTCATATTCCTGTGCCTGTAGTGCGTGAAGTTTCTGGGTATCATGATGACAAGAGTACTCCTTTTTGCCGACCACTTCTTTATATCAAAATGAATGGGGATCAGATATCCAGAGCATTGGCAAAGAGGACTGCAATTTATGACATGGATACTGAAGATGAGCAGTGGCTGGAAGAGTTTAACATCAAGTTTTATGCCAAAGATAATGATTTGCATGATTATCTTTCGGATGATAAATTTGAGTTGATGATTGATGCATTCGAGAAATTACTTTATTGTAATTCCAATGCTTATTCTGATAATACAAAGGGCAGCGATCTTTTTCCTCATCTGGGCAAGATGGAAATGGTGGATGCAGTCTTTACTTACTGGAAAGAGAAAAGAATGAAGAGGAAAGCAACGCTGCTCAGGGTTTTCCAGGTAACGATCCACTCTATTTGTTGCTTTGTATTGATTTTGATATTTCTGTTTTACTTTGCAATTGCCTGGTAGTAGTTCTTTATTACTTTTGGCAATCGCACCACTAAAATTAACTAGTATTTGCATTTGCTATTATGTTGCTTCCTCCCGGTGTTCTTAAATTTAAAGGAAATGTTTCATACCCACATAAGTATTTGCTGGTTTCTAGATAAAGGTGAAGTTTGTGATCTTATTTATCGAATTCTCATTAGTATAAGAAAAACACTTCCTGTTTTGCACATAGTTTTACATTTCATGTTAGTAACCTTGATATCAAGAGGTGCTTATGTTCTTTTACCTATGGTTGACTATATTTAGGCCTTCCCTCTAATAATGGTGCTATAATTACGCTGCTGTGTTACAGGCTCCCACTGGGACCAAACCTCCTCAAATTCCCAAGCCTCCCCTCCGTAAGAAGAGATCACTAAAACGCCAACCCTCCGGACGAGGCAAACAATCAATTCTTTTGCAAGGTTGGTTCATTATATTTAACCATGTTTCATTTGTCTTTTCTATGTTACTTAGATTGGGTAGAAAAATGATGTTTAGGGTTTGTTGTGTCATCAGCTTATGTTGCTTTTAAGCTCGTAAAGCGTAAACTGGTTGGTTTTATCTTTTTAATCTTAAAAAAAGCTAATTTTTAAGGCTTGTTGGTGTTGTGGATTTCCGTTTCCCCTCTTTTTGTAGACCCATTAACTACTTGAATGGTAGCTAGTCCCCAAACTACTACCAAGCATTCGAAAATTTAGTCCGAAGATTTCAGAATTTTAAAGCATTTACATTGCCTGCAACACAAACTACTGGCTAAAATGATGTGTGTGTGTGGCAAACTTTTGCTAGAAAAGCAAATTAACGAAATTTATTGAGGGTAGTGCTATGCGTCCCAAAATTATAAAACGTGGACTGATAGAAATAGAAAAAGTTCCTATCAGTTATTATTTGATTGGTTCATTTTGGTCTGGACTACAATTACACTACATAGCCTTTTTAAAACACAAAATGCACAAAAAAACTTTTTTCAGGGAATACAATTGTTAACTTGAGAAGTTACTTTTCAGCGAGAAAAGTTGTGTTCTTTTGGTGGCAAGAGCTTTATTTGGTATGTTGCCACAGCTGTTAATGTGAGAAGTTTGGAGGAAATGAAAAAATGCCTTTAAGGTTCTTTCTCTGTGTCAATGCGTTATTTAGCTGGCCAAAATATTGTTTGTTAGGTGTTTATCTATTTACTTCTAAACAAAACTAGCTCCCTAAGATATAATAAAAATAATTTAATTAGCTTCTTCTGGTTTCTTTTTTTGTTTCTAAAATGTTGTGTTATCTTAAATTAAATCTTATGGATATAATATTTTGCCCTAAAAAATGTTATCTAAATGTGCAGCTATGGCCATAGAACAGAATGCTGTGGTTGCCGAAGACTTTGATATGGTGAGAGCTGAAGCCAATGCCCACGCCTCTGCATGTAGATTTTTTTCATTAGCTGTTGAGAAACGGCGTTTAGCTCAGCTCCTCATGGGGTCTGCAGATATGTTTATATACAAAGCTATGACCGCCCTTCAAATTGCACAAGTTGCTCCATCCGTTGGGTCATGCCAGGCAGCTGTAGATCCCATCTTAGAAATAGATTTGCCTGATGCTTTTTAAAATCAGTATGGTTGGGTCTCAGCTTCTCAGCTGTTTTTGAAGAAAGTAATGTATCTATATAGGTTTTGGTTCCATGTACATCATCTATTATATGACCACACCATCGAATATATTGCCATAAGATTCGGTTTATATGAAAATCAAAAAAAGAAAAAAACAAGGAAGAAACTTACTGTTTGTAGATTTCGGTTTTGTGCTATTTTTTTTGTTAGGACCTTGCACATGGTGAATCTTTCTTTCTTTTAAGAAGTATTTTCTATTAGCCTTAAACCCTTCTGCAGAAATCTAAATATATATCCTAACATAGTATATTTGTGTCTTCTATATAATATGATGACGCAGCTTACCGGCCCTGAAAAACTTCAAAATCTCAAGGGGGAAAGGAAACAATGAGTTAAAATCTCTAAATTCGAGATAAAATGTTTTTTCTGCTATTTAGAGATCTCTAAGAAAGGCTACCTGTCATCGGGCTTAACAGGTGCATCGGCTAGCTCTTGAATGCCCTTCTTGCTCTTGATTGTACAGAATTGCTTTGTACTTGAATCAACTCTATCTAAGTCCTCTGCTATCCCCATGTAACCATATAGCAGACGCTCCTCCAGTTTCTCTCCTTCCCCAATGTTTATATCAATTTTGTCTTTGTTTCCAACAAAATCTTTTCTTCCACGTTTCCTCTCGGCAAAATATTTGTTTAGCCTCTCTGCATTCGACAACCCAGAAAAAGTGCCCATGAACTTTATCACCACAACACTTTGGTCTGAAGGCCTTCCTAGGCTGATTTTCCCACAAACAAAACCTTCACCTGTTATTGCTTCTGATGTTGAAAAGAACAGATTTTATAAGATAAAACTGTTGATTTAGCCTCTCATGAGAAAAGCAGTTTAATGCGAAGAATATACAAGTAATTAACTAATCTTCAAATCTTGCAGATATTAGTTACATAGACTTCAATCTAATAAAGTAAATCATAAGAATAGAATGGTCAATACTCACCTCTTATAAAGGCCTCGATAGCTGTAATCGGTACAACCTTCTGTTCTTTCGGATTGTTGTTTGACATAGATAAATTACGGACTATAATGATTGGTGGCCATATAATCAAATCTTCTTTCGCAGCTGAGGCTTCTATATCAGGCAAGCACTCTGGAATCCACGTTATGGTGTCACGTGGCTCACCACTATTCCACCCTAGTAGGACACATATGGCTTTGTATAGACCCAAGTGCTCAGCCCGGAACCCAATTTTGTGAGACATATAGGCATGAGTCACCAAGCCTCGAGTGTCCATAAACTCCTTTGAGTTGCTGTACAAGCACGAGAGTTATATAACAACAGCTGTTCATATGATGGACAACTTAATAATGCCAAAAGCGCATAAAACTAACAAACACTACTTCTAAGCATACAAAAAGAGAAGACATCTTCTTTCTGGATCCCCTCTGGTAACTACCGGTATATGTCCCTACTGCCCTGCCTGCAGCTACAACTTGAAGTAAATACTAGCCCTATAAGAATATAGCAACAGTAAGGCAAGTGTCTATTCCAACCCAAGCCATTCCTCAGGTTGGAAAAAGCAGAGCATTTGAATCCTGCAGCTACAGCCGTCCTTATGTGTTCTAAGGTCAAATGACATTGGTCATGGTTCACCACCATCAACTAAGAATGTCTAAGATATTACTTGAGTGAAACAAAATCGAGACGGGAAAGCTAAAAAACATTTAAAAACACAAGAAACACCAATATTCAGTTGGTCCAAACTAATAAGTTATGTTATGATATGCCGAGTCCATGCAAAAAATGCGATTTCCGTGAATGTGAAGGAGAAAACTTACAAGTACAACCACACACTACTCATATACCAGACTCAATATGTGGTACAACCATAATACAACTCTAGATCCAAGTAGTTAGACGGCAATCATGTATGGTAGCACCAAATCAAACAAAAGCCTAATTTTCAAGACATTTCAGAGAAAAAGAGAGGAACAGACCTGTTTCCACATACAGCGCAAAACAAACTGCCAGCTTGTCCTTGCTCCTTGTATCTTTTCCTAACACCTGGGTGCATATTCAATTTCTTGGAGTACTTTAAAAAGGCCTCAAATACTTTTGCCTTGAATTTTTCGGAAGCTTCGAACAGCGCACGCTCTGCATGATGGTTTCCAACGATATCATTACTATTTTCATGCATGTCCTCATCATTTCTTTTCCAAACATTATTATGTTGTTTATAATGAGGGAGCCGTTTGCCAAAATGGTGTGACTTTATGCTATTCCTATTTATCGAACTAGGCCTCTGATAACCTCTCACATACTCATCGTGTTTATATGATCTATTTGATGGCCTCTGAGCAGGACGGAGAGAATTTTGGGGAGACAACCAGTTAGCAGATCTAGATTCTACAGGATGCCCCTCCTGTCTATTATATGTTGTGCCTCCCTTTCTATATTCGTTGCATTGTGATCTTCCACTCCTTGATGAATTTATGCCAGTCATATCTTCATACATCAACTCCTCACTACCATACAGATCCTCAAACTCTTCAGGTACATTCCTCATGCTTGTGATTTGGGATTCTGAATGAGGTCTACTTACGTCTTCTTCAATATACTTCCTTTTCAGTCTTCTTTCTGATTTCTCAAATCTGGCATACTCTTCTTCTTTCATTCTCTGTGTCTTTGAATCATGCGCACGCACTTCGGAGTCATACATATAGATTGGAGATTCATGTGATATATTGAATCTTTGTGATGCATCCAACCGTGACAAGTCACTGTCCAATAATATTCTCTTTCCAAACTCCCCATGAGCACGGTCATAACCCTGAAATTCTCCATCTTGTCTTAACATATCTAGGTACTCTGAAACCATCTCCTTTTGCAAACTGGTATTGTTAGATATATGGCTCTCTCTCATATTTCTATAATGATCCTCATTTCCACTGAATGTATTAATAAGATCGTGCATACCACTTGGCTCAGACAAATTTCTAGAGTCATAATCAACTGGAGCACGAATTCTTCTATGCACACCATCTGATGAATATGTATTCCCACTTTTTCCGGCTTCTCCTGGTCTAATATAGCATTTATCCTCATGCTCAGCTCCATCACCATAAGCACCTTGATGATAAGATGCAATATCGCTTCCAACAAGTTTGGTATCAGAATCCTTAAAAGGTCTTTCGCCAGATGCATGGTCGCTCACAGATAGGACATATCTTCTGTTGCGTCTTGAATATTCTTCTGAAGCAGGAAATGGCATGCCATCCCTCTGGATAATTGCAATATCACTCCTTAAAATTCCCGAAGAGGAGCCAACAGCTTCAATATCATGAGAGGAATTTACAAAATCCTTGGAGTGAGAGGTTGACCAAACGGGGTATGAACCATCCCTAGATTTTTGGCTGTGCTTATCTCCCTTATAAGCTTCCAAGCGATGTTGTTCATCCAGCAGCGGAGTCTCTCGACACTGAAGCCTTTCATTCTTGATCCGACCTATATCAGTTTTCTCTGACAATGTTTTCGTAGAGTAACTAATGTCTGCATAATCTGAGGGTACCAGATCTGGTGGTAACTGATATGAGCCTCTAACAGTGCCTTTTTCCATAGGTATAGATGTCTGACCCAGTAAACTACCCCCATCAGAGCCCTTAATCCTATTTTCAGCACACTCACTTTCTTTACGTGCTTGCGAAACACGACGATCATCTTCATTCTCACATTTCCATGCCCAACTAATGGTGCCTTCTTCCATAGGTATAGATTTCTGCCCCAGTATATCCTCAGAGGCCACAATCCTATTTTCACCATAATCTCTTTCTTTATGAGTGTGAGAGGCATGACGATCATCTTCTTTCTCGCATTCCAATTCCAATGCCCGGTTAGTGTTGCCTTCTTCCACAGGTATAAATTTATGACCAAGTATACTACGCCCCTCAGGGCGCACAATCCTTTTTTCACCATAATCTCTTTCTTTGTAAGCGTGAGAGGCACGGCAATCATCTTCCTTCTCACATTCTGATGCCCGATTTGTCACGACATACTCATAATCCCTACGCACATCCTCACGATCCTCATCTCTATTGTTATGAAAGCGAGAAATGCCATGACCACTATAACCCCTCTCTCCGTGAGGTTGAGAAACGCCATAACCATTATAATATATTTCTTCGTGAGCTCGAGAAACGCCAGCAACATCTTCGTTAACTTGGTTCAATACGAAATCTGTCCCGACATAATCATACTTCCTACGCTCAAACTCACCATCCTCATCTCTATCTTTACAAGCCTGAGAAATGCCATGACCGTTATAGTCTCTTTCTTCGCGTATTCGAGAAACAACACGACCATCTTCATCAACATGATTCAATGTATAATTTGTCCCAACATATTGATATCTTCTATTCACATTCTCATTTTCTATATTTCTTTTTTTATGAGCTCGAGACATACCATGCTCACTGTAATCTCTTTCATCTTTAACTCGAATAATACTATGCCCACTATAATATCTATCCCCATTAGCTCGAGAAATGACATGATCACTGTACTCTCTTTCTTCTTTAACTCGAGAGATACCACGACCGCTATAATCTCTGTTTTCATCAGTTCGAGAAATGCCATGATCACTGTAATCTCTTTCTTCTTTACCTCGAAAAACACCACGACCCCCATACACTCTTTCCTCGTTAGCTCGAGAAATGCCACGATCACTGTAATCTCTTTCTTCTTTATCTCTTGATATACAACGAGCGCTGTAGTCACTTCCCTCGTATGCTTGAGGTAAGCCACGATCATATTCATTAACACTGTTCAATACAAATTTTGTCCCAACATACTCAGATTTCCTATGCATAAACTCACGATCCTCGTCAAAGTGAGACCTTTCTTGTCTTTGTAGGTATAGAGGAGACCTGGACTGGACCCTGCGATCATATTCTTGTCTCTCAAACGAACAGTTACTGCGATCTCCTACCAAACCCATCTCTCCGGGGCTCAAACTCCTATCACGGGGAGACCTAGCTAGCTCACCCCAATGCTGCGAGATAGGATACTGATCATAATCTAATTTAATTCTACCTCGAATAGGTGCCTTTGCAGACGGAGATGTGGTAGAGTAGTCATTACTCCTTCGAGATTGCATCTTTGGCAAATTTGGGAAACCAAAGATTAACACTATCTTTAAAATCAAACGATTCCACACTAGATTCCCATCAACTTCAACAACTATAACTATAAAGATCAATATTGAAACCCTAGACAATCCTAAACCTAATGAGTTAATATCAAAACCTCGTCATAATAATTCAGTCAAACAAACCACTCAATTTGTCAAAAAAAATAAATTGATAAGCAAAACCAAATGGAGTGTTGTTGTTTCATCGAGATTGATGCGAAAGAGATTCCTGACAAACCTTTTGATGGACTGAACATTGAGAAGCCATAGTAGAGTTTTATTAGGGTTTGATAGATCGAATATTGTATGAGAATCTGGATATAGATTGAGTGCTGGATATAGCAAAGAACGATGTAAAAGAGGATTGCCGAATCGGGACTTTGTTGGAAGGGACGGTAGGGACGAAGCTGGTGCAGCTGCTTCTTTCGTTATAGGTAGAGAGACTCGTGATAGAAATTTATATTTTATTATAGACTGGTTCAGATCTAGCGCAACAAACTATAAAAATACACCCCAAACTAAACTATACTTTACTATCGTGTTGAAATATATTATGCCCAATAAGTTCTTTTTTTTAAAACTTGTAGAAGTGTACTATAATTTTCAGATATTTTACGGTGAACTTTTTCTTTAGCTCTTAACCACTTATTTAATCTATAAATTTATTTAGTTTACAAATTTAGAAAATTAAACTTTAAAGTTATATTTAGATAGGTAAGTAGCTTGTTTTTTACTATCGAATTTTAGTACTCCCTCTGTTCCATTCTTTTTAAACAAATTTTAAAATTCTAATTCGATAGTCGTTCTCGCTTATCAAGAAAGCATTAACTACGGCCAACTAATTATTTTATTCTATTAGTCAATCAATTTTCTTTTAGTCCTGTCTTTAAAAAGAAAGAAAAAATTATACAATACTTTAAACCAATAAAAATAGTTGCTCTTTAGTTTTCTAAAAAAACAAAACTATAATTTCTTTTATTAATACCCGTGTAAAATCTTTCAACGTCCATTATAATGGAACGTCGGAAGTAATAAATAGTTTTAGATTTTCAAAAGTACGAGTCCTTTGACTAGTGGATAAAGTTAGTCCACATAATCTGTGGATTAATATAAAACTAATATGTGACATTATACTTAACATAAATATGTATCATCAATGATCCTTCATCTTTAGGTCGAACTTCAAATATAGTCAAAAGAGAAAGTCGAATGATCATTGTTGATACACGTTTTTGTTAAGTATAATGTCACGTAACAGTTTTATATTAATCACCACATGTAGATGCGGAAGACTGACTTTATCTAAACTCGATAGTCCAGGAACTACCAACGGATTTTTGAAAGTCCATAAACAATCTGTCACTAAAATCAATAATCTAAAGACGAATTACTCATCAAAGCCTAAATATGAAAAACAAGCACGTTATATCCAACCTTAATATTTTATTATTAGATTTGGATTCTAAAAATTAAAAAATGAAAATCTAAACTCCTAATGGTATCAACTGCAATTATAAAACAATATTTGAACAAAAAATGGTTGCATAATACAAGCAATATTTTAACGTGTTTGGATTTTGTTCTGATAAATTCAGCTTTTATCAAACTTAGTTGAATTATTTTTTCTATTTTTGATAAACGATGATAAATCCGATTAAATAGATCCAATTTTTAATAAATATAAAATACTAATAATAATAAAATTTAAAATAATATCTTTGAAGAGGAGAATAAATACAACATTCTTGATATTAAGAAGAAAATCAATATAGATATTAAACATTATAATTAAATCACTAACACGATTTAGACGTGTGCTTACACTATCTTTTATGAATTAAGTTTGTTCTGCAAATCATTAATCTAAATCCTAGAAAACAGATATTCTAAAAAAACAATCCATAAAAAATCAAATAATACAACCAAATATTTTAATTTATTAAATTTTTACTTTTATTTTGATAAAATCAAAATACAATTGTAAAATTAATTTTTGTGTTTTTAACAAAACGAATTTAAAAAAAAAACTAGTTTAACTTTTTTATCTATTTGTATGTTTGATAATAAGTAGATCGATTATGAGAGATGAAGCCAAATAAAATAACATCATAAAGATCATATATTTTATTCATGAAGTAAATCTTCTATTTATACTCACACAATATCATTTGTTCTTAATAAAGATAAATCAATAATCAATTAAATAATTAACATTAATTCTCCTACATGATCTATCAAGTCAATGTTCAATTGATTTATTCTTCTAACAGATCGGTAATTGTTAACGGCTGGATTTCACCATTTTTAGTAACCCTAGTATTTGCGAGAGCATCGATAAAAGACTAAAATCTTTGCAATATATGAGACACCTGATATCTTTATTTTGCAGTATTGTCGAAGTTTGATCATTCACTTTAATAGTCAGACTGAATTCCAACCTACTTTTGGCTGAACTCATCAGAGTCTTAAGATTCGTTGGTGTTATACTTTACGGGCTCAACTTACTCTAGCCGAACAAACATCAGAGACGTCTCTAGATTGGTATGTGCTGACCATGTTCCCGCCTCATTAAAAACTTTTTGGCGACCAAAATCTCTAAGGAATTTTTTTTCAATTTTATCGAAGATAAAAATATTACAACTAATAGATAGTAGGTTTTTAGAGTATCTGGAACAAGGTTTTGAATTGAAAAGATTTCATATGTGCTTTAGAATGTTTTGGGTTACTTTTAAATAAAAGAGGATACCATATAGTCTTTCACATGATGAATAATGATTAACAAATTTGTACGATGTACCATTTGACTGAGCCAAAACTTCGGAATAAGATTTAACATTTATTACTTAGAGTCTTATGATATTATATCATTGATATCTTGAAATGGTGAATAAGATTTGACCTTTGTTTTCTTTGTCAATAACCGCTATTCTGATTGTACCTGAGAATAATCTTAATAATATAAAAATCTTTATATAAATATAAGAAAGATAAATTAATTATATAACTACTCAACATTGTGAAAAAAAAACTTTCGTCTAACATAAAGATAGATTTAAGTGTTATATAAACTTGAGATTTTTTTTTAAAATCCACCGGTGGATATACATAATAATGTCTTATCAATCGACGTTTGGGTTTTGATTTTTTTTCTAATTGAAATTAGTGTTTAATTGATACGACTGTTTTTTTTTCTTTCCAAATCCACATATGGATATACATAATAACGTCTTATCAATCGACGTCTGGGTTCTGATATTTTTTTTCCTGTAATAACGGTTCGAGTCTTATTCTTTTGGCAATTAACACCAGTAAATTCGGGGAAACATATTTACACAGTCGATTTAGGGGCCCTGCAGTCGTGCTTTGCTTTTGGGTTGTTATCTCATCTTCATTTTTTGTTCCTTATGGTGATGGGTTATTGTTTGATGGTGTTTTACATGTCGAACTATAGGATTCTGACATTTGTGTTGGATTTTACTTATCTAATTGGTCGGTAAATTTTATACAAAACTTTTATGTATCTATAAGTTAATCAAATCCTATCAATTTAATTGTTTACACTAGTTTTATATATGATATTCTATTTCACAAAATTGAGTGTTTGACGATTATATAAAAGTGATTATGCTCATGTGTATTGTAGTTGTCTAATGTTATTGATATTTCATACTCTAACAATGATGTTAAAATATTTAATGGGTTTTGTTACGGACATGGTATAACAATCATAAAGTTGAATCAAAAGTTTGTGTAATTTATTTTGTTTTAGATTTTTGATATTGATCATGTAGATTTGATGGATTACTAGATAAGTATATGTGTCTAAGTTGTGGAAGTGTTTTGTTCTGTATGTAGGTGCCTAGTTATTGCAATTTGGAGTTTGTTTGAGTTCGTAGTTTGAGATTCTATTTGCAATATAGTTTATTGTAGGACTGAAAACGTTAGGCAATGTTACAACTTTACAATGTCATCATTTAAATGAGCTTGCTAATCTTGTATGTTTTTATCAGCTAATTATGCATATGAATGACCTTCCTATTATCACTTGAAATTATCTATCATTTTTTGTTATGATGCTTCATATACACTAATTATGGGAAACCAAGAGGAAAATTGATAAAATAACATAAACAATACTTATATTCTTCTCTCACTACTGTAGCTTATAGGTAAACATGATCTGTATGAGTAATAACATATCCTAAACACTATAAATAGTCTGATGTTACTAAAATATGTCGTTTAACAGCAAAGACATATGTACAATTTTGATGAGTGTGATCATTGTCATAGAAATAGTTTGGGACAAACTTTTTCTTTAAAATAGTTCATGTGACGTGCATAAATCTCATTTATTTTATTTATCGCTTTTATAGTTCTTATCATGCTAAACAAATCGCAATTAATACTAGATAGTAATATTCATTATTACTATCTAACAATATATAGGATTGTTTAAGATAAAGCCATATGGCGTTGAGAAGGAAAAAAATACAAACTAAATAAATTTGACACAATTTTTCACGAAATAATATCGAGCATATGTTTCTACCCAACTTCTTTAATACAAACTAATGACATATGTTTCTACCCAACTTCTTTAATAGAGGATACCTCATCATTTGTATTATCTTTCTTAAAATCATTTTGAATAAATTAGGAGTTGGATAAACTTCACATTGAAAACTTTATGAAAATATCGAGTATGAGTTATTTTTCTAAGTGTCTCATTGTTGGTTTTAAGTTTAAGATAAATAAACCTATATTATTCATCTGTGTTGCCTTGGTGTATTCAGTCTCAATATCTTGGTTGGTAAAACTAAAATAAATATAATGGAAATCAACCAGTCTTAAAACATACACTTATAAATTTATATTTTGTCTTGTTATAAGATTGAGAAACTCTAATTTTTCGATTTATTTGAATTTTAGGTATCTTTAAAAAATCCATTGTGAAACTTATGATTTTTTATTTTTGTTGAAATAAAACTTTTAAGAGAAGTGATAAAGAAAGTGTTTGACAATTTGGAAAAAAAGCAGAGATTTTTTTAAAATTCAAAACTATTGTTTATTTGAGAAGAAATTTAGAACAATTTGAACAATATAATTAAAAATGAAGGAGATGAAAGTATTTATAGCCTCATATTTACAAAATTTGTTAAATATTTTAATTCTAAATCTAGATAGTTTTATTATAATTATCTATATATGGAATACTCTATAAACGTTTTAGGAGATAAATAGTTTTAGAGAGATTATAGAACTTGGGATCAAACATAAAAAATAAAATTTAATTTTCAACACCCCCTCTTAAACTTGAGAGAGCCACTTGTGCTCTTTTGACCACCTATGTAATATCCTAAATCACTATCATTATATCCAACAAGTTTGTAATTGTAAAAAGTAAAGTAATGTAATTCATAGTTTATTGTACTTTTGATTTAGTGAAAGATCATTTTTTCACCTTGAAATGAGTACGAGTTGGATTTTCCATGTAACGATTATCTACTATGACTACAAATATGATACCAGGCCTTATACATGTTAAATATCATAATATTCCAACTAAACTCTTAATGAGTGTATGAGCTACTATTTCTCCTTCCGTATTTTTTGATAACTTCCATATTCCATTGGATAATTAACTGGGTTTTAATCCAACTTGAACTTCTTAAATACCTCATTAACCTAGCCTTATTGAGTAATGGAGATCCCATTAACTTTTTGGTTTACTTAAATCCTTAGATAGTAAGACATTAATCCAATATCCTTCATCTTAAAATCCTTTATCATCTTCTTTTTAACTCCTTGAACATGTTTGGGCTATTATCCGTGAATATTAAGTCATTTACATACAAACGTACAATTATTATATTAACTTTTTGGATTTTAATATAGATAACATGCTCATATGGATGCTTAATTAAGTCTTTCTATTTGAATTACATTTTGGTTCGAGTATTCCAAGCTCTTGGTACTTCTCCTTCAAGGTCTCCATATAAGAAGGTTGTTTTGACATCCATTTGGTGTATCCTCCACTTATTTTGTATCCCTAATGATATAATTAGTCTAACAGTATTTAGACGGGCGACTACCTCATCATAACTTTTTAACTATAACCTTTTACCATTAATCTTGCCTTCTATCTTTCCAATTCTCTTTTAAAGTTTTTCTTCGCTTTGTACACCCATTTTAGACCATCTCCTTATATCCATTTAGAAGTGAAGCTAACTCTCATGTATCATTATTTTGTATTGCCTTAATCTATTCCTTTATGACACATCGTTAAGTTTTATTTTCAATAGCTTATTGATAAATTTATGGGTTCACACTCTGTAAGTAAACAAAACAAAATAAGGTTATCTTGTGTTTTTGGTTACCTTGTAAATATCTCGGGGACTTTAAAACGTGGAGTCATTTTGCTCATACTTTCTTCTCATCGAGATTTTTTTGGTGAAATTGGTGGTGTAATAAGCTCTTCTCTTGGTTCACTCGGTCTAAATTTTTTCAAAGTGTGTAGAGAAGTTATAATCTTTATCATTCGATCTCCAATCCCATTCTCCTTCTTCGTCAAAAGTAATATTTCGACTAATGATTTTATTTCTTGTATGCGGATTGTAGAGCTTGTAGCCTTTGGTGTTGGTGTCATAACCAATAAATATGTACTTCTCATTTTTGTCATCGAATTCCCTCTGTTTCTCATCTGGTACAAGAATATGAGTAATTCTTCCAAAAACTCTTAAGTGAGAAACACTAGGCTTTATTCTACTTCAAGCTTCTCGTCGAGTTTTTCCGAAACACTTCTGGTTAAAGATCAGTTTAATAGATATACCGTAAATGCAACCGCTTGAGCCCATGATTTCTTTGGTAGTTTTTTTTTACTTTTGAGCACATCTCGCTATCTCAAGAATTATTCTATTATTCATTTCGACAACTCCATTTTTGTTGAGGGGACTTGACACCATTAGTTTTATTCGTATGCCTTTATCTTCATAATAATTATAATTATTTTTGGATGTAAATTCTCCTCCATGATCATATATCATGGTTTTGATCACAATACCATTTTCCTTTTCAACATGGGCTTTGAACTTTTTCAAGTTCTTGAACACCTTAGATTTTTTATTTAAAAAAGTATACCTATGTATTTCTTGAGAGTCATCAATAAATAGAAGAAAATAGTTCCTATTATCGACTGGTATTGGTTTGATTGGCCCACACACATCCTTATATATAAGTTTCAATGCTTTTTTAGCTCTTGTACTTGATTCCTTTGATAATCAAACTTTGAATTTCTTTCCAAGCAAGGACCTTTCACATAATTGATTTAGATGGTTAATGCAAGAAAACGTTTTCTCCATTTCTTTTTTCAGAACCAACTCTAATCCTCAAAAATTGAGATACATGTATCAAAAATTCCATAGCCAAATCTCATTTTTATAGCATATCTTGAGAAATTATGCGATTGTCACTTTGAATGTTAAAGACAAATATTTCAATTTTTGACATCGGTATCTTGGTAATGAGTTTGCTTTCTTGGTATTTTATAGAAAAGTTATTATCATTTAATCGAATATCATAAAATTTCTCTACGAATTGTCGAAGGTTCAAGATTTTGGTCATTGTGCTTGGAATATGGTGGACATTTAAAGTGAATTGATGATCTTCATTATTAATTCAGTTAAGAATATTTCTTTTACCTTTCAACTCTATCAACGATTCATCTCCTAAGGTCACGCTTCCTTTTACCGATTCATCAAGCTCCACAAACATTTTTTTCTCCCACACATGTGATTTCTTGTGGTGAGGTCAATTATTTTTGGAGGGTTATTAGGTAATAGGGCAATATGCTTTAGTCCGATTTATCCCTCTAATAATTTTTCCCTCTTCAGCTTGCATTGTTATACCATTTTTGAACATCTTATTGCTTATAATTCTTGTAACACATATAACATATTATCTTCTTGTTTTTTTTCCAACATAGTCTGATTTCTCTTCAACTCTTTTGTTGGTAGGAGATTTACATTATGAAGCATAATGTCCAAAATTTCCACAATTATAGCATTTAATATTTGACATTTCGTACCTTGATTTTATGTTTTCTATCCTACGATCTCTTGATGAGCTTTTGTCTTTTTTACTTGTATTGTTTTCATGGGGTCTCTAACTTCGTTTATTTTGATACCCACGACCTCGGTTTTATGCTTGGCAACTACCTCAATTCGATAAATTTGGTCATTTTCTTCTTTACTATGATCAATATGCATCTTAAGCATCTGCTTTGAGGTATTCAATATATTCGAATTTAACGATCTTAGAACCTTCTTCATGATTTTCACCTTATCTAGTTTTCCATATCTTATTTTTAAATTATTAGTAACTATTAAAACACTTGAATTAGTCTGAGATGGATTCACATTCCTTCATTTGCAATGCTTCAAATTCTTATCTTAGAGTTTAAATACGTGGCTTTTTTACTTGATCGACACCTTTGTAAGAGGTTTGAATTTCTCCCATTCTTCTTTGGCTGACGTAGGTCTTACAATTTTTTCAAATATATATTCACCTAATCCTTGATAGATTCTGCAGGGAGACTTATTGTCACTCTTTTATATTCTTCAAACCATTATTAAGGTTTAAATGCACTAGCTTCGTTCTGTGGTTCAACGATGCCTTTTTTGACTATCTCTCACACATCATGTGCTCTTAGGACAACCATCATTCACAGACTCCTCGTAGTTTCTCTTTGTGAGCATCATGACGTGAAAAAAAAATACTGTTACTCGACATCCTTAGAATTTTTAAGTCGTGATACTACTTTGTGGAATAAAACATTTTAAAAAAAATGATGGAAAAAATGTTTGAAACTATGAAAAAATAAAGACTTAAAAAAAATTAAATTAATTTCGAACAACTTAATTACAAATAAAAAAGAATGAGATATTCATATCCTCCAATCTACAAAATATGTAGAGTATTTTAGTTATAAATATGGTTCTTAATGGTTCCTAAGAACCAGGAACCAAACCGAAACCGAAACGGTAAGGACCAGACCGAACCTTAACGGTCTGGTTCACAGTTTTATTTTAAAAACCGAAATCGATAAAGAACCAAAATGATAAAACTGGTTCGGAACCGAACCGATAAAAATGATAAACCGGTAGAACCGATTTAGAACCGAACCAATAAATCGATAAGAAATCGGTATATATATACCATGTATTACTTATCCCACATCATAAAAACTAAAAACAAAATGCTACAAACTACCTATAGATAAATGAGAGAAGTACCAGTAAATACCCACTCAACTACCTAATTACCCACTAGTACCCGAAATTAGGATAATGTCACTTGGTACCTGCACCTAAAATTTGGACAAAAATACCCCCGACTATATACACGATGGTACCTTCACCAGTACTAACCTGGGAGTTGTTTGAAAAATTAACCAGAGAGTTGTTTGAAAAACAAACCTGAGAGTTGTTTGAAAAACAAAAGTGAAAGTTGTTTGAAAAACTAACCTGAGAGTTGTTTGCAACTCTCTCGATTTCGTGAGAATTGTTACTGGTGGAATTTTATTTTATTTTAAAATAAAAAAAAATATCATTAATGGATCTAGTTTTGTTCATCTTAAAAAAACAAAAGCGATGATACTTTTATATATTTTTTCGAGCTCCGGTTTGAATGATATGGATCTTTTAAAAAATAAAATTAAAAAAGAAAGTAAAAAAAATAAATTTTGGTTACATGGTTGTTAACGATGAGTGAGGATATATAGGGTATCAAAATAATGATAGATATTAAGTGGGAGTTTAATAGTTGAAATGAGTATTAAGAGATAATAAAACGAAACGTGGATATTAGATGGTCATATAATAGTTGGGTAAGTACTTAAAGCGTAATTTCCCTAAATAAATATTATAATTTCTTTAAAAATATATTCTTTTAGCTTTTTGTAAAAAATATTAAAAAATAATATATATATATATATATATATATATTCTGGTTAAGGTTAAATATAATAATAAACTTTAAAGTTAGAAGAAATAAATAAATATATATATATATATATATATATATATATATATATATATTCTGGTCAAGGTGAAATATAATAATAAACTTTAAAGTTACAAAAATGTGTTTCATCCGTTTATTTTTTTCTCACTATAAATCTTATTTATATAATTAAACAACCAAAGATTAAGTAAAAGATAAACAATTTTAAAGAATATTTTTAACGTAATAGTAGATGAATAATATCATATGGCTGAAAGGTGTTGATAGACAACAACTCTCGAGCCTGCTTGTTTATTGAATTCTTTGTAAACTAATGGGTTTAATGATTTTTCACTCATGAGGCAAGTATCCCACGTCAAGAAAAACAAGAAAATACAAAAAAAACGAAAATAAATAAATAGAAATTGCTAAAAAGAAGTCGAAATTATTTTGTGAAGTCGTTTTTTTTTAAAAATATTTATTTTGTATGACAATTTTATCTTTATAAAATCTTCTAATTAGTCAAATTTACTCCGCGAAGTTACTATAATTTCAAAAAAAATCGAATTCTTTATCTTTTTTCTACAATCTCTCTAAAAAATAAAAATAAACAAAAATAAAAATTTAAGTTAAAGATAAACTAAAATTTCTAAAGTAAAAGTAAACTTAAACCAAAGTAATACTAAAACTAAACTAAAATATATATTAAATGTAAATTAAAGTTACAATTAAAAATACCCCACGCAGCGACACGAGAAGTAAAAGTA
The DNA here is from genome assembly GCA_036936605.1 of Limnanthes douglasii subsp. nivea. NCBI lineage: Eukaryota > Viridiplantae > Streptophyta > Magnoliopsida > Brassicales > Limnanthaceae > Limnanthes > Limnanthes douglasii. Next base: position 54,558,690 of record JAUPFV010000004.1, read on the forward strand.
AATATTTCCTTTTTCTTTACCCACCCACAGTGACACCAGACGTGTATATACCGAAACTAAACAACCATACCACACCTGCACATGATGAAACCAAACAGCCACACCCTTCATCATACATCAAAACTCACTCAAAGACCGAATTGGAAGCACCCAAAATTATATAAATTGATATATCTATAAATTCAAACAACAGCGAGAGAGAAACAACCAAGATTCCAATCAGACAAATCCAATATAAGTGTTGATTTTGAGCTTTTTAAAATTATATTTAAAACTGTTTTCGCAGGTAGTGTGTTCTTCGCCGGTTAATGACGAAGAACACCAGGTTTCCGCCAAACAGGGGCGAAAACCAGGTATTCCATACCAGATGTCTAGCTTAAGAGATAAACCCAACTGCAGACGTCAACGTGGGATGCCTGGTTTCCGCCTGTGTTTGTCGGAAACCATGTATTCTTCATCAGTAACCGGCAAAACACCTACTATTTGCGTTAATAGCTAAAAGAAAGACATGGTATCGATCAAGCTATACCAAAGTAATCTGATTATATATTTCGAAGTTTCGTATCTCTTTACTTTTGATTCTGTTTTTTTTTCTTCCAAATCCAATTAAACAAAAATTTATAAGAAAAAAAGAGGGCTTTTTGGGTGCTTTTAGGATAATGAGGTGTTAATTGCTGCAAAGAAGACAAACTTGCCAAAATTAGTATTCTATAAAAACTTATTCTCTGATTTTTTTTTGTTTAAGGAAAAAAATGCTTATGGATGCTTTGAATATAATGGAGTGTTAATGGCGGAAAAAAAGATAGAAAACTCGGAATTCCCATAACAACTTATTTGATGAATTTGTTCTGTTTAATTTTGTCATCCATATAATTTTATAGATCTTGAAAATAATATATTCCATATACATGTGTGTCCATTTATGTAGTTTAATAATTTGTTGATTTGAAAGGTAGGAGAGAAGAATAGTTTCGGTAAATTTTAAGTTTTGAAATTGTGTTTGCAATTTCATGGAGTCTTCAATAGCATGGGTTGTAGTTTATTTGAATTTTAAGGTTTTTTTGAGTTTTTTGTCTAGTGACAATTTTATGAATATTGAAAAACAGAAAAATGCGACTTAGCGGAGTAGTTTCGACCTTTTTTTAACAATTCCCTAAATAAATTGGTTTGATTCAATGAAAATCTAACTATCCCACACCGACAAAGTGAGAGATAAAGGAGAAGGAAAATATAAATATATAAAGAGAAGGTGGATGAATTGAACGACTCAATAGGGACATATTTCTTGTCTTCTTTCAAAATAGTTTAATATTTTAGCATTTAGTTGGTTCTTGTTGGTCCAAACCGATTGATTCTTATCGGTTTTGTTTTGGGAGTCAAATTTTTAAGGAAGTAGATAAATTTAAATAGATGGAAGGTTCTTAAACTTGAACCAATATTACAAATTTTCAATAGTCTCTTCATCTTTACGACCGTAACAAACAGATATGCAGAATCTGCAACAACAACTTTCTATTTTTTTACTGTTCTTGATTGATTAATATTAGGGTCAAGCTATATATACCCAATTGTTGTTTAAGTATACCCAATTTTGAGTATACCCAAATGTGGTATAAGTAAACCTATTTGTTTTTCCAAAATTACCCTTTTGGGGGTGTGTAAGCCATTTGTTTTACTAACACCTATCCACCACTTTTTTCCTACAACTTTCTCTCACTTCCCTCACTCCTCTCACTTATCTCTAAAACTCTAAAAAATCTCTTCTCTGAAAACCTCCCACCTCTCTCTAGCATTTCCAACGAACCACCACCTCTTCCTTCCCTTTTCCTCCTCCTCTATCATGGTGAAGAACAGAAACCCACCACCAACTACGTAAGTTCCCTAACTTTAATTTGTAAATTGGATTTAGTTAGATTTTTGTTAGAATTAGATTAATGTTAGATTTTAGGTTTGAATTTAGGATTTAGGGTATATTTTAGGTTAGAAATTAGAATTTAGGGTAGGTTCGGGTGGCCATTTTCTAGCCCGATTGCCGGCTGGAAAATGGCCGCAACACCATCGGTGCGTTGGTCTGTACCAATGTTACCGGGCTGTATCGAGCGATACGGTCCTGCGTATCGAGTGGTGCAGGAGGTTTGTACCACTCGATACAAGTGCACAGCCGAAAAAAAATTCAGTTTTTTTTAAAAAAACATTTAAATTTTTAATTTTTTTTTAATTTTTTTTGATTAAAAAAGTTTTAATTTTTTTTAAAAATGAAATGTATGTTATATCTATGTAGGTTTATGTTCAATCCGTTAGTTTTTTTAAAGTTTACGGATTGTATCGTATGTTATTAACTTTGTTTATATTTTGTTATTATTTCAGGTCGGATGTTGTCGAGCCGCGACCACTTCCTCGGTCAAGAGTAGTTCCCTCGGGATCGCGGTGACACACACGGGTAAGAATTTGAAGACGGTACGGGCCGTCGAAAAAATGAAAGGGTCCGCGATGCTAAGCACGGACGAGATTCATCGGAGGACCCTGAGACTAGACGTCTGAGGGAGGAGAAGGAGAATGAGAGGATCAAATCGGATCGGTCTTTGCGCCGAATAAACCACGGTAAAAGAAAGGAGAAAGCTATTGAGAAAACAGTCGACGAAAGTAGAGGAGGAGGCTCCTCACACGTACACCGATCACCACCTCCCGCTACCAGTTCACCACCCATTGCGCATACTATTCCATATCCACCACCTGTTAGTGAGAGGGTGTATGCTACCAGAGACCCTGCGTAGGATACAATTGATGCGGAGCATATTGATTCCATACACACTGATGAACAGCGGAAGACGTTTGCATTTCTGAAATGCAACAAGATACCCCTATTTCCTGACTACAAGGAACATGAGGCATATGACTTCTTCATCACGCAGGTAAGTATCAAATTATTAAATGGTATCCTATGTTTTACTTTGATTTATGTTTGACTTAGTTTTTTGTTTACATGCCCGTACTTCCTTAGGCATACATGCACATTATAATGTGTTTCGTATGTGGGACCTTAGTGCTCAGCTAGAGGTGCATCGACACTTGGTGCGGACTCCTTTCGGTCCTCTCATAGCTCACTTTCCTCGGTACTTCACGCATTGAGTACTTGATGAGGTTTTTGTTGAGTGTTGGCATGAGGAGACCAACACATTTCGTTTCTCGTTTGGGGAGATGCCCATTACTCTAGATGATGTCAGCTACATTACAGGTCTCCCTGTAGTTGGCCGGTCCTTGGATGTAGTCACGGCTCCGCGTGATGAGGTATACGGCTACTATGCTAGTATGTTGGGGTTGAGTGTGGATGAGGTCCGTGTTGAGATACAGTCCACTAGAGGTAATGGGTTCAAGATAAAGTGGCTATGGGAGGCGTTCACCAGGGGTCGCTACATTGAGCAGACTGATGCAGACACTATCCGACAGGTATCACGAGCATATGTTCTTATTTGGTTGCACTATTTTTACAGATACTAGTCAGAAAAGCGTCAACGCTGACTATTTATACAGGTTAGATAATGTGGACTCCGGTTTATGGGACATAGCGTGGTGTACGAGTGCATTGACATTTCTGTTCCGTGGTATGGGTGATGCTTCGAAAGAATAAAAGCATAACCTTTATAGATTTGTAACCATGCTAGACTGGTGGATTTATGACCATTTCCCAGCGTTTAGAGCCTCTGAGAACACAGACCATGTAGCGAGGCAGCCGAGGATTGTCAAGTGGCTACCGAAGAGGATTGTTGGGCAAAACATCCGCCCCAAATCGGTTGTGCATACTCTCATTTCAGATCAGAAGGAGAAAGCTGTAAGTGTTTATATTTATTAGTAAGTAACATATTCATACCAAGCTATATTTATTACGTATGCACAGTTTTACTATATTTCAAACAGGTCATTTTCAAGCCATACGAGGAGATCAGAGTCAAGTTTCCCGTGCAGGAGATCCGCACCATCGCTTATCCTTTGCGGATGATGAGCACGGTTGATGATTACATGCTAGATCGTGTTATGCGCCAGTTTGGACGAGTTTAGGATGAACCCGAACTCCCACTTGTACTCAGACCGGGTTACAAGAAGGGAGATTTGGCTAGGTACACATGGCGTGAGAGTGCATGGCTGGATTGGTGTCAGCATTTACTTTCAGAGGATCGGTTAACTGTTACCGTAGACACTTATAGACAGCCGGCGACGAATACGTACTGGAGGTACTTAGCTGAGTATGGTTGGCATACTATTAGTCCACCCCCACGACCACAGATGATGGATTGTTAGAGTCTGTTCAGTCAATTATTACATTGCCTCTACGTGAAGTGTTGCAACTCTTCTCTCTTTGGTTATTTGTCCTTATTGTTGGACTTGTTTTAGCTATGCTATGATCTATCTTTTTACTCACATTTATGTTTGTTATCGATTTGGACGATTAGTTGTATGATGGTATTATGACTGATAGTGTTTTGTTTCTTTATGAATGTTAGTATATTCTTTCCATCTTCATCTTTAGTAAATCCATTAAACTATAAATTCATAAAAATTATGGATGCTTGAGCAATGGACATTCAATTCGAATAACCAATTTTAAGTACCCCAGTCAACAATCAATGACATGTTTAATATTACTCGCTCAATCCGCTTGTAAATTTATCTCCTTCATTTGTAAACATGCAACCTTAAAACCGGGACACAAGCTTCTTAAAAAAATAACATCAAACGTTCTAACAGCTCACTAAAAACCAAAAAGAAAACAAATGACTAAACAAAATTACAAGTCCCAGTGTACGATTGGTATGCAGTCATGAGTACCTATGGTGCACACTACTTTGTACCCGCAATGCAGCTCTGTGTGCACCATAGGTACAACGCAAGGCGTACCTATGGTGCACTGTACCATCAGTAAATAGGGCTTGTACCGATGGTAGAAGCCCTATGTACCGATGGTACAATGCACCGGCCGACATTCCATGTACCGGCCGGTGCTTGGAACCATTGGTACGTAGTCAGGCGCACCGATGGTGCCTCACCTTGTGCATCAATAGTGCACCATCTATGCACCATCAGTGCGCATGGTATTGAACCTATGATGCCATGGACTAGGCACCATCGGTACACAGTAGGTTGTACCTATGGTGCACAGTTTTTTTTATCAACTTATTCTCGCCTTGTAATTCTCGCTAAATTATTTTCTCTCATATAATTCCCACCAAACTAATATTATACTTTTCTATATAAGGACGTCTAAGTTGGATACACCAAACACACAAACTTCTTATTGCAATCTTACTCATTTATTTCTTTATGAAGTGGAGTGTGTTGGATGACACTCATTTACTCAAGGCTGCAAAACACGTGAAGTTTACTAGGCCAGAAAATGATACCGATGAGTTTTTTGATGATGTTTTGTGTATGATGTATTTCATGTACGGTGGGATGTCTACGTCTATACAAATGCCTCACTGTCGTAGTCGTGAGGACGTATCCAGTAGGTACAGGTGTATAACTAGTGTTTTTGGTGTTCAACGAGCCACCTGAAGTTAGGAATGAGGCATTTGACTAATTTGGTTCAATGATCACATACTATTTATCTTTAGAAATAATAGAATATGTTCATTCTCAAATAGCCATGAAGGAGGAAACAGTAGGTATCCTCAGCGACAATGGAGGATATTTTGACTAAAGATCGGTTTAATCTCAAGTTATGTACCCCTGTTTTGTCAAGTTATGTACCCCTGGTTTGTCACGTTATTGTTGCTTATTTTAATGTTTAATATTAAGTTATGTACCCCTGATTTGTCAGATTATTGTTTCTTATTTTAATGTTTAATTTTAAGTTATAAAATGATGAGTTTCTTATTGGTATAAGTTGGAAATGAAGTACAAAATGTTATGAAACAAGGTACCAAAACACAAACCACTAACAAACAAAGTACAAAACGTTATGAAAAAGTAAATAAAGTGCTAAACAACATACAAACGAAAAAAATAACATAAACCGACTAAACAAATTCATCAAGATCAGTTACTTATGGGAATGAACAAACTGGCTTTCTCCCTTCGAGCTCCGTGTATGTTTTGCAGCGACCAACTATTGGTAGCTTCCAAGTTGTAGCCTCTTCACTCTTGAACGCATGCCACGTAGGATGTATACATGCGCAAGGACATAGAGGCTTGATTGCTAGCTGTTAAATCAAACTAGATTTAGAACTAAATATTGATTAATACAATCGTACTTAATATCAAAACTATTAATCAAATGACTTACATTAACGAAATGATTAGTATCAACGAATCCAAACCCAATTTCACGTCTTTTGGACATAATAGGTGGTTCACCGCGCAGAGGTAGAAATGTTTGGCTACAGTTGTGAGACCCCACGAGTGACACAAAATGAACAATGCATTCGAACTTGGTTGCAATCGCAATGCCCATCTCCGGCATCGTCATCCAATATTTGGGGGATGCTGGAGTGTCGTAGTAGTTTATACTTTTCTCTTTACCGTTATATATCTTGCTATAAGTTCCATAATTGTCCATTAGTTCATCGTAGATTGCCTTCTGAACACCTTGCCAACCTTCTTCATGACCATACAACCCGAACGAAACTGCTCTATATCCACAGTGACCATCTGCCCTAACATCATTTATGCCAGATATAAAAGGATTGAAGTGAGTCGGAAACCAACACAAAAAACCTTTCGGATCGTATATCAGTTATTTGACTCCACCAATAGATGATTGTACAATGTTTCTAGCAAGCGAGGCAATAAATAACTACGAGTACGAGGTACTTTAGGCACATCCGCCCGAATCGTATTTGCACTAGCAACTGCTTTTCCCTTTTTACATTTTGGTACTTTTAAAAAGTTCATCACTGAGTCAAGACTGGCCTTATCAGCATCATTCATATGTTCCCATTTTAATTTGTCTCATTTAGTGAATGATGTATCGACAACAAGTTTTCGTTTAACCCGCGGACGGCCTCGGATTTTCTGCTTCTCCAATGGCTCTAGCACGGAGGATGTTTCAGGATAAACAATTTCAAACCATTTCTTGTAAATTTGTTTTATACGGCTTTTGTCTTTTGTCTCCATAACAATGATTACTAGTTTTTATCATTTTTGAGAATCTCCATCGCCTTACGGTATGTACAAGGCTGTATTTCTAACCTTACTTAGTGGCTGTGCAACACTTCTAACGATGCAACTTTTACGTTTTTACGCCACTCGCAGATCTGGTGGTAGAAAGGTATACCATGGGTAGATTTTATCGCGCATATGCAAACGTCATCGTGTTTAACATCCGACCTATCTTCGATAACGATCATCTTGCTCTCTTCAGCCTTCTCTACTTCATCGAAAAATAGTTCTAACGCCATGTGGGAAATCTTGCCTCGAATTTCGTCAAATAGTTTGTCGGCGAACTTATGCAGCGATATGTAACGACTCTTCTCAAACAAAGATCTAATGACAATATGTTGGATTTCAACTAATGAATGCACCCTCCCCTAAAATAACTCAAAGTTTAATTTTCTTGTACGTAGGTAACGCTCTAAGTTTGAATGAGCACTCTTAACGCGGTTAGTCGTGCAATATCCCAAATGCAAGTTATTGTTCGTCTTCCAAACAATGAATTTGTCCGTGTATTTATCAAGCCACAATTTTTCAGTGTATTCAATTGCAAGAGGATAGTATTTATACTCCAATAACATGTCTCTTCGGGCGTGATCGAATTCAATCTCTCATGCTGCATACGCAATATTCTTCCAAGCAGAAACAAACTTCACATGATCACTTTTCTTAGGGAAATATTCCTAGTTTTCCCCTAAACGTTTTGGTTTATGTGTCAGCGACATAACATATGCGTTGTCTCTGGGAATACCACTTCTATGGCGTTCATCAACGCTAAATCTCTGTCGGTCAGAATGACACACAGTTCTTCAATCCCGTGAACCACAAGTTTAGTAATCATTCATATGTTCCCATTTTAATTTGTCTCGTTTAGTGGATGATGTATCGACAACAAATTTTCGTTTAACCCGCGGACGGCCTCAGTGTTTCTGCTTCTCCAATGGCTCTAGCAAGGAGGATGTTTCAGGATAAACAATTTCAAACCATTTCTTGTAAATTTGTTTTATACGACTTTCGTCTTTTGTCTCCATAACAACGATTACTAGTTTTTATCATTTTTGAGAATCTACATCGTCTTAGGGTATGTACGAGGCTGTATTTCTAACCTTGTTTAGTGGCTGTGAAACACTTCTAACGATGCAACTTTTACGTTTTTACGCCACCCGCGGATCTGGTGGTAGAAAGGTATACCATGGGTAGATTTTATCGCGCATATGCAAACGTCATCGTGTTTAACATCCGACTTATCTTCGATAACGATCATCTTGCTCTCTTCAGCCTTCTTTACTTCGTCAAAAAATAGTTCTAACGCCATGTGGGAAATCTTGCCTCGAATTTCGTCAAATAGTTTGTCGGCGAACTTATGGCGTTCATCAACGCTAAATCTCTGTCGGTCAGAATGACACGCGCTTCTTAAATCCCGTGAACAACAATTAACGACTTCAAACACTCTAACACCCATTTGAAGTTGTTTAACTTCTTACCGGACATGAAAGCAAAATCCGCACAGTACGTCAAACCGGTGCACGTCACACCCACTATCTCAAACAATGGCATACCATATCTTATGACTTTATACGTACTATCCATGATCAACACTGTTGGAAATGTCCGCAAAAGGTCAACACTAACTGGATGGGAAAAAATATATATGTAATGACTTGTCTATCGTCTTTACCAGATTTATGCCATTCATAATAATTATGTGACTTAAGCTCTCCCAACAAGAACTGGAGTTGTAACCTACCCGCCTTCTTCAAAACTCTGTTTTTTTGTCGTGCATTGTAGATAGTGCGCATAGAAGAAACATTATCTTCATTTAGCTTTTTAACACCATTCAGTAAAGCTCTAGGGTTAGTTCCAATATAGGTCGCTTGTTCAACATATTCCATCTCTTCATCGTTCAAACGGCCTACAAAAGAATGACCGTCTAACTATTTTGAACTCTCGTGGTTGTGAATCCCACATTTCACTTCTAACTTTCATTGATCTCGTTCCACCATTAACCCGAGAAGCTCAAATGGGCAGCCAATCTTTTTGGTTCCTGTAGACTTTGGTCTACAGTCTTTCTCAGCTACTCTTGAAGTATACTTTCCCGACCTCTCACACCGGAAAAACATCATAGGGAGTTTTCTACTATGTACTTTATCGCACCGACTTAGGTTAATAACCAAACCATGGCATTTTCCTGTCTTCGTCACCCACTTAATCAACACTTCTTGTGTATAGAACTCGGTGGTGAAGAACAAATGACTGTAGCCAGTAACGAAAGCTTCGTCAGACCCATGGGCGACATCCGTCCTCTGTTATACAACAACAAAACACAAATCGCAATTAAGTATAATAAAAAAAGGGTAAAAAATATTTTTTTAAAAAAATTAGCACGCACCACCAGTTTGGGGCCCTAAAACCAGTGGTTCCAAGCCTTGAAACCGGCCGTACACGAAGTAGTGTACCACCGGTTCCAGGGCACAGAACCGGTGGTGCTGGGGCCTCAGTACCGAGCGGACTAAGGCCCCATCACCACCGGTTCCAAGGCCCATAACCGATGGTGCGTGGCGAAAATGGTCGTAACCTTACCATTTCCGGAGATGTCAACTTCTTATCCGGCGACTCGAGCTCCTTCTCCGGTAACATTTCATCATCTCCTTTCTTCGGTGACATCAACTCCTCCATACTAATCCCTAGTTCCGGGTGAGTCATGATTGATTTTATGTATTTCTTTAAAATGAGGTTGAATGTCCTTGATAGTAGTTTGAAGTTTGTAGTTGATTTTTAAGATTTTCAGAAAAGAAGACAAATTTGGTGATAGATTTACTCGTGTTTGTTTGGGTATAGATAGTGAAATAGGCTATTGTGTGAATTGAGTATACTTATGATACACATAGTAATTTTTTAAGTTAATTACAATTAGATAATCAATTGGAACAAGGAAAGTAATTTGATTAGAAAAAAATCAAACTTAAGTCAAAGATGGTTTTAGATATACTTAAACCGCATCCTCAAAACCATCATTAAATAAAACGAGATATAAAAACCCAAGTTTCTTTTTATTCATCATTGTTAACCATATCTGGTAAAATACTGCACAAGTGAGAAACGAATAAAAACTGCACAAGTGAGAAACGAAAACCCCGTAAAAATCAGACCTTTATGAGTTTTATGAACTCGCAATTCATGCGTTAGAAGCACGAACAATGTTACATTCAAGAAATGTTATCAAGAGAGAGAAGGAAATGTTTATATTTTTATAGGTATAATAACTTTATTTATGGCCTCATTATTCCGATTGATGGTCTCGTCATGATGTTGTAAAAGTTGCGTGATTGATTATTTTTGGGAATATGGCGGTCCGGTCCGCATATTCCGCCTCCGTATATAAGTAAGAACACAACCGATCTCAACACTAGTATGATATTGTCCTCTTTGGCACCCAAAGGCTCTCACGGTTTTGCAATTGGTCCACTACCAAAAGGCCTTATACTAGTTGAGGTATGTTCTTACTTATATACCACTGATCTTTCCCATGTTTAACCGATGTGGGATGTGGGACTTTGGTCTCCACCCTAACAAATCCTCCTCTCGAACAAAGTAGCACTTAGCCTCCTCTCAATTGACTTTCTCATCCGCTCACTCTAATCAGAAGTTGCTCCACCTGAGCAATAGAGCTTTTATAGCGGATTATCTAACTCACTCGACCATCCTGCGTTTGTTCCTTAGCTCCACTATCCACTCCAATCAAGTACGACCGCTTGATGAATCATGGACGCTCAAACTTTTTCATAGCCTGAAGAAAACATCCCCATGTCCAGTTGATGAAAAAAATGGTTTTGAAAACCTCTTCATGAATTGTGACAGCATCTCGATAAGAAACTTTTACCTTGATCTGATGATTGGTAGCCAATTTAAACTCCTCCTGTAACTGGTCAATATGATCGTCTATCGAAATACATGGTGTGTCCCCGCATACCAAACGATCTTCGAGATCTTCATGACCATAGATGTTGTTCTCTTATTTAGACATTGAATTGAATGAAATCAAAATACAGAAACATGCTTGCCCCGTAGCAGGAACTGAGGCTCTGATACCAAACTGATAACGCGACGAAAATAGAAGAAGAAACAATGATAGATGAAACCCTAATTCAAGGGTAACATGATGAAACCCTAATCTAAGGGTAACAAAGACTGAAATTTTCAAATATAAAAAATATATTATTTCAAAAACTTAAAATAACTTAAGGCATATGAGGCTTTATATAAGATCTTCTCAAAACACTAAATTAGAATACAAAAAAATAAAATAAAAATTATAAAATCAAATCAAATCAAATCTTAATACAATTTGATTTGATTTGAATAATATAAGATATTTGAATAAAATAAAATAAAAAAAAAGTTTATGTTTGGACTTTCAAGGCTACATCAACAGTCCTCACGAATTCAATGCGTCATGGTACGATCAAACTAAATAGCATTACCAAATCAATTTTGATTGCTTAATTCATGATACAATTTATGAAGATAAAAAAACCTTGATGAGGCCCTATGATGGTCCAAAATTGATTTTTTCTACTTGATTTAGGACATGGTTGATGTTAGAAAAGGTTTAAATCGTAGTAAATACACCAAAAATCAAGCAAAAAATAGGACAATACATATTTATCACGGCAAGGCCATCGTCAAACGACTGTTTTCATGGCAATTTTTCTTTGTTGTCGCGTGAACATCCTATTTTACCAAAACAACGTCTATGTTTATCATAGATGATGAGTCCGAATGTTGCTACCTCACCGGACATGGACAGTTCGGACTAAGATCACCAAACCGGACAGGGCAGTTCGAACAAGGACTAAAGTACATAAAAACCTAATCACTTCTTGACTAAGCTACCTGCTCTCCTACTAAGAGCTCGTGGGTCCTTAAACTTGACTCGGGTCCATTAAACATGACCCGAAAACCCATAAGGCCCAAATGTAAGGGTATAAATACCCAACCACCAACATTTAATGAGGGTAATGAAAATTAAATACAACCAAGCTGCTTAATTCTCACTCTACCCTCTACTCAAACATTAAACACATACAAACCTCCACAAACTCCAAAAAAATTACAAATGTACCCTCAGACGAAAATTAACCACACCAAATTGGCGACCACAGTGGGAGTTGAAGGTGCCTGAATCGAGCATTCGAAACCAACAAGAAAAATCAGTCCGAATGAATCCGGACGCCCCGGAAGTACCACCAGCTTTGCTTGAAGTGGTGGGTGAAAACGATGAATACACTATCGAGGAGCGTGATAGATTAAAGGGTGAGATAGAAGCTCTGAGGGCAGAAAAGGAAAAGATGGGCATGAAAGAAAAGTCAAAAGCATCAGTTGCTCATCATACCGATAACGCTAGAGAGCATGAGCCTTCAAAGACTCATGTGTGTACCAAAAAGACTCATGTCAGCTCCAAAAAGTCTCACCGGTCTAAACCAGTGGAGAGTTCTGACTCAGACTCGGAGTCTTATGATAGCTCCTCGGATGAGGAAGGAGTTGAAGAGTCCTTGTCCTCTAGCAGCGATGAGGGACGAACTAAAAAGAAGCAAAAGTTGATCAAAAAATATTTAAGGAAAAGGGATAGACATGGGAAATTGAAGAAGAATATTGGCAAAGGTTCATCTCACAGCCGGAGGCATGTAGACCGATTGCTGATGGATCCTTTTGCCTTCCACGATGAACCAGGTATCTTTGCAACTCCCAATGAGGATACTGTGTTCAGTCGTGGCCGAAATTGGAGACAATCTCCATTGTCTTCTAAAATTTTGTCCGGAAACCTCCCTAAGAGGTTTGATAGCACTAAAATGGAGAAGTACGATGGCAGTACTGATCCGGACAACCATTTGGAGCAATTTAAAAACTTCATGATGAACTTTGATGATGACGACAAGTTACTCTGCAGAGCATTATCCCAATCCTTTACGGGGAGTGCTCTGAAGTGGTATAACAGCCTACCTCAAGGCTACATTAAGAATTTTGACACCTTTTAGGTGGCCTTTCGAAGGCAGTTTGTTGGGAGTAAAGAGTGGAAGGGCAACGGGGACACAATAATCCATTGTGCCCAAGAACCGAATGAATCGTTGAAAGAATACGTAAGTCGTTTTGTAAACACCAAAAATGGGTTGGTTGATTGCTTCGAGCAAGTAGCAATAGCATCTTTGAGACAAGGCTTAAACCCTGGGAATTTGGCTGATTCGGTGACCAGAAAGAAAGCCATGACTTGGGGAGGTTTGCTGAATCAGGTTGGAAAGCAGATCAACGCTGATGAAACAAAGAAAACTAGGGTGCATAGGCAGGTAAGATATGCCCCAGTTGCACCAAACCCCAATCAGAATCAATCCGGGAACAAGGCAAAGGAGACCGGACAGGGGCATAGCAGGGCTAAAGCTCAATCTCAGCCAGCTGCACCTGCTCAGAGTCAACAATCCAGAAATAAGAGAAGGTCTTGGGTTCAACCGGAGTGGTTTGCAGAATTGAAATAAAGTGTGGCCACCATTTATGATAAAACAAAGGAAGAAGTACACTATAGAAGACCGGTCGCACTACAATCTCCTAGGGAACATCGCAATAACTCTTTCTGCTAGTATCATAATGATATTGGCCATACCACCGAAGATTGTATAGCCTTGAAACAAGAACTTTAGAACTTGATTAAAAGAGGAAAGATGGGGGCATATGTCAAAAGAAGAGGAGGTAATAGGCCTGACAATATTCACCGGGTTGGTCCGAGCAATGCTGCTCCGGAGGGAGCTATGGTTATAATCGAAAGATTTGATGTAGAATCAGAATACTTGGATCCTGATCCAACTCGAAATAGAGTGGGTGCCATTGAGGAATGTTCTAGAACAGTCTCCGGGCTCATTAAGTTTTTTGAGTCACTTACAATTTTCGGAGGGGATACTATGACAGCTCCTACTGCTTCTTCGAGGAAGAGGCACGTTCATACTTTAGCTACCCAACTAGAAGGAGGCATGACCTCCTATCAATCACAAATACCATTCCCCTTTATTGTTTTCGATGAAGATGACTTAAGAGATATAACTAACCCTCATGAAGATGCTGTTGTCATAGGAGCATCTATTGGGGGCAATGACATAAGACGAATCTTGGTGGATACTGGAAGCTCAGCCAATATCTTCTTCTTAACCACTTACAAGAAAATGAAAAATCCAGCCGTAATTCAGCGTTTGGACAGATCAATTGTGGGCTTTACTGGCAGCTCAGCAGATGTGATCGGGGAGTTCGAAGAGGAAGTTTTGTTGGGCAAGGGCCCTTTCAAGAAGATGGTCTGGATACTTTTTATTGTGGTAGATTGTCCCACTTGCTATAATGCTATTTTAGTGAGGTCTTGGCTCTCTAAGATGCATGCAGTGGCTTCGACAGTCCACCAATTCTTGAAATATGCTGTTCAAGGACAAGTGGGAGTTGTCCGAAGCAATCAAAAGGTTGCAAGAGAATGTTATGCTGCAACCCTGGCTCCACGGACGTTGGGGGCAATTCGTATCAACGAGCAATAGTAGTTTGAGGGGCTTTCTGGGGGTGAGGGTGAAATTGATGACCCCAGAGAGACCCCTGGAGTATTAATACCAGTTGAAGAGGTTGAAACACATTCTTTAGAAGAAGGGAAAAGTGTTAAGATAGGGTCTAAAATGCCACCCGACCTGAAGAATAAGATGTTAAAGTTTTTGAAAAACCATCAGCATGTTTTTGCTTGGTGCAATGCTGATGTTACTGGGGTTCCAGCAGATGTTATATCACATCACCTATCTGTCCGGAGAGACATAGCACCCGTGGTACAAAAGAGAAGGGCTTTTTCCAAGGAAAAGGCTGATGTTATAGTGCAAGAATTTGACAGGCTCACAAAGATGGGGCATATCAAAGAGTCTCAATATCCTTTGTGGACTGCCAATCCGGTCTTGGTGAAAAAGAAAAATGGCAAGTGGCGTGTGTGCATTGACTTCACAGATCTCAATAGGGCTTGCCCAAAATATTTATATCCGGTCCCCCGGATTGATCAGCTAGTAGACTCCACTTATGGGAATAAACTACTTTCCTTTATGGATGCTTTCTCCGGGTACAATCAAATTCAAGTAGACCCAAAGGATCATGAGCATACCACGTTTGTCACTGACATGGGTCTTCATTGCTACAAAGTAATGCCATTCGGATTGAAAAATGCTGGGGCTACTTATCAGAGATTGGTAAACAAATCCTTTGCTGACCAAATTGGAAGAAATATGGAAGTATACATTGATGGTATGATGATGAAAGGTGAAAAGTGTGGATGAGCAGCTGCACTTGGCAGACCTCCAAGAAACTTTTGCCAACTTGGTAAAAGTGAATTTGAAGCTAAATCCAGAGAAATGTGTGTTCGGAGTACAATCCGGGAAGTTCTTGGGTTACATAATAAGTGAGCAAGGGATACAACCCGATCCGGACCAACTTAATGCTCTGTTCCAAATGGAGCCTCCTCGGAATGTTAAAGAAGTACAACGGTTGATAGGGAGGTTGGCTACTTTAAATCGATTCATCTCAAGATCTTCGGACATATGTGCCCCGTTTTTCCAAACTCTAAAGCGTACAAAGGGATTCGATTGGACTCCACAGTGCGACGAGGCCTTCAATGAAATTAAGAAACATATGTCTTCCCCTAAGACTTTATTTAAACCTGTTGATGGAGAAACACTCTTCGTATACTTGGCAGTTTCAAGTTGTGCCATCAGTGCTGTATTGGTAAGAGAGGTAGATAATTACCTCCGTATGGTGTACTACATCAGCAAGAGCTTGATAGATGCAGAAAAGCGTTATTTGATACTCAAAAAGTTAGCGTTGGCTTTGGTGATTGCTGCCAGGAAAATGAGGCTTTATTTCCAGGCTCATCCTATTGTCGTCCGAACATCTTTTCCCTTGAAAAATGTTCTCCAAAAGGCAGACATTTCAAGTAGAATGACTAAGTGGTCAGTGGAATTGGGGGACTTTGATATTGATTTTGCTCCTCGAACAGCAGTCAAAGCCCAAGCTGTGGCTGACTTTTTAGTTGAATTCCACTCTGGTAGGGATTCGGAGCAGACCACTGAGATGAAAGACAAAAAGGTCTGGGTCATCCGGACGGATGGTGGGTCTAGTACTATGGGATGTGGTGCAGGGGTGTGTTTGACTTCTCCATATGGTGACAAAATGTACCAGGCTATATGTTTTGCTTTCAGGGCTTCCAATAATGAGTCCGAATACGAAGCAGCTATAACTGGTTTAAAGTTAGCTTATATATGTGGGGCCAAAAGGGTCAAGTTGATGAGTGACTCTCAGCTTCTTATCCACCATGCACAAGGCCAATCTGAGGCCAAAAAGGAGCAACTAGTGAAGTACTTGTTTCTTCTTAAAAATGAGGCTCTTGAGTTCAAAAGCGTTGTTTATGAGCATATACCCCGGACAAAGAATGAACTAGCATATCCTTGGATCCATGTGTTGGAGAGCCCTTCCATTCAACATAACATCGGTAAAGAAGAAGAAATTTTCAAGGTACAGATGAAACAACCACAAGACTGGAGATTTCCTCTCTTGCAGTATCTCTCCGATGGCATCTTGCCTCCGGATAAAGCATAAGCAAGGAAAATGAAACACAAAGCTCGTGGTTTTATCATACTAAGAGACATTATGTATAAGAAGTCTTACAGTAAACCTCTTTTGCGATGTTTGGGAGATGATGAGTCTCAAGTAGTCCTCTCCGAATTGCGTGATGGTGAGAGATCAACTCACTGTGGATTCAGGGCTCTAACACAGAGAGTTTTACTGGCTGGCTATTACTGGCCTTCTATAATGCAGGATGCTAAGGAACTGGTGAGAAGGTGTGATCCGTGCCAAAGATATAGCAATGAAATTCATGTCCCGGCCATCCCTTTAGAGTCAATTTCCGAGCCTATACCTTTTGCTCGATGGGGTTGGATTTGGTGGGACCTCTTCCCATGGCGTCCGGAGGGCGCAGAACAATAATTGTTGCTATAGATTACTTTTCGAAATGGATTGAAGCAGCCCCCTTGGCAGGAACAACATCAAAAGCTGTCATAAAATTCATTTTATCCAACATCTGTTGCAGATTTGGTGTTCCACAAAAAATAACGACAGACAACGGGCCACAGTTCGAAAATAGGGAAATGGAGAGTTTCTGTGCCTCAAGGGGTATACAGCATTGTTTCTCTTCACCTTTCCACCCACAAGCAAATGGACAAGTTGAAGTGGCTAACAGAACTACACTGTCCGGTTTAAAAAAGAATTTGGAAGGGGCTGCTGGGAAATGGCCTAGTTATTTACAAGAGGTCTTGTGGGCCTACCAGACTACACCTGGGGCTGTAACAAGAGTCACCTTTTGCCTTGGTCTATGGGATGGATGCAATAGCTCCCATAGAAGCAACTCTCCCATCATTTCGGGTTCACAACTTCTCCGAACACGCTAACGAAGTGGCAATCAGAGGTCAGCTCGACCTAATAGACGAAAGACGAGTTAAGGCTCACCTTAGGGTTGCACACTATCAAGGTTTGATGAGAAGCAGGTTTGCTTCTAGAATTAAAAGAAGGGATTTCCAGCCGGGGGACAAGGTATTGAGGAAAGTCTTCTTACACACTAAAGAGAAGCTACTAGGCAAACTGGCCCCAACTTGGGAAGGACCTTATATGGTCATTGAAAGGCTTAAACCTGGAACATATTGGCTAGAAGACAAGACTGGAAGGGTTTTGACCCACCCTTGGAATATTGAACATCTCCGGATGTACTTGGAGTAGCATCCATGTAAATATTTACGTGTTTAAACATCCATGTAAATATTTGGGGGCATACTCTTTCCTACCCTGGTGGCACGGGGAGGTTTTAATGAGGTGCCTGGGTTTTTTAATAAAATTTGATGCCTTCTTAAAAAATTCAAAGTGTTCTTACTTTGTTTTTTTTTGTCACACCATCCGGGTTGAAATAAAAGAATGATGACCACTTAAACATTTGTCATCAGAGAACTTAAACTCTCTCACTTTAGATTGTTCATGAAATAACTAAGGGCTATTTAAACACTAGCCACCAAAATTGAAACAAACTATGAAAGGATACGAGAATTGTGCAAAATAAAAGTATTCATTAAAATAACTTAAGTGCCTTGGCCTTCCAAGGACTTTTAAATTATCAAACAGAGCAAAAGATCTATCCGGTCAGATACCGGACACAATAACAAGAAGAATGCCTTGGCCTTCCAAGGACTTTAGTTTAGATAACATAAAAGTAAAAAGATAATTCATAATTTAACACTGAGCCTTTGAATATGGCTCAGCCTCACTTATCTTCTTCTTCCCCTTGGGATCGTCTTTCTCTTCAGGAGGGCCCTCCCCGGTATTTTCTTCTGCCTCGTCAGAAGAGGAAGCACTAGAATAATCCTGCAAGTCCCCGTCAGCCATGGTGTGGAAGGGAAGGTCTTCGTACTCTATGTGAAGCCACAAATCTCCCAGGTTCCTCTTCGGGAACTTCTCATGGAAGAGCAGGACCATGTCTGACTTCACCTTGGCATACATTTGCTCTTGAGTTTCTATTACGTTGTTGGCATAAGCATCGATCTTGGCCTGGATTTTGGCCTCCTGCTCCCTTAGCAGATCAGCTTTCTCCTCTGCAGCCTCGGACACTGTGTTCTCAAGCACAATCTTGTCATTTGTCAAGTTGTGAATGACTTGATCCTTGGCCTTGGCCTCCTCTTTTGAAGAGGTGAGATCTTTCTCTACTCCGGATAACTTCTCCCGGAGCTCCTTGATAGTATCTTCCAGAGTAGCAACTTTGGTGGTCCACTCCTCTTGGTTCTTTTTCAGCTCTTCGTTTTCCCCCTTTAGAATGTCAGCATGTTGAGTAGCAGTAATAAGGTCATCGGACAGCCTCACCTTATCATACTTGAGGCCTTTGATAGCATCTGCCTGGCTTCGAACTTGCTTCTCCAACACAAGCACCGGCTAAACACTACTTAATATAGAGTGAGCTATAATGTCCCTTTCACTTGAAACAGTAAAAGTCTTACCATTAAAAGTGACGGTGTTTGAAGTACTCGGGGGGAGGTAAGGCCCAGCAAAATCATCTCTAGGGAGGTTGACAAAGTATTCACCAAGCCCATCAAGACCAGTGATGTCAACCCCATCAATGCTAAGGCCTCCCCCTCCGACCTCATCGGTTTGAAAATCACCGGGGATCTCCTCTGCTTGTGTTGGATCAGTTGGATCAACATGGGGGAGAGGCTCCGAATGCCGGAGAGAAAGTTCATCACCCATGGAGGTCTTCTTCTTCTTAGCCTCCATGTCCTTGCTTTCAGCTCCCCGTTTTCGGTCTCTTTTGGGAGCTCTTGGGGGTTTTGGGGATTGAACCTCTTGCCTAACACTCTCGTGCTCTACCACTTCTAAGAGAGCAGCATCAATCTGGCTTGGGGCTGGCCCCTCCGGGTTTGTTGAAACAGCTTCCTCCACTTCAGCAGGGTCCGCTCCACCTACCACTTTCTTGCCCTTCTTCTTCTTTCCTTTCATCTTACTCGGGGCCTTGGCCCGGCCTGGCAAGTAAAGTGTCCCATCCGGTTCGTGTGTTCTCTTAAGGACGACATTCGGAGGGGGTGGAGTGGTGAGTTCTTCCCAGGACAAGTCCCTCCGGCCAGTAGTGTTCCAGAGGTGAGACCTTGCTAAGTTGCCTCCTGTGAAAGCATCGTGAAACCGGTTTCCCCACTTTTCAGCAGCCCAAGTGTTGATCTTGGTGCAAGTGATCTGCCCGGACTTTAGGTAGTCATTGAAGTCCTTGGGCAGTTCTGCTAAGGGAAAGACAAGATCAATCAGTTTAAACAAATTTGATAAAAGAAGAGATAAGAATATAAAGTAGGAGCCTTACGATCACTCCTCCATCTGCTGGTGAGGAGACTTGGGTTGACTCCGGCTTTGATTTTCCTCCCGTTCTCCCAAGCACCACTTACGAACATGAATTGAGTCCTCCAATTCCTCTCCGACTCTAGCAGGTCATCCACTGCTTTGAATTTATCCCCCATGTTGAAGTGATAGAAAGGAATGTGGTGGTTTCTGCAGAGACTGGCCACATCAGCAAACTCCTCCATTGGTAGAGGAGTCCCGGAGAGCCTAGAGGCCATAATGCAGGCCATGAGGGTGTACCAAGCATTGAGACTCAACTGACTTGGACAGAGCTTTATCAGATGAAAGTATCTGACAATCTCTGGATCCAAGGGAAATCTGAACCCCCAATTAAACAGCTCCGTGAAGATAACTATCTCGCTCAGCTTGCAGTCCATGGGGGTTTCGGGGTTTATGGGGATTCTTATCTTCACGTTCTCCGGAATTCCCCACTTCGTACGCATCCGGCCTAACTCAGTTGTATGGATAAAAGCGTAATTGATCTTTTGCAGGGCAAGGAGATACTTAACATTGACCTTGTGGAAACAAGGTCCCACCCCTCCTTCAAGATACTCCGGCAGATCCGGATGCCTCAAGCACAACTTTTCCTTGCCTTTATCCTTTTGGGCAGCAACAACACCACTAGTCTGTCCGGAAGGTTCGGACTTAAATGGAGCCTCTTCGATAGAGTCCTCCATTACTTCCTCCATGATTGAGGAAGGGTTTTCAGTTGTTGTGGTGAGAGGGAGGTTTGGGGATGGCTCAGCCTGACTTTCAGACTGATGAGTTTCAGTATTCTCTTGGTTCCTAGCCTCCGGTTGGGGCTCTAATGTAGACGTTTCTCTTTGGGGACTTGAGCCAGTACTCTCCGGAACGGACAGCCTGTCCCTGGGTGCTCTAATGGGCACTTCTGACCTAGTACTACTGTCCTTGGCACCTGATTTCGAAGGGGTGCCCTTAGAATCCTGCCCTTTGACCACCCGGCCTTTCTCCAATCAACTAGCTTGTGAGGAGATGTTTCAGCATCTGACCCCATGGCTAAGAATGAGGAGGGTTTTTTAAAGCTAGTAACTGTTAAACCTGGTTCAACAACGGGTTCCGACTCTTGAAGCGAACAACCTGAGATGATAGGGGAAAGACTGGTTTGAAACAACCTCTTCGGTTTGACACCCTTTGTGGAGGAAGAACCCCGGTCTGACTCTGTGGCTGAGATTGCTGGTTTGTCGATGGGGGAAGTGGGTAAGCCTGCTGCAATGCGCCTTTCCCTTTCAACTTTTTGCGCTTTTTCTAATTCAGATAGGTTGAGCCGCCCGCCTTTGATCAGAGCGTTCCTAGCCGTGAACATAAACAACCTAAGTAAGAATTTGTTTTTGAGAGAGAAAGCTTTGAAGATTTGCAGAGTGAAAATGAAAGTGATAGTGAAACAATAGAAAGTATCTCAATTTATAGTAAATCTCAAAAGAAAGTCTTGATTCCTAAGAGAATTCGAAAAGATTAGTAATGATTAAAAGACGGCGCTGATGTCACCTTCATTAATGAAGAGGTTGCTTTTCAAAGAAGGTGGGTGCAAAATTCAAGGTGAAAAAACGGTTGAAGCAACCAACCAAAGAGTGACACGTGTCCCATGAACTTTGGCAAAAAACCGTTTAGATTCATAGAGTTTTTCAGTCCGGATAAAGCCATAACACAATTCGAAAGACCTATCCGGGTGAAACTGCCACTGACATCAGACTGTTTTTCAGGTTTTTGACAAAGGTATTTGAACAAACTCCTAAAAAAGGGGCTTCTGATGAGTCCGAATGTTGCTACCTCTCCGGACAGGGACAGTTCGGACTAAGATCACCAAACCGGACAGGGCAGTTCGAACACCTCATCCATTGGATTGTTCGAACAAGGACTAAAGTACATAAAAACCTAATCACTCCTTGACTAAGCTACATGCTCTCCTACTAAGAGCTCATGGGTCATTAAACTTGACCCGGGTCCATTAAATATGACCCAAAAACCCATAAGGCCAAAATGTAAGGGTATAAATACCCAACCACCAACATTTAATGAGGGTAATGAAAATTAAGTACATCCAGGCTGCTTAATTCTCTCTCTACTCTCTACTCAAACATTAAACACTTACAAACCTCCACAAACTCTAAAAAAATTACAAATTTGCCCTCAGACGAAAATTAACCACACCAATAGAGACAACCAAATACTATAACAAAAATACCTCATTGCAGCTAGGCACATTGCATACACCTTGAGGGATATTCTTTCGGATTTGAGACCGCATGACATGTTGAAACTGATATTTTTATGTTCCGTGATTTGGTTTTTATGTGATTTATGAATTACATTACTAAGGTTGTATTAACTTTGACAAGTGAATCATGAAGCCAACATATTTTCAAAGTTATAATTGTTGATGAATTAAGAAACTTAGTGTTGTGACATATTCTGGATTATACTATTGCAAGCATTACCAGTCCAAAATAAGGTTAACATTTAGCATAATTAATCATGAACATGAGACTGTCGATTGTGAATTAATCATTAAGTTTTCAATAAAAAGAATAAGGAGACCATACCCAATGAGGGTTTTCTCAAACTAATTCGATTAAAATTGGATCTACATTGAATTTTCTCAAACTCACGACCCTCACTAAAGATAATTCTCATAAAGAGAAAAAAAAATTCGAAGCGTATGAACAATCAAATAGGTTGTGTTTAGCAATCATGAAACAATAAATATTTTTGGAATTCCACGGGGATATCCCAACTAATATCACCCATGCAATTGAGTTTCTTAAAAAAGTTGAGATTTTTTCTGCCAAGTTTAATAAGGTGAAGATTAAGATGTTGCTGATGCAACTCTCCACCATGAAGTTTAATGGAAAAATGAGAATAATTAAAAATATTTTTAGGATGTCAATGATCCTCTCAAATTCAAAGGTACTTTAGGTTGAAATTTCCGCGAAAGTTGTGGTATGGGTTTATATTTTAGTTTTTCCTCAGTGTGAGAAATGAACAGGCAATGAATTGATTTCTCATCCTACTGAATAAGATGAGAGGCTGAAACAAGAACGTCATAAGCTGCATATGGTGAGCTCTAAATAAAGGAAACAAAGAAGACAAAGTATGATAGAATATTTGATAAGGATTCTCGTTCAGAAGCAAATACACCTAAGGAATCACCTGTTGCAGGTTGATGTTTCTTTTGCAAGAGAATAAGAAAAAAATAGTATAAAAATTACCACGCTTATATAAAAGCTAATGATAATCCCACAACTATGGTCTATTCATAAATCAATTTAGTTTTAGTTGTATGAAATACACGATTGGGGGATATGGTTAAAGCCTTTCATGTTTGTATTTTTATGAAGGCATACGATAAGGATATGAAGCCTCAGTAATGATGAAAAAGACATCTATGAAGTAAAGAGAATTTTGTGCTTAGTTTATGATATTTAATTTGCAGTTGTTGTTTTAGTGGATATTTCTTGTATTTGAAATATATTATAAGGAATTTTGATATTTTTTCCTCGTTGGACACCTTTGTATATACAAGTATTTTGAGAATAATAAAATGACTATTTTTTACATGATATATGGCAAACACTTGATATTTAACAATGAATAATGATCTATATTTATTAAAATACTATTAAACATCACAAAACATCAATAAACTTATAAGTATATGATAAACTAAATTATAAAGCTGAAAATTTTAAAACTCTTTGATACAAGCACTTATGTCATAAATTTAAGATAAGAATGAATATGTTTGTTGTTAAAAGTTTTATTAAGTTCAATTAATTATTTAAACTTTGGTGCTTTTTAGAATGTATCAAGGAAAATCATAACATAGTTAAACTATTAGGTGCATACACAAAAAAATATAAGGATTTGATACATAACGATGACTGTGGATTTTTCCAAAATGCATCATGGAATGAGTAACGATAATTTATCTTATTTATGGATGGTTTCTCTCCATACGAGTATATATAACTTATTCATGAGATAACAAAATCTAAGAGAAGCCCATAACTTTCAAGACCAAAGTTAATAAACTCGGTAAGAACATTAAGTACGCCAAATCTAACCATGGTGGTGAATACTATGGCATATATGACAGTTTGGGTGAACACTATTATGAAACATTTATAAATTACTAAAAAGAATGCGATATAGTTCCTCATAATTCAATTTTGGGCTCGTCTAACATAAAATGTGTATATGAGAGACGAAACTGTATACTTAAGTATATGGTGAGAAATATGATTCGACATTCAACTCTACCACTATCACTCTCGGAAAATGCAATAAATTTTATTACATACATAATCAATATAGATCCCATAAAATCAACCATAAATGCAAAAAATGTTCACATTGAAGAATAATTCATCAATATTCATGAATTTCTAACAAAGATAAGTAGGTAATTAAGCCAAGATATCACCAAAATATCATTGTTAATGAACTGATGATCAAAGATATGTAGGTCATAAATTTATCATATCACACCATAATGATCCTTGTTGGTGAATTGATCCCCACACATCAAATAATTTAGGTTAAATGTCATTCATTTCAATCCCGTTAGAACTTGAATATACTCAAGATAATATTTTTCTTCCACATACGGAACAAAATGAAATTGTTTAAAAATGTCAAACTCTACCTTCCCAAGAAATGAAAACTAAATAAATAGTGCCCTTAATAAGGTCCACAAGAAATACAAAAAACATTATATCTTTGGATCATATAGTATATAGAGAATACTATATATTTGAATGATATAATGTATCTTCAAGAATACAAAGATTCACGTGGTATAGCAGTAAACACTTTGTCATGTTTCTGTGAAGCTACAAAGATTTTTAATTTTTAGTTGCGGATCAACCGCTTGATGAGTCATGGACGCTCTAGCTCCACTATCCACTCTAATCAAGTACGACCGCTTGATGAGTCATGGACGCTCTAGCTCCACTATCCACTCTAATCAAGTACCACCGCTTGATGAGTCATGGACGCTCCGAACTAGGATGTATATAGTAGATCATTCACTTGAGCAAGTACGCCAAATCTGACCATGGTGGTGAATACTATGGCATATATGATAGTTTGGGTGAACACTATTATGAAACATTTGTAAATTACTAAAAAGAATGCGGTATAGTTCCTCATAATTCAATTTTGGGTTCGTCTAACATAAAATGTGTATATGAGAGACGAAACTGTATACTTAAGTATATGGTGAGAAATATGATTCGACATTCAACTCTACCACTATCACTCTCGGAAAATGCAATAAATTTTATTACATACATAATCAATATAGATCCCATAAAATCAACCATAAATGCAAAAAATGTTCACATTGAAGAATAATTCATCAATATTCATGAATTTCTAACAAAGATAAGTAGGTAATGAAGCCAAGATATCACCAAAATATCATTGTTAGTGAACTGATGATCAAAGATACGTAGGTCATAAATCTATCATATCACACCATAATGATCCTTGTTGGTGAATTGATCCCCACACATCAAATAATTTAGGTTAAATGTCATTCATTTCAATCCCGTTAGAACTTGAATATACTCAAGATAATATTTTTCTTCCACATACGGAACAAAATGAAATTGTTTAAAAATGTCAAACTCTACCTTCCCAAGAAATGAAAACTAAATAAATAGTGCCCTTAATAAGGTCCACAAGAAATACAAAAAACATTATATCTTTGGATCATATAGTATATAGAGAATACTATATATTTGAATGATATAATGTATCTTCAAGAACACAAAGATTCACGTGGTATAGCGGTAAACACTTTGTCATGTTTCTGTGAAGCTACAAAGATTTTTAATTTTTAGTTGCGGATCAACCGCTTGATGAGTCATGGACGCTCTAGCTCTATTATCCACTCTAATCAAGTACGACCGCTTGATGAGTCATGGACGATCTAGCTCCACTATCCACTCTAATCAAGTACCACCGCTTGATGAGTCATGGACGCTCCGAACTAGGAAGTATAGAGTAGATCATTCACTTGAACATGACTACTGGTTCATCATGTTCCACCTTCGAGAATTTCACCACCATCGCGTTCCGTCTGGGCCTGACGCTCTGATACCACATGTTGGGAATATGGGGGTCCGGTCCGCATATTCCGCCTCCGTATATAAGTAAGAGTACAACCGATCTCAACACTAGTATGATATTGTCCGCTTTGGCACCCAAAGGCCCTCACGGTTTTACATTTGGTCCATTACCAAAAGGCCTTATACTAGTTGAGGTATGTTCTTACTTATATACCACTGATGTTTCCTATGCTTAACCGATATCGGATGTGAGACTTTGGTCGCCGTCCTAACAATTATGTCCCTTGTGTTTACCGATTGATCGGTGCCAATTGTTTAAGTCATCTTGTTGGCACCTCTTTTGGTGCGAGATAAAATATTTTACATACCTCAGTTTGATTGCACATATATACTTTGCAGAGACCATACATATAGAGTAAGTTGTTTTGATATTGGATGTTATGTTGGATAAGTAGAACTTGTTAATGTCGATGGTCATTGGTATAAGTTTATTTTGGATAGTTTTGGTAAAGGTGAGCGGAATACCACTTTCATAACGTTGTTAATTTTTCTTAGAACCCGCGATATTGTTCGGGTGTTAGGATTATCTCTTCTTCTGTCGGTCGAGGTTGATCGTGTGTTTGATGTTGGGTTAGATGGAGTTTGTCGTCTGACTTTTCCTATCTGAGGTTTTGAAATGGTCTTTATAGCCTTTTTGTCGATGAATTTGTTTACCTTACCTTTTTGTTTTTTCCAATTCAGGTACAACCGTGCTTGGTCCAAGAATATATTTCGAATGGAACATTGCGTCAATATCTACCAGGTTAAAGACAAATATTCGTAATTATTTTATTTTATTTTCGTAGAAAACCCGCAGCCGCTACTCTACGAGTGTGCGGTTCAGTCAAAGACTGGCTCAGCCAAATTAGTGTTTGCAGAGAGATTCAGACTCATAATCTTCACTCACAATTCTGTCGTGCTCCACCAACTCAGCTAAATATCGGTAACTATTGGTATAACAAGAGTGAGTTTTTTACACACGAGTATCAGTTGGTAATTTTAGGAACAACTTAGAAGATTGGAAACACTATCACTATGTTGAATGATTATCTTACCACTAAAATAAGTGGATACAAATTTTCGATGGTTAGAACTGGTAAATTCAACAAATTCAATGCTTTCCTAAGTTCTTTATCTTAACTAGATTTAAGAAAAAAAAATCAGGTAGGCGGAGATAGCCTTCTTCAAGAGCATGGCATAGCCATCCAGCTAGGTATTTCTTCGCATCATCGCATCCGAACAGCGCCAAGGTAATAAACGCCAAAATCTAAAGCAAACAAAGAGTTTCCTAGTTTAAATTGTTCAATATTATAATAAAAATATCTTATTAATAATGAATATTATAAAGGACGACATGGTGATGCATCTAGAACGGACATCGGAGAGTAGAAAACCGATGCGTGAAATTTATTTATTTAATATTAAATCTGAATCCATATGTTCGGATTGTTCATATGGAGATCCGCAAACTACCCGCAGATGAAATCTGTTCATAAATTTTTGAACCAAAACCTAAAAATCTGAACTGATTCCGAACATAAGCCGAATCTAAAATTCAATTTGAAAAATTAACCAACATTACTATATCATCAAATTTATCAGCATATTATAAAACAAAAAGCAAAAAACAATACAAACAAAAATAAATAATCAATAATAAAAATACGTGTTTAAAATTATAATTATTTATAACTTCTAAGTTCGACAATCATCCACATATTACAAAAATTTCAATTATTCATATTAAATAATAAATTCAATTAAGCAAATCATTAAGAGAATTCATTAAGAGAATATAATGTTTTATATAAATCAAACGTATTAATTATATTACTTACTACGAAATTGAACGGTCCAAACCGCCGTGAACAAATAGTTGAATATATTTTCGAATGTATAATCAAACCATTTCATAAAGAAATTTTGTGATAAGTATAAAGTATGAAAAACGAAAGAACAAAATACGATTATCTTCTCACTTGAAAGAAAAAAAAAACTTACATAATTTTAGTATCCTATCTCATTTATATAATACATTCATTGATTACCTCTTAATAATTCTTCTTTTTCTCTTATACTTGTTCGTGGGTCTATACCCTCTTTTCACGTCTTTAATGTTAATATGTTATTGCTCCTAGTGGTTTTATTTTTCGTAACCACTATTTAACGTCAGTTTTCACACATATGATGTTTCTACTTTCACACGGACGACGCCTAACTCTTCTACCGATGCATTTTCCTTTGTGTTACCATGTCGAGGGTACCTCGTCCTATTCTTCAAAATTAATCTGTTGCATAGTTTTGTTTTGTATTATACCCTTCGATTATAGTTCTGCTCTAAGTAATACCCTTCAATTATCACTTTGTAATCAAGGGTACCTCGTTCTGGCCGATGGGTATAACTTAGTGACGAGGTTATGCCTTATTGGGGCTCCCCTAGTCCTTGTAAAAGGGAACAGTGATTAGGAGGTCACCTTTTATAAGGATTAAAATCCTATACCAGACGAGGTCGGTTTCTTTTCGCCACGTGTCATAAATCATTTGCATATATCTGTTGCATGTCTGTAGAATCGAAGGCGCTTCATATTTATTTCTTTATTGAAACGAGGTGTCTTTTCCTCTTCTTTTTTTGCCCATAACCCGCAAGTTGGCCAAGCTGTAGTTATTAAATTTACTAAGTATAAATTACCAACACAGACGATTATTTGGTTTTTTTCAAACTAACATTAAAGACGCAAGTTTTCCCTCACTAGGTCTTCATCACTTGTTTGGTTTCTAACGCCGGACATCAAATCAAGGTATAAGTTAAAACGTTGTAACTTTTTGTCTTATCTTGGTTGTTATATTCTTGTTTTATCATTTATCTATTTTTTATTAGTTTTCCCGACCCTCTGCTTGGAAACACTGGAATCTTGCATTGCGGTTTTGATTCTACTGACGTCAAATTCTCTGTTTGCCCCACAACTGACTCGCAAATGATCGTGGAAGAAGTCGAAAACTGCAACTAGCACCATTTCTAGTGCCCCACCGACACATGCATGGTGGAAGATAAAGATTTCTTAGATAAATATTTTAATTTCCTGGCGCACCTGTTTAAAAACCTAAGCCTCAAAGGGCTTCTTAGGTTTAAATTAGTGTACGACTTCCCTAACTCTATAATTACTAGACTTCATGAACCTTGCGAACATCCCCACCGTGCTAGAGAACATGAGACTTGTTTATACACTTCATTGTTTGACTGGGGGATTTGATTACCCTTACCGAAATTAATAAATGAGTTTTTTTACGTATATCCAAATTTTCCCTCGCAGTTGACGACCAACGAATGGATTTTTATGCTTAATGTTGTACTAAGTTCGAAATTGTTAGATAGCAAAATTAGTATAAGTGAATTGTTTTCTAGCATCGATGTATATAAGCTTTTAAAGACCCTATACTACTACATATCTAGCCGTAGTAAAATTGTTACGCTTCTTGACTTTGACAAACACTGTAAGCATTCTTTTATTTTTATTTATGGAATTGGGAGCATCCCATTGCTAAACATAACCTTCGACTAGAAACATGATGAATGAACACACGTAAGGGTTGGGTTGATTTGTTCATTTTATGTCTTTGCCGCTGTCTTTTTTGCTATTAATGATATGTTTTCTTTTTTTTATTTGCTGAAGGTACAAACTCTCAGAAGTACCAAGAGTTGTTGAAGAAGTTGTACGATGACCGGGAAGCAAGCCCATTAGAGTGTCTGTTAACTGCTTCCTATACACAATGAGAATCAGAGTATCCTTGCCTATTTGCACCCATTAGCAATAAAATTAAAATTAATAAAATTACACATCTATCAAGTGTTTAAAATTAAAAACTAATATGTCTTCATTAATAATTATAACTCCTTGTAACTTCTAAGTTCCGACAATAATCCACATATTAGACATCTATCAATACAAACTAAAAACAATAATATAAACTAAAATAAATAATTAATAATAAAATTACACATCTATCAAGTGTTCAAAATTTATAACTAACATGTTTTCATTAATAATTATAATTGCTTATAACTTCTAAGTTCCGACAATCATTCACATATTACAAAAACTTCAATTATTCATATATGGAGATTGCTTAGTGTTGTACGAAGTTCGAAATTTTTAGATATGAAGATTGCTTAGTGTTGTACGAAATTCGAAATTGTTAGATATAGAGATTAGTATAGATGAATTACTTTCTAGCATCGATGTATAGAAGCTTTTAAATACCCCATACGACTACATATCTACCTATAGTAATATTGTTACGCTTCTTGACTCTCACAAACACTGGAAGCATTCTTTTATTTTTATTTTTGAGAATTGGGAGCATCCCATTGCCAAACATAACCTTCGACTAGAAAGAGGATGAATGAGCACACGTAAGCGTTGGGTTGGTTTGTTCATTTTATGCATTTGTTGCTGTCTTTTTTGCTATAAATGATATGTTTTCCCTTTTTTATTTGTTGAAGGTACAGACTCTCAGAAGTACCAAAAGTTTTGGAAGAAGTTGTGCGGTGACCGGAAAGCAAGCCCATTAGGGTGTCTGTCAGCTGCTGCTTACACATAGTGGGAATCGAAGTATCCTTGCCTATTTGCACTCATTAATAATAAAATTACAATTAATAAAATTACACACCTATCAAGTGTTTAAAATTAAAAACTAGCATGTCTTCATTAATAATTATAATTTCTTGTAACCTCTAAGTTCCAACAATCATCCACATATTACACCTCTATCAATACAAACTAAAAACAATAATACAAACTAAAATAAATAATCAATAATAAAATTATACATCTATCAAGTGTTCAAAATTAAAAACTAACATGTCTTCATTAATAATTATAATTGCTTATAACTTCTAAGTTCCGAAAATCATCCACATATTACAAAAACTTCAATTATTCATATTGAATAATAAATTCAATAAAACAATTCATTAAGAGAATAATGTTTTATATAAATCAAACGTATTAATTATATTACTTACTACAAAACTGAACGGTCCAAACCGTCATTACCGATGTCATCAAAATAGTTGAATATATTTCGAATGCATAATCAAACCATCTAATGAGGAAATTTTGTGATAGGTATAAAGTATGGAAAACGGAAGACAGAATACGATTATCTTCTTACTTGATAGAAAAAAACTTACACAATTTTAGAATTCTATCTCATTTATATAATACATTCATTCACTACCTCTTAACAATTCTCCTTTTTCTGTTATACTTGGTCGTGGGTCCATGTCATCTTTCCACTTCCTTAATGTTAATCTGTTATTGCGCTTAGTGGCTTTATTTTTCGTAACCACTATTCAGCCTCAGCTTTCACATGAACGACGCCTAACTCTTCTATCTATGTTTTTCCCTTGCGTTACTCTGTCGAGGTTACCTCGTCTTATTCTCTATAATTAATCCATTGTATAGTTATGTTTTGTATAATACCCTTCGATTATAGTTATGCTCTAAGTAATACCCCTCGATTATCACTTTGTAATCAGGGTACCTCGTTATAGCCGATGGGTATAACGTAGCGACGAGGTTATGTCTTATCGAGGCTCCCCATAGTCCTTGTAAAAGGGAACAGTGATTAGGAGGTCACCTTTTATAAGGTTTAGAATCTTATCCCATACGAGTTCGGTTTCTTTTCGCCACGTGTCACAAATCCTTTGCATATATCTGACAAGCGTCGTCCTTAGTTGCGTGTATGTAGATTTGGAGGCGCTTTATATTTCTTTCTTCATTGAAATGATGTGTCTTTTTTGGCCCATAACCCACAAGTTGGCCCAAGTGTAGTTATTTGATTTACTAAGTATAAATTACCATCACGAACGTTTATTTATTTATTTCTTTTTTTTTCAAACTAAGATTGAAGAAGCAAGTTTTACCTCACTAGGTGTTCATCACTTGTTTGATTTCTAACGTCAGACATCAAATCAAGATATAAGTCAAAATGTTTAACTTTTTATTTTATATTTGCTGTCATATTCTTGTTTTATCATCTATCTAGTTTTCATTAGTTTTCCTGACCCTCTGTCTAGAAACCCTATAATCTTGCATTATGGGTTTTGATTTTACTAACGTCAAATTCTATGTTTCCCCCAGAAATGAATCGCAAATGATCGTGGAAGAAGTCGAAAACTGCCACTAGCACCGTTTCCAGTGCCCCATCGACACAGACACGGTGGAAGATAGA
This sequence comes from Limnanthes douglasii subsp. nivea, assembly GCA_036936605.1. Taxonomy (NCBI): domain Eukaryota; kingdom Viridiplantae; phylum Streptophyta; class Magnoliopsida; order Brassicales; family Limnanthaceae; genus Limnanthes; species Limnanthes douglasii. The sequence continues at coordinate 54,591,167 of JAUPFV010000004.1, forward strand.
GATTTCTTAGACAACTATTTCAATTTCCAGGCGCACCTATATAAAAACCTAAGCCCCAAAGGGCTTCTTAGGTTTAAATTAGTGTACGACTTCCCTAACTCTATAATTACTAGACTTCCCGAACCTGGCGAACATTCCCGCCATGCTAGAGAACGAGAGACTTGTTTATACACTACATTGTTTAGCTGGGGGATTCGATTACCCTTACCCAAATCAATAAATAAGTTTTTTAGGTATATTCAAAAAAATTCCTTGACGACCAACATATGGATTTTTATGCTTAGTGTTGTACTAAGTTCAAAATTGTTAGATATGGAAATTAGTATAGGTGAATTGTTTTCTAGCATCGATGTATATAAGCTTTTAAAGACCCCATACTACTATATATTTATCCGTAGTAAAATTGTTACGCTTCTTGACTTTGACAAACATTGGAAGCATTCTTTTATTTTTATTTCTGGGAATCGGGAGCATCCCATTGCCAAACATAACCTTCGACTAGAAAGAGGATGAATGAGCACACGTAAGCGTTTGGTTGATTTGTTCATTTTATGCTTTTGTTCGCTGTCTTTTTTGGTATTATTGATATGTTTTCCTTTTTTATTTTCTGAAAGTACATACTCTCAGAAGTACTAAGAGTTGTGGAAGAAGTTGTACGGTGAGCGGGAAGCAAGTCCATTATAGTGTTTGCCAGCTGCTGCCTACACACATTGGGAATTAGAGTATCATTGCCTATTTACACCCATTAATTTTATTATAACTAGGTTGTGGAAATTATCGGAGATGCACATGTTAAAGGACGGAGATGTTACGCTTACTTCTACTAGGGAACCTGTTACTCCAAAGGTTTCATGGTTTATTTTGGCATAGAGAGTGTATGCTTACAATCCTAGGGGTCTTGTATTGGACCTTCCCCTTAAAGACCCAAAGATGCTGGGGATGGTACTGATGCCACTGCTGGACAAAAAAGAGCCATTGGGATGGTGAAACCAATAAGGTTAAATGCAAGAAAAATAAAACTTTAGCATGTACTGTTGTTACTACTTATGCATCTGATACCACCCTTACCACTATCACATCTCATTAGCGCGATTTGAGTGATTGTGTTGTAATATCATACCTAAGAAAGAAAGGCGAGAGCACATGGCATAGTAGCCTATCCACTAGAGGTTTTGTACGAAAGAAAAGGGTTCTAAAGATGAAGGGACCCCGGTTAGTAGCAACCAAGAGGAAGCTGGGAACCATTCGCTTACTTGATTGGATAATTTAGCTATGGTGGTTAGTGTAACCCTTATTTATGTTCATGAGAATGTAACTTCTTGTAAGGTTAGGATTGTGGGTGTTTTTACTGGTGCTAATGAAGAACATACCCCTTCATTTGGTTCAACTAATAATAGTCGAGTTGTATCCAGTACCTCTCCTTTCAAAGAGCTGAATGTCCCTCAGTTAGCCTCGTCGCCTGTAGACTTAGGTGATAGTCAACCTCGTGTTGGTATTAACACCTCTGACCCTCCAAACGTTGTTGCTTCCATTGGTTTTGCTGCTTTAAATTCCTTCTCTCAACCTGAACTACTTGATCGACCCATTGATGTCAGTATGCCAAAGCTCTCTGCTCTCATGTTTCAACAGTTGAAACATTATCCTGAGATGAACCAGTATAATAGCATGAGCATGTCAGATCTCCTGCAACGCCAACTAGAGTTATCGGTGGAGGTATGTGTTTCTGTTTGTTAGATTTATATGATAAGGTAGTTGCTGTATTTTGATTTCTTTGGATATCATAATATTTCTTTTTATGCAGGATTACCATAACTCGATAGTAATGGCCTACCGAAGGATGAACCCTGTTGACGCTAAGATCATGGACAACATCCAACCTAAAACTTTATATTTTGGTTATGCCAAACCCCTTTTTGCTGACCTTGCGCACTATAAAAAGGGATACAATGCTTTCAAGGCATAGTGTGAAAAGTTGCTAAAAGAGAAAGCTGATCTAAGTAATCGTCTATCTGCTACTATCAAGGATGAGTTAACCAAGACTATGGCAGACCGGATGGGTTGAAATGAGGTTCTCTCTAAGCGGGTGATATAACTTATTTTTCAAAGTTCTGAGGCTGCTGATTAAAGCTGAGGAGTCTTCCATTGCCAACAACTAAAGTTTGTTTAAAAAATAATATTATCCGTTCGGAGATGACTCGCGTGCAATCGGAGTTGGAGCACACTAGGAAGCAGCTGAATGAACTGGTGACCAAGGCTCATGCTGATGGTCAATAAGAAGCATTAGGGAGAATGAAGCCAAACCTGGAGCGGGTTCGGAAATAGACCATTATTAAACTCTAAAAAAAGAATGTCGATACAAAGATGGGTCAGTTTAAGGGGTTTGTGCTAGATAAAGAAAAACCATAGGTTACTGATGATGATGAAGAAGAAAAGGTAATGGAAAAGGTGACAAGGGTGGTTGTCCCCTTGTCCAGGGAACCCATCATCAACCCAGGGGTTAGTCATTAATCTCATTGCTACTTTCCCTAATGCAGTACCCTCTAATGTAGGATTACCGGAGGGGGAGGATGGCAAAAAATGTGGTACTAATGAAGATCATGTATGCGTTTTTTTTATGTTTGTCACAACATGAATTTTTTGAACCTTTATGTATCTGAATACTATGTATTTTTATTGCCTTTGTCAATTGTTATTATGATTTGCGTTAGTCTACTTGGGGATTATTTGGGGGATTACTATGATGATTTAAATAAGCATAATGTTGCTTGTTGCATGACTATAAGAATTACTTATAGTCCTGATCGCTCTATATGCTTACCAGCCTGGACTCAGTATGGCCCTTAGCATGGTCTTATAGACTATAACCTTTCATGTAGTTCGCTTTACTGAGCTATATAGGTTGGGCTCCAGTATGCCCCTAGCGTAGCCTTCAAGGCTTGTGGTATACATTATTCTGCTTTTATTGACTGTACTTAATCAAGGCTCAGTATGACACGTTGTATAACCAGCTAGTCATGGCTATTCTTAGCCCTCTCTCTTTTATGATAATTGGCGATACCCCCCATTGGTTTGATAATTATAAATTTTGGAGTTTCATATTTATAGTTAAGAAAATACAATGATAACTTGGGAAATAAGGTGAATTCATTAATAACTTTGGTTTATAACGTGCCTCATCAAAAACCCTTAAGCGCCACTTAAAAGTAAAAGAGTGTATAGCCGTTCTTAAGTAGCGTGGTAATACATTTTCAAATGATTTACATTTCATGGATGTTTCAATGCATTTCCTTCTATGTCTTCCAATCTATATTCCCCGTGATGTCCTTAAGAGACAACTCTGTATTGTCCATCCCAATTCGGAGCTAGCTTACTTGCGTTCTTGTCTTGTACTCGCTGGAAAACCTTTTTTCATTACTAAGTCACCTACGTTGAAGCTTCGATGTTTAAGATTATAGTTGAATATACTTCTCATTGAACTCTTGTAATGATCAGATCACACCATGAATTGATCATTTATTTCTTCAATCATGTCAATTGACGATTTTCGCTCTTGATTATTCATCTCCTCCAAGTAATTGGCAATTCAGTCGCTCGATATTATTATTTCTGCTGGTTTGAATACCAACAAGAAATAAGTATCTCTCATTGATGACCGAGGTGTAGTTCGATATGCCCATAATACTTCGGCTAGCTTATCTTTCCATTTTGAGCCCTCAAGTTTATTCTTAATTCCTTCTAAGATGGTTCTCATTGTTGGGTGATTATGTGCCTTTGGCAGAATGTTATCATGACTTCATTCTAAAATTAAGGTCAATTATCAGTCATAAGGTTCATTATGAATTCCAAATCGAGACAGAATTTGGCTTTGAAGAAAGTCACATATCTCCTAGGACCTCGTATTTATTAAATCCTTGGCCTTAACCCACTTGGTGAAGTAGTTAACTGCCACTACAAGGAATCAACGTTTGCCGGTAGCCATTGGGAGAGACCTTACTAAATTTATCCCCCATTTATAAAAAAAGGCACGGTGCTGGTACTACGCTCATTGGCTCACTAGGAAGATGTCATTTGTTGGCAAATTGTTGGCTAAGCTTACATATCTGTACTAAGGCTTGATCGTCGGAGGCGAGCTTGGGCCAGTAAAACCCTATAAGTACAAATCTCCTTATCAAGATCTGATAGCCACAATAGGCCCATACTTCCGCTTCATGCATGTCTTTAAGTATTATCTTTGTTTCGTCTTTATTTACACAAGCATCAGTGGGTGGGTCGCGCTCTTTCTTTATTCATCTCTCCAATCAACTGTTCTTGTGAGTGCATGTACCTCAAAGTTTTCAGTTCCTGCTACCACCGTAGGCGATGCTTGGGTAAGGATGGCTGGGCATTCTTCCTGAGTCGCGCTTTTTTCAAGGAATCTGCGATGAAATTTTTAGACCGAAGTATCTGCTCGTAGTCGACCCCATCAAACTTGCTCTCATATTTCGTAAGGCATTCTGGATACCCTTGTGTACTTACATGTTTCACCTCAAGTGACGCTATAGCCTGACTGATCACTATATGGGAGTTTGACCGGACTGTCAACCGCCGAGCTTCACATATATGAGCCAATTTGAGACATGCTAACAGTGGTTCATATTCAACCTCAATGTTTGTTACTTTGAAAGCAAATCGTATTGCTTATCTGATTTCCTCTCTATTTGGTGTCTTTAACATGACCTCAACAACCCACCCCACTAATATAGTCCAACGAGGGGCATCTGTAGTTAGTTTGTTGTCCCGATTCCGATATCCAACAAACTTGTTGATGAAAGCAGCTACTGATTGGCCTTTTATCGTTGTTCTCAGTTCATAAACTACGTCGTATGCATGTAATTCAACCAAATATCTTGTTAACCTTCCTAAAACATCAATATTTTGAAGTATTCCTCACAATGGGAATGAGGTACGTATGAATATGGTATGACTCTGGAAGTATGGGCGTATTTTTCTAAAAGCGTCCACTAAACCAAGAGCCAACTTTTCTAAGTTAAACACCTTGTTTATGCATCAATTAATCCTTTACTGAAGTAATACACCAACCTCTGTATTCCGATTTCTTATCATAAGAGAACACCGCTTACCGCATAGATTAATATTGATAGGTACAGGTAGAGGTGTTCATCCGAGTCTAGTGTCTTTAACACCTCTAAAGATGTTAAATATGCTTTCAATGCTTAAAAGGCCACGTCTGGCCTCTTTTAAAATTTTAAAGAAGGGTTGACTTTTGTCGGATGCTCTAGAAATGAAATAGGAGAGTGCGACTAAACATCCCATTAGGCGTTATACTTCTTTTATATTCTTTGTTGGTTTCATGTTTAATATCTCCTTTAGCTGGGAGGGGTCAGCTTTGATTTCCCTCTTGCTAACAATAAATCCTAAAAACTTTCCACTACGTACAATAAAAGTACATTTAAGGGGGTTAAGTTTCAATCCATACCTCCGGAACGTTTAAAATACCATCCCTTGAACTTCAAGTTATTTCTCTTATGAGTTACTTTTCACAATCATATCATCAATGTAAGATTCCATATGCTGACCTAATTGTCCTTCGAACATCTTGTTGATCAGCCTCTGATATGTTGACCCAACATTCTTGAGTCCAAATAGCATGAACTTATAACAGTAAATGCCTCTTTTGGTTTGAAATGTCGTGTGCTCCTCGTCTGGCGGGTTTATAGATATCTGATTGTATCCAGAGTACGTGTCCATGAATGATAAGAACTATTTACCTTAAGCCACATCAACTACTTGATCAATTCTTAGTAATAGAAAAGCAACCTTCGGACATGCTTGTTTGAGATCGATGAAATCCATGCACATACGCCACTGCTCATCTTTCGTTTTTACTAACACTGGGTTGACGATCCATATCGGGTACTGCGCCTGCCTGATGTAGGCCAGCTTGACCAACTTAGCTACCTTCCTGAATATCGCTTCTGACTTTTATGGGGAGAAATTTTGTCGTTTTTATCTTACTGGCCGAACACTACTGTCGATTTCTAGGGATTGAGAGATAACATGTGGGTCTAATCCGGTTATTTTCTCTGCATCCCATGCAAAGATATCCTCATTATTTTGCAGCAAAACTATCAAAATATTTTTAAAATCTTGTTCGAGATTGTTATATATTCGGACGACTTTACTATCTTCTAATGTGACTTCTTCCTCTTCGCGCAGGACGTTATCCTCTTCTTGGTTATCTAAAAGGTCTTCCACCTCTAAGTTATTTCGATCAATCGGTCCTCGATGGTCCCACACCTCAGAGCTTGTTAATTGCTATTAGGTCGTCCTAGAGGGGTCCAATATCTTGGTATATCACTGTCTAGCCGTCCGCTGGTTTTCTCTAACGATTCCTACTATTTTCTCCACATGGTACTTGATACATTGCCTAAATGAACAAGTCATGACTTTGAGCTTATGTAGCCATGATCTCTCTGATATGGTGTGGTAGTAGTTGGGGGCCTCTGTGATCATAAACAAAGTATGGATTACTTTTTTTTATTTGCATGCCCTACTGTGACCGGAAGCTCGACCTCGCGCACATATTTGGTTAAATTTCCCTCGTAGCTGACTAGTTCTTGTCTGTTGTCTTGAAAGCAGATACTCCTAGCATCTGTTGGTAGCTCGCCTTAAAGATAACATTGGTCAAGCTACTATTATCTGCTAATATTCTTGTTCCTATAACTCCTGAAATATTAACATTGATTGTTAATGCGTTTTCGTAGGGTGTAATAATACCCCTCAAATCATCATCGTTGAAAGTCAAATCCGAAAATGGTTCCTAAAACTTGTGATAGGAATAAATGTCAGCTAAGTAAATATCGAGGTTCGTACGACCATCTTCCATGCTGCTAGGTCGGTCCCTGACAAGATGTCTCCTCCAAAAATAGTACATAACCATTGTTATTTTTCCATAGGTTTGTGCGATGCCTCCGTCGATGTTGAGTTGGGTGCCATTTATTCTATTATCGTGCTCTATTTTTTCTTTATGAACTTGACGAGGTCCTCAGTGTTAATTAACCTTTGAATTTCCTCTTTGAACTGCCAGCACTCATCAGTTGGCTGCCCATGATCTTTGTGGTAGGCGCACACATAATGAGGGGATCTTCAATATGGTGCTGCTAACATACTCATCGACAGTTGATACTTAGCTCACCCTTTGGTTTTTTCTTAGATGGTGGATATGCTTTCCGTCAGGGGTGTGAATTTCATGGTTTTGAATTCTTATAATAGAAAGGGCAAGGTCGGGTGGTTTGTGAACGGTATGCGTCCAATTTGTGTCCCTCCTCATAACATTTCTTCTCATTAACGGACGGTTTAAACTCCAAATTATCTTTTTAAAAACTAGGTGTAAGATCTTCCTTCTTTGAATCATTGACTCGAATAAAGTGATCTGATCGGGTAAGAATGCCACCCATTGTCTTGACTAGAAACCTTATAAGGACGATGAAGAGGGGGCATCTCAATCTGACCATCTTTTGAATGTTGTTACCGTTACCGCTTTGGCGCAACCCGAGAAAGACTTCATCTCTCGCACAAATATTTACACATAACTCTTCAATGTCTCCCCCCTTTGTTGATATAAATCCATGACAACATCACCATCATGATTTTGCTCCTTGTTTCATAAGAAACGATTCCTCAATGCGACCCAAAGACCCTAGAAGTCATTGATCCATTCTGAAGAATATTAAACCAATGGATGGCGTTCCCCTCAAATGCCACAGAGCATACTTTGCAAAGCAACACATCATCAGGGTTGAAGGCCACCATCATGTTTTCGAATTTCTCTAGGTGGTGCTCGAGGTCTCCCGATCCATCGCATGAGTTCATTTTATGAGATTTGAACTTTCGTGGAAGTTTTCCCTATAAAATTCTCTTCACAAAGGGAGACTCTTGCAAAATATATGTATCCATAGTGGGCCTTACCTGGTCATTCTCAACAGCCTCAATCCGTTCTCCACATGTGGTGCTCCATCGGTGGATAAGTCGTCCCAGTTGGAATCTATCACTTTTTTCCTCCTTTAATTTTTGTTCTGACTCTCGTCGGTATGCTCACCTTTGTGGGCACGACTCTTATTTTTGTTAGTGAGGTCATCCCCACCATTCTCTGGTTGGACTTCTTGCCTGACTACATCCCTCTGAGGACCTTCTCACTCAGGTGATCTAGTCAAAGCGTTGCCTCGCCTCCTCATCTCTCTCTTGCTACCACTTTTCAACTTGGTGCTGCTCGCGCTTGATTTCCTCTATAGGAGTTTCCAAGATCTATACATTAGATAGTGTAGAAGACATACCAAGATTTATGGGATTTTCTTTCTGTGCAGGTCCACGAGCATTCTATTCAGGGTTCATATTGGACCGGTCATCATTCTGGTTCGTCAATACGTAAACCTCTCGATGGTTAGCTTGATCAGCTCCCACAATTTCCTCAACATTGGATAAATTCTCTATGGTTCCTTGGTTTCCTTCCTTACCTTGCCCGTGAGGGGCTGCCATATTCTTCCTTTTAATTCCTGGCCTAGTCAACATCATCACTTGCCCTGGTACAAGCTACACATTGTGTGTTTCTCACAAACGACACTAAAATATGGTGAGATAATTTTGTGATATGTATAAAGTATGGAAAATGGAAGAACAAAATGTGATTATCTTCTTACTAGATAGAAAAAAAACTTACATAATGTTAGGATCATATCTCATTTATATAATACATTCATAATATATTACTTCACTACCTCGTAATAATTCTCTATTTTCATTTATGTTTAGTCGTGGGTTCATGCCCTCTTCTTACGTCCTTAATGTTGCTCTGTTATTTCTCTTAGTGGCCTTATTTTTTGTTACCACTATTTAGCCTCGATCGAGGTATGGGTCGACTTTCACACGAATGATGTTCCTACTTTCACACGGACGACAACTGGATCTTCTACTGATTCATTTTCCCTTCCGCTACCTTGTCAAGGGTATCTCGTCCTATTATCCATAATTAATCCGTTGTATAGTTCCATTTTGTATAATACCTTTCGATTACAATTCTGCTTTAATTAATACCCCTCGATTATCACTTTGTAATCGAGGGTACCTCATTCTGCTCGATGGGTATAACTTAGCAATGGGGTTTTGCATTATCACAATCTAATAAAAATAAAATAAAGTATAATTTATGGAAAATATTCAACTAGATTATAATTTAAGAGAGATAATATATTACCTTCATTTTTTATTTCTACTTCCCATGACCAACTTTGTGCACACATCAATTATTCTAATTTATTTTCATAAAGTCTACTTCGATGCGGACTCACTAAACGACCACTAATAAAAAAAGTCGACTCCAACACTACCGTAAATATAGGAATCGCTACAATTGGTTGCAAAGTTGGATACTTTAATCCACTGACTTCCACCAACAAACAATATTAAAATCAAGCTTGTTTGGTAAAACATCTTCATCCAAATAAAGATCTAACTCGGATTGCAGTCCTACTTGAATTTTCTTCTGCGAGCTTCATCATTTTGATTCTCTCATTATCATATATTTTGATAATATTGTTTTTTTATTATATTTGAAGAGACCATTTTAAAATTCAGCTGAAGTCCCTTTGAGTGTCTTCTCGACCTTCTATGTTCAACAATAGAGAGAGTATACTCATGTAATATGATCATCTCCGGTAGTAATTCTCTCTCTCACTCTTGCGTAAAAGTGTAACTTTCTATTTTTTCTTTTCCATCCGTTCTCACTAAACTATTAATTATTTTATTTTGCTTTATTATCTCCATTGGATATCTTCCACATTTGTTGTAATAGTTCTTTAAATGAGAGGTTCCATTTTTTATTTTTCTATAACAAAACACCATTATAATATTTATAAATATCATTCCAAAATCTATTCAATTTCTCCCGATTATAGTGATTCCAAAATTCTCTCTTAAGACCTTTCTTTAAAGCGTCATCATCATCTTTTTCAATACCAACTGAAACATTACTACTTGTTCCCTTGGTAGCGGGTATGGATGATATCGGAGAATTGATACTTATCAAAGGAGATTTGATACCAATCTCGGAATCGCCAACGATATTGTTGTTGATTAGCGTATGAGAGTCGATTTCATTTACCGAAAACATTCGAATATTTATTTAAAAGATATTAAAATAAAATACTATTTAAGAAAACAATACATTGTTAGTACTATTCATATATGTCAACTTGATTTTAACTACAATAATATAAAATAGAAATCCATGAATACATATGCCATGGTATTAAAACAAAATATTGATATATTAATACACTCTTAATGCTATATAAATAATAATAATAAACCTACTAATATTGCATAAATAATAACAAAACATGTTAATAACAAAAAAAAAATTAAAAACAAAATAATTATCTAATCCAACCAACCAAAATAAACGAAGGCAAAAACCAAAAGTAATAACAAAAAATGTAACACATATATTATATATATACTAAAAATGGACAAAAAAACAAACTCGTGACAGTTAATGCACAACAAAAAAATATGGCTTAGCATTACATTATAAAAAATGAGTTTTGAGCACCCACCCTTTTTGCATAGAAATAAGATCTTCATACACATCCATAAAAAAACCTGCAATTTAACATGTAATTCAATAAAAAAACATGTAATTCACAAAAGAAACTGCAATTCGTTAAATAACTTGTAATTCAACCACTCACATAGTTATATATAAGCATGGGTCAGTGGTTTGTAGTGCAATGCAATCCACTAAAGAGGCATCGTGGTTTGCAAGATATATAGTCGGGTCTGTAAGGTCATGCAGATTAGAGATATGTTGATCTGTTTTAAGATATGAGCGTGATTTAACAATGATTGTGGCTAATTGAAAAAGCTGGTTAAACCAAATTAGAGCGTTTTCCCAAACTGTCATATAAACGTGCAACATAAAGACATGTCATCATTTATGAACTCTTTCATGTATGCCAAAAAGATTCAATATAGTGCTCGAGGTCGTTAGTACCGTCATATTTATCTATTTTGTATTGGTGGCGCTTGTGGAAGAATTCCTCTAAAATATTTTTCGGTGCAAGTGGTGACATTGATAAGTAAAACTTCAGCTCGAATCGCATATACCTATAGTGAACGAGGTTTGATGGATCTTCAAGAACATTTTGAGTTAATGGTTGGATTCGTGGTTGGCCCAAAGGCTAGTAAAGGTAACCAAAAGTGGTGTGTTGAACACCACCAAATTTGTGATAACCAATTTTTGGAATGTCAATAGCGTTGCGTAGTTCAAGTAGACGTAATATCATACGTTCTCTTACAACCAATCGTACTGTTAGAAGATAAATTACTTAGTGCAATCTTCATTGGTGCTTGGGACGTAAATCTTACATAATGTTGTGAATAGTCCAAAATATCTAAATATGTCCAACGAATGTCATCCAATTTGGTTTTGGAAGACTTTCCGAAAAAACAATAGAAACGAAATTAAAAATAAAAACATAAAAAATTATTTGATTGAAAACTGGTATAAAAAAATAAACCAATTTTTTTAGAAAATTGTAAAAAAAAAAGACAGGATAACAATAGTTAAATATTTTAAAAAACTAATAAATAATTTGTTGATTAATTATTAAATATTTTATTTGTTAATAAATGTCTATTTTTTAGTCATAATTATATTACAAAATATTATTTTTTAGTCATAATTATAATATTATGTCCAAATTAGTTTTGCTTGAACCTATTTACCCAAATTAAATCTGGTCATTATATCAAATATGTACAAATTATATATTTATAGAAATATATAATAAAAATTAAAGAACATTTAAATAATAATACAAAATAGTAAAATTAATCTAAGGATTTTGATAAAAACAAAAAAAACACAATTTTTAATAGAGCGGTACAACCTCTTCTTACCACTCGGTACAGGGGTTCTGTGCCGTTCGGTACGAGCTGTTGTGGGTGCATAGCCGAAATTTGAAAAATGTGAAGTTTTTTAAGAAATTGATTTTTTACAATTTAAAAAAAATTATTATTTTTTCAATTTTTAAGGAAACTGATATGAGAGTTATATGTATTTCAATTGGAAGTTCGATTTCAATTTGTAGTTTTTTTTTAAGTTTGCGGATTATATCGTATGTTATTAATTTCGTTTATTTTTTTTTGTATTATTTCAGGTCTGATGGCGTCGAGGAGCGATGTCTTCCTCGGTTTAGGGTGTATCCCCCGGGGATCACGGGTGACACACCCGGGGAAGAATCTGAATTACACTAATTACAAAGATAAGGGTTTTCAAATCAAAATTTCAAATTCAATTTGGGAGCGCCAAAATTTGAGAAATTTGGGATTTTCCTCTAAGCCTTGACTCCATAAAATATTCTTCTTCTTTCATAGTATTGAAACACAAAAAATTCACTCCATTTTTCCACCCCAACAACTCTTCTTCTTCCCGCTTTCGATTCAGCTTCAATCATTCGACCATAACCAAAATTGCTTAAACCTATTTGCTCTGAACAGATTACAAAAATAGGAACAACACATATCAAATTAAAAGTAAAAGAGCTTTATTCAGTATTAATATAACTCAGGCCTAAGCTTTAAAGTAAGACAATGGTCATCAGATTATTAGGAGTATTGAAATGATTGAAACTATGGTTTTGTTTGCAGTTCAGAGTCCACTTCGCAAGCCAATCTACGGCTTGGTTTTGGACTCTGGAAATATGTTTAATGGTCAATTTAGGATGAATAAACTTTCTACACAATGATACGAGGGAATTGAGGTGCCAAGCAGTTTTACCCTCAGCAAGGAGATTGATTAACATTAATCTATCAGATTCAATATCCATTTCAATCCAGTTGTTTTGCTTGCAGATAATCTAACCTTCCAGGAGAGCTCTAGACTCTGCGAGCAAAAGAATTAGTTTAGCGAATATGATGCTAGTTCCTATAATGATATCACATTCTCAATTTCTAATCAGGATCCCTCCACTACACTCCCCATTATGTAGACAAGCACCGTTTATATTCATCTTCAATCTGCCTTTTTCTGGAGCAATCTATTTGAGGTAAATAGATTTCTTTCTTCTGTTCTCTATAGTTTTACATCCTAAAGCAGTGCTTGCATCAAAAGATTTAGACCATTTCTTATTGTTTAACTTGTTAGACATGTCAATACCTGAAATAATTCTTATAGTCATATCTATTAAACTTTTAAATGAGTCACGTTTTCCTGAAAATTTTGTATTGTTTCTGTTTTTCCATATAACCCAACAAATGATTTGAGGGATTATATGAGTGACATGAAATTTTTTCTTAGAAAACCAGAACCCTGATCTAATTATGTGAGTTAGCACCATGTGTCTTTCAATTTTTATCTTGAATAAGGTACCAAAATAGTTCCAAATTTGCCAGGCAAAGCTGCAACTAACAAAGAGATGGTTTTTGTCTTCGCAATTGTTGCAAAATTGGAATTTAAGCCATACTAAGGTGTCTTTTCATTGAATTTGAATCAATATGAATGTAATTTTTTATAAGTTTCCAGCACAAAAAAAGAGAACTTTCTGGGAATGATTGTGCTCCAAATCTTTTTGAATAAACAAGACTTAGTATGCTTAGTTGTGACACTGTTCCAAGTTAGATTTGTATTCAAGCTGTGATTATTGGAATGCCTCCAGAGCATCATGTCCTCTTTATCAGGGTTGATCTTGTAAATATTGATATGATTGATTCTCTACAGTAAAGAAGATTTCCAATGCTTTAATGTCCCAAGTGTTGTTCTTCCACAAAGTATTCAATTTAACCTCTAGGTACCAACTTTTGATTTCGTTGTTATTGTGATTAGTTAGAGGATGGATGTTATGCCAGTTATCGAGCCAAAAATCCATGTTGCCACTTCCTAAGATCCACATGATATTGCATTCTGCTTGATCTTTTATTCCTGTTAATCTTTTTCAAACCAAGGAACCAAATTTGTTGAAGTTAGTTTTTAAAAGATGAATCTTATTGTTGTAGACATTATGCATTATATTTGACCAAAGAATATTGTTTTTCCTGAAAAGAAACCAGAGCATTTGATAAAAGGTAAGCTGAATATCCTTAAGCATTTTGATGTTCAGGCCCCCTTCCTCAAAAGGTTTACAGAGAGAATTCCAAGAGGCCTAGTGGATAGTTTATCATTGTATTTAGACCTCCATAAGAACTTATTAAAAATAGTTTCCAATCTTTTGAGGATATTTATTTCCAAGAGAATGTTTTGCATCCAGTAATATGTTATAGGAAGTAAGACATATGAAATGAGGGTCAGTCTACCCCCATAGGACAGATGATTATTGTCTCATTCAGTAATCTTATCATTAACTTTATCAATAATAGGATTTAAATTCTTCCCTTTGTTGTTGCAGCAGATAGTAATCCCCAGGTAGCTTGTAGAAAGAGTTTCAACTGTGAAACCAGTCTGTAGTTTCAGGTTGCTGATCCTGGTTTGTTGAGTTCTTGTTAAAGTAATCCGCTTGGTCTTCTCTTTATTGATTGTTTGCCCAGAAATCATTTGCTATTTGTTCAGGAACCTGCTCAACTTATCTATACAAGATGTCAAACTGTTTGTAAACACAAGCATGTCATCAGCGAAAGTGAGACAGGGCACAACGTAATCCGTTCTAGATGCATATTATAATTTTTTGTTAGAGCTGAATAAGTTATAAAACCCTATGATTAAAACTTCTTCTGCAAGAATGAAAAGGCTAGGAGATAAAAGATCTCCTTGCCTTAGCCCTTTCTTCTGGTGGAAGAAGCCAATGACATCTCCATTGATTAACATAAATATGTTGACATCTTTTATCATCTTTTTAATTAAGTTTATAAAGTCAACATAAAAACCAAAAGAGGATAGAACTTTAAATATAAAAGCATGAGACGTTATGTCGAATGCTTTGGAAATATCTAATTGAATCATTATGTTGCCATATTTTGGTTTTCTGTTGAGATCATAAATAAGCTCATTCGAAATCATAATCTTGTCATGAAACAATCTACCTTTGAAGAAAACGGCTTGAGTGTTGGAGATAATATTAGGCAAAATTTTGGATAATCTTTAGTTTATAGTTTTTGACAAAACTATGTTAATCACATAGTACACATGCTAATAGGTTTGTAGTTGTTCCAGTAAGTAGAATTAACAGTCTTTGGGATAAGGCAAAGACCAGTAGCGAAAATACATTTAGGAATACTGTTACCTTGAATATAAGAGTTCAGAGCATTACAAAGGTCCAATTTAATAATTCTCCAGGAGATTTTGAAAAAGAAGATGTTGAAACCATCGATTCCGACAGCACTATCATTGCTTATGTTGTTGATGATTTTCCAAACTTTCTCCTTACTAGTTGACTTAAGAAGAGAGTCATTATCATCTTCAGTAACAAGTTTTGGAATATTTTCAAAGATATTATCATGCATCATCTTTCTCTCATCTTCTTGGTTTTTATAAGGATAAGAAGCCAAAGTGTTCTTGAAGTAATTTTCTGTTGATTTACCAATTTTATTAGAGTTCTGGATCCAGTTGATACCATATTTTATGTATTTTATAACATTTCTTCTTCTTTTCTTGGAGACATAAATATGAAATAACTCTGTGTTGTCATCTCCATTTTCAGCCAATTATTGTAACACTTTTGTCTCCAATAATCCTTTTTGTTTCTAAGAGCTTGAATGTATAAACTGTTAGCCTTTGAGAGTACAGCTTTGGAGTCTTAATTATTTTCCATCTTCTTAACATTATCTTTAGTTGATTTGACATTATTGAAGATGTTACCAAAGTGTTTAATGTTCCAGTCCTTGAGACACATCTTGAGTCTTTCTTGTATCAGAAGATTTGATTAGAGTTTCCATTGATACTAAGCTTCCAGTTCTTTTCTACAACACTTAAGAAATTATCATCATTTGACCACATATTCATGAATTTAAATCTTTTCTTTTTATTATTAACATGTTGAGATAAATTAGAGGAAGAAGTGATTAAGATGGGAGCATGGTCAGAACAAGTTCTGACCATGTGAAAAACCTGGATCTCCTTGAATGTTGTAAACCATTTGTCATTTACCACAGCTCTGTCTAGAGATGGCAATGGGCCGTCCGCGGGCCGGGTTCGGGCCGGCCCGCTCCTGGGCTCATATTTTCAAACCCGAGCCCGTCTGCTAATGTCTGACGGTCAACCCGGCCCGACCCACGGACATTAATTTTAATATTTTTTAAATATTTTTTAATTTATTTTAAATATATTAATTTATTTTTTAAATATATTATTTTTATTATATATAGAAATATTATTTTTATATATATTTTATGATTTTCGGGCCGGAACGGGCCGGACAAATTTGAAACCCGAACCCGGCCCGACCCGATTGCGGGTTACAATTTCTGAACCCAAACCCGGCCCGTTCTATGTTCGGGCCGGGTCGGGCCGAACAACACCCGAATTGCCACCCCTAGCTCTGTCTAATAGTTTCCATCATATATTCCTGTTGCAAGTATATTATGATCCAACGTATCTTGCATCTTCAAGGTTGCAGTTTCTGATAGCTTCGTTGAAGTTGTCTATGTTATTTTGATTGTTTAAAGTGCATCCTAGTTGTTCATCAGAACAGGTAATTGCATTGTAGTCTCAACAATGATCTAGGCTTTATCAGTGTTAGCAAGCATCTTCAGATTAACCCAAAGATATGTTCTTTGAAGTCTCTGGCTTTTGGCGTAGATAGTTGTAAAGTGGAAGCTTTCATTAAACCAGGGTAATGAACCCCCATGTGTAAGTACTGATCATGGTCAACATTATCACTTTTAAAGGTCCAAAATCTTGTTAGATATGTTAGCAGTATAATCCTTATACCCCAGCAAATTAGCAATACTTTCAATCTTTTGAGCCTTGGCCATGGGCTATTGAATAGCCAAAATTTTGATCTTTTCTTGTTTGAATCATTGAGAGAAGTTTCTCAGTGTTGGCTTGTTATCTATGCCTCTGGCATTCCAGCTACTTATCCTTACCATTATCAGATAAGGATTTTTGAAGTTTTGTTGTCCCCTGTATACTTTAGAGAATTAATCACAAGTTTGATTGTTTTCCACCTTTCTTTGTTGATTTTAGTTTTCTGTTGATAATGATGTTGAAGTCCTGATCGGGTGGAATGCTTCTCTTGGTTTGGGTGAAATTGATACTTCCTATATTTTCATGATCTGGTGTATAGATATTTTCGTCGTCGTCTTGGCTTCTCTGGACATATCCATGTTCAAGATTTTGAAGAGCCTCAGTAATTTCCATATCTTCGTTTGTTGCTGATTCTTTACTTGTGTCATTAGATTGAGTATCAACGTTTTGCACAATCTGTTTTTGATGATTTTGGATTTGAATGTTTTGATCTTGAAAGGATTGAGTTTGACTGTCATCATTCTTAGGAGCTTGATCTTTTTGGGTCACAATGGACTTAATTTTCATTCTATAAACATTGTTGATTGTTTGAGTGGTTTTAGTCAAAGGCATGCTTTGATTTTCATTTGCCTTGCTTTCAATTATGGAATTAACAGTTTCATTTTCTTCCTCTGCCTTATCGTCATTTGTAACAAGCTTCTAAGATTTCTTGCATTCAGATTCTTTGTGTCCTATATAGAAGCAGTACTCACAATAAGAAAGAAACTTTTTGTAGCTTAAGGAAATCCAACAACCATCATTAGATCCATAACCAATCCACATTCTATACTTCAATTTTCTTGAAATATCGATTTCGATTTGAGCGTAACAAGCATTAACATGAGCCCTGTTCTTTTCTGGTACTATAACTCTGTAAGGTGTACCTATTAAGGCCGTTAAATCATTCATAACTTTACAGTTATATGGAAACTCAAGAATTGTTTCAAATTGAACCCAGACAACGCCAAAGGATTTTCATGTTTTAGTAATCTCATGATAGAGTCATCTATATTCCATACGTTTCCTGACCAGAGAGAACTGATATTTTCCTTCAAACAAAACTCCAGAAGGTTGTGGCGAGAGTCCAAGATTTCGAAGCTAAAAGAATCTTTAAACTTGAAAGAATTCAAGAATCCATTCATAACAGATCTTTTTGAAATTCCATTGCTGAATTTTTCAATTAATGTAAGGGTCAAGCTATATATACCTAATTCTGGTTTAAGTATACCCAAAGGCGATCTAAATATATCCAATTTCTTCCAAAAATACCCTTTTGTAGGTATATAAGTCTATTTTTTTACTAACTTTCATCCAACACTTTTTTCCTACAACTTTCTCTCACTTCCCTCATTTCTCTCACTTCTCTCTAAACTCTCAAACTCTCTTCTCTCAAAAAACTCCCACCTCTCTCTAAGATTTTCCGGCGAGCCACCACTACTCCTTCTTCTCCATCACAGTGAAGAACAAAAACCCACCACCACAAACTACGTAAGTTCCCTAATTTAATTTTGCATATTAATTTACTTAGATTTAAGTATGAATTTAAAGTTTAGGTCTGAATTTAGGGTAGATTAGGGTTGATTAGGGGCCATTTTACAGCCCGGTTGACGCTAGAAAATGGTCGGTCGGCAGCGCCGGTGGTGCACTTAGGGCAGCACCATCAGTGCGTAGGATTGTACCGAGTGATACAACCCCCCCCCCCTGTACCACTCGGTACGGGCTGTTGTAGGTGCACAGCCGAAATTTAAAAAATTTGAAGTTTTTTAAGAAATTAATTTTTTACAATTTTAAAAAAAATTAAATTTTTTAAAGAAACCAATATGAGAGTTATATGTATATCCAATTTCTTCTAAAAATACCCTTTTGTATTTTTATATGATTTTAGGTGTTGTTTTGTGAGAGTTATATGTATTTCAATTGGAAGTTCGATTTCTCCTCGACGGCATCTAAGTTCGATTTTTATATGATTTTAGGTGTTGTTTTGTTAGATTAGTGTTGTATTGTTGTTAGTATTGCTAGGATCTATGTTTTGGTGCTTGATTTTGTTAGAAATGTGGCTGTTTTGGTGTTGTTGTGTTTATGGGTCGAGTTTGATGTTGGTACCACGAACATTGTGCTACCAGATGGGATCTGGTCGCACGATGTTCGTGCGAAGAAGAAAGGGTTTGGTTGCATGAGACGGCTATACATTGCCGTCTCATGCGACAGAAATCTAAGCTGTCTCATGAGACGACAACTTAAACTGTCTCATGAGACAGCTTAAGTTGTTTCAATTTTTTTTTATTTGGTGTTTTGTGACTAATATATATTTTTTTACGTTGTGTTTACAGGATGGTACGATTCAAGACTAAAGTTAAAAATCCGTTCAAGAAACTTAGGGCGGACGAAGAGGCAGCAGCGGCTAGAGCTTCGTCCCAGGCCGAGGATGTAGAGGCTGCTCCCAGCGAGGGACATGTTCCCGGTACACGTAGTAGACGACGTCTCCGTCGTCACGGCGATTATATTCCTACTCCTGCTGATGGTAGCACAGGGGCAGCTTCTACGTCGCATCGACCTGACTATGAGTACGATGACGATGTAGATGCACCTCACGCACCGGATTATACGGAGGCCGATGCACCTCACGCACCGGATTATACGGAGGCCGATGCACCTCACGCACCAGAGGCAGCATCCCACGCACATGAGGGTGAGGATCTTGATTTTTTGTCCGTGCTGTCGCATATTCCGGCACTTTTCCCGGATTACACACTGCACGAGGCTTTTAGCGTCTATCACGGAGGTGTAAGTGTTATACCTTTATACTGTTTTATCATTTTCTTACGTGTTCGATACATATGTTTATAATTATTATTTTTTTACGAATTTACGTATTTTATACATATTGCAGGATAGGGTCACCCTGCGATGCTTCGCTATGTATGACAGTCTCCGGAGATGGGACATTACAAAGCAGAGCAGGGTACGAGCAAGGGTGATGGAGACTATATTTGTTAGGTACCACTGTATGTGCGAACAAAACCGGCAACAGCATTCCATTAGATTACCTCCAGTTCGTGAACCAGTACTAGAGTATGCATATGTACAACTGGGGTCAGTTGGTTTTAGCGCAACTGTACCACGCCCTTAGTCAGGGATCTCTCCATGGTACGGGAGGCATTTGCGGGTTTATAGGGTTGCTCGAGTCGTGGATTTTTGCACACTTTGTTCAGCTTCGAGCTCCACTTTTTTGCGATTACGACGTATCCATGCCCCATATGTCCCGACATGCGCCGCATAAGATTAGTGTCTCCCATGATGTGCGCATGCAGATGAGACACGCACTAGCGATGTGCACCGAGGAAAATGTAAGTCATATTCGTTCATTTTAATTATGAGTACTTTTACTAATATAAATGGGCTAAGTTGTTAATTTTTTTATTTACAGGTCATGTTCCTCCCCTTCATACATTTATAGGACCATTTTCTGTTCCAGCTGGTGACTTATGTTGAGTTGACCCTTAGGTCGTTCGACGTGGTTGTGGCGTACTACTCAGACCGTGTCGTTCGACAGATGGGGTATGTACAACTGATTTCTAAGGATATACGCCCTCCTAAGTCGAAAAAAGCAGGGAAGAAGATGGTCAGTAGCTTAAAATGGGACGATCATTTGTGGCAGACATGGGAAAACCACGTGTTCACTCCTGCTGGCACGGCGTACCGTGGTAGTGGAGCGAGTGCTGACCCGATGTACTACATTTGGGTGAAGAAGAGGCTATGGTACATCGTCAGTTGTTCTGCGCCGGAGATAGGTCCTCGGTTGGAGCCGCAGGGTGGTGCTGACTATTCAGGATACGAGCAGATTGCTAGGTTTGCTCCATCGATACCTACTATGGATCACGATGATCTTGTAAAGACTGCCCTCATGATGTGTAGGATCACTGAGAGGTACCGACGGCACTGATTATTACTCTCAGCATAACTTTGTTAGATTTTTGGACATCAACACTATATTTTGTAATCGGTTTATTGTATGACTGCTTTTATTTTTTGTATTTTAATTTATTGTATGCTTGCTTTGAATTTATCATGTTTATGGGTTCGATTCCATTTGAATTAGAGT
This sequence comes from Limnanthes douglasii subsp. nivea, assembly GCA_036936605.1. Classification (NCBI taxonomy): domain Eukaryota; kingdom Viridiplantae; phylum Streptophyta; class Magnoliopsida; order Brassicales; family Limnanthaceae; genus Limnanthes; species Limnanthes douglasii. Next base: position 54,612,259 of record JAUPFV010000004.1, read on the forward strand.
TAGAGCTTGTACCATTCAAACACACACTCATACAAACTCCCACTAAAACACAAATACAAACTCACACTCAAACACAAATCTGAAATAGACACTCATACGTCAGCAAGCAATCATACGTAAATTTAAACACACACTCATACTTAAACTGAAATACAAACTCACACTCAAACAGAAATACACACTCAAAATTAAAATGAAACACAGACTCATACTAAAACGGAAGCACGCACTCATTCATACTTATCTATCAGGTCAGTTCCATTTCATCAACCTCCTTTCGTCTTTCGCATCTTTGTAGTCACTGATTTCCTGTAGCCGGATGTCAATAATGTCAGAGCGGACCGTATCCAGCTGGTCCTCTGTTATATAATCCGTCACCTGACAGTTGAACCGGTTACCCGCAACACGACGTTCCAATTCGGTGAGGCCAGAAACTAGATGTCGACGGGATGTGACCAAGAACGACCACCTAGCTCGCACTTCATCAACACGCCTTGAAATGTAAGGCGGCTGAACACCATCCCTTCCGTACAGGAAGTACATCTGGCATACTAATGCCTCGCAGTACCTTTTACCACCCTATGGAATGTGCATATTACCAACTTCAACTTATGCCCCCATCAAATACTGATCTTCCAACTCAGTCCATGAACCCATTTTTCAGCTAGATTTATCAACTAATTTACAATTTAATGTGCATGAAGCTTCTATTTATAGACGGACCGGTAAGAAAAACATTCAAATGAAAACGTAACACGTGTAAAGTAAGAAACCCAAAACTCCCTCTCATTCTCGAAAATTCAAAAAATCCCGCTCATTCTAAAATATCAAAACTCCCTCCCATTTTCAAAATTCTAAAACTCCCTCTCGTTCTCGAAAATTCAAAAAATCCCGCTCATTCTAAAAAATCAAAACTTCCTCCCATTCTCAAAATTCTTAAACTCCCTCTCATTCTCGAAAATTCAAAAAATCCCGCTCTTTCTAAAAAATCAAAACTCCCTCCCGTTCTCTAAATTCTTAAACTCCCTCTCATTCTCTAAAATAAAGTCCCACCTAAATTCACTTCACTATATAAAGGGACTACAAATCCGTTTACATTCATATAATCTTCTCAAACTTAGAAAGTTCAAGAAATGGAGTTTACTCCCCATGAAGACTACCATTTGCTTCTGGCGGCGAGGATTGCCCGCCGAGAGATGGGGGAAGATACTAGTGATGCTTTTTTTGATCGGGTGCTTTGTAAGATGTACTACGGCTACGGCCGTTTACAAACCGGAGGTCTCCTCGTGCGCAACCGTGAGCAAATCAAGCAGAGGTATCTTTTTTGTCAACCGCTCCAGCGTTTGTTGTTTTTGCCGTATAAAATTAAGCAAGAAGCGGCCGCCGTCTTCAACATGACTGTGGTAGACTACATCAGTAGGGATATGGTGGCGTATCTTCACGATAGGATTACGGAAAGGGAGCAGGGGGTTGATTCTGACGACAACTTGGGATATGACTTCGATAATTGAGCATTTTGGTTGTTGGCATTTCGGTGTTTAATTATTTTCTTATGTTTCGTTAAGTTAAAAGTGTTAACTTAATGTTTTCCTCTTTATGTAACCACTTCAAGTGTACTTGTTGTTTTCCTCTTTATGTACTTCTTCAAAGTGTACTTGTTGTTTTCTCCCTTATAGTGGTATTATTTTCCAACAAATGTCCAAACTTCGTCTCATGCGACCAGGACCAAAAGGCTTCTCATTTTGGGCCTGCGAAAAAAAAATTATGTCGCATGAGACCAAGCCCAAAGGAGGTATCATTTCGGGCCTGCGACAAATGCCTTCTCATTTTGGGCCTGCGACAGATGCATTCTGTTTGAAAAACTAGGCCAAATTTTTGTCCTAGCGTCGCATGAGACGAGGCCCAAATAGCGTCTCATTTAGGGCCTGCGACAGATGCATTCTGTTTGAAAAACTAGGCCAAATTTTTGGCCTAGCGTCGTATGAGACGAGGCCCAAATAGCGTCTCATTTTGGGCCTGCGACAGATGCATTATATCAAAATTACATCAAAATTACATAACTATGTTACAGTAGATGGATGGAAAACTAACTAACTTAAACTACAAATGTTGCACAAAAACATTTCAAACATTTGAAACATCGTCGTCTCTAGTCAAATCTGTTACATGTGGTTTTTCGTTCAAGTTGATTTTCCTTGCGGGCATTATCTATGTAAATTTGTTCAACCGCCGGTAGTATGAATGCGCCCATTGATTCGCTTCTTCGGTTGCATAAGCGGCCCAACACGGGTATAATGGAGGCAACGGTCCATCGGGTGGAGTAGTAATCTACAAGGAAATAAAATAAACGAATGCATTAGTAATGATAGCGTAAGAAATTTTGATTGGATTAACAAAGTGACATCCATGCACGAAAGCTATCCCAACTTCTATGATCGTCGAATTATTGACGGGTGGCTTTCCACGTATTGGTAGATACGTTAACGAGGCTGCTTGCGATACATGGTATACCATGCATTGATACCTTGTCGCGATGACTAGTCCAATGTCCGGAAATGTCATCCAATAGTGGCTACTAGGATTGGGCTTGAAGTAATCTAACCTTTGTATCAAATCGTCAAACACCTTCTCTAAACCATATACATCCAACCAACATGCACGGTTGTCCCGCAACTCCTTCAACAACTCGCGTCTAACATCCTCCCATCTATCTTCGTCGTTGTATATTGAATGGGCTACAAAACGATATCCGCATTGTCCATCCAGAAGAACGTCAACTAATTATAAAATGTAAGTGTGTAGAAAGGCCGGGATGCAATCCGGATATAACGTAAACTTCCCATCCTTAACAATTTTTTTAGGCCTTCCAACTTTCTTTTTTGCTAATGGAGGTTTGGGTGGTACGATGAGAACCACTTTGGATGCGGTCGTGCTCCCTAACGTGTTTACGGGTGTACTACCTACCGAGTTAGCCGGAGTACTAGCACTAGCGGTTTTTTCAATGGGATATTCCCACGAACTAGGGTTCCGTTTAGTCGATTTATCAACGCCTCCCTTTGGTCTACCCTTAGCTCTAACCGCTTCTTTAGGATCTTGAATATGACTTGTCTCGGGCCTCAATATTTGCATTACCTTATTGATAATGTGGTCTTGTTGGTCGGGGCGGAAACTACGAATGGAGTTGTCAATTAAGGAAATCTTTTTTTGCAATTCCTCTTCGCGAGAGGTAGGATCCCTGTGCACAATATCTAATCTTTTCCAAAAAATATCCACATCTTCTAAAGGGATGCACCTACCTTCTCTAACTATAAACGCAATTTCACATGCACAAGGTAAACCATGCGTTTTCCTAAGGAAACAACCTCCACATGCCACCCGATCTACTCCTATATTCCGAGCACGTACAATAGCAACCATCAGTATATTTAGCCCCGCATGTAACACATGACCTTTAAGATTTTTGGTCAAAACACCATCGAAGCCGGGAATTGATCTAAACTTACTTCGCTCGAATGATTCGACGATACCCGCATGCTGCTTCGTTAACAAGTTATGAACTTTTTCCCAAAAAGTCTCAAAGTTGCATTGATTCGTCCCAAGATATTTTTTTAGGGACGAGTGAGCACCCTCCGCCCTACATAGTACAAGTAATAAATTATCAACTTATTTGAACTTAAATAAAATAACTCAACGAAAAGTAGGATACACGGACTAACCTATTTGTAGTTGTTTGGCCATAATGCTTAATCGTGTTCGTTTTGTATGCAAGGAACTTGTCAGCATACTTTGTTATCCACGAGTCCATAAAGTACGCAAAACACTTCGGTTTAGATGCAAACATCTCCTTAAGTGTATCCAGATTCTTTTGGTAACTCTCAAACGTGTTCGCCTCCGCAACGTAGCCGTAAAATTCAACAAATTGTTTCGCTACCGCATCATCGTGCAATATCTTCCGAACCGCCCCAAGAATGTTCTTACTAATGTGCCACGTGCATAACAAGTGGTGCGTTTCGGGAAAAATTCTATCCACCGCACGCATGAGAGCTAACTCTCGATCGGTAACAATAATGGATGGAAATGCGCAAACGCTATCCATCATCAAACCACGAAGAGTTTCCAAAGCCCATACGTAGTTTCCAATCTTCTCTCCGCTCATAAATACGTACGCAACGGTAAATGTGATGAAAGTGGACGTTAAACCGACAATCTCTAACAACGGCATCTTATACCTAGTCGTCTTGTACGTACAATCCATGAATAACACGTTCGGGAATGTACGTAATAAGTCTATGCTAGTAGGATGTGCGAAGAAAAAGTCAGTGATCACCTTTGAATCATCTTTCAAACACTCCCACGTCGAGTATCCATTCTCCTTCAACTTCGTCAATAGATATTGCATTTGGGTTTGTCCCCCGTGTTCAGCGTCCCGATGTTTTTGGCGGACATTGTAGATTGCACGCATGTTCGAAATGTTTTCTGGATATTGATGCTTCAAACCACTATATATCTCCCTAGGGCGCGAACCTAGGTGAGACAAACTACGAACTAGTTCCTCTTCATCCAGTTTTAGCCTACAAGCGCGGGAATGACCGTCTAGGCGAACGTAGGGTTCATGATTGTAAGTACCGTTTATCACCTCCAAACGTCATTTCATGGCTAGTACGTCGATCGAATGACCTTTTAGCGCAAACGGACAATTACATTTCTTCGTGGATGTCTTCCTCTTTTTCAAAGTTTCCGACTTTGCCTTTGATACGTATACACCGTATCGCTCGCAAACGTACTCTAACCTAGGAGTCCTTCCCCATTTCCCACTATCGTAGAGTTTTCTTATTGTGACAAACTTGATCTTCTTTGATTCAATGTCCACGAAAGCATATAATTCGTCTTTAGTGAATAATCTATCTGTGTTGAATATTTTACTGCAATCGGCATCCATAAATGGAGGCTGGGCAGGTTCCTCCTGCAAAATATACAATCGAAAAGTATGAGTTTATATATACATGTTGTCGCACGAGACATGTCTCAAGTGCCGTCGCACGAGACATGACTCTAGTCGGTCGCATGAGACGCTATTCTGTATCTGTCTCATGCGACGGATATGGTGCCGTGTCGCACGATCGTGCGATGGCGATGCTGTTCATCGCACGAACATCGTGCGACACGACTTAAAACCGAATAGCAGAGTTTCGGTTCTTACCTCCATCCAGTAAGCTTCCTCCTCGTCCAGTAAGTCTTCCAGAGACATGCCCATCTCTTCATTGTCCATAGATACTCTGATTCAAGATTTTTCGAAGTGGATTTGATGGGTTTGGGTAAAAAACCCTAACTTTTTCGATTTAATGGGTTTAGATTAGTAGATGTTAGTACAAAGGTTGTAGATCTAGTGTAATAACGGATAGATTTCAGTGTTTCGGCCGATTTGGAGACTAAATAGCACCAATGTAAAAATCTAGAGAGAGGAAGGGCAATTTTGAAATTTCAACTTTGAGTTTGAAAAAAGAAAGGAGTAGGGTGAGAGATCTATCAAAATGTGTAATATTTCTAGCCTGGCCCTTGATTATTTTATGTAACTTCTTATATTCTAAAACATATAGTCTGTTGTTTACAAACTACTCACATACAATGAGTAATTTTTTGCGAACCAGATGTAGCTAAGAGCCTAATAGGTTGTTGTAACGTCACGTATTAGTAAGCTCTATCAACTATAAATATCTTTATATTTTTCAGCCGATCTTGACATGAACTTCACTGCCTGCTACATACCATTCGAAATCATAGCAGGACCGGAAAATAATCAAGCTGTAGCTCTAATGTGGGAAGCCGAATTCAGTGTTCTCTAATTATGCGACATAAAAGAATATTATGCATAGGAAAACATTTGTATCGCAAATGCAATATATAACCCTAAAAAGGGAATCCCGGTCATCGGAACGCAATTAATACAACCCTAAAGGCTCGACTGGTTCTTGCATTCAGCATTGTAAAATAGAAGCTGAAACAATTCTAAAGGTTCGACCGTCTTTTGCCTCATTGCAAGATAGAAGCCGAAACATACCTAAAGATTCTACCGGTTTTTGCCTTCAGCGCAAGATAGAAGCTGAATCATATCTAAATGTTCGATTGGTTTTTGCCTTCAGCATTGGAAGATAGAAGCTGAAACAAACCTAACTGTTCGACCGGTTTTTGCTTTCAACATTGCAAGATAGAAGCTGAAACGTGCCTAAAGGTTCGAGTGGTTTTTGCCTTCGGTATTGCAAGATAGAAGCTGAAAGAGACCTAAAGGTTCAACCGGTTTTTTGCATTCAATATTGTAAGGTAGAAGCTGAAATCGACTTAAAAATTCAACTGATTTTTGCCTTCAACATTGCAAGATAGAAGTTGAAACATACCTAAAAGTTCTACTGATTTTTTCCTTCAGCATTGTAAGATAGAAATTGAGAAGTTAAAGAGATCTCGCATCATGGTCAATCACAGCGATCAAATATAGTTTAGGGAAATGCTTAAAAAAGCTAAATTATTTTGTAGAGTCGTAATAATAAAGTTACAATTATGGGCTAAAATTATTTTATTAACAGGTAATATATGAAGTTTAAATTATTATCTGAAATTATTGTTTTTTATAATTTTATTTTTATACTAAAATCATTGTATGAAATAAATTATTTTGTGAAGTTTATAATTTTTATTTTATTTTCTTCCTTCAAAATTATCTCATTTTTCTAAATTTAAAATTAATTTAATTTTATTCCAATTAACTTAAGATAATTTTGTTAGTCTAAATAATTTTGTTTATCAATTCCTAATATAATTGTTTCATTGCGACGCACGTTATTCGTTTTTAAGCTTCCAAATTAGAAACATCATCCATATGCAGGCTTCTAAATCAACTCAATTTTTCTACAAATCTTCTGCAAGTGTCTGGTTTTTCATACTTTTATAGGTTTGATTTAAGTGTGTTTGAATTTATGTTTTTGGAAGTTTCGACCATTTTTTTAAAATTGTTCTTTATAGGTTTGATTTAAGTGTGTTTGAACTTAGGTTTTTGGAAGTTTCGACCATTTTTTTTTAATTGTGCTTCACCAATGATTAATAAAAAAACTTTGGTTTCCTCCCAACAAGGACGGTAATAAGGTTCCCATGCCAGCCATATCTTGCAGGATGTAGGTTGGGTGACATCCAACTGTCGTCCAATTTAAACATTACGACATATGGTTGGCGCGAACTCTATATTAAGCATCAGTTGTATGGACAAGACTTATGGTGCTTAGAGCTACCAGTCCGCCATACAGTGGTGCCGGTCATTTCTGGTGGCCAGATTTTATTTTGTTTGTTTTGATGTTTTTTTCCAAATTATGAATTCATGTCAGGGTTCACGATGATGATGATACACGTACGAAAAGAGTACTTAACGCAAAGAAGTCATTTCACCAACTTATGTCTTTATTACTATCTCTGACATTCGTTTCCACATCGTCTAGTGCTACCCTAGCCGATGAAAACATGTCCACAGTCGAGGTCCGCCTCGAGCTGTGCCTCCCGTTCTATTACCTAGATTGTTTTGTGACACGATCGCATAACATGGCGTCTTCTACGTTTGGCAGAGATATGTAATTTCAAGATTTACTGTTAATTGTTTAGTTGATATATATATAATAAATAGTATTTAGTATCTTTTACAACACCATATTATTATTTATATCAGCATGAGATGAGGTTGTATACCCACTATACTAGTTATAGAAGCCAGAGTTTGGGAGTTTAGAGTAGGGTTAGAGAGATGTTGGATGCCACACATTTCAGCAAGACTATCGAGCCGTTATCATGTATGCATCCGCAATGTGCCATCGTCGAGGTATTCTTAGAGCGTTGACATTTCGAAACGAATAGTTTCTATTTTAGATTCAGTGATATAACTATCCCCTCGATGATGCGCATACCATATTGGAATTGGAGGCCTGAGGTGATGTGGCTACGTTTTCGGTTATAGATGACAATCCACATGCAATACACGATGTTGCATTACTACTCGGTATTGATTATGAGACTTTTACCACTAATATCAAGTTACATAAAAGTATCAGGTTGGGTCTCGGGTTTTTTCAAACTAGGTTTAACAGGACGGTTTACCACGACAACAACACTTCTCTCACCGGTGATATAGCATATCAGGCCGTGCTTGCATATTTTCTTCATATGTTCTGTTACAATCTTTTTGTTAATAAGGGCAACGCGTACGTCAATTTCAAATTCGTGCTCCTATTATGAGACTTGATCGCACAAGCTACGCGTTATGCTTAGGGAACTGTGGTGTTGACGTATTTATATCATCATCTTGGAGAGGACTCCTTTCAAAAGAAAAGGACTATAGGCGTGTGTATTGTTCTTCTTGGCACATGGATACATGACAATTATGTTTCAGTTCGTTCGGTTACGCGTGCGACTTACACGAAAAACCTGTCGACTATTGCTAGATGGGATACCGGTGCGTCCATTTTCGGTTCTCGGACCAAACTGAACTGGAGGATTACCTTCAACAATTTGCAAGATAGTGATATTAGTTTTATATTTTTTGAATATCTAATTGTTTAAGATATATTAATTCTGAAAATTCTTATTTAATAAATGTTGATTAGGATATAACTTTAGTAATAGACGAGTACTTGTTTAGCATATAAGTAGCAAACATGTTAGACTATTTTCGATACTTCTAGGTTTATAATAATGGAAGAAAATATCTAGGTTTGGTATATAAGTAGCAAACATGTTAGACTTTTTTCAATACATCTACGTTTATAAACACGGAAGAAAATATCTAGGTTTGATTTTTTTTTCGTTGTTGTTTGTGTGGTGTAGATTTTGACAATTAAATAACTCGATTTGCATTAGTGTTTGTACTATTTTATTTTGTAGGGTTTTTAAGCATTACCATCCAGTTCAAAATCATTTCCCTTTAGATAAAATAGCTTGGTACCATGGTATCATTACCAATGTCGAGCATTCACATGTGTATTCTCCCGATCAGGCCTTGAGGAATTTCATACACGTTGAGAGGTGTTCCCCATTTCAGTTGTGCATGATGAAGAACAAAGGCAAAAAGAAACCTAAAATGATAGCATATGTGTTTGATCCGGACGATAAAGAGTATTGGCATACTTTATACTACTTTATATGTTCAAGGGACATACTGTTAGAAACGATATGGAGTCGTTATGTCTCGTCAGTTGGTTAGTTGTACAATCTCATTAACACAACGATATACCATTAGATGATCATGTGCACGAAGACCACAAGGGTGGTGTTATAAGATATTTGTGTGCTGGCCTGGGTAGGATTTTATTGTTTTTTGGAGTTCCTGAGTTTGAGGGAGATTTCGAGTGTATCGTTGAGGTGTACGAGGATGTTGTTTTTGTCGGGAAGAGACTAGGTTAGACATTACGGTGTCATGTGTATTTTTAGACATTTATGTTTCATATTTGTTATTATTAGTTTGTTATGTCATTTTCGTTTGAAGGCATTACATAAACATTATCAACTTAACTTATTTAGCTTGAAATAATGGATGTTATCACTCTGATTCTATTATATTGTTTTACGCTTTTTTTTGTTAAAAATGTTATTTTTTGTCTATCAATACGTTTGAAGTTTGCATAAAATTTGTATTATAGTACTCAAAACTAAGATAAACAAACACACATGTACTTAAACAAAGATAACTAAAATTACTCAAAAGAACACATAAACGTTATATCCTTAAATATCTAAAGTCAGAAAATGTGTATGTTTCATCATGCAGCCAACTAGGTCCAACTCAATATCATGAAGTATATGTTCTTTAACTAAGCCATTAATCAACATACCAACCCCCGTATGTACCTCTTATTGAACATCATGTGGGAGGTCACATCCCGAATATTTAGAATCTAGAAAAGAAATTATAACTTGATAGATACATGAGTAAACAGTCACTTGAAGCACTAAAATAAACATAAACACATACAATAACATAAAGCACTAAAAGAAACATAAACCAACTAAATTTTTAGTCAAAGCCATATCATTCGCAAAAAAAGTGCAACTCCTTAGTACTTCATCTTTTTCAACGATTTGCTACTCCATATAACGTAACATATATTTTGTTAAAAAGTAACTTATTCTCAAATGAAATAAGTTATACGCCTCATTCCTAATCCCTCATGGGAGGTCGAACACACGATACATTGGTTCACTTTTCAAGTAATTGTACCTTGTCGATACTTCTTCACGACTACGTGGAGACGATATGGATTTTTCTCCTGCACCCTCGTACATGTAGTATATTGTACATAAAACTTCATTGATAAACCCATCATAAGTCTCATTTGATCTTGTTATTTTCACATTTTAACAACTTGAAGGAGATGCGAGTCTTCGCTTATAGTCCATTACATATCGAACCAAAGTATGTATTTTGTTATATACTATATTTAAGTTCATCTAGTTGTATATTTAAAGTTATGTTACCCGATACCTTTATATAAATAAATAGAATTTGTGGGTTAAAATTTTGCGAAACATATAATTTGGCGAGTTAAAATTTGGTAGAACATATAATTGGCGGGTAAATTATAGACTAACATTCTATTTGTATATTAAATTAATAATTAATTGTGTGATATTATTGTTTATCAATATTTTAGTATGGTGTAGCAATATTACAACTGTTATTTGCATAATTATTGTTGTTTAAACACATATATTTTTCATATGGTTATTTCTTAATAGATAAAAAAATAAAAAAAAATAAATAATTCATCGTTGTCGCCCAAAGTATGGCGGATACATGGTCCAGACCATGGTGACAATAAGGAAAGGTTTTATCTAACCTACTGGAAACTTGTCCGACATGTTTGTGGCGTCAAAACCACAATGGTCGCCATTAGTTGGCACATATGATACTATGAGCGCTAATAGTTGGCGGTTGAGTAAGTCCAACCGCCAACCGTTGGTGTCGTAGTGGCTACTGATGCCGCAACCATGGCAACATCTTTACAATTTTTAAAAAATAAGAGTAATTAAATTAAAAAATGATAAAAATGATACACGGTACAAAGTAACACAAAATGATACGCGGTGCATAATTAAGAACAAGGAAAAGTATGAGTAGAATAAAGTAAGTCACCCATGTGGGATAAGACCCACTACCGTTACTATATAAGGGAAGATTTTTTTTATATGGATAGGTGAACATTTATTATTATAATCTACTTTTTACCATATTATCTCTCTACAATCCTGTGTTTCTCTCACAAAAACACAGTTACGATTTTATCTAAACAAAATCTTAAGCTCCTATGAGAATGGGAGCCTTAAACCTAAAAAATTAGCCTGTCAATCCATGATATTTAGCTCAAAATAATGTGCCACCTGTTGGGAGTAATTTTTCTATGTGATGTTAGCCCACGTGAGATAGTCTTGTGGGGTGAAGATCACATAGAGTCTCATTGGGCCCGAAATGATGTATCTCAATCGTGTTAGGAATGTAATTCTCGGAAAAAATCTTGCCCCTCTTATCAGGGGTAAACAAGAACCTATGATAGTACTTACCACCCCCAGCTATTATTAACAGCCTATTCATCAGAATTCAATGAAATGCATTAACTAATAAGTACACTAACATTTTGACTTTGGCCTTCGAATATCTTTGTGTCAAAGAATAGAGTATCGTTAGACTTCAAATTCCGTTTGACTTTGGAAAATTCAAAAGGTTGGTGATATAATAGATTCTTGTTGGGATAAAGTTTGCATAAAGTCTCGTTGGGCCTGTGATAATGTATCTCAATCTCGTTAGGAATTTCATTCTCGGTATGAATATTTTCACTCTTATCATGGGTAAACAAGTACCTAGGATAACACTTACTACCCTAATGCTTATTAGCAATCCAATCATCAAAAGAATGCCCTTACTAATGAGTACAAACGTGTTGAGGTTTTCAAGAACATCCCGCTATACACTAGGAGAGTCTTATGGGGGGAGGGGGGTTAATCGGCCTTAAACATTAGTCACGCTTGAAAATTTGACAAATAAAATTAGGCCCGTATTCCTTGACCTCCTCATTCATAAATACAATAAATTAAATATTAAGACACGTAACCCTTAACGAAAGAGGACGAAGAACTAGAACATCTTCACATGATAGGAAATCCATCTTACAAAAACGAGTGAGTAAAATATATAGAGAGAAAGTTGAAGTTAAAGTGAAAGAAAAATGGTAAAATGAGAAAAAATATATAAGAATTTAAGGAAAACCCATTAATCAACCTTCAACAGACACATGGCAGATGAAGGAGTTAAAAAGGCGAGAACTTGAAGAGTCGAGAATTTAAGGAGTTGGGAAAGTGAAAATTTACCTCAAAAGTCACTATGGAATAAAAAACAAATAAAAAACCAAAGAGTTAATTTAATCAGTGCCCCCCCCCCCCCCCTCAAAAGTCACTATGGAATAAAAAAACAAATAAAAAACCAAAGAGTTAATTTAATCAGTCCCCCCCCCCCAAAGTCAATATCAAGGAACACTCATTTAGCTCGCTATCGAGAAACAAAATATGGGAAGTTACTGATACGACATGAAATGGGCTTTAGCAAAAACCTAAAACAACCAAGACTATTTATCAAGAGGGCGCGTATGGGTGCGCAACCCTTCACTTGGCCAAAACAATAAAAATAATTTAATAAAGGATCGTGGGCTGATGTGCGACCCTTCACTTGGCCAAAATGGTCAATCCTATTTAACGCACATTTGGCCCAAATTACCAAGTCTATTTAACCATAAATCATGCTCGGTTATACGAACGCTCACATGGGCAAAATGACCAAGTCTATTTAACAAGTAATTTCCCCGTGCGTATCCCCATACTTGTCCAAAGTAACCAAGCTTGTTCAAAATGACCAAATTTATTTAACAAGGGGTTGCGCCCATAAGTGACCCCGCACTTGGCTAAAATGACCAAGCCTATTTAACAAAATGTTTTGCTTAGGTGTGTGTGACCCATCACTTGACCAAAATGGCCAAGTCTATATAACAAGAGATCACGCTCGGATGTGCGATCCCTCACTTTGTCAAAATAGCCAAGTATATTTAGCAAAATGTACTTATTTGGCCAATATGTCTGCGTCTATTTAACAAGGGTTGCACATTGGTGCACAATCCCTCATTTGTCCAAAATGACCAAGTCTATTTAACATACAGTCGTATATGTGTATGACCTCTCACTTGGCGAGAATGGTCATGACTGTTTAACATGTGTGTAACCCCTCATTTGGTTAAAATGACCAACTCTGTTTAACGAGATGTCGCATGCATATGCACGACCCTCATTTGGTCTATTTAAGTAGAGGTCGTGCTCGGGTGCGCGACCCCTCACTTAGCCAAAATAACCAAATTTATTTAACAAGAAGTCACGCTCGGATGCACGACATTCAACGAAAGGTCACGCCCGTACCCGACCAATCACTTGGTTAAAATGGCCAAGTTCATTTAACAAAGGCTTGCGTCCGTGTACAGTCCCTCACTTATCCAAAATGGCCAAGTTCATTTAACAAAGGCTTGCGTCCGTGTACAGTCCCTCACTTATCCAAAATGGTCAAGTCTGATTTAACAAATGGTCACGCATTTGTGAGTTACCCATCGCGCGGCTTGGATAGCCCATCATATCTAATAATAGGTTCGCGCCATGCACAACCCTTCATTTAACCTTTAGACCAGACCCATTTTATAGCATCCATGGCTATGAGAGGGATGCCCGGAACCAAAGGTAAGCTAAGTATACTAGACGAGACTATCATCTCCTTACACCGTGAATAGTACGGAGACCACGTCTGACACCGTATTAGTAAATCACTCATCTGACACCGTACGGAGATGCAACAAAAAAGAAGTACCTAATTCTGCTAAAGCAACAAAAATAGCAAAAAATGATGAAACAATAAAGAGACACATACCTAGGATACCCCCAAATCGAGTCTACTATATTATACGTAATGAAATCGTTTTGTTGTTGGGTGAAAATTAGAATGAACAGTATAAACAACGAATAAAAGTTATTCTAGTCTTGTATATCAAATAAATACAAGTATTTTTTTCAAAAGTTAGGAGTGCTTTTCAATTATTTGTCTCTTCAATCTTTCTTTTCGTGAGTTATATCTGTTAGGTGGACTTTTGCCTCACGAGTATGTAGAAGGGTTTTCGTGAATAATCCAAACTTTTAATTTAATCATGTTTATAGAGAATATAATTATTGTGGTGATTGAATGACTACATAGGAGACGTTTTTTATATTGGATCCGACTTTATATGTGAATTCGAAGGAGAGTTCTAAAAAACTCCTTATGACAGATAAACGTGGACATTATACTCTAGATTTGAATTGCACACCTCTCGTATGTTTTATTTTCATCAACTTTAAAACTTTATATGTATAAAAAAATTGGTTTATGTGTGATTGAAATAGCTACCAACCCCTTAAAATAATCTAAATTATTATATTCATCATATATTTTTATCATCCCTTACCTTTATACTAAAATGACACAAAAAAAATATTTAAACTAAATAAAATTAGTTATCATTATAAAATAAATCTTACTTATAATTATGACATTGACATTATTCTGATATATAAAAATAAAAATATGAATCAATTAATGGTAATTTATCGTTCATAACATGAATTTATTTAATACACAATTTTTACCCTTTATATATTTATAGTGGAGAGACTTATTAAATAATACAATGAAATATCTTAATTACCAAAAAATGCTATAATATTTGATTATTTTCGAAAGTTACCCAAACCATTAAAAGTAATTTGTATATATAGGTTTAAATCGTTGTTTAGTCCTTCGACTATCACGTTTTCTGCTATTTAGTATCTCGACTAAAAAGTCACGGGTGAGGGTCCTTTGACTATTGAAAATCTATAAAGTTAATCTTCACGCATGATTTTCTCCCTGGTTCTGCCACGTGTCACCATAGTTAAATTGTACGAGTCTCACAAACAGTCCTTCGATTTTTACTTCTATTTTTACCCTTTAAATTTAATATTTTAATATTTTTTGTTTTTTATTATTCTGAAAACAGAGTTTCGCAAAATTTGCGATACTCTATTCTTCTATTCTTGCTTCATATATTATGTTCCTCCATACATTGTCAAACTACATTAACTATCCGTTCATTTAGTCTTGGGTGTAAATACACGACTTGGGTGTAAATACACGACTTTCTTCTCACTGGCTTTATTTTGAGTTGCGGTAGGTGAATCCATAACTACAAGCTATTATCCATACACCAAAGTTATAACTAGCAATGAAAAACCTACATATGACTACTCTATAAAACAAAGCACACTGATCAGTTTTCTTTGCCTGCTTCTTAGACATATAAATTACAAAACACATTGATCAGTCTTATTTGCCTGCTTCTTAGACATATAAATTCTTCGATTACAAGCAAGCACTCATATCTACCGACTAAAGCTAACCTGGTATCATAACCATGTTCAACACAAGAACAACCATAAACCTGATAAATCGACACAGATCTACCAGATTACATCGCTCATAAGATGATGCTTCAAACTAATACAAATTAAAAATCCAGCTTACCAATACTTCTATTTCATTAAAAATCTAAATAACATAGATCTAAATCCAACACTAAACACACAACCCAGTTCAGTCATCAATCTTTCATCTGCATATTACGAAATACATCTCGATAAACACGATTCGCAGCACAGAACATATTCAACGAATATATCTAATATTAGCTTGCCATCAACTTCAAAAAAGATGATACAAAAGAAAGTTTATGTAAGCACTTACGCAAAGAACATAAAGAAAAATCAGACCCGAACCAAGAGATCTCTAACGATCGAAACCCTAGATAACAATAACTTAAGCAAAACGATTCAAAGATTAATTCAAAAAACATACCGGAAACAGTTGAAGCTTTAAAATCCGATATGAAGAGAAAAAATGCTCAGATCTCTAGAAAGAGAAGAGGAGTAAGAGAGAGAAAGTATAGATTTAGTTTGACCATGTATGGAGCAAGAACAGAGTATCACAAAATTTTGCGATACTCAGTTTTGAGAATAATAAAAAATAAAAAAAATATTAAATTTAAAGGGTAAAATGGAATTAAAAGTAGATGGACTATTTGTGGGACTCATGCCATTTAACTATGGTGACACGTGGCAGAACCAGGGGGAAAACCACACGCGGAGACTAACTTTATAGATTTTCAATAGTTAAAGGACTCTCACCCATAAAACGTGATAGTCGAAAGACTAACATTGATTTAAACCTGTGTATATATCCCTTTTGTAATAGAGATGAATGAGTTATATTTGATAACTGTAATTTAAGAAAATAATTATAAAATCATCATTTTTTAGACGAATACAACCCGGGATGGTAATGTTATGTAAAAAATCATTTTATTCAACTACTCAATATTATTATATTCAACTTATGTCGCTAAACTTGATTATTCAAGTTATATTCAATTTAAGAGTAAACTTGATTCCATATACTAAAGTATATCAAAGGATGGTAAATTCAGTGTTAAATAAACACTGAACACCATTAGTCCTCCCCTCTTCAAATCTTATTTGTTTGAAAATCTATGGAATAACATCTCTCCAAGGAAATGTTCTTTCCTGGCCTGGAGATTATTACAAAACAAACTTCCTACTGACTCAGCACTGCAATCAAGACATATATGTATAGTCTCAAAATGTCAGTTCTGTAGAAATATTAAAACAACTAACCATGTATTCATCTCATGTAACTTTGCGTGGAGTATATGGAGTTATTTTGCAGGTATTCTATCAGTAGACATAAGAAGATTTATGACAATAAAGCACTTATTTAGAGCCTGGTTCTGGTCTTCCCCAACAAAGATTCACATAAAAACAATACTTCCTCCTCTCATCAGTTGGTCTATTTGGCAACAAAGGAACAAAACAATAATGAAAGGAGATACTTTCTAAGTCAAGACAACTATCAAATACATGATGAACATGCTTACACACCTAGATCATTCAGGACTTCTCCTGAGAAAGCACTAGAAACACATTGAAGAGAAAGCTACAATACTGGGTTGTGTGAAGCATATCAAATCTAACAAGAAAGTAACCTACCTCAATTGGACTCCTCCTTCACAAGGAAGATACAAAATGAATACCGACACATGTTGCCTCCAATCTGGTGAATCTAGTGGAGTAATATTAATCAGAAACAACAAATGAGATATTATAACTGGATATGGAAACAACTACGGGAAACTAACTCCGTTGAAAGCTGAGGCAAGAACGCTAAATGATGGACTCAAAATCTGCAGAATTCTCAATATAAGGGAAGGAGACATTGAATCTGATTCCCAAATCCTTATATCTCTGATTGAGTCAAGAAAATTTCCAACTTATCTGGCTCCAGTAATCAATAGTATTTATCTATGATTAGTGAAAATATGTTTGTTCATTTCATTTTTAGGGAACAAAACAGAGCTGTCGATTGGCTAGCTCGCTGGACCCTAAAATGTAAAATGAAAATTGTTTTTGGCAATTTCAGTCCACCTAAGGAATTACAATCAATTGTACTTTTAAAAAACTTACATATTGGCTATATCAAAATAGGAAATTGAGTCTGCGTCACAGTATAATGCTGTTTTTTTACATTTGCAGCATCAATAGAGCTTTAGCATCGATGGAATGATCAAGCAAACATCAAAATTCAAATGAAGAAAGAAGCATGAAGGTGAAGTAGATACCACTGGACAGGTATTAATTAAGCAGCAAGGAAGAAGAATGAGAAGTATTACTGCAATCCTAGACTGAAAAATGAAGAATTGCTAAGTACCATTGGAGCTTTAATTCGTTTGAAGAAACAAAAGAGCAGATGGAAAAAAGAAGATGAAAAAATCCCGCTGAATTTTCAATCTGAAAATTTTGGCGCATTTCTATCTTTTAACCAATTGGCCTGAATTTATATAATTTTTCAATAAAATCTAATATCTTTGTAGACTTTTAATTATACCCTAACCAATAAATCATCTTTTTCTGCTAAGAAAAAAAGAGAGTAAACCTGATTCCTTAAAATCATTTATACCACGTGGCTTGGATATAATATAAGCGATTATGAAAATATTTTAAATAGTAAAAGGTTCCGACCTTCTATCCCAGAGCATTCATTTCCAGATCTGTTACTTGATCTTCTATCACCAAAATAAATAGTATATAAAATATGGTTAATTGAGAAAACAATCCAAACTTGAGCATAAAACTCAATAAATAGCTTATTGTATGGTTAACTAAGAAATATTTATTAGGTTTTTCATAATAGCTGGCGTATGTATATGTAGGAGAACAGGCTTTTGGTGAACTAGCATAAACTTAGATTAAGCAAATATATGTACTAGCTTTGTTATAAAAACACAAAAATCAACCTAATCATGTATAGAAAATATACAACCAGAGTTAACTTGATTTTACAATCAGCTCTAGGGTTATAAACACAAACTTGATCAAAGCTTTGGCAGTTCCCACTGAATCCAACTCGATTACTTCCTGTAGAGATCCAACTGAAAGAGAGCTTCATTCCTGTAACAGTTTTTGGTACTCTTCTAGCAGCTTTGATATGTCGTCAATCCGTAACTGAAAATGAACAAACATATTATAGCCTGTTATAACATTGTTTATAAATAAACAAATTATAGATGATAACTGCATGAGCATACCTGGGATGCATTTTTGCGATGATAAAACTTGTAATCTTCCTTAACAGAGAACTTTAAATCAACAGATTGTAAACCTGGACCACTTTGTTTTCTGCAACAAGTTTGTAATGAGAAAGTCGGTGAACGGAAAACAAGGGGAAAATACAAATAACTAATGAGCAGGCAAATCAATGTAATTGTGAGATATTTAGCATGTATTCTAATGGGTGACATTAGGGGAAAATCATATATTTATGATATTTCTTTCTCCTAATAAGAAAGATTTAACAGTTCAAGTATAGTTAAGGGTTGTTTCGTCGCTAGCCCCATATTTGCAGCTGTTTCTTTGCTGAAGGATCATAGAGAACCAAAGAAGAGTAACAAGATTGTTTAATTAACCAGAGCAGTATCTAAAGCAGAAGGTACAATTATATATAACTGTAACTCCCCTAGCACCATCTATCAAGAATTGACTGAAGAATAAAGAGCAACAAGGTGTTTGAAGAGCATCTGCCATTAAATTTTTTTATATTTCCATAATTATAGAACCATCATTTAATTCAATTAGATAAATGACACCTTGTAATGCAATACTTTCAGAATGAATAACACGTAATCGTAGTTCTTACAAATGATTCTGAGTTATCAGTCGTTGGTAATCTCGCAGTAAGGGTTCAAGCTCTCCAAGTGGAATTGACCTTGGAGTGGACTGCCTCCAGTGTTCACGTACTGCCTGAATCGCCATCTTTTCACAACACAGTAATTTATCAGTTAAAGGGAATAGATAGACAATCATGATATATATAAAAATAAAGTTGAAAAACAAAGACCTGTTTGTCAATGAGGTCTTTTCCAAGCAACCTCAACCCCAGTTCAATGAACTCTTTATCTTCCAACTCTTCAACAATTTGTCTGAGACTAGAGAGTGAAACATTAATTTGTAACTTCTTTTGCAAGTCAGCTACTGTTAAGGTTTCCCTTCCACTTTCCTGTTGAACAAAAGATTGCAGGCAAACAAGTTGAAATGTCCAAGTACAAATATGAGTAATGTAATGCTGAAGTAGAGTATAAAGAAGTTGCTTGGTAGTTCCCATGAGCAACATTGATAGTTCAGAATAGAGTAGCTTGTAGCTACGAAATAAGGTCGAGCTACTAGAGTGAGAGAGTGTCAAACTCAACCTAAATTATATGTGTACTTAGTTTTTACTTAGAATTCTATGTGCATGTCAAGAAAAAATAAGAAGGATATTGACTAAGGTCAGAAATAAATTATAACTAACATTTGGAAAGAAAACTACCAGTTCCACAGGTAGCTCGATCTCAAGCATTGTTCCAGGCTCATTTAGTTCATTAAGTTCGAAATATCCAAGTCCAAGATCGGTAGGCTCACAAGACGCTCAAATATATGTATTAAATAAGGTTACATGAATATATAAGCAAATAAATATTATTGCCTCTGAACATCAGAAAATCAGATGACATGTATCCTAATTAAAATTACTAATTTAATTGATTTTTAGGAATACAAGACTTCTAAGAGTATAACAAGATATATGCTCGCATATTTAGAAAAGAATAACAAATCCTAATATCGTCGTATAAGCAAGCCAAGCTGATAGATGTTGACAAATGCAGGAGCCTACTTTGCACAAGTTTTAGTAAGCCAAGCAACCCCTCGTTCAAACTCAATTAGTACGAACCATGTTCGAGCTTGGCGAATTTATGAAATAGAGTGAAAAAGTAAGCCAAAAGATGAGATACTAGACTGATCGAGCTAATTTATAACTCTCAAAAACATATTAAACATAAATTCACAGGAGCCACGAAAGATGTTTGCTTCTCAATATGATTTGGGAACCTAAATTATTAAATATGTGACTCAATCTGACCAACTAGCTAAACATAAGCATTCATATTCAATCTTGGCATTTTCTTTACTACCTTGAGCGAAGGTTGATCAGTATTTATCTCCATCCCGGCATTCCTGTCTTCAGGAAGATTTCTTGGTGGAGATGCAGAAAACCTCTTGGCAATAGGATCCTCTGCAAATAGAATAGATGGCTGATACACTACACAACGATACAGCATTTATGACTGACTACAGCAGGAAAGTTGAACTTTATGAGTCCCTTTGGAAAAAATCGCAAAGCCAGTAAACTACATTTCTCAAAATTTTCTTGTCATTGACACAATTCAAATTTTAAACCACTTATTTATATTCACAAAACAGTGCAATGGGTCTAGAAGACAAGATCTGTGGCAAGGTAGATTGGTGATATCTAAAACACTTGCCTCATTGAGATCCTTGTGAAGCCTTAATTAATCAAAGACGCGCAAGATAAAAAAAAGCCATAAATATGACAAGCTGGAATCAAAATTTGTTACCTTCTGGAACCAACCACCACAAATCACCATATGTCAATTTTCCATCAAAGCCACCAAATAAAAGATAACGTGTACCGATACATGTCAAAGTATGGTAAGCCCTCGCAGGAGGGGGCTCATTGCGAGTGGGTAGGCGCTTCCATTGTGCGGATACTGATGTAGGAAGATAATATACACTAATCAGGACTTTAAATATATAACCAAAACCAGAAAAACGAAAACATTAAATAGATACATGAGTAAGACAGGTTAGCAACAATCTTATATTTACAACACAAACCATTCAGTTAAAACATGACAATAAAGCCTTATCGTTGATGCTCTACCTAATATGCTTCTAACTCTTGTCAGCATAATTGAATATAAATGCAAGTTTAAAAGAATAAAAGTGGTGCCTTTATCCATAGTGAAGACCATCAACCATAACCATATATCCTTTTACAGCACCTAATGCAACTATGTTTTTGTTCACAGTACGCATATTTTAGTATGGGTTATATTTATTAGCCAAGAAGGGAGGATGTCTCTATAGAAAGACGCCAGAATTTAATACTTTATCCATGATTTAATGAAGACTTGTTGTAAGCAATCTGTTATTGTAATTGTTTAAGCACTGTTTGTTCGGAAATGCAATCTTCTAAATCATTGCAAAAACTGCACAAACACACACATTCTTCGGCATTGACAATTCAACGGCCTCAAATGAAATAGTACATGTGATCTTCTACTCTTATATCGTGGTAGGAAACGAGTAATATAGCGTTTAAGACACACTACAGGGGTAGGCTAAAGCCTGCATATGGGTCACTTTAACCTTTTCAAGATCATTACGAAAATTTCATTCAAGCATTTGCGCAATGGAGCACCCAGTAGACTAGTAGATCCATCAATGGAATATACTGGTGCCTTCAATATACATAACATAAATTTATTGCAAGTTCTATAGCTCTTACCCCTATCCAAAACAACACATTCATTGTGATAGATGTCATAACGACTTAGCCAACCACCAGTTCCATGTCCCCCGAATAACAAAAGCTGCAATTGGTTCACATAATTAAAACTATGAAACATTATTCTATATAACAAAAGCTGCAATTAATTCATAATTAAAACTATGAAATATAGCTAGATCTATGATGACGATACATATGCAGATTAACATCCATTATAGGTATTTTCTATAACTTATGGTATAGGGCTTATTTAAGTTGATCACTATTTTTTGTCAGTAACACATCCCGTGAGATAATGCAACCAACAGGAAGTATCACTTCCCCCGAAAACTTTACAATTCTAAGACAAGGTTAAAGCAATTGCACAATGTAGAAGTATGATATAATGATAAAGGGAAAGAGCCAAAATAAAGCATCACATGATAACATGTAATAGGTAAGACGGAAAACAACCATTGATAAATTAGTTAGTATTAATCAAGAGTACTCAGCCAGAAAACTTCATTGTGCAAAACATACTTAAATTTATGAGTCCCCGAACTTAAATAAAAAATAATAATTCTTATATATTATTCCTTCGATTTAAGGGTATATGTGATTATTTAAGTAGGTCTAAATTTCAGAAACCATAAAAAATGAGTAGTATGAAGCCAACAGACTTTATGATCATTTAGAAATATACATAGTGAGGACAAGTATATATATTTACATAGTTCCCTCCAGAAGTAACTGTGTGGCCACAGCGAGGAGATGGTGTTTGACCAGGAAGCTTTAGTTGGGTCCATCCAGGTGTTTCATTCTCTGCCTTCGCCGATGAAGACAGAACAGAAATTCAGGTCAGTCAAACAAATGAAATATTATATATGAAAAATGAAACTTAGTTGGGAATGTTAAAAGAATTAAGAATATACCATCATCAATAAGACCCTTCAAAGCCCAAAGATCACCCATGATAGAGCCACTGCCTCCTGCCAAATTTTGAAAGATAAATTTCATGTCAGCTAGAGCAAACAATTTACTTCCTAAATCAATTATAAAAACCAAATGCCTCTATTGACAGCATTGATACAAAAAGCATGATGCGGCTACCCAAGACTATATATCGGTCTTTTAATAAAAGTATGTAAAAGGTCAATGCCCACTAACTAGACAAAATAAAGTAACACTCGCTAAAATGTACAAGTTTGATATATGCTAGCCCTCCCTCAGCTATTCTAGTAGCATACCATTATGTTACAATTGTGATTGTGAAAAGGAAACGAATTAGAAACTACCATTATCCCTTCACTCCTCTAGAATTCCAGCTATACTATACAACATATGGTATCGTTTATATGTCACAAAAAATAAAGAACAAGTCTATGACCTAATTTTAGAATTGACATACTTAGAAGATAAAAAAAAAACGTTGAATTTCATGATAGTTGACAATAAACTAAGACTTGTAAATATTTAGAGAACCGAAGAGTTAAATGCATGCAACATCACCTCTGCCACCATAGACAAGCAGCCGCTTCTCAAGCATGGTAGCACTATGGCCACACCTTGGGACAGGCAAAGACCCAGAAACAGATAGCTCCGTCCACTCGAGTGATACTAATTGAAGAAGCAGATCAATTCAAGATCTCACTAGATAGCTATGGTAAAGAAACAAGAAGTAAAAGCCAAATCCACAAGAAAAAAAATTACTTGTGTCCATGACGTATACATCTGATAGCCACTTCTTACCATCCCAACCACCATACCTGCCATTATTTAAGTACACTTCATACAAGTATTGACCTAAGATCTATACTATCTAGTTAAAGAGTAAATACAAGCTTCCAGTGCTAACATCACAATTTTCTGGTTTCCAATAGCTGAAGCAGCAGCAAAGTCTCGTGGTGAAGGTAAGTCACCGAAACTGGTTAGCTCTGACCACTGCCATATATCTGTAGTAAACATCCAAACAAATCAATACCAGCAGGGTCCAAAAATACTTTGGAGGCACTCAATCAAGCATATTCAACTATGGACTGGTTAAAGGAAACATATTTACCTGTATCGAGGACCCAAAAGTCTCCCAACCTGAAATTAAAAATTATTAACTAGAAACCCCGCATTTAAGACATAAATTTCTGCATAATAACATCCAGAAACTAAGCTAAATATTTATATGTACATTACCTTTTGCCACCATAACGCCCACCAAAGATAAACATATGGCAATCAACTGAGACAGAAACATGAAATGCACGTGGGCTTGGACCCACTTGTCCATCAGACCCGCTCCCAGTACACTCTGGCCGAAACCAGATTTTATTTTCTAGTAGATCAAGAAAGTAGAGATTCAGAATAGGCGTGCAAGAATTCTTGAGAAAAGTGACCCGTGAAATAAACAACCAACTAACTACATAAATTCACAAAACAATGGTGTGGGCACAATTGCATACACAAACACTGCTTTCAACTAGTTGTGCGGCTGAAGCCCTTATACCCTTGTGATGGCATATTATCGTCACTGTGTCATTCTAATAGTAAACTCTCTCTATGAGAAATCCTAGCCTATAAACTGTGAAACCACATCCAACTCTTTACATCAAGAAGGAACTAAAGACAATTCAAAAGAATATATTGCAAGATAGAGCACCGAACTTTATCCAACCGCAGTAACCCAAACTGCGGCCTTTTTTCCTGATGATTCGTTGGATATGATATGATATGAAATGTCTAGTTATCCACTTAGGGAGCAGAAATCAACCTATAACTCATTACAAGTTTTTCACTGAAGTGATGGATTCAATTAACAAACTGATTCTTCTTTTTTCTTTGGTTTTATAGCGAAGTGATTCGCTAGACTGAATACAAAACAAACAATACAAGTCAATCAGAAACAACCTATCACCAAAAAGTGGATAAAGCTTGGACTTTTGAGCAAACACACAAAGTTTTGAAATTGAAAAGATAATTTTTGATACCAATATCGTAAACCACAATGTCGCTGAGAAATTTTCTGTCGACTAGACCACCAAACACCACAACCTTCGATTTGCCGATGTTGACAGCGGTATGGCCACTGAATAAGTAGGAATATGCTATCAAGCTGAGTACACTCTCATAGACAAATAAATATATACAGTACATATCAGAGGGAGTAAGACC
Organism: Limnanthes douglasii subsp. nivea; assembly: GCA_036936605.1. NCBI lineage: Eukaryota > Viridiplantae > Streptophyta > Magnoliopsida > Brassicales > Limnanthaceae > Limnanthes > Limnanthes douglasii. The sequence continues at coordinate 54,637,499 of JAUPFV010000004.1, forward strand.
TTCGTGGTTGAGGAATAGTCCCAGCAAAATCAGAGGAAGAAGCTCTAACCCAGTAATGCATTTCTCCCTCTTGTGATTCTTTCTTTTTTGATGGTTCACTGCCTGAATCTCAATCGGAATTTTTTGTATGAACTCGCTTCTCTAAGCTTGACTTCTAATTCCTTCTTTTTTTAATAGATGAAAAGGTAAAAGGTAAAAGCAGGAAAACTAATTCGGCTTTTTCTTACCTACTATTTAATTTTATTATGGGTTATATATTCAATTCCGATTTAAGTATACCGAATTTTAAATATAATCAGAGGCAATATAAATATACCAATTTTTTTTAAAAATACATTTTTAGGTATATAAGTTTTTATTTTATTAATCTTTATCTAACTTTTTTTTTTGGTAAGAAACTTATATTAAATGAAAGGGTTCATACATAGACCTGGGGCATACCCCGCGGTAATACAGCAACTACAATAAAAGTCAATAACAAGACAACATAGGTACTATAAGACAAAACGGTGTCTAAATGCCCTAATAGAGATATGACATAGCATAAAAAAATCAAGCTAAAGAGATTAAGCTATTCCGGTAGCTTCCAGTTGGAATCCACGCTCCACTCCAGAAAGAAGATCACCTGAAACAAATTATGATAGAATAAGTTAGGAAAGGTTAAACTACGTTGTGGGCCAGACAATCTTGGTACCATGAAATCTGTATCGGAGATCTGATAAGATTTGGTATGAGATCGAGGAGGCTAAAGCGGGACCGGATCCAAAAATTCTTGAATTCCGCTCCTTCTAAACGTGGTAGACAACCGCGTTGAAACACGTGCGCCAAATATAATGGTCACGCAAATTTGACCAACTTGAAGCCTCAAGAGTCCAAGATTTCCAGCTTAGGGATTGAAATGGGAACCCAACTTTATTACTTGCGGCAATCCAGATACTCTGAGTGAAACTACATTCAAAGAGAATGTGAGATATAGATTCCAAATCAGAGGAGCATAGAGGGCAATCAGTTGGGGTATTGTAACCCCTACTAATGAGCTTGTCTCTGGTAACTAGCTTGGCCTTAAGAGCAAGCCATGATATGAAGGAATGACGCGGAATGTTGTATTTATTCCAAACTAACCCCGCACACCCCACGATTTGGGTAGGCACACGAATAGCATTGTAAGTGTCCTTGACTGTGAAAGTGATGCATCCATCTTTCGCAGTCCAGTATGGTACATCCATCAATAGCGAATTTGGTTAGGGGAGTGATAAAATTAGTCTGTTGATTTCGTCCAGATGACTCCAACTACGAGCTCATGCCGATCTCAAGTTGGCAGGCCAGCTCCATTCACCATTGCTTATGATGTCAGCAACCTTAAGCTTATTTCCCATTCGAGAGTTAGAAATAATATGAGTGTCATAGTGGACTGCAATCGACGAGGAGAGAAGCCACGGGTCGTGCCAGAAGGAGGTGTTCAGACCATTTCCGATTGCAACCCTGTATAAATCATGAGCCAAAGGTCGAAGACGGAGAATTTTCCTCCAGATCCAAGAGGGGGAGGATCCGAAGGGAACGTCCCAAAAACTTTTATTTTTAATTAATTCCGTTTTGATCCAATCACACCAGATAGATTGGGTCTTATTACTAACTATGAACCAAAGGTGCTTGAGGACGGCCGCTTGATTCCAGCTTTTTAAATCTAGGATCCCAAGGCCGCCCTCTTTATAGGGAGTGGTAATGGTGGACCAGACTACCTTGGCCCTATAGATCTTCATAGCAGATCCAGACCAAAGGAACCGACGAAGATACTGGGTTAATTCTTTAATTATTCTAGAAGGAAGAATAAAAATTGAAGACCAATATACCTGACCAACAAATAAAACCGATTTAATCAGTCGAAGCCTACCCGCATTAGAGAGGTGTTTTGCGGTCCAAGATTCAATTCTAGAGGTAATCTTGTGCATGAGATGGCAGAAATTCGAGTGAGTTAGCCTACCAGTGATAATAGGGACTCTTAGGTATTTCACCGAGAGGGTTCCTTCTGGGAAATTCAAAATAGGTAGCAGATCCAATCTAAGTTGATCGTCAATGCCGGATAAAAAGATATGACTTTTAAAGGGATTGACTTTAAGTCCAGAGAGAAGATAGAAGTCGTCCAAAACCTCTTTAATGAGATTAAGGGAATGAGTATCACCATGACAAAAAATCATCAGGTCATCTGCAAAGCAGAGGTTAATGATTTTCTACTTATGGCATTTCCAATAAAAATGGAAATTCTCATTATGACTTTTCTCTTTAAGGAGGCCGGAAAGAACTTGCATAACAAGCACAAAAAGAAGAGGGAATAGAGGATCACCTTGTCTCAGACCTTTTTTACCTTTGAAATTTCCATGAGTGTCTCAATTGATAATAATGGAGTAAGAGGGGGAGGAGATGCATTTGACAATCCATGAGATTATTTTCTCAGGAAAATGCATCACAACAAGAACATCGAGAATGAGATGCCAGCGAACGTTATCGAAGGCTTTCATTATATCGATTTTAAGCGCAATTCTTTTTCCTCTTCCATTGGAACGATATCTTTTTAGAAGTTCTTGGGAGAGAAGAATATCATCTGATATATTCTTTTTAGAAACGAAAGCTGATTGGGAAGAATCGATAAGATAAGGGAAGGATACTTTGATTCTGTTGGCCAGAATTTTGGAGATGATTTTATAGACAACATTACATAAAGCAATTGGTCTAAAGTCAGCTGGCTCAGAGGGCGAGTCTTTTTTGGGGATAAGAGCGATGGAGGTGGCACTCCAAGATTCAAACGGTGTGCATGTGAGGAAGAATTTTTGGACCCCTTTACAGATGTCAGGGCTGACGATGTTCCAAGATGACTTAAAGAAACTAGAATTAAAGCCATCTGGGCCCGAAGATTTATCGTTATCAATACTGTGAAGAGCATATTTGATTTCAGCGCATAAAATATCACGGGTCATAAATTCCTTATCAGCGGAATTAACTTTGGAACAGATAAGAGAATAAACTTTTTCCAGACCAGGGTAGACCACATAGTGTTTGGTACCAAGAGATTTCTCAAAAAATTTAACAAAAACTTTTGACACTTTCGTAGGGGAGGAAACGATGACATCTTGATCATTTGAAATCGAGATGATTTTATTGCGAAAAATCCGGGCTTTAATACTTTTGTGGAAAAAATTGGAATTCCATTTTTTAGGTCTTCTTAACATTAGACTTTTTAGGTTGTTTTCTACGGGGTCTTAGTTTCTCGTAATAAAAAATAATCTTTAATTTCTCCCACATTTTCTTTTATCTCAAGTCTTACAAATCATGTCTCTATATATTAACTCATTCAATTTATCCATTGAATAAGTTTATGTTTAGTGTAATAGATGAGCATTGTAAATACATGCAAAGTATCTTGATAAATGTTTTGTTTTGTAATAATTAGGATCCCTTAAAAATATAAACAACGACAAAAAAATATTATATAACAACGGTGAAATAATCTAATATCGACGCATATGGTTGATATAGGTTGACTTCATCAATACCATAAGTTGACTAATGCAGTCGAAACTGACTACCATAACTATGAGCGAAAGTCGGCCACTAAAATCGACATCAATCACATATGCTTCCAACAGATGTTGACATTAGCGATTAGTTTTGGCTGAACTCTATGGTACTACTGTTGACCACATGAATCTATTTGTGGTATACCCACACAAATTTTGTCTTGAAAATACTATAATCAACAATGTAATCGAGTACAAATGAGATTCAAGAATCACGTATAAATGAATACACTTCTTCATATTTTTAGTTTATTGTTGAATTTTTTTTTAATAAAGTTGTTTATCTAAGTTGTGTATTAGGAGTTTGTCCTAAAATAATGACATTAATTTGTAAATTTATTAAAAATTTAAAAACTAATTGATCATTTCTATTTTTTAGAATTGTTTTTGAAAAATAAATGGTATATAGAAATCATGAGGCAGTATATAGTTTTTACCAAAGTAAAAATCATTTAGCTAAAAAAGGAAGGTTTTAAGAATTCAACAAGGTTTAAAAGTTTTGGTTAGATCTCTAGTGTTAAATCTATAATATATATTATATTTTATATTTCATCTAATATAGACACTTGCACTTATGAAAATAATTGAGTAAAATTTTTAGCCTTTTTTTAATTTCAGAATCTCTATACTATTGTATGAATTTAATTTTAGATATTAATACGTTCTTGTTTATGATTAAAAAGAATATGTTACATATATATAAATATTATGAAACAATATATATTTTTAGTTTTAAATTATTTAATTATATATTAAGATGTTATTTAATGTATATAGCTTAAAGTATGTTGAATGGTGGTTTCAGTGATCTTGGATCTAGATATATATTTGAAGCTCTAAGATATGCTATTTGCATGTGGAGCCAGATTCCGATATAATTAGTCAGAATCATATATGGTGAAAAATAAATAAATATATATATATATATATATATATATATATATATATATATATATATATATATATGACTAGTTGTGTCATCATTAATTATATTTTCTTCTAAAACAATTACAACTAATTCTGACATAACTTGTTATAAATAGTTGTTTAAAAAATTGCAACTTATTTCGAAAGTTGTGTAAGACTCATGATGTGGAAACTTATAGGTTTGGAAACTTAAAAAGGTAGTTTATATACATAAATTGTAGGGTGTTTGACCTTTTCGGTTCATATAAGATTCTTCACATTTCATGAATGAGAACTTCCATAAAATAGTGTTTTTTAATTCGGTTTCAAATCCAAGATGAATTTGTATGTTTTGGGTTTGAGTAGTTAAGATCTTGTATTTGTTCATTCCTGCGGGATCTAATCATCTTAGGGCCGGTAAATGACACAATTTTATAAATTTGATAAGTAGTTAATGTTAAATGGTGAAAATATGTTGGATGAAAAAAATGAAATAAAAATTAAGAAGAATTTAACATGGATGATGAAGGATCGGAACAAAATCAAACTTAAAACTAGTATGTAAAAAAATAAACCAAACAACACCTTATTGGCAAAATTCTTTAATTTTTTCACAAGTAATTTTTTTTCTCATGTTATTTATCAAAATAGTTACTTTCACATGTTCATATTTACTTAAATTTGATTTTTTTATGAAATAATAAAAGATAGGTTTCAGAAAAAAAAATGAATTGAAAGATTTGTAAATTAAATAAACGATATTTGAAATGACATAGTAGGATTCTGAAATAAATGAATGTGTACCAAAATGAGTCGTGCAATGTGTTATATGTCACACGATATATAAAAACTTGACAAGTGTTCACTACAAAAACACAAAATTTTCTCAGTCTCATGATATGTAACAACTTGTAAAGTGTTTAAACCAAGTCTGGTTATTGTGACAACAAATAACACTTTTATATCATTTTATTTTGAAATATATGAAACCTTTTGAATTAGTTAATAAAAGGTATCCATTTTATGGTATTCTTCACATACATAGTCATTTATATCATATAAAAAGCAACTTGGAAATATTATAATTCAATAATTCAATAAAAATATAATATAATATAATATAATCATATATGATATGGTATATATTTTTCTATTGATTTCGTACCACTACTATGAACACAATTAATATTTTTTTATGTATCACCCATTTTTATGCTATAACGGTCTAAACACTTCGATAAATTATACAATTATAAAAACATAACACCACTTAAATAAATTATAATATTTTAAATAAAAATAACATTTCCAATTCTTAAATTTTAAAATACTTTGTTTTTTTGGAAAAAGAAAAACAAAGTACAATCTAAACGTGTACTTCTTTATGCATTCTCCTTCATATGGAGTTGGTTCATATTATGTACAAAACTGGATGTGTACGTGTTTCGTGATATTTTATTTGATTTCCTTGAAAATTTTGTATTTATTTCATATTGTCTTAAAATCGAATAAAGTCTTGTACTTTAATGATATATAATAGCACTTGAATCATTGTATGCTTTAATGCTTACAGTTTATTGTGCATTTTTTGGTTTGAAATTGTTTTATATTGCTTGGAAATTAATTGATTCAAGTCTTCCCAAAATAAAGAAATTGAGGAAGGATGTAACTCATAACATATTATCTTTAAGTTAACATATCATGGGTCCAATTGCTACAAAAATAATATTATCGCAGCCATATTATTTTGCATATCTATTTTGTCCCAGTGTTTGTTGTCAATTAATGACAAAGTAAGTTTGTTGTTTACATTAGAAGCTAAAAATGTTTACAGGAAACTTTTTTATGGTATTCTTTCTTGCTAATTAGATTTAGTTGTGATTGATTTTGCTTGAACATATGTATTAAGTTTTTTGAAATAATAAAATTTTATTAAACTTTCTAGTAAGTATTCTTCTACTTGCAAAATAGTAAACTTGTATTATGAGTCATCGTGTTTAGCTAAATTTAGTAATCATCATCTTATCTTATTGAATTTTATAGATGGTAGAACAGTGTCACTGAATAATATGCCTTTGTACTATTAGCGAGTAATGATATATTTAAGATACTTTATCTTTTTTCTTAAAAAACGGAGTATCTCAATTTTTTTTGAGATTTTAAAAAACAGAAAATAACTGAAGAACTATATGTGCAATGCTTCCTAAATTGACTTTAATTCTACGTGACAGCTTCAGGTAAAATGTCATGCATAATGGACTAAATTTATATAAATCATGAAGTTGATGGACTCTAACGAGAGATTTTGAAGTCCAGTGACTAAATGAAATAAAATGTCATAGTCGAATGACAATCCACCGGTTTAAGCATGTATTCTTATTTTTTGAAATATAACAAATATTTAAACAATTTTATTTAGTATCGACATTATTATTATTAAAATTATTTCCTCTGGTGGTCGAATATAAAAATCTTTAGCAACAATATCTTAATTATCAACACTTTCAGCGACCGAGACTTTCATCTTTTTTTTATAACAAGAACATATTTATTTTTTGATTCATCTCGACCTCTATTGCTTGCTATGGGAGTTATATTTTTGCTGCTCATCGACTGAGTACCTTCAAATTTATTTCAACAATAATATGTTTGGTAGTTACTTCTTCGGGAGTTACATTTTTTATGTTTTTTCTACCTGGTAACTTTGAATCGAACTTTTTCAACAATAATGGGCTTGACATCTACATTCAAATGGGTATTTTTCAATAACAAAGGATCTCAATCCTGTAGAAGCTCATAGAATAGGCTTTTTCAATTGGCCTCCTGCCATTTTTAGAGGCTTGTTAGCATTTTTCAATAGATGGTAAGTAAGGTAGGCATTTAAAAACCCTATGAGCCTTACTCAAATAATCTCGTCCACTTTTTCATGGTATTTGTTTCCAAAATTATTGAGATAATTGCTTGCATGTAAGCTATACAAGTCATCATAATGTGTAAATCTTCCAGACTATTTTTTGTTTGAACAACCACTAAATGTAATTCTGAATGCTCTCATTCATATATTAATTGTAGTGAATAATATAGTCATTATCTCTTTGGTGACCTTTGATCTGATGAATTGGTTCCTAACGTCTTCCGTAACACATTGAAGTTTATGATGCTTCTTGACAAAGTTAGATGAACCATATCAGAGCACTGCCTCTGGATGTCATTGAAAATGATCGTCACATGAGTCTATCATCTCATATAAAAATTATAGTTTCATTTATGAACTAATTTATATAGTGTTCTTGATTTCATCTGCCATCATATTTGTCAATCTTGTATTGGTTGACGGTATGTTTTCATACAAGATCTCTGAAGCCAATGAAGAAAAGACAATGTAAAATCTTAATAGGAAATAAACTATGGTAGTTTTGACTTGCTAATCTAGCAAAAATATGAATAACTTGTGGCGATTGACCAAATAATTATTGGGCCAAATTGAGGAAATTGAATCCTTTTTAGTTTGTTGGCCGATATTCATGAGTAAATGGTGGTTGTGTTGGACCTGTATAATAAAGAATTGGTTGAAATATTAGAAGAACTATCAAAAGTTTCTTCTAGTTGGTTTGATTGACAAGTGCAACCGAAATGTAGTTTTGTTATCTCAAAGCATCCATTGAGTGAGCAATGAGATGACATATGTTTCTATTTATGTCTTGTTTTGTATAAAAACGGCTCAGATGTGTGATCCATTATTCTTCTTTTTTCATGACGAGAATAATATGTTTTGGTCCTCATGCTTGAGGGAGAATGATCACATCACCAGTGACATTTTCCAGATTTATTGAATGAATCGCGATCATAATGATCATTGGGTTTTTTCCCTTTTAGATACTATGATAGATAAATAAATTTGTGTCTTTAAGGATCTTGTCAACAATTCTAAAGCATGAAATAAGTAATAGCATATTCTTTCTCATATTTGTTGACCTTTTTAGATCGATGAACGACATAACACATAGTTTGTCAACATGTTGGGCTAATATCTGCCACCATATTATAAATCATTCTTATCTCGGCCAACTGACTCTCTCTTATGGCGTCAAACTACTATTCGATATCCGTGTTAAGTACCATAGGTACTTGAGACACATAAATTGGCTCTAAACTTATATATGAGTGACATTATTGTTCTTTTGAGTGTTTATTTAGAAACGGGTGAAGGTTGTGAAAATGTATAAATTAGGTTTTGAAGATTTTGTCTTATTGGAACATCAGTTGCCCATATATTACGTCAACTTGGTGATTTGTTTTTGTAATTAGGTTTTTTTTTCAGCGATAAAATATGATTAAAAGGAAAATAATCGCAAAAAAATAAATTAAATAAGAGTTTCCAAAGGGTTTGTAGGTTATTTGACTAATAACTATAATATTTTAGTGGGTGAGAGTATTGAAAATAATGGTGTTGAAGTATGAGAGTGTGGTTATTAATGAATGGAGTAGTAACATCGAGATATTAGGAGAGGAGTAGTTTTGTATAAAGTAGGGTAGGTTAGTTAATGGGTAAAAAAATAGGGATAAAGAATTGATAATGGACTCTACTTTCAACTCTAACTTTACTCCATCCTTCGAACATCAATCCCAAAATTTTAACTCTGACTTTGATCCATCATTTTATCTGAATGTTTAACTCTGACTTTGCTACATTATTTGATCCAGATTTTCAACCCTCCATTTGCCTTGTTTCTTTTTCCTTGTTTCGACTTCAAACAGATACAGTACAAATAAAGAGCTTTAATAAATAGATGTCGCCCCTCCTCTCAATAGTTGCAGAGCTGCACTCCAACCCGCTTGATCAACTTGTATCGTATGAGATGTTTGAGAACTGTTGGTTAGTTGGTTCCTACCAACCAGCTTTCCTACACGAAGGAAGATACCACAAGTAATTCACATAAGTGACAAACTATCATAAGCTTTTTCGTAAGCGGCTTATGCATTAAAAATGACCTAAGTGTTTTCCTGTCGTCCAAGGACCTGAGGGGGATGTTAATTGCAAAAAAACATTAAAACCATTAACACTGAAGATTCATGTTCCATTTATAAGCATAACCTTCAACAATGAACTGTTGTGATATTTTTACCTTACATATCTAATCTTAAGATTATGTTACATGAGTTAGGACTTATAAGCTGATGTTCCGGCCCAAAGCCTTATTTAGTTACAAATTCAATCTTAAAGAATACCTAAATCTTTCTAATACTAAATTACATCTAAAATTTTATTTTATAAATGAAAACTTAATATACTAAACCATTATAATTTATAATTTTATCATTTAAAATAACATTGGTTATTAAAAATAAATAAAATCAATCAATAATATCTTTCTTTTATGGATACAATATTTTAACGATTTAATGAATCTAACTAATTTTAATGAGGAGATTATTATTTCAAGACATGATATATAATATGTATAATGTTGAAATTCGCCTACTATATATATATATATATTGGCGAGACAACTCTGGACTAAGTGGTTCGTGTGTTTATTAAGAATTAACCTATCTATAGAGGAATAAAATATATGGGCAAGAAAATAATATTGATCATTTTATAGTCGGCTCATTAAGAAACCCCATAGTCTGATTACACCCTCTTTAATGACAAACAACTTTATTTTACCAAAAAATATAGAGTATATGTATAAGTAGTATTTCTCATGTCTTTAAATTACTAGTAATCGAATATCTCGTAAGCATAAATTTTATTTAAGATTGACAATAAATTCAATAAAATTTATTTTGAAAAAATTGCTTCAGATTGCCAATATGCATATGGGAGTAACCTCCTCATGTCCTTTTAAAATATTAAGGAAAAATTGGTAACCCCATAGGAAATTTCGAGTAGGAAATCTGGTACTTGAAGGTTCGACTTGACCGAGATTTTATTTTTTTATACTATATTTGTGATTTTTTACTTTGAACTTGTGATTTTTTTTAAGTTATTGCATGTCTTGGTTGGAATTAAAGTTGTTGATTACGTGGGTGCTATAATTAATTACTTTTTTTAGTTAGGAAAAGACAAAAGTCATGACAAGCATTGCAAATATGTAACATGATGATGTATTTTACACGAGTGTTGACATTTTACCTATTTTCATATGAGCTCTTGAACTTATTTGATTTAAACAATTTATCCACAAAAGAATATGAATCAGTAATTAAATAAATGGTGAGTTACCTAAACAAACTTACTGTCATTCAGTAAAAAAACATTTCTCAAACAAGGGGAAAAATCAAAAGTAATCCCATTGTCATTATCTGAACCAAACCTTCTCTTTCATACTTTTAGAAAAATGTTTTTATATATCAAATCTTATCTATAAACATTATATAATACCATCAATTGTTTTTTAAGACGAACAAAACTAGATCCATTAATGATATATATTTTTTCGCCATACCCAATTAGGTTGGTCTCATATCTTGTACCATCAAGAAGTACACGTATGGTATATTTCTATTTTATTATGCCTTATCTTGCATCTCTCGTCTATCCATTTTATCATGTATTGTCTCTCGTCTCTCGTTTTAACTTATATCTCTCTATTACATCATTCCTGATTTCGCATATATCTAGCATTACATACATCATATCTCTCTATTACATCATGTCTGATCTCGCATCTCTCAATTTCATCAAGTCTTGTCTGTCGTCCCCCGTATTTCTATTTCATCATACCCTGTCTTTTATCACTCATACTTCCATTTCATTATGCCTCGTCTTTCAATTTCAGCATGCATGGTATTTTGCATCTCATCTTTTGTTTTGTCTCTTATGTTTCCATTACATCATATCTGGTCTCGCATCTATCTAGTAGTATATGTCTCGCATCTCTCAATTATATCATTCTTTGTCTCGTATCTTTCCATTTGATCATGTATTGCATCGCACATCTCTATTTCATCATGTCTGGTCTCGCATCTCTCTATTTCATCATACATTGTCTCTCGTATTATATCGCATCTCTTCATTGCATCATGTATGGTGTTGCATCTCTTTAGTAGTATATGTCTCGCATCTCTCTATTACATCACGCCTTATATCGATTCTTTTTGTTAGTACATATCTCACATCTCTCCCTTACATCATATTTTGTCTCGTATTTCCTTAATTCAGGATTTGTCTCTATTCTCTTGTCTCTTCATTTCATTATGCCTTATCTCTCGATGGTTCTCTCTTCGTTATATTATGCATTATCTTTTGTCTCTCCATTTCATCATGCATGGTCTTATATCTCTCCATTACATCATGCATGGTCTCTGATCTCTCTGTTACATCATGCGAGACTAGGGCAAGTGTAAGTGTAACATGCGAGAACAAACAAATGTAGTGTGAGACCAGGCTAGTAGTCTGGAAAAAATCCAAAAAATGTTAATTATAGATCTAGTTTTGTTCATCTTAAAAAAATAAAGCCTATAATACTTTCAATTTTTTTTATGAGGTACGATTTAAAAAATAAAATAACCTTTAAAAAATAAGAGAGAGAGAGAGAAAGAGAGATCCCGTGACATGTGATGAGATGTAAGAATTTGAGGTATTATGAAAAATTGTAAATAATAAGTGGGAGTTAAGTATCATATTTGGGTACTAGATAGTTATTATTGATAGTTGAAGTATTAGGTGAGAGTAAAGTTTGGGTTTAGGTACTGTTGGTGTAATACCTTTAAATAAATAAATAAATAAATGAAGAATTATGATACATTTTTTTTTTTTTTTATAATCTTCATCTTCCTGATTCTCACCCTTTTATAAAGCTCTCAATTTTAACACTCAAACTTTATTGCTTATTATTGCTTTGATAATATTTTATAATTAAATATGTTGACCTTTCAACATCTTTATTGATTTTACTTTTATAAAATTTATTACATTTCTCTTCTTTCATCACACAAACAGTAATAATTAGAATTTGAAATTAACGATTTGTATGAATACCGATCAGTTTGATAGCCTAATAAAAAAATCAGTTCTCTTTTATGACTTATTCTCCCAATAAATCAGAAAATAAGTATATTCGATATTATTGATGAAAATCCCATTAAAAAAATTATTATTGATGTTACTTTCATAATAATAATATTTTTATGTACTAAAATTCCTACAACGAGACCGTGGGTCCATCTTTTATGTTGTTCTATTTGAGTCTTTTTTTTCTCACCCAGGTTCTTGTTTTCGGTATCAATATTTATCCGAAAATCGTTTGAGTATTTTTTTTGGGATTTGAATGTTTTGAAGTTTTGAGAAGTTTTTAATTTTGTTACAATTTTGTAAAATTTTGTGTTTTTAATTTTTATGCTACGTGTACACAAAATCTAAGTATAAAACAAAAAAAATGGTAAAAAAAATCTATTTGTTCATAAAGAAAATTGTAAAAGCCTAAAAAAATTCTAAGAAAAATATTGACAGTGAACTGAAAAGTAATATACAAAAGTTTCCAATAAGTAACTTGTACTCGTTCTCTGTTGCAATGGTACTGTACTCTCTCATCTAAAAAGAAAAAACAATTCTGATATATCATCATTGGGTATCGGAAGACCAATATAGTCATAGTCCTGCAACTCAACGCCAGAATCATCAAAATCTAAGTCATCGTCTAGTTCCGGGGGAGGATTGCTATTTGGCGAATTCAACGCAGCAGATTCTTCAATAACACTGTTGCTAACCGGTTGTTCTTTAGAGTTCGTGGATTCCTTGAGCTTGTTAGTAGATGCTTTTCCTGGCTGAGCTGTCTTATGTTTTCCCTTCGTCTTTGTCTTTGCCTTTGGCTTTGGTTTGGTTTTCCGCTCGCCTGCTTTACGACCAATCTTTGCAGCAGAATTGTAATCGGTGTCCCCTTCTCGGTCACTTCTTTTTCCCTTTCTTCCACTTGAAATATTGTTAACAGGAGAAGACAAGGCTTGTAGGGATGCACTGCCACCAACATTATCAAGCAAAACTTCTTTCTTTTCTCCTCCAATCAAAATCAGCCCAGTTTTGGCATCATTAGCGGGTGAAGACAAGACCTGTAGGGATGCACTGCCACAAACATAGTCAACCAAGACTTCCTTCTTTTCTCCTCCACTCAAAACAGACCCAGCTTTGGCAAAATCCTAATTTAAAATATGAGTCAGAATCACAGACCAAAGAGTTTAAAAGATCTTTTATCATGCAAACAGTTTAAAATATATTTTATCATGCAATCCCATGAGCATGAGACCATTGTAACCAGTACACACTTTACCATTCATGAATATAATAACAAATAATCTTCCAGAAATTAAAAAAAAGAAACAACCTATACCTATGATAAAAAACACTTGATGCATATTCTAGCTTATGAAAATTATAATCTTACCATTGGTTCTTGTATGTAAATTCCAATACTTTGCAGCTCTAAGAGGAGTTTGTCATCAAGACTCATCATCTCATATTCACAATCCAAGAGGGTGGCCTTAAATGCATGTGTGTGTAGGGAAACTGGCCTCTCACCAGAATTTACAGGAATTTCGGGATTTGCAAGTCCTTGATAACCTTGGAGATGACTATTTTCTGGTAGTGTGTCGTTACTTACTGAAGCACAACCATTACACAACGGTCTTCCAATAAGATGCTCGTATTGGTTTTGGAGTCCCGGCATGAGCTCCTGTTCCATGCATCTCACGTCATTGTTTTCAAGTTCTTCGTCCAGAATCAATGCTGACAAGACTCTTTGGCAAAATGGAGCGCGTGACTGTGTGGTCCTTGATGGTAACTGTGAAGCAGTTTCCCTTCTCTCTCTTTCTCCAGTAATAACGGCATGAGACGTAAAACCTTCTTGATGCACAACATCACCCTGATAAATTAAAATTACTTCAAAAAACGGCATAAGAGGATCATGAATATAATGCACATCTCTTACTGCCTAGTCATAGAATAAGAAATGCAGTTATACTGAAGGAAGAATATAGACGGCGCCAAAATAATAAGTGAGTGAAAGAAACAATAATGCTTTGACGGATGAACTGCAATACAAAAACGGATAGCATAACAAATAAAAGCCGCCAAAGAAAATTACATGCCACACTGACTGATTATGGTGGGGGAGAAGTCATTTAATGAGTTTAAACACGAGAGAAATGCTTAGATTAACCAGGTAATTAGAAAAAAGTAAATGGCAGCAGTTCCAAAGAAGTGTTCAATCGCAAGTAAGGTCAAAAGCAATTAAAGTTATATGATGTTGTCTCACAAATCATTTAAATAAGTCTTTAAGGAGATTTGATCTCTATGGTTTACCAAGATATTCCTGTAACTGCGGTTCTGAGTCAAACTCTCATCGAATGCTTCAGTGCCTTTTATCTGGTACAAGGGAAATGGAAGAAAAAGTCAGTGATCAACCACAGTAAGTAAGCTCTAGTAGTTCCTATAAGAAAATAAAGAATTCTTTTTGATGTGTGTCGAAATAATATTTTCCAGACTGACTAACTTCTGACCTGGAGCTTCAGATTTTCTGTAGTCACCGTACTAACGAGAGCAGATATTCTTTCCATCCTCTTCCGGGAAGGGCTCGAACAACCAGAATCTGTATGAGAAACGGAAAGGAAAAGACATTAAAGAGGTTTTTAGTACTATGACCTAAAGGACTGAACAAGGACACCTGATTGTATCGTGCCAAAACGAAAGGAAACTAGATAAAAATTAGACATACTGCTGAAATTACAAGCAAATTTTGCAGCTGCAAAAAGTTCAATACGATCATCATTCAGTTGACCTAACATAAAAAATACAGCAAGTACATCATCTCACTAAATCCCCAATGAAGTAACTACTAAATTAAGAGAGTATACGAAGTACTGTGTCTTAAAGTAAAGCAGCTATATAAGTACGGTCACTCAGTCACAAACATTCCAATTCTACTAATGTTGAGACCATACCAGAAACATCAGGACAGCCAGTTGGTCTAGGCCCAAGGCGAGTAAAGGAGTTTCCATCAGACTTCTTCATTGGGAGCAGCCCTGACTTGCTGATACTGGAACAAGTAAAAGATGCATTTAAAAACCCTGATGATGTCTAGGAAAAAAACGAAGGAAACTGTTTTATCTCATATAAAAAAGAAATGATGAAAACCTTTGAATTTTATCAGAATCGGGTTTAAGATGTATTGATGGTTTGGTTGAGCTCGTATTTTCCGATTTCTCCCTTGCTGAAGTAAGAGGCACCTTGGGAAATGATGGACCACTACTAGCTCTTCCATGTCTGTGCACACCATCGCCTATATCTTCCTTGTTAAGCATATTGCTTTCCTGGCCTTGCAACGAGGAGCTAGTATTTTGACCACCATTTGGACTTCTCTCCTCTGCATCGTGGCTGCGTAGTCTATGCACTTTTAAGTCGGAGGACAGGCATCCATCAGAAGATTGTTGCACTTCCTCTTGGCAAAGGACAGGAGATACCGGGAATCTTCTCCTAGTACGTAGTTTCGTTCTGAGTTTTCGGCAACCCCAGTTAGGAAAAGAGGCGACGGGCAAATCAATGGGCATAGGACGCTTGCATCTGTTAGTCACCCCCAACAATTGATCTTTGCTGACACATAAACTGAAATGGCTCCAAAGCGAAGAAAAACTTAGATCAATGTTCTTTTTAAGCGGTGGCAAGTAAGAAAGGAAAATGGATTACATATGAAAAACATACAAAATCCGTCAACTAGTCTGGACAGAAACCATGGACAAAAGCTACTGAAATGTTAGACAAATCATAACTTAAACAATTTTCTCAGGCTTTTGGACATATATACAACCAGCGTAGCTACAAATTTCAGTAAATATGTCTAGTGGAGTTATTGAAGATATTAATAATGTGGCAGGGAGGAATGAAGCCCATAGTAATACACAGCCAACTTTAAACCTTGCTAACTGCAGATAAACCGTACGACCATCACATAACCAGAAATAGAAACTTCTGGATAACTTGATCAATGAGCATACATAATGGGGTTTAATGACATCATATATTGTGAATCCCACTAATAAACAATCCATACTGAATCAATACTCTTATCATGATATGGCTTCAATATCTGTTTTCAGTGCCAAAGATCTAACAATACGATTTAGAAACTTCTGCCAGACCGCCAGAAGAGAAAAAGAACTAGAAATATAATCTTCACAAGAATAAAATGGAGAAGATTTAGTTTTTCCGAAGAACTTTATCTCATATGTTTAAGTGAAACCAAGACAATGTCCCGTACCTATGTGACTTATATTGCTCAACAAAATAAACTCAAGTTACATGTATGCTTATGCGCACTGCAGTTTAGCTTGACCTGCTCAACTTATAATTCTCAACAAAATATGACAGGATCAATGTAGCTCTTGTCCTGGTTTACTTTAATCACACAGACAAACTGGTAGTAAATAATCAAAATGAGTAGATATTCACTTACCTATAACCCTGGTAATACGAAGACTGCCCTCCCAGTTCATTGTTAAGCTTGTTATGCGAAGCTTGTATCCTTTTCTTCTCCCAACCCTCCCCTCCAGCTGACAATCTATCAATCTTTTCTTCCGAGATGAGAGATGCTTCAACACTCTCCTTATATGTACATTTATGTCTTCTCATAAGCAGAGGCCGAACATCAGCCTTGAACAAGAAAACAAATCTAAAGTACAATGGTGAATGGAATTAAATAAACATAACAACAACAACAACAACAAGTAGTATCTACAAACCTGTGTTTCTGCTATTGAAGAACGAATCCTCTTACTTAGAGGAACATTCTTGGGTGTCTTCTCAAGTCTTGATGGGACAGGGTCGGAAGAATTTCCTTGCACTAATGTCCCCGCCTTAGAGGTATAGGATCCACCACCAAATCTTCTATTTCTCAACATTTCATTCCTTTGTTGTTTTTTTGGTTCCGAGGTTTCAGAAAACCTGGACAACTTTGGCAAGGTTTTGTCAAGCTTTTTTGGTCTACTCCTGAATCAAACAATAATACATCTTTAGCAATGGACTACCCAACGAAAAAGAAATCTTGAAGGAAAGACTTAACTACTTGTATCAGTTCCAATCAACAGGAAACAATACACTAGAAATATATAAAATAGTGGAGTCTGTTTAGATAATACAATAAGACATCATGATTGCTAAGACGATATCGAAGGGCATTATACAACATACGTTACATCAACACACATAGTAATCAGAACTTTTTACTCCTATCTGGTACAACTATACTGAGAAGTGAGAAACATTTTATTCAGAAAAAGAAAACACCACTCGTTTTCTAAAAGACTTAAAAGAAGCACATTTGCATTTAACATGATGGCCAAACATATCAAGAGTGGAAATAAAGAGTTGGTTCAGTTTTGATGTGAATCACGAAACCGTGACTTCGGGCTTGGCATATCTTACCTGGCCTTCAAAGAATCATCCGACACATCCCCTCTCAACCACTTTAAGTGATTTAGGGCAGCAGGAGGGGAAGGCTTCGGATGGGCATTAGCGTTAGAATTTTCTTCCATTGTGCTTCGCAAAGGCATCCCCAACTCTCCTTAGCTTAACTGACCGGGTATGTTTTCTATCTTCATCTAAAAACAAGCAACAGAAGGCACATCTCTCGTCATAATTTAAAGATTAACAAGGGTGTATATTTAACTGTATCCCCAAAGTATAATTTTAGACTTGAATCACTTGACAGAACAAAAGTTAGAAAGTATCTCAGAAAGGGAAGATTACCGTCTAGGATGACAATACAAATTTATCTCAGAAAAATAAGTAAAAGTATGAGTTTACAGTACTCACAAATATTTTTGTTCTAACTACGGAAAGTAACATTGGCGAGCAACCTAAAAATCTATATACATCACTTGTATCACTCTATACTAACAATGACAAAGTTGGAGTACACTTCTTTAACTTAGAAGTACACTATCAAAGGAACGCTGAAGTTACAGAGTTTGAATGAAGTAATACATAATTCGTGGTAACCCTAATCACAAGAATTATAACTTTAGAAAACAACTTAGTAATCAACATTGGTTCTCGCTCTATATAAAGCATGCAAATTGATTGTATATCTAACTAAAGCAGGAAGCAGCTACATTACAAACTAATAAGCCGAATTTTTTTCTCACCTTCTACATAAATTTGGTGCGTATAATTTGTATGGGTGCGAAAGAAAACAGAACTACTCCTAAACTATATGAACTCTACAAGGGGTTGTTTGCTGGTATATTATATTTCCACATTGTTTACGTATGGTGGCAATTTTCTGAGAGTTTTCAATCGCATAATAGATTACTGTGAGTTCTTTAAGGCGAAGATAATAGCGTCTAAGACATCATACCCTTGGAAAATGATGATGAATTGCAACACGGTATTACGAAAACGTATGCATCTGCCCTATTTTATCGTAACGAGTCAAACCTAACTTGATAGGATAGGATTTAGCGGGTTTACTGTAGTCTGTTAAGGTACATAGGACAGTTTGCCGCAACAAAATACGGCAAATATTATCCCAAAATAAGCGGGCCCGTATAGTATAGTTTTATTTATTATTATATTTGTGCTGATTGAATATGTATGCTTATATAATATATTAGTTTTTTAATGAATATATAATAAATAAATAATGTTATTATTTGATAAACTAATTAATAAATATAATATTTTGATTTTTTTATTTATCGTATGATATGATGATATTTTTATAATATTTTTATCATTATTTTAAATTAGTATAAGTTTAATAGGTTAATTTAGCTTATTAATAGTAAAAAAATATGGAATTGAAATATTGAAGAATAAAAAATAAATTTTATTTATTTAAACCAGATTTGGCTTTCCTCTTATTACCATTACCACTATCCGTGACGCGTTAATGTTTTGAATAAATACATCACGGTTATTATACCCATCAGCAGAAATATGTAACGCGTCATAAAAACAACTAACTCAAAAGGAAAAATCCGTCAACTTTTAAAAAGATAAAAAAGCACACAACTGCATAAGTGTGTGGAATAATTTGAATTTTTTTTTCAAAGTTTGCTTGCATATCGGGCACCATGCCGCAACGTATATTTTTGTACCTATTCGTATCTATATGCATTGCAAGATTAGTAATTTCATGAAAGGCCAAGTGAATGTTAGGAGTATATTGCATAGAAAAAAATATAGCCAAATCTTTTTTTAAGTATACATAACTTATTAAATTAATGAATAGTCACAAATTTGATTTGGGTCAGATACAAGGGAGAACCAAACGAAACTTAATCGAAACCTTAATTATAACCGCAATAAATCCAATTTTGATCGTCAAGGGGTGTGGCAGAATTATGTCAACTATAAAGCAAAATAATCTTTTTGTTATACTTATAAGCACGTGCAATGAAATAATATGTAGAGTTCTATCTAGTTCCGACATCTAAAACTAGTTTTCTTAATGGAGTACCATTATCTCTAACAATAATGTTAAACTCTATTTTTAGCATTACAGGTGGAGCATATTAGAACCGCTCGTTTAATCTGGGTGATATAATTTTTAACTATAATTATTCCATCTTTTGAAACCAATTGGAAAATATGACATAAACATTTAATGTGAAATGTTTTAGCAAATAACATGTGACTCTTGGATTTACCCAATAACGCATCCATTTTCATATCTATAATTATCAGTAAAACAAATCGGTTGTGAAGTACAAACATCATATATCATAATTTCTTCCATATAAATTGTTTCATTAAAAACAAATGCATTACCTATTTGAGAATCTATGGATGTATTCCCTTCTTCACACATTGATAATTTAGTAATTTAAACAAGTACAAAATAATATAAGAAATTAATAATTAAAAATTGTATACTGATAGTTGCAGAAATATTTGGAAGAGATGTTAGAGTAAAACAATGTTTGGAGGACTAAATTCGTCATATAAACTACATAATGAATACTTTAGAGAGAGAAGCTCCACCTTTTAGATAGATAAATTTATATGTAATAATTGTGTAATCATTATTCAATCACTGTTCTCCACAAGCGATGTGGTAGTTTTATAGTCATTTATTGGGTCCCACATGTTAAACAAGTCTCTAATTATGATATTATACTCAAGTTTGTTGTTTGTTACAAATTGGTCATTTTACATTACATAATTAGCAATTACTCTAAAAGACTTTCTTTTTGTCAAATTACACGCTTAACTTTCTAAGGTCTTCTAGTTGATTTATTTTTTCCTCCATTAGTAGCCCACCAGTCTTTGTGAAAATGTTTGAACAAGGATTATTGTATGATCAATCTCGTCTTCATCGAACTACTTAATACTTTTAACTGTTAATTTGTCAAGTGAAAAACCTTTCCTCGAATGCAGAATGTATCTCTTCAAATTTAACCCGTCGTTCTTCATCAAATTTTGTTGATCATTTCACGAGTAAAGAAATCGTTTACATACTACTGTCCCAAGAAATATTCCTCAAATTTTTGAGCAGATAGATCATCCTTGAATTCTTAAACAAAGAAATTTTTCTCAAACTTTTGTTCCAAAATATCTTCCTAGAACATTTTCTTGGGTTTTGATTTTCATGTTTACAGAAGACGCCCTCGGATTTTACCTGTTCTTTTAACATCCATACCAAACGTCTTCCCAAATGTTTCCTCACTCGTGACGTCATGACTTCTCTAATTGAGAACGCTTCCTCTTGTCAGGTGTCGATTGAGATGTCTATTGCGTGTCTTGTTTTTTTGCACGAACTAGCCTAAGGCGGCTTGACGTGTCCCTAGGAACTTATTCCACCTATCCTGGACAGTTTGCCCCTAGGCAAACAACACTTCATAACCTTGGGCCTCATCATCCCTTAGAGCCCATTCCTCTCCTATAAAATCCATAATTCCTCATAAATCCCATATCAACACGTTTTAGAGACATAAATATTTGAAAAAACTAGTATAGAGAGAGAGAGAGAGAAATGGTTTATGCCAAAGAACTTTTGTATTTCAGAGTGGTTAACAATTAGTCAAAAAAGTTGAAGAAAGGAAAGATGCCGGTTTGTACATTGAACCAAAGCCCCAACCACCCGTGATTAAGTATTATGGTTGGTGTGGTTTATATATGTCTGAGGGTAATCTCATAAAGTGTTTAAAAATTGTTTTAGATGTTTTGTGGAATTTTATGTTTAAATTGGTGAGTAGAGATATAATTGAGTTGTCTACTAGTAATAAATTATGATTACCCTCATTAATGAAAGTGGTTGAGGTATTTATACTTAATTACTAACCCATGGGCTTATTGGGGTATTTAAAACTAAAAAAACAAATACCAACTTTTGTCAATCTGTTGTTTTGTTCGAACTGTAAAAAATTTCCTTCAAGAGTGACCTTGTTCGAATTGTGGTGGAAGTGATTTCTCCGTTCATAATTCTAAGAGTTTTTCTTGAATTGTGGGAAACGTGTCACGCTTTGGTTTGACCTCTCAACCGTTTTTCTCCTAGATCCTCGCACCCACAAGGTTAGAAAGTTACCTATGCTTTAACTTTCACACCTTGCAGCTTTTAATCATTGCTCAAAATCGATTTACCTTCTCATAGGTAACTGTCATATTTCACTGTTATATATAAACCTTTCTACTGCTTCATTGTCTACAAAAATCACAAACGTTCTTAGAGAGCAAAATCTCAGTTCATATTCAAATTTGTTCTTGAATCATATATGTTCACAACGAGAAACGCCTTAGTAAAAGACGGTTGGTTGAACTTATTTGAGTTAGAGAAAGCAAAAAGAGTAGCAAGAGACGAACGCATTACTGCTGGTCTTCCTGCTTCACCAAATGAAAGAAGTAAGTAGGTGCAATTGAATACAGATCAGGGTTCATCTTCTTCAAAAACTCCCAAGGTTAGGAAATTTCCATTTGTAGCAAACCTTTCACCTCTTCCGCCGAGGTCCTCTGTCCAGGAGTCCCAAAATCCTTTACCTAAAGAAAAAGTTGTTTCTAGTGTAAGAAAGCCCTCGCCTTTCATTTCGATAGGGTCAAACATAGAAAAATCTCCAGACAAATTAACTCATCGTCGAGTCATGCATCAGTCTAAGCCAAAATCTACCCCTTTCATCTTTAAAGCCCTCCAGTTCTGAGGCAATAAATCATGTGCCAAAGGCTAAATAATCTAGGCAACAACCCCTAGCGGAAACCAGAATATCTGAACTACCATCTGCACAGCCATCCGAACATCTACCTACATAGTCATCCGAACAGCCACCTACACAGCCATCCGAACAACCTTCCACAATAATGGAAGAAACCATAAAAGACAACATAGAAAAATCCTTTTTTTAGGCTTCCTGTCAAACAGAAGATACCGCTGCAAATCAGAAGGGCAAGACCAAGATGGGTATGTCTCATCCGGATGCACATCTGAAGAGCCTGAAGGGTAGAGTAGGGCCATATTTTAAGAATTTCAGTGTGAAGTACTTGTTGGCCCTTCAAAACATAGCCTACATGTATACCCACACTGCTGAGCTCGGTCGGATTCGCACTAAGTGGGGAATTCCAAAGTCTGTGAAAGTAAGAATTCCGATCATCCTAGAAACCCTAATGGACTGCAAGCTAAATGAAATGGTAGGTTACACAGAAGTGTTGAAATAATAGTCAGATATTTCCATCTAATTAAGTTGTGCCCCAGCCAAATGAGCCCCAACGTTTAGTATAATCTACTGGCCTGTATCATGGCATCCATGCTGTCTAAGATTCCACTACCGATGGAACAGTTTTCTGTTGTGGCAAGCTTGTGTAAAAACCATCAGATCCCCTTCTATCATTACAACATGGGTAATAATTATAAGGTAGTGGACGATCTCTTAGAGTCTGAAAAAAAACCATGGAGGACACAGTTTTTATTTATTAGTGGGGCTTGGGAGAATGACAAAAAGATCAAGGTTGACTCAAACCCAAGCCTATTGACCAGTCGTCGGAAGAGCACCGATGAGTTTCTCTTACTTCTTCTTTTATCTTTCAAGTGTTAAGTATTTAATCCGAACTGACTTATACTTCTTTTCAGTGCTTCTGAAGAAGTTCAGATTATTTGGAGGCATGTCATGATACTTGTGCCAAGCTGAATGCTTGGGCCTTTAAGAAGTGGGCAATGCTTTTCACTACTGCTTCAAATCGGGAAACTTTGTGAGGTCTCATCTGTGGTATACCACATGTAGATAATACCTCTTATGGGAAGATTTAACTACCCCAACCCTGCATATGTCATTCTAAGTAGGACAAAGGCAAAAAATGCTGAACTTTACCTGTCTTTCATGGCCAAATCCCCCAATAAGATGAAAAGTAAGAAAAAGAAGAAGGTCACAACAGACCCACCTAAAATCGACTACTGAAGGGACCGGTTTAGAGAACCAAATAAGTATTAATGTTGCTTTACTGGAAGCAGTAGAAGTGACTGTGAAGGAAGCTAGTGGGTCAAACAACTCACCGAAGCCTCCGAAGAAGGACAAGAAGCGTAAGGCCAGCAGTGATTAGAAAGTTGTCAAAAAGAAGAAAGTTACTCTAGAAACAGAGATAATCATTCGTCCTCCTGAAATCCCTCCTCCAGCTTCTACTGATCCTACCTTGCAGGAGGAAATTCCAACTAATCTCCATTCCAAACAGGTTGCTGGTGATGGTAACGATGAGGTAGATCTTGATGCCTTTCAAAACATTAATATTTATTTCTATTACTTATGCGATATCCGGTGAGCAAGATACTCTGAGCCATGCACTCTTGGGCTATATCCGACCAGTGCTTGATCTGGAGAGACATGTAAAAGGATCAAACTGGTAGCATTAATTCTCTAACCATAGACAAGAAAAACTTCTCGATTGATCTTCTCATTGCTCAGCAAAGCATAGAGTTATTGAAGAAAGAGAAATAGATTTAGTTGTCAAACTTCTCAAGTCAGAAACGGCCACCAAAGAGCTTCAAACCAAATACTCCGACCCGAAGACTTATTCTTCAAAAGATATCACAACTTAAAAGGAGAAATTAAAAACTAAGGACATCACTATCCAAACTTTGTCCGATGATAAAACTAAGTTGGAGAATATTATGCAGGAGAAGACCAAATAGAAAGAGGACCTGGAACGCCAACAAGATCAAGCCATAGGTGCAGGAATAAAGAAGTATGATAATGGAATAGTGGATTCTCTTAAGAAGAAGGATGATGGGATCAAGTCTGATATGGTCTTATTGTTCCATGAGACATTTCCTAAGAGGACCCTTGGTCCTTTATGGAAATACGTGGACTATGATGACATCCCATTCCACACCTTGGCATATGGTGACAACCGCAACTACTCTAGTGGAATAGAATCTACTGATGACGATGAAGAAACGGGTGAGAGTTCAAGTGCTGAACTCAAAACTCCCAAAAAGATGGTGGTGAAGAATACTTGAGAGTCGGGGTTTTGAATAAGCATTTAATATTCGAATTGAAACAAAATTGCATCAGACTTTTGAAGAAGACATCATATATTATTGAAAAACCCGGACACCTCATTAAAACCTTCCCGCGCCACCAGGGTAGGAAAGAGTATGCCCCATAATATTTATATTGATATTTAAAAAGTCAAATATTTACAAAAGAATTATATTCTAAGTATAACCTGAGATGCTAAACATTCCATGGGTGCCTTAGAGCTCTCCTTTCTTTGTCTTGGAGCCTGTAAGTTCTTGGTTTAATCTTTTCACATACCACATAAGAACCTTCCCAGTTCAGAGCTAGCTTACCGAATTGCTTTTCCTTGGTGTGTATAAATACTTTTCTTAAAACATTGTCCTATGTTTGAAAATCTCTTCTTTTAACTTTGGAAGAAAATCTGCTCCTCATCAAGCCTTGGTAGTGTGCTGCTCTCAGATGTGCTTTAACCCTTTTCTCTTCTATCAAGTCCAACTGATTCCTAACTGCTACATCAATAGCCTATTCGGAATAGTTTTGGACTTTATGTGATGGTAAAGTAGCTTCTATGGTAGTAATTACATCAATCCCATGTACCAAAGCAAAATGAGACTCTTGTGTGGCAAATCAATGAGTAGTTCGATAGGCCCACAACACTTCTTGTAAATAAATTGGCCACTTTCCTGTAGCTCCTTCCAAATTCTTTAATCTGGACAAGGTAGTTCTATTTGCAACCTCAACCTAGCCATTTTCTTGAGGGTAGAAAGGAGAAGAAAAACAATGTTGAATTCCTCTAGAGGTACAAAAGGCTTCTATGTCTTTATTATCACATTGTGGCCCATTATCTGTAGTAATCTTATGGGGAACCCAAAACCTACAACATGTATTAGATAAGATAATTTAATAAATGCATTTGAAGTGGTTCTAGCCAAATGAGTTGCCTCTACCTATATGGAGAAATAGTAAATAAGGACTATGATTTTTCTACATCCACCGGATGCCATATGAAGAGGCCCAACTAGATTCATACCCCATATGGCAAAGGGTATTGGTTCAAATATAAACTCCATAGATACTGCTGGCACATAAATTTCAATCCTATATTTTTTACAAGGATTACATTTTTTCACCATTTCTTTAGCAATCGCCATTATGGTTGGCCAGTAGTATCCTGCTAACAAGACTCTTCGGGTCAAAGCCCTATAGCCAAAGTGTGCATAAACTTCCCCATCATGTAGTTCAGATAATAAAACTTAAGATTCTCCAAACCCTAAACTACGTAGGAGAGGCATCCTGAAAGACTTTTTGTAAAGAACTTCTCTTAATATCAAGAAACCGCAAGCCTTGTACTTAATCTTTTTTGCCACACATTTATCTAGAGGTAATATCCCATCGGAGATGTATTGGAGAATAACATATCTCCAATCTTTAGGTTGCATAACAAGTATGTTCATATTTTCTTCACCCTATTTCTCCCGATCTGTCTGTACAGATGGACATTCTTGTACAAGAATCCATGGGTAGGATTCAGAATAGCCTATAGTTGTCAAGGAGTCTATCAAAGTGTTTTTCGATCTAGGAATGTGCTCATAGAAAATATTTTTAAAGTTTGTTACCACTTCTTTCAACATAAGAAAATATTTAATCAATTATTCTTTCTTTGCTTTAGATTTTCCCTGAGTATGGTGGATTAGCAATTGAGAATCACTCATTAATCAGACTCTCTTAGCCCCATATAGGAGAGCCAATTTAAGACCAACTATGGCTGCTTCATATTCAGACTCATTGTTAGAAGCTCTGAACCCAAAGCATATGTCCTGGTACATTCTATCACCTTATAGAGACGTTAGGAAGATTCCAGCTCCACAACCCATAGTACTTGATCCACCATCAGTTCGAACTACCCATTCTTTTTTAGAACAATTTCCTGATTCTTGTCTGGAGGTTCTATTAACATAAAATTCTACCAAGAAATCAGCCACTGATTGGGCTTTAGTCGTTGTTCAATGGGCCAAGTCAATATCGTAATCACCTAGCTCCACTGACCATTTGGTCATTCTACTTGATACATCAGCTTTTTGAAGAACATTTTTCAACGAGAAAGATGTTCGGACAATAATGGAATGAGCTCAAAAGTATGGTCTCATTTTTCTTGCTGCAAAGGCCAACGCCAATTTTTCCAATTTTAAGTATCTTCTTTCAGCATTCAACAGACTCTTACTGATGTAATACACCGGACGAGGGTAATTGTCCACCTCCCTCACAGCACAACACTGATTGCATATTCTGATACAGCTAAATACACATAGATCTTATCCCCCCCGAACAGGTTTGAAAAACGTTTCGGGTGAGGATAAATGCTTCTTTATTTCAGTAAAAGCTTGGTCACACTATGGAAACCAATTGAAGTCTTTAACATTTCTCAATACTTGGAATAATTGGGCATTTGTCTGATGATCTTGAGATAAACCTATTCAACGCATCCAATCGTACTGTAAGCCTTTGAACTTCGTTAACATTCCGAGGAAGGTCCATTTCTAGTAGGACATTAAGCTGATCTGGATCAGGCTGGATTCCCTTTTCACTTATTATGTAGCCCAAGAATTTTCAAGATCAGACCCCAAATACACACTTCTTAGGGTTCAACTTTAAATTCACAACTTCTAAATTGTAAAATGTCTCTTGAAGGTCAGATATATACGAATCTTCCTCCAAAATTTTAACCATCATATCTGTGTAGACCTTCATGTTCCTGCCAATCTGATTAGCAAAAGCTTTATTCACCAGCCTCTGATAAGTGGCCCCATCATTTTTCAATCAAAACGACATCACCTTATAACAATGAAGACCTCTGTCTGTAATGAAAGTAGTGTGAACTTGATCCTTCAGACCTACTTGTATCTGTTTGTAACCTGAGAAGGCATCCATGAAGGACAATAGTTTGTTTCCAGATGTAGAATCCACCAACTGATCTATCCGAAGAACAGGATAAAGATCCTTAGGGCACGCCCTATTGAGGTTAGTGAAAGCAATGCACATACGCCACTTATCATTCTTTTTCTTGACTAACACAGGGTTGGTAGTCCATAAAAGGTATTGAGATTCTTTAATGTGACCCATCTTGGTTAGCCGGTCAACTTCTTAGATAATTACATATGTTTTTTCCTTAGAAAAAGACCTTTTTTGTACGACTGGTGCAATATCACTCAAGATTGACAACTTGTGTGAAATAATATATGCTGGTACTCAGGTAAAATCATTGTTGCACCATGAAAATACATATTGATTATTCATTAAATAGGATAACAACCGGTGCTTCAATTCTGGTGCTAGCTTAGAAAAATCTTAACATTCTTTCCCTCTGCGAGGGAGTGAGTTCCAACCTCTTCGATAGGTATTATAACACTGGAAACCTCCCTGGGATCATCAATCTCATTCTCCTCACCAGAAGGCTCCACTAGCTGCTAATCTTTATTAATTCTAATTGCCCATAGAGTTTTAGGGGCAAGGGTTATTGCATAGCATTCCATGCCTATCTTTTGACTGCTCCGGACAACACCTACTTGTCCGTGGACAACATATTTCAAGCATTGGTGGACCGTAGATGCCACATCATGCATTCTGGAGAGCCAAGACCTCCCAAAAAATACATTGTACGATGTTGGGCAATCCACCATAACAAACAACACTCTCACTATTTTTTAAAGAGCCTCTTGCCCAACAATACTTCCTCTTCGAACCCCCCGATCACATCTGTAGAACTTCTTGTGAAGCCTACAATGGTTCCGTTTGAACGTTAAGTAATTGTTGGGTTTCTCATTTGCTTATAGGAGCTTAAAACATGATGTTTGCCGAACTACATGTATCAATCAGAATTTGGCGTATATTGTTGCCCCTTATTGAAGCCCTTATTACCACCGCATCCTCATGAGGTCTCGCAATGTCCCTCAGGCCTTCCTCATAAAAAAATATGAATGGGGATGATGATTGGAACTGGTAGGTAGATATTCCACCATATAACTGGGTAGCCAAGTTATCGACATGCCTCTTCCTTGATGAAGTAGAAGGCACAGTCACCGTATCTTCTCCAAATATAGTTAATGATTCAAAAAAGTTGATCAGTCCGAAAATTGTCTTGGTTTTGTCTGTTATCACCCTAACGCTGCCGGTTTTCTAAAATACACCTCATTCTTAGTTTTGTCATATATTGTAGCCACACTCTCCCCCAGCTCAGCTAACCACTTAGGTTGAACCCAGGGACCCCTCTTACTTATGGTTTGTTGGCTCTGAGTTTGGTTGGATTTATTTTTCCTTGACCGGTTAGACCCCTGTCCGGTTTCCTTTGCCCTATAACCGGATGTTTAGTAGCTGGAGGAGTTGATGTTGTAGTGGTAGATCTCACTTGACAGTGTACTCTTGTTTTCTTTGTCTCTTCTACATTGATTTGTTTTCCCACTTGATTCAACAAACCACTATGGGTCATATCTTTCTTTTGAGTCACATAATTGGCTAAATTCCCTGGATTTAGACCTTGCCTAAGGGAAACAATTGCAACTTGTTCAAAGTAATCTGCTAACCCATTATTTGTATTCACAAAATGATTTATGTACTCCTTCAGGGACTCATTCGGTTCCTGAGCACAATGGATAATGGCTCATGAGGAAGACTGTTATACCATTTAAGGGCAATCCTTTTGAAAGTTTGGGAGAAATCCCTACACAAAAGCTTGTCATCATTGCCAAAATTCATCATAAAGTTCTTGAAATGTTCGAGAAGGTTTTCCAGATCTCGACTCCCATCGTATTTCTCCATCTTGGAGCTATCAAACCTTTTAGAAAGATGTCCGGTGAGTATTTTTGCGGACAAAGACGATTGCCTCCAATTCTTGCTACGACTGAAAACGATATCTTCATTAGGGGTTGCAAAATACCCGGTTCAGACTTAAAAGCAAAATGATCAATCATCAACTGATTAATATGCTTGTGAGCTGACCTCTTACCTTGGTGCCTCTTGAGCCTGCCATGTTTGTCCCTCTTTCTTGAATGATTTTTAGCTAACCTCATTTTCTTTATAGATCTTCCTTCATCACTACTTGAAGATAATGATTCTTCAAGTTCTGCCTCATTTGACAAGCTACTGGAGGACTCAGATGCAAACTCTAAACAAGCTTAGATCGTTGTGTCTTTTTTCAGCTGAGATGAGTCTTCAAATATTGCTCATTGTCCGTATGGTGAAAAACTAACAATCCGGATTTCTCTTTAATTCCTTTATTTTCTTGTTTTATCGCTCTTAACGCCTCTATTTCAGCCCTTAGTTGGTTTTACTCCTCGATGGTATATTCCTTGTTTTCTCTTGTACCTTTCACCTCTGGGGTGGAACATTCTGCTCATTCGGATCCATCCGAACTGCTATGTTAGCTGGTTTTGAATGTGAAATTCAAGCACCGTCGTGCTCCCACTGTGGTCGCTTATTTGGTGTGGTTTATTTGTATCTGAGGGTAATCTTGTAAAATGTTTAAAAAGTGTTTTGGATGTTTTGTGGAATTCTATGTTTAGAGTGGTGAGGCGAGAGATAATTAAGTTGTCTACTAGTAATAAATCTTAATTACCCTAATTAATGAAAGTGGTTGGGGTATTTATACTTAATTACTGACCCATGGGCTTATTGGGTTGAGTTGTAAAGTCAGGTCAAGTTTAAGGGCCCATTAGTAATCTGGTTTGAAGTGACTAACAGCTAGCTTAGTCAACATTTAATACTTTTGTCATTTTCGGAATTTTATTATAGTGGTTTGGTCCGAATTAGCTATCGGATTTACTCAAGGCACAGTAACTCAAATATTCGAACTCATTAATGGTGTCTGGCCTCCATCAGATACTTTAACTGCAACCATCCCCTCAAACATTTATACTCAGCCCCCAGTCATACTTTCCTAACAATTGACAAGAGTGACTCTATGAATATGAGAAAATATAAACATTCAAAAAGCTTCTTCTCGCAAAACAAAAGGTACCATAAAGAGAGTAGACATAAGCACGTCAAACGTTCCAAAGGGTCGTCATCGGAAATTCTTGCAACTCCGTCTTCTAGTCAACATAAGACTCCTCATCTAACGCAAAAAATTCCTCGTCAGAAGTTAACCAGAGCTGACATTGACAACCAAGCAAACCCTTGAACCAATTCTAGAGACTGAATCAAACGTATCTCTAACTCATCCTCTTGTTGTTTAATCTGACGACAAAGAAGCTGTAGAAGCTCTGACCTTAACTCCTGATGGAAAGCTAATACCAATTGACGAGGAAAAACCAACTGCCACCACTACTTAAGTTGTCGGGGAGAAATATGTCATTATTTACCTGCATGAGAAATGTCATTACTGACCTGCATGAAAAATTTCCAATGTTATTTCTTTTCAAATTGAGAAAAGTAATTCTCCCCCAAAGAAAATAACCATGTCTAAAGAAGATGTTTTATTGCCTCCCGAAATCGATGCTTTAATTATAAACAACCTTATAGCAGACAAAAAACAAACATTTAGTGGCCTTGTACAAAGTGCAATATAAATACTACGATACATTCAAAGATTTCAAGCTAAGAGAGTGATGGTGAATTCTTTCTACAATTTCGATTCGCTTCCCAATTGTTAGAGAGACCCAATTGTCAGCCAGAGACAATGAACTGAATATGTACACATAGCTGATGAATTGGAGGTTGCGCTACCCTCTACGCCCTTTCTTCATGGAGTATTTTTCGATGATCAATCTTTGTTCCATTCAGGCCGGACCCAACATGTGTTTCACTCTTATGGCCTGCATCATGACCTCCAGAATTTCGGGGGTGAGTTTTTATTTAAATGAGTTAGTTGGCCTCTCTGGTTTGGCAAAGAACCCATACTTCCCTTTTTTATTATTTGACCTTCGGTTGGGACTAGAAGGTTGTTAAGGACCTACTCGAGGGAGACAATAAATGGAAGCAGTGCTTCTTTATTATCTATGGGATTTGGGAGACAGGATCTGAGGCCACTCCTGACAATCCCCACACGTTTTCACTCGTTTGGACAAACAGAGGTATGTTTTCCCTTTCTTTTCCTCTGTATTTTCTTATATCTATCATTATATAATTTCCTTCTTAATTATAAAGAACAATGACTGGCATATCCAAGCCCTATGCCGATTTCGTACCTAACACAAAAAAATATTCACAGAGCTACATTTGTGGGCCAAGACTATCTGGTCCAACAGATTTCGACTATGTTTTACTCCTACCAATCTTGTCAAGAGTCTCTTGTGGAGGTTGAATCCATCAGAGTGATTATCCTTAGAAGAGCTCATGGTTTCTATTTCTCAACAAGATATCTTAGACCGGTTGGAAGCAAAAGATATTCTGGTTTATTCTTCTGACGAGAGATAGGGCCAAGAGTCATTTAAATGAAGACTCAGATAAGTCTTCAGAAAAAAGAAGAGGCCTCTAACACTGAGACTTACGGGGATAAAAAAATGCTGAAAATTCGAAGGCTGAGAAACCCAAAGAGTCCAAAAATATTTGTAGCCAAGCACACAAAAACTTTCCTAGTCATGCCCCTCTTAAAAAGAAATGTCAACAAAAATTGAATGTAATTTTAAAAGAAAACCCAGAAGCTTCTGGGGTTGTTGGTTCCGCGGACAATAAAGTAGTTGAGCACACCAAAACCTCATCGGAAATGTTAGCCATTGAATCTGACTCATCCCAACTTCTACCAATCGGTGTGATCGTTTAAAACCCTCAAGATGATATTCAAAAGAGTGAATCCCCAAATTTGGTTCCTTTTGAGACTGGTTTCTTGGATAGTTTGTTTGATATTCCTCGAGAAGATGAATTTTCTCTTTGCCTTCGGAAGCTGCTTCATTCTTCTGTTACTATTGGAAAAAAGATGTAGCATTTGAAAGATAGGAAAATTTACTAGAAATCTGAAGCCTTATTAGCCAAATCACAAGTTGAGGAGCTAAAACCACAACATTCAACTGTTGAAAAACAAGCCGACGTGATTCTTGAAAAAATGATCTCAGTTGAGAATTATGTCATGCTCCTTGAAAATTTTGACCAAAAAGAGAGGGACCTTTACATAAAGCAAAATACCACTAAGAATTCGCTCATTGTAACTTACAAATAGGGGAATGATAAGGTCATGGACAACTTAAATATGTGTTTCAATGATTATGAGAGGGTCGTAAAAGAAAAGCAACTCATCTTGGCTCATGCTAAGAAAGATAAGGATAACAATTTTGAAGTTTATGCTACTAAATCTGTAGAAAAGTTAAATACGAGGGACGCACCGGTTAGGTTTAGATTGATCATGGAAATTCATGAGCGTTGGTGTGGTTTATTTCCGTCTGAGGGTAATTTTGTAAAGTGTTTTGGATGTTTTGTGGAATTTAACGTTTAGAGTGGTGGGTAGTGAGATAATTAAGCTGTGTGCAAGTAATCAATTCTCATTACCCTCATTAATGAAAGTGATTGGAATATTTATACTTAATTACTGATCCATGAGATTATTGGGTCAGATCATGAAGTCGGGTCAAGTTTAAGACCAAAAGTAATATGGTTTGAAGTGACCAGCACCTAGCTTAGTCAACATTTAATACACTTGTCTTGTTCGGAATTTTATTATATTGGTTATGGTCTGAATTTCCCATCAGATTAAGTCAAGTCACAGTAGCTCAAATATCCGAACTCATTAATAGCCCTTTTAAATCTTGCAAATGATCTTTGAAAGAGCTAACTCTCAAAAATTAATACCAACATTCTCTGATCCGTTGTTTTGTTCGAACTGTAAATTGTTTTTTCAGGAGTGACCTTGTTCGAATTTTGGTGGAAATGATTTCTCAATTTATAATTCTAAAAGTTTTGCTTGAATCGTGGGACACGTGTTAGGCTCTGGTTCGACCTCTCAGTCGTTTTGTCTCCTATATTCTCGTACCCACTAGGCTAGAAAGTTACCTAGGCTTTAACTTCCACAACTTATAACAATGAAGACCTCTGTCTATAATGAAGGTAGTGTGAACTTGATCCATCGGATCTACTTGTATCTGGTTGTACCCTGAGAAGACATCCATGAAGGACAATAGTTTGTTTCCAGATGTAGAATCCACCAACTGATCTATCTGAGGAACAGGATAAAGATCCTTAGGGCACGCCCTATTGAGGTCAGCGAAATCAATGCACATGCGCCACTTATCATTCTTTTTCTTGACTAATATAGGGTTGGTAGTCCATAAAAGGTACTGAGATTCTTTAGTGTGACCCATCTTGGTTAGCCGGTCAACTTCTTGGACAATTACATATGTTTTTTCCTTAGAAAAAAACCTCATTTTTTGTATGACTGATGCAATATCACTCAGGATTAACAACATGTGTGAAATAATATTTGCTGGTACTCCGGTAAAATCACTATTGCACCATACAAATACATATTGATTATTCATTAAAGAGGATAACAACTGGTGCTAGCTTAGAACCAATCTTAACATTATTTCCCACTGCGAGGGAGTGAGTTTCAACCTCTTCGATAGGTATATAACACTGGAAGCCTCCCTGGGATCATCAATCTCATTCTCTTCATCAGAAGGCTCCACTAGCTGCTAATCTTTATTAATTCTGACTGCCCCTAGAGTTTTAGGGGCAAGGGCTGTTGCATATCATTCCCTGCCTATCTTTTGACTGCTCCGGACAACACCTACTTGTTTGTGGACAACATATTTGAAGAATTGGTGGACCGTAGAGGCAACATCATGCATTCTGGAGAGCCAAGACCTCCAAAAAAATGCATTGTACGATGTTAGGAAATCCACCACAACAAACAACACTTTCACCGTTTTTTTAAAGAGCCTATTGCCCAACAATACTTCCTCTTCGAACTCCTCGGTCACATCTGTCGAACTTCGTGTGAAGCCTACAATGGTTCTGTTTGAACATTGAGTAATTGTTGGGTTTCTCATTTGCTTGTAGGAGCTTCAGAAATGATGTTTGTTGAACTGCATGTATCAATCAGAATTCGGCGTATATCGCTGCCCCCTATTGAATCCCTTATTACCATCATATTTTCATGAGGTCTTGTAATGTCCCTCGTTTCATCCTCATAAAAAACAATGAATGGGGATGAGGATTGGCACTGGTAGGTAGATATTCCACCATCTAACTGGGTAGCCAATTTGTGGACATGCCTCTTCCTTGATGAAGTAGAAGGCGCAGTCACCGTATCTTCTCCAAATATAGTTAATGATTCAAAAAAGTTGATCAGTCCGGAAACTGTCTTGGTTTTGTCTGTTATCACCTCCACCTGATCTCGACTTAGATCTGGATCCATATACTCAGAGTCTACATCAAATCTTTCAACAATCACCATTTCACCCTCTTGTATAGATGTATGAGGATTGTTCGAAGGGCCTGTCGCACATTATCCGATCTATTTCCACTTTGGTTTTTATAGGCCCCCAACTTGCCCCTTTCAATGAGGTTCTGGACCTCCTGCTTTAATGCTATGCAATCATGAGTATTATGGCCTATGTCATTGTGATATTGACATAAACGAGTGCTACAGTTTTCTCTGGGGCTGCAACGCCGCTGGTTTTCTAAATGCACCTCATTCTTAGTCTTGTCATAAATTATAGCCACACTCTCCCCCCCAACTCAGCGAACCACTCAGGCTGGACCCAAGGCCCCCTTTTACTTCTTGTTTGTTGGCTCTGAGTTTGGTTGAATTGATTTTGCCTTGACAGGTTGGACCCCTGCCTGGTCTCCTTTTCCCTATAACCAGATTGGTTAGTAGTTGGAGGAGTTGTTGATGTAATGGTAGATCTAATTTGACGATGTACTATGGTTTTCTTGGTCTCCTCTACATTGATTTTCTTTCCTATTTGATTTAACAGACCACCACAGTTCATAAACTTCTTCCGAGTTACTGAATCGACTAGATTTCCTGGATTTAAACCTTGCTTAATGGAAACAGTTGCTACTTGTTTAAAGCAATCTTCTAGCCCATTCTTTGTATTCAAAATTCGATTAATGTATTTCTTCAGGGAGTCGTTTGGTTCCTGAGCGCAATGGATAACGGTGTTCCCATTGCCCTTGAGTTCATTGCTTCCAACAAATTGCCTCCCGAAGGCAACCCATAACGTATCGAAATTTCTTATACATCCCTGAGGGAGACTATTGTACCATTTAAGGTTGCTTCCTGTGAAAGTTTGGGAGCCGACCCCTACCCAGGTGCTTCTTAAGCCTGTCATGTCTATCCCTTATCCTTGAATGTTTTTAGTGAGCCTCATTTTCTTTTTAGATCCTCATTCATCACTACTTGAAGATAATGATTCTTCAAGTTCTGCCTCATTTGACGAGCTGCTGGAGAACTCAGAGACAGAACTCTCAACAGGTTTGGATCGATGTGTCTTTTTTGAGTTAAGATGAGTTTTCAAAGACGGCTCATTATGTTCAGGATTGTCAATGTGGTGAAGTACTGACGCTCCAGATTTCTCCTTAATTCCTTTTCTGCTTGTTTTATCGCCCTCAATTCCTCTATTTCAGCCTTCAGCTGGTCTCACTCCTCGATGGTATATTCCTTGTTTTCTCTTGCACCTTCCACCTCTAAGGGTGGAACATTCTGCTCATTCAGATCCATTCGAACTACTTTGTTAACTGGTTTTGAATGTGAAATTCAGGCATCGTCGTGCTCCCACTATGGTCGCCAATTTGGTGTGGTTTATTTCTGTATGAGGGTAGTGAGATAATTAAGTTGTGTGCTAGTAATAAATTCTCATTACCCTCATTAATGATGTGGTTGGAGTATTTATACGTATATACTGACCCATAGGCTTATTGGGTCGGATTATGAAGTCGGGTCAAGTTTAAGGACCCATTAGTAATCTGGTTTGAAGTGACCAACAACTAGCTTAGTCAACATTTAATACATTTGTCCTGTTCGGATTTTTTTTACAGTGGTTATGGTCCGAATTGCCCATCAGATTAAGTCAAGTCACAGTAGCTCAAATATCCGAACTCATCAAGTGCTACCCTAATTTAAACTTAGATATCTTCTGGGAACATGTCCCGGTTAAATTTTGTCCACCTCGGATATCTTTGAGTGATAGTGAAGATACAAAATCTGATGAATGTGACTCTTCTGAGCCTTCTAAATATAAAAAATTGTAAAAATCCTCATGATCTTCGAGGTAATTTTGTTAAAGTCCTCATAATCTTTGAGGCATTTTTATAAAAGTCCTCAAAATCTTCGAGGCATTTTTGTAAAAGTCCTCAAAATCTTCGAGGTATTTGTGTAAAAGTCCTTATGATTTATGAAGTGCATCTGATTTCTAATTATATTTTCACAATGTTTCGAATAATTAAGACCAATTTTTGTTGGAAAACCTTTTAGGTCCAAAATTAAATAGTTTGAGACCAACTTTCGTTGGAAGACCTTTAAGTCCAAAGTTTAATAGATTGAGACCAACATTCGTTGGAAGACCCTTTACGTCTAAATTTTAATAGTTTGAGACCAACATTCCTTGGAAGAACCTTTAGGTCCAAAATTGTAAGAAAATTTTTATGGCAAAAACTTATATATATATATATATGAATCGGCTAATAATTCACCTCATTAAAACCTTCATGTGCCATCAGGGTAGGAAATACTGTGCCACTGATACTTTACACAAAAACATATATATATATATATATATACATTCATTCTAAATAAAATTTAAGATGCTCTATATTTCATGGGTGGTTGAGACTTCTTCCTTCTTTATCCTTAATTCGATACGTCTTATGCTTCACTATTTCTGCTATCTCATACGCACATTCCCAGTTAGGACCTAACTCTCCAAGATGTTTTTCCTTGGTATGGAGAAAAAACTTTCTCAACACTTGATCTCTTACTTTAAATTCTATTTGTTTGACCTTGGAAGCATATCTACTTCTCATCAGTGTTTGATAATGTAGTGACTTTATTTGTGCGCGCCTATTTTTTTTTCCTTGATCAAATCCAGCTTCATTACTCTATTTGCATCATTGGAGTCTTCGAAATATGTCATGACACGATAGAATGGAAAAATTATCTCGAATGGTACTCTTGCATCCATTCCATATACTAATTCAAATGGAGATTCTGACGTTGACGTTCGATAAGTTGTTTGGTATGCCCAAAACATTTATTGCATATAATCAGGCCACTTTCCTACCTTTCCTTCCAATTTTCTCTTTATCCCATCAAGGATTGCTCGGTTGGTGACTTCTACCTGCCCATTTTATTGTGGGTGAAAATGAGCTAAAAATATTCATGTATTCTTCGAGAGTTACAAAAATTCTTCGAATATTTGTTATCAAATTTAGGCCCATCATTTATAGTGATTTTCATTGGAACCCCAAAACAACAAAAAATATTCAAAGTGATAAATCCGATTACATATTTGGATTTTGTTTCTGCTAATGGCTCTGCCTTAACCCATTTTGAAAATTAATCTACTACAATGATTATTTTTTGTCGTCCTCCAAAAGCCATTGGTAAAGTTCCAACAAGATCAGTTCCCCATCGGTCAAATGACATTGCTTCTGATATACTTTCGAGGGGAACTCCTGGCTTATGAATTATATTAGAAAATATTTGAATGGTATCGCATCTTTTAACCAACTCTTTTCCATCGGAAGAAATTGCAGGCCATTAATATCCTGCCAAAAACATTATTCTTACTAGAACCTTGTATCCACAGTGCGTAGACCCTTCTTTATCATGTAATTCTTATAATATCATCTGCTATTCATTTTTGCCCAAGCATCAGAGCAAAGGTCTACTGAAAGAGTTTTTGTACAAGATGCCTCCAAGGATCATATACCCATGAGATTTGTAACGTATTCTTATAGGCAATGATTTGTTAACTGGTAATTCGTCATTTTCTAAAAACTTGATGATGT
This sequence comes from Limnanthes douglasii subsp. nivea, assembly GCA_036936605.1. Lineage (NCBI taxonomy): Eukaryota > Viridiplantae > Streptophyta > Magnoliopsida > Brassicales > Limnanthaceae > Limnanthes > Limnanthes douglasii. The sequence goes on from JAUPFV010000004.1 coordinate 54,676,345, forward strand.
CTAGTCTCAAATCCTCCTCTTCAAAAACAGATATTCAAAGGTTTTCATTTATAATCCCATTTACTTGTTCTAAATTTTAAATAATCGACGGGCTTTCATACGTTATAATCCATGGATATGCCTCCGAATTTGAAGTTGTTGTTAAAGAGTCTGCCATAAAATTTTCTTCTCTTCGGAGATGTTCATAGCTGACTTTTTTGAAGACTAAAGATAAATATTTTAGCGCCTTCAAATATTTTACTAAATGATCATTTCGAGCTTCGGATTGTCCAGATGCATGATTAACGAGGAGTTGTGAATCACTAACTAGCTTAACTTTTTTAGCCTCGCACATTTGTGCAAGCCTTAAACCTGCTAAATCCGCCTCGTATTCTGCTTCATTATTTGTTGCTCTGAACACAAAACGGATGACCTAATGCATTATTATTATTTTTAGATTAACCAACTGTACCCCAGCCCCACGTCCTGATTTACTCGAGCCTCCAAATTTTCGGATCACCCATTATACTTCAAAATTATTCTCATCAGTGTTCATATCCTACCGCTGAAATTGAAACTCTACTAAGAAATCTGCTAAGGCTTGTGCTTTGATCGCATTCCTGGACTCAAACTCAATATCAAAATCTCCTAGTTTAACTGACAACTTGGTCATTCTCCACAAAATATCAGGTCTTTGAAATAAAAATTTTAACCAAAAAGACATATGTGTCACGATAGAATGAGCTTGAAAATATGATCTCGTTTTTCGAGAAGCAATTACTAACGTAAGAGCCAATTTTTTTAACTTCATATACCATTTATCTGCATCCAATAAAATTTTGTTGATGTAGTACACTAGTCTTGGAACATTATATTCCTCTCGAACTAACACGACACTTACAACATGCTACATAAACAAATAATCGTTCCCCTAGTATAGGCTTTGTTAGAATTTCTGGTGAAGAAATGTAATTTTTAATCCAATGGAAAGCCTTTGAACACTCTTTTGTCCAGTTGAAACAATTTGCATGCCTGAAAACCTGGAAGAAATTAGCGCACTTATCCAAAAAACGAGATATAAGTCTATTCACCTATGCTAACCGATGATAAATTGCCCCTGCATTTTTTAACCGAAACAATATTACTTTATAGCAGTGCAAACCTCTTCCAGTGATAAACGAAATGTCCTCTTCATCCCTCAGATCCATTTTAATCAGATTATACCCTGCATAAGCATCCACAAAAGAAAATAATCGATTTTCTAATGTGGAATCTACCAACTGATCTATCTGTGAAATATGGAAATGATATTTTGGACAAGCCCTATTTAATTCTGTAAAATCTACGCACATTCCCCACTTGTCATTTTTATTTTTGACCAACACTGGATTTTTCGCCCATAAAGAATATTGTGATTCTTGAATGTGTCATACTCTGGGTAAACGTTCTACCTCTCCCACTGTCACCTTCAGATTTTTCTTAAGAAAAAGGTATTCTTTTTTTGTATTATTGGCCTTATATTATTCTTGATTGATATCTTATGGAAAATTATTTCTGGGGGCACCCAAATTACGTTCTCGAAACACCAGGCGAACATATTTAACTTCGTGGAAAAAAATTTAATCAATCTTTCCCTTAAACTTGGAGATAACTTTGTTCTAATATTCAAAACTTTACCATTTGGATACACATGATCTTCATATCAGGAACCAAAAGATCGGGGACTCCCTTGGATCATCAAAAGAGATTGGCTCTAACGAAGTCCCTGCTAGTTGTTATGTTTGTTTATGATTCATTCTCCTGAAGTTGCTTGGAAGATAAAGCAATTCGGTAACATTCTCTAGCCATTTTTTTACTGCTTCTAATTGTTCCAATACTATTCCCTACAGCATATTTTAAACATTGATGAAATGTAGAGATAACAACATGCATATTTGATAGCCAAGACCTCCCAAAAATAACATTGTAAAAATGTTGGCGCATCTACTACAATAAACAAAATTTCAACTTCTTTTCTAAATGGCCCTCGACCCAGCTCAACCACACTATCAAACTCCCCAACCACTTAAGTTGTCACTACAGTGAATCCTACAATAGTTTGGTCCGACCTTCAGATTACAGAGGGGCCGACAATTTTCTTATAAGTACTCCTGAATAAGATGTTGGCAGAGCTTCCTGTGTCAATTATAACAAGTTGTACTTGATCGTCGGCTATTCTTACTACAATTACCACTACATCTTTATGTGGCCATGCCACATTTATCATATCATCATCATTGAAACAAATTATTAAAGAATGACTTCGATGTTGATATGTCAAGGCACCCACTTTAAGCTGAGTAGTTAGGTTGACTATGTGTCTTTTCCGGGAGTTGTTCGAATTTCCTGCAACAATATTTCCCTCAAAAATTGCTAAAGATTCAAAAAATGCACATAAATCACTAACCTTTCTCCTCGGGATAATCTCTTCCACAATAGTACTATCGTTGCTTCCCTCATTTGGATCAAAGTATTCTGTTGTAATATCAAAAGAATCAATCTCTTCGGACATAATCAACGTCGTTTCTTCTTTAGATGCTTTTTTAATTGTCTGATTTTATTAGAGTGTTTCATTACAAATTTTGTCAATTTCCCATATTCAATTAACGTTTGTATTTATTTTTTTCAATACATATGCATTCTTTTGTGTCATGACTAACATTTTCATGATACCTACATTATCTGTAGTTTCTATTTTCCTCGGATTTTGAATAGGGAAAGGCTTGCGAAATTGTATTTGACTTCGAGTTTTATCAAATATAGTGACCACACACTCAGTCAAATCTGGGAAATGATCTGGACAAATCCATTTGTTAGATATTGGCCTAATTCCCTATTGTGTGTTGTATGCTTGCTGATTTAACTTGGGCCTCAGAGGAAACTAGCTTGCTTCTTTAGGTTGTGAGTGTATCCAAGGCGACTAGGTAGTAACAAGAGATCTTTGGAATTGGTTAGGCTCCAACTGATCACTAGATCCTCTTTTCAAAGCCTGAGTTTCTTCCACCAATATTCTTTTTTTAACTTGATCAAGCAGAGCCCCAAACGTCATAACTTGACTCTCAACCATAATGTCCTTCAATATTCTTCGAAAAAATCTTATTCGATAAGCTGCCGAAGCCACGAGATCTTTACAATATTCCATATCGGTTTTTTCTCTAACAAAATGGTCGGTATAATTTTTCAAACTTTCTCCAACCTCTTGCCTATAGTATATTGTAGTGTCAGTGTCAGCTCAAAACTTCGTACTTTCCACGAAGTACTATTGGAAAACATTCCAAAACATGTTAAAGTTTTTTATATAACCCTGCGGAAGTCGGTTATACCATTTTGAAGCACCACCCTTACATGTTTGGGAGAAATCCTTGCATAGTAACTTGTCGTCGTTATCAAAATTGATCATACAATTTTCAAACTGTTCAATATGACTATCATAATCTTGTGTTTCGTCAAACTTTTACAACTTAGAAATGTCAAAATGCTTTGGGAGGTTGCCAAAGATTATCTACGAGGACAAATGAGAGGACCTACAATTATGGCATGTTTTGTAAAAATTGGTTCTTGGACCCTCATGAGCCATTGCATATAGACCTTATTTGGAAGGATCTGTGTACTGATTACTTACTCAATATTCAAAATTTTAACTTCACGATGGATTTTGAGTGTACACAACGTTTACGTTTCCTTCCAATCTTTAATCCGATGATCTTATTAGTTTAATGTTTCTATTTTTTGTTAATTTAATTGAATGTTATAAAACAACTAAATATATTACTTGATAAATCCATTGAACTTTTAAAAATATATAATATTTAAAAGTGTCCAAATATTCTCTAGCAATTTAAAGATATATGCTAAATATTTAATAATAAATTTATTAACCGCAAGATTTAAACTATTACTTTAAATATTTAATAAACTATTTAAAACATTTAATATTTGAAATATATAATTATATAAAAGTTTGAAACATATATTTTAGATATTCAAACATATATTTTAAATATCAAATATAGTTTGAAAAAATTAGTTATAGTATATAATGATTGAAAATATTTAAAAAGTTAACAAGTTTACCATTATCATTCTTATATCCGATAAACTAATTATAATAAACTATTTATATATCTAAATAAAATATAAAAAAAATCAAATAATAATCTCAACAATTATATTTATGGTATATAAATTTTAATTTATTTATTTCGAATAAATTTACGAATAGATTTTTAATAAAAATATTTTAAAAAATTGAAAAAATGTTAAAGGTTACATGGTAATAAACTGTTACGGCGTGCAATGACTTGTAGCGAGTCACAACGTGAATGACATGATACTGCAAGAATTTGTCACAACATGTAACTGTTGAATGAGACATTATAGAATATATTGAGATAATAAACACATTTAATCACACCCATTGGTAAAGTTCATGGTTGTCATTAGTTTAATGGCAACATATTTTCCAATACCAATTCATGACAATGAATTCTCCCCCAACACAATTTTATCACACTCGCTTGGTAGAGTTCATGGAAACAAATTTTCCAAAAACACCATTTTAATTTTATTACACCCATGAACAGAGTTCATGACGACGAATTTTACAACACCACATTGGACAATATCTATTATAACAATTTTTTTCAACACAAAATTCAAATTTAAACTTTAGTATAAATTTTGAATAATTGACCATCACAGTAATAAATTTGGCTCACTTTATTGGTGGTGTTTTATGGAAGTGGTCTGAAATATACGTGGTCGTTGTTGGATGTTTTATTTTCAAATGAGTTTTTTAAAAAATGGGTTGGTTTCAAAAAGGTTCTAAAATCTAGCTATAGTTTAGATGGGTGACAATTTAATGGAGCAGTGGTCTTTTTAAAGCTTTTTAAATTATTTTTAATTTAAATTTTTAATTATTAAACAAAATTATTTTTTTTAATTTTTAAATCAAAGTTTAAAAGTTTGTTGTTCCAAATAATATTTTATGTGGAGCCTAGCACAATTTAAAACAAAAATATATATTTTGAAATGTACATCTCAGATATAATTTTATATAAACAAAATAAACAATTTAATTTAATTAGATTTTTAAATATGTAATATAAACTATTGATTAACTTATAACTAATTATTAACAATTGACTAAATTTATTTTTAGTCAAATAGATAAATAATTTTATGTCATTAGCACTCTCTTAAGTTGGAGTATACATATTTGTTTAACTTGTTATAAACCGCATTAATTGAATATTTGCAAAAACAATTATTTAGAATACCAGCAAGTTGAATGTTTATCCGAACGTGAATGAGTTGTAGATATGAGAGACAAATGGATGTTTGGTGAAAAAAAATCGAATAAGATGACAATCAACCTCAGTGTTTGTTCCTCTCATAAAAAATATGATTCTTACAAAATGTGTGTCAACTTGATTGCCACATTGCAGTCTCATTAAACCATCATATTGAATACTGAGTTTGTCGCGTAAACATTTCATCTTAACCAGCTCACATAGTGTGTTTTTCCTTGCATGATATACTGACTTTATATTGGATCCATATGTAACTATATATCTTATACACTTCTATTATATGAGATTACCACCAAGGAATACATAATATACTGTAGTAGACCTTTGGCTAGTAGGAAAACTTGTCAAATTGACATTAGTGGATGATGCGATCCTACTATGTCCATGGTCAGAATACATGAGTTCTTGACATAAATATCATTTGCTTTATTTAAAAATTCGAATAGTTGTATCCCGATATGTAATATATACGGCCGATATAAATTTTCTTCACTACCCTTATTGGATACTCAGTGTTTGGCTAAATGAATGGTAGATAATTTAGCTTCCAGACCAATATTTGGTATCTCTCAGGATCATGCATGGATACTCCGTCATTAGGCATGAGATGGATCTCATGGACCATTTCTGAACTAAGAGGTTTGCATTCAAGAAACACACATTTTTATAGCATATCAAGAATATACTTATTTGACAAATAAAATTATTTCCATGAGATTTTGATACCTCATTTCGAATCAATTACTTGAGTTTACCAAGATCTATAATTTAGAATTGCTCACTCAAAAACTTCTTCAATGTTAAAATCCCCTCGACAATATCACCAACTATAATCAGATCATTGATATACACAACTATAATTATAACCTTATATTTTACGTGTCTATACAATATTGAATATTTATTAGCACTCATGTTCATGCCAAACTAACTAAGTGTATTGGAGAGATGCCTATACAAAGCTCAAATAGATTACTTCAGACTGTATAGAAATTTTCATAACAAACAAATTTTGGAAGACTCCTCTTGAATAAACAATCCAAAGGATCGAGTCATGTAAATATCCTCCTCAATGATGTCAATGAGAAATGCATTCTTGATACCTAATTAGTGCATTGGCTATTGACAAATTACACCTAAAATATAAAAATGCAAATATATGCCTTAGAAACAAGATAAAATGTTTCATCGTAATCATGATGAACCTTGATCCTGAAGATCCAGTTAAAATTAATTGCCTTTTATTAGAGGTACAAAACAAATATCATATGTTTCATAATTCCAAAAGGTTTACAATTATTTTTACATTGTAGTAAACCACCCTAGACTGAGAAGAGCCTCTCGCATATTTTTTGGATAAAAGTTATTATCAAAATCATGGTGATAGATGATAAATCAATATTAAAAATAGAATTGGTTGAAAGTTTTTATATAGTGCGGTTGTGAGAGTAATATTACCGCAAAATCGTCATTTCTGGTTAAACCACTTCCGTCAAGGTTTCACAACATGCCAGACTCGAGGTATTCAAAAGACTTACCTTAATTTATGTGTCATTTCATAAGACAAATTACAAACGTGATGCCTAATGGAAATTGTGGTTTTAGAGTCATCAGACATGGTCGAAATTGTGGTTTTAGAGTCATCAGACATGGTTTGATAGGTGTCGAAAGTGGATGACATATTGTAAGAGAATATGTGGTTCACGAGCTAAATATACATCGAGATTTTTAAAAATGTGTCGTTTATTATGACAACAATAAGTCGATAAATAGCTACCCCGGATGAGTTATAATAAAGAAAATGTACTGATCGAAATTGGATGGCTTTACCTAGTTGCAGCAAACTAATCACGACGACATTAAATTGTGCTTTCTATTGCCTAACACCCAGTATATGTACAACTTACTTACCGGTGAAAAATGCACCACCAATGGAGGGTTCTATAAAGAAGATTGGTGTCACATTCGTCAATACAAACCATTTTATTCATGTAAGTAAACAAATTTTAATTATTAGATGCATTTACTTATTTATTATCTAAACACGAGTTTGTACACTTAATTTTAATATTCAACTATAGGTCGGTATGGTTCAAGGTTCATCTTTATCAATAATAGATCTTACGTGGATGCGCACGGTTAGAGATGACACTAGTTCTTGGTCGAACCGCTTGCTTAATATAGTATGCGCTTTTTTTCACGACCACGACATCCCACACCGACACAATCGTAAAAGTTTAACCTTTTTAGTTTACCTAATAAGTATTGGAATTGTGACAGATCGCCTTTCTCGGTCTTCCGATTTTTTAGTTGAGCATTGTACACAGTGCTCATGGATGATGAATTCTTAGGGTTTATTTTTTTCACTCCCGCAAGAATGTCACGAGGATGGGATCCAATTTTCATATAATTAACTAAAAATTTTATCTATTCTTTGTTTAATCATCACATGTGCGAATGAACTTCTTTGAAGAATGTAGTATCGTGATTGTGAATGTCGCATACGACCTCTAAGCCCCATATATCATCATCTACCTTTTTCCTTTAACAGTGAAAGGACATCCATATTTTTTTTATCCTGGTAGACTTCCTCTTAAGATCCTCGGATCTACCAAGTTTGTGTAATTTTCGTATCCCTCGCACACATAAATGATTCTCTGGGTTTTTCTAGTTTGGGCGTTGTTGCGACGATATAATATAACTACAAACGCGTTGTTTATCACGGTTTGCTTAACCCAATTGATCAATTCTTCTTGCGTGTAATGAGATTTTGTGTTGAACGAATTACTATAATCGACGGAGCAATGGTCATCTTTTATCATGCAAGAATCAATTAGCTTCTTCTCCTCCTCCTACATTCACCAAGCACAAATTATGTAGAAACTAACATTTTTTATAATTTGAGTCTAACTGAGCATAATTATATATATATATATATATATATATATATATATATATATATATTAATGAAGAATACTGTGATAAGAAGAAAAAATACTAAGTTTTTTTGCCAATGTTCAACATCGGTTTCCCATACTAATGGGATATTTTTAGATACTCACATGAAGTTGTATCTTTTACTTCTACATTTGAAATGACTATTCGGCTTATTCTTAGTTGAGACTTACTAAGCTTTTTAAGAGACTACAATTTGCCCAAATCAAGTTTTTCCTAATGCATAGATGATTTTGTTGGAGGTTACAATTCTGTCACATCATGTTTTCAAACAATTCACTATATCAGATTTTTAGCAATAATAAAGAGATATTACCATAAGAATAATCATTTCTTTTATATTACCATGAGCACGAACGTTAAAATCTTAGAAAGTCTTCCTGATTATAACAACATATGGAAAATGGAGTTCATTAGTATCTTAATTGATTGAGAGACTAGAACTAAAGAGAATAATTTTTTTTTATAACCCGTTTATTCTCTATGTATAAATTTACTAGGACTTTGTTGTTTTAATTTTGGAGCATAATCTTTATTTATATTTTCTTTACGTATTATATCTAAATAAGGATAGGTATTACAATAGTCATGTTATGTATTCATAGAAAGAGTATGCCAGATTTGTATATGAAGCCGAATAATGGTTCTATGATTATAATAAATATATTTTTATGAGTATTTCATAGCTAGTTGGTTGTGGTGTAATCTTCATGTAGATGTTACAATTTTGATTTCTAGGGCTTGGTCGAGACTATAAATGATGTCTAAGTTCCTTCTCATAACAAATACTCAAATGTTATTGTTGTCTTCAAATCTACAAAGGTTAACGATCTCGAGAGGAAGAAAACTATTGTTAGGCATTCTAATACAAAGATCGTATTGAGCCAAACGCCGAAGCTAACAAGGTTTCCGTTATTAAAGCAAAAAAACAAATTATCCTAAGAAGACACCAGCGATCGAGCCAAGACCCAAAATGAAGATCTATCATATGCCAAATATATGAATAATTTGGCTTATAAGGACTCAAATGTTAAACCAAATGGTTATGATTTGGATCCACCTTATGCTTATGAAGTTACATTGCCAACCTTTTTATGCTCAAGTTCTAACTATTATTATTTGTGCTCCCAAAGTCTTAATTAATGTTAAAACTGGTAGGGCTAAGTATTTTGTTGTTGATGAAAATCTCTTTAAAAAAACTCGTTTTTGTGATGAGCTTTGCTCATCTTACCACAAAAAGGTAAAATAAAAAAAAACACTCGTTTGATGATTTTGTACGAAATAATACTCAATAGTAGATATTAAATAGAAAAGTTAAATGAGGCTCCTTTATGGTAAAATATATGAAAATAAAGATAATAAGTGAATAATATTTAGTTTTTAATATTATCGTTATTTTATTTTAAAACTAATTAAATTTTAATAATATAAAATATTAATATAAAATATATTTTGTTTTTAGATATTTATTGTTATTTAATTTAGGGTTAAGTACCATTTAAGATCCCAAACCAACATTATTATCCACTTAAGACTTATATTTTCATATTTTTCTGAGAAATACCAATTTCACTTAAATATTTATCATGTAAGACCCGCTAATACCCTAAATACCCTTACTCATAAGACCCGTATTTCATCATTTTCCCCTATTTTTTTTTCTCTCTCTCTACGTGAATAGAATAATACCTAACAGTATATGTGATTCTTCAGTTTTGTACTCGATTTCTTGTTTTTCTTTTGTTTTCGTATGATTTTGATAGTGCTTTTACTTGATTTCGAAGTATGGTTTGGGACATATGTTTAGATAAGTCGATTTGAGTGTGTGGCAACTCAAATTTTGATTTCGAAATATTATGATACTCGAGATCTGTATTCTTTCTGATTTTTGGTATTCATCTGGTATGAAGTTGCCGATGCAGTTTATTTGTTGTATTCTAGTTATGTTTTTTCGTTGACTTTTAGTCTGTTTTTATATTTGTGAAATTTATGTTCGAGTAAAACGGTTATGGGTTTAAAATAAAGGATATGCGAAATATGTTTGTTTAATACGTACTGACAGTTGCAAGGCGTATTGATTCTTCTAGAATGGTATATGTAAAACATGTTTTTGATAGATGCAACACGTTAGTATTCTTTTGTATTGATAAATTCGAAACGTTAGTATTCTTTTGTACTGATAGGTAACTTGAGATCTGCAAAATATAACTTTTAAAAAAATCAAAACATACCACGAGTGGTGCTAGTTTTGTTCATTTAAAAAAAATAAAACCAATGATATTTTCAGATTCGTTATCCAAGTTATGGTTTAAAAATAAGAACTTTTCAAATTTTAATTTTAAAAGTGTATATGAAGAAGATGCGAAACCTTATTTGTTTTGCTTAGATGAGAAACATTCTTTGTTTTTCTTAGATGAGAAACATTCTTTGTTTTGCTAGATGCGAAACCTTCTTTGTTTTGCTATATGTGAATTTTGTTAGATGAGAAACCTTATATGTTTTGCTAGATGCGAAACTTGTTTGAATTTTGTAGTGCTAGATGCGAAAACTATGATAGATACTAGATGCGAAACCAACCCTCTAGATGCGAAACCATATAACTAGAGAAACTTGTGTAATTTTTTTTATAAAAAAAATCAAAACATATCATGGGTGGTACTAGTTTTATCGTCCTAAAAACAAAACCAATTGTATTTTCAGATTTTTTTTAATTACGGTTTAAAAGGTATAAAATTTTAAATTTTTTTATTAAAAAAACAAAAGAAACAAAAGTTTTTTGTTAGATTTTATATAAAATGGTATTTTAAATATAAAATCTTTAAAAAAATGGACATTATGACTAAAGGAAGGTCTAGAAGCAAAGCGAGTTCTTTAAGAAGGAAAAACTGGTGGTCAAAGTCAAAGGTAAAGCACTCAAACTGTTATGAATGCAGTGAGCAGGGTTATTATAGAAGAGATTGCCCGAAACTGAATGGTAAGAAGGGATTCAAAAGGAAAATGCAGCAAACATTGTTGAAGGTGTGAACGATTCCGATGATAATGAAAACAGTGGTAGAGAAGATGTATTGTCTGTGAGTTCGGACTGTGGTAAAAAATATTGGGTACTCGATACTGGCGCTACATATCACATATGTCAGTTCAAGTAGTAGTTCGATACTTACAAGCCAATACAGGGAGCTATCTATTTAGGGAACAATCATTCGTTAACTGTTGGTGGTATTAGTAACATCAGAATCAGAATGTTTGACAGGGTTGTTAGAATCTATGACGTGGTGACATGTTCCTGGATTAAAGAGAAACCTGATTTCTCTTAGGACTCTAGACTCTTGGGGTTACAAGTACCGTGCAGAAGACGGTGTAATCAAAGTGGCAAAATGCTCAATGGCATGCATGAAGGGTAGTTTGCAGAAATGGTCTTTACATTCTCCAGGAGAGTGTTGTTATGGGCGATGCTGCAATAGCATCATAAATGAGTAATAACCAAAGTAGGCAGGTTCAAAATAAGTTGTGGTATTGGTGTCTTGGTCACATGAGTGACGGAGGATTAGCTGTTTCGGGAAATAGAGATTTGTTGAAATGGTATAAAGCATAATCATTGGGGTTTTGTGGGCACTGTGTGTTTGGTAAACAAATTAGAGTCAAATTCAAAAAATCGGTTGTAAGAAAGATTAAAGGGATAATGGACTACATTCACTCAGATCTTTGGGGTCCAAACAGAATTCCATCAAAGAGCAGAGCCAGTAACTACACGAGTTTGATTGATGATTATTCAAGGATGATGTGGGTTTACTTTCTGAAAACAAATGATGAGGCATATTCAACATTTTCAAATGAAAGACGATGATTGAGAAGCAAACAAGAAAAAAAATCAAACGTATTAGGACAACTAATAGGTTAGAATATTGCAGTCTTGAGTTCAACGAGTTCTGCGAAGCTGAGGGAATAATACGTCATCACACTTATTCTAGAACACCACAATAGAATGAAGTCGCAGAAATAATGAACAGAACGCTTTGTGACAAAGGACGAAGTATGCTCTCGCATTCCGGTGTAGGAAATGATTTTTGGGCTGGAGTTATCAATACAACATGTTACTTGGTGAATCGATCTTCATCAACGGCTATTGATTGTAAAATTTTATTTGAGATTTGGTCTAGATCGTTGGTTAATTACAAATATTTGAGGGTGTTCGGTTGTCCTGCGTATGCTCATGTGAGAGATGATAAGCTAGAGCCAAGTGCAAAGAGGTGCATATTTCTAGGATATGCGACTGGAGTGAAGAGATATAGGTTATGGTGTACATCTTTAAAGTCTTAAGGTTTTCTCATCAATAGGGACATTATTTTTTATGAGTTTGCTTCGATAGACAGTCAAAATGAAGTAGGAGAAATGGTCGAATCAGGATCGATTGTGAGTAAGCAGGTGGAGCTTAAAATAGAACCAGTTTCCATCAGGCCCAATAATTTAAGTGGTTCTGAGGTGGATCCAGAATCAGGAGGTGAAGCGTCAGTATCGAATGGTAGTGATGATGATGCGCCCAAACCAGATCAACAACCTTATAACATAACATTGGACAGAGAAATAAAAGATATCAAACATCCAAAAAAGTATGCGAATTTGGATGCATATGCTTTGTCAGTTACAGAAGAAGTTGAGATGTAGGAACCTAGTAGCTTCAGAGAAGCTATAGCGAGTTCAGAGGTAGATCAATGGATTGGTTCTATGAGGCAAGATATTTAATATTTTCTTAAGAATCAAACATGGAAGCTTGTTGACTTTCCTAAAGTACAGAAGATAGTAGGCAGTAAATGGGTGTTCAAGAAAAAGGAAGGTAATCCAGGGGTTGAGGCATCTCGATTCAAGGTAAGACTGGTCGCTAAGATTTTTACTCAAGGGGAATGAATCGACTTCAATGAAGTGTTTTCTCTAGTGGTGAAGCATAGTTTGATTCGAGTTTTGTTAGCCATAGTAGTTTTGCAAGATTTAGAGCTTGAGCAGTTGGATGTGAAGACTGCGTTTCTACATGGTGAATTGGAGGAGCAAATATAGATCAGACAACCAGAGGGATTTATCGAACCTAATATGGAAAACAAAGTTTTTCTGTTAAAAAAGTCATTATACGGTTTGAACAATCACCTAGTTAATGGTACAAACATTTTGATACATTCATGGTGTCAAAATGGTTCACGAGGAGTCCATATGATAATTGTGTGTATCATCAAAAGATGTCAGATGATTCTTATGTTTACTTGTTGTTGTATGTGAATGATATGGGTATTGCTGCTTGTAGTATGTCACACATTGTACAGATAAAGAAGCAGCTTAATGTCGAGTTTGAGATGAATGATCTGGGTAGAGAAAAAAAGATTCTTGGTATGAAAATTATCAGGAACAGAAGTGTAGGATCATTACACTTGTCTCAATGAAGCTATATTGAGAAAATGTTACAATGATTCAATATGTTTGATGCTGAGGCAGTTAGCATTCCGTTCGCTATTCATTTTAAGTTATCTACAGTAGGAGCGACCAATGATGATGCTAAGTTGGAACAAATATCGAAGGTTCCATATGCAAATGCAGATGGTAGTATCATGTATGCTATGGTATGCACACGTCCTGATATTTAATATGCAGTTAGTGTAGTTAGCAGGTACATGGGATGTCTTGGGAAAGAACACTGGCAGACAGTGAAATGGATACTTCGGTATTTTAAGAATACTATGAACGTTGGCTTAACTTTTAATAAGACCGAAATTAGTGAATCACTGAATGATGTTGCAGGATCATTGGTTGGTTTTGTTGATTTTGATTTTGCAGGTGATATGGATAAAAAGAGATCTCTGACAGGATATGTATTTACTCTAGCTGAGAGTGAGATCAGTTGGAAAGCACAGTTGCAAGCTACCGTAGCTTTGTCTACAACAGAGGCATAGTACATGGCGGTAACAGAAGTAGTTAACATGCAATATGGTTGCAAGGTTTGGTGGCAGATTTGAGCTTGTATAAGACTACTACAAAAGTGTTTTGTGACAGTCAAAGTGTCATACACCTTACAGGAACCATATGTACCATGAGCATACAAAGAACATAGATGTCAGGTATCATTTTATTCGTGATATAATATCAAATGAAATTGTTGATGTGAGGAAAGTGTCTACACACGATAATCCAACAGATATAATGACCAATGCAGTATCAGTTCGAAAGTTTAGGGAGTGCCTAAACTGGATTGATGTTCGCAGTATAGAGTGAATGCCTTAGGGGCATTTGGTGAGTCAAGAGAAGAGAAGTTTTGTTGTTGATAGTGAAGAAATGATATTCGCCTCAAGGGGAAGATTTGTTGTGAATGAGTCAAATAGTGCCTTGACATTGTACCGTGCTCGGCGGTACAATTTTGTATCATTGACAGTAAGCTGTAATGGATGGTTTTCTTATTAGTGTATATGATCCCATTAGGCCCATTGTCTAGTAAGTCTATTTATTCTATATAAATAAACTACTATGGCTACACAAAACACCATCTGAAATCTATAATCCTTTTGTATCATAATGAAATACTTTTCTCTGGCGGCGCCCGTGGACGTAGACAATTGTCGAACCACGTTAAATCCTGTGTTCTATCTTTGTTGTTCTCTGTTTTCATTTATGTTCTGTGCTTGAGCCATTTTGTGATAATTTGCCTAGTATATTAATAACAGTTTTCCTAGATGAAAAACCTTATTTGTTTTGCTATATGCGAAAAGTGTTTGAATTTTGTATTGCTAGATGCGTAAACTATGATATATGCTAGATGCGAAACGAGCTCTCTAGATGTGAAACCATATACTCAAAAACCATTATAAAATATATATTTAAAAAAATCAAAACACATTATGAATGGTATTAGTTTCGTTCGTTTTAAAAAAACAAAACCACTTGTATTTTCAGATTTTTTTTTTGAATTACGGTTTAAAGATATAAACTTTTAAAATTTTAAATTAAAATAATAATAAAAAAACGTTGCTCGTTGAATTTTATATAAAATGATATTTTTTAAATATAAAATCTCTAACAAACACAAATAAATTTGTTGAATCTTCTTTTAATTTAATATATAATTAAAATTATTATA
The DNA here is from genome assembly GCA_036936605.1 of Limnanthes douglasii subsp. nivea. Taxonomy (NCBI): domain Eukaryota; kingdom Viridiplantae; phylum Streptophyta; class Magnoliopsida; order Brassicales; family Limnanthaceae; genus Limnanthes; species Limnanthes douglasii. The sequence goes on from JAUPFV010000004.1 coordinate 54,691,741, forward strand.
AAAATAGTGTTTAACGATAAAATTGAGTTTCTTTTTTTGAAAAATATACTATTAAAATATAAAGTGTGGCGAAAATAAAACATAAAACAAGTGGGACCGTGGGAGTTATGAATCTCATTGATTGTGTTAACAAACTAGCGTCTTAACGCAACGCATCAACGTGTCTGTCCCCACCGTTGTGCGTCGCATTTGGGTCCAAATCAGAAAGCTTGAAGAGCTCATCCACCACAAACCATCAAACCCCAACTACGCGTCTTTCTTCTCTCTCACTGAAATAGTCAATTGCCAAAGCAAAAGTCTTCTCTTTCGAGTTTCTTTCAAGCTATTTACTCCTTCTATTCTTATTTTGTTTCAACAAACTCGTTTCTTTTTGCTTCACACACACCTGAGCTTTACCCTTTGTCTTCATTCTTCTTTCATTTGAAGTCGTCTCGTGTCTCTTACTTTCGTCGAACCTAAACTTTACTTTCTCCTGAAACTTGAGTGCCTTTTGGGCCTTTACTTGTTGCTGGTCTCTTTTTGGCAGAAGAAATGCATGATATTGATCAATGAGCTAGATCGGAGGTGATTACTCTTCTATATTTTGTTGGGTTTTGTTTGGAATTTATGTTTTAGGGTTCTAGGTGTTTAGGTATATGTTTTAGGGTTCTAGGTGTTTAGGTTTATGTTATTCTTTTTTTGTCTGACATGTGTTTCTGATTTTGTTGTGATGAGCATTGATTCATTTTATTGTTTGCTTCTAGACAATTATTTTACATTAAGCAACCAAAAATAAATTTATCTTGAATTTTGAAGATTGTAATCCATGTTGTACTATTTATGTAGAACCCTTATTCTATTTCTGATGAGTAATCTGGGTTTGTCTTTAGTCATTGTTAGATTTTAGTGATGGAAGATACAAATGCAATGACCATCGAGTTTCTTCGCGCACGGTTGCTGTCTGAAAGAGCTGTATCAAGAAGCTCAAGGCAAAGAGCTGATGAACTGGCTACAAGGGTATGTTTCTGTACCTCCTCGATTTATTAATATTCTGTTTTTTCTATATCCGATTATCATTTGATAACGCAGGCCACGAACTTCTCTAAAATATCTTAGCTTTTTGTGTGTGATTTAGGTTGCAGAACTGGAGGAACAGCTCAAAATAGTGTCTTTGCAGAGGAAGAAGGCCGAGAAGGCAACAGAAGAAGTTCTTGCTATCTTAGAGGAGAATGGTGTTAATGACAATTCAGGTGGTATTGATTCAAGCTCGGAGCAGGATAGCCAATGGGAACCCAGAGGGGATAGTTATGACATTGAAGTAGAGAGGAGCTCTACAAATTCAACCTTAAGAAAAAATGAGTCGGAATTTTCGGGTTCTGACCATGAACTTTCGGGTTCTACCGGTAAAAGCTTGTCGTGGAAAGGTCGCAAAAAGTCTCCGGAGAAGTGTAAGGATTCTCTTTTGAGAAGACGTAGCAGCAGTTTTGCTGCTTCTATAGGATTTTCTTCTTCAAAACATCGCCAAGGCAAATCTTGCCGTCAGATAAAACGTAGGGAATCAAGGTAATTTTTATTCCCTCTCTCTCTCTCTCCGCGCATAAATTGTGCTCCTCTTGATCAGTGATGCATTAGTCTCCAATTCTTTGAAGAGGGCTTAAGAAATATTTCAAATTCGATGCGGGTTATTGTCCTATTTTTTTCTTTGTGTTTAAAAAACAATGAATTTAATTAGACCTGGATTTGACAGGAGTCAATTTAGAGTCAATATATGTATAGAAAGGAAACAAATTAGTTTGAGTGATGGGACTGATATGGCTTTATGAGAGCTACTTCGATAAGAATCTAATTAACCACAGGCCTTAATTATAAACTTGCGGGATAGGGCATAACTACCGAGATTTAGTGGACTTAGGTTGGATCTGGCATAATGAATGGGTATATTTAGAGGTATCTTAGATAGTTTCTTATATTGCCGAATTTACTGATTTGGTCCTAAGAATACTATGTCACACTGTTTATGAGATATATATGACAACATGTTAACATTTCAGATCAATAGGCGGAAACATCAGGCCAGATCCGCTTAAGGCTGACTCGGAAGAGAATGGTGCTGCAGCTTCGTCAGAGCTCTGTCCAAAGACCAAGGAGCACGAACCTGAAGAGGATAGGAGGGGTTCTGTACTACGTGAAGATGGAGATTTGCCAGAGAATCCTCAATCAAGTTTCTTTTCTAATGAACGAAATGGGACCAATAATGAACTTGTTTCGAATGGATACGGAATCGAAACGGATATGGAGCAGGCACTAGAACACCAAGCTCAACTTATCGGACGTTACGAAGGAATGGAACGAGCTCAGAGAGATTGGGAAGATAAATTCAGAGACAATAACAACAATACACAGGTATGTTTTGTCAAACTCTACAGCTTCAGTTAACTTCAATGTTTTCACTTTCAACTCATTGGTGTCCTGTACTCACTTCCATACTTCCCACCATTTTGAGAAAAATATTATTCCTTAAGAAAGGGAAGTTAGAAATGCGGTATTATAAATAAAGTTTTTTTTATGTCTAGCTTAGAAGCTAAAACATTAGTTCAAAATAAGTAAAATAGAAGTTAACTTTCCAGAATAATTTATAGACTGTTTTGCCTTTGGTGTTTAATATAAAAGGCAACTTTTAAAATTAAAAACGATGGTATAAAAGAAAAATAAAATCTAGAAAAGTATAAAAGTGTTTTATTATGAAAACAACCCATGAGGTTCCGGCAAAAGCAAATCTAGAAAAAGTAATTCAAATTTTAAAATAGGACTTTCATACTAGTTCTTGCTTCAGCATGTACTCTAGTACGTCAGGAACCATCAGAAAAGAAAAGATAACCTAATTTGAAGACTCCCTTACCTTCTATCAAAAAAGGATTCAATCCAGCCGAGAGATGGCCTAGCCTGAAAAAATTTCTTGATGTAGCTTTAGTCTGTAGAAGCCGGTCTAAAAACTAATTAGTAGTACTACCCCTCGAGTATTAACTGTATGCAGTATCTAATAAGACAATTAAAAGCACACTCAACATCCCTAGATGTTTATGAATAGAAGTTCCAATTGCTATGTTGGTTTTGGTGCACTTGATAAACTTGCTAACTGAAGTTGCAGGTATGTGAGATATATACTCCCATGCACCGACAACAACTTTGGTTTACTATAAAGACAATATTTTTTGTGATTCGCTAGCAATTAAGGGATCTTGATATGGTACTATATGTATTGGTTGATCGATCAAAATTTAAACTTTGTATTGATTCTTTACTCAGTTGTCATTGTGCCCTTCTACCGAAGTTCTGTATGGTGAATATTGAAACATGGCTCTTGCTAAAAATTTGTAGGATTCATTTGATCCTGGAAACCACTCAGATGTGACTGAAGAAAGAGACGAAGTCAAAGCGCAAGCTAAACCCCTTAGTGCGACAGTGGCCTCCCAGGTCAAAGAGACGAACTCGAAGGCCATTGGTACTTGCTTCACGAAAGAACCGTCAAATGATTTTCTCCCTCCTTTAAAAGGTGATAGGTCCCTAAAAGCTAAGGAATCTAGCACCAGCGATTCTGAGTCTGCGGTTCCAGATTTTACTTTTCCCAGCAAAAACAAGATACAGAATCAGGAAAACTCAGACGAAGACCACAATCGGGATCCTACACAACAATGCTTGTGTGTGCATGGAGATGATCAGTCTGCTCTTACCTTGTCATCAAATTCTGAAACTAGCTCCTGTAAAGGAGAAACTTTTAAAGACCAACAAGAAGCCTTTAACACTTTAGTTCCACATGAAACAACAACCAGCAGCTATGTCAATGTACTAGAGACACTCAAACAGGCAAAACTGTCCCTTCAACACAAAATGCGCGGAGAAAGAGCTATCGAATCTTCTATGCCCTCTACAAAAGTGCACACTGGTATGTGCGGAGAAAGAGCTACTGAATCTTCTATTCCGGCTACAAAAGCGCAGACGAGTACGTTATCTTTAGAATACGGTTCTTCAGCTAGAAAAGACAGCGGAATAATAGATGTGCCCGATGGGTGTGCTGGACTTTTCCGCATACCAACTGAGTTATCGATTGAGAAAACCAATATCTTTAGCTCACATCGCGGGTTAAATGCTGACGGTCGAGTTTTCATGGGTACATATAGTGATACACGGTCTAGTTTACCAATAGATGGTCAACTAATCGCAGGTGCACGATTATTCGTCCCTTATGTTGATGCTACTCCAGAAGAATTAACGAACCGAGTTTCTTCTATTGTACCGACTGGTTACACAGGCTCTGGATTCACTACCGAGAGACCGGGTTTCCAAAGGAATTCCCATCTGCTATCTTTTAGTTCATATCTTAATCCAGAAGTTGTACAACACACTGCTGTAAGCGAAGGATTTTCAGTTATTCACCCAAGCCTATCGGCTGGGGTTCTGCAACCAAGCCTGTCGGCTGGGGTTATGCACCCAAGCCCATCAGCTGGGTTGCCCCCAAGCCTATCGGTTGGGTTGCCTCCGGGGGATGAGTTTTCATTTCATGATGACTATTTTATTAGACGACATATGCATAGATAATAATAGCTGCCTGTTTGGCTTTATGTAACTCGATCGATTTGGTGATCGTTTACTGTGGTACTTGTCTTTTTTGTTGTGTGAATTATTGTATCACATACTATTATTTGTATCTTGTTTGTATCACCTTAAAGAGTAGGATCTGTAAAGCAGTGCAACTATCGGCTTTCCCTGTTTATTACAATAACATCTTATTATAACAGTTCCGCAATGGTCTTCTTTTATTTGCATGATTATGTCGTCTGGTCCCGAGTTATATGTATATCTTGTTGGGTCAGTTATGGACGGGTTCATCTATGTTACAAGAGCAAGATGTTTCAATGTCTATTGGGTTGTTTGAATATAAGCAAGACAATTTTGATGAATAACTAGGAAATGCAAGACCCATTTCATGAATAATAAGAAATCCAACTCATTTCATGAATAATAAGGAAATGTGCAAGCGTAAGACTTCATAAATAATAAGGAAATGTGCAAGCGTAAGACTTCATAAATAATAAGGAAATGTGCAAGAGTAAGACTGATGAATATTTTTATTTTTGTGTTACAGACTTGATGAATAATAAGGAAATATGCAAGATTTTTACCAATACTTTCATATTGGTGCTAGCATAATATGTGAAGAATATATATATTTTTGTGTTAAATATTTGATGAATAATAAAAAGATTTGTAAAGGGTTTTGGTGAATGTTTTTATCTTTGTGAGTTTATTCGTAATAGTTTGGTTTAGAAATAGTATTTTTTTATGTATGTTATTATACAGATAATTTATTCAATTTGCTCTCTATCGATAAGTTCGTATTTTCTTTTGTGATAACTTTATTGATGTTCTCTACGAAGTAAAGGTTTGTTCAGAAAGACCATCTAAATCTCCATAAAAAGATCAAATTATCTTTTAATTGTTTCAGCTAGACCAACATATTTTTCTGGAGAATCGGTAAATACTTCTGCTACGAAAAAAGATTGTTATAAGGAACCCTCAATTTTTCACTTTCTTGCTACCGTTAAACCATCCTTTTCGGATAATTCGTCTAACTTAATGATGGTTATAATATCTTGAAATAAACTCAGACTGGTTGATGTAATATTTTGTGCATAGCATAATTTTTATATATTTACAAATAATGCATGTTCAGCGATAAAAGTTGGATATTTTCCAATATCGAATAGTAAATTGTTTTAAAAGAAATCGATAGCTTGAATAGTTATATTTTATGGATTTATATGTTGTTTGAGTTGTACAATATTTTTCGTTCAATGTATGAATAGACGATGACCATATTTGTAATATGTTGAAACGCTAGACTTTTATTTATTTCAAACTAATTCAATTTTTATATTTTGAAGGATTTGATTACGTCATGTATGTATTTGTTGGGAATATGCGGGTCCGGTCCGCATATTCCGCCTCCGTATAAAAATGTCACGTGGAAGAAAAGAAGTCATCGGTAGGTGCACCTAATTGAAAGTGCAAAAAACATATCATATTTTTTTTATCTTCTTATATCATTGGAAAGATGAAACTGTGTAACTTTCGGACCAAGTCTCGTTTTTGGAAAATGTGAGTACATGAAGATTAAAGATTGTCTAATTTGTAAATTTTTGTAGCTAACTATGAAATGAGACGACAATAAAAATTAGTGACTTTTTGTAATTTGGATTTGTTTTTTCTCGTTTTGGTTTAATTGTATTATCATGTATTCGTTTTTAGCTATGCAAAATATTTTGTTTTTGAGAAGCACAAATATTAGATAAAGCAATGGTAGCAACAAAAATGCTTCAATATCATTGTATAAAAAAGTAAAGCTACATGCATTGATATTACAAATATAAAATTAAATCTTATAAATTAACAATGTATAGTTAAATCGAGAGTGTCTTTGTCTTGTAACATATGTGGTTATATCTGATTAACTTTGTAGTCTCGATGAATAATAAAACCATCAATATTGACTAACTAATATTATCACTCACTAGCATAAATAATAAATAGTAGTATATGTTTGTTTTAATAAAGTGATATCATGAGTCTGCTTGGCTGCATAATAACCATAAACATACAAAGAAGAAACATTTTTTTTTAAAATATTTATAAATAAAAATATTTTTTGCTAATATAATTTAATTTCTTTATTTGCACTAACAAAATATAACTTATTGTCGTATCTAATCCCAATCTATTTTTGTACATTATAAGTGACTACCTACCTTTTAGAAGTTAATAATTTGTTAACATTATCGCAACAATTACAATTATGTAAAAAATATAAATCCCCATAATCTCATTCTTTTAGAGGAAATGTGCAAAAACAAATCAAATCTCGATAGTGTGACATCTACTTTACTTCATCTATTATAAATTCTAGCATACAAAAATAATCTCGATCAAATTTATTTTGTTTTACTTCTTGTCTCATGTGTAACTAATAATCTTGAGCAAATAGATATGAATTAGAAACAACACTCAATCTACAATAACTATTTAACCTCACGTCCACTACCTTGTTAATATACATAAGTAAGAAATTTAGAAAATGTTTCGTACACAACTATTATTAAATGTATGCTATAAGTAACTCGTCAACATAGATATTACTGAAGAATTACATGAGTATCAGATTTACCGTTACATGTATAGATAAGAACTAATGAAACTCTCTGGTGTTTGAGCCATGACTTAGTTATAGAAACGTATACTGATCATAAGATTGATACAAGTTGTAGAATATTGATGATAGCTGGGTCGAAAGATATATTTGTCGAATCAAAGTAGGTTGGTCAAAACAGGTTCGTCAAAGCATGCTAGCCAAAGTAGGATGGTTGAAGCACACTGATCAGAAACACCACTCTGATCCGAAGCACACTGGATTGTAGCAACACTAGGCCGAAGCAAAGTATTCTATTTACTAGGTATCTTTTGTTAATAGGGTTTCTTATATTGATGAAGTATAAGTTATTTCATTAGTAATGGGATTTAATTTCAAACGTATCACGAATAATTATGGTTTTCCCTAACCCTATAAATATAAATATATATTATAATTAACGATGTGATGTGATACAATTGTAATTGTAGAGAGACAATTACATGAGCATATATTTTCATAAACAATGAAATAACTCTAAGTATTTTGAGAGACAAGTGAGGTGAGAAATAAACAATGAAGATATGGTTATATGATTCACGTTATCTTTTGTTACAAGAAAATTATTGAGTCCTTTGTGTTTTGATAGAGTTTTTGTAGCCTAGTTATATATAAAGAGTATATGTTTCTCATAGATGTAGGATTTCTTCACAATCTAAGTTGCGTTAAGTAATATCTTGTGTGTTTGGTTTTATTATGCTTTATTTCATTTGTTGTTCATCTTTTACATGGAAATTAGATTGTTCTTTTGTAGGTTCATTTAATCGTATATAGATTCTTGCCATGATCTATTGGTATACTAGTTTAAACCTCAACAAGTATTGTAGTGAACATAAATAAACAGTAGAAGAAGTAGATCGGTTACAATCTGTAGTTTGGAGAAGTAAACCTCTCTTGAAAACTGAAAAGCAACAAAACATGAGGTCCATGAAGCTTAGCCTATTAAAATCCGACAGATCTAATGATTTTAATCTTTGGAGAATTAAGGTTAAGACTTATCTACTTTATAAAGAATTGGCAACTTCTATCAACGATAAATCTGCACAGGTTGATGTAGTGGAACTTCCTAAAGCTCATACTGGCCTTATATTGAGTTTGGGATATAAAGTGCTACAAGAGGTATATAAAGAACCTACTACGTTAAGAATATGGAATAACCTGAAGGTGATTTACATGAATAATTCCTCGACGAATAGATTGTATATAAATAAACAACTTTACGCACTGTCAATGAATAGTAGCATAAATATATAGAGACACATAGATATTTAAAACCAAATCGTACACGACTTGAATGTAATTGGTGTGAAGATGGAGGAAGATGACGAATCAATCATCCTCTTGATGCCTATACAAAATGAGTATGAACACTTCATGGACTGAGATTTGTTGTATTAATATACTATTATCAATTAAAGAATTTATGTATAAGTGGGACAATAATCTTTAAGACCTACATTGGTAACTATAAATATAATTTGTCACTCTATTTAGAATTGGTGAACAATTATTATTCTAAAATAAAACATTTAATATTTTTCTTTTTCTCTCTAGCTAATTTTTATCTCTATATTGACTCTCTAAACATTTTGGTGAGTTGAATCTGGATTCGTCAGTGGAGACCATAATAGGAGTGATATTCAAAATGGTACCTGAAAGTTTCTTTCAAAACCAGACCTCTAAACTAATTTCCATCTCTATTTTTCTCGAAGCATATTGTATTAATATGAGTACTCAAAGAGCAGCAAGTACATTACTTACCCAAGGATTTAGGACATACGAGAAAGGTCGGGAAACAAACTACCCATGTAGCCTCAAGGGCCCACCATTATTAATATATAAGAAAATATATATTTTCTAGGAAAGTGTGAACACTTATTATTTTTGTACTACTTTTGGCAGCTTATCTCTCTAGAATTGATGGTTTAACTTATCTCTCTAACATTTGTGTGAATTTTCTTGAAATATTTTAGACCCCCCATAGATTTTTGGAGTCATCAAACTGGTACCCGGATACAAACATCCAAAATCATTAGCGTGTTAGGCTCAACTTCAGATTCTAACGAGAGATGAATTATGATATGCAGGTGGATCATACAGTAGTTATATAAGAAGTTATAATTGGAGAGGGTTTCGATAAGTTGGTTGAGATGCTCAAGCGTAACACCGCTACAAAGAGCTACATGATTAATTTACTCTAAAAGAGAATCATGATCAATCGCGGAGTGTAAAAAATTAAATAATGGTAGCTTGATCAAGAAAGGTCCGATCAGAAATTTAAAAATTTACGGAAGGAGAAGAGGTTTCCGAGGGCAATGAGGGTGAGTCTGATTCCTTGTGAAATCAAGAAAATTATAAAATAAAGCATCTTTATCGGATATAAGCCACTATTTATTGAGAAAGTAGCAAAAAACCAGATATTTTTACAATCGTTTGGAGTCTAGCAATTATTTTATGTCTAATTTGAATGAATTTTCTTTTTTTTTTCGGAGATAGATCGTTGTCACATGAGAAATAAAACTCTGGTGGTACGCAATATTCAAAAATTAATTCAAGTGATATCGGGGTTCAAAGCAAAAATGAGAATCGTAAAAACAACACGGATTTTCGAATAATCATGAAAATTCCGAGGTTAAGGATATGATGTTTGCAGAAGGAAAAGTTGGGCTACAACTGACAAAATTTTAGGTATGAGAAAGTCTTGTTCTGTTGCAAAGAGGTTTGAGAAACCTAAGATTTGATTACCAAGTTAATAGCCAATTTACTAACGACGACCATGAGTATAGCCAGGGACACAATTTGAGGTAATCTCCATTATCAACATAAATTATTCTAAGACATCTACCAAATAGTTTGATATATATTCGGTAAATAAGTTTGATGGGAACAAGGATCCGAATAAGCATCTTGAGAAATTTAAGAATTTTATGATGAATTATGACGATTATGATAATTTTTTGTGTTGTGCTTTCTCCCAAAACTTCAAGGATAATGCTTTTAATTAGCACAAAGGGGTTCTTCGGGGTTCTATCAATTTTTTTGACATGTTAGACGATAATTTATGGAAAGCAAATGTGTGTGCGAGGGAGGGAGGGAGGGGGGGGGGGGGGATACGATAAATAAATGAAAACAAGTGATCAGAGAAAGTTTGAAAGATTATACCAAACACTTTATTCTTACGAAAAATAATCTGAATGATTATTATGAACAAGTCGTTATTGCTTCTTTTTTACAATGGCTTCTTTAAAAAAGATATAATTTTTGGTGCTTTATCAGATCGAAAAACAGACCAATGCGGAAGAATTTTAAAGATTAAAACTTATTTCCCTGTAAAGACAGATTCAATAATTGAAATTATTGATTGTATCCCACAGTATTGAAGGACAGTCTGTGATTTTGATAAATAAAGACTTAGCATTGATCAACGCTCTAGAACTAGTATTCACAAAGACGACGCACATGCTATATTGATGACACATAAACCAAAATTTTCAAAGGAATACCAAGAAGTAATTTAATGAGAAAAACATCCATGCTTTGTTTGTATCTGCGTGGAAAATGATAACGCAGAAGACATCTAAAGTTGAATTCGTCACACTAGGATTAAGATGCAGCGTGGCTACAAAAACTATCCTCTTGCAATCAAATACACTGAAAAGTCTTAGCTTGACCGATACACCGATAAATTTATGGTTGGAAAACAAATAAGTTCATGCATTTGGGACATGTCAGAACTGATGAGTCCGAATTCTGCATGCTCCCCGGACAAGGACAGATCGGTCCAAGGCCTCCGGACCGGACAGACCACTTCGAACGCTCTGACCATAGGACTGTTCGAACTATGGCAAAAGTACTAAAAAACCTAAACACTACTTGACTAAGCTACTTGCTCTCTTACTTAAAGCTCATGGGTCTTTGAACATGACCCGGATCCATTAAACATGACCCGAAAGCCCCATAAGGGCCCAAACATCAGGGTATAAATACCCAATCACCTACATTAAGTGTGGGTAATGAGAATTAACTGCTACCAGCCAGCTTAATTATCTCTCTACTCTTTACACTAAATACATAACACCCACATACTACTGTTAAACACCAACCAAATTACAAGCCTACCCTCAGGCGATAATTATCCACACCAAATTGGCGACCACAGTGGGAGGAGAAGGTGCCTGAATCAAGCATTCAAAACCAGCTAAGAAAATCTATCCGAATGAATCTGGACAATCCAGAAGTACCACCAGCTCTGCTCGAAGTGGTGGGAGAGAACGATGAGTACACTATCGAAGAGCGTGATAGGCTAAAGGGTGAAATAGAAGCTCTGAGGGCCGAAAAGGCTAAGATGGGCCTGAAAAAAAAGTCCAAAGCATCAGCTGCTCATCACACCGATAACCCCCGAGAGCATGAGTCTTCGAAGACTCATGTGAGCACCAAAAAGACTCATGCCAGTTCCAAAAAGTCTCACCGGTCTAAGCTAATGGAGAGTTCTGACTCAAGCTCAGAATCTTCTGATAGCTCTTCGGACAGTGAGGGAGTTGAAAAATCCTTGTCCTCTAGCAGCGATGAGGGTCGAACTAGAAAGAAAAAAAAGCAGATTAGAAAATATTCAAGAAAAAGGGATAGACAAGGAAAGATGAAAAGGCATATTGGTAAAGAATCATCTCATAGCCGGAAGCATGTGGACCGGATGTTGATGGATCCCTTCGCTTTTCACGATGAACCAGGTATCTTTGCAACTCCCAATGAGGGTACTGTGTTTAGTCGTGGAAGAAACTGGAGGCAATCTCCATTGTCTTCTAAAATTCTGTCCGGAAACCTCCCCAAGAGGTTTGACAGCACCAAAATAGAGAAGTACGATGGCAGTACTGATCCGGACAACCATCTGGAGAAATTTAAAAACTTAATGATGAACTTTGACGACGACGATAAACTACTTTGTAGGGTATTCTCCCAATCATTTACGGGGAGTGCTCTAAAATTGTACAACAGCCTGCCTCAGGGTTGTATTAAAGATTTCGATACTTTTTGGGTAGCCTTTCGAAGGCAGTTTGTAGAGAGTAAAGAGCTAAAGGGCAATGGAGACACAATAATCCATTGTGCCCAGGAGCCAAATGAGTCCTTGAAAGAGTATATAAGCCGTTTTGTGAACACCAAGAATGGGTTGGCTGATTGCTTCGAACAGGTGGCAATACCATCCCTAAGGCAGGGTTTGAACCCATGCAATTTAGCTGATTCAGTGACCAGGAAGAAGGCCATGACATGGGGAGGGTTGCTGAATCAGGTTGGAAAACAAATAAACGTTGATGAAACAAAGAAATTCAGGGTGCATAGGCAGGTGAGGTCTACCCCGGTGGCACCAAATCCCAATCAAAATCAGTCCGGGAATAAAGCAAGAGAGACCGGACAGGGGCATGGCAGGGCAAAAGCTCAGTCTCAGCCAGCTGCTCCTGCTCAAAGTCAGCAATCCAGAAACAAGAGAGGGCCATGGCTGCAACCGGAGTGGTTCGCAGAGTTGAAAGAAAGTGTGGCCACTATTTTTGATAAAACAAAGGAAGAGGTGCATTACCGGAGACCGGCTACACTACAGTCTACCAGAGAGCATCGTAATAACTCTTTTTGCCAGTATCACAACGATATTGGTCATACCACTGATGACTGCATAACATTGAAACAAGAAGTTCAGAACTTGATTGAGAGGGGAAAGCTAGGGGCTTACGTGAAAAGAAGAGGAGGTAACAGTCGTGACAACACTCACCGGGTTGGTCCAAGTAATGCTGCTCCGGAGGGAGCCATGGTTATAATTGAAAGGTTTGACGTGGAATCTGAATACTTGGATCCTGATCCAACTCGAAACAGAGTAGGTACAATTGAGGAATGTTCTAGGTCGGTCTCCGGACTCATTAAGTTTTTTGAGTCACTTATAATTTTCGGAGGGGGACACTATGACAGCTCCTACTGCTTCTTCGAGGAAGAGGCACGTGCATACTTTAGCCTCCCAGCTAGAAGGAGGCATGACTTCCTATCAGTCACAAAGCTCATTCCCCTTCATTGTTTTTGATGAAGATGATTTAAGAGACATTGCTGGCCCTCATGAGGATGCTGTTGTCATAGGAGCATCTATAGGGGGCAATGGCATAAGACGAATTTTGGTGGATACTGGGAGCTCAGCCAATATCCTTTTCCTAACCACATACAAAAGAATGAAAAATCCAGCCGTAATTCAAAGTTCGGACAGATCAATCGTGGGCTTTACTGGCAGCTCAGCAGATGTGATCAGAGAGTTCGAAGATGAAGTTCTACTAGGCAAGGGCCCTTTCAAGAAAATGGTTAGAATATTATTTATTGTGGTGGATTGTCCCACTTGCTATAATGCTATTCTGAGGAGGTCTTGGCTCTCTAGGATGCATGCGGTGGCTTCAACAGTCCACCAGTGCTTGAAATATGCTGTTCAGGGACAGGTTGGAGTCGTCCGGAGCAGCCAGAAGATTGCAAGAGAATGTTATGCCACTGTCCTGGCTCCTCGAACGCTAGGGGCAGTCCGTATTAATGAACAATAGCAGTTTGAGGGCCTTTCTGGGGGTGAGGGTGAAATTGATGACCCCAGAGAGACCCCTGGAGTATTGATACCGGTCGAAGAGGTAGAAACACACTGTTTGGAAGATGGGAAAAGTTTCAAGATAGGGTCTAAGATGCCACCTGTTTTGAAATATGAAATGTTAAAATTTTTGAAGAACCATCAACACGTTTTTGCTTGGTGTAATGCTGATGTTACTGGGGTTCCATTAGAAGTGATATCACATCACCTATCTATCCGGAGAGACGTAGCACCAATGGTTCAAAAAAAGAGCTTTTTCTAAAGAGAAGGCTGATGTCATTGTGCAAGAAGTTGATAGGCTCACAAAGATGGGGCACATCAAGGAATCTCAATATCCTTTGTGGACTGCCAATCCGGTTCTGGTAAAAAAGAAAAATGGCAAGTGGCGCATGTGTATTGACTTCACAGATCTCAATAGAGCTTGCCCAAAAGATTTGTATCCAGTCCCCCAGATTGATCAGTTAGTAGACTCCACCTCTGGGAACAAGCTACTTTCCTTTATGGATGCCTTCTCCGGATACAATCAGATTCAAGTAGATCCGAAGGATCAAGAGCATACCACATTTGTCACTGACAGAGGTCTTCATTGCTACAAGGTAATGCCCTTCGGTTTGAAAAATGTTGGGGCTACCTATCAGAGATTAGTCAACAAGGCATTTGCTGATCAAATTGGAAGAAATATGGAAGTGTACATTGATGACATAATGGTGAAGAGTGTGGATGAGCAGTTGCACTTGTCCGATCTCCAAGAAACTTTTGCCAACTTGGTAAAAGTGAATTTGAAATTAAACCCAGAAAAGTGTGTGTTCGGAGTGCAGTCCGGGAAGTTTCTGGGCTATATTATAAGTGAGCATCGAATACAACCCGACCCGGACCGACTTAATGCCTTATTTCAGATGGAACCTCCTCGAAACATTAAAGAAGTACAACGGTTAACGGGGAGATTAGCTGCCTTAAACAGATTTATCTCAAGGTCTTCGGACAGGTGTGCACCTTTCTTTCAAACTTTGAAGGGTGCAAAGGGATTCGATTGGACCCCACAGTGTGATGAGGCTTTCAATGAGATCAAGAAGCACCTGTCCTCCCCCAAAACTTTGTTTAAGCCGGTTGATGGGGAGACAGTCTTCGTATATTTGGCAGTTTCAAGTTGTGCCATCAGTGCCGTGTTAGTAAGGGAAGTATATAATTACCCCCATCCAGTGTACTACATCAACAAAAGCTTGATAGATGCAGAAAAGCGTTACTTGAAACTTGAAAAATTAGCATTAGCCCTGGTGATAGCTGCTAGGAAGATGATGCCTTATTTTCAGGCTCATCCCATCATCGTCCGGACCTCTTTTCCCCTGAAGAATGTCCTCCAAAAAGTAGACATTTCGAGCAGGATGACTAAGTGGTCAGTAGAGCTGGGGGACTTCGACATAGACTTTGCTCCCCGAACGGCAGTCAAGGCCCAAGCTGTGGCAGACTTTTTGGTTGAATTCCACTCCGACAGGAATTCATTGCAAACTACTGATATAAAAGATAAAAAGGTATGGGTCGTCCGAACAGATGGTGGGTCTAGCACTATGGGGTGTGGTGCAGGGGTGTGTTTGACTTCCCCGTATGGAGACAAAATGTACCATGCTATTTGTTTTGCTTTCAGGGCATCTAATAATGAGTCCGAATACGAAGCAACTATAGCTGGTTTAAAGTTAGCCTACATTTGTGGGGCTAAGAGGGTCAAACTACTAAGTGACTCCCAACTTCTTATACACCATGCCCAAGGCCAATCTGAAGCTAAGAAGGAGCAGCTTGTGAAATACTTACTCCTCCTTAAGAATGAAGCACTCAAGTTTTAAAGTGTTGTTTATGAGCACATTCCCCGGGCAGAAAATGAGCTAGCAGACTCATTGGCAACCATAGCATATACGGAGTCGTATCCATGGATCCATGTGCTAGAAAGCCCCTCCATTCAACTTAGTAAGGGTAAAGAAGAAGAAACTTTTGAAGTACAAGAGAAACGACCTCAAGACTGGAGGTTTTCTCTCCTGCAATATCTCTCCGATGGTGTTGTGCCTCCGAATAAGTCACTAGCTAGAACTTTGAAACACAAGGCTCGTGGTTTTATCATATTGAGAGACGTGTTGTACAAGAAATCTTACAGTAAACCTCTCCTGCGCTGTTTGGGGGATGAAGAGTCTCAAGTAGTCCTCTCTGAATTACATGATGGTGAGGGATCAACCCATTGTGGGTTTAGAGCCTTAACAAGAAGAGTTTTACTCTCCGGTTACTATTGGCCATCAATCATGAAAGATGCTAAGGAATTGGTAAGAAGATGTGACCCATGCCAGAGGTACAGCAATGAGATTCATGTCCCAGCCATTCCTTTGGAATCAATTTCTGAGCCTATTCCTTTTGCTCTATGGGGGTTGGATTTAGTAGGGCCTCTCCCTGTGGCGTTCGGAGGACACAAAACTATAATTGTGGCCATAGGCTACTTCTCGAAGTGGGTTGAAGCAGCCCCTCTAGCAGGGACGACATCAAAAGCTGTTATAAAGTTCATTTTATCCAATATCTGTTGCAGATTTGGTGTCCCACAAAAGATAACAACAGACAATGGGCCACAGTTCGATAATAGGGAAATGGAGAGCTTCTGTGCCTCAAGGGGTATACAATATTGTTTTTCTTCACCTTTCCACCCACAAGAAAATGGGCAAGTTGAAGTGGCTAATAGGACTATACTGTCCGGTTTAAAGAAGAATTTGGAAGGGGCTGCTGGGAAGTGGCCTAGTTATCTACAAGAGGTCTTGTGGGCCTACCGGACAACACCTGGGGCTGCAACACAAGAGTCACCCTTTGCTTTGGTCTATGGGATGGATGCAGTAGCTCCCATAGAAGCAACTCTCCCCTTCTTTCGTGTTCACAACTTCTCCGAACACGCTAACGAGGTGGCAATCAGAAGTCAACTTGATCTGATAGAAGAAAAACGAGTGAAAGCTCACCTTAGAGTTGCACACTATCAAGGTTTGATGAGAAGCAGGTTTGCTTCCAAAGTTAAAAGAAGAGATTTCCAACCAGGGGACAAGGTATTAAGGAAGTCTTCTTACACACTAAAGAAAATCTGCTCGGAAAGCTGGCCCCAACTTGGGAAGGTCCCTACATAGTTGTTGAAAGAATTAAACCTGGAACATATTGGTTGAAAGACAAAGATGGAAGGGTTTTGACTCATTCTTGGAATATTGAGCATCTCCGGATGTTCTTGGAGTAGCGTTTGTGTAAATATTTACTTGTTTAAACATCCATGTAAATATTTGGGGGCATACTCTTTCCTCCCTGGTGGCACGGGGAGGTTTTAATGAGGTGTCCCGGATTTTAAATAAAATTTGATGCCTTCTTAAAAAAATTTCTAAGTGCTTTAAAGTTTTGTCCCTTGTCACACTATCCGAATTGAAATAACTAAGGGCTATTTAAACTCTAGCCGGAGGACTTAAACATTCTCACTATGAAATAACTAAGGGCTATTTAAACTCTAGTCGGAGGACTTAAATACACTTATTATGAAATAACTAAAGGCTATTTAAACTCTAGCTATCAAAATTAGCACAAACAATAAAAGAAGATGAGATTTGTGCAAAACAGAAACATTCATTGAAATAACTTAAAGTGCCTTGGCCTTCCAAGGACTTTTGAATAGTCGAAGTAAGAACAAAAAACCTATCCGGTCAGATACCGGACACAATTACAAAAAGAATGCCTTGGCCTTCCAAGGACTTTAGTTTGAATAAAAAGTAAACAAAGTAAATCATAAGTTAAGGTTGAGCCTTTGAAGATGGCTCACCTTCATCTACCTTCTTTCTCTTAGGATCGTCTTTCTCTTCGCCAATTTTCTCCCCGGAGTGTTCTTCATCATCTGAGTAATCACTAAAGTAGCCATACCTGTCGCCTTCGGCCATCGTGTGGTAGGGGAGGTCTTCAGGCTCAACATGAAGCCATAAGTCCCCTAGGTTCTTCTTCGGAAACTTTTCATGGAAAAGTAGAACCATGTCCGACCTCACCTTGGCAAGCAGTTGCTCTTCGCTTTTGATCATCTGGTTGGCATACACATTGATCTTGGCTTGGATCTTGGCCTCCTACTCCTGTAACAAAGTATTTTTCTCCTCGACAGCCTTGGACACTGTATTTTCAAGGGCAATCTTATCATTGGTCAGGTTGGTGATGATTTGATCCTTGGCTTTGGATTCTCCCTTTGAGGTGTTAAGGTCTTTCTCCAGTCCGGACAATTTCTCCCAGAGGTCTTTAATGGTTTCCTCTAAATTGACAACTTTGGTGGTGCTTGTCTGTTGGTTTCTCTTCAACTCCTCGGTTTCTTCCTTTAACATAGCAGCATTGGAGGTGGCAGTGCAAAGGTTTTCGGACAGCTTCTCTTTGTCAGACTTAAGGTCTTTAATGATATCAGCCTGGTTACGGACTTGTTTCTCCAACACAAGTACAGGCTGAACGTTACTCAACAAAGAATGGGCTATGGGATCCCTTTCACTAGAAACACTAAAAGTCTTACCATTAAAAGTGACCGTGTTGGAGGTGCTTGGAGGAAGGTAAGGCCCGACAAAGTCATCTCTGGGGAGATTGAGGAAGTATTCACCAAGCTCACCAAGACCGGTGATGTCTACTCCGTCGATGTTGATATCTCCCCCCTCAACCTCATCAGTATGAAAGTCGCCCGGAATCTCCTCGGCATGCGTTGGGTCAGCAGGGTCAGCATGGACAGAAGGCTCCGGAGCCCGGAGAGAAAGCTCGTCTCCCTTAGACGTTTTCTTCTTCTTGGCCTCCCGGTCTGTGCCTTCGCTTCCCTGTTTACGATTCCTCTTAGAAGCCCTTGGAGTTTTTGGGAGGTTCGCTTCTTGTTTCTCAGTCTCTTGCTCCACCACTTCCAGGAGAGCAGCATCAATTTGGCTCTGGGCTGCCCCCTCCGGATCTGTTAGAGCATCCTTCTCTGTATCAGGAGGGTTGGCATCACCCACCACCCTTTTGCCCTTCTTCTTCTTCTTGCCTTTCATCTTGCTCGGGGCTTTGGCCCGGCCTGGCAGGAAGAGTGTCCCATCTGGTTCATGGGTCCTCTTAAGCACAACGTCCGGAGAAGGCTGGGTGGTGAGCTCCTCCCAGGTCAAGTCTCTCCGACCTGTGGTGTTCCACAGGTGAGACCTTGCCAAGTTTCCACTGGTGAAAGCAGCGTGGAATCGGTTCCCCTATTCCTCAGCAGCCCATGCATTAATCTTGCCACAAGTAACCTGCCCGGCTTTCTGATAGTCACTGAACCCCTTGGGCAGTACTGCTAAGACAAAAGTAAGACAAATTAGTATAAACTAAGTCTAACAAGAAAAGAGAAGAGAAACAAAAATATAAAGGTAAGATACTTACGGTCACTCCTCCATCTGCTTCTGAGGAGGCTTGGGTTCTCTCCGGATTTTATCTTCCTGCCGTTCTCCCAGGCACCACTGACAAATAGGAACTGGGTCCTCCAATTCCTCTCCGCCTCCAGCAAATCATCCACCGCCTTGAAGTCATCCCCCATGTTAAAGTGGTAAAAGGGGATGTGGTGGTTTCTACACAGGCTAGCCACTGCAGCAAACTCCTCCATGGGCAGAGGGATCCCGGACAACCTTGATGCCATGATGCATGACATAAGGGTATACCAAGCGTTGGGGCTCAACTGGCTCGGACAGAGTTTGATCAGATGGAAATATCTGACAATCTCTGGATCTAATGGGAACCTGAGCCCCCAGTTGAATAACTCCGTGAATATGACCACTTCGCTTAACTTGCAATCCATAGGAGTCTCCGGGTGTATAGGAATCCTGATCTTTACATTTTCTGGTATGCCCCACTTCGTACGCATCCTGCCCAACTCAACAGTGTGGATGAATGCGTAGTTGATTTTTTGTAAGGAGAGAAGGTAATTAACGCTGACCTTGTGAAAACAAGGCCCCACTCTTCCTTCCAGGCTCTCCGGCAGATCCGGATGCCTCAAGTACAATTTCTCCTTGCCCTTATCCTTCTTGGCAACTATCTCTTTGTTGGTCTGACCGGAGAGCTCAGACTCAAATGGGGCCTCTTCAACAGAGTCCTCCATCACTTCCTCCATGATTGTTGAAGGGATTTCAGCAGCTGTAGTGGGGGGAGGGTTCAAACTTGACTCAGCCTTGTCTCCGGACTGATGGGCCTCAGTGCCCCTTTGAATTCTTCTCTCCGGTAGAGTGTCTAGAACAGAAATTTCTTGTTGAAGGTTTGGATTGGAGCCCTCCGGTCCGGACAGCCTGTCTTTGGGGGCTCTAATAGGCACCTCTGATCTGGTGCTGCTGTCCTTTGCCCCCGACCTTGAGGGAGTGTTTTTAGTCCCCTGGCCTTTCACCAACCGGCCTTTCCTCCTGTCGACCAGCTTCTCAGGAGAGTGCTCTGTATCTAATCCCATTGCAATGAAGGGAGATGGCTTTTTGAGGCTAGTGGTTGTAACTCCTGGCTCGACAGCAGGCTCCGATTCCTGAACTGAGGAACCAGAGATTATGGGGGAGAGGTTGGTTTGAAATAGTTTTCTAGGCTTAGTGCCTTTGGAAGAAGAAGAGCCTCGATCTGACTCAGAAGCAGAGGTGATTGGTCTATCAACAGGTGAGGTGGGTAACCCTGCTGCGATCCGTCTTTCTCTTTCAACTTTTTGAGTCTTCTCTAACTCAGAAAGGTTGAGCCACCCGCCTTTGACAAGAGCGTTCCTCACTGTAAACATAAACTATTAAAACAAAGTTTTTTCTTTAGAGAGAGAAAGCTTTGAGAGATTTTGCAGAGTAAAATTTGAAGGAGATGGTAAAACAGTAGAAAGTGAGTTTGTATTTATAGTAAATCTGAAAAAGGAAGTTGATTCCTAGGAGAATTCGAAAAGTTTGGCAATGATTAAAAGACGACGTTGATGTCACCACCTTTAATTAAAGAGGTTGCTTTTCGAAGAAGGTGGGTTCGAAATTCAAGGTGAAAAAACGGCTGAAGCAACCAATCAGAGAGTGACACGTGTCCCACAAACTCTGGCAAAAACCGTTTTGAATTCTTGAAGCTTTATCTATCCGAATAAACTTATAGCCCGAATTGATAAATCTGTCCAGATAAAAGCTACCCCTGATGTCGGACTGTTTTTCAGATCTTTGACAAGAGTATTTGCACAAACACCTAAAAAAGGGGCTCCTGATGAGTCCGAATTCTGCATGCTCCCCGGACAAGGACAGATCGGTCCAAGGCCTCCGGACCGGACAGACCACTTCGAACGCTCTGACCATAGGACTGTTCGAACTATGACAAAAGTACTAAAAAACCTAAACACTACTTGACTAAGCTACTTGTTCTCTTACTTAAAGCTCATGGGTCTTTGAACATGACCCATGTCCATTAAACATGACCCGAAAGCCCATAAGGGCCTAAACATCAGGGTATAAATACCCAACCACCTGCATTAAGTGTGGGTAATGAGAATTAACTGCTACCAGCCATCTTAATTATCTCTCTACTCTCTACACTAAATACATAACACTCACATACTACTGTTAAACACCAACCAAATTACAAGCCTACCCTCAGGCGATAATTATCCACACAAACAACTAACCGGGTGGAGATCGCTCATTCTAACCTAAAACGTTATATACGTACGAGCAAGCTTAACTTCAAGTTATTTTAGACCAAGATGCATTCACTCACTTGTTAAACTCTAACATTGTGCAATTAGATCCTCATTTGAAAATAGTTGTTATATAGTATAACATATATTTAGAGACAAAGTGTTCGATCAAAGCAGAGGTAATGTTTCCAACACAGCTTTACCACTCTTCTTATTGAATTAGAAAGTGCTAAACATTATAAAAAATTAGATGATATTGGGGTGAAAGTTAAACATGATATGACCGAGATCTACGCACGAGATACCGTGTTGGCACGCAAATATTTATTAATAACTAAAATATAAAAAAATACTATTAACTAAATAAACTATATTAATATTTTGGTAAATAAAAAAAAAGTTCGATAATTTTTCAGAATAATATACTAAAAAATATTACACTTGTACCTATGGGTGCACAACACCTGCACCCATCGGTGCAAACGAACACCATCGGCCATGTCATTCCGCACCATCGGTCTCGACCATCTTCCTTCCGATTCCGGAGAGGAAGATAACCTTCAAAACATAATAAATGGTCTTTTAAAAGCTACTTTAAACCCCAAAATTCGAATCTAAATTTCAAACCCATCAAACAATCCAAATAAACAATAACAAACCTAAAAACAACCTAAAATCAACCCAAAAAATATAACTATAAAATCAACCTAAATAATTTTTTTAAAAAAAATCACCTTGTGAGGAAGAAGATCGTCGCATTTTTTCACGATAGTGGAGGATGAAAAAAGGATATTGGTGACGACTCAAAAATTTTAAAACTCGTTGGAATTTAGTTTGCTGGATTTTAGAGGAAAAAAAAAAACGAAGGGTAAAAGGAGTTTGGATTTTTTAACTAAATTGCGAGTATCTCACCCTAATATCTCTTATCTATTATCGATTTTTTTCTAAAAATTTGAAAGTTTATTTTACCTATATAGACCCTTTGCGAAAACAAAAAAGTTTTTTTTTTTTAAATTTTAGAGTATGGTTATATAAAAAACATCTCATTAGCAAAATATTTAAAAGAAAATCACTCTTATTTTGAAATCTTATATATGAAGGGACCGTATAAAGTGAATTTGTTTCCATAGCCAAAATCGACAAGCATCGAAGTCGAAAGTAAATACCGCCTCATTCTACCCTGTCGGATTACCATAATGAGTATGCCGGCGATTCCTAGAACCGAGTCGCCTCACCATCGTCTTTACGATTTCGCCAAACTTGCCCTAATCAAGATCTTCGTTCATCCCTACGCCACGGTACGCGCCTTTTTGATACTCATACCAACCTATAATAAGATACAATGCTGTTTATCAAGGGGGGTTTTGAAAAAAATGTGTCAAGGTATGTGAATTATACTGTGGAGGAGCAGCTGATAGAGACAAGTGGAACGGAGCTCCGATTGGACACTACATCGGAATCGGTATCAGTATAATTTGTGTATATGTGTATGAGTATGATGATAGATAATTAATGTGCTAAACGCATTTTTTTTAACAGATGTATCGAATTCGGGAATTAGTGAGGTTCGAGAAGCATGGGAGAGTCAGCGGAAGAACTACGATGCTGAATTCATTGAAGCCGATCCTTGCACAGTACCAGCTACTCTCTCCCTTTCTCTTTTACTGTATCTATTCCGTTTGATAATGTTTATGGATTTATAAGTAGCGTGTGTGCGTGTCCAGGTGAAATTTTGAGCTTATAATGTTTCTCTTGTGTTGCTTCTGAATTGGTTGATTGACATAGCCCATTGATGTTTGTCTTTCACAATACTATCGCTTGGTTTAGAATCTGTAGATATATCATAAGATATTTACTATTTAAATTATGTATCTAACAATCATCCAGCTTAGTGTTTTGAATTGTGTAAGTTCATGTAGAGAGCTTCCAAAGTCCACTATTTTTTCTCAAGTGTTCCATATAAAGGATTAAGACTGTTCTCCTAGGTAGTTGAAGTTACACTGAAACTGTATTGGCCCGTACTTGGGTTATTTGCTCTATTATTCTTTGTTTGGGAAGCATATATCTTTCATCCTATAATTGATTTGTCGTGCATTAAGGCAGTTTAAATTCAACCTCACTGGTAGTTATCCTAAGTAATATGAAAATGAGTGATTGACATGCAAATTATAGTTCTGATTGTTCGCATATACTTTTTCTGAAGTGTTTACTGCTTTGATAGGACAATTTGGAAATCCACTTGCAAGAGAAGGACAATCAGGCTGATGTAGTTTGCTGCCTGCAGCATCTACAGGTTCAGAAAATCTTAATTGCTTATATTTTGTAAACTGTATGTTCATTCTCTAGATAAAAGATATTATAAATAGGAAATAAAGAGAATATAAGAATCTAAGACGTTTGCATATGTGTACTTGCAGTTATGTTTCGAAAATGAAGAAAAGGCTAGGAAACTTTTAAATAACGTGGCATCTTTACTCAAACCCGGGGGTTATTTTTTTGGAATCGTTCCTGACTCATCTACAATATGGTATGAAATACTGAGATCCATGGCCTGTTGTTGATAATTTCCTTTGCATGCTCGGAGCTGCTATATGCTGTGTTACTGAATCCCATAAACTTGGTCTTCTTTTCTTGCTTGTGTTTTATTGCTCGAGCTGACCAATCAATAAGATTCCGATGAGGTGCTGCTAATCTAATCACCCATAGTACTTATATGAGTTATTCTAATTACTTTGTTCAGTTATGGATGATAATTCGATTCTGAACATTCTATATCATATGTTGATAGTATAATGGCAGTCCATTGCTTTGATAGCAAGTTCATGACTGAGAAACAAGATGTTCCCATATAATCCATCGAAATTATGCTTATTTGTTTTCGAGGTATACATCTTTAACATAGTTATTTTGTCCACTAGTCATGATTACTATGTGCTATAGTGCATCTAATGTATTCGATTTCAGGGTCATTCTTGCTAATGATCTTTCTTGTGAGTTTTTCACATTAAGTTAAAAGTTGCGGCTTACCCTTCAGTTGGCAATACAGGGCCAAATATCAGAAGAATGTTGAAGCATACCACAACAGGATCAGTAGTATGAAACCAACCAGTTTTCCTAATAGCATTAGATCAGAGTCTTACATGATTACTTTCGAAGTTGAGGAAGAAAAGTATGAATCTCTTCTTAAAAATGTAATATTTTTCACATCTATATGGTGTTCTTAACCCATCCGAATCTTTTACTTCATTACCCAGGTTTCCGCTATTTGGGAAGCGGTACCAACTCAAATTTTCTGGTGATACCTCTGCTGAAATGCATTGCTTGGTTCATTTTGCTAGCTTGATTAGGTAGGTCCTTCTGTTTCATTTACTTATTGTATCTGCGCGTTTCCTATATCTTTCTAGTAGCACATACCAATTTATACCGTAAATCACTCATTATGTTAAAGTTGGAAATTTGTATTTCTTTATCTCCAAAAATTACCTGGCTACTGCAGAGATATTATATTTTCTATGACATGACAACTGGTTTGACTTTTTCTCCCTTTTATTTTTCTTTCTAAGTGAATCAACTGCGTTTGTACTTTGCAACTCAGGTTGGCAAGGGAAGCTGGTCTTGAATATGTGGAGATTCATAATTTAACTGAATTTTACGACGATAATAGGTATGTTCAGTTTTTCTTCTTCTGTTCTTTAACATTCTTCTGTATTGTAGACACTAATTTGTATTTTTATTATTTTTCAAGAACCCTGTTCGCAGGCATGCTGATGAACGCGGGTCCTAATTTTGTTGATCCAAGGGGGAGACTCCTGCCTCGAGCATTTGATGTGCTAGGTGTTTCCTCTGTCAACTTTGTGTAGTTATATACATTATTAGTTTACGTATATTGATTCTAAAATTATGACCTTTTCTGTACTGTTTTGCAGGTCTGTATACCACATTTATTTTCCAGAAGCCAGACCCAGATCTTGCACCTCCCCTTGCGACCCCGTTTGTGTTTTATGGAAATTCTACTCATGAAGAGGCAAGTACTTCTCATTTTCTGTCAACTAATTCAGTTGTTTTAGATATTATTTAAAGGCATGACTAAAACATTGCTAATTTGCAACTCTGATGATAGTTTATAGGGTCCATTACCATCTAAGATCGAGTCTAAAATTCAATTACGACTTAATATCCAGAAAACCGAAGTTACTAGTAGATACTTGTGATATATTTTATACCAAAAACACCCACTTACCCAAGAACATCAAACACGTGTACGTTTTTTTTGTGATTTAAATTTTCGAAAGTCTATTTTTCAAACCGTAGCTCGAAAAAAAATTCAAAAATAATATTGATTTTGTTTTTTTAAGACGAACAAACTAGATCCATGAATGATATTTTTTATTATATAAAATTTCAATCTAGTTATATAAAAAAATTCAATAACTTTTTATCTAGATCCATGAATAATATTATTATGAGTATTGTGCAAAATCAATTTAGTGTAAAATTTTGAGTGCTGGGTGCAATAATTTATACATTCGTCGTGTGTATTGTGCAAAATTTTGCATGACTGCCATGGTTGCCAACAAAACTCAAATTGGGCGAGAGTTGCCATCTCTTACAAAATAGCATCCAAATGAACAATACCACTAACAGAGAGTCAACCAAACAACTATATATATACATATAAATTTAAATTTTATAATTTAAAACTTCAAACTTAAATATCTAGCAAAAAAAATATCGGTTTTTTATTTAAAAAAAGTTTACTTTTGAGTTTGTAGTAAGTATTATAATGTGTTGTGAAGTCAGATTTTTAAAACAAAGATTTTTAAGATGGGTATAGCTGAGAGGTTTTAGATTATCTTTTTTGGAAAATATGAGCATTATGGTGGTTCTAACCAAAAAACCTTATATAGTCAAAGGTAAAATGGTCAAAAAATTGCGAGGTATAAAAAAGCACAGGGTGTGATATGTATACATGTATACAAAATAGGACGAGATAAGACCTAGCTCTTTTATCTGTTTACCCTAGTCTTTGTCTCTTAATCATATGACCTAATATCAACTTATGGTTCCATTATTGTATCATGCGCTTGAGACATTGCAGATGTATGGCTGGAGAGAAGATGACAAGACTGGGCAACTGGAGCCTCCTAATGGTCTTGGTAAAATATCCGAACAAAAAGGGATTTTGGGACCTGGGCCTCCCGATTTACGTTTTCTAGAGGCTCTTTGACCTGTTAGGTTATTGGAACTGCGACGAGGAAGATCATGAGACTTATCATCGTTAGGGAAGTTACTACATGTAGGAAGTACTTTTAACAAGAGTAGGTGGCTCAATTCTATACTTAATTCTTTGGTAAACAACAATAGTGGTACACTCTCTGTAATTTCGACTGGCTTGTGTCTGCAAATTGTAAAATCGTGTGCTAGATTCTGGCATATAGGTTGTGTAAATTGTATGTAAATTTTAAATGATAACTAAAACAACGAAGTGAAAAACAGATTTAAGTAGTAGTAACTTTAATGGTGACTTAAATAATGAACCTACCTAGTCTGTCCGTAATGAATTCCACTACTGTTTTACATGATAAGAAAACAAAAACATGATAAGAAAACAACGGTCTAAATTACAGTTTTGATAAGTAGAGTAGTTAGCAACCAAGTCTAGGTTATACAACTACTCTTGACAAGTAGAGTAGTTAGCAGCCGAGTCTAGATTATACAACTCATCACGTATATTTTGGCAAATTGCAACACGATCATGTGGTTTTGTCACACCTATTGCCTTGCCATGATCCAAAGTAAGCTTCAAAACTGATTCATCAATTCTACTCTTCGACCCTGCCCCTACCTGCAAAAACAAGATGATTAGAACAGGGAGTATAACATATGCGTATCACAACTGCACTGCTAATCTCTTGTTTTCTCACCGCATTACGATAATGGGCAGGCATTGGTAAAAGGCTTTTGACGATGAGCGATTTGCCTTACCTGCACCAAATACGTACTGGAAATAGCAGCAATCAGAAGCTAACTCGAATACATTTTCCATATTTGATCACTACATCATAGACACAAGTGTCGGTCATTAAACTATAATGTCATATATGTTAGCCAGCTAAGTTTTTCATAAGCAGGCAAAGATTAGAAGGTTAAAGAGAATATTAACTCCAATAGATATCTATATTACTTCAGTGGCACCGCTTACTGTCACGCGCGTTGAATTTGGAGAAAGTATTACATGATTGGGATAACAACAGATGTCACAGGCCTTGTTGGTCTGTACTTGGCGATCAATCTGTCTTAGTAGTATCAAAGGAGAGTTAATATTGTATACACAAATCACACAGAAAATAAAACAGTATGAGAGACAGATGAAGACACAAAGGCAAGACAATAAGGAAACACGGACACAAATAGGACCAACATGCCACACAAGCCAAAGGGACTCTGCAGAATCAAAAGAGAGACATGGACCTTGCAGCTTTCTCCAAACAAAGTAATGCAAATGATAACTGAGGGCCTTAACGTCGATGGCTGCATGGACCTGGGTTATAAGAAAACACACTGTTTATACCAGAAAATATATCTCAGTTTTCAGAAACACTCTTTGGGTCATATAAAAACATTTGTCCGCCAATAACAGCATCCAAGCAAGAATTATGTCCCAGAAATTTATTGAACTGAAATAATAATATACTAAGAATTAAAGGAAATGTGTAGTGTTGGTAGATGCATGCAACTGAAGTAGAATCACGTCACGAATTTCAGATGATTCTGCTATTACTCAAACATCAGTTAAGTATGAAAGCAGATATTGCAGAGCTGCATGTAATATATAGAGTTTTAAACACATGAGACAAAGCAATACTAAGCTGGCTATATTGATTGAAATCCCACTCTTAACAGTTATTGCAAGGTATCTAACTTTTGATATATTTGTCTAACTGAAAGATGTCATCGTGTTTGTCTAATTGGAAAAAGGTATTCATGATCGAGGAGCAAATTATGGAGTTAGATCGTGTTTGTCCAATTGGAAAAAGGTATTTTAGGGGCATTCCGAGAATCGAACTCGGGACCTCTCGCACCCAAAGCGAGAATCATACCACTAGACCAAATGCCCTATTGTTGGTTATTGTTAAGTAGAAACTAGATATTCTAATTTAACAAGCTGCGCCGAAACCCTCTCCTCCCCACCGAAAGCTCTCAAAATCTGTAAAAAAAAAAATCAAAATTTCTTAAATCCGAACAAGTCAATATATGAATCTTATACCTATTCATGTAATTTTTATACAATTTAATTAGGTACTTTAATGATATTTAGAGTTATAGGTTCTTTTTGAAAAAGTCGAATTTTCATCTAAATGTTTTTTTTTAGTCTAGTTATTGTCGACATTTTGGTATGTTATCTGTTGATTGTAGTTGAGTTTTTAAGGATTTAGAGTTGTTCGTTTACTTTGCAAATTTGGACAAATTGCGAGTATCCAACTCGCAATGTCCCCGAAATTACGAAGTGGGTATTCGCAATTTTGGGCAAATTGCGAGTTGGGTGCTCGCTATTTGTCCAAATTTTCGAATACCCACGTCGTAATTTTTTTTTTTTTTATCACATTTTGGAATTTTTCTTTTAAATTTTACACCATTCATTGGAAATGACTAATGCATTATATTGGTGGGGAAAAAATTAAGTTTCGAACTCGTAAACTTAAAAAAAATGAAAAATGACAAAATCAAGAGAGTTTCGCGAGTAGAAAGTGTCTGATTTTGACAAATTGTAGCGTTGCAAGCGCTATATTCGCACTGAAATTTCAAAAAACACGAAATTATCCTCTTTTGGGGTTTGGAGATGGTCCGTCAAACGCTCATCCTCCTCCTTGACAAGAAATCATTCATATTGCAGCTCAACTCTTCGTTTAAATCGCTCAAATCCATCGTGTTTTTTAGAAATTTAGTTTAGTTAGAGAAGGAAAACTTTAGGAAGAGTAAGAAGAAAAAGTTGGTTTTTGATTAGAACTTTGGTTTTATACATATAAAGAGTAAAATGGTAAATTCACATTACAGAAAAAATTTGAGATTTTTGGGTTAGCCAAAAAAAAGTTCTCAATATAGCCCTGCCCTAACATCAAATGTAGCAGCATTAGTCAAGAGAACACACATAACTCTTAAGTCTCTAACAATAGAAGGTTGACTCAGACTAGAACGCTTTCTCTTATTCAAAGCTCAACTTTACATAGCAAGATCATCCAATTCTGTTGCATTCAAATACAGTAATTATATAGTAATTACAGTCATTTATTACTTTAACAATAATGATAACACCAGTGCACATCTTCCGGGAAAGATTGCATAATTCTGAAACAAAACAACTAGAACAGCCTGTGTGCTTCTTCATCTGGTTTTGAACCATCCAACCATTCTTGATGCATGTGCATCCAGCAGAACTCATCTGCCTGCATAACCATACGACGCGCTTAAATAACTTAAAATCTTACCAGAGTAAAATTGATCGTGAAAAGAGGACTAGTATGTAAATATTTACAACATCAAGTGTTGTTCAATATCTTAGTAAATAACAAAGTGCACCATCCAGTTTCTTAAACCTCTAGTGGTTACAGATTATATATAATAGTGCTAATTTATACAATTTTATTTCTAAAGACTTTTCATTGTTGATTCCTACATCCACAAATGTACAAAAATAGTATTGCATTTTTCTAGATAATCTATACAGCGCAAAAGGTTTATATATTAAGGTTTCAAGTGAGTATCTAAATCTAAACTATAGATCAGAGTTGGATGGTTGTAGAGCAGTAGGGATAAATTTACAATCGTTACCTTCGAACTAAACAGAAGTTTTGTGCGACGACAGTGTCGTTCTTCCCCTGGAAACAGTTGAGCAGCTAGTTAGTAACCAAAGGAAATTAAAGAACGGAAGGAAAAAAATATTCCTGCTTTATAGTTAACGAAACTCTTAACCCATCTAACCAAAGGTTTAAACATATACAACGGCATTGATACCGAATTAAAAACTACTCCAGTTCTACTGTTTATCCAATGCTTAATGGAATCCGGCCTGCTGTACTAGAAAACCAGGTTACTTGACTCTTTCTCCTAAAATATCTTCTTCCATCTCTTGTTTCTTCGGGGTGGATTGAAAAATATAAAAACTTCCGACTTTCGAAATTTTAGTTGGATGACGGAATACTAACATGTTTGATAGACATGAACATTTTAAATAAGTTCATCTCAATCGGAAATGAATTGTTTTCGGACGATTTCGGTTTGGATAGATTGTACTAAGATACTAAAACTATTTTTTTTATTTCCATACAGAATACATATATAGTAGTCCTTGTTTTTACTAATATACCTATTTCTTGGCAAGTAGGAATGGATTTAGAAAGAAACGTCAAGAAATATGCTTCGGCCACCTTTAATTTTGTTTTCATTTGGTGTGTTCATGTAACTACACTTCTATTTTTATAGAAATTCTTGACTTAGTCCCAATTATTCATTTTAATTGAGCAATAATTGGGGACCTGACTTGTTCCGGACATAACAAAAGTCTTAAATGATTGTAAGGAAAGAAAAATCTAGCAAAATAATTAGTTCTCACCTAACATCTCCCACTTATCGAATGTTACAACACACGAGTCTAAGCCAATTTGTGCCGAGGATACTTTATCCAGCCAAACGCAGAATTTTTTTCCTTGCATATCCCCATAAACTGTAAACATATCATCGATGCACTCGGTCATAGGCCGCTCTACTCCAGAGGGATGAACAAAAATGCTCGAGGGATGCTTAAGAATGTCAAAACAGCAAACGATCAGGTACTCCAGCAAAACTGTAAAGACTACAAAAAAAAGAGGGATATAACAAGACTTACAAAAAGAGATTTTAGTGTCTGTATAGATTGCTCAGACTTCTCTACATCTGCAAGTCGCCATCTCTCGTAAAAGATAAAAAACTTCAGTGCTTCATTACAAGAATAAAAACTTTCCGCTTCTGATTTCTCCAACCCTCGAATATCTCTTGGGGATACAGTTGGACCCAGATTAAATTTACCAATAGCTTCTATGATTCCACTTGCACATCTCTCGGTTGCATGATATATTTTTGGATTATTCTTTGTATTTTCTTCATGCCACTTGAGTAATTCTTCCATTGCATTGCTAACCTGCGATTTTTTTGCTTCATTTAGTTTTTTTTTCTAAATGACGCAAATATGAAGTTAAAGGAAGCATAAAAAAATGCTAACCATCACGCCGTGGACTTCGGGAACACTGAATAAATCAGCATCATTTCCAGAATCACCACAAACTAGAGTATTAACAGGAGTTTTTCCATTGGCTTTAAATTTTTCAAGCAAGTAAATCAAAGCCTGGCCTTTGCCAGCACGTTTCGGCAATACGTCCAAGGCCTCTCCGCCACTATAAACCAACTTCGCATCTAACTGGAAAGACAATAACAAAGATTACAGGGAAAGTAAAAAGCAAAAAAACATACGTTACATATAGAAAATTTATAATGAACACTATTATACTTACTCCACGTTCGTCAAGACGTTCTGAAAGAGCTTTCATTGTTTCCACAGCATTATCCTTTTCCATAAAGAAACTTACTTTGTGAGGTCGTTGAGATTCTTCTCGCTGTAATAAATCCAGAATATTCGTATTAAATTTGAAGGACTCCAAATGTCACTCTAAATATCATCACCAACACATTTCACTACGCAAACAGAACATACTTGTAGTTTAAGCTGCGGAAATTTATCTGTTTCCTCCAGGACTGTAGCTATGTTCCATTTATAATCCAGATACGCGTCCCATGTATCATCGTTTACCATTGTTTCACCATAAGCTATCTCAGTCCCCACAGATGTTATGAGTATATCCGGGGTCAAGAGCGGCTTACTTTTCCTTATCCATCCATAAGTTACACGTGCCCTTCCCGTGGAAAAAACTAGCAGAGAATCACGGCGGTAGTAAGCTTCCCATAAGGCGTTAAACCTAAGAAGAGATTGGCTTTTCAGATCACGATGATCAACCTAGTAATCGCAAAGTAAAACTCCATAATCAGAATGCTGAGAAACCATGGAGGTAAGAATGTTATACAAAGAAAGTAACAGAATAAATCAAACCCTACCAATGTCATATCAAGATCTGTAACTAACATAAGGTTTGCAGATCCATTTAGTGTTTCCATTTTTACTCTTGACCAAACTCAGCAAACCTGAAAAAAGTATTCATCTGATAAATGGATAGTGAAGTGAAGGCAAGTGAGCATAAATCAAACACTTTTTGTATCTTCAAGTCATATAAGTCTAGATAGATGTAAGAAAAACATAAAATTTTCCTTATTTTCTTACTAATATACATATAGAGACATGAAGAGTGAAGTTCAAGTAAGTCATAAATTTTATATTGGGTTTGATAATGAACAAAACAAAATCGAAGACTCAGAAAGCATATTCGAGGGGGATGATGAATAAAGCAAAACTTGAAGAATCAACAAGCATACTCGGGTCCGGGTTCTAGACATACGATATTCCTCAAAAGAATGTGTTTTTTTCTCTAGCTAAATCGATTACTACCATTTTTTGTTATTGATCGATTATAAGTTATAATTGAAGCCGAAATTCAAGGCGGAATGAGTAAGGATGGGAATGTAAACGAAATGCAAAAGAGTAGATTTACCTGCGAAATCAATTGGAGACGACGACTAATGGAGTGTTGGTATTGGGTTTGATGCGTGTTTAGTTGGATCGTCGATTTTAATAAGTTTAAGTCGGAGTCTGACTGTAATTTTCAAAGGAGAAAGTTTAAAAAACTATCGTGAGTAGAGAGTACTAAACTAATCAAGGTAAATCATACTATACTCATCAAAAATATTTAACTATTAGGTGTACCTACTCTGACACATACAAAAATATTTAACTATTTTAAAGGAGAATATAATAAAATATGGAAAAAAAGTTTAGGCCTGATGCGGAAAATTTGGTTCTAATAATTTTTTAAAAACAAAACTTTATTTTATAATGATAATTTTGAATTTTAGTATATGTAGTTTTTGAGCTAGATTTAGTTTGAACATTTTATATTATTTATGTACCCGAATAAGTGTTGTCAATTTCTTCATTTACATAAATAACCACAGAGGGTTTTGTACCCGAGTTGCCAACTGGCATAAAAACATTCAGACCACCATTGGACTTCCCCCGCTCCACCGATGAGTCTATAGTGCTATTGCCGAACTTTGTCAACTTTTGTTAGGGTGGCGATCAAAGTCCCACATTCCACATCGGTTAAACATGAGAAAGATCAATGGTTTATAAGTAAAAACATATCTCAATTGGTATGAGGCTTATGAGGCTTTTGGTAATGGACCAAATATTTGAATAAAATAAAATTAAAAAGGCTTTTGTTTGGACTTTCTCGGCTACATCATCCTCTCACAAGAATTCGTCCTCTTCTCCAGTTGAAGGAAACAAATAGTTTCGAAAACATTTTCATAGCCTGAAGACAAAATCCCCATGTCCAGTTGATGAAAAAAAAATAAAAATGGTTTTGAAAACCTCTTCATAGCCTGAGACAGCATCTCGATAAGCAGTAACCGGTCAATATGATCGTCATTGAAACGCCTAGTGTGTCTCCCGCATACCAAACGATCTTTGAGATCTTCATGGCCGTATGTTGTTCTCTCCTTTAGACCTTGAATCAGATGAAATCAAGATTCAGAAACATGCTTGACCCGTAGCAGGAACTGATGACGCGGCGGAAACTGAAGAAGAAGCAACGATAGATGAAACCCTAATTCAAGGGTAACATGATGCAACCCTAATCTAAGGGTAACAAAGAGTGAAACACAGATAAAAAATCTATTATTCCAAAAACTTAAAATAACTTAAGGCATATGAGGCTTTATATAAGAGCTTCTCAAAACCCTAAATTATAATACAAGGAAATAAAGTAAATATTTTAAAATAAAATAAAATAAAATAAAATCTTATTATAATTAGATTTGATTTAAATACATAAGATATTTGAATAAAATAAAATAAAATTAAAAAGGCTTTTGTTTGGACTTTCTCGACTACATCACGGACCCCCATATTCCCAACACGTGGTTGAGCCATTTTGTCTTTCCTTCGTATATATTTTGTACTTGAGTCATTTTGTGATAATTGCATAGTATTTTATAACAAAATTGGTATGAGAGCCACGTGGTGAAATTAAGGCTTTTGCAATTAGGGTTTCACAATGACGTCTACAACAACAAAATACATGATTCAAAAATTTGATGGGGGATCCAGCTTTGCGTTGTGGAAGATTAAACCGAAATCTTCATTGGTACTGCAAGGGCTGTGGAAGGCTGTGGAGAATAAGTTACGAGAAGAGATGAAAGAAGAGGAGAAACAAGATCTTCAAGAAAGGGCTTTGTGCTGGATTTTAATGAGTGTGAAAGACAATGTGCTTCGCGAGATTAGTGGTGAGAAGACTGCTTCCTGCGCATGGAAAAAGCTAGGAGATTTTTACTCAGAGAAATCAGTGGTGATAATTGCATAGTATTTTATAACAAAATTGGTATCAGAGCCACGTGGTGAAATTAAGGCTTTTGAAATTAGGGTTTCACAATGGCGTCTACAACAACAAAATACATGATTGAAAAATTTGATGGGGGATCCAGCTTTGCGTTGTGGAAGATTAAACTGAAATCTTCATTGGTACTGCAAGGGTTGTGAAAGGCTGTGGAGAATAAGTTACCAGAAGAGATGAAAGAAGAGGAGAAACAAGATCTTCAAGAAAGAGCTTTGTGCTGGATTTTAATGAGTGTGAAACACAGTGTGCTTCGCGAGATTAGTGGTGAGAAGACTGTTGCCTGCGCATGGAAAAAGCTAGGAGATCTTTGCTCAGAGAAATCAGTAGTAAACCGATTATACTTGAAGAAACGTTTGTATGATTTCAGATTGAAAGAAGGTATGTCCATAACAGAGCACTTAGATAATTTCAAATTAATTATAATGGACTTGGAGAACATAGATATCAATATTGAGGATGAGGATCAAGCTTTGTTTGTATTGAGATCGTTACCAGCTCCTTATGAAAACTTCGTAGATACCATTATGTATGGTAAGGATAAGTTATCGCTAGCAGATGTCAAAGGGGCACTGAAATCAAAAGAGATGAGACAGTTACAGCCAGACAATCAAGCTGAAGGGGAAGGTCTTATGACTAGGGGAAGATCTAAAAGTAAAGCGAGTTCTTTAAGAAGGAAGAACTGGAGGTCCAAGTCAAGGGTGAAGCACTCAAACTGTTATGAATGTGGTGAGCAGGGTCATTATAGGAGAGATTGTCCGAAACTGAATGGTAAGAAGGGAAATCAAAAGGAAAATGCAGCAAATATTGTTGAAGGTGTGAACGATTCCGACGATAGTGAAAACAGCGGTAAAGGAGATGTATTGTCCGTGAGTTCAGACTTTGGGCAAAATTCTTGGGTACTTGATACTGGTGCTACATATCACATGTGTCAGTTCAAGCAGTGGTTTGATACGTACAAGCCAATGCAGGGAACTGTCTATTTAGGGAACAATCATTCGTTGACCGTTGGTGGTATTGGTAACGTCAGAATCAGAATGTTTGACGAGGTTGTTAGAATCTTGACGTGCTGGCATGTTCCTGGGTTAAAAAGAAACCTGATTTCTTTTGGGACTCTAGACTCTTGGGGTTACAAGTACCATGCATAAAATGGCGTAATCAAAGTGACAGAAGGCTCAATTGTATGCATGAAAGGCAGTTTGCAGAATGGTCTTTACATTCTCCAGGGGAGTGTTGTTATGGGAGATGCTGTAGTAGCATCATCATGGATTAATAGCCAAAGTAGGCATGATCAAAATAAGTTGTGGCATTGGCGTCTTGGTCACATGAGTGACAGAGGATTAGCTGTTTTGGGAAAGAGAGATTTGTTGAAAGGGTATAAAGCAGAATCATTTGGATTTTGTGAGCACTGTGTGTTTGGTAAACAAACTAGAGTCAAATTCAGCAAATCAGTTGTAAGAAAGACTAAAGGCACAGTGGACTACATTCACTCAGATCTTTGGGGTCCAAACAGAATTCCATCCAAGAGCGGAGCCAGATACTACATGAGTTTGATCGATGATTATTCAAGGATGGTGTGGGTTTACTTTTGAAAACGAAAGATGAGGCATATTCAACCTTTGTCAAATGAAAGACGATGATTGAGAAGCAAACATGAAGAAAAATCAAACGTCTTAGGATAGATAATGGGTTAGAATATTGCAGTCGTGAGTTCAACGAGTTCTGCGAAGCTGAGGGAATAGTGCGCCATCGCACTTGTTCTAGAACACCACAACAGAATGGAGTCGCGGAAAGAATGAATAGAACCCTTTGTGACAAGGCACGAAGTATGCTCTCACATTCTGGTGTGGGAAAGGATTTTTGGGCTGAAGCTATCAATACAGCGTGTTACTTGGTGAATCGGTCTCCATCAACGGCTATTGATTGTAAAACTCCTTTTGAGATTTGGTCTGGATCATCGGCTGATTATGAACATTTGAGGGTGTTCGGTTGTCCTGCATATGTTCATGTGAGAGATGGTAAGCTTGAGCCGAGGGCAAAGAGATGCATATTTCTAGGATATGCTACTAGAGTGAAGGGATATAGGTTATGGTGTACCTCTCCAAAGTCTCCAGGTTTTCTCATCAGTAGGGACGCTACTTTTAATGAGTTTGCTTCTATAGACAGTCAGAAGGAAATAAGAGAAATGGTCGAATCAGGATCGGTTGTGAGTAAACATGTGGAGCTTGAAGTAGAATCAGTTCCTAGCAGGTCCAATTATTCAAGTGGTTCTGAGGTGGATCCAGAATCAGGAGGTGAAGCGTCAGCATCAGATGATAGTGACGATGATGCGCCTGAACCAGAACAACAACCTTATAGCATAGCATTGGGCAGAGAAAGAAGAGATATTAGACTTCTAAAAAGGTATGCGAATCTAGTTGCATATGTTCTGTCAGTTGCAGAAGAAGTTGAGATGCAGGAACCTAGTAGCTACAGAGAAGCTATAGCGAGTTCAGAGCAGATCGATAGATTGGTGCTATGGGGTAAGAGATTGAATCTCTTCAAAAGAATACTGTGAACGTTGGTTTAACTTTTAAACAAGACCGATATTGGTGAATCGCTGAATGATATTGCAGGATCATTGGTTGGTTTTGTTGATTCTGATTTTGTAGGTGATATGGATAAAAGAAGATCTCTGACTGGATATGTATTTACTCTAGTTGGGAGTGCGATCAGTTGGAAAGCACAATTGCAATCTACTGTAGCTTTGTCTACAACAGAGGCAGAGTACATGGCAGTAACAGAAGCAGTTAAAGAGGCAATATGGTTGCAAGGTTTGGTGACAGATTTGGGCTTGGATAAGAGTACTACAAAAGTGTTTTGTGACAGTCAAAGCGCCATACACCTTACAGGGAACCAGATGTACCATGAGCGTACAAAGCACATAGATGTCAGGTATCATTTTATTCGTGATATAATATCAAAGGGAATTGTTGATGTGAAGAAAATGTCTACACACGATAATCCAGCAGATATAATGACCAAGGCAGTATCAGTTCGAAAGTTTAGGGAGTGCCTAAACTGGATCGGTGTTCGCACTATAGAGTGAATGCCTTAAGGGCATTTGGTGAGTCCGAAGAAGAGAAGATTCTTTGTTGATAGTGAAGAAAGGATATTTGCCTCAAGGGAAAGATTTGTTGTGAATGAGTCGAATAGTGCCTTGACAGTGTACTGTGTCCGGCAGTACAGTTTTGTGTTGTGATAGTGATATTGTCCAATCACTTGAGTTAGTCTTGTGGTATGAGCCCATTAGGCCCATAGTCTAGTAAGTCTATTAATATCCTATAAATAGATTACTAGGGCGACACAAAACACAATCTGAAATCTGTAACCTTTTCTATCATAGTGAAACTCTTTCTCTGGCGGCGCCCGTGGACGTAGACAATTGTCGAACCACGTTAAATCCTGTGTTTCATTTAAATCTTTCCTTCGTATATATTTTGTGCTTGAGCATTTTGTGATAATTGCATAGTATTTTATAACAAAATGCAAAGCTGTGAAGGCCTTCGGGTGCCAAAGCGGACAATATCATACTAGTGTTGAGATCGTGTTGTTCTTACTTATATACGGAGGCGGACTATGCGGACCAGACCCGCATATTCCCAACAACTCTCCTTCACAGAGGATAATGAGAGGCTCGAACTGCAACTCATTGAGGATAATAGATCAGTCGACGTTGCAAGGTCCAAGACTGATCCCAACAATCTACAATGCCTGCATACAGTGGCGGAGCCACTCTAGGGCTACCAGGGGCTGGAGCCCCCCCAGGTCCCGCCACTATAATGATGCAGTAGTTATATTCTGTTACTTAAGTGTTTGATTTTCATTTTTAATTTTCATATTACTTTATTTTTTATAATTATAAAATATAATTAATTTTAAAAAAAAAATCAGCTTTATTTTCCTATAACAAAATAAAGATTAGTAAGTGGAAGTTAAAATAAATTATTAAAAGTATAACAAACTTAGAAATTAAATAAAATGATAAATAATTAAAACATTGAAACAGAAAAAAAGAGAAGTTGATATTTTTATAATATTTGTGAGAAATTAAAACATTGAAACAAAGCCATCACTGAAATAGAAAAAGATTTGGTCTAAAATATTTTGTAAATTTATGTTATTTTTGTTTACAAAATAGTTGGAAGAAGACTATTTCACAATAGTTTGTCGTCGTACCGGTAGTGAGAAATTGATGTTTTTAGAATTAACACGCTGTTGTTTTTAGAGCTAGATAACGCATTCAAAACTAATAATAGAACTAGGTTTGGCGAAACTATTGAAAAATATTTCGGAAGATATGTATAAATTTTATAGTTTAACCCCCTAATTTTCATTCCCGGATCCGCCTGCACACAAAGTTTTTCATGCCAAGTTGTCCATTAATGTTGTCAATGAGCCGAGATATAGAAAACGCAAGTCAGTCTCAGCAGCCGAACCACCCATTATTGAAAGGGTCGAGCCGAAAACAATCACAACCATAAAACTAGATAGTAGTTAAGCCACATTCGACAAAATGATTGGATATTTATTGTATACACTGACTTCTTAGTCGAGCTACAGATTAAGGAAAAGATTCCCAAAGACGTTAAGGTCCGGCTTCTTGAGTCCCGGGAGACACCGGCTTTACGATTTACCGAGTTAGAAGAGTTCGTAACTCAATTTTTGTCCAAATATTTCCATACTCGATTCATGCATGAGAACTTATTACGTTTTTGGTTTCAGCCAGTGTTAACGAGTCGTCTAATCCTCAAAATTCCACTAAGGCCGTGTTGAGGAAGGCTCATACTGAAGCTCAAGTATTCAAAGCTATCGGAGCTCTTTCGACCCACTTATTTCTCCTGACAAGGGCTAGGTGTCCGAGAAAACGTCTAAAAGTTTAAAGGTATACTCCTCCGCTGAAACTTATAAAAATGAATGACTATGAAGGAAGCTCCCATCCGGGTCCAACGATGGGCAAGCTAGCCAGTGTTTGCTGACGGATTGGCGAACTCTGCCAAGGTTGTTTATTTATTGTTTTCAGCAGGGATAGGTGGGTCATCCTATGTTGGCCCCCGAGCAGGGTCGGCCATAAAACAGGACACTATGGGGAATCATGGGACGAAAGAGTCTTTATCGTCCATTGTTTAAAGGTGCATTATTTAGGGCTTGTTATGAATATGTTTACAAATACAGTTAAGAAATCCCCATCGATCCACCAAAAGAATACGATGGTCGATGCTTGCATGGCAAGCAATGAAGCAAGTGTATCTCAACTTGGAGGTAAGTATCGTGTTCTCTGTTTCAGTTATTATGGGTGAATGTACCGCTATTTACTTGATGTATCCTCAATTATTTTCACAAATTATGTATAATATGTTCGACATGATTTGGGGCCTAGTTGAAGTACAAAAAATGCATATTCCAGTCATTTCCAGCCTAACCAAAGGCTGCAATCAATAATCAAATATGTTCACGATCTTGATGCAGAGCTTACTCGACAGAGAACCTCTAAAATTGAATTGAAGAACCACTATGAGTCGAGGTTAAGTGTGTGTGACGAGATTAATAAGCTTAATAAGAAAAATAAGAAGAGAGAATTTAAAGAGCGCGACACAAGATCTTGGACTTGGAGCAAAAATTGAAGGACATTAACGTTTCAAACAAGAGGTTATCGTGACGACCATGGAGTGAACACTTGATGCATTTGAGGATAAATGGGCCAAGATCCAAGCCGCAATGGTCCCGGGCTTCCATCAGACATATCTAACAACATTCAGTGGATATGTGGGTTTAATAGGTTTCAAATTTAATATTTTCTACTCCATGTCCCATTATATTTGTCGTTTTAAGGTTATACACGGGTAAGAAATGTTATAATTACTTTTCTTTTTATAAAAAGTGAAAAAGAAACCCACCCAATTGGTGGAAATCAATAAAAATAATAAATTTTTGCATTGGAATTCTAAAACGACAATTATTTTGAGACAAAACCAATTTTTTAGAAAGATAAATATTTTGGGACGGAGGGAGTACTAAAGACTGTCAACATTTATGGAGAACCGAGAATCGGTTAAAAACCGAAATTGATAAATAACGGAACAAATCGATAAATAAATAGGTAGAATCTATTAGGAATCGACAACCGATATGAAACCGAACCGAAAAAATCGATAAACTGATAGAACCGACATCGAACCAATAAAATTGCTAGAATCGATATTACCAAAATTAATAGTTAATTACCAATTTTTAGTACAAATCAAAAAATAACTTCTAAACTTTAATTTTTATGTTATATATTTTACTAAAAAATAGAAATAAAATTATAATTTTTTTTTAAATGAACTGGATCGATAAGGGTCGATAACGGATCGAACGAAACCGGACTGAACCAAAGTGGGATCGAACCGAATCGAACTCCGACCAAACCGGACCAGACCAAACTAAACCACACCGAAAGCTTAGTGGTCTGGTCCGGTTCCAAAAAATAGAAACGAAAGCTTAATGGCCTGATCCAGTCTGAACCAATAAGCTTAGTAGTTCAGTATGGTTTTGTCAAAACCCGGACCAAACCAGACCGATAATACCCCTATTACCGACTACAGTTTAGGTTTTACGTATTGGGTTAGAGCTTGCCATGCATCTCCTGTATACCTTTTAACACCCCTATTTTCAAATACAGTATAGGTTTTATGTATTTGGTTAAAGCTTGCCATGCATCTCTTGTATACCTTTTATCTATCGGGTTAGAGCTTGCCATGGATCTCTTGTATACCAAAAGACCTTCTTTAGTATACGATTACCAACTTGGAAGTTGCGATGGTGATTTTTAAAGCATACCAATTTCATATTAGGGCGTTGTAGTGTTAAATGCGTAAGTGTACATTTGTACGCTTCTCCCTTATGAAATCTAACTCTAATCTTGTATATTGGGCATTATTCTCTTTTGAATAATTTGTAATCCAAAAATAGGTAAAAGTTGTTTTTTTAGACAAAGGCATATATGTTGTAGACTAAGGTGAATGATATCCAAGGGGTGGTTCGACATGCCTAAAAAATATTATGCAAAAAATGAATCCACTTCTCAATCGAATTCTTTACATCTTGCGCGACCCTTGTACCAAGTTTCAGTTTGTGATTTCGACTTTTAAATTATACTAAAGGGTGAAACGGCACCAACAAGTGCTAAAAATGTCTATTGTGGGACAAAAAAAAGCAACCTAAA
The DNA here is from genome assembly GCA_036936605.1 of Limnanthes douglasii subsp. nivea. Classification (NCBI taxonomy): domain Eukaryota; kingdom Viridiplantae; phylum Streptophyta; class Magnoliopsida; order Brassicales; family Limnanthaceae; genus Limnanthes; species Limnanthes douglasii. The sequence continues at coordinate 54,734,032 of JAUPFV010000004.1, forward strand.
CATTTTGAAACTGCAACCTGTTGTCCATGGTGATCACATTTTCTATTCAAACCCTACAACAAAATATTAATCTTGATGAAAATGATTACCTAATTGGCCCTTATTATTACCAATGGCTATGTCTCAAACCACTTAGAGAAGTAATATATATCCTCACAATAAGGTACTGTTGGTCTCCTAATGCTTTAGAAAAGGTCCTGACTATACCCAACTCTCATTGATCATATATGAGAGCTTCATATATAATTTCTAACGACATTGTTGGATGGTGTATTAGATTTTAAAATTGGTGAAAAGTAGTGCATCTCTTAACCATTTATTAGATGCCAATCACTAGATCCAGCCAATATTAGGCTGCTAGGAGAACCCTTATAAATAAAATCTTATGTACATAATGAGGAAATTTTACCACCTCGTGGAGCTCTTCAAACATATCGTATGATTATTCAGGACCTAAGCACATAATTTGAAAGATCTAAACAATACATGGGCTTTAATGTTGAGGTCATTGGATATTGCCTTGTTTACTTATAAGGTTACGTGCAAGAACTATTTGTGTATAAGAGTTCGCCAAACACTTTCAGACTCAATGGAATGAATACTTCACCTTTTAGAGGTTTGGTTATTCCTTTTATTGATGGTCGATCTTAAAATATTACCCAAAATATGACTTATAGAAATGTTATCGACGTTAAAGAATCAACCAAAGAACTTTATAATCTAGGGAACTATTTAAAACGAATCCCTCACATGTATTCTCTTGTTGCCTAAAAAATTTCAAATTTAAAATGAGATTATCTTTACATTCCTCCTTTTGGTAGAGGGAAGGATTTATGAAGAGTTGTCATTGACTAACTAATTTAACCCTTCTTGTATTGTAATCACGTGCTAGCCGAAGTCCATCTATAACAGCTTCATATTCAACCTCGTTGTGAGAAACTTAAAATAAAAAATGGAGTTTATAGTGCATGGCTTTCCCTGAAAGAGATACTAACATAACCCCAACTTTATATCCCGAAGAAATCGATCCACCATCAGTTCGGACTAACCATTATGAGAATGGACTATTAGGGGAAGGGACATGTCTTTCTATTTGGAATACTATTACAAAATCCACTAATTCTAAAGCTTTGATTGCGGTCCTTGTTTTAAAAGTTTTATCAAAGTCCCCTAATTCCATCAACCATCACGTTAGGTCTTCGAATATATTTGGATTTTGAAGAATACTCTAAAAAAAGAACATTCACGTTACGTTTTTTTTTATATTTATAGTAATTGAATCAATACAAAGTATATATCTAAAATGACCTTTTAAAACTGACAAATGTATGGTTTGTCATCTTATAATAGACTTTGAAAACGAGTGACATTAACAACATATGCTGCGAATGTCGCACTTTTTCCATTGAGGAGTTATGTTGTTTGATTTGACAAATTATATGAAAACTATTAAATCTTATACTGAATCAATGATTGGAAATATGTGGTGTATTAATGGGACTTGGGTGACCCTTCACAGTGGTTTATTTGATTAGATCACATATAAACCCTAGATCATATTTGTTAATTAACTATGAAAATGCATTCCAACATTATATATAAGGGGGTTATAGGGCTATTATTTCCTTTTTGCTTTATTAACATCACAGTTTCTCTCTCAAAAATTTGTTCTCTTTAAGATCATGTAGTAAAGTGTGGTACTTTGACATTGTGTATCAATGTAATGCTCATTTTTACAACTTCCATGGATGTGGTCAACAAATAAGTCATGTTTCTCAATTTAGCTATCTTGTAGGGATGTATTGGCATCCGATAATCTGAATACCCGAATTTTAGTCACGTATTATCCATGTTCTTTTAGCATTTCCTTATGTTGTTAGAATTAGTAGCATTGGGGGGTTAAATGTAGCGTAACTTTAGATATTATTCGTTCATATAGTGAATTGATCACTTAATTGGACTCAAAGAACGACCAAATATTTTGTCATTGAAAGGAAAAAAGATAGTTCTTGTTGTAGTGCCTCTAATAGTGCATCGAAAACGTATTCTGTTGAAACTGAATCTGGCAGTCATATGTTTATTGATCGCGGGATGCTGCGTGACAAACCTGTCTTATTGACTGTTCAATGAAAATCATTAGCGATAAAGTCCTTGTTACCACACCCAAAACTATTGACCATGATATTGTAACAACCTATAAGAATTCAAGCCAAAATGCATCCTTTGTGGTAGCTTCCCAAGGTAGTGCAAAATAATGAGAGGTTTACCCTAATAATGACTTCCAAGGCTTTATTAAATTGAAATGTATATATCACAACGAATATGAGATATAAATAATGCAATACAAGAGAGGGATTATGAATGATGTTGTATTGCAGATACCTAAATAAGGAAGGTCTTCCAATTGGTGTAATGGAAGATGAAGTCTCCTTCTTCCATAGTATCTTGAATCAGAGCGTTCGTATTGTATTTCGTCCAAAATTATTAAAGTTTTTTTATACATACATATATGTTTATCTCAATTATATTCAAATTGTTAGAGGACATTAGTTAGTGTAATATAAACATCATTTATTTTAAGAATCTATTCATATTGTACTTTATTTAAAGTCACGAATAAATCCTTCTATTATTTTACCTTGAGTGTTATCCATAAGATCATATAAAGCTTACTGGACATAGACTACACATGGAAATGTATATTTTTACACGTTAGTGGAAATTGGGATTCCAAATCACCAGTAGGTAGTGGTGAAAAGATAAAATTTGTTTGATAGAAAATAAAGAATGAGTAGGACGTGTTGCCCATTAACTATGTATTTTTTACGTTTACTTATGTTGGGTAAGCCGTCGGTACTATATCATTCATATTTTTTCCTTTTTGTAGGTCCTGTGGAACTAAGAAAACTCTTTACAACTGCCTTATCGGGTGACGAACAAATACGAAGGCTTTGCATTGGGGTTGGTGAAGCATAGGATCACAAATTCCAAAAGCATTTCAACCGTGAAAATATGTATCGGGATTTTGGAAGTTGAAAGGGATAATGCGCAATAAACTTTCTTTGTACGAGACACTAAAATATACATTTAAAATGGTCGAAATAAGTAGTATGTTAAATGGAAAATCCATCCAATATTTTAGTTGAGAAACACCTCCATAGTGGCATATACATGCTAATTTTTTATCCATTTTTTTACCATGAATTTATAAATATAACTCATTTTTTTATTCAAGTTTAAAGTTTAGTCTCTATAATAAATGAGATGCACTTTGATTTCCAAACACACCTATAGTTATGGCTGTAAATCCGTAATAGATATCAACTTCAACACTTGTCACCTTAGTAATATAACTATACATGTATAATTTATACGTAGCTTATATAATATTTAGGGTGTTTACTACCATCATTGTTGCTTTACTTTATATATGACTTGCGTCATTTTGTTATTGGTGGTTTTTGGATAGATTTAATATATAGTTTTTTTTGTCATTCTAGCGATGTTGCCAAATACACCGACCGAATTCCAAATGTATCGGTCAACCTCCGGAGTTGTCGCACTATTCGTATAAGATCATCCAACTTTATTTGACATGTTCATATATAAAAAAAATTATAATATTATTCTCGTATATTTTATTACCTCTACCAAGACCTCGTCTTGTAACTTTCTATTAGTAATCGAAGATTAAAAAATATGTGAAAATATTTGTATCCAATTATATATTTTACTATTACCAAATCTGCTAACTTTGCATTTAAACATACATAGTCTGCGGTAATCTCTTCTTCTTTTTTAAATTTAATTAGAGACATGATGTGTACAAAATTTCAATGGTCGTGATAATATGCGAAAGAGCCCACTGACCATCTCGTTTCATTACCACATCATGACTCTTGTACCGTTTGAATTACAGAAATGCATAAAGATTGTTGAACTCCGACCGTTCAGCAAAATCATAAAATATTCCAATAAAATATCTCAAAAGTGGCTTCTGAAACTAACTCATGTGGCTCAAGAGAAAACAAAATCAATTGATACACATATGCAATATCATATTTATTTTTTTATAGTTGAATGTTGTATCTTAACCAAACCTTTGACTTTTTCTAAAAAAATTCAAAATTCAAATAACTTGACCAATTAAACACTTCAAACTAAAGTGTGTATTGTCGCCTTAAAACAAATGTACCGTAAGTTGAATATATCATACTTCGTAACATTAATATACCATGTTTCATAATTAAAAATTTCACATAAAGGATTATATTATATTCTTTACTTGAATATATCGTGTTTTGCAACTTTTATATATCATCTTTCACAATCGTGCATTTTTAAAAAATGGTTATACACAATTTTCCGGCCTCATTCATGTGATTCATAAATTTTTTATATTATTTTTGTATTTTAAATCATTAAATAAATAAATAAAATGGTAGTTTACAATATCACGACGAATTCGCACGGAAAGGCGACGAGTGTGAGAGAAGAAAAGACAACAAAAATATTATGAGGTAGTGTCCACTGAAATTAAATATACAAACATAGATGAAGTCAACAAAAGCCTAATAATCTAGGTGAATATTAAAAATGCAATGACACATCAGGTCCAAAAATGAACAAAGTACAACTGATGGTACCAGAAAGTTGGCTTGGGAATAAAGCTACCATCTGGAAAAAAAATATTTGAACAATAACAATGTCCAAAATGGCATATAGATGGAAAATTTAGAACTATAAAGCGCGATTAAAACCGCTTATCTGAATCAGCAACCAAACAACTCTTGACAGTCGTGAGCACTATAGTCAGAGAGCCTTCATTGCGGAGGAGAACTTGGAAAAGCATCGTCTATTGTAGACATGGTTAAATTTGGACACCCTCAAACATATCAAAATAACCGAACTACAATAATAACAACCATATAACAATAAAAACAATATAAATTAAAATACACAAAAATCTAAACCTGAAACCTAATTATCTAAATCTGAAACACCAATATCTAAATACACAACCCTAAATAAAAAATTAAAATAAATTAAAATACATAAATACCCAACATAGGTAAACTCACTCACACCATCTCACCCCATCCTCATCTTCTCGTAACTTTGTTTCTCGTAATTTAACCATATTTGTTTTGCAATTAGTTATTTCAAAAGATGGTTATAGTATGTTTCGTAACGCGAATATATCATTTTTTTCAATTTTAGTTTACTATAATTTCCATAGTATTTTTTTAGTAAAACAATAATATGTTTCACAACCTCACATACCATGTTTCAAAAAGTAAATATATAATGTTTGGGAATTTAAAATTTCTAAAAAAGAATAATGTTATGTTAACAAAAAAATATTTTCCTAATAGAATATTGTCTTAAATACTATTTTACTACTAACATACCATCTCGAGTAATATTTTTAAACTAATGTACGATCTTGAAAATTTATTCATTAATTTAACTTAACATAGTATTACTTATTGTTCGCTTTTTACCAAAATGCATGAAACAAACTTCTGTTTATAAGTTGTAATACATAAGTCTAGAACATTCTCGGTTGCTATTTTTAATTTTTTGAATGATACTTTATTTTTATAAGGTTTCCATTTATATCATAAACTGTGGTTGAGTCAACCACATTGTTATAAAGTCTTAAAACTCTTCATTATCCATGAATAATTTTTTTGTGGTGCATTCTTGTTGACATGTGATTCTAATAATATGCAAGTTATAGTTATAAATTTTTAATTTATAATAATTTTTATCAGCTTTTCGTTAAGGTTAGTTGTTAGGGCATTTAGCTAATGAGACAATAAAAAGAAGGGCTTTGACTTTTGGGGTGCTGATGGCTCAAGTCGCGGACCAAATTAAGGTTGAAGAATCTAGCAGAGTCTGAGGGACTCTAGTTAATACCTTGAATAATTTGGGATAGGCAACCAATAATCAGGGGTAGCCCTCGAATGGAAATAACAATGGAAATGGGAATAATCAGCAGTCGAGGCAGAAAAACAGCAATTTGCCTCCTCGGAGTGGTGGATATTCGAACCACACTCAATCTAACAATTAAAACAGGCCTAGGCAAAATACTTTGGTTAGGCCAGAGTACTATGCTGATTTAACAGAGAGTGTTTCTGTTATTTGGGATAAAACCAAAACTTCTGTGAACTTTAGGAAACCAACTCCTATCAGTAGACCGAGGGAAAAAAGGAATAATAAATTGTTTAGGTAGTATGATAACATTGTGAATTTTTAAAAAATAAATCTAATACTTAATTGAGAATGGGAAGCTCTTGACTTATGTGAAGTCACATGGAAGTGCATCGAAGAATAACGGTGTATAAACTTCGAAGGCTGCGCAGCCAGCTGAGAACTTGATGATTATGGATTCACAGGTTGAGTCATTCGATGCTTCAAATGAATACTTTGAGAACGATCCGAACAGGTTGCTTCTGATGGCAGTTGAGGAGCCTGTGGAGGTTGTTTCTGTAGAAAAGGGACGAGTCCGGGTATTGTGCAAGTTTTTCGAATCGTTAGCAATTTTTGGGGGCGATTCGATGACTGCAAATTCAGACTGCTCAAGGAAAAGGCATGTTGTCAACTTGATAACTCAAATTGAAGGAAGAATGTCAACGCATTTGTATGGGAAGAAAGACATTATTTTCATTCTATTTGATGAAGATGACTTGAGAGGAACTGCAAGACCACACGAGGATGCAGTAGTAATTGGAGCTGAAGTGGCTGGCGTCGAAATTCGACGTGTATTGATTGACACTGGTAGTTCTGCCAATGTTCTTTTTAAGTCCACTTATGATAGGATGAGAAACCCTCCTCGGATTACTCAATCAGACCGTACAATTATTGGATTCATGGGTGTAACAGCTCGTGTTGTTGGGGAATTCGAGGGGGAAGTTAGTTTGGGGAAAAGACTATTCAAGAAGAAGGTTCAAGGGCTTTTTGTGGGGGTGGACTGTCCCACAAGTTATAATGCTATTTTTGGATGGTCACGGCTTTCAAGAATATATGGGGTGGTATCAACAGTCCATCAATATTTTAAGTACGTGGTTGAAGACAGAGTTGGAATAGTTCAAGGTGATCAAAAGGTTGCCAGAGAATGTTATGCTATTGCGCTTAGGATCCGAGGATCCAGGAGTGGAGATTTGATGCGCGAATAAAATTTAGATGGGGTTCCCTCGGAGTTTGAAGAAGGGGTTGACGGTCCGAGGGAAACTCCGGGGTCTTTAACAGTGAGTGAAGAAATAGAGGAGTTTACTTTTTCAGAAGGAAAAGTGCATCGGATTGGAACTTTATTGACCCCTAGTCTACGTCGACAATTGCTTAATTTTTTGTCTCAAAATTTGGAGATCTTCGCTTGGAAGACAGAAGATGTAACAGGAGTATCCATCGAAATAATTCAATATAGCTTTGCTATAGATCCAAAGGTTAAGCCAGTGATTCAAAAAAGAAGAGCATTTTCATTGGAGAAAGCGAAAGCAATTGTTGCAGAAGTGGATCGATTATCTAAAGTCAGGCACATAAGGGAATCTCAATATCCTTTGTGGACTGCGAATCCTGTAGTGCTTAAAAAGAAGAATAGGAAATGGAGGATGTGTGTGGATTTTACAGATTTAAATAGAGCTTGTCTGAAAGATTCGTTCCTAATTCCTCGAATTGACCAGTTGATTGATTCTACTTCAGGAAATAAAATTTTGAATTTTATGGATGCTTTTGCTGGGTATAATCAGATCCAGATGGATCTGAAGGATCAAGAATGCACTACTTTTATAACTGATAGAGGCCTCCATTGTTATAGGGTGATGCCCTTCGGATTGAAGAATGCTGGAGCTACTTATCAGAGATTAATGAATAAAGTTTTTGCTACACAGATCAGAAGAAATATGGAGGTATATATAGATGATATGGTAGTAAAAGGTTCAAGGGATGAAGTGCATCTTGATGATATAGAAGAAGCTTTTTTCATTTAAGGGCAATCAGGCTGAAGCTAAATCCGGAGAAATGTACCTTCGGAGTTCGATCGGGGAAGTTTTTGGGTTTTATTATTAGCGAAAAAGGAATAGAAGTCGATCCAGAAAAACTCAAGGCGTTGATAACAATGAATTCACCTCGATCAGTTAAGGAAGTGCAAGTATTGACAGGAAGGTTAGCAGCACTTAATCAATTTATTTCACGATTTTCAGATAAATGCTTTCCTTTCTTTCAAGTGTTGCGAGGACCTAACAGGTTCGAATGGACGTCAGAATGCGAAGCAGCATTCACAAGCATTAAAAATTTCTTGTCGTCACCAGAAATATTAACAAAGCCTCGAAATGGGGAGAAACTATTCTTATACATTGTCGTATCGGATTTTGCACTCAGTGCAGTGCTAATTAGTGAAGACTCGGGTATTCCGAAGCCGGTTTATTACGTTAGTAAAAGTCTGGTGGCAGCAGAAAAAAGGTATATGAAGTTGGAGAAGCTGACTTTAGCATTGGTGATTGCTACTAGGAAGATGCGTCCATATTTTCAAGCTCATACTATAGAAGTCCAAACTTCATTCCCTTTGAAAAATGTATTGCAACGACCAGATATATCAGGGAGGATGACTAAATGGTCAGTGGGGTTGGGAGACTATGATATTTTATTTACACCTCGAACGGCAATCAATGCACAAGTATTGGCTGATTTTTTTGTTGAATTTCACTAAAGTATATCGGATGAGGAAGAAAGCTCAAAATGTTTGCCTGCTGATTTGAGGTGGGTTGTTCGAACAGATGGATGATCCAATATTTCAGGGTGCAGTGCTGGAGTTCAATTGATAGCTCCGACGGGGGAAACAATGGTCCAATCGATTAAATTTGGTTTTCATGCTTCAAACAATGAAGCTGAATACGAAGCTGCTTTGGCAGGATTGAGATTAGCAAAGATTTGTGGAACGACTTCGATACGTATGGAAACGGATTCTCAATTATTGGCAAATCAAGTAACTGGGTTTTCCGAAGCAAGGAAGGATCGTTTGATTTTATATCTTCGGGAGCTTCGAAATTTAATACTTCTGTTTGACAATGTGGTTGTGGAATATATCGGGTGAGGAAGTAACATGGTGGCTGATTCTTTGGCAAATGTTGCTTACAAGGAAGAATATTCTTGGATTTTGCTACAAGAGAATCCTTCAATTATTTCTCAACCTGGCCAATGTGAAATTATAGAGGAACTTTTTTCCACTGATGAAAGCCGACGCGATTGGCGATCAGATATTTTTAATTTTTGTACCCAAGGATTACTGCCAGATGATTCTCAACTGGCTAAAAAGTTAAGGGGTAAATCCTTCGGATATATAGTTCTTGATGGAATTTTATATAATAAAAAATTAAGCAGACCATTTCTACGATGCTTAGGCAAGCAAGAATCACAAGAGGTATTATCAGAGTTGCATGATGGAGAAGGGCCAGCTCATTGTGGTTTTAAAGCTTTATCTCGTAGATTTTTACTTGCAGGGTTTTACTAGCCTACAATCATGAACGATGCTAAAAATTTAGTCCGAGATTGTGATACTTGTCAAAGATTTGCTAATGCTATTCACAAACCAGTAGTGCCACTTATGTCTATATCTGAGGCGATACCATTTGATAGATGGGGACTTGATCTGGTGGGGCCTTTGCCTATGGCCTCTGGGGGAAGGCAAATGATAATTGTGGCAGTGGATTATTTTACAAAATAGGCAGAAGCAGAACCATTATCAGGGACAAAGGCAAAGGATGTTATCAAATTCATTGTGAATAATATCTGTTGTCGTTTTGGGATTCCTCGGAGAATTACAACAGATAATGGCCCTCAATTTAATAATAGGGAAATGGCTGCATTTTGTACTTCTAAAGGGATTCAACAATGTTTTTTCGACGCCCTTTCATCCTCAAGCTAATTGACAAGTGGAAGTAACAAATAGAACAATCTTAGATGGCTTGAAGAAGAATCTATCGGGGGCAGGAGGAAAATGGCCAAATTATTTTGAAAGAGGTGCTATGGGCTTATCGAAAAACTCCAAGGGAGGCTAGCAAAGAAACTCCTTTTTCTTTGGCATATGGTTTGGATGCGGTTAGTCCTATGGAATCTACGATGTCATCTCTTAGAATATCTCAATATTCTGAAAGATTTAACGATGAAATTCGAAGGGCAAATGTGGATTTGTTCGAAGAGAAAAGGGTCTGAGCTTATTTGAATACCATATGGTGTGGTTAATTTCCGTCTGAGGGTAAATTTGTAATTTGTTTAGAGTTTGTGGAGGTAAGTGGGTGTTTAATGTTTAAGTAGAGAGTAGAGGGAGAATTAAACAGCCTGGTTGTATTTAATTTTCATTACCCCTATTTAATGCTGGTGGTTTGGTATTTATACCCTTGTATTTGGGCTTTATGGGCTTTCAGGTCATGTTTAATGGACCCGGGTCATGTTCAATGACCCATGAGCTTTTAGTAGAAGAGCAAGCAGCTTAGTCAAGAAGTGTTTAGGTTTTTAAGTACTTTAGTCATAGTTCGAACAGTCCAATGGGCTAGGTATTCGAACTGCCTTGTCCGGTCTGGTGATCTTAGTTCGAACTGTCCCCGTCCGGAGAGGTAGCAACATTCGGACTCATCAGGAGCCCTTTTTTTAGGTGTTTGTTCAAATACCTTTGCCAAAAACCTGAAAAACAGTCCGATGTTAGGGGCAGTTTTACCCGGACAGGTCTTTCGACTTGTGCTATGGCTTTATCCGGACTGAAAAAACTCTGTGAATCCAAACGGTTTTTTGCCAGAGTTCATGGGACACGTGTCATTTTTTGGTTGGTTGTTTCAGCCGTTTTTTCACCTTGAATTTCGCACCCACTTTCTTCGAAAAGCAACCTCTTCATTAATGAGGGTGACATCAGCGCCGTCTTTTAATCATTACTAATCTTTTCGAATTCTCCTAGGAATCAAGACTCCTTTTTGAGATTTACTATAAATTGAAATACTTTCTACTGTTTCACCATCACTTTCATTTTCACTCTGCAAATCCTCAAAGCTTTTTCTCTCAAAAATAAATTTTTACTCAGGTTGTTTATGTTCACGGCTAGGAACGCTCTGATCAAAGGCGGGTGGCTCAACCTCTCTGAATTAGAAAAAGCGCAAAAGGTTGAAAGGGAAAGGCGCATTGCAGCAGGCTTACCCTCTTCCCCCATCGACAAACCAGCAACTTCACCCACAGAGTCAGACCAGGGTTCTTCCTCCTCAAAGGGTGTCAAACCGAAGAGGTTGTTTCAAACCAGTCTCCCCCCTATCATCTCAGGTTCTTCGGTTCAAAAGTCGGAACCCGTCGTCGAACCAGGTTTAACAGTCACCAGCTTTAAAAAACCCTCCCCATTCTTAGCCATGGGGTCTGATGCTAAAACCTCTTCTCATAAACTAGTTGATCGGAGAAAAGGCCGGCTAGTCAAGGGGCAGACTTCTAAGGGCACCTCTGTATCAGGTTCCAAAGACAGTAGTACTGGGTCAGAAGTACCCATTAGGGCACCTAGGGACAGGCTGTCCGGTCCGGAGGGCATTGGCTCAAGTCCCCGAAGAGAAACGTCCACAACAGAGCCCAATCAGAGGCTAGAAATCAAAAGAGTACCGGAGGCTCATCAGGACGGAAGTCAGGCTGAGCCAAATCCAAACCTCCCTCTCACCACTGCGACTGAAAACCCTTCCACAATCATGGAGGAAATAATGGAGGATTCTATCGAAGAGGCTCCATTTGAGTCCGAACCTTCCAGACAGACTTGCAGTGCTGTTGCTGCCCAAAAAGATAAAGGCAAGGAAAAGTTGTGCTTGAGGCATCCGGATCTGCCGGAGTGTCTCGAATGAAAGGTGGGGCCTTGTTTTCACAAGGTCAATGTTAAGTATCTCCTTGCCCTGCAAAAGATAAACTACGCTTTCATTCACACAGCTGAGCTGGGCTGGATGCGTACGAAGTGGGGACTTCCGGAGAACGTGAAGATAAGAATCCCTATAAACCCCGAAACTCCCATGGACTGCAAGCTGAGCGAGATAGTTATTTTCACGGAGCTGTTTAACTAGGGGCTCAGATTTCCCTTGGACCCAGAGATTGTCAGATACTTTCATCTGATAAAGCTTTGTCCAAGCCAGCTGAGTCCCAATGCTTGGTACACCCTCATGGCCTGCATCATGGCCTCTAGGCTCTCCGGGACCCCTCTACCAATGGAGGAGTTTGCTGCTGTGGCTAGTCTCTGCAGAAACCCCCACATCCTCTTCTACCATTTTAACATGGGGGATAACTTCAAAGCAGTGGATGACCTGCTAGAGTCGGAGAGGAATTGGAGGACTCAATTCCTGTTCGTAAGTGGTGCTTGGGAGAACGGGAGGAAAATCAAAGCTGGATTCAACCCAAGTCTCCTCACCAGCAGATGGAGGAGTGATCGTAGGGCTCCTTCTTTATATTCTTATCTCTTCTTTTATCAAATTTGCTTAAATTGACTGTTCTTATCTTTTTTCTTAGCAGTGCTACCCAAAGCCTTTACGGACTACCTAAAGTCCAGATAGGCCACTTGCACGAAGATCAATACTTGGACTTCTGAGAAATGGGGAAACCGGTTTCACGATGCTTTCATGAGGGGCAACTTAGCAAGGTCTCACCTCTGGAACACTACTGGCCGGAGGGACTTAACCTGGGAAGAGCTCACCACTCAACCCTCTCCGGATGTAGTGCTCAAGAGGACACACAAACCGGATGGGACACTTTACTTGTCAGGCCGGGCCAAGGCCCCGAGTAAGATGAAAGGCAAAAAGAAGAAGGGCAAGAAAGTGGCAGGTGGAGTGGACCATGCTGAGGTGGAGGAAGCTGTTTTAACAAATCCGGAGGGGATACCCCCAAGCCAGATTTATGCTGCTCTCTTGGAAGTGGTAGAGCAGGAAAGTGTTAGGTAAGAAGCTCACTCCCCAACACCCCCAAGGGCTTCCAAAAGAGACCGTAAACGGGGAGCTGAAAGCAAGGATAGGGAGGCCAAGAAGAAAAAGACCTCTAAGGGTGATGAACTTTCTCTCCGGCCTTCGGAGCCTCTCCCCCAGGTTGATCCCACTGACCCAACACAAGCAGAAGAGATACCTGGTGACTTTCAAACTGATGAGGTCGAGGGGGGAGGTCTTAGCATTGATGGGGTAGACATCACTGGTCTTGGTGGGCTTGGTGAGTACTTTATCAACCTCCCCAGAGACGATTTTGCTGGGCCTTACCTCCCTCCGAGTACTTCAAACACCGTCACTTTTAATGGTAAGACTTTTACTGTTTCAAGTGAAAGGGACATTATAACTTACTCTTTATTAAGTAGTGTTCAGCCGGTTCTTGCGTTGGAGAAGCAAGTTCGAAGTCAGGCCGACATTATCAAAGACCTCAAGTCTGATAAGGAGAGGTTGTCCGATGACCTTCTCACTGCCACTCAACATGCTGATATTTTAAAGGGGGAGATCGAGGAGCTGAAAAAGAACCAAGAGGGGTGGACCACCAAAGTTGCTACTCTGGAAGACACCATCACGGATCTCCGTGAGAAGTTGTCTGGAGCAGAGAAAGATCTCAACTCTTCAAAAGAGGAGATCAAGGCCAAGGATCAAGTTATTCACAACTTGACAAGTGACAAGATTGCGCTTGAGAACACCGTGTCCAAGGCTGCAGAGGAGAAAGCTGATCTGCTAAGGGAGCAGGAGGCCAAAATCCAAGCCAAGATCGATGCTTATGCCAACAAAGTGATCGATGTTTATGCCAACAAAGTGATCGACACTCAAGAGCAAATGTATGCCAAGGTGAAATCAGACATGGTCCTGCTCTTCCATGAGAAGTTCCCGAAGAGGAACTTGGGTGATTTGTGGCTTCATGTAGAGTATGAAGACCTTCCCTTCCACACCATGACTGATGGAGACTTGCATGACTACTCCAGTGCTTCCTCTTCTGACGAGGCAGAAGAAAATGCCGGGGAGGGTCCTCCTGAAAAGAAAGACGATCCCAAGGGGAAGAAGAAGATGGATGAGGCTGAGCCATCTTCAAAGGCTGAGTCTTAAATTATGAATTATTTTTTCACTTTTCAAGTTATCTAAACTAAAGTCCTTGGAAGGCCAAGGCACTATTTTCGTGAATGTGTCCGGTATCTGACCGGATAGATCCTTTACTTTGTTTGACAAGTTAAAAGTCCTTGGAAGGCCAAGGCACCTAAGTTATTTCCATGGATATCCTTGTTTTGCACAATTTTCGCATCCTTTCATAGTTTGTTTCAATTTTGGTGGCTAGTGTTTAAATAGTCCTTAGTTATTTCATATATGGCCTAAAGTGAGAGTGTTTAAGCTCTCCGATGACAAATGTTTAAGTGGTCATCACTCTTTTACTTTAATCCGGATGGTGTGACAAAAAACAAAGTAAAAACACTTCAGAATTTTTTTTAAGAAGCCATCAAATTTCATTAAAAAGCCCGGACACCTCATTAAAACCTCCCCACGCCACCAGGGTAGGAAAGAGTATGCCCCCAAATATTTACATGGATGTTTAAACAAGTAAATATTTACACAGATGCTACTCCAAGTACATCCGGAGATGTTTGATATTCCAAGGGTGGGTCAAAACTCTTCCATCCTTGTATTCTAACCAATATGTTCCAGGTTTAAGCCTTTCAATAACCATATAAGGTCCTTCCCAAGTTGGGGCCAGTTTGCGGAGCAGCTTCTCCTTAGTGTGTAAGAAGACTTTCCTCAATACCTTGTCCCCCGGGTGGAAATCTCTTCTTTTAATTCTAGAAGCAAATCTGCTTCTCATCAAACCCTGATAATGTGCAGCTCTAAGGTGAGCTTTAACTCGTCTTTCTTCTACCAGGTCAAGCTGACCTCTGATCGCCACTTCGTTAGCGCATTCGGAGAAGTTGTGAACCCGAAATGATGGGAGAGTTTCTTCTATGGGAGCTACTGCATCCATCCCATAGACCAAGGCAAAGGGTGAATCCTGTGTTGTAGCCCCAGGTGTTGTCCGGTAGGCCCACAAGACCTCTTGCAAATAACTAGGCTACTTCTATGCAGCTCTTTCCAGATTCTTCTTTAAACTAGACAGTATAGTTCTGTTAGCCACTTCAACATGACCATTTGCTTGTGGGTGGAAAGGTGAAGAGAAACAGTGTTGTATACCCCTTGAGGCACAAAAACTCTCTATTTCTCTATTGTCGAACTGTGGCCCATTGTCTGTCGTTATCTTTTGCGGAACACCAAATCTGCAACAGATGTTGGATAAAATGAATTTTATGACAGCTTTTGATGTTGTTCCTGCCAGGGGGCTGCTTCAATCCACTTTGAAAATAATCTATAGCAACAATTATAGTTTTGCGCCCTCCGGACGCCATAGGGAGAGGGCCCACTAAATCCAAACCCCATCGAGCAAAAGGTATAGGCTCAGAAATTGACTCTAAAGGGATGGCTGGAACATGAATTTCATTGCTATATCTCTGGCATGGATCACACCTTTTTACCAGCTCTTTAGTATCCTGCATGATAGATGGCCAATAGTAACCGACGAGTAAAACTCTCCTTGTTAAAGCTCTAAATCCACAGTGAGCTGATCCCTCACCATTATGCAATTCAGAGAGGACTACTTGAGACTCATCATCTCCCAAACACCGCATAAGAGGTTTACTGTAAGACTTTTTATACAGAATGTCTCTTAGTATAATAAAACCACGAGCCTTGTGTTTCATTTTTCTCGCTAACAATTTATCCGGAGGCAAAATACCATCAGAGAGGTACTGTAGGAGAGGAAATCTCCAATCCTGAGGTTGCTTCACCTGTACTTCAAAAATTTCTTCCTCTTTACCCACATTAAGTTGAATGGAGGGGCTCTCCAGTACATGGATTCATGGATATGACTGTGTAAGCTATAGTTGCCAATGAATATGCTAATTCATTCTCTGTCCGGGGTATATGCTCATAAACAACGCTTTTAAACTTGAGTGCTTCATTTTTAAGAAGAAGTAAATACTTCACTAATTGCTCCTTTTTAGCCTCAGATTGACCTTGAGCATGGTAGATAAGAAGCTGGGAGTCACTCATTAGCTTGACCCTTTTAGCCCCACAAATATAAGCTAATTTTAAACCAGCTATAGTTGCTTCGTATTCAGACTCATTATTGGAAGCCCTGAGAGCAAAACATATAGCATGGTACATTTTGTCACCATATGGAGAAGTTAAGCACACCCCTGCACCACATCCCATAGTGCTAGATCCACCATCCGTCCGGACGATCCAGAACTTTTTATCTTTCATCTCAGTAGTCTGCTCCGAATCTCTGTCAGAGTGGAATTCAACTAGAAAATCAGCCACAGCTTGGGCCTTGATTGCTGTTCGGGGAGCAAATTCTATATCGAAATCCCCCAACTCTACCGACCACTTAGTCATTCTACTAGAAATGTCTGCCTTTTGGAGAACATTCTTCAAAAGAAAAGATGTTCGGACGATAATAGGATGAGCTTGAAAATAAGGTCTCATCTTCCTTGCAGCTATCACGAGGGCTATCGCTAACTTTTCGAGTTTTAAATAACGCTTTTCTACATCTATCAAGCTCTTGCTGATATAGTATACGGGATGGGGGTAGTTATCCACCTTTCTTACCAACACAGCACTGATGGCACAACTTGAAACTGCCAAATATACGAAGAGTGTCTCTCCATCAATTGGTTTAAATAAGGTTTTAGGGGAGGACAGATGTTTCTTAATCTCATTGAAGGCCTCATCACACTGTGAGGTCCAATCAAATCCTTTTGCACCCTTCAAAGTTTGAAAAAACGGGGCGTATCTGTCCGATGATCTTGAGATAAATCGGTTTAAAGCAGCTAACCTCCCCGTCAATTGTTGCACTTTTTTAATATTCCGAGGAGGCTCCATTTGGAATAGAGCATTAAACTGGTCTGGATCGGGTTGTATCCCTTGCTCACTTATTACATAACCTAGGAACTTCCCGGATTGCACTCCGAACACACATTTTTCTGGATTTAGCTTCAAATTTACTTTTACCAAGTTGGCAAAAGTTTCTTGGAGGTCAGCTAAGTGCAATTGCTCATCCACACTTTTCACCATCATGTCATCAATGTATACTTCCATATTTCTTCCAATTTGACCAGCAAAGGCTTTGTTCACCAATCTCTAATAAGTAGCCCCAACATTTTTCAACCCAAATGGCATTACCTTGTAGCAATGAAGACCCCTATCAGTGACAAATGTGGTATGCTCCTGATCCTTTGGATCTACTTGGATCTGATTGTACCCAGAGAAAGCATCCATAAAGGACAACAGCTTATTCCCAGAGGTGGAGTCTACTAGCTGGTCGATTCGGGGAACTGGATACAAATCTTTTGGGCAAGCTCTATTGAGATCTGTGAAGTCAACGGACGTACGCCACTTGCCATTTTTCTTTTCCACCAAGACCGGATTGGCAGTCCACAAAGGATACTGAGACTCCTTGATATGCCCCATCTTTGTGAGCCTGTCAAACTCTTGCACAATAACATCAGCCTTTTCTTTGGAAAAAGCCCTTCTCTTTTGTACCACTGGTGCTACATCTCTTCGGACAGATAGGTGATGTGATATAACATCAGCTGGAACCCCAGTAACATCAGCATTGCACCAAGCAAAAACATGCTGATGGGTTTTCAAGAACTTTAACATCTTATTTTTCAGGTCGGGTGGCATTTTAGACCCTATCTTGACACTTTTCCCTTCTTCTAAAGAGTGTGTTTCAACCTCTTCAACTGGTATCAATACTCAAGGGGTCTCTCTGGGGTCATCAATTTCACCATCACCCCTAGAAAGCCCCTCAAACTACTATTGCTTGTCGATACGAACTGCCCCCAACGTCCGGGGGGCCAGGGCTGTAGCATAACATTCTCTTGCAACCTTTTGACTGCTTCGAACAACTCCCACTTGTCCTTGAACAACATATTTCAAACATTGGTGGACTGTCGAGGCCACTGCATGCATCCTAGAGAGCCAAGACCTCCCTAAAATAGCAGTATAGCAAGTGGGACAATCTACCACAATAAAAAGCATCCTGACCATCTTCTTGAAAGGGCCTTTGTCCAACAAAACTTCCTCTTCGAATTCCCCGATCACATCTGCTGAGCTGCCACTAAAGCCCACAATTGATCTGTCCGAACGCTGAATTACGGCTGGATTTTTCATTTTCTTATAAGTATTTAAGAAGAGGATATTAGCTGAGCTTCCAGTATCCACCAAGATTCGTCTTATATCACTGCCCCCGATGGATGCTCCTATGACAACAACATCTTCATGAGGGCCATCTATATCTCTTAAGTCATCTTTATCAAAAACAATAAAGGGGAATGGAATTTGCGATTGATAGGAGGTCATGCCTCCTTCCAGTTGGGTAGCTAAAGTATGAACATGCCTCTTCCTTGAAGAAGCAGTATGAGGTGTCATAGTATCCCCTCCGAAAATTGTAAGTGACTCAAAAAACTTAATGAGTCCGGAAACTGTTCTAGAACATTCCTCAATGGCACCCACTCTATTTTGAGTTGGATCCAGATCTAAGTATTCTGATTCCACATCAAACCTTTTGATTATAACCATAGCTCCCTCCGGAGCAGCATTGCTTGGACCAACCCGATGAGTATTGTCAGGCCTATTACCTCCTCTTCTTTTGACATATGCCCCAACTTTCCCCTTTCAGTCAAGTTCTGAACTTCTTGTTTCAAGGCTATACGATCATCGGTGGTATGGCCAATATCATTATGATACTGGCAGAAAGAGTTATTACGATGTTCTCTAGGAGACTACAGTGCGGCCGGTCTTCTATAGTGTACTTCTTCCTTTGTTTTATCATAAATGGTGGCCACACTTTCTTTCAATTCTGTAAACCACTCCGGTTGAACCCAAGGCCCTCTCTTATTTCTGGTTTGTTGACTCTGAGCAGGTGCAGCTGGCTGGGATTGAGCTTTAGCCCTGCTATGCCCATGTCCGGTCTCCTTCGCCTTGTTCCCGGACTGATTCTGATTGGGGTTTCGTGCAACCGGGGCAGACCTCACCTGCCTATGCACCCTAGTTTTCTTTTTTTCATCAACGTTAATCTACTTTCCAACCTGATTCAGCAATCCTCCCCAAGTCATGGCTTTCTTTCTGGTCACCGAATCAGCCAAATTCCCAGTGTTTAAGCCATGTCTCAAGGAGGCTATTGCTACTTGCTCGAAGCAATCAGCCAACCCATTCTTAGTGTTTACAAAACAACTTATGTATTATTTCAATGATTCGTTTTGTTCTTGGGCACAATGGATTATTGTGTCCCCGTTGCCCTTTAACTCTTTACTCCCAACAAACTGCCTTCGAAAGGCCACCCAAAAGGTATCAAAATTCATGATACAGCCTTGTGGTAGGCTGTTATACCATTTTAGAGCACTACCCGTAAAGGATTGGGAAAATGCTCTACAAAGTAGCTTGTCGTCATCATCAAAGTTCATCATGAAGTTTTTAAATTGCTCTGAATGGTTGTCCGGATCAGTACTACCATCGTACTTTTCCATTTTAGTGCTGTCAAACCTTTTAGGGAGGTTTCCGGACAGAATCTTGGAAGATAATGGAGATTGTCTCCAATTCCGACCACGACTGAACACAGTATCCTCATTGGGAGTTGCAAAGATACATGGTTCATCATAGAAGGCAAAAGGATCCATTAGCATCTGGTCTACATGCCTCCGGCTGTGAGATGACCCTTTGCCAATATTCTGTTTCAATTTCCCACGTCTATCCCTTTTTCTTGAATATTTTTTGATCAACTTTTGCTTCTTTTTAGTTCGTCCCTCATCACTGCTAGAGGGCAATGACTCTTCAACTCCCTCCTCATCCGAGGAGCTATCAGTAGACTCTGAGTCTGAGTCAGAACTCTCCACTGGCTTAGACCGGTGAGACTTTTTGGAGCTGGCATGAGTCTTTTTGGTACTCACATGAGTCTTTGAAGGCTCATGATCTCTAGGGTTATCGGTATGATGAGCAACTGGTGCTTTTGATTTTTCTTTCATGCCTATCTTAGCCTTTTCTGCCCTTAGAGCTTCTATCTCGCCTTTTAACCTATCGCGCTCCTCGATGGTGTACTCATCGTTTTGACCCACCACTTCGAGCAAAGCTGGTGGTACTTCCGGGGCGTCCGGATTCATTCGGACTGACGTTTCTTGTTGGTTTCGAATGCTCGATTCAGGCACCTTCGTGCTCCCACTGTGGTCGCCAATTTGGTATGGTTAATTTCCGTCTGAGGGTAAATTTGTAATTTGTTTAGAGTTTGTGGAGGTAAGTGGGTGTTTAATGTTTAAGTAGAGAGTAGAGGGAGAATTAAGCAGCCTGGTTATATTTAATTTTCATTACCCCTATTTAATGCTGGTGGTTGGGTATTTATACCCTTGTATTTGGGCTTTATGGGCTTTCGGGTCATGTTTAATGGACCCGGGTCATGTTCAATGACCCATGAGCTTTTAGTAGAAGAGCAAGCAACTTAGTCAAGAAGTGTTTAGGTTTTTAAGTACTTTATTCATAGTTCGAACAGTCCAATGGGCTAGGTATTCGAACTGCCCTGTCCGGTCTGGTGATCTTAGTTCGAACTGTCCCCGTCCGGAGAGGTAGCAACATTCGGACTCATCACCATACATTATCAAAATCTCATGAGGAGTAGATATGATTCGAAGCTGAGAAGAAGAGAATTTAAAGAGGGCGATAAATTGTTGCAAACAGTTTTTCTATACATAAAGAATAAGAGTTTTGGCAAAATGGCTCCAAACTGGGAAGGGCCTTATACAGTGGTTGAAAGAGTTAAGCCAGAGTCTTATCGTCTTTGTGATTTTGAGGGGAGGATGTTACAGCACCCATGGAATATTCAACATTTGAAGCTTTATTGGGAATAGACGTGTGTTTATACTTTAGAATGTTTGTTTTAATGGCGCACTCTTTCCTACCCCGTTGGCCTAGCAAGATTTAATGAGACGTCATGTACTTGTACATATTCAACTTTATCAATAAAGTTTTTATTTTGGCCAATGGTTATTTTACGTTTATTTGGATACTATCTTAACAAATCATCAAAGATTGATCGCCTTTGAGATTAGTTAAGGGAAGTATATTCCGAAGTGTTTATAACACTTTTCGAAGAAATAACCATGTCTTACAAACCATTTTGCATTTGGAATTTCGAAGTGAATGTTTTAAAACTCACTGAGAATTTTGATGAGCTAATCAAGCTTAATAATACATTCATATCTTTTCGAAGAAGACAATACTTGTTATTTTTTATTAAAATTTTGCGTTTGTTTAGCATCGAATAATATAGAATGCAACGACATAAATTGGAAGAACACGTTTTCATTCAGATCGAGTTGTTACAATGCAAAAAGGGATGTTCTGATTAGACAAGGACAAAAAAAACTAAACTAAAAGAGTAGCTAGTCAGAAGATTCTTCTTCTTCTTCGGAGGATTCCTCCTCTGAAGATGATGAGCTAGGAACAGGGTCAAATGCCTCACTTGGACATTTTTCCTCGGGGATGTCGTTCCAAAAATTTGTGAGGTTGATTTTTGGATAGGCAGCATGGAGTTCTTGAAGGAGAAGGATAGTTGCATCTTCTTTTACGACCTGAATAACCATCTGCATATTCTTTGAGAGTTCAGCTTCGGCAGTGGCTACAACAGCAGTTTTTTATGCTTCAAAATTCTTTTTCAAATTCTCTCTCTCATCGAACAACTCTTTATTTTTTGCTTCAGAAAAAGTTAGAGAATTTTGAAGAGTGGAAGAGTTGGATTTTTTAATGTTCAATTTACCGATGTGTTCGGTTTTAGCTTCTTTATTTTGTCTTCGTGAGATCTTGTCAGCAAGTCTGTGTCAACCATATGCTAGATCCAAAGATGATCTTTTATAAAAAGAGCGTCTTTTATCAGCTCGGATCTAGCTATCTCATAGGCATAAAACTACTCGGATACTTTGTTATGCAAGGTCTCTCTGAATTTCTTTTCAGCCTCATAAGCTTCCTTAAAGTAAACCATATCCTTAGCCAGCTGCTGGAGATGGTCTTGAGAGGCTTCAATTTGAGAAGCAATATTTTTTGCAGCAGCATCAAGACCGGAAAATGGTTGAAGAGCGATAGCTATTGCACGATTTGGAGAAGGACTGTGGTATTCTGAGGTGCTCGGTTGATCAATCATATCCAGGGAGGTAATAGGTTCGAAGGTGCGAGGCGATCTTGGAATTTCTTTCTCTGGAGTAGGCCTTGCAAAATCAAGCGTGTGATTCTGAATGACTTGAATGGTAGGATCTTCTTCATCAGCAAGTGTTTCTGTGTTTTCAAAATCAATGAACATATCTGGGTCGAATCTTGTGGGACGATGGGGGACATTAGGAGAAAAATCGTCAAGGACAATCATAGGATATTCTTGCGAGGAATGACATTCGGTTGGAGGATTTAGGGAGTGTTGTTGTTGTGTTTCAACAGCATCGTCTTCAGGATCATCGATTAATTTGTATGAAGTGATTTTTCTTTGCTTCTTCTTTTTTCCAAGGGAATCGGAAGAGTTTTTCTTTTTCGATGACTTCTCTTGATTTTCTCCCTCCTCGATGGATGAAATATTTTGTTCAACAACCTTGCATTTTTTACGCTTCGGTTTTGAGGGTGTGGAAGGGTTAGCACCAGATGTGCTAACTGCCTTTTTTCCTTTCTTCTCTTTAATGATTTTTTTCTTTTTTCTTCTTAGGCAGATGGTTGTCTGATTTGTGTCGGATTGGAAGGAATACTTTACAATCAGCCTATAGAATTCGAAAGACAACCAGCTTCAGATCTGGTTCAGAAGATAAATCGTTGGGAGACAGCCCACCTTCTGTGATCGAAAACATGTGGCAGTAATGGAAGTTAATGGGCTGGAAGGCGGTATGGAAGGCGTTATTCCACTCTTTTTCAACCCATGCAGCCAATTTTTGAAACATCACCTTAGCTGTTTTTCGACGAGTGGTGTAGGGCTTTAAAATTTCTTATGTAAGCAAACAAAATAAAGTGTTAAGAAAATGAAAGGAAATATATATTAAAAAATTAAAATTGGGAAAGAAAGAAAATTTTAAGAGAACTTACGATTGCTTCTCTAGACCGTTGTTAACCTTGAAAGATTGCCTTCGGAAATTGGTTTGCTATTCTCCCAAGCTCCAGAGATGAAAACAAACCGTTGTTTCCAGAACTTGTCAGCTTTCAAAAGATCGTCGATGATTTTAAGATCATCCATCAATGTAAAGTAATAGAACGGGAGCTTCAGACCTTTGGAGATCTGAGTAAGAGAAATGAAGTCCTTAATGTTGATCGGTATTTTGGAGAGGCGATATGCCATGATCACTGACATTAAGGTGAACCATTGGTTTGGAGTTACTTGGGTAGGGCACAAGCTGAGAATTTCGAAGTATTCCACGATCATCGGATCTAGTGGAAATCGAAGACCCCAGTTGATGATTTCTGGATAAACCACCAACTCGTCATCCTTGCAGTCAATGGGAGTTTCTCCTTGTTTTGGTAATCGAAGGGTAATGTAATCTCCCATTCCTCATTGTTTCTTGATAAATGAGGCTTGGCTTTCTTCATAATATATGTATCGAACCTTTTTCAAGGCGATAATATATTTTCTCTCGAGGTCTCTTAGATTCCTCCCAATCTTCTCCCTTTCCTCCTCAGAAACAGAACAGACATCGACTTCCTCTTGAGATTCGGCTTCAGCATTGGATTTAGTAGCCTCTGAATCAGCTTCATTGGTTTTCGAGGTGCCTTGAGGATCTTGAGAAAAAGGGATGTTTGCTTCTTCTGATAGAGGAGTTGCAGGTTGAATTGCTTCTTCTGTTATTCTCTTTGAGGAGGATCGGTGGTGGTGGTTTTCGAAGGAGATGAAGTTTGAATTATTGTTGATTCATCCCCCGCTGCAATGAAGGTCTTTTTAGTTTTAGATGAAGAAGGCTTTTGTGAGGAAGGGTTGTTTGTTTTTAGTTTCAGAGGAGAAACTTTGCTTTGAGTTGAAGATGTTCGAGGGGTTTTAAGGCCATAAATTTTAGGTGATGATTTTTCTTCGATAATGGGAGTAGGAATTTTTTTTGGAACTTTGGTAGGATCGAAGTTACCGTAGTGAAATGTCGCAGTCGTAGTTCCAATTTAGCCACTAAAAATTAACCCTGCTCTTTGATACTCTTCGCCTTTTTGTGTTATGAAAAATAGTCATAAGAACTAAACACTAGATTGTTATCAGTATTGGAAGATTCTACTGTTTTGGGTAAAATGGCCTTCGACTTTTTGGTTATCGGTTTCTTTCTCATAAACCAAGAATGGATTGATCGGAGAAGATGAAGATTGATCAGAAATTTGAGTTTGACGGTGAGAATTCAGGGAATAGGGGAGGAGTAGTTGAAGGTAGCCAAAAAATCTCTGACTTTTCCCTAGAGTGGCTGTGTCTAAAAAGAGTTGAAATGAAAAACGAATGGTATTTATACAAAAGTAGGAGAAGACGTGTGAAGATGGACAAACCCATTTTATGATAGGTTGGAATATGAATCGTTGGGTGGGCTAGATGTTTGACAGTTGTCTGAATTACTTCACCGATTGAATGTAACCGTTATACATATAACCATTACGTTCGAAGGGGGAACACCTAAGCAATTTGTTAAAGGCAATTTTGGTTTGGAAGTTATTCGAAGCAATTTTGGTTTGGAAGTTATTCGAAGTAATTACATCGAATCTTTTGGTTACTATTCAAAGGTTATTTGACTATGGATTCAAATATATCATTAAGATTGATTTGGTTTTAATAGTTTATAATATTGATATCATATATACGCTTCGAATTTTAATTCAAGATAATGGCTTCAAGTATTTATTCTTATGATTATTCGAGGACATTGGCCTCGAATAGTTTGTTTGTTTTAATTTATGGCAGGTTGATGATTCAAAGATAAATGACTTTGAAGACTTTTTAGTTCTTATTCATTTACTAACATGAGAACTAGGGGGCTTTTGATATGGAAATGAGTTTGTTGGATTTAATTTGTAAACAACGTAAATTTAGGGACTTGATTGTAATTAGTGGAAGTTTTATCTTTAATTTCTAAATGATGTAAGTTTTAGGGGGCTATTGTGACTTTACCCAATTTGTAAGGACTAAATAGCAATTAACCCGTTTTTGTAACAGATTCAGTTATTTAACTAAGTCTTGGCTCCTCTATATAAAGGACCAGATAGATCTAATAAAGAGGTTGAACACTTTTTACTTGAAACTCATTTTGTACTTGTGTTTTCTCTCTCTAAAAACTCTAAAGCACTTTCTCTCTCTAAGATTTCTCTCTAGCAATTTACTTAAGCAAATCAGAACCTTACCAATAATATTCATCAAATAAATCTCATAATCGTATAGTATACAAAAATCAAACTCATGATATTATATATATTTTATAATTATTCTTAAACATCTCAATGCAAATTCATTGTTGTCAAGCTTCTCTTTCAACATCAATGAGAATCCAACAAAAAAACATTATATTGGTGGATGTAATCTTTATTAATTTGAACAACCATATCATGTATACAATCGTGTTATCCATGATAAATATTAAGGGAATTGTCCATAATAAATCTATGTTCACCGAGTGTGTAAAAAAGTATGTTATAACATATGGTCCTTCATTTGTGTACCTATATCATTACATCTAATTGTGTGTTTGTACATTTTATTTACGACCTATCACTTTTTCAATCACCTTAATTTTTTTTCTTTAATTCTATACATTATGAAGGTTAGAGATGTACTCTGGATCAACCTTATTTAGGCTATAGAATATATCACACTGGCGTACTCCCACAAAATTCAGAGTGTCTGCCAATATTTTTCATTCTTCTACTTCACATTGACCGCATATCCTAGAAAATATATGACTGATGCATGGTAGTGTACGTCGGAAAGCACGATTAACGATCGAATATTATTATTTTCAGCAGGTCGACCTACCAATTTAAAAGAAAAACAATTTATTTGTTATCCGTTGATTTATATTTTCAATATTTTATATTAATTTTTTTTCTATAATGGTCGGATATCTCAAATTAGTACACAACTTTAATATTTTATACTTCTAGAGCTCAGGTCGTAAGATCACTCTATAATTACAAAGTCGAGTTGTTTATATTTTTTCACCTAGTCGGACATTGTGTATATACTATAACAGTTGTCAGTTGTAAAATAATGAGTGTTATCTTTTAACGGTAATATTTTACCAACAACTATGTCTTACAATATGAGAATGACCAAATAGATCATTATTATAATAGACCAAACTAATTTTCCATCATTATTTTAGCTCCTATGGAAGTTTGCCATCTAGTTTTAGGAAGTCCATGGCGATTTAAGAGAAATTCTACTTATGATAGTAGAACAAATCGATACAGTTTTGTGAAAGATGGTATCAAGTTTATATTAGTGCCATCTAGGGTAATGTCTCCAAAACCACCACCAGTTAAGGAGTTTCATGCTCAAATTGCACCACCTGCCAATCTTAGTTGTGATGCTAAAACTGTGTCTGACTCCGTGTTTGACAACCAGTCTATGATACAAATATTTTTGAAGATGTATATGGGTTGGTATTTGACAAACCAGTCTACGATGAGTATGATGATGAAGATCTAATTGATATTGAGGAGAAACTTGTAGATCGAGATATTGTCTCAGGCTTCAATACACCAGACTATATTGCTTCAGACCTTCTATTGAAGAAGCACTGGAAACTAGCAGATTTTATTGTGGAGATGCATCTTCCAGGTATTTTATGGTATCCTAAAATCAAACCTTTGATTCGGTTTTCAGTGGATACATGTTGTCGTATTGGAAAAATAGAAGATGATATTTTTGTGTTTGAGATTATGAGTAAATTGATAAAAGAAAAGAATAGTGTTTTAATGGATAAAAGATTAGGTTTTGTAATAGAACCTCGAGGAGTTTTGTGTGAAAGAGTAACAAGTTAAAAGTAGAAGATTGCAGTGTTTTGAATCTGCTGGCAGAAATATACTCTGAAGAACTTGAGAAGTCATCTAATATTCAACAAAGAGGAATTATTACTTTCTGCAAGGGTTTCTGCAAGGGTCTTGGTGTGATACAACAAGCACAGTCTAGAACTGGAAAGACAACAATTTTTTACACGCGCAAGGGTGTTGTGCTTAGTAAATGGGTTTATAAAACAGACATAGAACAAGTGGGTGAAGTATCTTGTTACTACTGACCACAGTAATGTCGAGGACATGGTAAAGAGGGACAAAGCTGAGAAACCACTTCTTGAAAAGAGTTGCAGCATTCTGATTCTCACCGGCTTTGAACAGTACATCGTCCCTCAACTATCACGTTTGGTGGCAAATAGTCCCTTGACTTTCAAATGTCCGTTGCCAGTCCCTGGACTATCCCGTTTGGATAAAGTTAGTCCACCAGATCCTCTGATCCATGAGAGGCTGCCACGTGTCACCATAGTCCCCAAATTTTTGTATCACCACTAGTCCCTTGAGTTTAGTTTTCTGTAATTTTCTACATTTTGAGTTTGACCTAAACTCAAGGGACTAGTGGTGATACAAAAATCTGGGGACTATGGTGACAGGTGGCAGCTTCTCATGGATTAGAGGATCTGGTGGACTAACTTTATCCAAACACGATAGTCCAGGGACTGTCAACGGACATTTGAAAGTCAAGGGACTATCTGCCACCAAACGCGATAGTCGAGGGACGATATACTGTTCAATGCCGATTCTCACCTATCACACCCTTATGCTGGTATCAATTGAAATTGGTGGTGAATACGCTAATATTTTTTCAGTTCTTTCAATGTTTCAACGTTTCGAATTCGAGGTCGAATTCTTCCCAACCGGGGAAGGATGATGTAGCGAAGACTGCGAACAGACTGGTTTCTTTCCTAGGTATCGGAATTGGGTCAAACAGGTACTCAAATCGAACATTTCGACGAGCCCATCAGATTTAAAAAATGTGACTCTATCACAAAGTTTAATACCCAGATTCGACATGTAGAGCCTTCGAAAACCAGTTTTAATATTTTAGCGTTATTTTATTTATTTTATTTTATTTTAAAACATTTATGTAATTTTCCTTATTTGGAATTAGGGTTTTGGGTCATGCTATATAAAGCATCTTATACCCTATTTTGCCGTCAGACTTTGATTAATTGAATTTTAAGAATTATTATTCTGAGTCTCCTTATTTCTCTAACCTAGGGTTAGGGTTTTATCGTTGTTTGTTTTCTCTATTTTCGCTTCGCTACCATATCGTTATCAGAGCCCAAAAATTCCTGCTACGCAGATACAGGAATCATGTTCCGGGTACCTCTTGATTTGAAGGCTAAAATAGAGAACGACATCTTCCAGTCTACTTGCACAATTGGAGGAAGAATTTTCAAATTTGTAATTGATTCAGATATCTATGAGAATCTGATTTCAGAGGAGGCTGTTCAGAAACTGGCGTTGAAGACTAAAGCTCTTCCATACCCATACATACTGTCAGGATTGATAGAGTACACTGAGGTAACAGTTTCTAAACGGTGTGAAATTGCATTTTCTGTTGGTAATTACAAAGATACAGCATGGTGTGACGTAGTTCCTATGGACGTTTGCCATCTAGTTTTAGGAAGTCCATGGCGATTTAAGAGAAATTCTACTTATGATAGTAGAACAAATCGATACAGTTTTGTGAAAGATGGTATCAAGTTTATATTAGTGCCATCTAGGGTAATGTCTCCAAAACCACCACCAGTTAAGGAGTTTCATGCTCAAATTGCACCACCTGCCGATCTTAGTTGTGATGCTAAAACTGTGTCTGACTCCGTGTTTGACAAACCAGATATAAATATTTTTGAAGATGTATCTGGGTTGGTATTTGACAAACCAGTCTACGATGAGTATGATGATGATTGGGATGATGAAGATTTAATTGATATTAAGGAGAAACTTGTAGATCGAGATATTATCTCAGGCTTCAATACACCAGACTACATTGCTTCAGACCTTCTATTGAAGAAGCACTGCAAACTAGCAGATTTTATTGTGGAGATGCATCTTCCAGGTATTTTATGTTATCCTAAAATCAAACCTTTGATTCGGTTTTCAGTGGATACATGTTGTCGTATTGGAAAAATAGAAGATGATATTTTTGTGTTTGAGATTATGAGTAAATTGATAAAAGAAAAGAATAGTGTTTTAATGGATAAAAGATTAGGTTTTGTAATAGAACCTGGAGGAGTTTTGTGTGAAAGAGTAACAAGTTAAAAGTAGAAGATTGCAGTGTTTTGAATCTGCTGGCAGAAATATACTCTGAAGAACTTGAGAAGTCATCTAATATTCAACAAAGAGGAATTATTACTTTCTGCAAGGGTTTCTGCAAGGGTCTTGGTGTGATACAACAAGCACAGTCTAGAACTGGAAAGACAACAATTTTTTACACGCGCAAGGGTGTTGTGCTTAGTAAATGGGTTTATAAAACAGACATAGAACAAGTGGGTGAAGTATATCTTGTTACTGCTGACCACAGTAATAGTCGAGGGACGATATACTGTTCAATGCTGATTCTCACCTATCACACCCTTATGCTGGTATCAATTGAAATTAGCGGTGAATACGCTAATATTTTTTCAGTTCTTTCAATGTTTCAACGTTTCGAATTCGAGGTCGAATTCTTCCCAACCGGGGAAGGATGCGAAAATTGCGAACAGACTGGTTTCTTTCCTAGGTATCGGAATTGGGTCAAACAGGTACTCAAATCGAAGATTTCGACGAGCCCATCAGATTTAAAAAATGTGACTATGTCACAAATTTTAATACACAAATTCGACATGTAGAGCCTTCGAAAACCAGTTTTAATATTTTATCGTTATTTTATTTATTTATTTTATTTTAAAACATTTATGTAATTTTCTTTATTTGGAATTAGGGTTTTGGGTCATGTTATATAAAGCATCTTATACCCTATTTTGCCGTCAGACTTTGATTAATTGAATTTTAAGAATTATTATTCTGAGTCTCCTTATTTCTCTAACCTAGGGTTAGGGTTTTATCGTTGTTTGTTTCTTCTATTTCCGCTTCGCTACCATTTCATAACTATGTCAACAAAAGGAGAATTAAAAGTAGAAACCATAGAATCTGAAATGGTCAACCATGAATTGAAGACCAGTCCACTATTGAATATTCTGCTATTGAGCACTTTAGAAATATTCTCACAAACATGAATAATCTCCCTGATTTTGATATTTTAAACAACTATATTCCTAAATTAATCACAGATTATGATAATAACCTTCTCTTAAGGCCTCCAACAATTGATGAAATTTATAACTTCACCATGTCTCTGAACCCAAGTAGTGCTTCATGCATTGATGACTTCAATATAAACTTTTACTCTTCTTGTTGGCATATAATTAAAAATGATTTAATTGAGACTATTACTGATTACTTCACCAATTCTTCCATCCTCAATGGTTTATATCCAAATTCTTTATGTCTTATTCAAAAAAAAATTCCCCTAAAGATTGGAGGGACTTTAGGCTCATAAACAATTGCAATGTCCTTAATAGAATAATATCCAAGCTAATTAACAACAAATTTTACTTAGTTTCACCTGAAAATTATTTCTAAAGAGCAGGGTTTCTTTATTAAAGGAAAATCAATTCATGACAATATCTTTTTTCTTTTTTTTCCCAAGAAATTTTTTCATATATATTAAAAAGAAGTTTTACAAGACTGCTAAAAGCAGTCATAGAACACAAAGCTCATTGATTTACAGAATGTAACTAATTAACAAAACTTATGCATTTACATAAACAGCATTTTCTTCTCTTAGTCTTTTGTCCTTCTCATCCATTTTCTTTCAAACCAGCGCTTATCTTCTACAGCTCTTCACCCTTTACTTCTTTGCTGGTAACCTGAAACCTGCATTCAAAGATAAAAACATGTAGTCAAGTCCTTAGACTTGCTAAACAATGTCAGATCAAGTAATGAACAGATCAAGTATTAAGTATAACGGAAGTTTCCTAATCCCAAGATATCAGCCCTTAATATGCTAGATAACTCACAGAAGTTGTGTTGAGATTGAATACAAAAGCTATTTTTAACTTTCAAAGCATGTTTAGACAGCCAATCTGCAGCCAGATTTTGTTCCCTATAAATGTGTCTAATAGTCATTTGTGAAACTATCAACTGTCTGCAACACAATAAGCTATGTTCTAAGTACCAAGGACTCAAACCAGAAGCTAGCATATTAAACAAAGCTAAGCAATCTAATTCAATATCAACTAACTTAAGACTATTCTCTTTACAATATGTTAAGCCATTTAATAATCCAGCAATTTCTGCACAAATAGGAGAACTCTTTCCTATCACATCCCCTTTAGCCTTTATTATATTACCTAAGTTATCTCTTATTATATATCCAAAACTAGAATCACCATTGTTTAAAGAAGACCCATCACAATTAAGCTTAACACGATTATTAGCAGGCTTAACCCACTTAATGTACATGAAAGGTTTGGCAAGCTTTATATGATTAAAACAACCTAGCTGTTTAGCTGAATTAAAATCAGGGGACCAATGCTTCCTAGATAATGCATGAGCCAAATCTAATGAAGTAATCATTAACATGACCTGTCTCACAATCTGTTTATATGAAGAAGAAATGTTACTATGCCTATATTTATTCCTGGCTTTCCAGATACTCCAAATAATCATAGAAGGCAAAATAGTTCTAACATGAACTCTCTTAGAAGTTGATAGAAACCAAATATTCACAATGTGATTAATAGTCATGTGTTTTCCTATAATAATATTAAACTTTTCAAAAAAGAAACTCCATACCAGCCATGCAGTATCACAAGAGACAAATACATGATGCAATGATTTAGTGCTATCACAGTACATACACTTACTAGCTAGATGAAAACCTTTTGATTGAAGTATAGTATCAACACTAATCAAATTGTTCAAGACTCTCCAAAGACAAAAAGAGCATTTTTTAGGAGATAGATTGTTCTAT
The DNA here is from genome assembly GCA_036936605.1 of Limnanthes douglasii subsp. nivea. Taxonomy (NCBI): domain Eukaryota; kingdom Viridiplantae; phylum Streptophyta; class Magnoliopsida; order Brassicales; family Limnanthaceae; genus Limnanthes; species Limnanthes douglasii. The sequence goes on from JAUPFV010000004.1 coordinate 54,766,132, forward strand.
ATTTTATCTTTAATAATAGATGAAGGATGTTTTTGCCTTAGTTCTAACACAGTCTCCTTTAACTTAAAAGATCCATCACTAGATAGCTTCCAAATAGCAGAATCTAAAGCATTTAGGTATATATGTGTTGTAATGATCCTATCAACATATTGTAAAGGCAAACTATTTTGAAGCTTAAGCATATTCCAAGTATCATTAGTGATATATTCGCTGACTTTAGTTTGCTGATAATGATGATAATTAGTATCAGTTAACAAGATTAGTGGTTTCATATCATTCCATTGATCTAGCCAGAAATCTATATTACCTTGGCCTATTTTCCACCTAACATGCTTCTCTGCCTCTAGCCTATAGTTTTTAATGGCGTGTGGCGCCTTGTGGCGATAAGCGGTCTGAGTATCGCGGCGCCGCGGCGAGGGTTGCGGCGCTCGCCTTTCCGTTTATGAAAAATAATATTTATGTATAAATTTTTGAGTATATAAAGTTATAAACTAGTTAAGATAAGATTATAGGTAAGTGAAGATAGAGGTAATAGTATATTAGGTAAGTATGTAAAAAATAACAAAAAAAATTGATTACATGCACTCAATAGTTCATGTTAGTTTTTTAAAATTTTATTAATAGGTAAGATAAAATTTAAGAATTCAAATTTAAGGTTAATAGAATAGGGTGTGACACTTAATGAATTGTATTTTCCTTTTGGGACGTGCTCTATTTAAATTAATTAGAGATTCAACTTTTATAATTTCGAAAAGTTTAAATAATAATAGGAAATGGTTTGGTAGTCATTATTTTTTAAATTTAAGTTTAGAATAAAAAAAACTACGGAGTTGAAAGATTTTTAAAAAATTTCAAAAGAGGAAGGTATTTGAGGAATTTGTTAACTTGTTTGGGTCTGATCGATAAGGCACTTCCTTAAGGGGGCCTTATGACGCCTCGCCACAGTGCTGAGGTGCCGCCGCGGCGAGCGCCTTATCTATTAGGGGGCCTCGCCTTGACATGAGGCGCTGCAGCCTCCTATTTCAGCGCCTTAGGCTGCGGCGCCGCCGCGGCGTCGCCTTTTAAAACTATGCTCTAGCCTAACCTCCAACATTCTTTTCCAAACTTTCGAATCAGTATTTCTTAATCTAGCTTGCAAAGGATGTATACCATTACAATACTTAGAATGTAACAGCTTAGACCATAAGGATTTTTTACATCGAAAAGAGAACCATAATTTATAAGCAAAAGCAGTTTGAATATCATCTAAATTTCTAAAATTAAGACTATTCTCCTTGAATGGCTTACATAGACTAGTCCAGTTTGTCCAAATCATACTTCTGTTAAACTCATTACAACCCCAAAGAAATTTATTTAACAGCTTATTAAACCTAGAAACAACTTTTAAAGGTAGTTTTACTCATTGCAAGTAATATATAGGATAAGACATAAGTACTGAATTTATTAATGTCATCTTACCACCAAAAGATATATGTTTAGAGTTCCAGTCATGAATCATATCCTTAACCTTATCTATTAAGCCTTCAAAATGTTCAGCAAAGTTATTGGAATGAATAGGTATTCCTAAATATGTAAAAGGTAACTTAGAAAACTTACATCCTAAGAAATCTTTAAGATGATCTAATCTGATTCTGTTTATTCTTGAAGAAGTTAGAAAAGTAGACTTTTCTTTATTCAACTGCTGACCAGATAACTTTTGATATAAATCTAAGAAACAAGCTAGATTTTTAACACTAGGTAATAATCCATTTAAGAATAATATTATATCATCTGCATAAGCTAGGCAACTAATATTCAAATTACTTCTCATACTATAAGGTTTGATCTTTTGCTGATCTATCAACATCTTAATACCCCTAATAAAAAACTCTTCAGCAATTATAAATAGGCAAGGTGAAAGGGGATCACCCTGCCTAAGACCATTCTTAGACCTAAAATACCCAGAAGTTATTCCATTAGTGATAACAGAGAAGAAAATATGTTCTATAGACTTTCTTATTAAATTTATTACAAGATCATTAAAACCAAAGGTAGACATTACTTCATATATAAACCTAAACTCAAGTTTATCAAAAGCTTTTGACATATCTAGACTTAAAATAAGGTTATCACCTCTAGTTTTCCTGTATAAATCCTTTACTAACTCCTGTATTATTAAGATATTTTCCTGAATCATTCTATTCTCAATGTGTGCACCTTGTTCATCTGAAATTATTAATGGTAGAAGCTTAGCTATTCTACTTTGTATCAGTTTTGAGATTAACACATTAAACACAGAACAAAGACTAATTGGTCTGAATTGAGTCCAATATTTGGGTGATTTAACTTTAGGTATAAGACAAATCAAAGTAGAGAACACTCCTTTAGGTATATCTGAACACAAGAAATAAACTTTAACAGCATTAAGTAAATCAGATTTAATTATAGACCAACAAGCAAGATAAAATCTGGAGTTGAAACCATCAACTCCAGAAGCACTGTTTTTATTAAGAGATCTAATTGTATCATATAGTTCTTCAAAAGTAGGTTCTTTCAATATACTATCATTACATTGTTCTGTTAAAATTTATGGTATAACACTTCTAACAATAGACAGATCATTCATTAGGGAATTCTTGTTCAACAAGTTTTTAAAATAGCCTACAACAGAGAGACGTATCAACTCCTCATTTTCTACCCAAATGTTATTTTCATATATTCCATTAATTCTGTTCTTAACTTTCCTTTTCTTAACATAATTGTGAAAAGTTGAAGAATTATTATCACCTTCAGCAGTCCAATTGACATAACTTTTTTGACACCAATAGATTTCTTCTTTTTCAAGCAAAGTTATTAGAACAGCATTTAATTCTTGCAATTTCATTTGGTTCTCAACACAATTATCTTCCTCAATCATAATTTCAGCAAGTTTAATTTCATCCTCAACTTTATTTATGTTAACAAAAATGTTACCAAATGTAACTTTATTAATTCATGACAATATCTTAATAACCCAAGAAATTACCCATAGGCTTAATAGTAAAATCAGATAGTGTAACATCATTCTTAAGCTTGATGTGGACAAAGCTTTTGATAGATTGTCTTTTAACTTTATAATTAAAATCTTGTCATGTTTTGGTTTCAATAATAATTTTATCAACTTGATAATCACATGTATTAATAATATCCATTACTCAATAATTTTGAATGGTTCAAGTTATGACTTCTTCCGATCTACTAATGGAATGAGACAGGATGATCCTCTATCACCCAATTCTTTATTATAGTTGAGGAATACCTTTTAAAAGGTATTTCTTATTTTGTTTTTCAAATATCAATAACTGTATTTGATACAATTCTAAAAGTAAAGTCAGTATTCATAATATTGCATTTGCAAATGATATCATTATATTTATGAATGGATCATCTGCAAATATCAATAAAATGACTGATCTCCTTAATCATTATCAAAGTGCATCTCGTCAAATTATATACAAAACTAATACTAATTTTATAACTTCTGCATATAAAAACATAAACACATTCAATCTATTGAAACTAAAACTGGTTTCGGCCATAAGCTTCTCCCTATAAATTACTTGGGAATCAATCTCCATCATAGTAACAGAATATGTTATTTTGATGACTTGGTTACCAATATTCATAAGATAGGAACTGTAATAATCTTTCTTTTGGTAGTAAAATGTTTCTTATAAACTTTATCCTTGTGTTTATCATATATTATTATCTTCACTGCCAAAATATTCCAAACAATGTCATTAATATAATTAATAAATTCTTATGGGGTGCTAATGATAATAGAAGTGTTATCATCTAGTCCAAATGGAATAACCTATACTATCCATTAGAGGAAAAGGATCTTAATTTTAGAAATATTAAAGACACTCAATCTGGTCTTGTTTGTAAGCTTTGGTATAACTTTAGGGCTAATAAATATCTATAGTCTAGAAAAACTTTAGGGCTTAACTAATATATATTTTGTTTATTTAGAGTTTTTTTGTAACTTAATGTTTTTTACAACCACGCAGTTCTCACGACATACAGGCACATTATAATGTGCTACAAATGTGGGACATGACATCACAGAGGTAGCTAGTCATCTAGCTCGTACTTCTTTCGCACCTCTCGCAGATCACTTGCCTCGTTACTTCAGTCATTTGGTATTGGATGAGGTTTTTGTTGAGCGTTAGGAGACCAACACTTTTCAGTTCAAATTTGGGAGATAACCATTATTTTGGATGATGTCAAAGTCATTACAGGCCTCCCGTAGTTGGTACGACACTAAACGTGATTACGGTCTCGCGAGATGAGACATATGTTTTTTATACTGGTTTGTTATGAATCACTGTAAATGAGGTCCGTAGAGATCTTGAGTCCAGACGAGGAGTGGGATTTAAACTCAAATGGATCCACGAGACATTTACTGAGGATCGCTTTCTTCACATTACCGACCACGTGACTATCCACCAGGTATTACGAGCGTACCTTATATTTTTATTTAGGTGTACTATATTTGTGGATACTAGTTCGATAAACAAGAAAGCTGACTATCTATATGGTTTGAAGAATATGGACTCCGGTGTATGAGGTATAACATGGGGGACTAGTGCGTTAGCTTTCCTTTTCCGTACTTTAGAGGATGCTTCAAATTCTTCGAAGCATAACCTTCGAGTTTGTAGTCATGTTAGATCGTTGGATATACGATCACTTTCCAGCTTTGAAAGCTCCACAAAACCAAAATTATGTCCTAAGAAACCCAAAGATTGTTAGTTGGTTACCTAAGAGAATTGTAGGAGGAAACATGAGGCCCAAATCCATAATGCATTTACTTCTCGCAGATCAAAGGAGATAGATGTAAGAAATCAATTTTATACTTAATATATGTTTACTTAACTTATTTTTTCTAATTACATGCTTTACCTTTTCTTTATACAGGTTATTTTTGAGTCGTACGAGCACATGAGAGCTCAGTTTCATGTCCATGATGTTCCTCTACTTGCTTATCCAATTTGGATAATGAGCACGCTAGATATGTATATTCCTGATAGAGGCATGCACCAGTTTGGACGTATCAGGATACACCAACACATTTCTTTTTACCAAAGATTACCTTGAAAAAAGGACATTAGTCTCATTACACTCAGCGTGAGAGTGCTTAGTTGGATTTGCGTTAACATTCACTTATCGAGGATCTTTTGACAATTATCGTTGCTAAATATGAGAGATAGATGATGACTATGTATCATGATTACATTGCTCGCTATGGCTGGTACGTAATCATCCCACCAACGTAGTCCAGCGATGATAGCTGTTTCATTTAGTTCGATCGTTCAACACCATGCATAACATAGATGTTTTGGATTGTTTGCGGCTTCTCGAAGAACAAGTGTTGCAACTTTTTTCTTTTCGACTCATTTTTTTTATTTATGGGACTTTTTTGGTTATGCTAGGTTGACTTATGTTTATGTTTTGTATTGTATCGAATGGTGAAGGATTTGAATATGTACTACTTTTACTCTTAGTTTCTTTATTCAAATGCTTATGTTTATTTTATTATCCATTACGCAATGTTAAAACATAGATTAAAATTTAGACTAAAACTTAAATTTAATCCATTCACTAATATCACAAATTAGTAAACATACAATTTTAAAAACAAACGAAAAAAATTTAAAAATAGATAGCACCATATATGCATATAGACAACACCATCGCTAGTTGTAGCCCTCACATGTGCGCATAGTATTGGCCTACCGACGAGAGTATGATACACTGATGGATAAATGCATCGATGGTGTTTTATATTTTGCGTGATAGTGATTTGAATTGACGTCATCGGCGCACATCATGATACATCGATGCTCCTACTTATTTTGCACCATGGGTGCACAACTGGCCGCACGTATAGTGCAAAATTTCGGCCTAAAAATATACTTAGGCTTAAAATTATCCGTCCAAAAAAGTTCTGCTCAAATAAACTATCTAATTTTAATATTCAATCTTGTATAAAACAAATCTTTAACTAACATGACTCTAAACAAACTACTTTACCTATCTACTTGTAACATGCACCGATATAAAAAGATAGTTGATCTCAAACTTGATCTACCTAGTTTATATATATATATTAATTAGTGGTGGTATATATTCTAAAACAATATAAATAAATAAGTATTCAAAATATATTAATAAATAATTTTTTGGTCTAATAAAACCATTTTCTAAATGGCATATGTTTTAACTAACGCAACATAAAAAAAAGGTATTAATATCACAAAACAAAAGTGAAAAATAATAAAATAATTGATAAATTAAAAAGTAGAATGAATAAAATAAAATTTTGTATATATGTTGAATATATATTTATCGATATAATAAAATATTGTATTATCTTTAATTTTAATATATCTTAACTTAGTTATTTATAACTTACAACATAATTATATATTATAAAATTTATCTGTTAACTTTTAAAACAAACATAAAAATATTGGATTACTCAAAAATCACATCGAGTCATATCCCGAGTAAACTAGGGCATATCCCGAGTAAATACAATCACATCGAGTCAGGGGTACGAAATGAAATAACATAAGATCATATCAAAGAAAAAATAAGATCTAGTCTAGCAAGTAGAAGAGTACTGGTCCTACAGAATGGTCTTCCGAGACGGCTGCCGAGCATCTCCAATAGAATCTACGTGATGGAGTGAAAAAAACTCGGGCTGTACTCACCAAGACGGGACCTGCAATAAATAAAAACCATTAGTAAGATATTATACCGGCCAGCTAGTCTTGGTGCCTTGGAATCTATACCGTAGATCTGATAAGATACTGTGAGAAACCATGGAGGCATTGGCCGGAGGGAAACCAAATACTCTTGAATTCCTCTCCTTCCAGACGTGGTAAATTACCGCGACAAAGCAAGCATACCAAATACTATGGTTATGAGATTGAGACCATGTTGACGCTGCAGAAATTCAAGACTGCCAGCTAATATTCGAAAAGAGGAAACCTAATTTATTACTAGCGTTAGTCCAGATACTCTGGGCGAAACTGCACTCAAAGATGAGATGAGAGATAGTTTTAGATTCAAAATTGCGTAGGCACAATCAGTTGGGATATTGTAATCCCAACTGATAAGCTTGTCGTTGGTGGCAAGCTTGCCTAAAATAGCGAGCCAAGAAATGAAGGAATTACGAGGAATATTGAATTTATTCCAGACTAACCCGGCCCAACCCACTTTAGGGTTAGGCAGACGTATAACAAGGTACGCGTCTCTAATTGTAAAATAATTGCATCCAGCCTTCGCCTTCCAGAAAGGGATGTCAATGGATTCGAGGTAGGGAGGCGAAAGAGAGAGTATTAGGTTGTGGATCTCCAACAGATTAGTGCGGCTTCGAGATCTCATTGATCTAATATTGGAAGGCCAATTCCAGATTTTGTTACGAATGATATCCGAAACTTTTAGGTTCTTCCCAAGTCTGGAGTCATAAATTGTGTTGTCGCCATAGTGAGATGCAAGTGAAGAGGATAGTAGCCATGGCTCATACCAGAAGGATGTTCTCCGGGAATTTCCGATGGCCATCTTGTACGAATTACTAGCCAAAGGGCGAAGACGAATAATTTTCCTCCAGATTTAAGAGGAAGAGGAGTCGATCTGGAGGTTAAAAAAACTATTTTTAATTTTTTCAATTTTAATCCAATCACTCTAAATGGAATGATTATTATTACTAATAATATACCAAATGTGCTTTAGGACAACCGCCTGATTCCATATTTTTAGGTCCAGAATCCCAAGGCCGCACTCTATAGTGGGCAAGGTAACCATAGCCCAAATAACTTTCACACCATAGATTTTCATGGCAGTACCCGACCAAAAAAACGATGAAGATTTTGGGATAGTTCTTTGAGAATTCTAGAGGGGAGAATAAAGATAGAAGACCAATAGACCTGACTAGCGAATAAAACAAACTTAATTAACTGAAGTCTACGGGCATACGAAAGATGGTTAGAGGTCCAAGAATTAATACGAGAGGTAATTTTGTGGAGAAGATGATGACAATCCGAGTAGGTGAAACGACTAGTGAGAAAAGGGAATCGAACTCCTAAGTACTTTAAAATAAAATAATATATGGTATTATGAAAATATAAAAACAATCTCTTAAAAATTATTTAGGAAAATCTATTATCCTTTAATTATTTATATATATATATATATATTATTTAAATATTTTTATTATTTGGTAACAATCTAATATGCAATTAATAAAAAATTGGCTACAAAATAATTTATTTATTAAATAAAATTTTAAATTTTTATAATTAAACTTAAAAAACTTTATTATTATTCCAAAATAAACCCCTCATTTTATAAATGAAGTGTTTGGTTACATGTATATTACTTAATCCAGTACTTGAGAAATACACATGTAACGAACTTAAATTTAATAACTGCAAACTTCAATTCGGTGTCCGCCAAAATTTCAATTTTGGAGCTACACTAAACTTAGAGCTGACTTTAGATGGTTTTTCACCATAGTACTAAGTATCCTAGTGAACTATAGTTTTCTTGAGGACTGATGAGATTCTTTGCATTTCGATGAGTAGTGTTTTATCCAAGATTTTTGAGGTAAATGGTGTCGGTGCTTTTTTAAATGATTAAAGGAGTAGTTAATGGATTTGAGCTCAGAATTTACTCGAAAAACTGGATAACCAGCCAAGCTTTATGTTCTGATCTAACAGAGGAATCTGATGATTGGAGTTGTCGTGAATCAGTTATGTATATGCTTCTCTTAGTTTCCTTTAGAGTTTCAAATGTTCTTTCTAATTTCTTTGAATCTTCTTCTTTCATTGTTTTTTGAATATGTGACAATATTTGTGCTTGAATAATGATAAGGATGCTAGAAGTAGATATTGATTCCATGGCCAGATACTTGAATCAACTTTCTTAGTTGTGAGAGATTATTGGTGTATGTTACTCTCGCATAATAATTGAAGTTGGTTTTGACTTGCATTATAGTTTTGTCAGGTGTAACTTTCTGCAACGAAGCTTGTTAGTGCAAAATAATTAGTTTAATTAGATCTTTATGTTTAAGATAGGAAAGAATATACACGAAGAACATCATTTTTTAGTTTAGGTCTCTAGAAAATCCAATTTCCAGACTATTCAACAACATAATGGTTCTGAGTTGATTAGGTGTATGATTCTCATTTATTTCAAGTTAGAACTTGCGTTTATGAGTCCACTTAGCAAGTCAGTCCACAATTGATTTTTGCTCCCTCTAAATGTGGGTTATTGACATGTTTGTTGATATCAATTTCTTGCAGAAATTAAAATAGGTGAAAGAAGTGATGGTACATTTTGATTTAGCAACGTAGCAATTAGAGTGTTTGAGTCAGACTCAATATCTTTGTAAGTAAATTTCAATTTAAAGCATATGAGTAGTTCGTCGAGAAGAGCTCGTCTTCCAGCTATAATATGGTCTATTTCTCATATATCCTACCAGTATCTGAGATTATATCTCCATTGTGATTTCTAATTATGGCACCACCACTTGCTTCACCATTTATAAAGCAAGGCACATTAATGTTTAACTTTAGTCTAGTAGCAGAGAGAGGTTTCCAGTTGATGTAGTAAGTATTTTCAGGACTGTTTAAATGATTCTAGCATCGAAGTTCTAATGCATAATCTACATCCTTATCCCATTGAACTCTTTTGAAGAGATTAACAACACCAAGCCTGTGAATTGTGTTTATAATTTTCAAGATAATGTTATGGGTTATAACACTGATTTGTTGATGTTTAACATTGTTTCCGTTGGACCATAAGGACCATTAGATGATTGTTGGGAGGATAGTGCGAATATAGATTTATTTTGTAGTTGACCAGAACCAGAATCCGATTACATGGTGCAAAGTCATATATCTTGTAATATTTATGTTGAATACTCTGCTAAACGAGGGGCATGGTGGTAGAGATCAAACCCTTCACTCTATATACGATCAATTCTTTTGGCCGTATTTGAGGATAAATGTTATCCGTTTTGTAGCTGGTTGTCGGGTTTGCCAGATGGCAAAAGAAATGTCGTCTAACGTAGTTCTATACCTGCCACTCCCAATACCGGAGGGACCATAGGAAAGCATTAGCATGGATTTTTTCTTTGGACTACCGAGAACACAGAGAGGTGACGTTTTATTTTTCTGGTGGTTGATAGGTTTTCTAAGATGGCTCACTTTATTGCCTGTAAAAAAAACCACAGATGTTGTGAATGTTTTTAATTTCTAAGATGGCCCACTTTATTGTCCGACACTTTTGGAGGAATTTGTGGCGCTTTACAAACACAAAGCTAAATTTTAGCAGCGCGTATCACCCACAGACAGATGGCAAAACCGAGATAACTAATCGAACATTATGCAACATGTTATATACAGAGGTCTCTGACAACTTGAAAGCATGATATTCTCGCATTTATCACGTTGAGTTCGCATACAACATGCACCATAAGCGCAGTACTGGGTATATAGTCCCTTCATGGTTATAACCCACGGGGTCCTAGGGACTTGGCTTTCCTAACGCTTGACAAGATTCCAGCCAGGGTCGAAACCGCCATCGTTGATCTATAGGAGATCCATGAGAACACAAACAAACACTTAGAGTAAAAAACTCAGAACTAAAAGGTTGTGACTAGAGATCGATATCCTGCACACGAGTACAACAAACTAGCTGCAAGAAATGTGGGTCCTTTTGAAATCATCGAGAATGTTAATCCTAATGATACAAGTTAAATATATCCAGCCACATGAAGACCCATGATGTCTTCAACATAAAGCACGTGGTGTCGTTTACCAATGCCACTGAGGATGATGAAGTTGAGAATTCGTGGGCAAATTCTTGCGACAAATGAGAGGATGATGTAGTTGCACAAACCCATGGCTATATGGCCTTTTGGACAAACAAAAATGAGCTTTATTTGGGGCTCAGTTATCCGAATCTGGTGTTGCGAACACTCAAATCGAACGCGTAGAGAAGCCCAACAATGTTCGAAAGCATCACGAGGTCCTCGTGATGAAGTTCAGGGCTGAAAGTCCATCGTTTAGGCCTTTTTCTATCTTTTTTAATTTTCTACATTTTTTTATTTTTATTAGATTTAATTAAAATATTTAACCAGCTCCAATCGCTTTGAAATTGGGTTGGGCTTTATTTCATTTTGTGAGGAACAATCTGTAATTTTGGCATAGGGTTTGGAGAACTTCTATAAAAGGATCTCAAACCCTATTTGTATCGTCAGACTTTTTGGAATAAAATTTGAGTTTTGAAGTCTCTTATACTCTAACCTAGAGTTAGGGTTTATTTATTCTCTGTTTTGTTTTCTTCTCTTTGTGGTTGCACCCGTCTATTCTATCTCATATATCGCCGCCACCAACTTGACAGGCCAACAAACTATCATGGAAGTCATCGACAACATGGTGTTTGGCATATTAAAACAAAGATTGACTAATTGGTTGCCAAAAGAGCCTCTTGCATAATATGTGATTGAGAGATACCACCCCGAGACCAATAGTTTCCATTTTTCCTTCGCCGATATGACTATGTTGCATACATTACAGTTCTTCATATCCAAGGACAATATATCGAGGTAGCCAACAATAGTGATAGAAATTTCAGAGCTACCATAACGTCAGTTTTGCTTTTGGGCTTGAAGTAAAGAAAGTGAGAGCCGAGTTGGATACACATCACAATATAGAGTTTGGGATTACATGATTTAATGATACATTTAGTACCGCACATTAATGAGACAAGAACATTTTCAGGACAAATAGAGTGAGCTACACCCAAGCTTATATTTTAATTTATTTGTGGTTGTTATTATGTTCACTAACAAGAACGGAAGCAAAATAACGTTGGTTGGTTGAATATCCTCATACATAATAGGAAGTTTGGTTACATCTAAAACTTACTTTCATACCCTTTAAATCCCTGGAAAAAAAAATACATAATGGTAAATGAAAAGGGGGGATTCCCCCAAATAAGAGCGAGCACGAGCAAAGAGCATTGCGAGTTTGGATTATGATAAGCAATGAAGAAAAAAATGAGCTCTACGGCATTGACGAGCTCAAAGGCGGATCAAAACCAAAGGTAAATACACCATTGATGAACTCAAAGGAATATTGAGCTCGTCAACGGACTGAGCTTAAGGATATATACAGCTCGTCAACGGATTGAGCTCAAGGTCGTATACAGCGTTGTTTTACTCAAGATCATGATAAGCTCGAAGACATTGGGAAAAGAGTTGATCGACTAGATGAGGAACGTGATGAAAAGAAAAGACCTAATGAAGATAATCTGAGCGTGTAGTTAGTGAACTCGAGCTCTACAAACCAGAACAAACCTGATTTCCTTTAAAGGAGTAGTTCAGCTCAGATTAACGTACAGATTAGACTCAGCATTTTTGTTATGTAAACGCACGTTTTAACCTATGAGTCGAACAATGTTAGTTAATTATTTCATAATTATAGGTATAGTAAATATGTTAGTTATTTGGTCCACAATTATAGGGATAATAATGTTAGTGGGATAGTGGCGCTAAAAGCGTAAACAAATGTAACTACCCACTAATTTTTGTATTATAAATAGGGAAGACCTATCTACAAATAAAGTGATCTCTTTATTGACTAAAAAATTGTACGCTTACTCTGGTAGAACTTGTTAGTTGTTTAAAAAATTTGGCACCGTCTGTGGGAACTTTTTAACCAATCACAATGGTAGTCATTAGGTCAGGAATCAAGAGGGTCAATCAGGCTACTAGCAAAACAACGACACACCGGAGGAGAAACGTAAGTTAGCCAACAGGGCGAGGCATCCTGCATCTCGGCCCCACAGTTCCTCAAAAGGTCAATCCTCTGATACCCCATGCAATGGTTGTGACAGAGGGACCGCCAATTCAGCCAACTGCGTTTCCAGGGAAGAAGCGCATCTCCATCAGTGAGAGAATGCATTAGGGGCCCGTAGAGCTGTAGAAGCTATATCGGTGAATGACTCGATGGTTCTCCAACTGGAACAAAGAATCTAGAACTTTAAGAGGAGCGGCAGAAAATAGCGTTTGAGAGAGACGCAAGAGAGAAGGCTATGCATGCCACGATGGCAGGTATGAACGACGTTATTCATGCTCTGACTGCTAGGATTAAGGGCACGAGCAAGACTCATCAACCGTCAGGACCAGAGGCGAGTAAGGTTAACTGGACAGATCATTCTTCTAAACGAGATGGCAAACAAAAAGGTGAAGGTGAGAGCAGGGGAAAAATCATAGCAGAGAACAACGCGACGAGGTGAAACACACGTGGACCAAGCGAGCTCGGGAGGATGAGGACCTTCGCTACAATCAGGTCCGCCCAAAGTTGTCGACCTACATATTAAAGGAATCTTCATTCTCTGAGAATATCCTAGAAGCTCAACTCCCAAGGAAGTTCGACCCATTCAGGATGGAAGCTTATGATGGAACAAGGGATCCAGAGAGGCATCTGGAGTAGTTCAGGAACATGATGATGGCTTTCAATCCTGATGATGCGATACTATGCCGAGCATTATCCATGACCCTCAAAGGTAATGCCATGGACTGGTTTAGCAGCTTGCCAAAGGGATCCATCTATGATTTTACTGGACTGTGGAAACCATTCAGAGAAAGGTTCGTTGGTAACAAAGAGCTTAAGCACGAGCGGGATTCAATAACGGATCTTTATCAACGCCGAGGTGAGTCTCTTAAAAGTTATGTTAGAAGATTTTTTCGTGCCATGAATGTTTTGCCAGATCTTGCCGAAAACATGGCGGTGGCTTCTTTGAAACGGGGGCTCGACAGAAGAGGGGAACTATGTGCAGATCTCATCAAGTTCCCAACTGAAAATATGGGGGATCTACTCGCAAGAGAAAATACTTTTATCAAGGTTGATAATGCCAAAAGAGGGGGCTCACCTGAGCGGCGCGAGTCAGATCTCAAAGATGGTGGATGAGAACGAAAAAAGACTGAGGAGCAACCAAGGAGGGACTACAACCGAAGACTTCAGCACCTCGATCAACCAAACAGGCGCTTCACCCCATTGACGAAGGCTATTTCAGTAATTTATGATCGCACAAAGGGGTGTACAAGGTACCAGACTCCACGAATAATAAGCGCGCCTGGATTTAAACGATCTAATCGATATTACTGTGCATATTATCACGATCATGGACATTCGAAGGATGAGTGATGGTAGTTAATGGATGAGATTCAGCACACGATCGACAATGGTGAGCTGATTCAATATATCAAACGAACCCAACCAGATCGACGAGAGGAAGATCGTCCTCTGAATATTGACAAACCAGCCACTAGAGAAGCGCCAGAAGCAAACAAGCAACAGTGGCTACTGACCATATCAGGGGAAAGTTTGGCCAAAGGGCAAGGGTCTACTCAGAACAAATGAGCTAAAATTGAGTTCGACGTTTATGAAATAGATGAAAATTCTTATCGAAATTACAGAGACCCAGTTGTCGATCTCACCTTTAACGATGATGACCTCAGAGGTGTTAGTTTACCCCACGAGGATGCTTTAACGATTCACTTGGACATGGGGTGATGGTAACCCGAGTAATGGTTGATGGAGTAAGTTCGGTAAGTATTATCCTCAAGAGCATCTTTGATCGTATGCAACATGTGCCATCATACCGACATACTCAGCAGACATTGGTAGGTTACGAAGGAAAATCTTCTCAGTGTGTTGGGGAGGTGGAGTTGTTAGTCAAAGTTGGTCATAGAGCTACAAAGAAAGAACTGAAAACGTTATTTTTTATTTCTGACGCGCCGAGCCCTTACCATGCAATTATTGGATGACCATGGTTGCACAGGATGGAAGCGACGTCGTGCATATATCAACAATGCATTAAATATCTAGTAGGTAGTTTGACATGAATAATTTGGGGCGGTCAAATGACTGTGCGAACTTGTTATAAAATCGCGTCAGATCCATCCAAACCTATCCAATAGCAATTAACTGGCAAGGGAGACATTGCACCAACAATGATAGATCTCACCTCACCAGATCCAGTAGATGATCCACGAGAAAACGAGGATTCAGCTACTACAGGTGCTACAACAGTGGATACAATCATAGTTGCCAATAGAATACTTCGACTGGGAAACGAGCTATCTCAGGACTCAAAGGTACGCTTCGTTCCCTTACTAGCAAGATATTTATATGTGTTTTCTTGGGAAGCAGCTGATGTTTCAGGAGTAATTCCTACAATCATAAGCCATGAATTGGCTATCAATCCTTGTGCCAATCCTGTACGATAGAAGCGTAGGGCATTTTCAGTTGAGAAGTATGCTGCTATATTAGCTGAGATCAACAAGCTTACTCGATTGGGCATATCCGAAAAGCAAGTTACCCGGTCTGGATAGCCAATCCGGTTCTAGTCAAAAAGAAGAAGGGACAGTGGAGAATGTGTGTGGACTTTACCGATTTGAACCAAGCATGCCCTAAAGATGCTTTCTCGTTGCCAATGATAGATCAGCTGGTCGATTCGGCTTCAGGTAGCAAATTCCTCTCCTTCATGGATGCGTACTCAGGATACAATCAGATCCGCATGCACCCGTCTGATCAGGAGCACACAGCCTTTCAAACCGAGTGGGGTCTCTATTGTTATACGGTTATGCCCTTTGGGCTGAAGAATGCGGGATCAACATATCAAAGGCTAGTCAAAACATTTTCCAAGATCATTTGGGGCAGCATTTGGAAGCATATATTGATGATAAGATTATTAAAATACATTAAGAAGTGCATCACCTTAATACTTTACAGGTCGTTTTTTATTTATTACGCAAGTTTAATCTTAAGCTTAACCTGGATAAATGTTCTTTTGGTGTTGCTAAAGGAAAATTCATGGGTTATGTGGTAAGTCAGCAAGGTATTGATGCAGATCTAGTTCAACTAAACGCAATTCTACACATGGTACCACCAAAGAATGTCAAAGAAGTCTAGTGTCTTACAGGATGGTTAGCAGCTCTGTCGAGGTTCATTTCGCGTGCATCAGACAAGAGTCATTACTTTTTTGAAGTATTACGGGGTGCTAAGAAGTTTGCGTGGACAGAAGAGTGAAAAATATTTTATCAATCTTAAACAGTACCGTACATCCCCTGAGATTTTGTCTGCTCCTACACCTGAAGAGCCATTATTCATGTATCTAGAAATGTCACTGTTTGTTGTTAGTTCGGTTCTCGTGCGCGATAAAAAAGGAAAAAAGTGCCAAGTATTACACGAGCAAAATGCTAACAGATGCGGAGACAAGATATCTAAACCTCAAAAAGCTTGCTTTGAGCTTGGTTGTTGCAGCTCGACAAATGAGGCCGTACTTTCAAGGGCATATTATTACGGTACGAACAACATGTCCTTTAAAAACAGTATTGCAAAAACCCTATGTTTCTGGCAGGTTAACCAAATGGATCATCGAGCTCGGCGAGTATGACATTTGTTTCTAACCACGCGTAGCTATAAAAGGACAAGCGGTTGCAGACTTCTTAACAGAGTTCAGCTCATCCAGGGAAGAACATGATAAGATACATGACTGACAAGTGGTTGAGCTCAACCAATGGATTGTTGAAGTCGATGGTGCATCTTCTACAACAGGAGGAGGTGCAAATATTGTAATCAGAACTCCAATTGGGGAGGAGGTCAAACAAGCGGTGCACTTTAATTTTCCGGTAACAAATAATGCTACAGAATATGAGGCTGCCCTTCGTGGCATGAAGTTGGCTTTGATATGTGGAGCTCGAAGTATCAAGATCATATCTGACTCTCAGTTGGTGGTAAATCATGCACCTGGTCTTTATGATGTCAAACAAGACGGCATCAAGGAATATCTTATGATACTTAAGGAGTATGAGTCTAAATTCACTAATGTGTCTTATGAACAGATCTCACGAAAGGACAATTCGGCAGCTGATACTTTAGCCAAGGTTGGAGCTTCAGGAGACCATCCAACAATTTTGCTCTAACAACTCCCTGCGACAGAGCTAATATCAGCAGTTGCAACAGTCAATGCAATCACCAATGATGAAGACTGGCGGACTCCGTACCTCAAATACTTAAACCAAGGAACATTTCTCATAAGTAAAAGTGAGGCTCGCGCATTGCAGATCAGAGCAGCCAAATACTATGTCCTTGACAATATTTTGTATAGGAAAAGCTCGACCAGACCTATACTCCGTTGCCTTGACCGCGGTGAAGCTAGTTCTGTGTTGGTTGATTTACATTTATGTGAAGCAGAGCCCCATTGTGGACACCGAACACTGATTCGTCGTTTTCTTCTTGTTGGGTACTATTGGCCTGAGCTAGCAGGCGATGCTGAGAATCTAGTATTGCAATATCACAAATGTCAAGAATATTCGAACACGCAACATAGACCCAGGGAGCCCATGAAGAACATGCATGTCCCATGTACGTTTGATAAATGGGGAATAAATCTAGTGGGTCATTTGCCAATGGCCACAGGAAAATGATAGTTACTTATTGTGGCGGTGGATTAATTTTCAAAATGGGTTGAGGCTAAAGCCCTGTTCAGAACAGGCGCTAAGGAGGTATATGATTTCATACATAATCAAATTCTAACCCGATATGGAATTCCACGGATTATAATGACAGATAACGGCCCTCAATTCTAAAATTTAATCCTTACCAACTTCTGCAAATGATATGGGATTCTCCAGCATTTCTCCACCCCTTATTACCCTCAAGAAAATGGACAGGTTGAGGTGACTAACATAATACTATTGGAAGGGCTAAAAAAGAAACTGGAGGGAGCCAAAGGCAAATGGCCGGACAAGTTAGCAGAAGTCCTATGGGCGTACAGAAGAACCCCTCGCTTTACAACAGATGATACACCATTTTCTTTGGTATACGGGGCAGAGGCAGTTATTCCACCAGAGTTCATAATACCGAGCCATAGGATTGAGCACTACGAAGAGGAGCCAAATCTTATTGTTAGGTTAAACATCCTTGGATCTGATAGATGAACGACAAGATCAGGCTAGAGTCCGAGAAAAGCACTATCGAAGTCTTATGAGGGGACGTTTTAATGCTCATTTGAAGCCGCGTTCATTCGAGGTGGGAGACTTAGTTTTGAAGAAGGTGTTCCAGGGCTCCGGTAGCAAAACAGGTGGCATGCTAGGGCCAAACTAGGAAGGCCCATATTCAGTTATTTCAACAGTGCATCATGGTGCGTATAGATTAGCAGATCAAGAAGGTCGAGCACTCAAGCATCCTTGGAATGTTAATCACCTAAAGTTGTATCGCCAAAATGTTTAAGATGTAAAAATGCGCTCTTTTCCTCTCTGATGGCGCGTGGAGGTTTTTTTACTGAGGCGTTTAAGAACAAAGCTTTGAATTTTTCAATATAAGTTATGCTTTCACCAATGTGTGTTTGTGCAAATTTTATCCTTATAGCTAGCGAATGGGTCAATGACCACGCCATCTTTGGCTACGCAACGGACCACTCTGAGTCCAGACTAAGTGTCAATAAACACGAACGGGATAATTGGTCACGCCTACGGGCTACGCAATGGCCATACTGTGCCTATACTTTGTATAGGGTATATTAACGATCTGGTCAAAGACCAAGTCTGAACAGACTACGCAATAGGGTCTACAAGACCTCGCCGTGATTATGCTATCATGGCACAAGTTGTCTAAGCTACGCAATGAGCTCTACTGAGCTCCGGGTTATAAGGATCTCCAAAGCTCAGCATACACATAGTCCACAATTGACAACAAACACTTACAGAATAACTAAGGAAAATCATGCATCAATTCAAATATATTTTAATAAACCAAGTATTGTGAATAGTACGACGACTTTAACACTGAAAACAAGGAAGTTAGTTCAATAAGACAAACACATTTTACTTAGAACTATTGGGTGGTAGTTGTTTGGAAGGATCCACAGAAGTGTTAGTTTTCGTGTTCTTCTGGGGGCCATGTTCGAGCTTGGGGCCGCAGACTCTACAAGATGGGCAAGGGATCCTAAGTTCAGTTCAGGATTCAAGGCTATTAGTTCTGCAATAGTGTTCTTGTTCTCTTTGGTGCTCATTTTTGTTGCAACTATAAACAATTGCGCTTCCCTTTCTTCAGCAGCTGCTTCTATCTTTGTTTGCCATAGTTGTCGCTCTCGTACGAGCTGAGCACGCTCGTCCTTTACTTCCTTTCTCAACTTTCTCACCTCAGCAGTCAGAGCTACAATTTGATCTGCTTGTTCCTCTACCCTACTCGCGTGATTGTTGGCCCGATCTAGCAAATTTTCATTGTGCACTTGCAGATCGTTATTCCTCTTTAACAAGTTTTCGTTCTGGTTCAGCACTAGTTTATGGCTTTCAGATACAGTAGCTAGCCTCTGATCACTTCATTCCACAGTCTCCTACAGGGAGGCAACTACCTTCTCCAACTGGGCTTTTGCGTCTAAGGCTTCATGCTTGAAAGCCTTGGTTACAATATAAGCATGCCTCAAGCGGATGATTTTAGCAGTGTTGTGCTTAGCTGAGCCAAAAAACATGGCTTCAGGTTTCCATTTCTCCATGAAAATTATGTCAGCATGAGACATGTTTCGATAACTCAGGATAAATGAGTTATGGTGCATCTGTACACAAACAAGGAAGATAGATGTAAATTTTTCAGATCTACAACTTAACATATGCATATATTGGTGATTCTTACCTCGATTGCTAGCTCGGTTTGCCTCTGCAAGATCTCTGCGTTTGACATTTTGTCATAGTACGACAAATCAGGGATCCTAAGTAGCTGATGGAACATATAAGAAGAAGGGCGTGGAACTTGCATTTTTGAGCGCTCCCCTGCATGCACCCTTTGCTGGCTGGACTCAGCTGCTTTGTCGCCATGATTGTTCTTTTCAGTGGTCTCCACTGATGGTGCTTGATTCTCCACAGATGAGCTCAGCACTAGCTATTGAGTTTGCTCTGTGTGAGATGAGGGCGTTGCTGGTTCTTTTTTAGCATCATTTTCATTCTCTTCTCCTGCATCCACTAGGTCAACTATCTCCTTAGCTGTAGGAGGACTTTGTCCTTCACCAACTCCTGTTGTTATTGAATTAGGGGGATGTGCTTCTTCGTTGGAAGTAGCTTCAGTACCATCATCCTCTTTATCTCTTAATTGCAATTTCCTGGTACTTAGGGGGGCAATATCTACAATTACGTTTTGTTTTTTCTTCCTCCTTGTATCAAGAGCACCAGAGATGGTCTCCTCGTCTTCGTCCTATCTATCTGCTCGAACTTTATTGGGTTGAGCAGCTTTAGGCACCTGTGGTGCTTCTTTTTCATTTTTCTCGACAGTGTTTCCTTTGTTTTTTACAACATCATTTCTTTGGTCAATTGAGAGAGCAACAGCAGAGGATGAATCCCCAGTTTCACCAGCTTTGCGGGTTACCTGAGGCACTGCTAGCCAAACGCCAAGACTATTTTTCTCACAAAGTTTATTTTCCAAAAGTGACCTGAGGCGGTCCATGGTAGCATTTGCACCGTTAGCCATTCTTACTTCTCCTTCTTCTGTGATGCTGAGCTCAGGGATCGACCATAATCCTGACTTCAAATAGTTATATTGTGTGAACACTCGCTTAGGATCTCTTTGCCAAGCTTCAAAAACTAAGCTACTAACTCTAATTAGAGGATTCACGTAGTTCAGTGGCCTCCCTTCTTTCCACCAAATCTGATTGGAAAGTTCACCTGAAGAAATATAGACATAACTTTATGAAAGAGTTCGTGCAAATTTGTATCTCTTATAAGTTACCAGTGGTGAGGTTTATTTTAAGCCGAGTGTAATTTTGTCAAGTGTTTTGGAAAGTTTAGAGAGTATTAAATGTTTGGGTGTTAAGTAGTCAGAGATTTGAGTTGCTTTGTTTAATTAAATGTTCATTACCCTCATTAATGAAAGTGGTTGGGGTATTTATACCCTTAATTATGGACCCATGGGCTTTCGAGTCGAATTATGGAACTGGATCAAGTTTAAGGACCCATTTACTTATTAAGCTGATTAGCATATAACTTAGTCAAAAGGTATTTAGTCATTTTTTACTTTTGTCATGTCTGAATAGTTTAGTGGCAAGTTTTTGTCTGAATTGCCCTTGTCTGGAAATCTCAGTAGGCAGTGGTTTAGTTATCTGGACTCATCAGTAGCCCCTTTTTAAGCCTTGTCAAAAAAAAATTGGCAGGACTAAAAAATCCACTTAGTCAGTGACAACATTTCCCGACCCGCTTGTGTATCCAGGTTGAGGTTTGTCCGAACTGAATTTTTCCCAGAATTTTAAGAGTCTTTCTTTGGATTGTGGGACACGTGTCACAATCTGATTCGACCTACCAACCGTTTTTTACCTAGGTTGGCGCTCCCACTAATCCTAGAAAGTAGGCTATACATTTAATTTTCCCACGTCAACGTCGTCTTTAATCATTGCGAAAACCTCTTCATCTTCTCCTAGGTATCAGTTACCTTTTTCTATCAATATATAAATCATTTTTTACTATTTTATTATCTTCATCACTCAAAAATCTTCTTCAAAGCGCTCCTTCATTTTTTTCAAATTTGTTCTTCGATAGTTTTATGTTCGCGTGTAGAAACGCTCTTGTAAAAGGAGGCTGGTTGAATCTATCCGAGTTAGAGAAAGCAAGAAAAGTCAAACGAGAGAGGCGTATCGCTGCTGGTCTCCCGGTCTCCCCAAGCGATAAGTCTGATAAATCATCCCAAGAAGCTGATCAAGGATCATCTTCTACCAGACATCCAAAAACCAAACGGCTGTTCAAACCAGAACTTTTACTAATCCCATCAGGCTCCTTTGTTCAGGAGTCCCAACCTTCCACTACCAAAGAAAATGCAGTATCGAGAGTTAGAAAACCTTCCCCTTTCATAGCCATGGGATCAGATATTGAAAAATCTCCAGAAAAATCCAATCCACGCCAGACAACTCATTTGGTGAAGGCCTAAGTGACTGCCTCACAGTCAAAACCCTCCAAATCGGAGGCCTCTAAAGCAACATCCAAGGATAAAACCTCCGGATTGGAGGTATCCATAAGAGCCCCACGAGATAAGCCCTCCGGATCGGAGGCATCCAAAGTAGCTTCTCAAGCGAAGTCCTCCGGAACTTAGCCTCAACCGGACACCAGGTCTTTGAAAAAAACTGGCGCTCAATCATCCGGACAGACCGTAAAACCATAAGCTAACACCCTTCCATCCACAATAATTGATAAACCTTCCACAGTGATGTAAGAAGTGATGGAGGACAGCATTGAAGAGGCCCCCTTCGAAACTGAAGCCTTAGGGATAACTGGGGATGCTGCCTCTGATAGGAAAGGAAAAGTCAAAGTGAAGGTTGGTGTGGCTCATCTGGATCTCCCGGAATGCTTGGAGGGCAAGGTAGGGCCTTGCTTTCAGAAAGTCAATGTTAAGTATTTGTTGGCCATGCAAAACATAAATTATGTCTATACTCATACGGCCGAGCTGGGACGGATTCGGACAAAGTGGGGGATCCCATAATCAGTGAAAGTGAGAATACTTGTCATTCCGGAGACTCCGATGGACTGCAAACTTAATGAGGTGGTCATCTACACCGAACTATTCAACTGGGGGCTCAGATTCCTCTTAGACCCAGAGATTGTCAGGTAGTTCCACCTGATAAAGCTTTGCCCAAGCCAATTAAGTTCAAATGCTTGGTACTCTCTCCTTGCTTGCATAATGGCATCAAGGTTGTCCGGAATCCCTCTCCCTATGGAGAAATTTTCCGTTGTGGAAAGTCTATGCAAGAATCACCACATCCTATTCTACCACCACAACATGGTAAACAACCTCAAAGTGGTAGACGACTTGTTGGAGTCGGAGAAGAATTGAAGAACTCAGTTCTTATTCATCAATGGGTCATGGGAAAATGGGAGGACGATCAAAGCCAAGACCAACCCTAGTATGCTTACTAGTGGGTGGAAAAGTACAAGTATATTCTTCAATTTGTTTTTCATGTTATCATTTTTACTTCACAAATATTCCACTGCTAAATTATTACTTCTTTTTTAGTATTACCGAAGGAATACACCGGATATCTGGAGGAGGGGCGGAATACATGTGCCAAACTGAATGTGTGGGCCACAGAACGTTGGGGGAATGCTTTCAACAACTGCTTTACCTCCGGCAATATGGTGAGATCTCACATGTGGAATACCACAGGCCGGAGAGATCTTACATGGAAAGAATTGACCACACCCCCTCCTCCAGGTGTTATCCTCAAACAGAGAGAGGAAAAAGATGGTAAACTGGTCTTGCCTTCTAGAGCCAAGGCTCCCAACAAGATGAAAGGGAAGAAAAAGAGAACTGCAACAGAAGCAATTCGGGCTGTCACAGAGGAGACCGGTCCAGAGAATCAAGGTGGGGAGAACGAAGGAGGGATCGATGCCTCCTTGCTCAAAGTGGTTGAAGATGGGACTGTTAAGAAGGCAGGAGAACCAGAAAATCCACCAAAGCCTCTCAAGAAAGATCGAAAAAGGGGGCAAGTAGTGATGAAAGGGATGCCAAGAATAAAAAGGTCATCTTAGGGGAGAAATACTCTTCTCCCTTTGGAGCTTCTTCCTCCACCAGCTCCCGCCGACCCCAACTTGGCAGAGAAAATTCCAACAGATTTGCAACTGGGAGAGGGCATCGGAGGAAGGTTTGACATCAGAGCCCTTCAGGACATCGGTCTTCACTTCACCGACTCAAAGAAATATGACTGTGTTGGTCCTTTTCGTCCTTTAGGCTCTTCCAATATGGTGACCTACAATGGTAAGTATTTTTCTATTTCCAAAGAACAGGATACGGTGGCTCATTCTCTTTTAGGTCATATCCAACCATTATTTCATCTGGAGAGGCAGGTTAAAAACCAGTACACCCTTATCCAAACCCTTAATACAGACAAAGAGTCTCTGTCAACCAACCTCCTTAATGCTAATCCAACGCATAGAAGAATTGAAAAAAGAACTTGAAGTGTTGGAGAAGGATAAGGAAGATATGTCGACCAAGCTGGTCACTTCGGAGAATGCTAATACTGAGCTCCAGGCTAAGTGCTCTGGTTTGGAGAAAGATCTCTCAACCTTAAAGAAGGATATGAAGACCAAAGATGGTGGCATCTAGACCTTGTCCGGTAAAAAAACCTCCCTAGAAGATGTTGTGTCTAAGGTAACCAAGTAGAAAGAAGACTTGGAGAAGGAGCAGGAACAGAAAATTTAGGCTAACATTGATAAATACACCAACGAGGTGATACATTCTTTAGAAACAAGGTATGCTGAAGTGAAGTCTGACGTTGTACTACTTTTTCATGAAACGTTTCCGAAGAGGACGTTTGGTCCCTTGTGGAAATATGTGGAGTATGAAGACATCCCGTTCCATACCATGGCAGATAGTAATAAAAAGAACTACTTCAGTGGAATCGATTCTACCACCGATGAAGAGGAAGGAACCGGTGAGAGTTCAAGTGATGAACTCAGAAACCCAAAAAAATGAGGTGATACAGGAACGTCCAAAGGGAATAAGCCCTAAGGTTTTTTAACTATCTTTTGTGTTTTCTTAATTTTGTGAACTACTAAAGTCCTTGGATGGCCAAGGAATTTTTGTAATTGTGTCCGGATTGAGTCCGGATAAGTCTCTCACAACACTCAAAGTTTTTGGATGACCAAGGCATTTTTTGCATTTTAGTAACATCATCTGGTTCATACCCGGACAGGCTTATTTATCAAATTCTGCTTTGTTCCATGCTTGCTTTCAATTTTAATGGCTAATGTTTAAAGAGCCCTAATTTAATTCAAAAATAATTAAAGTGAGAGTGTTTAATATCTTCGATGGCATGCATTTAATGGTCATCATTCAACCAGATTAATCCGATCTGTCAAAGATCCTTAGTATTAAATTGAAGACTTGAAAATAATTGAAATCAAACCACACCAAATGTTGTAAGAAGGCATCATATTTTATCAAAAAAATCAGACACCTCATTGAAACCTCCCCGCGCCACCAGGGTATGAAAGAGTATGCCCCCTAATATTTACACTGAAGTTAAACAAGTAAATATTTACACAAATTTTATTCTAGATATAACCTGAGGTGTTCAATATTCCATGGGTGCTTCAAAACTCTTCCATCTTTGTGTTGAAGCCTATATGTCCTAGGCTTAAGCTTTTCGGAGACCTCATAAGGGCCTTCCCAGTTCGGAGCCAATTTTCGAACTGCTTTTCCTTAGTATGCAAGAAAACCTTTCTTAACACTTTATTTCCTGATTGAAAATCCCTTCTCTTGATCTTGGAAGCAAACCTGCTCCTCATCAAGCATAACTTTTATAACAGCTTTCAAAGTAGTTCCTGCCAGGGGGTTGCTTTTATCCACTTTGAGAAATAATCAATGGCTACAATAATAGTCATGCATCCTCCGGACGCCATTGGTAGAGGCCCAACTAAATCCAGTCCTCAACGAGCAAAAGGCACTGGCTCAGAAATTGACTCCATAGGAACTGCTGGGATATGAATTTCGTTACCATACCTTTGGCATGGGTCACACTTTTTCACAAATTCCTTAACATCTGCCATTATGGATGGTCAATATCTGGCCAATAAAACCCTCCGGGTTAGAGCTCTATAACCACAGTGTGCTAATCTCTCTCCATCATGTAGTTCGGATAAAACAATTTGGGACTCTTCAACCTCCAAACAACGCATGAGAGGTCTGCTAAACAACTTCTTATAAAGAACCTCTCTTATGATAAAGAAACCACGAGCCTTGTGTATCATTTTCCTAGCCATAGCTTTCTCCGGAGGCAAAATTCCATCAGAGATGTATTGAAGAAGAGGAAATCTCCAATCTTTGGATTGAACTACTTGTCCACTCAAGTTCTCCTCCTATTCATTGTTCTGATTTGATTGTATGGATGGGCATTCTTGTATATGAATCCATGGGTAGGACTCAAAGTATGCTATGGTTGCTAAGGAGTTTGGCAGCGTGTTTTCCGATCTATGGATATGCTCAAAGCAAACATTTTTGAAGTTGGCTACTACTTCTTTAATAACGAATAAGTATTTGATTAACTGCTCCTTCTTGGCTTCAGACTGGCCTTGAGCATGGTGGATAAGAAGCTGAGAATCACTCATTAATCTAACTCTTTTAGCCTCACACAGAAAAGCTAACTTTAGACCAGTTATAGCTGCTTCATATTCAGATTCATTGTTAGAGGCCCTGAAAGCAAAGCATATAGCCTGGTATAATTTATCACCATATGGAGAGGTTAAACAAATCCCAGCCCCACAACCCATTATGCTTGATCCACCATCTGTCTGGACAACCCACTCTTTTTTAGTTTTCTCTTCTGAAGCTTGTTTAGTACTTCTGTTCGAATGAAACTCTACCAAGAAATTAGCAACATACTAAGCTTTAATTGCAGTTCGTGGGGCAAAATCAATGTCATAATCACTAAACTCCACTGACCATTTGGTCATCTTGCTTGATATATCTGGTTTCTGAAGAACATTCTTCAAAGAAAACGATGTTCGGACGATGATGGAATGAGACTGAAAATACGACCTCATTGTTCTGGCAGCAACCACTAAGGCCAGTGCCAGCTTTTCAAGCTTTAGGTACCTTTTTCTGCATCTATTAGACTCTTGCTGATGTAGTACACCAGACGAGGATAATTGTTCACATCTCTTACCAACACTGCACTTATAGCACATTATGACACAGCCAAGTATACATAAAGTATTTCTCATTCAACAGGCTTAAATAGGGTTTTGGGAGAAGACAAATGCTTTTTTATTTCATCAAAAGCCTGGCTGTACTGTGGAGACCAGTTGAAGTCTTTAGCGCCTTTGAAGGTCTGAAAGAATGGCGCACATTTGTCCGAAGACCTTGAAATAAAACTATTTAAAGCAGTCAATCTTCCTGTCAACCATTGTACTTCTTTAATATTTCGAGGAGGGTCCATTTTTAACAGGGCATCGAGCTGGTCCGGATCAGGCTGTATCCCCTTTTCACTTATTACATAACCCAGAAAAATTCCGGACTGCACCTCAAACACACATTTTTTCTGGACTCAACTTAAAATCAACCTTTGTCAAGTTGGCAAAAGGTTCTTGAAGATCAGTTAGGTGCAACTCTTCTTCTAAACTTTTAACCATCATGTCATCGATATATACTTCCATATTTCTTCCAATCTGATCAGCAAATGCTTTATTTACCAACCTCTGATAAGTAGCCCCAACAATTTTCAACCCAAAAGGCATCACCTTGTAACAATGGAGACCCCTATCTATAACAAAGGTAGCGTGATCTTGGTCCTTCGGATCTACCTGTATCTGGTTATACCTAGAGAAGGCATCCATGAAAGACAATAACTTGTTCCCAGATGTGGAGTCCACCAACTGATCAATTTGAGGGACCAGATAGAGATCTTTTAGGCAAGTTCCGTTGAGATCAGTAAAATCGATACACATACGCCATTTCCCATTCTTTTTCTTAACTAACACTGGGTTGGCCGTCCACAAAGGATACTGAGACTCATTTATGTGCCCCATCTTAGTAAGTCGGTCGACTTCTTGGACTATCACATCAGCTTTCTCCTTAGAGAAAGCTTTCATTTTTTGCACAGCAGGTGCAACATCGCTCCGGATGGACAACTTGTGTGATATAACACTTGCATGCACTCCGATCACATCAGAATTACACCAAGCAAAAACATGTTGGTGATCTGCCAAAAAGGACAACAACTTTTTCTTCAACTCTGGTGCCATCTTGGAGCCAATTTTAACACTCTTTCCTTCAGCCAGAGAGTGGGTTTCAAATTCTTCAATTGGTATCAAAACACCAGGGGTCTCTCTGGGGTGATCCATTTCACCCTCACCCCCATAAGGCCCCAATAACTGTTAATTTTCATTAGCCCGGACTGCCCCCAAAGTCTTAGGAGCAAGTGCATTTGCATAACATTCCCTTGATATCTTTTCGCTGCTCCGGACAACTCCCACTTATCCTTGAACTGCATACTTCAAACATTAATGGACTATTGAAGCTACATGATGCATCCTAGAGAGCCAGGACCTCCGAAAGATCGCATTGTAGCATGTGGGACAGTCTACCACAACGAATAACACCATGACCATCTTCTTGAAAGGGCCTTTACCTAATAGTACTTCCTCCTCAAACTCTCTGATTACATTCGCAGAGCTTCCCGTAGAGCCCACAATGGATCTGTTCGAATGTTGAATTACTGCTGGATTTTTTATCTACTTGTAAGAACTTAAAAATAGAATGTTGGCTGAGGTGCCAGTGCCGATCAAAATGCGTCTTATATCGTTGCCTCCAATAGATGCTCCTATCACCACAGCATCCTCATGAGGCCCAGCAATGTCCCTTAGATCATCTTCATCAAAGACTATAAATGGAAAAGGAGTTTGGGACTAGTATGAAGACATGGCCCCTTCCAACTGGGTAGCTAGATTATGAACATGCTTTTTTCTTGATGATGGAGTGGGTGTTGTCATGGTGTCCCCTCCAAAAATAGTAAGTGACTCAAATAAATTAATGAGTCCGAACATCGTTTTGACTTGTTCTGTTATGATCCCCACCTTATTACGAGTCGGGTCAGGTTCCAGATACTCTGAGTCCACATCAGATCTTTCGTGGATCACCATCGCCCCCTCCGGAGTTGATGTTCTTACGTTGTTTGTAGGGCATGTTCGGAGAACATTGCCAGACCTGTTCCCACTTCTTCTTTTGAAAGAGGCACCCAACTTGCCTCTTTCAATGAGATTTTGTACCTCTTATTTCAAAGCGATACAGTCTTCGGTGTTGTGGCCAATATCATGATGATACTGGCAAAAACAAGTATTACGACCTTCCTTGGGAGATTGGAGTGTTGCTAGTTTCCAGAAATTAACCTCATCTTTAGTTTTGTCATAAATGGTTGCCACATTCTCCTTTAACTCTGCAAACCACTCCGGTTGGACCCAAGGTCCCCGTTTATTTCTGGGTTGATGGCTCTGAGTTAGATTTGGGTGGGATTGAGTCTGTTTGGCCCTATTAGACCTCTGTCTGGTTTCTTTAGCCTTGTACCCGGATTGATTCTGGTTTGGAGTTGTTAGGGAAGACCTAACCTGTCTGTGCACCCTAGTCTTATTTGTTTCATCCACGTTAATTTGCTTTCCCACCTGATTTAGCAAACCACCCCAGGTCATGGCCTTCTTCCTTGTTACTGAATCAGCTGGATTCCCAGGGTTCGACCCTTGTCTCAAAGAAGCTATTGCTACTTGCTCAAAGCAATCAGCTAACCCATTCATGGTATTCACGAACCGGCTTATATAGTCTTTTAGTGACTCATTTGGCTCTTGGGCACAATGGATAATAGTATTTCCATTGTCTTTCACCTCTTTACTCCCCACAAATATCCTTCGGAAGGTAACCCAAAATGTGTCAAAGTTTTTGATACAACCCTGTGGCAAACTGTTGTACCATTTCAGAGCACTTCCCGTAAAGGATTGGGAGAAGGCCCTACACATAATTTTGTCATCGTCATCAAAATTCATCATAAAAATTTTAAACTGTTCCAGATGGTTGTCCGGGTCTTTGCTCCCATCGTATTTCTCTATTTTAGTACTTGTCAAACCTTCATTAGGTGTTGCAAAAATACATGGCTCATTATGGAAAGCAAAAGGATCAATCAGCAGTGAAACCATGGATATTCAAGGGTACTATTGCTTATTCGGTTCTTTATGGGTACTATTCGGTTCTTGGTTCCGAACCGAACCGAACCGAGAACCGTGTAAATTTAAGATAAGGAACCGTACGGGTATTTATAAGGAACCGGAACCGAACCGAATCCATTATTTCGGTTCGGTTCGGTTCTTCGGTTCCATACCCATATGCTCATGCCTAATTTTTAACTAGCTTTTGTTTCTTCCTGGACCTCCCTTCATCACTTCTTGATGACAATGACTCCTCAAGATAATCCTCGTCCGAAGAGCTATTGGAGGACTCAGATTCTGATCTCCACCGGCTTGGACCGATGAGACTTCTTGGAACTGACATGGGTCTCTTTTGTGCTCAAATGAGTCTTTGATGATGGGTCATTTTCCCTTAGGTTGTCAGTATGGTGAATGGCTGACGCCTTTGACTTTTTCTTTAAACCCATCTCTGCCTTTTTAGTGGCCCTCAACGTTTCTATTTCAGCTCTCAACTTATCTCGCTCTTCGGTGGTGTATTCATTATTTTCCCCCACCACCTCCACCAAAGGTGGTGGAATTGCTTGCTCGTTCGGATCCATCCGAACATGTTTTTTTTTTGCTGGTTTTGAATGCTAGATTCAGGCACCTTCTTCTCCCACTGTGGTTTCCAATTTGGTGAGGTTTATTTTAAGCTGAGGGTAATTTTGTCAAGTGTTTTGGAAAGTTTAGAGAGTATTAAATATTTGGGTGTTTAGTAGTGAGAGATTTGAGCTGCCTGGTTCTATTAAATGTTCATCACCCCCATTAATGAAAGTGGTTGGGGTATTTATACCCTTAATTATGGACCCATGGGCTTTCGGGTCGAATTATGGGACCGGGTCAAGTTTAAGGACCCATTTACTTATTAAGGTGATTAGCATATATCTTAGTCAAAAGATGTATAGTCATTGTTTACTTTTGTCATGTCCGGATAGTTTAGTGGCAAGTTTTTGTCTGAATTGCCCTTGTCCAGAAATCTCAGTAGGTAGTGGTTAAGTTATCCAGACTCATCAACTAGTACTTACATTTCT
Organism: Limnanthes douglasii subsp. nivea; assembly: GCA_036936605.1. Taxonomy (NCBI): domain Eukaryota; kingdom Viridiplantae; phylum Streptophyta; class Magnoliopsida; order Brassicales; family Limnanthaceae; genus Limnanthes; species Limnanthes douglasii. The sequence goes on from JAUPFV010000004.1 coordinate 54,796,945, forward strand.
TCCATTTTCTTTCTAGTTGAAGGTTTAGGGTATGGGTGTTATGTTTCCAATTACCCGACACGAAGACGAAAGATTTTTTCCAATTCCTATGAGAGGTAGGTAGTTCGAAAATCTTCTTAATCCCTTTAAAATGGGTATAGAAGAAAGGGGTTTTGACCAATTTTGTTACATCAGTACCATAAAGTAGGTCTGCTAAGCATATTTCGATATTCAACATGCGTGAGTTGAGGACTATGTTAAGCAATAACCTACAACCATTCACAGACATTTGGGTAGGGCAGATGCTAAGCACACTGAAGTAATCACAAATGAGCTCGGGGAGTCGTAATATAAGCCCTCAGTCAAATAAAGTAGTAAAAAGGCAGGTCTCTATTTCTTGTGTATGATAAGGGTGTTCACCTGGATCGGGAGCCCTAATAGTTACATTCTCAGGGATATTACATCTCTCCCTGAGAACGGCGATTCCAGCATCATCTAGGTTAGTATATTTAGGGGCTATCTGAGAAAAATAGTTTTCTAAATCGCTGATGTCTTCATATAAAGGCTCCACAATTTTGTCAGCTTTACTCTTCATTGCCTTTTTGGGTGCCATGGTTTTTCTACAAAATTCAATTAGGTAAGAATATGAATCAGAATGATTATGATGGTAAGGACAGGTGATTTTATTTTGGGAGTCGCCTACTGATAGAAGTTCAAAACCCTGAGTCTAGGGTTCTCTCCAACATTCGACATAAATTAGTTATTTGATAGAGAGTATGTTACCTGAGTAGTGTCGACAAAGATGATAAAAAGCGCCTTGGTTGAAGATTGAAGAGAATTTTCCAGTAACAATGAAGAAGAAGATTTAGAAATTTGTGATTTTTTTTCAAAATGATGCAGTAAGTGTTTAAGTGATTAAACGCTTTCCACATACGTGTGTGCATCGTGATGTTATTAGTTATTTGAAAAATTATGCCAACAAAACTGAATCGCCAAAAGTTATCTCTAAGAAACAGCGATGTTAGAAACCGTCACTTGCATCAACGACACGTGTCAGAAAATACAGACACAAGGCGTTTCAAATTACTACACGTATAAGTAAGGAATTGAATTATATTTTAATTTACATGCTTATTAATGTTTTAATAAACCTATAAACTAGGGGAGCCCTGATAAAGGGGATTCCTCCAAATAAGAGCGAGCACGAGCAAAGAGCACTGTGAGTTTGGATTATGATAAGCAATGAAGAAAAGAACGAGCTCTACGGTATTGACGAGCTCAAAGGCGGAACAAAACCAAAGGTAAGTACACCATTGATGAACTCAAAGGAATATTGAGCTTGTCAACGGACTGAGCTAAATGATATATACAGGTCGTCAACGGATTGAGCTCAAGGTCGTATACAGCATTGCTGAACTCAAGATCAAGATGAGCTTGAAGACATTGGGGAAAGAGTTGATCGACTAGATGAGGAACATGATGAAAGGAAAAGATCTAAAGAAGATAATCCGAGCGCTTAGTCAGTGAGCTCGAGCTCTGCAAACCAGAACAAACCTGATTTCGTTTAAAGGAGTAGTTCAGCTCGGATTAACGTACAGATTAGACTCAGAGTTTTTGTTATGTAAACGCATGTTTTGACTCATGAGTCAAACGGTGTTAGTTATTTATTCCACAATTATAGGGATAGTAAATATGTTAGTTATTTGTTCCACAATTATAGGGATAATGATGTTAGCGGGATAGTGGAGCTAAAAGCGTAAACATATGTAACTACCCACTAATTTTTGTATTATAAATAGGGAAGACCTATCTATGAATAAAGTGATCTTTTTCTTGACTAAAAACTGCAGGCTTACCTGTGGTAGAACTTGTTAGTTCCTTAACAGTGAACCAAAACGCAAAGTGAAAGAAGTTGATTTGGAAATATTATCAGCGTCACCTTTTATTGGAGGAAGATAAAAGTATGCCAATGGTACCAGGATTTGAAATTGATATCATGGTAGAATTTTAAGATATGTATCTTCAATATATTATTTGGAATTTTATTTACCATATTCCTTATGATTATGTACATATTTCTCCAGAGACATGGCACATGACAATTGAAGAGATTTTACGCGCCTTACCTAGCATAATAGTCGATAGATATATCTGACGGCATCCAAATATGAGTCCAAATAAGCGGAAAAATAATAAGGAAATATTAAACTTATGCTAGTTGCATTTATCCAACTATGATGGTTTCAGTTTTATGGGTTTTTGTAAGTTTTTGGTTGTATGGTCTTTGGATATTTTTGGTTCTATGTTTTTTGGATTTTCGGTTGTATGTATTTTGGTATATTTAGTTGTATGAATTATTGGTTTGTCTAAAAAATTGGATGTTTTCGGTTGTATGGATTATTGGTTTCTTTAAAACAAGTTGTATGGATTATTGGTTGTGTATGTATTGTATATGATATTTTTTTTAAATAAAAACTTTAATATAGACCAACTTGGTCGATATTAGGTATTTTTATTTTTATTTTAAAAGAAATCAAATGTCAACCAATTTGGTCGACATTATTTTTTTTACAAAAAATTAACAATAATATTTTTTAGACGAAATAACGTGCAGAATTGTTTTTCGTACAAAACAATTCCTAATGTCGACGAACTTGGTCGATATTTGGTATTTTATTAAAATCTATTTATTTGGTTCACAATGTTTTGTCAACAAAAAATTAAGTTATTTAAGGTGACAATGTTTTTTATCGAACTTCACAAACACATTGTTCACTTTATACTTTCCAAATTTAAACAATATCATTTGCGTTTATACACATTTGGAAATGGATTGAGTTAAGTTAAATCAAACTTAAATTATAACAAAATAAATTTTCAAAAAAAGATGTTTCAGTATTTTAAAAGACCTGTCATTTTATGTTCTTGCTTAATTACTCTTTTAAGTTAGATATATTTACCAATACAATTAAAGAATAAATTCATTTAACCATAACTCTTTGGTTGTACATATAATTTCAGACCAGGATGAATAAGATGTAGTGATGCATTCGGATGAAGCATAGCTTGTTAATTGAATATGAACACTATTATAATTCAAAATCTTGTTATACATGTAATATATAACTTAAGTTACAAATATAGTTACGTTAATGAAATGATAGTGTCCACGCGAGCGATGCAAACGTCTTTTCTTTATTTGATAGACGGTGGTGAAACGCTAATAAAAAGTCTTTAGTCATGCCTTAATTGAAGGTCATGCCCCTTGACTGTGCACAAAGTGACCTATAACACTAAAATCACGATGACCATCAAATACCGTATTTGTTACATGAAAAACAAACATACTCATAAACGGTGGAAGATGTTCAAGAAACACCAAATCTTCTCTAATTTCTTTTATAATTTTTCGACATTTGATTTTGGTTGTTTTCAAGGGTTTGGATGTTTTAGGCAGAATATTTATTTTAGGTTTACTTGCTAATGTTCTCTCTGTTTGCAATTGTTGTCGAGGTTAAAAGGGTATATTGTGAGAGTGTGCTCTTGCTATTGGTTTCTTTAAAGACATGCTCAAAATATGATTTTCTTACGTTCCGACGAACTATCGTTAGCATTTTTATTTTCCATGTCCTATTTTTTAATTTGTTCTTTGAGGGGAACAACTTGGATATTTTAGGACCATGTAATTTAAATACTTTTGATAAGATGTAAAACCTCTGTTTTGGATCACGGTCACTTACTAAACCAACCATTTTCAAAATCTCTTTATTTATATAATCATTTTCATTACATTTGTCTTCCATAATAAAGATTATAATTTGCTAATTTTTTTCGATCATTGAATAATCCATAATATGACTCTCCATTACCATCAAACATATCTCATATACACACGACAATCCATACGTAGATCTAACCATACATGCACATTTTACTTTGGAAACACCTTGTTTTAGCCTTGACGTATTATTTTAAAGAGTTTAAGGTATGTTACACTGAGCTTTCTCTAAGAATTTTTAAATATGATATTGTGTATGTAAAATTAGAGATTTTCCTACATTGTTCGGACGATGCTTTTATCTTCGTTTGTTGAATAGAGAGAAAAGTGTGAAGATGTATCCATTTTTTAAAAAAGTTTAATCTGTTCATCCTGACAAACCTCTTCAATGATGAATGTGCGCCTTCAACGAATAATAGTAACAAAACATTACTTCTCCTATATTACTTGAATAATCTATTAGGATGAATGTGTATACCGATTAGTTGTTGGTTTCTATAGTGCTTCACAAGGTTAAAACCAAGATGTTTCAACATACCATAACACCTTAGGATAAAATTTATATGTCTCCTTCATTGTCGCAATTTTTTATACAACTCATACGTATATTCTAAATAAAGGATCTAAGAAGCAAGAAACTCGTTCGACACCATTCCTTCTTTGAAGAATTTTTTCGTATACGCAACAATATTCTTGTTTATATGTCACTTGCATAACAAGTGTGTAGTTTTTATAAATTTTCTTGTTGATTACGCCCACAAACATTGATTACTTATCAACCATCATAATATTATGTAACGGGCACTCGCTTTTTTTAAAGCAACCAAAGACAATCCGTTGCCCAAATGCGGTTATCCAATTTTTTCGTACCCATAAAAACGAATACAACCCAATATGTTAAATTTGTTGACGTAACTCTACCAATGTCAACAAATACATTATAAACCTCAATTTTTATATGAGTATCCATACTCAGAACCAATTGGAATGTCCTTAGAAGGTCGATGAGTGTCGGACATATAAAAGTATATATTTTGATTATGGCAAACCTTTCAGTTTTTGTCTGATGTTATACGACGTAATTGTTTTTTTTTTAATATATCCAACCAAACGACATGTGCGTCTTACCGCACATTTCCAACAAATGATGTTTTTATCTTGCATTACATATACAATGTATGTTATGTCCGTTTCTGGAACTTATCTTTAATCCGACTAAAACTTTCCAAAAAGATAATAATTATTTTTTAAATTATTTTTTAAATTATTTTTCAAGTTATTCTTTTTTTTATTTTTAGTATTTTCGTTTTTAAACCTCCTACTAAAAAATCTGATCAGAACAATAACTTGTTAGTACCGTAAGTAAGTATAATCCAAATTTACCTTCAACCATATAAGTTTAAAATAAATAAAATAAAACAATCGAAATTCAATAAAAGCTTTTGATTTTCATCGGTATTTTACACTAAAAATAAAAGGTTGAATGACTCAAAAGGAAATAGTTGAGATTGTGTGTAGTATTGATCAACCGAGTCGGAAGTGCGTATGTCGCTATGATTGAAAGCGATAAAAAAGCAAGGGTGCTAAATGCCAAGTGCCCAAACCTATTTCTAGTAACGCAAAGAAATAACTAACCCACCGTTTTTTAGTAGTGGTCCCATACTTTCAATAACTATCGACTAAAAAATCAAAGCTAAAACACTATCTAATGGCAGAAGCTATAAACGTTCAAATTCTATTAAGCATGCTGAAGATTTTTTTATGTCTATTACTGTCTATCTAATTAATCGGTAATGATATTAGATGAAAAAAGATATAAAAATATATTAAGTAAAAGTTAATTTTAGCAAAAAAAAATGTTTTTTTAATGAAATACGGTAATTTTAGATGTGTTTTTGTGATGTTTTAAGTTAATGTATTATTATTAAAGTTTTCAGATAGGTTATATTAATAAGGTGATTTTTAAAAGCGACTTTATTATTTAGATATTAATAAATTAAAATAGTATAAATTTTTTAAATCAAAAATAATTTGTTTATGTGTTTGAGAATGAGATATTATAGTCGAGACTCGTGTGGATTATTTCTGATCGAATGATATTTTTGGTCTTTTGTTTAATGAGGTATGAACTTTTAAAATTGAAGATAGAGATATAAAAGAGGTGCGTGCTTCTGATTAAGATTATTAGAAAAAAATCAACCTACTATATGTGGTTGGTTGGGGTATAATCTTGTTTTGTGACTCATGGGTTGTTCGGGTCAGACTTAAAACTTTGATATATTTCAAAGTTTCCAAAGCCCGAAACCAAAATGGTTTAGCACACAGCTGAATCATAATCCACTTAGGTCTACTGTTCATCGAAAGTTTGGTGTAAAAGATGTCCGAATTACCCTTTCAGATTTTGTCCCAATGGCCTTCCAACAATATCCGACCCTATCAGAGACAACGGTCATAGAGTAATGTTCAAGTATCAAACATGTTATGAAAAAGCTGCATAACCAATTAAAATAGTGAAAATAGTGAGAGTGAAAAGAAAAAAATAAAGTGATGAAAGTAGTGAAAAAAAATAACATAGGGTGGGCAAGCTTTATGGAGAACATGTGTTGAAATCTCGCGGACATGTATAAAAAATGATAATGCAAAAAACTATAAAGCATGAGTGATTTTTGTAAACGAATGTCAAAGTTCAACAATGAAAGCATGGTTTGTATTTATATGTGTTACATTATGCCTTGAGTTTTTAAAGGTTTTGGGTTAACTCATGAGGAATTGTTAATGATCAGCTCGGCCTAAAGCATTCTAAAACAGAAGCTCGATTTTAAACTTTACAATCCTATATTTATGCTTAAAGCCTTATTTAATATAAAGTTTTGTCCAATGTGTATTTAACAAGTTCGAACCTATTGGGCAAACCCCTTATAATTAATAACTTTATTAGTACCGAGCCCTCCTCTCGTTACTATAATATGATCGTCTATCAATGAAAGACTATATATTGAAATTTCTCCTCTGACCAAACTTTTATTGAGCCTCATCTCTTAAAATTTATGTTTGAACTTATTCGTCAAACCTTCTATTTATGGGAAAGGAAATGTCTTGTTAAAAAAAATAATATAAAAACTTATTATACAAAAATATTCTTATATTATACTAGTCAATGATCTACTTTATTGTGTATATTATTATAGTAGACTACAAAAATAATTAAGATAGATTCACAACATATAGAAGGCTTTAGCGTATAAATCAAAGATATTTCAATAATAAAATTTATTTTTCACTTCATTATGGTATCAGAGCTATTAAGGGTTTTAAAGAAATGAAAGAGAGAACAAGTATGTCTCATTTTGTTCATCTGATGACAAAAATCATTAAACATAAATTGGACGAGTCTAATTATTTGGATTGGAGTAAAACCATTCGTATATATTTACCAAGCATAAAGAAAGATGATCACTTAACCAAAGATCTCCATACGGATGATACAACCAAAAGTTGGATACGTGATTATGCTCGTATTTTTCTACAAATACAGAACACAATCACCATCGAGGTACTTAGCCTAGTTAATCATTGTGAGTATATTAAAGAGTAAGGGGAGTATTTAGAATTTTTATATGCTGGTAAAGGTAATCTTTTTCATATCTATGATGTTTCCAAAACCTCTTACCATATTGGAAAAACAAGAGAAGTCTCTTAAAGCATGTTATATAGAGTTAAAACGTATCTATAAATAACATAATGTTTTGTTATCATTCAGTACTGATATTAAAATTCAAAAATTGCAACAAGAGAAAATGGTTTTCATGAGTTTTCTTGTTGGTCTTCTTTTAGAGTTTGAAAGTGCTAAATATGAAATCATCTTTGGATTTGAAATATACTCTCCGCATAAAACTTTTGCGAGAATTTTTTGAATCGAAAACTCACAGACATCACAACTTGTAACTAATGCATTAATCAGTCACAATAATCCCAGTGTTTTTTCCGGATGGTTATGATAATCGTGGTGGTCGTGGCGTCTATGGTTAAAATAATAGTAGCAAATATGGTGTTCGTAATGGTCGTGATGGATACGAAGACTAAGGTAGTCATGGTGGATACAACGATTGTGGTAGTTGTGGTGAATACAACAATTTTGATGATTGTGGTGGGCATAGTAGTCACAATGGATAGACACAATAGTCTTGAAGAGTATAGTAACCATGATGAAACTAATAGGTATGGATGATATGGTTTTCGAGATTTAAGCGATGTATAATACTTTTACATTCATGAACGTGCTCACATAAAGTGGACTTGTCCTCAACTACCGTAATAGTTTTCTAATATGGAAACTAATGAGGAACCGTATGTGTTATCTGTTGAAGAATATGCTCAATTTTCTAAGTATCATGTACCACTAAAGTCACATGAAATCATGCAGGTTGTGTGTTAGGTAAATCAACTACATGTCTTATTTTATCTTTCTCCAATTGGATCATTGATTCTGCTGCCATAGAACATATGACAAGTAATAAACAAGTTTTTACTACATTTTCAAACGCATCATTCAGATGTAACATTGGCAGATGTAACATTGACATATGTATTATGACCTGGATAGTAAATACGTTTCAGCACCTCTATTTCGTGTTGAACCACACATTTTTTGGTATACTTGGTTTGTTAGGAATATAAGTCATACTCGTATAAAATTAGATCCCAAATTTTTAAAATGTATTTTTCTTGGATTTTCTATGGTTTAAAAAGGTATAAATATTTTTCTCATCTTTTCATTGGTACATAATGTCTAAGGATGTTATATTGTTAAAGCATGTTCTATTTTTTGTCCAATATCCATCCGGAAACAACTATTATAGACGATACTTTACTCATGTGCACCTTTGTTTACTCTCCTAGTATTAAAGAATCTGATGCACTGCCTCCACCATATCCACTTCCTATTAAATATGTATATTCTCGACGTAAAACACCTCGTCCATCATGTCTACTATCAATTCATTTGTCCACAAATCTTGATACAGGCGATTGTGAGTCCACTATTGATCTTCCCATTGTTCTTCTAAAAATTAAAGAACAATGTACTTAACCAATTTTCTCTTTCGCAAAATATGATCACTTATATCTTTACACCCGAGCTTTTATTGCATCTCTTGATTCTATTTCTATTCAAAAAACTGTTCGCGAAGATTTATGTCATTATGGCTAGTAATCTACAATATTTGAAGAGATAAGAGCATTATGATACATTAGTACTTAGAAGTTGGTTTATTTAACTAACAGAAAAGAAATTGTTGGTTTTAGATGATGTTTATTGTCAAAATCAATCCAGATGGGACGATTGCTCGTCTTAAAGAAAAACTTGTCGTAAAAGGATATACTCAAACTTATGGTGTTAATTACTCTAAAACCTTGTCTTTGGTGGCTAAGTTTACTTTTATTTATTTATTTATTTATTTAAAAACTTTAAATGATTGGTCATGGAATAAGTTAGATACCACAAATTCATTTTGACATGAAAACCTCCAAAAATAAGTGTATATAGAGCAACTATCGGGGTTGCTCAGAGGGAGAGAGGAAAAGTATGTCATTTGTATAAATACTTATAAGGATTAAAGTAAATTACTTATGCTTCGTTTGGAAAATTCAATGATGCACTAACTAAATTTAGGTTAAAGAAGAGCAGTTGTAATCATTCTATTTTTTATAAAAAAAATGCAAACGAAATTATATTCGTAGTTGTATATATTTATGGCGTCATTATTACTACGAATGATAGTAAAGTCATTTATTTGCTTAAAATATATTTACATTCAAAATTTCAAACAAAATATTTAGGACCATTGAAGTATTTTTTAGGGTTGAAATAACAAGAAGCAAAAAAACGTATCTTTCTATTATAAAAATAATATATTCTCGATTTATTGACAAAAACATAAAAGTTATGAGAAAAACCATGTAAATGGTTCCTAATTTTTAATTACTAAAATATGATGGAGAATTCTTTTGTGATCCAGAAAAATATCATCAATTTGGTAGGAAAAATTAATTATCTTACGATAACTCAACCATACATTACATATCCAGTCAATGTGTAAGTTAGTTTATGCCTTCCCTAATAGTTAATCACTGGACATCTCTCGAACATATCTTATGTTATCTCAAATCATCTCATATTCGGGTTGTGATATGAGAGTAATTGTCATACTAATATAGAATGTTTTGTCGATGCATAATGGGCTGGATCTAAAGCTGATAGAAGCTCGATTACTAGTTATTGTGATTTTTTATGAGGTAATTTGGAATATTGGAAGATTAAAAAACTAAATATTGTATCGATATCGAGTGGTGAAGGTGAATATTTGGATTTTCTAATTGTTGAATGATATTAACATAATGACTACCATGTCTGCAAAGTTTTGGTATGATAATCAAGCTACACTACATAGTGCGGTTAATACCGTCTTTTACAAAAGAACGAAACATATTGAAATTTATTGTCATTTTATTTGCAAAAACAATCAACAAAATCTCATTCATACAAGATATGTTAAAACATATTAAAATTGATTGTTTCAGTCTTTTAATCAAGCTTAAACTTCAAGTGCTTTTGTTCAAGTTTCAAGGGCACAAGTGATGACAGCTTCAATTATTTTCGTACAAGCTTGAGAGAGAATGTTAAAGGAAATAATAGAAAGATATAATTGTACAAATATAATATCTTATGATAATATATTATAAGATAATATATCTAGTCAACAGTTAATTATTGTGTATATTATTAAAGCAGACTATAATATAATTAAGATAGATGTCCAGCATATATAGAAAGCTTTATCTTGTACATCAAAGATATGTCAATAATAAAATTATTTCTTTGTTTCAACATTGCTAAACCAAATTTTATTTTGAGTTAAACAATCAAGCCAATTATTATTATTGGACTCATGAAATTTTTAAGGTTTGTTGTCCTCACACCTTCCCCTTTACATCTTTGCCGGCCCAAAACCTCCCTTATAAAAAAATATTTTGTCGGGAAAACTACAGACATGAGTAACATTTTTTATATTTTTTATTTTCCAAGTGGTTGTTTATCTCGTAAACAAGATTTGCGATCGTATTTGGAATAAGAGAAGCTTAAAAATACAAATTTAAATGCAGCTCTAATATGCCTATGGTGGTAACACCCCAATATTTTTGGGGTATGGGAAATGACTAAGGGAGATGACCAATTTTTGTTATTGATACCACAAAGATGAGTTGTTTGGAGCCCAAGTTGTTGATTCTTTCCATAGTCAAGCTGAAACGAGGGATGGTCAAACCATATTATGGTTGAATTATATTGAGTGTGAATCGTTATTGACTAGTCATCTCGAGCTTTTAGTTGTTTTCATTGTTATAATTACGAGGTAATACTGGTATTTATGAAAACATTATAATAGCCAAACCATTTAATGTCTGAAACTTCAAATGAAAGTCGAATGTTTGGGTCGTAAGAATAACCATTATGGCTAGGTGTAGGGGTGACAGATGCTAGAAAAATTAAATGTCAGTCACATGGGCAACCATCATTACCCTAACACCGCAGACTGCAATTATTTCAAAATTAAAAATTATGACTGTTGGAGATGACTGTATCACAGTCGTTCATGTATATGAACAATTTAAGAAATTCATCATTTAATTATAATAACGTGTGAGGTTGACTTGACCTGTGTATAAATAGGTTTATCGTTTCTTTAATTGATATTTTAGCCAAAGCTTTGTGTTTTTTCCCAACCCGCGTCTTTTTTACAATTTGTTTTCTTTTTTTTCTTCGTGTTTTACTTTCCAACCTTTTTTTCCTTTACAAATGGTCTGGACCATGGGAATATTATTTGTGATTCTGATGGCGAGAGTACTAAGAATCAGAACCAGATTCTCATTAATATTTTAGGAGACATCTCTTTTAGTGCCCCCAGAAGAGATAAAATGTTTTTTAAAAGCCATGATACTCTCAAAACCACTGCCATTATTTTCCAACCAGTGAAGGTTATATTTTTATTTTTCCCCTTTGAAATTACCCATTCAAAAAATATGGCCTTTTATTATTATTCTACCCAGTTTGTGTTGTTAGCAATCTAGTGTAGATTACTTCATCGGTATGATTAACAAAGTCACATTCTATGTTCCCAATACAATAGGAGCTTTCGGGTCTAGGAATATTGCCACACCCATCGTGGAACAGATCTAGATCAATTTGTCTATACCAATTTTGGACCGCAAAATTAACAAGACATACTCACATTATAAGCCTTAGACTTTTCTGCAACTTGGTGAAGTATGAATAATTTCAACCAGCGTGAAATTGTGGTTGTCAAAAGTGAGGGAAATTTGTTCAAATGTTACGGTCGATGATATTGTTTTTATATAAAAATTCAGCTGGTTACGGATGATTTATATATGATAATTTTTGCAAGAAAATACCACTATTTTTTCATTGTTCATCCATAAAGTTCCTTTTGCACCCTTCTTAAGACATTTGAATATGCTTTCCAATATAGTTGTTGCTCTTATAATGTTCATTCATCCATGTATCTCGCTTCAAACCATATTGCAAATGTAAGATGCAAAGAATAAATGTCGAGTTGTGTCGATATGATCTCCACATATAGGACATACTTAGTCAATCTCAGCATAAGTGTTATGGTCCCTCATTAAAAGCTTATCTTTAATGCCAACTATGCTTTACTGTGATATACAAGATCCAGATGATAGTTGTCAATGACCTGGGAACAACTTTTATTTTAAATAATTTGTAAGTATTCTCATTATGCTCTGAATCTTTTGAATGCACTAGTAGCTTTGTATGGGCTGCTGAATTATCAAAGATTTAAAATGATGACTTTGGAGCTTGTTATTAATAAAACGTATGTTCTTGAACAATAACGAGTCTTCATTATGTAACATCAAATCTCAAACATATACTCCTCTCATTAAATCATGGTTAACATATTAGATCCGTAAAGAGGTAATTTTGGTAGAAATGTTCCAAATCAATTTAGAAATGAAGAATTTTTATGATTTCAAATATCTAATGTCAAATCCACATTTGATTTTTGGTAAATATACTTTATCTCAAGCAACCAAAGGCTTTTTTGAACCTTAAAGGAAACTTTAATATAATTTAATAATATGTGTCTTTCCCACTTCCAGAATGGGAAATTAGACAACTAAAGGGTCTTGATACCCTAGAGGACTGGCGAAACCAACTCAAATTTACAGAAAATACTGTGATGATCCAATCAATATGGAAACTTTTTAACTTATTCTTTCAAAGAGATGACCAAAGTGCGTGAAATTTAAAGATAATATAGCTAATATAATATCAATGTATCAAAATGGTGTGGGTCATTTCACTAGATGTGTGTTTTGTACGATATTTTCCATTATTTGTGGCCAGATTCCAACCATATAAATGTTAAATTTGAGGGTTTTAAATTCAGTTTATTTTAATCCAAAATCATCAAAGAAACTTATAAGATCTCAATCGATGAGTTATCACCTCATGCTAACAACACCAAGTCATCTGCAAAAGCTATGTGCGTGATTTTAAGACCATTACATTTCACGTGGAAATTAACGGTTGATTTTTTGTTTTCTTCTTGAGAAGTCTAAATGGATACTCAAGACAAATGATGAAAATATATGGAAATAGAGTATCACTTTATCGCGACCTTTTCCTTCCTTTGAAGTTATAAATTTTATTATTGATCAAAATCGAATAAAAATAGATGTTACGCACTTTATTATCCACAAAATAAATTGATCGGAAAATTTCAACCCCTTCAACATGTATTATAAGAAAACCTAATATTGTATCATATTATTTACAAAATTTGATCTTAATTATATATTTTGACAAAATTTGCTTACAATTGTACCTGATAAAGGCGTGATTTAACCGTTTTGGGTCGGGATCAGTCGAATATTGAGTAGTTTAGGTCAACGGTAAATCTTATAAATAATACAAATGTCTTACATTGAGGGTATATAATGTAATAATAAATGTGTAATTATAAGAAAAACAGAATTGTAGGGTGAAATAATCATAAATGGGTCAGGATTTGGGCCTACCATTTTAAGTATATAAAAAATATTCACTTTTTGGGAAGGGTGAACAATTAATATTCTACAACCATTTTTTGAATTTTCTTTCTCTACTTTTCGTATTTCTCTCTCTAGACTTGGTTGCAATAATATCTAGCGGCTCAATCGGATCTCAATATTTCTAGAGCTATAATTGGCACCCACAGTGGGAGGAGATTGATACCTTGACATTTCTTTTCCTAAATTACTATTTTAATTACGAACTTGTTGAGAGAAATTAATACAGATATGCAAGAACTCGTGGTTAAGGTAGATGATATAATTATCAGATCTACTTCCAAGGACCATCATTTCGAATAGCACCAAATTAAATAGCAATATTACAATGACCAATATGTTGAGGAGCAGTTAGAGCAATCTAATTTTAGTGTCATTGAGAAATCAATTGTTGGACGATATTACGGAATTAAATGCAAAAAAAAGGTAGTAATAGCTGAAAATAGACTCAGGTCGGAAGTTTGAAGGGAACGGTCCTCGGAGGAAATCAAAATAGAGGACAAGCATCTGCCCCTATTTATCCAAAAAAGAAACAAAATCCAAACGTCGTTACGACTCAAGGGAGTCCATTGATTACTCTGCCCACGATTGACGAGTCTTTTCCTGGAAAAATATACCGACATGAGAGAAATTGAAAGAAAAAAGTTTTAATAAAATGCGCAGACCATTAATTTAGGGATTCGAATAAGAAGATGAATAACTTTGATAAAAGGAACCTCATTTTTGTGGACACAGGTAAGGCGATAGTTATTGAAAGAGAGGAGCAAGTGGCTCCCCGTATACAATCCCCTTATGAAATTTAGAGCCTCGGTTCGTATAAGTAGTCAATTCGTAAACCCTTCCGAAGAGGGCTTATATGCAGCCCCTAGTGAAGGTCTTAAGGAAAATATGTTTAAAACCGGCCACAACTGGAAATTATCTTCAATATTCGCTCATATCTTCTCTGGGCATATGCCGAAGTGCTTCTAAGTTAGAAAATTTTGATGGGAAGAAGATCCCGGTAAACCATATGGAGTTGTTCAAGAATTTTATAATAAATTTTGACGACGATGACGAACTATTGTGTCGCATGTTTTTACAGACATTGAAAGATATGTCTTTAAAATGGTACATTTTTTACCGCAAGGTTGCATCAAGAGCTTTTATATGTTTTGGACTATATTCCGACAGCAATTCGTTGGAAGCAATAAATTCTGAGCTAATAGAGACACAATAATTAATTGTCGACAGAAGGTCGGGGGAAGCCTAAGGGACTATACCAGGAAATTTGTTGATGCAAAAACCAAACTTGAGGGTTGTGAAGAAACAATGGCGTTAACAGGATTTAGGTTTGGGTTGTTACCCGCAATTATGAAGGAAAATGTTGCAAAGAAATAGGCTTTCACATTCGGAGCTTTGTTTTCACATGTTGAAAAGCAGATATTGGTAGAGGAAACTCAAGCATCGGAGTTGGCTTATTTGGCTCAACAGGAGCATGGTTCACAGTCTCCCATGGTGATCTACCAGCAGGCATCTATACATATTCTTCAACCACGACCAATCCAAACTTACTACCAGCCAACCAATTTCTAACCTAGGTACCAAACCAATTATCATCTCGACCAAGGCGGTTCAGTAAGTGGCGAGTGTTCAGCCAACAGCTAAACCAACGTCTAACAGGTGGGTTCTTCCTACTCATTTTGTAAAGTTTACCGAGTGTATAGCAACTATCTTTGATAATATGAGAACCCCACATATAATTCTGAAAACTCTTTCCGATCCAGACTCCAATGGATAGTAATAGTAACATGTACTGCAAGTATCAGAAATATATCGGACATGAAATGAAAGATTGCATAACGATTAAAAATGAAATTCAAGTGTTAATCAAAAATGGAAAGTTGGCCACGTTTGTTAAGAAGCATTCCCAGCAAAATTCAACGGGGAACACACTGATGATCTCAAAGCTTATCGACTCGCTTGATATAGCCTCATAATATTTGGACCCCAAACTGGATTGAAGGATGATCATCATGATAGAAGAGCCTTATCTTCAAAAAAAAATTAGTGACTTATGCAAGAAATTTGAGTCACTACCCATTTCTTGCAAGGATACAATTACATGGATTACTAAAATTCACATAAAACAACAAATCGGAACAAAAACAAAACATATAGATCGGCGAAAAGAAAAAGACAAACAAAATAAGATAAATCAAGATTTGTAAAATAAATGATAAATTAATGTTTTTAATGATTATATGTATTTTATTATAAGAAAAAAATTATTTGATTGTGAATATTAGTATTATAGAAATTAAAAAATAATAATTATATAGTAAATATAATATAATATTTGTTATTATAATATTAATCTACGGTAACAACACATAAATTTTTGAAGATGGATTTGTAAAAAAGAATATTAATTTAGTAAATGGGTATATTGAAAAGATTTCAAATGTAAATGAGAGAATGAAAAAAAAATTATATTTATAGTTATTTAGAAAAATATAGAAAAAAAATGATAAAAAAATTAAAATCAGATGTGAGATCTGAAAAAAAAAAATATTAGAATTATCAGCGTTAAATCCAACAAAAACAGGTCCAGATGTAGTCGTGCCTTCATTAATATTATTTTAGAATAAAATAACTTTATATTATATATAATACAATGATAATTATATAATAGTAATTTTATACCTATAGTATATATTTTTATAATATTTTATATAAAACCGGTGGTTTAGATCAAAATTTTAAAATCCAAACTCATTCTGCTATACAATCAAAGATTATAAAATCTGTATGAACGAAGGTGATGTTTTATAATACCTACAAATACCGAAAAGAACATATCTATCTTTCTTTTTCTAATACTACTGAATAAACTATTCTTTTTTCATATCCCTAATCCATACGGTTCCGAGGTCCTTCCAAAGATTGTTTCCTAGTGATACAAATGAAAAGCCAAGAACCGAGGTCCTTCCAAAGATTGTTTCCTAGTGATACAAATGAAAAGCCAAGAAGAAGAATATTGTTCCCATATTAGCTGGCATACTTTAAACGGATAAAAATGGACCATTTAGACAGGTCTAAGTGACTGTGAACCCAAACAAATGAACCAAGTTTCCACCCCTACCAGGTTAGGTACTGGTCCATTGGAAAATGGACTTGAAATTAGAAATTAGAAATTAGAATTTCGCATCAGTTAAAGTTCAAAATAATTGCTCCATATCAAATCGGCCAAACCAGTTCGATTGGCGTCATCCTTTAGTTAGTCAGCATTACTCTATAAAGAATATAAGAAAGATGAGTCAAGAAGAGTTGACTCCTACGCATTGTTGCGAGTCTTGATCAACTACTAGGAAGTGCCTATACAGCTACCTTTGAAAGTTATTCAAAGCAAGCTTGTCAAAAGGGATGGCTAAGCCTGATTCTAAAGATGCTCCTTTATTTCTGCCGGGGCAGACCTTTTCAACCGACGGAGAACTTCCCGCCAGGTGAATATAAACGGCTCGCGGGGTGAAGGCGAACAAACAGGATCTAACGATAAAGTAGTAAATTCAAACATGTTCTATTTTTAAGACCGGCTAACATTATTTGGGACCGAATTTAGCAATACCTTTATCAAAATTGCAAATGTGAACAACATTTTAATCACTTAAATTAATCCATAGTTTAGTTTTAATATCATCTAATAAAATATATAAGAAAACCTCCATGAAGAAGGCACATTAAAAGTTAGACGGCATACTTAGGAGGCAGGTGTCACCCTAATCTTGCATTTGAAAAAAAAAATATATCGCTTTAGGTTGGTGAGATAGTGAGTGTTTGTGGACACCAAATTTTACCTTTTGTGTTCCTCTCTCTCTCTCCCTTAGTACATACTGATCTGTACCAAACTCATGAGGCGATAAAGAGAAACCGGTCGTAGATTTGAATGGGTCGTAGATTTGAATGGTTAGGCAGATAGACGTAGACTCATTAAACATTTTATATGTTGTAACTATCTATCAGAATTGTTAGGCAGATACTGTTAATAAATTATATTATTCATTTATGTCACAATTTGTTATAACTTTTGTCACCCGGAAAAAGGAAGAGGGTAAAAAATACTCAAACCCATCGGCCGCTGAGACTAATATTACTCAGTTTGTATAAAACTTGGAAAATGTTATGATCTAGTAAAATTTGGGAATCTTCTTGCAGTGAAAGCAAGTCATGCATAGACACCTGCCGTGTAAACATAGTATTACCACAAAACAAGGAGTCTCGAAAGTGGGAAACCTGTTTTGTATCAAAATTCTATGCATAAATCTAAGTCAAGAGTGGGGAAATTGAATAAAAGAATGTTTTGGTTTTGTATCACCAAGTGATCGATCATCATTTGCATGCAGACAAAAAAGAGAGAAAAAGTTCACTACCACAATAGCACCACCGGCCCCGCACCATTACCACTAATTAACCTTTGACACGTTGCTAATGGGAAGCTACTAGAGTCTCTGGTTAAGGGCTCACTTTTATTTAAACTACCCTCTGAGATGCCTATATATACAAACACCAACCTCTAACCATCCTCACTAAGCAATACATTCATATTGCATTCTTCTCATATTATCTATACTAGAGAGACAGACAGAGAGAGAAAGGGGTTTTTTAACTGATCATTTCTTCCTGGTGGGATAGTCATAATGGCAGGTCCTAGAGTGATAGGTGCTGTTTTCTTCCTTTTGCTTCTCGTTGACCTTTGCTTTGCAGCTAGATCATTAAAGGCATTGGGTAGAGAAGGTGGAGGTGGTGGTGGTGGAGGAAGAGGTGGAGGTGGAGGGGGAGGACAAGCTGTCTCTGACCTTGGCTCTGGTTCGGGGTATGGTTCAGGGTATGGCGCAGGGAGTGGCTATGGAAATGGCAATGGACGAGGAGGCGGAGGAGGAGGTGGTGGCGGCGGAGGAGGCGGAGGAGGGGGTGGTGGTAATGGGTCTGGATACGGGGGCGGATACGGGTCAGGCAGTGGTTCTGGGTATGGATCCGGGTCTGGTGGTGGGAAAGGAGGCGGTGGCGGTGGAGGCAGTGGCGGTGGAGGTGGAGGAGGCTCTGGAAGGGGTAATGGATCAGGTTATGGAAGTGGCGGAGGTTCAGGATACGGTAGTGGTGGTGGTAGTGGCAGAGGTGGCAGCGGAGGTGGTGGCGGTGGTGGAGGTGGTGGTGGAGGCGGTGGAGGAGGAGGTAGCAATGAGTATGGCTCTGGGTATGGTAGCGGTTATGGCTCTGGATATGGATACGGATACGGTGATGGGGGAGATAGTGAATCACCTTGAACATGAAGCACTGTTAGGTTTTCATGCATGCATAAAGCATTCTATCTTATTTTTAATTTATGGTTTGTCAAATAAAATTGTAGCTCTTTCACTACCTACACATACCTACAAATACAATACTTCCATCAGACTGTAATATAAACACTATTTGTTTTGTATTATCATATATACGAGTTGAATAAAATGAAGTTCCTTCCAAACTATATACCTTATTGCTTGAATCAAACACTATAACCATTGGTTGAGAGAAGACCTTACCTAATAGTTAAACTCCAAGTTCAAGTTATATATTCATCTAGCGTCAAGAGCACACACAACACACAACAGGCAGCCTGCAGGTATTACCTGAAAGTACCATATACACATATAAATATGGGTTAGCCTGCAAGATTTACCTGAAAGCAACATATATACATGAGTATGGGTTTCTCAATTATTTAAGAAGGCTAATTACCAATGAATGAGCCGATTAGGAGAAAAAACAATAGACTAAACCTTAAATAAATAATAAAACCAATCTGATAATATAAATGATGTATATAAATAGAATTTGCAAAAGGACAATATCAAATTCAAGCCTTAATCAAATAACCTACAAAGACAGTTTGAAGTTTGGAATTCAATAGTTGGCTAATGTAAATATTACAATAAAATCACAAAAGTAGAACACAATCAACAAATGAAGGACAGAAAAAGATGAATTTAAATTAAAGGACAAAACTTA
Organism: Limnanthes douglasii subsp. nivea; assembly: GCA_036936605.1. Lineage (NCBI taxonomy): Eukaryota > Viridiplantae > Streptophyta > Magnoliopsida > Brassicales > Limnanthaceae > Limnanthes > Limnanthes douglasii. The sequence continues at coordinate 54,816,872 of JAUPFV010000004.1, forward strand.
ATACGCTATGCCTCAATAAAAAGCCGTTCTGCAGATAAAAGTTTTAAATCTCTCTCACTAGCTCAGTAGTATGAGGAATTAGTATATGAGAACAAGTTGCTCCATCGATTAGTCTCGGTGAAGGTGTTGGGAGTTATTCCAAAGGCCTCTCTGAGGCATGGGCCACTTTCTGCAGTATCATGGATTCAGCTTGATCAATTGCTCTCTGTGAACCCGTGATTGTGATTTTCCTACAAAATTATACGAGAATTACGACAGCAAAAATTAAATCTATCCACATGACATATAGAGAAATAACACTTTCACATACCTATCATTTGTTCCAGCCATGTAATCTCCTCTATCTGATATTTTTATTCTGGCCCCGCTGCTCTGTGATAAGAAAAAGCTTTTTGTCAGTTTCGAATGAAGAACCATAATGTTCAACTGATCTAACTGGTATGGTAACTCATTAACCTCGCTAATTTCCATGACATTCCGTCCACCACGACCAACAACTAAACCAATATGCTCATCAGCAACCCCAATTGTAACCGAGTTGCTACGATCTTCCTGGATAATATCAAATGCATACAAGTCAGCTTACAGATAAGATCATTCCCAAGGTTTCTATTAGGTTTGACGTGAGCCCACAAGAACAGTGTCCTTAGCAGTTCCAGGCAAAAACACCTTTTGAATATGAAACACTAGTGACCAGCATATTTTCCAAGCTTTTTATTTGTTTAAAGGTAATTTATTAAAAAACATGATATTTGAATCTGAGGTATGCAACCAGCTATACAAAATAGATTGAAGCTATACAGAAAGGGATGAACCTTGTGGTTTTGATACTTTCCTCCACCTCCGTTTGGTGGATAGTTCATGGAATTATATGCCGCTGTTCCACCAGAAGGAAGCTCGTAAGATTTAACAATGAGAAACTAACTTAGAATGAGCAACAATTATAAAAACGTTAACAATACAGATAAGAATTGGCAGGTCTTAGAAAACTATCAATTGCTTATGTATATCCATTGAGTTAAGGGAATGTTATTTTATATTGGAAGCTCTAAAGTCTAACCTCTAAATTTAACATATTTAAATGGCATTCGGACACTTAAACTACTTTCTTCCTTTCTTTTTGTGACTGTGTGTATATAGAGGGATGAAGATCAACTTCCAACGAGAATCATATAGCCTATGACACTTGCCGAAGAAACTAGTAGCAGTGACAGAAAAACATGACTGCTGGACTGTTCGATATAAGCTATAACTAAAAGAAGTACCTGCATATGAATATGGGGTATGCATACTCTGCAAATAATGAGCATCCTCGCTTAGCTTGGTCAAAATCAAATCAAAAGCTCGCATCTGCTCGTCTAGACTGCCCGCCAGCGTCACAAGCCTATCACTCAATCCATAATAAGTATCATCTAGCGGAGATATTTTTATACTAGCCCGAGAATCTTCAATGAAGGACCTGAATGAATGAAACATGTGGATAAGGTATCCAAATTTACAGTGTTGTAGCAGATAAGATTACAAAACACACTTTATAATTGAGAAATAGTGCTTTCCTAGTAAAGATCATAAAGTCTTTTACTTTTTCCTTCAATTTTACTCATGAACTTTGTAACTCTCCAAACTGTCTTTTAGTGCATTCGCATATAAACAAACGGGTGATGATGCATCAAAATCATAATTGAGAAACAATTGGTCACACAAACATCAAAGCAAGCAACGTTATCATGAATTAAGCTGTATGCAGTCAAATACAACATATGAAGTATTTAACTTCCTTGCTTCGTTTTGTTAGGTATGTAAAGAAACTAGCTTACCATGGTGTATTGAGATTAATTGAACAAAAAACATTTGAGATTGTATATTTTCTTAAGCTAATATGCACACATTATAACTAACATTGAATTAGAAATGAAGCCGGCATATATAACACAAGAAAACTGTAACTAAAGTCTACCACCGGTGGCTAATCTGACCATACGAGTAAAACTAAGCACGAATTATCATAAAGGCTCCATTTTTTGCCGAAACTTCACAAATTTAGTCAATAATACACTAATCAATCTTCAGCAACCAACAAACTCTCCAACCACAGACATGGTATGTAAGAGACAAGAAATTCGAAACCAAATAATTAAAACGCATGGCTCATTTGAAACAGAGGTGGTGAGAGTAAGAGGAGATTCGTAATATTTTAAAGGAACTGACAAAAAAGACTATGACAGACTATAGAGATGTTAGCTCTTACTTGATAGTAGCTCCTCCTTTTCCTATTATACTGCCGCAAGAGCTATTTGGAACGATTAGTCTCACTTTGGTTCTAGGCTCATTGCCATTACCATCTTCAGCATGAAGCTAACCAACAATAGAAAACCATATAGATATCAGAAACCAATGTATTATTCAAAGGTCCAAAGTAATGAGCATCACAAATACTACCTCACTCAGTAATTTAGTAAGAATAAGTTCCATGGCCTTGATGACATCATCAATTGCTCCAGATATCTTAATAATCCTATCAGTTGTTCCAGGAAAAAATTCTTGATTACGTGATAACTGAATTCGGGCTCCAGACTTTGACTGGAACTCAGTAATGGTTGATCCAGCTTTACCGATCACAGAACCAGCCGCAGCATTGGACACAAGAAACCTAATATACGTGGGCTTCTCTCCAGAATCTGACAGAACATATGAAGGCATAAAATATTATAAGCAGCGTCAAAATGAAAAAATGAAGTAATGACCCATAATCTGCCTTTCGGTTTCAGTATGATGCATATGCGCAAACAAACACGAACAGCTCGTAATAGCTAATATTTCTATTTTGTATCATTGAAAGAGGAACCAGTGCATAGAATATAATCGTGCACTGATGTAATAGAAAGATGAACCTACAAATCGTAGTGTGACACAAAAAGCATTCAAAGAGAGTTTAAATCTATTTTCTCCATAACACAGAAGCAGTACGACCGAGGTGGAAGCACTCCACTGTAGTAGGGTTGCGTTTATTTGCATTTGAATAACAGAGGCTCATCACTACATATCACCCGTCCCATATAAGGATGATGAAGTCATTGAAAAATGAATGAAAAGAAGATATATTTTTCACAAGCGATTCAAAGGGTCAGATTGATGACAATGCGAAAAGCTTTCTAAGTCATTGGTCATTCCCAATATCCATACAAATCCTTTTCCCCTTTTTTCCCTAATGAAATCTACATCTGAAGGGTTCCAAAATGTCAACATCTAATTTTTTTTCTGGAATATGAGAATATATCCAATGCTTAAATCAGAAACATCAAAGAAACTGAACAGAAATTTGTATATATCGAAACCAGGACAGTTTCTGTAAGTAGCTAGATGAAAGCAAAATAGTCATAAACCATTATCTTCTGTATCCGGAAAGTATAAATTTGTTTCTGACAGCCGAAGCAATAGTATAACAGTATCCACACTCACCAATTTGCAATACTCTTTGCACAGACATTGAAAGTAACTAATCTAACTTATGATTACAAGCCATTATTATCCCTTCTATCAAAGCAAACGCTTGTTCGATTAAGACTATAATCCAATCACAAATCTATTGAACAAATTTGGTCAACGCTCATCAGTTTTTCAGAATAAACATTTTAATCATTACCGATCTAGCATCGCATCGTACAAACAAATTCCATAAACAATACGAGACATTGTCATTGCTAGGGCTAATCAGCTTAAAATTAACTCAAACAAAAAAATAGTAAACCAAACCAGCAATTGATAGAGAGCCATCAAAACAAAACAGATCGGATCGGAAATACCTGTCCCCGGCGGTGGTTGAGATCTCTCTTGCCGCTCCGGCGATGAAAGATAAGACGACTCGGTGGAGTCCATTTATCCTCCTTCTTCTGGCGAAAGAAACAAGCAATTACAAAACGAGTACAAATTCGCACGCACACACACAATAACAACAAGAAGAAGAGAAACTATAGAATCTCCATTAACGAGGAGAAAGGAGAGATTGATTTATAAGAGATTAAGAAGAGTTGGCTACTTGATTTCTTCTTGGGTGACGATGAGCTGTGTGAGGAGCTGGAGATGGCTGTGGTCTTCCCTATCTATCCGACTAACTTATATTTTTAATCATTAAGCCGCCTCTTTGTACTATTATTTATGTGTGTTTTAATCAAAAAATGCATCTAAGATCTTATATTAAATTATAGTTAAAATTGGATTTAGTTGTGCAAATGTATACTTTAGATATGTCTAAAAATAGCTATTATATCCCTAAACTTCTAATTTATTTATATATTTTCACTAATAAATTTTACAAGTTTTGAAAGTCAAACAATAATATTTTAGTTCATATATATTTATTAGTATATGTAAATGTTAGTTGGACGGTTTCGAAACTATCCATATTATAATCTATTTTAAAATTTTAAAATTTAAATCCGTTATGTCCGGTTGTCCGGTTTTAGATCTGACATATTTGAACGTGGAGTTTTGGTGTTCGTTCTAAAGGAGCCTCAATCTTTTTTATCTTGTTTTGTTTTATTTTTAATATATTTTATAAATAATTATGTTATTATTAGTTTAATTCGTTCTTTAAAATCGTATTGTGTTTAGAGGTATGTACTCCCAAATTTTACTATCACCTAATGTTCCGATTATTTAATAACAAATACATAATCGAAATATAAAATTTAACTTCAGTCTAGTATCAATTTTATGAAAATTTTCTGAATATCATTCATCCATTTTATAAAGTTTTTTCAAAAAAATTACTTATATTAGAAAGAAATTTTAATAACTTTAAAATAAATTATCTCTTCTTCCAAATGTGATAGCTTTTTAATGTTTTGATTTCGAACTTTTTTTTAAATTTTATTTTAGATTCGTATGCGACTCGGTAAGTTAGCATCTATGATTTCATCTTTTTGAATACGAATAATAGTTTCGGTTTCAATCATATACATGTCCGATTTTATAATCGTAAGTTTTTATCTTTTTTTCTAATGAGTTATATATTTGTGGTTTATTGTATTTTCTTGAGATTCATGAGTTATTTTTTAGGTTATAAAATTCTTGTGAAGTCCATTTTACAATTTGCATGTAGGGTTGGAAGATGCAAGACGTCGTGTTAATAATATGTGTGTGTATGGGGTTTTAGACGCGAGATGTTGCATATTTACCATATGTCTCGCATGTGAGACGTATATGCAATATGTGATACATGGGCATGCATGACAATGTTGATATATGTAAGACTATAACAAATATTATATGAGGTATGTGAGACTTGCACATGTATCATATATGCAAGACCTATATACGCGAGACATGCGCATGCAGTATAATTTTGATAGGTATGATGCTATAATTGGTATATACAAGAATTTAATAGTTTTAGATGATACATACGAGACTTATGCATGTATGTTGTGCGAGACGCATTATTTTTAGTATTTTTTTTTAGAGATGCGAGACCATATTACTTTTTAAAATGCAATAATTGCTACTAATTATTTTTAAACTATGCAATGCAAGTAAGTAGTGTTTAGAACTTAAGTGTGCACTTTCAAACATAATAGTCAAATTGCAATCGTTCCTCTTAGTTAGTTTGAATAGTTTGAAAGCATAAGGGATGTGTTGGTTAAAGGTAATTACACCATAACCTACTATTATGGTGATAATAAATATTATTTATTTAACAATGATACTGATTTATGGATTTGTTAAAATTGCTTGATATACATCATTTAAAGAGTATTAGTCTTGATATAGATAGTTTTTTGTTGATATAGTTGTTGAAGAAACACGTAGAGAGTGTAGCTTAAGTTTATTTAAAACCTCAATTAATGAATTACTGAGTAGGGAGATTAGTTATGGTTTAGGTTATTTTGATCATAAGAAATAAAAATTGCTAATATTGGTTAGATTGATGCGATTACATGTGTTGGGCAGGTTTTATCAATGTGTTGCAACCCTAAGATTATCTTTATGTTGTTATGCCTTATCGTATGGTTTTTATTTCAAATGTATGCATAATTATATATCTGCAATGATTGTTATTTGCAAAAATAGAGTCTCAAAATTATGTTAATGAAGACTTGATTCATCACTTGACTCGTTCATTGACTTCATGGTCATCGAGCGGTTTTTTACCTTCATACTTGCGGTACTGGTTTTTGTGAAGAAAATAGGAAAAATTTGACATCTAGTTTGATTGCTAACGATATTAAAGATTCTATTATATAAAAATGATTTTATATTCACAAGTGTAAAATCGTTTATTAAAAGACTATAGTTTATATATCTCTTATCTTTTCTCATGTAATGTTTTGGAGAAAGCTAGAAGATAAGTTTTTTAAGATAGTTTTACTTCGTTTAATTTAATTAAGGGTTACCTCAAAATATTAAAGAGTCGTGATATTACGAGTGAGTAGTATATTGAATATACTTCGGGTAACAACGTCAAGTGATGTTTCATAGCATTCAGGTCTTGTCTTTAAAGTTTTCATTATTGTCGTCCATTTTTATTTATTGATGAAACCTTTTTTTATCGACAAGTATAGAGGAGTATTGTTTTATACCATAGGAAAATATGGTAATAATGGTAATTTTCTTTTATTCATTATTTTTTTATGAAATTTTACTTTTAATATTATGTATTTTTTAAGATACGAGACTAGACGAATTATTTGTCTTACATGTGAGACTACTTTATTTTTTGTATCCGAGTAACATACATATGAGATCAGCTTGTTATATACATGAGAGATATGATACCTTAGTAACTCATCAATGATTCATGTGAGACTAATATATAGTATTTCATACACGCTTCATGTGAGACACACCAATGTATGTGAGAGATGTGAGATATACTATATTTTTTAATGCAAAATATGAGTAAATATAGTTGATTGGCCTATATAATTATAGATACAAGTTATCATGAGTTTGTATAAGACATACGCGAGACCACCATATAATATACCATGGGAGATGTGAGCCATCATATAGTATACATGCAGGATGTGGGACCTTAGTATCTCATCAATCTTTCATGAGAACCCAGTTTATAGTAGCTCTACTTCACCAGCATTCGAGATACATGACATTTTATATGAGATATGCAAAATAGATTATATGTCGTGACAAATATTTTCATGAGACCTATAAAAAAATAATTACGAGACGATGTAGATATGATACCACTTTATTTTATTTTTCATGTAGTTTTCCTCTTGTATTTGGTATTATTGGTTGTGAAGATACTGACAATCGTCTTTGGTTTCCAAATATTTTGAAACCTCATTTGTTGAAACAACAAACCATATTTATTCCAGATTGTCATTTCGGTATCATTAATATTGTTTTTATGTTGTATCCAAAATGATATATCTACTATATTTTCTATCTTGTTTAGAATTTAAGGTATGCCCTCAGTCCCATAGAGCTAGATTTTAAGTCTATGATGGTTTATAGGTTTAAATAATATGATTATATTCCAATGGTAGACATCCTTAATAAAAATAATTATTTGTTTAGATGTGAAGGAGTTTATAGAGTTATTAACTTTCTTGATAATTTACCTCGGGACAAATACCCTTAAGGAGTTATTAAAGGTAAACGATATAGCGTTATGATATCTTCTCCAGGAAAATCTTTAAACCGTCAGATTAAATATCTATGTAATCTACATATTGTGGAATTAATTGAAAATATTAAAGTCTTACTTGTGGCTCAAATTTTACAACGTTATGTAGAGGGGCTAAGTTGGAATAATAAATTATATCATGAGTATAAAAACAATCTAAATGTCAATATTGAAGCATGTCGTCTGAGGCTAGTTCATAAGCCTTCGGCAACAACATATGAAGTTTTTACTGAAGGTGTTATGCTTGCTAATTTACTGAACTTTAATTTTTCTTGTGGTGCTTTGAAACAAGATTTATTTTTATGTTCTTATGATTTAGTTGCAATATATCCAACTCCAGAATATCCAATGACAATGATTGAGTCATTTTATAAGCAATTATAGGTTAACTTACTCTTTTAGCATACATAGTTTAACTAATTCTGGTGAGGGATCAAGCTTTAATGAATCGCCGAAAAATATTGTCCCATAACTTGAAAAGATGAGCTGAAGCGCTTAAGAAGAAACGTATTTCGTCTAAATAAGAAATAACAACCCGACTGATGAAGTCTGGTTGTCGTTCAAAGTTCGGGCATAATCGACAGACTTGCGATGAATTGTTTAAATGTTGTGGATCTATTTTGATGTTTTATAGTTTTAATTTCGCTTCTTTCTTTAAGACTTTGGAAATAATATTTTTTTTATGTTATAAGGTGTTCGTTATTGTTTTCGTGAATACGAAACAAGTTATATTTTTGTTTAAATTAAATATAGGTTTTTTTTCCAGGTTATGGCTAAATGTGAGATCTTCTCTATTATAATGACGAGACTATTTTTGGTATTTTGAAGAGATATAAGACTATCTTTAGAGTATGGACAAATGTAAGTCTAGTAATAAATCCATGCAATACCAACTTTAGTAGTATTTGAGACTACTGCAAGTAATATATACGATAGGGGAACAAACACTGCACGCGAGACTACTGCTACTTTAACATGCAAGACTTGAGCAAAATACTACATAATAAACTTAAATAACTATAATATGTGAGGCTACTACAACTACAACATGCAAGATTGGAGGAAATAAGATACGAGACTGCAATAAATACAAAATAGAGTACTACGACTACTACATGCGATACTAGAACATATAGTACACGTGAAACTATTGCAATTACAACAGGCAGGACTCGAGTAAAATACTTTATATTAAACTATTTTATATATAATATGCGAGACTACTATAACTATAACACGTGAGATTGAGAAAATAAGATGCAAGACTGCAACAAATACAAATGAGACTACTACAATTCCAAATTCAAATCAAAGGATAATTCAAATATTAAAAAATAAAGTACAATTGAAAATAGATAATAAAGAACAATTCTTCGATATAAGAACAACATAATAAACAATAGAAACATATATAAGAACTTGGTTTAGGACGATGAGTCCTTACACACCAATATTGTTCTTCTGGCTCCTTATAGATGAGGTGTCTTCTTCAACATTTTCATCCTTGTTGGTTCCAGATTGTTGTTTATTGCGAAACTTCTTAGTGGGTTTAGTTTTGTCTATACGACCTTGGTTTTCTGGGTACAATTGGTCATATATGGTATCTTTTTGGCTTACTGGAAGATAAGCTTGGGTAATTTCAGACTAAGCAATTTTTCCTCCTGGGGTGTATGGTAGTTTCTCTCATTGTCAAGTTTAAGAATAAATCCCAAGTAGTTTATGTCTCATTCATATCTAGATGTGGAATAGTAGGTTGGGTGTTCATCCACTAAGGATTCTGTTTTTAGTTCACGATTGTGACTACTTTGATATTTAGGGTTTCTGAAAATAACACTTATATAGTTTGCAGATGGTCATCACTGTTCTGCAGTTTGCAGAAGCACTCAGACTTATAATCTCTCGTACTTCTTCTCCAGTAATCTTCTCATCTGCGTCTTTATCAACCATGCACATGCATTAAACATTAATTAATTCATTAATAAATAAATAAATCTAACTAATTAATGGCAAGTAGATCGGTATATTTACATGTCAAAGAAGGTTTGGAGTCTAGAGTCGAAGCTTTCACCGGAGATTTGATCCAGAAACATTTTTAGCTGTCTCTTACTGATTGAATCGCCGGTTATGTTATGTCTCCGGACAAGAGCATGAAACAATTCATCTGCGAAATCCTTGGAGTCTTTGTTCATCCCTGTAATTAATCAATTCCCTAACTTAATCAACGACTTCTATATACCTAACAAGATTACGCGACGGATCTAGCTATCTATTTAGCATGTGTACCTATACACTCCCAAAACAAGGAAGACGGAAGAAGGCCGTAGGTAGAGCATGTGATTCCGAGTGGCCATCTCGGAATCACATGCTTTTTTTTAAACCGAAAAACAGGTGATTCCGAGATGGTCACTCAGAATCGCCTGTTTTTCGGTTTAAAAAAAACATGTGATTCCGAGATGGCCACTCAGAATCACATGTCCTCTGTTAAAAAAACAGCAGAACTATCAAAGTCGAAACAGCAGACAGAACTAATGCAAGAAACTAATAAGTTTCAAAATACAATCACAAGACAAATATACTCAATGATCAGTAAAACACTTGAACTGTGGGTGAAAAACACGATCTGCTCAAATTAAGTAATGGTTGCTTCTTAATAACGAAAGTTAGGTTGGAGCTACTAGTACCACAGTGATCAGCTGTGCAATGATCAAGGGTATATATCTTGCAACAAAAATGATGTCGAGACCATGAAATTAGATAAGCTATAACGCATGCACATAACAAAGATTATTAGAACAAAAAGATAGGCACCACATACCAACCTGTCATAAAGCTATAAAATTTAAAGCTAAGATCAAACAATTTTATTCTTCTATCTCTAGGAAACTATAAATTATTCTCGAATGTAAATTTTAATTGTCAATTTTAAAAACTTCAAGCCAGCTGTCAAAACCGAGTTCCAGAAATAATTGTAAACCTGGAGTTTTTTATGGGCAAAACTTCAAGGGCAAATGTGTAATTTTTTTATGGAGAAAATAACAATATGGAGTTTTTTTCAAATTATGGAGGAAATAAAAAAATTCATGGGGGAAATAGCTTTGGCCTAAAAGGTATTCAGAATATTTAGCATAAGGATATTAAAAATCCATTAAATAAATTAATCGTAAGAGTAGAGGTGAGAGACCAGTTGTATAATGTATGGTTATGGTAGACTAGTTGTATTGTTAAGATACGATGCGGGACTACAATAAATATAAATAAGGGATTCAAGACTACTGTAACTACTATATGTAATACTATAACAATTTATTACACGTCAGACTATTGCAACTTAAAATGCGATACTGGATCAAATATTACAAATAAGTTATGCGAGACTAGTGTAACTATTGATGTGGATGATTTATAGTCGAAGGGTATTTATACTGGCTTTGTGACCCATGGGCCATCCAGGTCGGACTTTGGATCCAGGTCAGGTTTTAAAGTCCAATATCAAAGACATGTCAACATTCAACACACAATGGAGTCATGGTCCACTTATGTTAACTATTCACGAAAAAGTCTAATGTAGATGATGCCCGAACTACCCCTTTAGAGATGGCAGAAGGGCACTTCAAAAATATCTGACCTTATCAGTAGCCCATTTTAGGTCTTTCAAATAATATTATGGAAGAGCTAAATTATTTAATGAAAAATAATTTGGATCACATCTGAAGTGTTTTTTTCTTCAAATAATTAGTTCACGAGGAGTAGATCCTGACCGGATCCGAAGCATTTTTCTTTCCACAGATGGATTAACCAAAGGTCATATTTTTTTAAAGGACGCGTATCCTATACTGACTCGACCTCTGAGCCGTTTTTCCCCTTGGTACTTGCACCTATCTTTTAAAAAGTAATTATGGTGTACTTAATAGCCCATAATCATTACTTGAACGATTTATCTCCCATGGGTAAATCATTCAAGTGTTTTCTCCTCTATTTAACAATGTTTCACTGTTTCATTTCCTTAGAACAAAAAAAAAACTTTCTAAACTTTCTAAAGAGAGAAAACTGTGAAGCTGCAATTTTGTTCTAAGTTTTGAGAGTTTTATATGTTCACGGCCAGAACGGCTTTGATCAAAAGAGGTTTGTTGAATCTGTCTGATTTGGAAAACACAAGAAAGGATGCAAAAGATGCTGCTGGAATCGTTGCCTTTTCTGGTGGAGTACTCAGTCAGACAACACCAGAGCCGGAGAAGAGTTTTTCCTCATACAGAACCTCAAGAATTTGAAAAAAAAAACCATTTCACCCCAACTCACCCACATTAGATTCTGAGTTTTTTGTTCAACTACCCGTAAGGCCTTTCTTTAAGGACAAGAAAACTCCAATTGTAAAGAAACCCTCATCGTTCATCGTTATGGGATCGAACACATAGAATATTATACCCCGAAGAGTCACTAGACTATCCCAGACTAGGAGTACTACTCCCAGTTTTAAATGCACAAGTTCAGGAGCAATAAACCTTCACGCCGAACTTCCGCTGGACCGGAGCCTGCCAGTTGCTCTCAATGAGGCTACTCGGATTGGGAAAAAAACTAGTGGTTCTAAATTGTCCAAACATCAGCCCACTATAATAGAAGAGCGCATGGAGGATATTGGAGAAGACACTCCATTAGAAATATTCGGACAGACGGGGAATATCATATCGGATCGGACTGGTAGAGGAAAAGTGAGACTGCCAAATAGTGAGTCACTTCCGGTGTGCTTCGAATGGAAAGTCGGGCCCAACTTTCATAAGGTTAGTGTGAAATATTTACAGGCCCTTCAAAATATTTCTTACGTATATACTCGTACTGTCGAATTAGACCAGATAAGAACTAAATTAGGCTTTTCAGAGTCTGTTAAAGTGAGGATCCATATCACTCTGAAAACCCATATGGACTGTAAAGCCAATGAGATGGTGGTATACACTGAGGTGCTGAATAAGGGTTTTCATTTCCTCTTAGACCCTAAAATAATTAGATATTTTCACCTAATCAAACTCTGCCCAAAACAATTGAGCCCAAATGCCTGGTATACCCTGATAGCCAGCATTATCGCTTCTAGATTATCAAAAATTCCAATACATATGGAGCAATTTGCTGTTAGGGAATTGCTAAAAAACGGCCAAAACTACTCCGTGAAGTCGCTTGTTTCTATTTTTCAATATTTACAAATTTGCCACTAGGCAAAAAATCCAAAAAACCTTTGAAAGTCAAATTAATTACAATCCACGCCATTGAGCAATTCTAACTACTCCGTGAAGTTGCAAACACAATTTCAAACATCCACCATAATCATCTTCTCCAAACTACCCAAAGCCTCCAAAATCAACAACCCATTAACCCATTTTTTAAAAAAACCTCCAAACCTCCAAAAATGGCCGGAGGAGAGTCGGAACCACTTCCCATCCGGAGCACTATGGACGCCGAGGAGTTACATTTCTTAATCCTGTCTTATTTCTGCGAAAATCATATATTTTAGAAAAAACCCGTTTTTTCTGTTCGTCGCCACGCATTGGCGTGGTTGGTGGGTCGTCGCCACGCATTGGCGAAATTACGATGTCCGGCGCCACACTCATGGATAAATCCCGTTAACTAATCCGGAATTCCAGATCAATTGGTTTAACTACTTCTTATGTGTTGCAGGATGTTACACAATGTGAAATTTCACTTGTTTCGGACTACACTCATCATTTCATCATTTCACCACTCACGAAGAGTATAGCTTAGACTCGATGACCGAGTGGGTAAAAACCGTGGGAAAGTCTTTATGTTTTTCGATTGACATAGCGTCTAAGGAGATGAGGAGAAGAGGGAGAACACCGAGAATAGATTAACTATACGATTGTAATGAATGTAAACTTTGGATATTTTTTGTTTGGATGTTTATCTTAAAAACAATAACACTTAAACTTCTTAATATGTCGATTGCATTAAAACATTACACTCTAATCAAAATATTACATAATTAGAAATACATAAGAAAATACCTTAAAACAAATGATAGATAAGCTAACCCTGAGTTAGCATTTCACACTTAATTTTATGGAGTCGGGTAATTCATTTCAAAAACGTCTTCATCACTACTTCCGTCGGGAGTTGAGTAAGTTTCGACGATGCTGGCTATTGCGTCGTCTATTTATTTCTCTATTTGTTGCGTCGCATATGACACCATCTCTTGCGTAATTGTACTTTGGGATCCCATGTTGAATACATTTTGGACTTTGGTTCGGACTTCGTAATCCAGTTACTCAATCTGTATAATCACTATTTTAAGATAAGCTAGCCTATCGAACACTTCTTCGCGTCCGCGTGGTTGGGGCATTAAGCATCCTGGACACAATGCCTCCCTACCGTGGTTGAAGAACATTTTGCACAATACTGCATCGATGAAACCAGGAATCTCCTCTTGCATCGTACCTCTGACGAAGTCAAATGCGCTTAGGAGGCTTGCATCTTCGTGCACGTTCCAGCCTGAATCACCCATTTTTATAACTTAAATGTTTAGTTTCATAGTCAGATTCTAGTATTTATAGACTCGAAGTCTGTAGTTCAATTCTAAAATTACTAGCGGGAAATGGTGTTTTTGTTCCCGCCTAAAACTTTTTGAGGCGGGAAACCTTGACATCATTTGTTTTGAGGCGGGAAATACTTTTTTTATAATATCAAACAAAAAGGAAAAAGTATCAAACATGGACCAAAACATCAACGAGAGCACCAAATTTAGAAAACAGTATAATACAATCTGGAAACCCAAAACGATACGCTTGATATAAAATATAAATAAAACGATCTCACATCAAGGTGAGATTAACAACATTACATAGTGAAAATATAGTTTCTTATTCAAAACCGTATATTATGTTCTCTGGAATATGTCCGAAGTTTGCAATGTCATCTTCTATCTCATCAACCTTACTTTCGATATAATCCAACATATGTCTAGTAACGTAATCTGTCCTAAACAGGTTCCAATCAACAAGTGCTACTTGTTGAACTTTGTAAGGCAAGTTGGACAAAAGCTGAAGTGGTTTAGCTTTCGCATGATTGTACCTGCTTTTGACTTCTTCACGACTACGTGGCGGCGGATTTGGATACTTCAAGCGTCCATAATCATAAAACATCCTACAAAGCACTCGATCGAAAAAAGCATAAGTCGTATCATCATACATTGTTTGCTTAACAAACTTCACGGCCTGAAGCAACCGATGGTCTTTGTTCACAAAAAAGTCCATACCTAACTCCATAACTTGTAAATAGAAACGCAAATGTGAAGGCGTACTTGAAAATACTAAAACTCACTTGGAAATCTGTTTTTGTAACAAAAATATCCTAAACACATATAATAGACACCAACAAACAATATTAAACCGGTCCCGGGCCATTCCGGTGACCGGAGCATCACAGCGCCATCACTGCGGCGCAGAACCTGATACGTACGCCACACTGATGGCGTATGACAGGGTCCCTACTCCATCTCGTGTGGCGTAGGGTTGGTTCCATACGCCACATTAATAGCGTGGGATCCTGGCTATACGCCAACAAGAGGCGTACAGCCAGGTCCCCACGACATCTATGTGGCGTATGGAAACAACCCTACGCCACACGATGGCGCAGGGACCCTGTTCTTCGCCCCCTTGTGGCGAAGAATAGTCTCGCCATGGCAGAAGCTTCAAGCTTCTGCCATGGCGTACGAACAGCCCAAAAACCCACATTTTCTACAGATCTAGCCTAACTAAACCTAACTAACCTATCTAACAACAACGAAATGAACTTACAATAATTTTTCGATTCCAAATCGAAGATTTTGCTCGCCGGTGTCGATCCGGTTTAGATGGGTACCGGTGGGGGTGGAAGAGTGATCGGTTTAGGGGTAGGTTTCGGATATGGGAGAGGCGGTAGTTTAGGGTGTGTTGCTGGGTAGAGAGAGAATAGGCTAGGTGAGTTTTCTCTTACTTTTGTTTTCTTTTACTTTAGTTTTGTTTTACTTTAAGTTAGCTTAGGTTAATTTAATTTAAGTTAGATTTAAATTTTAGGTTTAGATCTGTTTTAATTTAATTTAGTTTAGGTTATTTTTAATTTTTAGTTATAATTATAGTTATAATTTTTATAATTTTTTTAGAGAGAAGGTAGAGCAAAGTTAGAGAATTTGATTTTTTTTTTGAAATTATGATAACTTCGCGGAGTAAATTTGACTATTTATACGATTTTGTAAGGATAAAATCGTCAAACAAAATAACTTCACGGAGTAGTTTTTAAAAAACAATTATAAGCGACTTCGTGGAGTAATTTTGGCCGTTTTTTTTAGCAATTCCCTTGCTGTTATGACTAGTTTGTGTAGAAACCATCAAATCAATTTTTATCACTACAATGCGGGAAACGACTACCAAGTAGTGAATGATTTGTTAGAGGAGGCTGAGAAACCATGGAGGACTCAGTTCCTTTTCGTAAGTAGAGCTTGGGAGAACGGGAAGAGGATAAAGGACGAGTCAAATTTGGTCCATCTAACTAGATACTGGAAGAGTTCATGTAAATCTTGTTCGAACTTTTATTAGTATTTAGATTTTATGTTAATATATCGAACTCATCATTGTGTCTCTTTGATTTTTTTTCAAAAAAAATCTCAAAGCATTCGGAGGCTGCAAATGCTACATTTGCCAAGTTAAATCAATGGGCATTGGACAATTGGGGATTGGAAACATATTGAGGGCTCAATTATGGAATACCACTGGAAGCATAAATCTTTCTTGGGAACAACTGAGCAGTCCCCCTCCCACGGGTGTAATCCTCAAAAGAACTGAGGCGAAGGATGGAAAACTCTACTTACCAGCCTGAACCAAAGCTCCTAGCCACCTAGACAAGTTGAAGAAAAATAACAAGAAGAAAAAAGTTGAAGTCGACCCATCTCAATAGTTTTCTGAAGCAGCTAGTTTTGAAAATCCTGAAGGAATCAATGTTGTTTTGTTAGAAGCGGTTGCTGCAACAGTTGGTGAGGCTGCAGGCTCAGATCCATCGCTCCAACTCAAGAAGAAAGGTCATAAAAGGCGCAGCGAGGGAGGTGATCGAAGGGCTAGAAAAAAGAAGAAAAATGCCATAAGGTCAGAAATCATACTCCGTCCTATAGAAGTTCCTCTCACACTCCCAACTAATATTCCTCCTCAAGAAGAAGTGAACGCTGACCTTCCCTCTCCGGTGTTTCCTACAGTCGATCCACATCCTATTGAGGGTGATGTTAACCTTGATGACTTAAGTAATATGTATTTTAGTTAGTTCGAAAAAGAGGATTTTGAACGAACGTTTCCCCAAACAACCACCATGACCAATGCTGTGATTTATTAAGGAGAATCTTTCGCAGTATCAAGTAAGCAAGATACTTTGGGCCACACGATCCTGGGCTATATCAGGCCAATCGTTGGTCTGGTAAAACAAGTCAGGACTCAGGCTAATGACATATTTTCTCTTAGCACAGACAATCAGAATTTGAAGAATTCGCTTTCATCCGTACAACATTATGTGGAGGCTTTATGTAAAGAGAAAGAGAAACTGACAACCGAGTTGTAAAAAGCTAAAACTGCCTAAGAAGATCTCCAGACCAAATATTATGAACTCGAAACTACCACCTCTACTGAAGTCAAGTCTTTGATGAACAAAAAACCACCAATGCAAGCACTATCAACACCTTATCTAGAGAGTAAAATAATTTAAGGAAACTTCTCAAAGAGAAAAAATAAAAAAATATTATCTTAAAGAAAAATTAAGCTCAAGAGATAGTTGCAGCAATATAGAAGTATGTTGTTGGTGTTGTGGATTCCCTGGAAAAAAAAAGATGAATATATCAAATTGGATATGGTTATGCTATTTCACGAGATTTTCCAGAGATAAACCTTGGACCTTTATGGAAGTTCGTATCATACGAGGAGATAAATTTTCATATCATGCCAGATGGTGATAAACATGGTTATTCTTCACCAAGTGAAAGTGATTCTGATGAGGGAACTGATGAAAGCTCAAACACTGATGCCAAGAGTCCCAAAAAAGATGAAGGTAAAGAAAGAAACGGAGGGAACGAGCCCTAAGGTTATTATGTTTACTTTTTATGTTATAGACTAAAGTCCTTGGATGACCAAGGCATTATGCTATTTTCTTTTAAATTCTGTTTTGTGAACCAAAGTCTTTAGATGGCCAAGGAATTTTGTGTGATGGTGGATTAGACATATTCCAATCAATGTGTAATGTTAACTTTCCCTTCGTATGTATTTCTTTCTCTTATTATGTCTAGTATTTAACGAGTATTTAATTTTTCAGACGTCTTTAATGAGCGTTTAATTCGTTAAATCACTTAAAAATAAAAGTGTTTAATAGATCTGACCTCTTCAAAGATACTTTATTTGAATGATAAAGGTGTTTAATAGATTAGATCACTTCAAATAGACTCCATTTGAAGGATGAAGGTGTTTAATAGATATGATCACTTCAAAGATACTCCATTTGAAGGATGGAGGTATTTAATGGATCTAATCTCCTCGTACTCACCAAAACCTCTGAAAAAGGCATAATACAACTTTTATTTAAAACCAAACACCTCATTAAAACCTCTTCGCGCCACCAGGGTAGGAAAGAGTATACCATTAAATATTCATGTTAAAGTATGACAAAGTAAATATTTACAAGTTACTTTTATTCTAAATACAACGTGAGCTGCTCAATGATTCATAGGTGCTTAAACATGTTTTCTTATTTGTCTTGAAGTCTATATGTTCCTTGTTTGATCCTTTCACACACCACGTACGGGCCATCCCAATTTGGAGCCAGTTCCCCGAATATTTTTTCTTTGGTATATAAATATACTTTTCTCAACATTTTGTTCCCTAACTGGAATTTTTATTTATTTTTAATCTGGATGCAAACCTACTTCTCATTAAACCTTGATAGTGAGTTGTTCTCAAATATGCCTTTACTTTTATTTATTTAATCAAATCCAACTGATTCCTTACAATAATTTCATTAGCATGCTCGGAGTAATTATGTATCCAGAATAATGGCAAAGTAGCTTCTATGGGTTTGATTGAATCCATCCCATAAACAAGGGCAGATGAAGACTATTGGGTGGCTGTTCGTGGAGTGTTTCGGTTGCCCGCAATACTTCTTGCAAATAACTCAGCAATTTCCCAACAGCTCCTTCTAGATTCTTTTTCAACCCTATTAAAATTTTCTTATTAGAAACTTCAACCTGCCCATTAGCCCGAGGTGAAAATGATAAGAGAAGCAATGTTGAATTCCTCTATATAAGTGCAAAATGTGTTCATATCTTTATTGTCAAATTGTGGCCCATTGTCCGTGGTAATTTGTCGGGGAATTCCAAATCATCAACATATGTTGGATATAATAAATTTTATGATTGTCTTAGAAGTGGTTACAACTAGTGGGGCAGCTTTGATCCATTTAGAGAATAGTCTATTGCCATTATTATCGTTCGATAACCTCTAGACGTCATGGGGAGAGGTTCAACTAAGTTCAAAGCTCATATATCAAACGGTATGGGCTCGGATATTGACTTCATAGTTATTACTAGCGTATGAATTTCATTCCCATATCTTTGGCAATGATCATATCTCCTGACCATATCTTTGTCATCTGCCATTATAGTAGGCCAATAATATCTTGCTAGCAAAACTCTCTCGATTAAAGGCCTTATAGCCACAATGTATTGTTCCCTCTCTATCGTGCAGTTCAAATAAAACACTTTGAGATTCCTCAAATCCTAAGCAATGGATGAAAGGCCCTCTGAAAGACTTTTTATAAAGAATTTCCCTTAACACCAAAAAACCACGAGCCTAGTACTTGATCTTTTTAACCAAGATTGTATCTGAAGGTAAAACTCCATCGAAAGTAAACTGATGTATCTCAAACCTCTAATCTTTGGATTGTATGCCAAACACACTCAAATTTTCTTCAGATTCACCCTCTTTCTCTTGAACTGAACTTATGGAGGGGCATTCTTGCATAAGAATCCATGGGTAAGCTTCAGAATAGATTATGGTGGCTAAAGAGTCTGCCATAGTATTCTCCGATCTAGGGACATGCTTTATATCAGATGCTTTTAAAACTTATGACAACTTCCCTTAGTACTTGCGGATACTTTATTAGCTGATCTTTTTTAGTTTCAGATAACCCTTGAGGTTGATTAATAAGTAACTGGGAGTCACTTACTAACCGGACCCTCTTTGTTCCACATATTTGAGCTAGTTTTAACCCAACAATGACTGCTTCATATTCTATTTTGTTATTGGATGCCCTGAAACCAAAACATACAACCTGATGCATGGTATTGCCATAAGGGGAAGTTAAATAAATTATATCCCTACATCACACCGTACTAGACCCGCCGTCTGTTCGGATTAACCACTCTTTTTTATACTTGTTTTCGTACTCTTGTTCGTGAGGCCTTTTAGTATAAAAATCAGCTATAACTTCAACCTTGATCGCTGTCTGAGGCACAAAATCAATATCGTAATCTCCAATCTCAACTGACCACTTAGACATTCTTCCTGATATGTCAACTTTTTGTTAAATATTCTTTAATGGGAAAAATGTTCGAACCGCAATCGAATGCGCTTAAAAGTATAACCTCATATTTCTCGTTGTTAGTGGTGTGGATAATAATTGCCTGAGGGTAGGCTGGTAATTTCAAGTGGAGTTTTAGGGTGGTGTGTGGGTGTTTAACGGTGGTAGTAGAGAGTAGAGAGAAGATTAAGCAGCTTGGTAGCAGTTAATTCTCATTACCCCAAGTTAATGCGGGTGGTTGGGTATTTATAGTGTAATGTTTGGGCCCTTATGGGCTTTCGGGTCATGTTTAATGGACCCGGGTCATGTTCAAAGACCCATGAGCTCTAAGTAGGAGAACAAGTAGCTTAGTCAAGAAGTGTTTAGGTTTTTTAGTACTTTTGTCATAGTTCGAACAGCCTTAAGTTCACAGTGTTCACAGAAATCTGTCCGGTCCAAGTGACCTGTCCGGTATTCGGAGAGACTAGACCGATTTGCCCTTGTTCGGGGAGCATGCTGAATTCGGACTCATCAGGAGCCCCTTTTTTAGGCGTTTGAGCAATTATTCTTGTCAAAGAACTGAAAAACAGTCTGACATCAGAAGTAGTTTTCAAACCGGACAGATCTATGGGTATACCCGGACAGATTAAGCTTTTACGAATTCAAAACGGTTTTTGTCAGAGTTAGTGGGACACGTGTCGCTCTCTGATTGGTTACTCGAGCCGTTTTTTCACCTTAAATTTTGCACCACCTTCTTCAACAAGTAACCTCTTTAATTACAAGTAGTGACATCAACGCCGTCTTTTAATCATTGCCAAACTTTTCGAATTCTCCTAGGAATCAACTCCTTTTTTCAGATTTACTATAAATTCAAACTCATTTTCCACTATTTTACCATCTCTTTCACATTCACTCTGAAAATTTACTCAGAGCTTTCTCTCTCTAAAGCAAAGGTCTTCTGGGTAGTTTATGTTTACAGCAAGAACAGCATTGATCAAAGGTGGGTGGCTCAATCTTTCGGAGTTGGAAAGAGCACAAAAAGTTGAGAAGGAGAGACGAATAGCAGCAGGGTTACTTTCATCACCCGTTGATAAACCAGTCGCCTCTGTTACTGAGTCAGATCGAGGCTCATCTTCCTCCAAAGGTACTAAGCCCAAAAAACTCTTTCAATCCACCTTTTTGCCCATAGTCTCTGGTTCCTCAGTTCAGGAGTCAGTACCTGCTGTTGAGCCAGGAGTCACAGTTACAAGCGTTAGGAAATCTTCGCCTTTTATTGCAATGGGGTCCGACACAGAGCACTCTCCGGAGAAGCTGGTGGTTAAAAGGTCAAGTCGGCTAGTCAAAGGACTAGCTTCCAAGAATACTCCCTCCAAATCGGGGGTAAAAGACAGTGGCTCTGGGTCTGGAGTGCCCATAAGTGCTCCCCGGGAAAGGCCATCTGGTCCAGATGCCAGCAGTCTGGTACCTCCAAGAGAAACTTCTGCCTCTGAGCCCCAGCCTGAGATAAGAAGTCAAAGAAACACAGAAGGCCAGCAGTCCGGTAGCCAGGCTGAGCCAAGCTTTAACCCTCCCCGAACCACTACCACAGATATTCCCCCAACAATTATGGAGGAAAGAATGGAGGACTCTGTTGAAGAGGTCTCTTTTGAGTCTGAGTCCTCCGGCCAGACTGAAAATGTTGCTGCTGCCAAAAAAGGCAAGGAAAAACTGTACTTGAGGCATCCGGACCTGCCGGAGTGCCTTGAAGAGAAGGTGGGGCCGTGTTTCCACAGAGTTGAGCTCAAATATCTCTTGGCCTTACAGAAGACCAAGTATGCATTCATCCATACTTCTGACCTGGGTCGAATGCGCACAAAATGGGGGATCGCAGAAAATGTAAAGATAAGGATCCCCATAGATCCGGAGACCCCTATGGATTGCAAGAGGAACAAAATAGTCTTTTTTACAGAGCTATTTAATTGGGGACTCAGGTTCCCACTGGACCCGGAGATCGTTCGATACTTCCACCTGGTGAAGCTCTGCCCGAGCCAGCTGAGCCCCAATGGCTGGTTAACTCTGATGTCATGTATCATGGCATCTAGGCTGTCCGGGATCCCTCTCCCTATGGAAGAGTTCGCAGCGGTGGCCAACCTTTGCAAGCATCACCAATTTCCCTTCTACCATTTCAATATGGGGAACGATCTCAAGGCTGTTGATGATCTTTTGGAGTCAGAAAGCAAATGGAGGAGCCAATTTCTGTTCGTCAGTGGCGCTTGGGAAAACGGCAAGAAGATCAAGGCCGGAGAGAACCCAAGCCTCCTCAGGAGTAGGTGGAGGAGTGACCGTAAGTTCCTTACTTTAAATTTCTGTCCATTTCTCTTTCTTTAAGTTGGTTTAAATTAACTGATCTCTCTTTTGTTTTAATAGAACTACCAAAGGAGTTCGGGGATTATTTGAAGGCCGGACAGGTTCCCTGTGGCAAAATCAATGCTTGGGCCGCAGAGAACTAGGAGAATCGATTCCACAAATCCTTCACCCCTGGAAATCTGGCCAGGTCTTACCTATGGAAAACCACAGGTCGGAGAGACCTAACATGGGAAGAGCTCTCCACCCAGCCTCCTGAAGACATTGTGCTTAGAAGGTCCCACGAACTAGATGGGACACTCTACCTGCCTGCCCTGGCCAAAGCCCCAAGCAAAATGAAAGGCAGGAGAAAAGGAAAAAAGGTGGCGAGCGATGCTGAGAAGGATGCCCCAACAGACCCGGAGGGGCCGGCCCAGGTTCAAATTGATGCAGCCCTCTTGCAAGTAGTGGAGCACGAGACCGAAAGGCAGGAAGCAGACCTTCCAAAACCTCCAAGGGCTCCCAAAAGGACTCGCAAGCAAGTAGGTGAAGGTGCTGACCGGGAAGGCAAGAAGAAAAGACTTCTCAAGAAGATGAGCTTGCTCTCCGAGACCCGGAGCCCTCTTTTCCCACTGACCCCTCTGACCCAACGCAGGCCGAAGAGATTCCAAGAGACTTTCGTACCGATGAGGTAGAGGGGGGAGATCTCAACCTCGATGGAGTAGAGATCACTGGTCTAGCTGGGCTTGGTGAGTACTTCATTGGCCTCCCCAGAGATGAATTCGTAGGGCCCTACATTCCTCCAAGCATCTCCAATACGGCCAACTTCAATGGTAAGACTTTCACTGTCTCTAGTGAAAAGGACACCATAGCTCATTCCTTGCTTAGTAATGTGCAGCCAGTTCTTACGTTGGAGAGACAAGTCCGGAGTCAAGCAGACACCATCAAAGACCTCAAGTCTGAGAAAGAAAAGCTATCCGAAGACCTCCGCACTGCTACTACCAATGCTGATTTGCTTAAGGAAGAAAATGAGGAGCTGAAGAGGAATCAAGATGAAAGCAACACAAAAGTTGCCACCCTAGAAGAAACCATAAAAGAACTTCGGGAGAAGCTGTCCGGTATGGAGAAAGACCTTACTATCTCAAGGGGAGAAACTACTGCAAAGGAGAAGATTATCACCAACTTGACTACTGACAAGATTGCTCTAGAAAATGCAGTGACCCAGGCTGCTGAGGAGAAAAATGCTTTGTTAAGGGACCAAGAGGCCACAATTAATGCCAAGATCAATGCCTATGCCAGGGAGATGATTAAAAGCGAAGAGTTAATGATTCAAAGGGTGAAGTCTGATATGGTTCTCCTTTTTCATGAAAAAAATCCGAAGAGGACCCTGGGGGACTTATGGCTCTATGTGGATGATGATGACCTTCCATATTATACAATGGTCGAGGA
The DNA here is from genome assembly GCA_036936605.1 of Limnanthes douglasii subsp. nivea. Classification (NCBI taxonomy): domain Eukaryota; kingdom Viridiplantae; phylum Streptophyta; class Magnoliopsida; order Brassicales; family Limnanthaceae; genus Limnanthes; species Limnanthes douglasii. The sequence goes on from JAUPFV010000004.1 coordinate 54,840,852, forward strand.
AGATGGAATTTCCAGTGGGTCTTCATCTGATGATGAAGAGAGGACCGGAGAGAGCCCAGGTGAAGAGGAGAATGATCCCAAGGGCAAGAAGGTAGTCGAAGGGGGGAGCGACTCTAAGGGTAAGAAAGTAGATGAAGGGGAGCCATCTTCAAAGGCTCAATCTTAAGTTATGGTTTACTTGGTTTATCTTTTATTCAAACTAAAGTCCTTGGAAGGCCAAGGCATTCTTTTTGTAGTGGTGTCCGGTATTTGTTCGGACAGGTTTCTTGTGCTGTATCCTGACTTATTCGAAAGTCCTTGGAAGGCCAATGCAATTTTAAGTTGTTCAATGAATACTTCTGTTTTGCACAACCATCATCTTCTTTCATTGTTTGTTTTAGTTTAGATAGCTAGAGTTTAAGTAGCTTTTAGTTATTGCATTGTGAGAGTGTTTAAATTCTCTGGCTAGAGTTTAAATAGCCCTTAGATCTTTCAGTCCGAGTAGTATATCAAGAGATAGAACTTTGAAAATACTTAGAAAATTTTGAAGAAGGCATCGAATTTTATTCAATCATCCGGACACCTCACTAAAACCTCCCCGTGCCACCAGGGAGGAAAGAGTATGCCCCCAAATATTTACATGGAAGTTCAAACAAGTAAATATTTACACAAGTGTTATTCCAAGTACATCCGAAGATGCTCAATATTCCAAGGGTGAGTTAGAACCCTGCCATCTTTGTCTTCCAACCAATAAGTTCTAGGCTTGATTCTTTCAACCACAATATACGGACCCTCCCAGGTCGCGGCCAGCTTTCCGAAGAGCTTTTCTTTAGTGTGTAAGAAGACCTTTCTTAATACTTTGTCCCCTGGTTGGAAATCTCTTCTTTTAACTTTGAAAGCAAACCTGCTCCTCAGCAAGCCCTGATAATGTGCAACTCTAAGGCGAGCTTTAACCCGTCTTTCTTCTATCAAATCAAGTTGATTTCTGATTGCCATTTCATTAGCGTGTCCGGAGAAGTTGTGAACACGAAAGGAAGGGAGTGTCTTTTCTATGGGTGCTACTGCATCCATTCCATAGACCAAGGTGAAGGGTGATTCTTGGGTTGCAGCCCCAGGTGTTGTCCGGTAGGCCCACAAGACTTCTTGTAGATAACTAGGCCACTTCCCAGCAGCCCCTTCCAGATTCTTTCTTAAATCGGACAGTATAGTCCTATTAGCCACTTCAACTTGCCCATTAGCTTGTGGGTGGAAAGGTGAAAAAAAACAATGCTGTATACCCCTTGAGGCACAGAAGCTTTCCATGTCTCTATTGTCAAACTGTGGCCCATTGTCTGTTGTTATTTTCTGTGGGACACCAAATCTGCAACATATGTTGGACATAATGAATTTTATGACAGCTTTTGATGTTGTCCCTGCCAGGGGAGCTGCTTCTATCCACTTTGAGAAGTAGTCAATGGCCACAATTATAGTTTTACGCCCTCCGGACGCCACAGGGAGAGGCCTTACTAAGTCCAACCCCTATCGAGCAAAAGGGATGGGCTCAGAAATTGACTCCAAAGGAATGGCTGGTACATGAATTTCATTGTTGTACCTCTGGCATGGGTCACACCTCCTCACCAATTCCTTAGCATCTTTCATAATTGATGGCCAATAATATCCGGAGAGTAATACTCTTCTTGTTAAAGCTCTAAATCCACAATGGGCTGATCCCTCACCATCATGCAATTCGGAGAGGACCACTTGCAACTCATCATCCCCCAAGCAACGCAGGAGAGGTTTACTATATGATTTTTTGTATAACACTTCTCTCAATATAATGAAACCACGAGCCTTGTGTTTCAATGTTCTGGCTTGTGACTTATCTGAAGGCACAATACCATCAGACAGATATTGTATGAGAGGAGATCTCCAGTCTTGAGGCCGTTTCACTTGTATTTCAAAAACTTCCCCTTCTTCACCCTTACTAAGTTGAATAGAAGGGATTTCAAGCACATAGATCCATGGATATGACTCCGTATATGCTATAGTTGCCAATGAGTCTGCTAGCTCATTTTCTGCCCAGGGAATGTGTTCGTAGACAACAACTTTAAATTTTAGTGCTTCATTCTTGAGGAGGAGTAAATATTTCACAAGTTGCTCCTTTCTAGCCTCAGATTGGCCTAAGGCATGATGGATAAGCAATTGGGAGTCACTTAGCAGCTTGACCATCTTAGCCCCACAAATGTAGGCTAACTTTAACCCAGCTATAGCTGCTTTGTATTCGGACTCGTTATTAGATGCCCTGAAAGCAAAACAAATAGCCTGGTACATATTGTCTCCATATGGGGAAGTTAAACATATTCCTGCACCACATCCCATAGTGCTAGATCCACCATCTGTTCGGACGATCCACATTTTCTTGTCTTTTGTATCAGTAGCTTGCTCTGAATCCTTATCGGAGTGGAATTCAACCAGGAAATCAGCCACAGCTTGGGCTTTTACTGCTGTCCGGGGAGCAAAGTCTATGTCGAAGTCCCCTAATTCTACTAACCACTTAGTCATTCTGCTCGAAATGTATGCTTTTTGAAGGATATTCTTTAAGGGAAAAGAGGTCCGAACGATGATAGGATGAGCCTGGAAATAAGGCCTCATCTTCCTTGCAGCTATTACCAGAGCTAATGCCAACTTTTCAAGTTTCAAGTAACGTCTCTCAACATCAATCAAGCTCTTGCTGATGTAGTACACTGGGTGGGGATATCTATCAACCTCTCTTACCAGCACAGCACTGATGGCACAACTTGAAACTGCCAAATATACGAAGAGAGTCTCCCCATCAACTGGTTTGAATAAAGTTTTGGGGGAGGACAGGTGTTTCTTGATTTCATTGAAAGCCTCATCACACTGTGGGGTCCACTCGAAACCCTTTGCACCCTTCAAAGTTTGAAAGAAAGGAGCACACCTGTCCGAAGACCTGGAGATAAATCTGTTTAAGGCTGTTAATCTCCCCGTTAACCACTGTACTTCTTTGACGTTTCGAGGAGGTTTCATCTGGAAAAGAGCATTCAGCTGGTCCGGATCGGGCTGTATTCCATGCTCACTTATGATATAGCCTAGAAACTTCCCGGACTGCACTTCGAAGACACACTTTTCAGGGTTTAACTTTAAATTTACTTTTACCAAATTGGCAAAAGTTTCTTGGAGATCGGACAAGTGTAGCTGCTCATCCACACTTTTCACCATCATATCGTCAATGTAAACCTCCATATTTCTTCCAATTTGATCAGCAAATGCCTTGTTGACTAACCTTTGATAAGTAGCCCCAACATTTTTCAAACCAAATGGCATCACCTTGTAGCAATGTAGACCCTGATGAGTAAATAGCTGAAAAAGGAATTTATTTCGGATATAGCGTCTGAGGAGTTCTAGAGAGAGAAAGTATAGAGAGATAAAGTAATCTTTTTGTCAAGAAAATATTCCATACCATTTTAGGCAAAAAGGGTCCTCCTTTTATAGTAAAATAGGGAGGGCCCGCTTAAGCTCTATGGGCCATCATCACATGTCGATGGGCCCTCTTTTGCTACTTTTATTTTTGCATATTAGTCCCTAAAGAACTTTGTATACTCAAATAACTATATTAACTATTATCTATTACATTGTTGCCCCTATTCCTTGGATCGGCGAATTCCGCCCTCATCAGTAGCCCCCCAGTCTTCGGGAACTATCAGGAGCGGAGACTTTCCAGAAGTACTTTCGCCGGTCACTTGCCTTCATTATGGGGTCCCGATCCCGTCGGTTTCATCTCCCCGACGCGCGGGGTAACTACTTTGGATTTCTTCACGCGTTTCATCTTCTGGTTTTGTGGGCTTTTAACTTTAGGCCTATCCCAATGGGCCAAACCATATTACCAGACCCGGTAGCGGCGGCCCACTCCCACACGGCACTTGGGACGGGTGCTTACGTCAAGGCTCATCAGACCCGGATCGACACGTGTCAAAGGTTAATAGCCCATCCCTCTGACAGACTTGAGTCCTAGGAGACTCTTCGCCTTCCCGCTGTGTTTCTGTCGATTGATATCCCCCGCTCTTCCATGCTTCCCTATAAATACCCCAAAGCCTTCTGTGTCTCTCAGAAGCTTTTTAGAGAGAGAAAAACGCTGCCAGAGCATTTCTAGAGAGAGAAAGTGAATTCGCCCGACCCTTCTTCGTTTTGGCTCTTGTTGTATGAAACCCGGACGGTCGCAGAAAAAACCCACCAAGAAAAAAGGATCTGAGTGGAGCTTCGAACAGTGGTCTAGTATTGGCGATAGAGCAGAGGAATACCGACGTGCTGGCCTGATCTGGGGTTCCAACTCCAAACCTTTCGTTCCCGCTCCACCTCCTCACGATCCCGTTCTAGCTACCCCGGTTCCCGCAGAGGTTTTCCTCGCTTCCGATCTCTCCATTTCTACGACTCCCGAAGCCGGTCGATCTCCAGAGCCCATTGCCCTTTCCTCCAGCGACAGTCCACCGGTTCGCCCGGAAAATCCGACCCGATCTTCCACAAACTTGCATACTCCCCGACGTGCTCGTAAATCTACCTTTCTGACCATGGGGGACGACGAGCTACTGCAATACACGGAAGGAGGTAATAGTCCCGAAATGGTTCAGCTTACACCCTCGATTAGAGGATTTCGGACCGGTATTAACACTGCGGTCACTTTTTTAGGTCTGCCGAAAATGCAGCTGACACCTAAGCAAGTTGAGGAGGCTCATAAAGCCATGGCCCGCGGTATTCCCGATGCTTCTTCCTCCCAGGTTCGACCGTCTGATACAAACGCTGCTGCTGCCCGCTGCTCTGACTCAGTTCCGACCCATGAAGCTGGAGAGCCCGAGGTAGATATTGCTCCCGCGGGGGAGTGTGTTGCTGCAGCTTGCCACGCTGCTAACAATCAGGGTGATCCCTGGCCCGAGGAGATCAAAACTGCCGTTTCGACCAAGTATTTTGACTGGCTTTTGACCAGGGACGTAGTTTCTCTTTTCGAGGGGAAGTACGTCTACTTCCCTGAGTCCGATCACGAGGAGATGCTGATTCGCTGGGGCATCCCTGAATGCGTTACTGTTCGATTCCCGACCCCGGGGGAGACACCCATTCACGCCCGACCCAGAGAAATCGTGGTGTTCACCGAATTATTCAACTGGGGTCTGCGATTTCCCCTGGACCCCGAGATTGCGCTCTACTTCCGCACTCTTAAAATCTGCCCCTCACAGCTGACGCCTAATGCGTGGTATACCCTGATGTCCTGCATCATGGCTTCCCGCCTCTCTGGTCGAGCCATGCCGATGGAGGAGTATATCGCCATGTCGGGTCTGTCGAAATCCCCGAAGTCGCCCTTCTTCTATTCCTCTCTTGGCAATAAATGGAAAATTGTCAATGACTTTTTAGAGGGGGACAAGGGGTGGAAGCATCGGTTCGTTTTTTTGAGCGGGTGTTGGGAGCACGGGCTTCCCTATACAAAGGAAAATCCGAGGCGGATCCTGCGGACTTGGGTCCATGATGGTACTGCCCTTTTACTCACTACCACATATATATATATATATATATATTTTTTTTTTTTTTTTTTTTTTTTTTTTTTGTTTTTTTTTTTAAACGTTCTGATCCGCTGCGTAGTGTCGAAGGACTGGCTGCAGGGGGTAAAGAAGGATCATGCCAAAGCTGCGGAAGACACCTTTGAGGTGCTGAAAAACTATGCCCGGACGAACTGGGGTCGGGGCATGCACCGCACCTTCATGGACAAGAATCTGTTCATGAGCAACCTTTGGCGGTGCTCACCCGAGGTGCTGACCATCGAACAGCTGCGGGAACCTCCGAACCTCGACGAGGTATTCTCCCGAACCGGCCGCCCTGGGTACATACTGTATTTGCCTAAGCGGAATAAGGCGCCCAGCAAGCGTCCCAAGTCGGAGGAGGACGGTAGGGAGCCTGAAGGCGGACCCGACGCTGAGAGCAACCCGATCGGGTCGGCCGCACCGGTAGCGGATCCAGCAGAGGAGGGTCAGACCCTGGTTGTAGCGCCGAAGAGGAAGAGTCGTGCGGAGATGGAGGGGTCCAAGCTAAAGAAACCCAAGGTTGTGGCAAAGGATCGGGTGGCAGTCAGCGCTGAGGCAATCGCTTCACGACCTGCGCTTTTGGACCATGTTGAAGGTGGGGATCCTGCTCCGGTCGATGTGGTTTCTATCCCGGATGATGCTGAGCCTTCTGAGGCTGTTGGCCCTGATGCTTCGTCGTCGAGCGGTCCCAAATTCCCGGTGTTAACGACGATGGGCAGTCCGCACCCTTACCCGCTTCGGAGCTCAGATGGGCTGGCAATGTCGTTGTACAGCTTGCTGGTACCGATTTCTATGAAAGAGCGCCAGGCTAGGGGGCTTGGCAAGAAGTTATCCGCGGCAGAGGCGAAAATTTCTCGTCTCCGCACGCAGGCGAAGACCGCTGAAGAGGCTCTGGCCGTGGCGAAAGGTCAGATTGCTGAGGCTGAGAGGCTAGCCAGTGAAGCTAAGGCTGCCGCGGAAGCAGCAAATCAGGCGAAGGAGTTGGCTGAGTCGGCGAGAAAAACCGCGGAAGACCGTGCCTCAGCCCTAGCGTCGGAGGTTCACAAGCTGAAATCCTCCAACAAGGCCTATCTCGAACGGTGCCGACTGTGGTCGGACCAAGATGCTGCAGCCACCAAGGCCGCATATGTTCTGTCACTCCACAACCGATACCCGGAGCTTCACCTTGGCTCGTTATGGCTCGATGTGCCGGAAAAGGATCGTCCCGAGGGGATTGTAGTGGAGGAGTCCGATGGGGCGGATGATGAAGAGGGAAGTGAGGAGGGAGATGAAGAAGGTGGGGATCAGTGAATCAGTTTTCCCTTTTCTTTTTTTTTGTTCTGGGTTTTTTTTTTTTTTGACAATGTGTTGTAGACCTTTGGGGGCCGCGGCCCCCCCCCTATTCTGTACTGTACCTATTTTATTTTGGGGGCCATGGGGCCCCCTGTATGAGGATGATATATTTTCCTAAGTACTGTGTTGTGGATTGACTGTTTTATTAGTGATAGTCGCGTCAGTAGGTCTGGGAGGCCAAAAGGTAGATCGGGAAACCCAAAAAACTTTTCGAAGAGGAAATTGATCTGTAAAAAGTAAATTGTCTTATCATCGCAAGCCCACCTAGAGGGTCTGAAAGACCAAAATGTAGATCGGCAAAACCGAAAAACTCTTTTGAGAGTTCTGTAGATCGATTTATTATCGAAGGCCAATCCAGAGGATCTGGAAGACCAAAATGTAGATCGGTAAAACCGAAAAACTCTTTGAGAGTTCTGTAGATCGAGTTATTATCGAAGGTCAATCCAGAGGATCTGGAAGACCAAAATGTAGATCGGTAAAACCGAAAAACTCTTTGAGAGTTCTGTAGATCGAGTTATTATCGAAGGTCAATCCAGAGGGTCTGGAAAGCCAAAATGTGGATCGGTAAAACCGAAAAACTCTTTGAGAGTTCTGCAGATTGATTTTAAATTTAGATTACGGTGCCCAGCTCGTCAGCCGCCCACCGTCATAATGAATCGATTTTTTAAAAGGCAAGGAATTTTCATAATCAATAACGTGGTTCGGGTTTTGACCTGTGCCTCGTTAAAACCTCCTTGCGCCACCAAGGTAGGAAAAAGAGTACACCCCCGATCATTACAAATTTGACCAAAACGTCAAGAAATACAAAACTCACAAAAAATTACAAACTATTCAAGATATAATTTCAGATGCTCAATATTCCACGGTAACCTAAGGAGTTGCCCGTGCCGATTCTGCAGGCGGTACGTCCCGCTCCTGATTCTGTCGACTATCTCGTAAGGTCCCTCCCAGTTCGGAGCGAGTTTCCCGAGGCTCTTGTCTTTGGTGTGTAGAAAAACCCGTCGCAGGACCTTGTCCCCGACCTTAAACTCCCGACGACGAACCTTAGTGGAGTACCGACTTCTCATTAAAGTCTGGTAGTGCAAAGCGTTTAAATGGGCGCGGTGACGTTTTTCGTCAATGAGATCAAGCTCTAGCCGTCGGGTGTCGTCATTCGTCTCCGGCTGATAAGTGCCGATCCTGAAAGAGGGAAAGATAGATTCCGCGGGAGTGACCGCGTCCATACCATACACCAAGGCAAAGGGTGACTCCTGGGTCGCCGTGCGAGGTGTTGTTCGGTAGGCCCATAATACTTCCTGCAAATAGTCGGGCCACTTGCCGGCCTTTCCCTCGAGATTCTTCCTAAGGCCATCAAGAACGGTTCGATTCGTGACTTCGACCTGGCCGTTCGCCTGCGGGTGAAATGGAGCAGAGAAACACTGTCGGATATTATGCGTGGTGCAGAACGCTTTCATTTCCGCGCTATCAAACTGTGGTCCGTTGTCCATGGTTAGCCGTTGCGGCACCCCGAACCTACAACAAATGTTTGCCCAGATAAATTTGACAATGTCCTTGGTTTTTGTAGCAGATAAGGGCTCGGCCTCGATCCATTTTGAAAAGTAGTCGACCGCGACGACGATCGTTTGTCTTCCCCCCGATGCCATGGGCAACGGTCCGACCAGGTCGATTCCCCATCGGTCAAAGGGTAACCCCTCGGATATAGATTCTAGATGCGTTGCAGGAATGTTGATCGCATTCCCAAATCGTTGACACGTATCACAAGTTTTCACCATGAGTTTGGCGTCTGTTGTTATGGTCGGCCAATAGAAACCGGCGAGAAACACTCTTCTAATCAAAGACTTGTATCCGCAGTGAGCCGCGCCCTCCCCGTCGTGTAGCTCGGACAAAATTACTTGGGACTCATTAAAACCTAAACATCGAAGCAGAGGTCGGCTAAAGGACTTTTTGTACAGCACATCCCCCAAAAGGACGTATCCCCTTGCTTTGTTACGTAATTTGCGAGCCGAGGCCGCATCGTCGGGGAGCTGCCCTCCAGCTAAAAACGCGATTATATTCCGCCGCCAATCAGAATTCGCAACTGAAGAGATCTGACACGCGATTTCGGGTCGGTTATTGAGCTCATGTCGTTTAAAAATGGACGGATTCTCTTGTTCTATCACCCAAGGATAACTGGTCGAGCATGAAATTGTTGCCAAAGAATCTGCCGTCATATTCTCACTTCGGGGGACATGTTCGTACCTGACTTTGTCAAAGGATGCGGCCAGAATTCTTAAAGCCGCTAAATACTGCACCAGGTGTTCTTTCCGTGCCTCTGCATTCCCCGAGGCCTGATTTATCAAAAGTTGGGAGTCGCTTACCAGGCGCACTTGCCTCGCCCCACAGACTTGTGCCAATCGCAATCCAGCCAAAGCCGCTTCATATTCTGCTTCGTTGTTCGACGTGTGAAAACCAAAACGGATGGCCTGAAACATGCTCAAACCCGAAGGGGTAATGATCTGAACTCCCGCCCCACAACCACTAATGTTGGCACCTCCATCAGTGCGGATAGTCCATTCGCCCCCCGCAACTTCTTGTAGGGGTGTTTCTTGTTCGGGTCGCTCGGAATGGAATTCGACCAAAAAATCTGCCAAGGCTTGTCCCTTAATCGCGGTTCGGGGCTCGAACTCAATGTCGAAATCCCCTAGCTCGACCGACCACTTGGCTATCCTTCCGGACATATCTGGTCGTTGGAAAACGTATTTTAGTGGGAACGAGGTGCGGACGACAATGTGGTGCGCCTGGAAGTAAGGGCGCATCTTCCTTGCTGCCGTTACCAGAGCCAGAGCCACTTTTTCGAGCTTTAAATATCGAGTTTCGGCGTCAAGCAGACTTTTGCTTATATAGTAAACAGCTGTCGGAACTGGCCCGGACTCGCTGATCAGTGCCGCACTGACCGCATAATCGGTAACTGCCACGTAGAGGAACAAAGTTTCGTACGCCGTGGGCTTGGTCAGTCGGTTTGGGGACGATAGATACTCTTTGATCCCCGAAAATGCCTTGTCACATTCGTCAGTCCAAACAAAATTTTTTACCTGTCGAAGGACCTGAAAAAACGGGGCACATTTGTCAGATGATCGAGAGATGAAGCGATTCAATGCGGCTAGTCGCCCGGTCAGAATCTGGACTTCTTTTACGCTCCGAGGAGGAGTCATGTCTGCTAGAGCTCGGAGTTGAACAGGGTCGGCTTCAATGCCCTTTTCGCTGACAAGGAATCCCAAAAATTTCCCTGACCGTACACCAAAAGAACACTTCTCTGGGTTTAGCTTTAGGTTCACTCTTCGCAAATTATCAAATGCCTCTCTGAGGTCGGTAAGGTGATCCACGTCGGTCCCACTTTTGACCAACATGTCATCGATGTACACCTCCATGTTTCTCCCGATCTGGTCTTCAAAAGTTCGGTTAACCAGTCTTTGGTATGTTGCTCCCGCGTTCTTTAGTCCGAAGGGCATTACTTTGTAACAGTATAGCCCTCGGCCCGTGATGAATGTGGTATTCTCCTGATCCGCGGGGTGTAGTTTAATTTGATTGTAACCGGCATAGGCGTCCATAAAAGATAGTAGCTTATTGCCAGATGTGGAATCTACCAGTTGATCGATCCGCGGCATCGGGAAAGGGTCCTTCGGGCATGCCCGATTGAGATCGGTAAAGTCCACGCACATCCTCCATTTCCCGCTTTTCTTTTTTACCAGAACGGGGTTGGATATCCACAAAGGGTATCGCGCTTCTATGATATGTCCGACCCCAGTCATCCTTTCGACTTCCTGTAAAATTACCTCTGCTTTCTCGGGAGAGAAAGCTCGTCGTTTCTGAATTACTGGCCTAACATTCCTGTTTATGGTCAACTTGTGAACTGCAAATGATTCGGGTACTCCCGTGACGTCCCCAGCACACCACGCGAATAGATCAAGATTCTCCCGGAGCAAAGCTAACATCTGTTCTCTTAAAGTCGGTAAAATATTCAGCCCGACCCGCAACCCTTTTCCATCTGCAAAATGATGCAGCTCACATTCTTCGTTGGTTGTCAAAAGGCTTGGGGTCTCCCGAGGGTCGTCCACCGGCTGCGATCCGGGGGAGCTCCCCTTTAATTGCTATGCATGGGACGGGAACATCTCCTGGTCTGTCTTTGGTGCCAATGCAGCTCGGTAACATTCTCGGGCCGTCTTCTGGCTGCTTCGTACGACCCCGATGTTATTGCCAACCACATACTTTACACACTGATGAATAGTTGAAGTCACTGCATGCATGCGCGATATCCAAGATCGTCCCAGAATTGCATTGTGCGACGCCGGCGCGTCGACCACTATGAACAGCACGGTGACCTCTTTTTTAAACGGGCCGCGGCCTAATTGTACCACACCTTCGAACTCTCCAACGACGTCCGCTGCTGTTCCCGTAAACCCAACGATGGCACGGTCGGATCGTTCGAGTACCGGCCGTGTTCGGAATTTGGCGAAAGTTGAAGCAAAGATGATATTAGCTGAGCTTCCGGTATCTATCAAAATACGCCGAACCTCTTCTCCCGCGATCGCTGCCCCGATCACAACGGCATCCTCATGAGGCCCGGCTAAGTCTCTCATATCGTCATCGTCAAAGTGCAAAATTGGGGAAGGGGTGCTTCGGGTTTGGAAGCAAGCTCTGGCTTCCATCTGGGTAGCTAAGTTAACGATGTGTCTCTTTCTGGAGGAATGCGTTATTCCTGCCATCGAATCCCCTCCGAAGATGGTCATGGATTCGAATAGATCGCGCAGGCCTTGTACCTTACCGACGAGCCCGTCAATTTTTTCATCAACAACTCTGATACCGCCGCGGTCGCCAATTTTTTCATCAACAACTCTGATATCGCCACGGTCGCCAATTTTTTCATCAACAACTCTGATATCGCCACGGTCGCCAATTTTTTCATCAACAACTCTGATATCGCCACGGTCGCCAATTTTTTCATCAACAACTCTGATATCGCCACGGTCGCCAATTTTTTCATCAACAACTCTGATATCGCCACGGTCGCCAATTTTTTCATCAACAACTCTGATATCGTCGGGGTACAGAGTTGGGGAAAAGGTGCGCCAGGTTTGGAAGCAAGTTCTGGTTTGGAAGCCAGTTCTGGTTCCCGTCGCAGATCCTTCTCCGAGGTCTGTTGATGAATCAAACAGTTGACAAAGGCCACGCACGCTAACTTCCGCCTCTTCCTCGATGACCCCGATGATATTCCGACCGACCTCGGGATCAAGGTACTCAACCGATACGTCGAACTGATCCGTAACTTCCGAAATCGCCATGGTGGTTTCCGGCTTCGGAATTATGACCACCTCTTTCGAGGGCGCGGCATGTTGGGCCTTCTTGACATACTCTAACAGGTTACCGTGCTCAATGAGCATCTGTATTTCCTTCTTTAAAGCTATGCAGTCCTTCGTGTCATGGCCGACGTCCTCGTGGTAACGACAATAGCGGTTATTCCTTTGTTCCCGAGGCGTCGGGATAGGAAAAGGCTTTCGGTACATCCCGCTTCTCTTGGTTTTTTCGTAGATTGAGGATACGCACTCCGTGAGATCCGCGAAGTAGGCCGGTCGTATCCATTTGTTGGACATGGGCCGGGACGTTGCCGGTCCGTTTTGTTTCGGCCTAAAGCCGGTCGGGGCGGAAGGTTTAGTTACCGCTTGCGAGCTCGGGGGTATTGTGCTAATCGGCTGGGCCGTTCTAACCTGGTCGAGTCGGGAACCCTGCTTTATTACGACCGATGCCTGGGCGCTCTGCTGGATCTGCGCCGCCACTTCAGAAGCCTCCGTTTCTTCAATCAGTATCTGTTTTTCTATTTGTGCCAACAACGCGGAAAAAGTGAACGCCTGCTTCTTCGTGACCGCCTGCTTCATCGGCCCCGGGAGCAGGCCTAACCGAAACGCCGTTAGGGCCACGTTCTCTTCACAATGGTCCAAATCGGTCTTCGCATCGATGAAACGCCTGGTATAGTTTTTTAGGCTCTCCCCTAGCTTCTGTCGACAGTTCATTATAGTATCTCCATTGGCACGGAAACTCTTACTTCCCACGAAGTGTTGCCTAAACATAGCCCAAAAAGTCCCGAAGTTTCTGATGCACCCCTGCGGTAACCGGTTGTACCATTTTGAAGCCCTATCTTTGAATGTCATAGAGAAAGCCCTACATAAGAGCTTATCGTCGTTATCGAAACTCAGCATAAAGTTCTTAAAGGCCTCCAAATGGTTGTCCGGATCCGTCTTCCCGTCGTATTTCTCCAGTTTAGAAATGTCAAAACGCCTCGGGAGCGGTCCCGCTAATATCTCATCAGATAACGGGGAGGCTCTCCAGTTAACTCCGAGCTCAAAAGCTCCTCCCCCAAGGCCCTCGGTCCTGATTTCATAGAGCCCCTCGGCTCTTGGGCCGACGAACTGGCTGCTCGTTCGGTATCCAAGGTTTTGGCTGTTCGTTGGCTGCCACGGAATTGGTGGCAACATTTCTCGCTCTCCGCGGCTGGCGACGTGCGTTCCTTCTTTTTCAAAGGATACAGGGGTCGGTTTATCGGTGCCTCCCTTTTTGTACCGCGAAGGGTCTGCCCTGGACCCTCGAACGCGCTGGGACCGAGTCTTTCGTGTCCGCTGGGCTCTCTCCCGACGTCGGTACTCCTCGTCGGACGAGTCGCCTGAGGGATAGTCCGACGTCATGGTATGATGGACGCCCGAGTTCCGACGAATCTTGACAGCCTCTACATCATCGGGAGGTGAATCTCGGTAATACCTGACAGGTCGGGCCTCCATCCTCGATGCTTGGGCGTGACCAACCGCTCCCCGATCGTCCAGGGCGGGCTCTTTGCCCTTCCCTTCACGAATCCTTTTCTCGTCCAGCGCCCGCTCTCGCTCCTCTTCTAACCGGGCAATATCTTCGAGCAGCTGCTTTCGGGTCATAATCAGGGTCGAACGCTTATCACGACCGCCGTTCCACTCCCGACCAGGAGCTCCCGCGTCCTCCGACCCAGCAGCGGCCCGGATGACCTCCCTACCATCCCTCTCTGTCGCCGCTTCGCTATTCATCCCGTAAAATGTGATTTTCAAAGGACAGAAGATTCCTTTTCGGTATCACTGTTCCCACAGACGGCGCCAATGATGAGTAAATAGCTGAAAAAGGAATTTATTTCGGATATAGCGTCTGAGGAGTTCTAGAGAGAGAAAGTATAGAGAGATAAAGTAATCTTTTTGTCAAGAAAATATTCCATACCATTTTAGGCAAAAAGGGTCCTCCTTTTATAGTAAAATAGGGAGGGCCCGCTTAAGCTCTATGGGCCATCATCACATGTCGATGGGCCCTCTTTTGCTACTTTTATTTTTGCATATTAGTCCCTAAAGAACTTTGTATACTCAAATAACTATATTAACTATTATCTATTACATTGTTGCCCCTATTCCTTGGATCGGCGAATTCCGCCCTCATCAGACCCCTTTCAGTGACAAACGTAGTATGCTCTTGATCCTTTGGATCTACTTGAATCTGATTGTACCCGGAGAAGGCGTCCATAAAGGAAAGCAGTTTGTTCCCAGAGGTAGAGTCTACTAACTGATCTATCCGGGGGACCGGATACAAGTCTTTTGGGCAAGCTCTATTGAGGTCTGTAAAGTCAATGCACATGCGCCACTTGCCATTCTTCTTTTTCAACAGGGCAGGATTGGCAGTCCACAAAGGGTACTGAGATTCCTTAATGTGCCCCATCTTTGTGAGTCTGTCAACCTCTTGTACAATGATATCAGCCTTTTCTTTTGAGAAAGCTCTTCTCTTTTGAACCACTGGTGCTACATCTCTCCGGACAGATAGGTGATGGGATATCACTTCTGATGGAACTCCGCTAACATCAGCATTGCACCAAGCAAAAACGTGCTGATGGTCTTTCAAAAATTTCAACCTCTCTTTTTTCAACATTGGTGGCATCTTGGACCCTATCTTGACACTCTTGCCTTCTTCCAAACAGTGCGTTTCAACATCTTCAATTGGAATCAACACTTCATGGGTCTCTCTAGGGTCATCAATTTCACCCTCACCCCCAGAAAGGCCCTCAAACTGCTATTGATCATTTATACGGACTGCCCCCAGCGTTCGAGGAGCCAGGGCAGTGGCATAGCATTCTCTTGCAATCTTTTGGCTGCTCCGGACAACCCCAACCTGTCCCTGAACATCATACTTTAAACATTGGTGGACTGTTGAAGCCACTGCATGCATCCTAGAGAGCCAAGACCTCCCTAGAATAGCATTATAGCAAGTGGGACAATCCACCACAATAAAGAGTATTCTAACCATTTTCTTGAAAGGGCCCCTGCCCAATAACACCTCTTCTTCGAATTCTCCGATCACATCGGCTGAGCTGCCCGTGAAGCCCACGATTGACCTGTCCGACTTTTGAATCACAACTGGATTTTTCATTTTCTTATAAGTGGTTAGGAAAAGGATATTGGCTGAGCTTCTAGTATCCACCAGGATTCGCCTTATTTCATTGCCCCCTATAGACGCTCCTATGACAACAGCATCCTCATGAGGGCCAGCAATGTCTCTCAAATCATCCTCATCAAAGACAATGAAGGGGAATGAGTTTGGTGATTGATAAGATGTCATGCCTCCTTCTAGCTGGGAGGCTAAATTATGAACATGCCTCTTTCTCGAAGAAGCAGTAAGAGCCGTCATAGTGTCCCCTCCGAAAATTGTAAGTGACTCAAAAAATTTAATGAGCCCGGAGACCGACCTAGAACATTCCTCTATAGCACCCACCCTGTTTCGAGTTGGATTAGGATCCAAGTATTCAGATTCCACATCAAACCTTTCAACTATAACCATGCCCCCCCCCCCGGACCAACATTACTTGGACCAACCCGGTGAGTGTTGTCAGGCCTGTTGCCTCCTCTTCTTTTAACGTATGCACCCAACTTCCCCCTCTCTATCAAATTTTGGACTTCTTGTTTTAATATTATGCAGTCATCGGTGGTATGGCCAATATCATTGTGATATTGGCAAAAGGAGTTGTTACGATGCTCTCTGGGAGACTGCAAGGTTGCCGGTCTCCGGTAATGCACCTCATCTTTCGTTTTATCGAAAATTGTGGCCACACTCTCTTTAAGCTCTGCGAACCACTCCGGTTGGACCCATGGCCCTCTCTTATTTCTGGATTGTTGAATCTGAGCAGAAGCTGCTGGTTGAGACTGAGCTTTTGCCCTACCATGTCCCTGTCCGGTTTCTCTTGCTTTGTTCCCGGACTGATTTTGATTTGGAGTTGGTGCCACTGGGGTGGACCTCACCTGTCTGTGCACCCTGGTTTTCTTTGTTTCATCAACGTTTATTTGTTTGCCAACTTGATTTAGCAATCCTCCCCAGGTCATGGCCTTCTTTCTGGTCACCGAATCAGCGAGATTGCCTGGGTTCAAACCTTGCCTTAGGGATGCTATTACCACCTGTTCGAAGCAATCAGCCAACCCATTCTTTGTGTTCACAAAACGGCTTATGTACTCTTTCAAGGACTCATTTGGCTCCTGGGCACAATGGATTATTGTGTCTACATTGCCCTTCAGCTCCTTACTCCCTACGAACTGCCTTCGAAAGGCCACCCAAAACGTATCGAAATCTTTAATACAACCCTGAGGCAGGCTGTTGTACCATTTCAGAGCACTCCCCGTGATTGACTGGGAGAATGCCCTACAAAGTAGTTTATCATCGTCATCAAAGTTCATCATGAAGTTCTTGAATTGCTCCAGATGGTTGTCCGGATCAGTACTGCCATCGTACTTCTCCATTTTAGTGCTGTCAAGCCTCTTGGGGAGGTTTCCGGACAGGATTTTAGAAGACAGTGGAGACTGCCTCCAATTCCTTCCACGACTGAACACAGTATCCTCATTGGGAGTTGCAAAGATACCTGGCTCATCGTGGAAAGCAAAGGGATCCATCAGCATCTTTTCCGTATACCTCCGGTGGTGAGATGACCCCTTTCCAATATGTCTTTTCATTATTCCATGGTGGTCTCTTTTCCTTTAATATTTCTTAACCTGCTTTTGCTTTTTCCTGGTTCGACCCTCATCGCTACTAGAGGACAAGGATTTTTCATTTCCCTCGTTGTCCGAAGAGCTACTTGAAGATTCTGAGCTCGAGTCAGAACTCTCCACAGGCTTGGACCGGTGAGACTTTTTGGAACTAGTATGAGTCTTTTTGGTGCTCACATGAGTTTTTGAAGCCTCAGGCTCTTTGGGGTTGTCGGGGTGATGAGCAACTGATGCTTTGGATTTTTCTTTGACGCTCATCCTGGCCTTTTCAGCCCTCAGAGCTTCTATTTCAAGCTTTAACCTGTCGCGCTCTTGGACAGTGTACTCATCGTTCTCTTCCACCACTTCGAGCAAAGCTGGTGGAAGCTCTGGATTGTCCGGATCCATACGGACAAAATTTCTTGGCAGGTTTTGAATGTTTGATTCAGGCACCTTTCTCCTCCCATTGTGGTCGCCAATTTGGTGTGGATAATAATTGCATGAGGGTAGGCTGGTAATTTCAAGTGGAGTTTTAGGGTGGTGTATGGGTGTTTAACGGTGGTAGTAGAGAGTAGAGAGAAGATTAAGCAGCTTGGTAGTAGTTAATTCTCATTACCCCTAGTTAATGCGAGTGGTTGGGTATTTATAGTGTAATGTTTGGGCCCTTATGGGCTTTCGGGTTATGTTTAATGGACCCGGGTCATGTTCAAAGACCCATGAGCTCTAAGTAGGAGAGCAAGTAGCTTAGTCAAGAAGTGTTTAGGTTTTTTAGTACTTTTGTCATAGTTCGAACAGCCTTAAGTTCACAGTGTTCACAGAAATCTGTCCGGTCCAAGTGACCTGTCCGGTATTCGGAGAGACTATACCGATTTGCCCTTGTTCGGGGAGCATGCTGAATTCGGACTCATCAGTTAGTACCAATTCCAATGCTATTTTTTCTAACTTTAAATATCTTTTTTATGCTTCCAGCAAACTCTTTTTACGTAATATACCAGATAAGGGTAATTATCCAATTTCCTTACTAGAACGGCACTTACGGCATATTCTAATATAACCAAATACATATAAAGTTTCTCCCTTTGGATATGTTTGAATAACATATTGGGTGAAGAAAAATGTTTTTTTTATTTCATGAAAGGCTTGATCACAATGAGAAAACCAATTGAAGTCTTTAACATTCCTCAAAACTTGAAAAATTGAGAACACTTGTCTGATGATCTTGAAATAAATCTACTTAATGCAGCCAACTGCCCGGTTAACCTCTAGACTTCTTTAGTACTTCAAGGAGGATCCATAGCCAACAGAGCATTTAACTGATCCGGATCGACATGTATCCCTTTTCACTTATGACATACCCTAGAAACTTGCTAGATCGGACCCTAAAAATACACTTGTCCGGGTTTGACTTTAGGTTGATAACTTCTAAGTTAGAAAAAGTCTCTTGAAGATCAGATATGTGTTCTTCCTCTTTGAGGCTCTTCGTCATCATATTATCTATATATACTTCCATGTTTCTGCCACTTTAGCTAACAAATGTTTTATTTACCAATCATTGATAAGTAGCTCCAGCGTTCTTCAACCCAAATGACATCACCTTATAGCAATGAAGTCCTTTGTCTGTGATAAAAGTGGTGTGATCTTGATCGTTCAGATCTACTTGTATCTAATTGTACCCTGAAAAGTCATCCATGAAGGACAACAACTTGTTCTCTGAGGTTGAGTCTACCAACTGATCTATTTGAGGCACTAGAAAAGGATCTTAGGACATGCTCTGTTAAGATCAATGAAGTTAATACACATGCGCAATTTTCCATTCTTTTTCTTGACTAAAACGGGGTTAGAAGTCCACAATGGGTATCTAGATTCTTTAATATGACCCTTCTTGGTCAATTGATGCACTTCTTGTACTATCATATCGGGTTTTTCCTTGGAAAATGACCTTCTTCTTTGAACTACCGGTCCACCATCAGATCAGACCGACAATTTGTGGCACATTACTTCAGTGGTTACCCCGGTTACGTCATCATTGCGCCATGCAAACACATGTAAAATGTTCGAAAACAAAGACAACAGCTTTTATTTTAAACTTAATGGCAATTTATTGCAAATCTTAACACTCTTGCCTTCTGCCAAGCAATGGATTTCAACTTCTTCTATAGGTATTATAACACTATGGGCCTTTATTGGATCATCAATTTCATTCTCTTCGATGGAAGGCTCCAGTAGTTGTTATTCTTTGTTAACTTTAACTGCCTCTAATGAATTTGAGGCAAAAGTTGTTACATATCATTATTTAGCCACCTTCTGGACTGCTTCTGACAACACCCACATGTGCACTCACAACATATTTTAAATATCGATGGACAGTAAAAGCCACAATATGCATCTTGGAAAGCCAAGATCTTCCACAGATAATATTATAAGATGTTGGGTAGTCAACCACAATAAATAATACTTTCACTGTTTTCTTAAAAGATCATCTTCCCAACACAACTTGCTCTTCAAACTCACTAATGACATCAGCTAAACTTCATGTAAATCCAACAATATTTATGTTTGATCTCTGAATAACCAATGGGGTTTTCCTCTGCCTATAAGTATTCAAAAATAACATGTTTGACGAACTACCAGTGTCAATCAAGATTAGACGTATGTCATTACCCCCAGTTGATGCCCATATCACCACAACATCTTCATGTGGCCCTGCAACATCTCTTAGCTCATCTTCTTCAAAGATTACAAAAAGAGCTGGGGTTTGGTACAAATGTATGGACATTCTTCATTCAATCTGAGTAGTCAAGGTGTTGACATGCCTTTTTCTTGAACAACTTGAGGGTGTTGTCATGGTGTCTCCCCCACATATGGTTAATGACTAAATATTTTTACCATATCATAAACTATAGTAGATTTATCCACTATCACCCCACTTGATTCCTATCTGGATTGGGATCAAGGTATTTAGAGTCCACATAAAATATTTCAACAATCACCATAGTGTCTTCCTGTCTGGATGTTCCGAGGACTATTGAATAAGTCGTTCGGGTTACATTTTTTTTAACAAAAGCGTCTAACTTTCCTCTTTCATTGAGATCTCGTACCTCTTGCAGAAACGAGTAATTCGGGTTTCTCTAGGGGACTTGTAACGGGGTTGGCCTTCTAAAGTGTACATTATTTTTAGTCTTGTCGTGAATTGTAACTACACTCTCTTCCACCTCAGCAAACCATTCAAGTTGAACCTATGGACCCCTTTTACTTCTAACTTGTTGGTTTTGATTCGACTCATTCTGCTTGGTCCGATGTGATCCCTGTCCGGCTTTCTTTAATTTGTAACCAGATTGAGTTGTTGTTTCTGGATTTGATACTATAGTGGTGGATCTATTCTGACGAGGCACTATTCAACAGTAATTTGCTTCCTCACTTGGTTTAACACCCCCCCCCTCCCCAAAAGTCATTGTTTTTTTTTCCGGGTTACTGAGTCAACTAAATTACACGGACTTAAGCCTTGTATTAAAGAGGCGATTGATAATTGTTCAAAACAATCTGATGAGGAAGAATAAAAGACAAGGGCCAAAATGCATGGAAATAAATGTATAAGGGCCAAAATGCATAGAAATAAATGTATAAGGGCCAAAATGCATGGAAATAAATGTATAAGGGCCAAAATGTATAGAAATAAAAGTATAAGGGCTAAAATGCGTTAATTGTAAAGATATAGTCAAGATAGGAAGGAACTTTAGAGCAAGGGCCGAAATATGTAATTAGTCCAAATTAAAGCGTGTGGGGTCCGCAATTGTACTATAAAAGGACCACACACGCTTCACGAATTTCGAGATGAATAGTACGACTTTCTCTCTCTACTACTTTAATACTTTCTCTCTCTAGATTTGACTCTTAAGTATTCCTCTATCACAAAATCCCCTACCAACAAGTCCTCATCTAACAAAATCTCCCTCGGACTATCTTTCAACTCTTCAGTGGCGCCGTCTGTGGGAAACGAGAATCGTTCCGACGATCATCACTCCCTAGAAATAATTCCTGTTCCGAGGAGAACCATGGAAGGTCGGGGGGACGATCTAGTTGATCCCTGCGAGGAAAACATGGAGGGGGATGATTTTCGAAATGACTTGGAGTCCGAAGGAGAAGGAGGTCGGCGTGTTGAAAATGATTTTGATGACTCCGCTCTTTTGGCTCAGAGGAATGAACTGTTGCTGGAAATCAAAAAGTTGAAGGCGGAGAAAGAAGCCGCCCAAAGAAACATTCGATCTGAGATAAGGAGAGAGCCCGTCGAACAAAAGGGAGGAACGGGACGTTGAAACTCGTCCCAAGAAACGGGATGACAGGTCTCGGAGACGTGAGCGACGGTCTCCAAGGAAGAAAGACAAGTACCGTTCGGACTCAGCTTCTTCGAGCGGCTATTCGCGGTATAGTACTTCTGAATCATCTCCTCGAAGATACCACAGGAAGAAAAAGCGTGGTCGAAGGCAAAATGGAGCCCGGAGGGGAAGGAGTTCGGAGAGGAAATCCTCGCGGGAGAGGAGCCGCCACGACCGAGTAGATGATCGCTCTCATGAGCAGGTGAAGTGCCCAGGGAAGGATAATCTAGGTCCTCAGAACTCGGAATGGCAGCAGCAATACACTTTGCCCTCCGAGGAGGGTTTGTACTTCTCAAACAATGATAATCTGAGGTCCAATGTTTATCGAACAGGGCACAATTGGAGAGCCTCTCCTCTGTCTTCGGAGATCTTAGTAGGGAATCTCCCGAAGCATTTTGACATTTCGAAGCTTGAAAAATTCGACGGGACTCAAGATCCGGATAATCATATCGAGCAATTTAAGAATTTCATGATAAACTTTGACGACGATGATAAACTCCTATGTAGAGCATTCTCTCAAACTTTTAAGGGAGTGGCATCTAAGTGGTACAACAGGCTACCTCAGGGGTCCATTAAGAACTTTGACATGTTCTGGAACATTTTCAGACAGCACTTCGTGGGAAGCAAGAAGTTTCGGGCCAACGGGGACACCATAATATACTGTCGACAAAAAGTGGGAGAGAGCCTCAAAAACTACACCAATCGTTTTGTCAAAACCAAGACAGATATGGAATACTGTAGGGATTCGGTGGCGCTTGCAGCATTCAGAATGGGATTGCTCCCCGGGTTGTTGAAAGACACGGTGGCAGAAAGCCAAGCGATGACTTTTGGAGCATTGCTGGATCAAGTTGAGAAGAGAATCTTGGTGGAAGAAACCCAAGCCTCAGAGAAAGGGTCCGGAGAACAATTGGACCACAATCAGCTTCAACGGGTTGAACCAAGCACTCAGGGCCCTCGATTGACCGTTCAGGCTAAAAGCACGGGTCAGTATCCTCCAAGGCAAAAATCAAATCAGCAGTATTTTGGCAATCAATCGAACCACAATCAAGGGGGAAGATACATGTCAAACAAATGGACTCGGCCCGACTACTATGCGGAGTTGACGGAAAATGTCGCTGCAATATTTGATAAAGCTAAAAATTCGGTCACGTTTAGGAAACCCTTTCCTATACAAACACCGAGGGAGAACAGAAGCGTTAATAAATATTGCAAGTATCACGAGGATGTGGGCCACGACACCAAAGATTGTATAGCCCTGAAGAAGGAGGTGCAGGCTCTCATCGAAAATGGAATGCTATTGGAGTATGTCAAAAAGCACTCCCAGAAGAATGCCGTGGTAAAAGCTGTCTCAAAGAATACTGACACAACAATGGTAATTTCCGAAGGGGTTGACGACTTTGACATCGAGCAAGAATATTTGGACCCGAAAGCTGGGAGGAACAATGTGAACTTGGTCGAAGAAGAAATCCCAAGGGGGAAGGTGGATAGTCTGTGTGCATTTTTTGAGTCTTTAGCAATCTTTGGTGGAGACACCATCGCAGGGAATTCGAACAGCTCGCGCAAGAGGCACATAGTGAATTTGACCACCCAGATCGAAGCAGGAGTCTCCGCACAAATGCATCGATCGCCTTCCCCTATTATTTGTTTTGATGATGATGATATGCGTAATGTAGCAGGCCCTCATGAGGACGCCGTAGTGATCGCGGCGGGCATTGCCGGGGATCAGGTTTAGAAAATACTTATCGACACAGGAAGCTCTGCGAACATTTTGTTTATGAGTACTTATCGCCGCATTTCTGACCCACCAGTCATCCGAAGATCTGACAGAACGATAGTAGGTTTCACTGGTGCTACAACGGTTGTCGTGGGAGAATTTCAATGTATGGTGGAGTTGGGTCGTGGACCATTCAAAAAAGAGGTGGAGGTACTTTTCATTGTGGTCGACGCGCCCACCTCATATAATGCTATCCTAGGTCGCTCTTGGTTGTCACGGATGCACGGCGTCATCTCCACGGTGCATCAATGTCTAAAATATGTAATCGGGAACAATATTGGCACGGTCAGAAGTAGCCAGAAGATGGCACGAGAATGCTACCAAATCGTCTTGTCTTCTAAGGGAGTTCGAGGGGGACCCTCTGACTCAGCATAGCAATTAAAGGGGCCACCCTCCGAGGTCATTCCTTGTGATGATCCGAGGGAGGCCCCCGGATTTCAGGTCCCGGAGGAGGACTCTACGACACACGAGTTCATGGCTGGGAAAGTTCTGAAAATATGGGTTCATCTCTCCCCCGAATTTAGAGAAAGTTAATTAATTTTTTATCTGACAGGCTCGATATGTTTGCTTGGTGTGCACAGGATGTCACGGGGGTGCCGACGGAGATTATATGTCACCAGCTCGCCTTGCGATCGGATGTCCGACCAATAGTTCAAAAAAGGAGGCCTGTCTCCCCGGAAAAGGCCTCAGCAATCTTGTTGGAGGTCGAACGGCTTTTAAGTATTGGTCATATTCGCGAGTCGCATTATCCCCTATGGGCATCGAATCCGGTGTTGGTAAGGAAGAAGAATGGCAAGTGGAGAATGTGTATCGACTTCACAGATTTAAACCGTGCTTGTCCTAAGGATCCTTTTCCTGTCCCGCGCATTGATCAGTTAGTAGACTCGACCTCCGGAAATCGGTTGCTATCTTTCATGGATGCTTACTCGGGATACAATCAAATCCGACTGGCTGCTAACGATGAGGAGAGTACTTCTTTTATTACCGGGCGAGGTCTATACTGCTACAAGGTCATGCCATTCGGGTTAAAAAACGCGGGGGCAACTTATCAGCGACTGGTTAATAAGACTTTCGAGGAGCAGATTGGGAGGAATATGGAAGCTTATATCGACGACATGTTGGTGAAAAGTGAGAAAGACGACGACCATTTTGCCGACCTCACAGAGACATTCCACAACTTGCGTAGGGTTAACCTAAAACTCAATCCAGAAAAGTGCATTTTTGGAGTACGGTCGGGTAAATTTCTTGGCTACATGATCAGTGAGAAAGGTATTGAGGCGGACCCGGAGCAATTAAGAGCATTGATCACTATGAGCCCTCCTCAAAACATTAAAGAGGTACAAATCCTGACAGGGCGATTGGCTGCCCTCAATCGATTCATTTCCCGCTCGTCGGACAAATGCGCCCCATTCTTTAAAGTTTTGCGGAATGCGAAACAATTCTGTTGGACCGAAGAATGTTCGACGGCGTTTCGTCAAATTCAGGAGTATCTAACATCTCCGGAATTTTTATCTAAACCATTGGTGGGGGAGACGTTGATTGTTTATATAGCGGTATCCGCGTGTGCGGTCAGTTCCGTGCTCCTCCGAGAAGCTGACGCTCTCCTAAGGCCAATTTATTATGTCAGCAAGAGTTTGCTGGATGCCGAAAAGCGGTATCTTACTTTGGAAAAGGTGGCTTTGGCGTTGGTGACAGCAGCGCGAAAGATGAGACCTTATTTTCAAGCGCATCCAATTGTGGTACGAACGACGTTTCCCCTGAAAAGTCTATTACAGCGACCAGACGTCTCTGGCAGAATGACTAAATGGTCCGTTGAGTTGGGAGACTTTGACATAACATTTGAGCCTCGCACAGCAATAAAAGCACAGGTTTTAGCGGATTTTCTGGTTGAATTTCACTCTGACAGGGACGACCAGGAGGTATCTGATATAGTTGCTGAGGAAGAATGGGTAGTACGAACGGATGGGGGGTCAAACATCTCAGGCTGCGGGGCAGGTGTTCAGTTAATATCCCCGCAAGGAGTCGCCATGTTCCAAGCCATCCGTTTCGGTTTCAAAGCCACTAATAATGAGGCTGAGTACGAAGCAGCTTTAGCCGGCCTGCGATTAGCTCAGATATGCGGAGCTCGACGGATAAAATTGGTCAGTGATTCTCAGTTGGTAATAAATCAGGTTTTAGGAGAGTCCGAGGCAAGGAAGGAAACGTTGGTACAACACTTGAAACTGATAAAAGATTTGGCGTCGAGGTTCGAAGGCGTCAAGTTCGAGCATGTCCGACGGGAAATGAATGTCATCCCGGATTCTCTTGCTTCTGCTTCTCGGACCGAAGGTTATCCTTGGGTTTTGACCCAGACATGCCCGTCGATCTCTATCACTAAGGACCATGTGATGAATGTCTCAGAGGAAAATCATGCGATTACCCCTGATTGGAGAACAGTCATCGTTGATTTTTTGGCTCATGACATTTTGCCCGCCGACAAATATGAAGCCAGAAAAGTAAGATTCAAGTCTTACGGTTACATTTTGTTGGACGGGTTGTTATATAAGAAATCTCTGAGTCGGCCATTACTGAGGTGCTTGAATGGACCCGAGTCACAAATTATCCTCTCCGAGTTACACGATGGCGAAGGATCCGCTCATTGTGGATATAAAACTCTGATTCGCCGAGTATTCTTGGCAGGTTATTACTGGCCAACTATTTCGGCCGATGCAAAATATTTGGTCAAGCGTTGTGACACGTGCCACCGGTATGCTAATATAATCCACAAGCCAGGAGCACTGATGGAAAGCATCCCAGAGGCGGTTCCTTTTGACAGATGGGGCATTGACTTGGTTGGACCTCTACCTGTGGCCTCTGGGGGCAGACAGACGATAATTGTAGCCGTTGATTACTTTTCTAAGTGGGTAGAGGCTGAGCCACTTGCAGGCACGAAAGCCAAGGATGTGATCAAATTTGTTTTGTCTAATATCTGTTGTCGTTTTGGTATGCCATTGCAGATTACAACGGACAATGGTCCACAATTTGATAACAAAGAATTTCACAATTTTTGTGTGTCAAGGGGCATACGACAATGTTTCTCGGCGCCATTTCATCCTCAGGCAAATGGCCAGGTGGAAGTAACCAATCGCACCATCCTCGACGGGCTGAGGAAGAACTTAGAAGGTAAGGCGGGGAAATGGCCCGACTATTTACAGGAGGTGCTATGGGCATATCGAACGACCCCACGAACAGCCACCGCCGTGTCTCCTTTTGCCTTAGTTTATGGAATGGATGCCGTGGTTCCTTCGGAGATCCTCTTCCCTTCACATCGAATAGCAGCTTACGACGTAGACACGAATGACGCGCATAAAACATTGGCTTTGGACTTGGTGGAGGAAAAGAGGCAGCGGGCGCAACTGACTTCCCTTCATTATCAAACTCTTATGAGGAGTCGATACGCATCCAAAGTCAACCACAGGGACTTTCAGGTGGGAGACAAGGTCCTACGGAAAATTTTCTTACACGCTAAGGACAAGAGTCTGGGGAAGCTAGGCCCTAATTGGGAAGGCCCCTATGAGGTCACCGACAAGATTAAACCAGGCACATATCGGCTAAAAGATAAAGATGGACGATATCTCCGCTTACCCTGGAATATTGAGCATTTAAAGTTGTACCTCGATTAGCAGAGCTCAGATAGAATATTGTATTTCTTTTTATTTTCTTTGTATACCTCGAGAAAACTTTTGGTGAGGACACACTCTTTCCTACCCTGTTAGGCACAGGAAGGTTTTAATGAGGTGTTTCGGTGATCCCGTTAATACAACGTTTCTTTGCCTTTAACTATTTTTTGGGTCACATTAACATGTGCCTCGAAGTGTTGTCCCTCACACTATTTTTTGAGTCACATTAACATGTGCCTCGAAGTGTTGTCCCTCACACTATTTTTTGAGTCACATTAACATGTGCCTCGAAGTGTTGTCCATCACACTATTTTTTGAGTCACATTAACATGTGCCTCGAAGTGTTGTCCCTCACACTATTTTTTGAGTCACATTAACATGTGCCTCGAAGTGTTGTCCCTCACAATATTTTTTGAGTCACATTAACATGTGCCTCGAATTGGTGTCCTTCGACCTATTTTCTGAACCACATTCACATTAAGATGTGCCACGATGATTTGGGACTTTCAAACTATTCTTCGGGTCACATGACGATGTGCCACGATGATTTGGGACTTTCAAACTATTCTTAGGGTCACATTAAGTTGAGCCATGATGATTTGGGACCTTCGGATAATTTTAGATCATTATGAGGTGTGCCTCGAATCCACCCCCAGTAATGCATCAAGAACGTTTTTTTTCCTTATAAATTATTTTCTGTTTTCCTTTTTTTCGAAGACCCTACTTATTGTCCGAAGGACGCGTAGGTTGGAATTCGAAGGCCTAATTCGAAGGCCACATAATCATATATTCAAGTAATTATTGTACGAAGGACTAGATTCGAAGGCCACATAAGCTAGAGTTCGAAGGCCTAGATGCAAATATAAAACCTGGTAAAAATGCCTAAGTAATAATTTTTCGAAGACCAAGTGGGTTGAAATTCGAAGGCCTTCTTGTATATAGAAAACTTACTAAAAATGTCTGAGTTATAATTGTTCGACGGCCTTAGTGCAAGTATAAAACTTGTTGAATCTTTCTAAGTGTTAATTTGTCGAAGGCAAAGTAAGTTGGCATTCGAAGGCCTAATGATAAATATGACATCTGCTAAATCTATCTAAATTAAATTCTGTCGAATGCCGTACGAATTTGTGACTTTATCCAAGTGCTCATTGTTCGAAGGGCTAGTACAATAACAAGTTCGAAGAAAAATGCATTGATGAGTTAAAATTTCAAGTACTTGTTGAAACAGCACAAACAGCTTCCAACCATTACAAAAAAAAACAAAGGCCTTTTAGGCCATACAAAAAACTACCTATGACCCTCTCGCTTAGTCGGCGTTCTTCGAATTATCACTCCCTTCATTTTCTGAGTCGTCACTCTCACTGACAACTATTTGGGGTGGACGAAGTTCTGGGGGGACAAGCTTCCAGAAGGGACCCAGTTCATAGTCAGGGTGATCAGTGTATATTTGGGTCAATAAACCAGCTCGAGTGGCAGCATCTCGAGCTTGTAAAGTCTTCGAGCATTTGGCAGCATAAGCATCTGCACCTTTTTCCTTTGCCTCTTCGATCTCTGCTGGGAAACTTCTAATCTTTCTTTTCAAATCGTCGCGCTCTTCAACTACCTTTTTAAAACCCTCACTGCATTGCTCGAATGCATCGCACGCCTTGCGATGCCATGCCTTGTACTCAGAGATCAGCAGCTCTTGGGTGTCAGTCTTTTTCTTGTATAAGTCCCTCTCTTCTTGGCAACAATGTTCTATTACTGTTATATAATGCTCAGCAGCAGAAAGACGTTCATACAAGGCATCAGCTTGGCCTTCGACAACTGCGTGTTCCTTCTTGGCTTCTTCGAGCTTAGCGGCAGCAACCGATGCTTTAAACTTATAGTGATTCTTGCGCTTCTCGAGATGGCGCATCTTCTTTCCTCGATTAACTGACGTGTGCAGCAGCCTTCGCAGATTCATTGAAAACTCATCGTCTAAGGGGATCTCGAAGGAGCTCGACGGAGATCCTAGATCTGCAGAATCGAACTCAGAAAAATTACCACAGGCCACATCAGGATGAACGAACAATGGGGGGTTTGTTCGAGGGGCAGGAATAGGAGCCACCCTTGGACTGCCTTCGAAGGAGGCTGGTTGAGATGCCTCCGTCAGAGGAGAGTGCAAAGACTGGTAGGAGGTTTCCTTGGGTGATAGGCCACCCCTGTTTTCAGCGTCAACTGCGCCATCTTGAACTTCTCTGTCGAAGTTAGTACCTTCATTGTTATCAGGAGTCTCTCCTCCCTCAGATTGCTCTTCGATGGGCTCAAGCAGAATGCCATTTCCCTTCAAATCCTTTTTCTTGTTGTCTTTCTTGGGTGGAAGGATAGTAGCAGCAGGTGAAGGAGTAGATATTGTTGAAGCATTTGATCGAGGGGTTTCATCTGTTCGACGGGCTTCAGTTGTTCGAAGGTTACTGGAGTTCGAGGCCCCTATGTTCTTCGAAGAGCTTGGTTTTTGAGTCATCACGATTGGCTTGGGATCTGTTGGTTGAGGTGGTACAGCTTCATCTTCTGGAGATTCATCCAGGTGACTTTGCGAGCGAGAGCGTTTGGGCAGATAGATTGTCACATCCTGCTTGCTGCATCGCTCTAGCACTTCTCGTTCAGAAGGTGGAGTCATTAGGCTCCTCATACTTATACGATCCAGAGGATCAAGCCTCCAGAGTCGACTTCTGGCTAAGTTCTCATCGACAAAGCAACGGCGAAAACGATTGTCCCACTGTTCTTTTGCCCACAAGCGAAGGTTAGTGAAAACAGTGGTAGCTCCTTCGACGTAGTCGGTGTAGGGTTTGGATACTCCGGTCATAGCTGCAGCGAATAACAAAGGAGAAGAGTGGTTACACAAAACATGATGTTCGAAGACATGGAAACTATGAGATTCGAAGGAATAATAAACTTAGAGAAATGTACTGAAAAAATTTAAATTCGAGGGTGCATAATGATTCGAGGAATACTTACATTTCATGGTCCACTTCAAGGAGAGCTTATGTGGATTCGAAGGAGTGGCCGGGGAGCCGGTCTCCCAGCATCCAGAGAAAAAGAGGAACTGTTGCCTCCATTTTTTGTCTGCCTCCAAGAGATCTTTTAACACCTTTTGCCCCCGGTTGAATGTCATTGAGTAGAAGGGGAAGTAAGGGTTTCGAGCAAGACCAGCCAGACCGATGATTTGTTCTAGCAAAAATTCTTGGCCTGAAAGTCTTGAGGCCATTATGCAAGCCATTAATGTGAACCACATGTTGGGCCCAACTTGTGAGGGACAGAGATCTATTTTTGAGAGGTATTC
This sequence comes from Limnanthes douglasii subsp. nivea, assembly GCA_036936605.1. Classification (NCBI taxonomy): domain Eukaryota; kingdom Viridiplantae; phylum Streptophyta; class Magnoliopsida; order Brassicales; family Limnanthaceae; genus Limnanthes; species Limnanthes douglasii. The sequence continues at coordinate 54,870,874 of JAUPFV010000004.1, forward strand.
AATAAAGAAGGGGTCTAAGGGATACCTTAGCCCCCAGTTCATGATTTCTGTGTAGACCACCACCTCGTGATCCCTCACAGATAAGGGCGTCTCTCCTTCGGAAGGAAATCTGATATTAATGTAAGAAGGAATGCCCCATCGAGCCCTCAGCATTGTCTCTTCAGCCTCCGAAAAATACTTATACTTGATGTTGGCAAGGGCCACCATGTGCTTGTTCTCAATGCCTCTAATATTATTGCCGGCAATATTGTCTAACTCCAAGGGAAGCACTATATCTCCTGTTAATTTGGGAGCAGTCCGGCGAGCTTGCTCCTCGGACATTGTCGAAGAGGATGTTGCACCGTTCGAAGGGACTGCGGGAAGAACATTGGACAATTTCTGTCTGATGGACTTATTGACAGGCTTTGTAATTGGGGGGTCTAGAGTTTGCTCATGTAGGACACGCATGTCTTCGTCGGTAATGAGGGTCCTCGAAGGGGAGAACTGAGTACCATGAATGGTCATGGATGGCGTGGAGGGCAGACTAGAAACATCTGTTCCATGTCTTTGAAGAGGACTGCTAGCATCATGATGCCGGTCTGAATGTCGAGAAGGACTTCCAGAGTTTTGCTGTTGATTTTGATTTTGGGAAATTCTTGAAATCTGGTGCTGACTTTGTCTTCGAGGAGGGCTAACCGAGTCACTTTGGTTCGGGTTTCGTCGAGGGCTAGCTGGTTTTCGAGGAGGACTCCTCAAAGTCCGTCGAGGACTAGCTGTTTTTCGAGGAGGACTCCTCGAAGTCGGTCGAGGACTTGAAGATCTTTGGGGCGGATGTTCAATATTGATTGGGGCAACTGGTTCTCGAATTGTCAGGGGAGCTTCCTTGGTTCGCTTTCGATCGTGCGAACATTTTCTGTCTCTATGGGATTTCTTCCTCTTCGAACCTGATGAATGTTTGTGTGGCCTTTCTTTGCCCATTTCTCTAGGAGGGTTAGTTTCGCTGAGTAAGCTTTGACGAGCTACTTCACGAGGTATAATGGCGTTAGAATCGTTCGAAGGAGGCCAATCACCGAAGAAGGTTGTGGTTAACGGTGGGGGATGAGGCCTTACGTCTTCACCAGCGGCAACCCTCTCTTCGAACCGTTTACTAATCAACAGTCACTCAGGAATTCGACGAGGTTTATGAGCCAGCTTTATCTCTCTAGAAATAATTGAACAAGAAGTTGCATTAATGAAGGGAGAGGTTGGTATTTATAGAAGTTTAATGGGCTTCTGTGGTAAAGGGAGCCCGGGGACAATTTTCTTTTGTTTGCTTAGGGGCATGATGGTCCTTATAGGTGCACAATGTATGATAACCTAGCTAGGGCAGAAGATGAAGAGTCTTGTGTCAGAGATTGTCATGGGAAGCGGAAGGGTTTTCTGACAAAAGAATAGGTACCGTTTCTCCAAAAGAATGCTGACGATGGTATTTGTGCAGTGACATCATCAATCCTAGCACCATTTTTCGCCTAAGTACATAATTTCCCGACGACCATTTTGCTTAAAATATTGCAAGGATTGAGGGGGCTACTCAGTACAGAATAAGTTCGAAGAGGCCTTTTTCAGATTTTCGAAAAGGTTTATAAGCGGGTCGAAGAGATGGATTGTCGAAGGGGCTTGGTGAAGCTCCTGTTCGAAGGACTCCTGCAGTTCGAAGGAGTAATGATTTTGGCCTGAGGAGAATTTTTCAGTCTTAGCAAAACGATTTTTACTAAGACTGGGGGGCTACTGATGAGGAAGAATAAAAGACAAGGGCCAAAATGCATGGAAATAAATGTATAAGGGCCAAAATGCATAGAAATAAATGTATAAGGGCCAAAATGCATGGAAATAAATGTATAAGGGCCAAAATGTATAGAAATAAAAGTATAAGGGCTAAAATGCGTTAATTGTAAAGATATAGTCAAGATAGGAAGGAACTTTAGAGCAAGGGCCGAAATATGTAATTAGTCCAAATTAAAGCGTGTGGGGTCCGCAATTATACTATAAAAGGATCACACACGCTTCACGAATTTCGAGATGAATAGTACGACTTTCTCTCTCTACTACTTTAATACTTTCTCTCTCTAGATTTGACTCTTAAGTATTCCTCTATCACAAAATCCCCTACCAACAAGTCCTCATCTAACAAAATCTCCCTCGGACTATCTTTCAACTCTTCACAATCAACTAGCTCATTTTTTCGTATTCACAAACTTACTAATATATTTTTTCAAATACTCATTTGGCTCTTGGGAACAATGAATAATCGTATCATCATTCCCTTTAAGCTCATGGTTTCCAACAAATTACCTCTAAAATGCATCCCATAATATGTCAAAATTATGTATAGATCAATGAGGAAGAATATTGTACCATTTGAGGGCACTTTATTTAAAGGTTTGTGAGAAGACCATGCACAATAGCTTGTCATCAGCGTCAAAGTTTATCATAAAAAATTTAAATTGCTCGAGACGATTGTCCGGATCTTTGTTTCCATCATGCTTTTTCATATTGGAACTGTCAAATCGCTTGGTAAGATGTATGGATAGTATTTCTAAAGACAATGGTGGTTGTCTCCAATTTTGGCTACGACTAAACACCGTATCTTCGTTTGAGTAGCAAAAATACATGGTTAAGCTTGAAAGGAAAATAGATTGATCAATAAACGGTCAATGTGTTGATCAGCCAAACCCTTTAGTTTCCCCTGATACTTTTTAATTCTGTCATGTCTATCCATTTTTCTTGAATGTTTCTTGGTCAGCCTTAATTTCCTATTTAACCAGTCTTCATCAGTGTTGGATGAGAATGATTCTTCAAGCTCCAAATTTTGGATGAACTATTAAAAGACCCCGATGTAGAGCTCACAACTCGTTTAGACCGATGTATTTTTTTAGAACTAACATGAGTCTTGATAGACTGCTTATTTTCATCAGGATTATCAGTAGGGTGGAGCATAAAGACACCAGACTTCTCTTTTATTCCTTTTTAGCTTGTTTCTGAGTCCTTAAAGCCTTAATCTCAGCCCTTATTTGATCACGTTCAGCCTACAAGGACTGTCTCTCATCACCATCGTGATTGATATGAGACACGGTAGTGTGCTCATTATTTTCTCTCGCACCTTCAACCTCTGGAGGTGGAACGTTTTGTACATTCGGATCCATCCGAACTGGTTTATTCACAGGTTTTGAATTTGGGATTCAGGCAGCATCGTCTCCCAATGTGATCACCAATTTGGTGTGGATGATTTATAGTCGGAGGGTATTTTGGGTAGTTTATCAATTGGGTATTAATTTTTAAGTAGCAAGTAGAGACATAAGAGAGGTGTGTGCTTCTATTTAATATCTTTAAAAAAATTACGACCTATTAAATATGGTTGGTTGAGGTATTTATATTGGTTTTATGACCCATGGGTCATCTGGGTCGGACTTTGGATCCGGGTCAAGTTATAAAGTCCAATACCCAAGACGAGTCAACATTCAGCACACAGCTCAGTCATGATCCACTTATGTTTACTATTCACCAAAAAGTCTAATGTAAATGATGCCCAAACTACCCATTCGGAGATGGCAGAAGGGCACTTCAAAAAATATCCAACCCCATCAAGTATAACAAATAAAAAAGAGACATATGAGACTACTTCAACTATTACATGATATTATTGGAATAAGTAGTACATGCGAGACTATTGCAACTATTACATAATATCCTGCAACAAATACTATACGCGATAATAGTGCAACTACAATATGCGAGACTAAGTAAAATACTATATAAATAAACTAGTAGAACTAAAACATTCGAGACTATTGAAAATACTACATATGACATTGGAACAAATAATACATGCAAAACTACTGAAACTACAACAAGCGAGAGACAAACAATGGTTTGTTTAAGTTACAAACAGTTTTTTCTTTGTTTATTACAAAATATATCACTTATAAATTACTTAAGTATATAAAATACATCACAAAATAATCCATCAAGAGATCTTCAAATAAAAGTTTATTTGGACATCATTAAGGAAAATATAAAACATATATGTTATCTTCAATGTACGCATGTCTTTACTGTATCAATACGAGAAAAAACCATTTTCGGTAAACTCTCTTACGTATTTATAATAAAAACACTACAATCGATTGTTCATGATTTTCATTACGGGATATCTCTGCATGTACTTATCTTATATGTTTCTATTTGACGAATGATTTTTTTCCATAAGATAGTTCAACTGTAAACATGGTTAAAATAAACAAAATAATAAGTATATACGAGAATGGACAATAAAAAATTAAACCTGCGATCTTTAGGCAATGTGATAATGCAAGACTTATAATACTGATCAACACGTGATATTTGATATGTTCAGGCGAGATAAAACATCATAGGCATGCCCTAAATAATTTAACAATACAGAGTAAGAAATATTATAATGTGAGACTTGTACTCACTATCAGACAATAAATAAATGCAATAAAAGAGGTAAGACCAATTACAAGTAAAGAGTCGAGACCACTTACAAGGAAATATGTGAGACCAGTTAAAAGGCAATAGGCCATACTAATAACAAAGAAAGATGTGAGACTACTACAAGATAATAAGCACGCACTGAATTTATGAAGCATGCAACAAACGAGACTGGGGAAATGTTAAAATATGAGCCTTGTAATACTTACCATTGATTCATCATTTTTTCTTGCTTTTTGTGTGTATTTATTAGGAGGCAACAATGGGTTATAACTTTTAGTTTTTCCATTTTCAAGGTCAATAATCAGCAATGACTAATGGTTCATTGTATATTTCTAGATTATGCATATTTAGATTTAACACATAATATATGTTGGCTGGCATACTGAGGAATACATCATCAACCATTTTTGTTAAACTATCATTATTGGCCAGTGAAGTATATATTAAGATAATGGATTACAAACAAGTTTTGTTTAATAATGGATATCTAATTTTAGTTATTCTTATTATTTTATGACGAGAAAGTGATATCGTGTGGCATCTATCTGATAAATTTTCATTAAAACCTTTGACTAATACTTTTATTCGTGTTTTTAAGCTTCTTATAAATCAAAGAGCCAATAATATACCAGCTGATGAGTGAGGGACATGTTATACATGAGACTAGACTTAGTAATGTTAAAAATTAGCCATGTATTGAATCGCATGAAACATGTGAGGCATTTTCAATTTTTACCTCATAGTCTAGCTCGTTTTTTGTTTTGTAACAACATCAGATCACTTACACATATATTCTTTGGTATTATTGCATATAATGTTGGGTTATGCCATATAATTGAATATTATTATTTTTCTCCCATTTGTATCTTAACCAGTATGTATTATTTACTGATGTTAATCAATTGTTTTGGTTTCAGTATCCATTTCCCAATCAGTTTCAGCCACTTCTTGTATCTCATATTATGCTTATTGGAAAATTGTTCATACATCAGTGTCGTGTATTTATGCTTTGCCTATCTGAAAGATGCGAGACAAATGTCAATTGATATGTGAGACATGTATGTCATATATATGAGACCAGATATCCATGAACTAAATATGCGAAACCATATCTAGATGAATGATATATACGAGACATTAACGTATTTTATTGAGATTGATGTGAGACTTGTTATACATGTAGGAAAGATGTCGGGCCCTCTATTTATAGATGAAAAATGCAAAGCAATGACATGTCTCATTAAGATATATATTTGATACTTGTTATACATGAATGATAGATGCAACACCACTTTTTGAAAACAAACATGCAAGCTAAATGAAAAGAATAGGTGATACCAGGTAAAACAAACATGCGAGCCAAATAAAAGATGAACATGCAAGACCAAGTAAAATAAAAATGCAAGCTAGATGAAAAACAACGTGAAATCTAGCAGTCATGCAATACATGACAATATAGTGTTCTACAGCCATACAATATGTAACAATGTTTACATCCTCATGAACTTATACCACTGATGTTGTCTCTGTCTCATTTAGAGCAACTTCAGTAGTACCATCCAGGACAACAACAGTAGTAACATCTAAGAAAACAGTAGTAGCAGCATCAAAGGCACTAGTAGTAGTAGCTTTCAGGATAATAGTCACCTTAATCTCATTCAAGAAAACAATAGTAATATCTTTTAGGGTAGTAACAACCTCAATTTTATAAATTTATTCATAAAATACCACATATTTTTGTGTAAAATATGTCGTTTAGACATCATTTTATTTTGAATTGCATGTTTTTTGGATGATGTATTAGCTAAGCCAAATGACGATGGTTTCATTTTTCCCATTTATGGTGAATCATTAGAATTGTTCTAGTTGTGGTTATTCTGGTTGTGGGTCGATGTAAAAAAGTTTAAAATAAACAAAGTAATAAATTGAAGATGCAACATGTGATACTAAGGCAATGTAATATTGTGAGAATTGTATAAAAAAATATGTGAGCCCAATTATAATGCAAGACTTGTATAAGCACATACAAATGATCCAACATGCGATACTAATAATATAATGCGAGACTTGTATCTTACATAAACGAGACTAGTTATAAGAAAATATGCGAGACTATTTATAGGAAATAAGGCAAGACTTGTACTATTGGCCACTGCAAGACATGTCATAAAATCACGAGAGACCGATACAAGGTAATAATTAGGCATAGAATATGTGATAATTTTAATACTTACCAGTAATGCAACAATGTTTCTTCTTTTTTATAGCGTATTTTTCTTATTCAGGTTAATTTTGGTATTCTTGTTGGTGTTTTGATTGGTTAACTGGTAGTATCACTTGGTTGGTGGGTTCCTATCGGTCAACTAGTGCGACCACTTGGTTGGTGGGTTATAGTTAGTTGTTTGGTAAAATTTTTAATGTATCATTGGATTTTAAGTCATAGAGAGGTAGATATAGTGTTTTCACAAGGTCTAATAATAACATTTTTTCACGTAACTTGAACTTTATATTTATCTTCAACCTACAATTTTAAAATAAAAACATCTTAATAACGCGAGACTACAATTGTTGAAACATGCGAGACTAACATATAAATATATACTTACAATGCGCATTTTTCTTTCAAGCAAACGTTTCATACATTTGTACAATGTTGACCAGTTATATGTATTGCTACATTTTGTAAGTTTCAGGTACTGGGAAAGGAAAGTCCTCTCATAGATGGTTGTAGTGTTCCTTTTAGAGGTGCTTTGAGTTTTCTTATAAGTGGTTGAAGTTTTTTAGAGGGTTGAAATGTTTCTTTTTTAGAGGTAGAACTTGCCTAGGGCACAAACATTATGAGAGTCATCTCTCAAAACCCTGGTTTCTATTGGAGGTGTTTTGATTGGTATTATTATGGTTGTGGGTTGGGTTGTTCTTGTTGGTATTGTTCTGATGAGTGTTGTTTAGGTTGTGGGTTGAGGTTGTTCTGATAAGGTTGGGGTTGCGGTTCTTTTTAATGATGTTGGGGTTGTTCTAGCTGGTAGTTGACTTGTTTCTAAAATCTTTTTTCTTGACTTGTTTCTAAAGTCTTTTTTCTTGTTTTTTTGTTAAGGATTTAGTCCTCTTCTTAGGTCTTGTTTATGGTACAATATCTGGGTTTCCAACTCGAGTATCTCCCAGTTCATACCAAATATTTTTATCCCGACCAAATGCACTTATTTTTGCACTGTTATGATTAATTCACCTTCCAAAACCTATTAAATGGTAAATAATTTCTTAAATGATGTGAAACTCGGGTAATCATTATAATTAACATGTGAGTCGTGCACAATACATAATTATTGGGCTTAAATCGTTTTCCAGTCCCCCGACTATCAAATTTTCTTTCATTTAGTTCCTCGATTAAAAAATCACAGATTATGGTCCTTTGACTATTGAAAATCTATAAATTTAGTCCACGTGCATGGTCTTCTCTCTGGTTCTGCCACGTGTCACCATAGTTAAATGGTTATTGCCTCACAAATAGTCCTTCAACTTTTAGTTCCATTTTTACCCCTTCAATTTAATTATTTATTTATTTATTTTTATTTTTTTGTTCTTATCAAAACAGAGTATCACAAACAAGTTTGATACTATATTTCAATAAATTTTCTTTTTTATATTCTTGGATCACTAAATAAAAACATAACATAATTCCATTACTAACAATTGAAAAGAAAACAACAAGATGTGGAGTTTTTTCTAAAGATCTGAAAAATAGTTAGAAATTTTCAATTTTTTTTGTTGAATGAGTATTTCAAAAAAATGAAAGTTTTAGAGATATTAATCTTGGTGTTACTACCAATTTTTGATCATAAAAGTACTATCTGCTTTGATTTGTATTTTTTTAAATTTCTGTTTGGTTGCCGAGAAAATAAAGTGCTCGTCTAAAAAATTTAGCAGAAGCAAGCTGTTATAAAGAATTGATAGTTACACTATTAATCAACTACAATACCATATATAAACAGGAACATAGTCTTAATATTCAAAACATTATCTAAAGTGGCAAAGAATTATTAAATTCTTAATTTAAGTTTGTCAATTTGTCATCTTCCTCACCGACGTCAGATCTGTCTTCATTTCTGCGCCCATAGGTGGAATCGCTCTAATTTGTACACACGGCGCGTTTAGGGTTCTGGAATATCTGTTTCTCGACGATCAAGAACCAATGACCACTGGGTTCCTGACATTCTTCGTAGGCGCTGCCTCTAACTCCGCCGCCGTTGCTGCACCGGCCGTAATCGCCGCTCGTGTGTAAGACTTTTCGAGTTTACAGATCTAGACGATGTGGATCTTAAACAGTGTGGTTACTAATTAAATTTCTTGCGGTCTCATTTACGATTCGTATGTTAAAAACCAAATTATAATAAATAACTCAAATTTGTAGATTATATATTTGGAAGTGATACACAACAACTGTTATTGATCGCATCATCTTTTGTGTATAATATTGGGCCTCACACTAGTTTTATAGCAATGCTGCAGATTTATTATTGGCTTAGTTAAATATTCACTTTAATGATTTTATTGAGTAATCTTGAAAATGTCAGTATTAATTTAGATTATGAGTTAGATTATAAATTAGTAGAAGAAGAGCCACGAAGCGAGGGGAGAGAAGAGGAGAATGAGAGAGAAAGTATTAAACTTAAACAGAATATGCAAATTTATAGAGGAGGAGAATGAGAGAAATTGTTAAATTTAAATACAGTATATCAATTTTGAAATACTCTGTTTTAAAAAATAAAAAATAAAAAATAAAAATATTAAATTGAAGGAGTAAAAATGGGATTAAAAGTCGAGTGACTATTTGTGAGACAGAAACCATTTAACTATGATGACACCTGGCAGAACCAGTGAGAAGACCACGCACGTGGACTAAATTTATAGATTTTTATAGTCAATAGACTCTCATCCGTGACTTTTTTAGTTGAGGGACTAAATGACAAAAAACGTGATAGTATAGGGACTAGACATCGATTTAAGCCTAATTATTATATAACACACCTTAATTATACTACTACATGAGAGATTATTGCAACTAAAACATGTAATTTTTGAGAAAAATACTACTAGCTTCAAATAAAATATGCCATACTAATTTATTATAACATGCGATTCATGAGCAAATAATACATGCGATAATATTACAACTAAAGCATAAGATATTTGGAACAAATACTACATGCGATATTATTATAACTAAAACATGCCATATTTGAACAAGCTTATTTACAATGGGAATATGCGATACATGTTCATTTTATCAATCAAATCCAAGGTTGCTATTTTTATTCCAATTCCCACCATTTGTAACATCTTGGAATCATGTCTGGAATTGCTTCATCTTGCCCAATGGTTGTGTGCTCCATGATGAATGATTGCATGAAAAAATATATCAGCATAATTACAACTATTTTGTGGTCATTTAGTTATAGACCAATATACTAACCATTAAAGGTGTAACACATCTAATAAGTCTATCAGGTTTGCTTTCCACATAAGTCTGAACTTGCCCAAGTATTTTCTTCTTGATTGATCTGGACCAATCGTAATTTTTTTTCAAGGTCTTCGACATAGAAGAGCAATATTGTACCTATTACATTTTTTATATTGAATAAAATATTATAGAGCACATATACTTGATCAACAAAATAACCACATCCTTTACACCTTGTTTTCTAGTAGCAATAGTTTTGCCGATTATATCATATAAAACACAACACAATAATACACAATAAGTATTAAGTACATGCGGTACTGCAAAAAAAAAGGACTGACACAGGACTACTGAAACGAGAACATACAACACTACATAAAAACACTACATGAAAGACAACTACAAAAACTAATTACACGATTACTGATACTAAAACATGCGAGTTTAAAACAAAGTACTACAGTGCGAGACTACATCGAATAAAAAATGTAAAACTACATCATGTGATACTTCAGGAAGCTTATTTACAACTGGAACATGTGATACTAATGTCACTAATGATGCGAGATCAAGAATAAACTCATACCTTTATTAGATTTGTTATTGGTTTTGATTTATTTTTCTCTACTCTTCTTAAATTTTCATCAAGAAATTATGTTTTAATGATCCATGCTTTTGTTTCTCCGTCATCGTTGTATCTAAGTTTGAAGCCTTCTTTGGAGTTTAAATGTATTTTCTCATCCTCGTGCTTCAAACCAAATATAGTCTTCACATCTTTGGTTATAAGTTTAAGGTGGTTAGACCTCAAGACGAAAGCGTTCTCTTTTATCGAGTATTGTTTGATGATCTAGGTGATTATGTAATATTACTTCTTAATTTTAATATTCTTCTTCCGCATATCATATGAAGCTTTCAATATGGTAAATAATGGCGTCGCTTTAGCAGCTTCTATATGTTCATCTGTAATGTCATACTTCTCTTTCATCAAATTTGGGATTCTCACCATATTCGATTTATAATAGTATGCTTTAAAAGTAATTTTTTTTCTAAAACGATGCGAGACTAGTTATAAGAAAGAGGTGAAACCAGTTATAAGAAATAAAGTGAGATAATATATAAAAAAAGACGTGAGACCAGTGCCATGAACTTATACAAAACCTCAAGAAAACATTTCATACACAAACACGCATGGGAAGATACGATACATGTGAAAAACAAATCATATGTAGGAAGATGCGATACAAGTGAAAAAAGCTTAAACCATGCAAAATCAAAATTGTTGATGTTAAGAGGAAAGCTCAAATCGAAAGTTGATAACAAATTTTTGTTGAGAGGCAAACCCACTGAGAAAATATGAAACACCAGAGGAAATAAAAAAGAGAGCCACCTTTGGTTTGAAATAACCTATTATGCTAGAAGAGTATTTTTTATCCAATTTTAAGGTTCATGTATCGATTGGTACTTTTGGGTATTATATGATAATAGTATACTTGGCTCGGTATTTATGGTAACTCACTATGTTTAAAATTTGTAAGTTTTATTTAATTTGATTTGATGTCGTAATAATTTGGAATGATTTGGAATTTTTAAAAATTTAAAAATAGTTAATTAAATAAATTGCAACAGAAAAATATGTTATATAATAATCTTTTTTAATAATAAATCTATTTTAATTTTCATAATTCTTTTATATGAGTAGATTTGAAATGATAAACCCAAACTCATCATTTTGTAAATTTAAAATATTAAAATCGGATTCATTATTCCACCATATATTTGAGACGATTAAAATCCATATGAGATATGATGAATCAGACGGATCAGAACAAATCAAGTATAAGAATGTCATTTTTTATCATTCTTAATATGAATGTATCTTTATGTAATTTTATTTATGAACAAATTTTTTAATATAATTTAATATGTTCAATATTGTCTTATATTATCACAAGTATATTATCATAATAGATACAAATCTGTATAACGAAAAAAAAAATTCAATATGATATTATAAACATAACTATAGTTAAATATCTATATTTGAAAATTTTATATTCATATGAATATTTAAGTGAGACAAATTTTATTTTGAAAAGAACGAAACAACTACATTACATTAAAATAGTTTTTTTTCGTGAATTTGGTCTTTTTGTACACATGGATCTTTTATCTAATTATGTCTTTTCAATCTTGCTTTTATGTTATTTATCGGTATGTAATCTTTCTCTTATATTCTTGGTCGATATGGTAAAAAATATAGATAAGAATAAGAGAAAGAACAACTAAAGTTTTACGATGAATCCAACCACTCAGAGTAACAAATAAAATAATAATATAGTTGAATGAATATTATTGTACATCTTCTAATATATAAAACAATTTAGGTTTAAATTTTAACTTAATTACATTATACCCCGCTAGTTTAGTCTTAAGTGTTAATATATGGGTTTAATCTTTTATAAAGACCAAATTTAATACGTAACTACATAATTACAATCACAATGAATTAATTATGCAACCATAGCGAGTAGTTGAACATATTAAAGCATTAGATGAATTTGACTGTCATAAAAATGATGCAATTAATGTTATTTTAAAAAACTAATAAGAACATGCTACTAAAATGCTACCAAATGTGTTCATACATCCTACTAAAACCTAAGTCAAAACAACTACTGATCTCCAGATTATCACGACTTTTTATATGTCAACATGTATCCTTTTATTTGTTTCTTATATTGAGGAGACTTATTTACATATTCATATTGGAAAATCTCTATATTACGTACATATAATCCGCCAACCCACCAACAAATCTAATATATAACCTTGTAAAAACTTGAGCATGCATCAGACTCATGACTGCTAAAGCTTGTGGATTTTTTTTTTTTGCATTTCTCAATCTCAAAGTTTATGTTTGTATATTGACTTACACCTAATTTTTATCATTCTGGAATATATGTTTTCAAGGACGTACTAAAATTATAAACTTACTCCCACTAAATCTTTGATACCTAGAGTCTTCAACCAAGTTCATCTTAAAACCAAATGATAATATTACCGCAAATAACTTATGATACTACTATTGAGAAGTTTATTATCTATTCATATTACCTTAAAGTATCGTTTGGTATCCAAGAATCTCGTACATCCATATATATATATATATAAGGTATAGATGTGATACTAGACAAACCATTTCTATATCGATCAACTAAGATACCAGTCCGATGTAAATATATCCTTCAACCATTTCAAACCAAAACCCACTCTTATTTTCTTATCGAGTTGTTGACAAAAATGTACTACGAGTCTAAACAATCGGGCATAGTCGGTGTATATTTCATCTCTAGTATCTGGCCGTCTAAGTCCAAGGTTCCACCCACCACCGAGAGATCTCTGATGACTTAGACGTTATCTAACGTAGAATTACCTCATCGAAGCTAAACTGAATGATATTGGTCTTTTGTTGCCACCATTTAGTGACAACCTCGTTCAACATTGGGCTAGTGTCGTACTTGGTCAGATGACCAATGAGAAGACCGAACAAAATACCGACCAAACACATTTTTACTGCATAGGCTGTCAGGTTCCAAGTGCGGAATACCACGTAATGAGCCTAAACAGTGAAAAAATTCCGAGACTTTACAAAAAATAAATCAATATAAATTATGAAATATAAATACAAATGAAGCATTCAATAACTATAAAACATACCCTGGCAATGAAGATATTGTAGGCCTCATATTCTTTGTAGTCAATAAATAATGGAATGTGGTTAGTATCCAATAAAGCAAACGATCTAATTTGTTATTCTATTTCCGTTGAAAGAATGTTTGCCTATTAAACTAAATCGTGATCTATATAACCGCTGCAACCACCACTAAGGCACTTTAGATTTTGGTGCACACTAACCTGACTCTGGTACCATCAGTGTGAGTTTCAAACCTAGATACATCTGTGATAAACCCCCCAATCAAATGAATCCTAAAATCAAATCAGCCATGAAAACAATATTTTATCTACCGACTGAAATTCACCTAGACTCATAAACTATATACTAACACTCATAAACAGTAAATCTAACAAAAAAAACTAAAAACGAATAAAAAAAAACATTAAAATTTAAAAACCCAAAACCTAAAAACTTATTAAAGAAGATATGACTTATTCCATTGAAAAAATTACGAGAATTAAGTTGGTGTCGAGAAAAAATAAAAATAAAATAATAGGCTTACAAAACCGAAAATAAAATCCAATAAAAATAATTTATATTACAGATTTGCCAAAAATATTCAAATTTTAAATAGGGAAATTGTACCAAAGGTACCTACTCAACTATTCAATTGTCACTTACCACCCAAGGTTTGATTAATTGTTACTTAATACCCAACTCAACTACCTTATTGTCACTTACAACCTAACTTTATTTTAATACCCTAACTACCCTCACCATTCATGAACAGCCAAGTAACCAAAATTTCCAATTCCTTCTCTTTCCTTCTCTTTCCTACTTTTCCTTTAATTTTATTTTTAAAAGATCCGTATCTTTCGAACCGGAGCTCGAAAAAAATAAATGAAAGTACCATTACTTTTGTTTTTTAAAAATGAACAAAACTAGATCCATTTATGATATTTTTTAATTTTTTTTTAAAATAAAATTTCACCAGTTGCAAGCAATTCGCATCTTGAGAATTGTACCAGTTTTTTTATTTTTATTTTCATACCAGTTTTTTTTTTATCGTTCAGAAATCCTGAGAGTTGCAAGCAATTCGCATCTTATCATGAGAATCGTTTAGAAATTTGCAAGCAATTCACATCTTATCATGCGAATCGTTCAGAAATTGCAAGCAATTCGCATCTTATCATGAGAATCGTTCAGAAATTGCAAGCAATTCGCATCTTATCCCGAGAATCGTTCAGAATTTGCAAGCAATTCGCATCCTCAGAATTTGCAAGCAATTCGCATCTTGAGAATTGTACCAGTTTTTTTTTTTTTTTTTTTTTTATCGTTCAGAAATCTTGAGAGTTGCAAGCAATTCGCATCTTATCATGAGAATCGTTCAGAATTTTGCAAGCAATTGGCATCTTATCATGAGAATCGTTCAGAAATTGCAAGTAATTCGCATCTTATCATGAGAATCGTTCAGAAATTGCAAGCAATTCGCATCTTATCATGGGAATCGTTCAGAAATTGCAAGCAATTCGCATCTTATCATGAGAATCGTTCAGAAATTGCAAGCCATTCGCATCCTGAGAATTTGCAAGCAATTCGCATCCTGAGAATTGTACCAGTTTTTTTTTTTAACCAGCGCGCGCCTTTTTTTAGTCGGGGGTATTTTTGTCCAAATTTCAGTTCGAGGTACCAAGTTACACTATCCAAAAAGCGGGTACCGCCGGATAATACCATAGTTGAGAATGTATTTACCGGTACTATAAAAAAAAATAAAAAAAAATAATAGGCTTACAAAACCGAAAATAAAATCCAATAAAAATAATTTATATTACAGATTTGCCAAAAATATTCAAATTTTAAATATACTTAATTGGGTGAAGAAATTACAATATACCTTTACTTTTTTTAATTTGTGTTTCTTTATTCAGATAAAATAACTAAAACTAAGGCTCAAGGTTCACATACGATCGCGCGAAACCATTTGGCTCTGTATCATCTCTAATCTTTATCCCAACTACTACTTTCTCTCTCCACACCCACTGGAAAATAAGTACCAAAAACACTGCACAAAACCCTAACTTCAAATCCATGGCGCTAAGCTCCAGTTCGACATCCACGTCTCTAACACCAACCTCCGTTTCCTTTCTTTCCAAGAAAACTAAAAACATCAAAAAGCCCGTCTTCTCCGCAATCGTTTCCTCTTCATCTTCGCCTAACCAATCCCCAAATATCTCTCTTCGAAACTCCTCAGATTCACCGCCCAAAGCTCGGTTCATTTCGCGAAGGAGAGAGTCCGTCTCGGTCTATCAGCGCCAGCGACCTCTAAGTAATGTTAGCAATTTTTTTTTTGGTGTGTTTTCCTGGGGTATGTATGGTTTTGGTTATTCGTTCTTATGTTTAGCTATATATTTCTTTGTTTTGCAGTTGAATATATGAGCTTGCCGGCGAGTCAGTACTCGGTTCTGGATGCAGAGAGGATAGAGAGAGTCGATGATAGCACGTTCAGGTGTTATGTATATACGATGAAGTTCTTCAGTTTCGAGGTTTGTCCTGTTTTACTTGTGAGAGTTGAGGAGCAGCTCAATGGCTGTTGTATCAATCTCCTGTCCTGCAAGGTACTATTTATTTTTGGTTTGTGTTAGTTTTTCTTCTTCTTCCAGCATAATCCTCTAAAAAGGGTCAAATCAAATGGTAGATATATTTAAATGTAGCTGATGACTGGTTTGGTGGTTCATTTGCTTGTTGCAGCTGGAAGGATCGCCCATTGTAGTTGCGCAAAATGAAAAATTTGATGGTAAGCACTTGAATCAGCTTTTAGCCAGACATGTAACCTTTTTATTGGGAAGTGATTGAATAACCCCTGGAGTCACGTTTAACCAGAGATAATCCATTGGCTAACTTGTTCTGTTGTGGATATATGCTTTTGTTAAGAAAATTGTCGGTCTTAGTGCTCTGATTCAGCTTTAAAAGTGTGGTCTCTGTAGAAAACTTATTACCATACCTGTCTCTAGACCTCTTTCAATACAATACTCAAGATTTTGTTTGTGCACATTTTTGGTAAAGGATTCATGGGATTGGGAATACAATTGGTGATCTGTAAGTGTAGTAAACTCTTTGTTAGCTAGCAATATAGGTGTTACGTAGTTATTTATTTTTGTTATCAATGGGCTTGGCACAAGTATGTCGGATTTTTTTTTGGACGTGACCATGTTCTTCAAATTACAAATGACGTGGCATGATCACAATCACGATCATCTACACTTTTGGTTATGAATCTGTGAGGTAGATATAAGTTATCTAGATTATTAAACCGAAACAAAAAAAATCTATATGATTTGTAGAAGCAAAATATAATACTACATTACAAATCAAGTGTCCATATGACCATAACGTAGTTGCATTTGAATTTTTTTCTTAATATATGTGCTTTTGATAAATTCCACTAGATTCTACTCCAAGGGAATGTAATTAAGAGTCTGGTTTATCAGCATTCTTCCCAGACTAGTTATTAGGTCCATAGGGTTACACTAGCCTTGTATTCAAGTATTACATCTACGATCATGATGTTATGCTCATATACAGTTACTGGATTTATGTATTTTGTTGGGTCAGGGTGGAGAGGTCAGTGTCACCTTTTGGTGAACCGTTTTTAGTTTAACGTTAGATAAAAGCTGATTACCTTGCTGCTTAATGATCATAATTATTAATTATTAACAATTTTAAAAAATGAAATATAGCATTTATATCATCAAGATTCCATGCACAGAGAAAGTTGATCTCTTTATTACCTCTTTTTGTGGATACTTTTGCTTAGAGGGAGTAGGTTGAGAGATTTCAACTCCAAAATTTTAAATCAGTGCTTGTCTCAAGAGTGACTTGGAACTAATTTGATATGGAAAGCAGCTTCCATGGTGAACCAAATATCGTGCGATAGCATCCAAAGTGACTCACTAGAGCAACAAATTATTTCCGATGCAGTCATAGAGGTCCGCGACTACATTCTCCTTTTACCCCTAGCTGTTGTAGAATTTATATCATGGAAGATGACATAACACTTAATTTGAACAATGTGGCTATGCTAGGTCAGTATCGAGATCCCTTTTGCATTTAGAGCTATTCCTGTGGGGGCGATAGAAAGAACTGGGACTCAAGTCCTCGACCAAATACTCAAGCTTATGCTACCTCGCTTCCTGGCGCAGGTTTGTTCAATTTTTTAAAAATGTTTTTTGTTATGCGGTATTGTTATATATCTGGTAAATTATTATGTTGTAAGTGTTCACACTGAAGTTCAATGACAAGGTCCCCATGTTGTTAATTGACTGATAGAGCCTGCTTGACTTAAAAACCAAACTGAAGCTCCAACTTAGGCCAAATATGAAAATTACGACTTGAACTTCTTATCCTTCCTTGAAAACTTCTTCATAGGAGTATTTGTCTCTATCCTCTTTCGCTCCTCCGTTATTGTCATGATTACTCTCCGGAGGCTTCTACTTTGCGCCAAAGCTTGGTTTGCCTAATCTGATCAAGGTTTTGGCTATGACAATTGCTTCTGTCAGCATCTGTACCCCATGCCTATTGAGCTCTTGCTTCACCCGTGGTCAGATCCGCTCTTGAAGGTTAAAAGCTTTACATTCTTTGTCAGATCTTAGCTTACTAACAAGAAGTTCCTATACACAGTAATATACTCCTCCTTGATCTATCAGTCTCAACTTCGACGGCATTTTATAAACCTTGACCTAGCTTCAGATCAGCATTTTATAGACTTCGCCTTTGCTTCATTCATACTCAGTATTTATAGACTTCGACCTAGCTTCATACTCCGCATTCTCTCCTCAATGCTTGAGTATCTATCCTTGGATTTCAATCTCTTCTTGTTTTGGCCATTTTGTGAGGTTGCTAAGGTTTGCCATTTCCGAGTCTTGAATGTACTTTAATATCAACTATTACGGGTATAATGTTTTCTCACTAGACCGCACAGCACTTAACATCTTCAAAGTCAGCCTAAAACACAAGTAGAGAGCTTAGAGAGTTAGGAAGTATAGTTTATCTCTTGCTTGATAATAGACTGCTATGCTCAAAAGAGAACTTTTGTTGGATAGTTTGACAAATGATCCTCCTCTCATATAGTTCAAAGGTGGATTCTAGAAGATGTTCTAGAATCATCCTTTAACATAATTCTAGAGAATTCTATAAAGTACATGCATATCTGAGATATCTCTAAATTTCCTTACATTTTCTGAGATACCGCATCTAAATTTGACACACAGCAGGTATACAGATCTCTGTTTGTGTGTTTATGTAATAGACAACAAGCATGGGATAACAAAGGGAAGGGTGTTTGTGTAGATTAGTCTACCGTCTGTAACTATGTATCTCATTGTAATTAGTTGGCCAATGGAGTTGAAGAAATATGTTCATGCCGATGCCGATGCCGATGCCGTTGCTCTTATTAATTTACGCTAGTATGCTCTCTTAACATGTCACATTTGTTTACCAGTAGTATTTATAGATGTAACCATGTCTCGTTTTTATATAGCTTGAGGTGTTAAGGGACTGAGTAAATTTTCCTGTTATTAGGTTCATGTTTCACATGGCTGAAGTTGCAGCTTATACTGTTACTCTAAAGTACTTTAAATTTGTTTATACATCACATTCTCACATAACTGGGTAAACTAGTAATGCTTAGAAGGTCAACCTTAATTCAGTCATTTTTTCAGTTTAAATTTTGTTTATTAGAGATGCCTAGTATTTATGATTTTGTATGAATGTCTACATATTTTCTATTGGGCTGAAGTAACATTGTATCTCTGTGCAGCTTGTAAAAGATTACGAAGCTTGGGCTACTGGCAATGCTTCAAGACAACCTCTAGGGAGCGGTGAGATATAAGATTACATTCTGAATAAGCATCTCCTACAATTTACCTGCAATCCCTTCAGCTTTACATCACATGTCTATATAACCATCCTTAGCTTATGTTGTCCGGTCGCTCGGAAAAAAAATACTATAAGATATTGTTATTAAAGAGATTGTTCATTCTATTGTAGACGTAGAGTATGTGAGAAAGTTGACACAGCCTCTCTTATATTCTTAAGTTTAAAAGTAAAGTTATTTTCTGTCTACTTTTTTCTGTACGTTGATCCTTTCAAACACGATTACTTGTAAAAAAAATCAAAATATAAAAACACAGCATAAGTTTGCGTGTGAAAGGCAACAGTATCCTGAATTCCTGATTTCATTAACATTTTAGGGTCAAATTAAATTCGCCTAATTCTAATCCAACTTCATCCAAAATTGGTTTTTATCCACTTTTGACTCTCTTTTACAAACTTCTATTCAAATAAAAAAATGTCATTAATAATTTTTTTTACTAAATATACCCCTATACCAACATACTTAGTCCCAGTACAAATAAAAATTAAACATCTATTTTTCTAGAATAAAACTTTTAATTTTTTTTGTGAAGATTTTGTCATAAAAAATAAATATCAACACAAAAACGGCCAAACAAAAAGAAATGCGTATTCATGGGAAGATGTAAAAAATATAAAGGTAAGACGAATATCTACCAGACCACAACCTTACAAAGAACGTAAGCAAATCAGTGGTGCGTAGTTCATTTCCACCGAGTTTCATCATCGGTTCAGGGAGTGTGAACCGATGATGCAGTCCTTCTGGGCTTGAATTACCTATTCTAACCGGTGGTACTACTAGAAGGGTTTGAACTAGCGATTCTAACGGGTGGTATTACTGGTTTGAATACAATTCGTTTTTGTATATGTTGTTTTATGTTTTGGTATTTATTTTTATTTTTATGTACTTTGGAATTATGTTTTGGTATTTATTTTTATTTTTATGTACTTTGGAATTACATAGCGAAAATGATATAGAAAGATAATAAAAAGAACGGTTGAGTAAGTTAAGAAGACTAGGATACAAAACGGGTAAGTTATCAACGTGAAACGTCGTGATCTGAATTGTAGAAAGAATCTTCAAATATTTTTTGATTACGAGATATCTGGATGGTATGCTCGGACAGTACCTGTAAAAAATCTTAAGAGAAAATTGACCAAAGCAAAAAATATGGTTGTCATTTCGAGCGAAACAAAAAACAACTAAATAAAAAGAAATATGTATTTATTGGAAGATGTAAAAAATATAAAAGGAAAAACGAATATCTATGAAGGAGCTACAACGCTACAAAAGAAGGTAAGCAAATTAGTGGTGCGTAGGTTTCTACTGGTATGTTCGGGCGGTACCCGTAAAAGATCTTAAGAGAAAATGGATTGAAACAAAAAATGTGGTTATCGTTTCGAGCTTAAAGGTACCATGGAAGCTTCAGATTAGTGATCGTTAAAAGTCGTATTCCATATTCACAACCATCCAAATGCTAAACACTGAGACGGTCATTCATACACAGGATGTTTGAATAAAAAAGAGTTGGAATTCGTAGAACATTCTACCTTCATGAGAAATTTCCCCTTAAATAAATTTAGAACGAAGCAAAAAAGTTGAACGAATAAAATGTACGGGCCATCCGCACCGTATACAACACTTGGTAGAAAAAACGGATATTGGAGAAAACCGATCGGTCACATTTGCAATACCTGCTAGGTGAACTTAAAAGATATAATTATTTTGAATGACATTTATCTAGCAGATGAAAGTGATATTATTACTCATACTTTCTTTCCACATCCGGTTAGTGTGGATTTGTTACATGCACTTTCAATAATGCTAATAACGGATAGTACTTACAAAACAATAAGATACATGTCATTGTTTGAGATCGTCAAAGTAACATATACTAGTTTGAATTAGTGCGTTGTATTTTTGAGTTTATGTTTGCGGAGAAAGTAAACAATTTTAAGTGGATATTAGACTGTTTTAAATCATTGATTGTATCCAACGACATTAAAGAAACGTTTGTGGTTTTGACAGATAGAGACTTGGTGTCGATGAATGCTCAATAATAAGTGTTCTAAAAAATAGCAAACATACTTTCTCGATAACACATTAATCAGAACGTTCAGGAGAATACGCAAATGTACTTTAATGAGAAAACATATCATACTATGTTTGTATATGCGTGAAAAAAGATAGCATACTCGATGTCAAGACTTGAATTCGATCACACTCAGATTGAGATGCAATGTTATCATAAAATTATCCTCAAGCTATCAAATGCACCGAAAATTCTTGGTTATTTATTTACACGGATAAATTTATGGTTTAGAAAACTAAAAATTTCATATATTTGGGACATGCGACCACTAATTGGGTGAAAAGCGCTCATTCTAACCTAAACCGTTATATATGTACGAGAAAACTTAACTTCGAGTTATTTTGAGGTATAATGCATCATTTGGTTGAACTGCAGCATTTTTCAATTTGATAATCATTTGCAAAAATTCGATATATAACGCAACATAAATTTGAAGATAACGTGTTCGACAAAATCAGAGGTAAGGTCTCTAACATTAATTTAGAACTCTTTTTATTGAATTCGAAAGTGCTAAAGATCATGAGATGGCCGATGAAATTGGGATGACTGCCAAAATTGAGATGGTAGATGAAATTTGTATTTGTGTGATACAATCTACAAACGATATCCGTGTTAGCACCATATTAATGAGTGGCTCTATAAAGGCATAAATACACCTTTATAATCTTTTATTAATCATCATAATATATTTGATATAATATACGAACAACCTAACCATGATAAAGCTCATGAAATAAAAAATGAAAAAATGTGTAACTAATGTTATGCTAACCAATGACGAAAGACGTATAGAACATATTTACAAGAAATGGTTTGACACATTCTATGTTGAATATCCATCCTTTTAGAAACTTTAGAGAAACATAACACCGTGGTTGTCCATATACCAAACAAAAATTGTCTATTGATTTATCGTCGACTAAATGAGATAAATCACATTGGGAACATGTGAAAGATTCTGAAATAGTTAGTGAAGCTTCGATGCCAAACCCTTTTGCTAAGGTCAAAGTGAATAAAGGAAAATAAGTTACATCTGGAGTCAAACATGTTAATTTGGAACTACCAACACAAACTTGTGGTTATAGTGTTCCGGTAGAGAAACCTTCGGTAGTCAAAACTCTTTCGATGGTGTCGCTGTCTAGTCATAGCGTAGCGAGCTCTAGAATTGGTTATAAACAATTACTTATTGATCCAAATTTTTACGTGTGATAGTTTCCCCTTCATTATAGGCCTTTATAACCGCTATAAATGACATTGGACCTGATGGGCATTGTGAGTAATGATCAATATCATATGGCTTGCACAGCTAACAAAAAAGGTGATAGATTGTTAGGAAAGACTTTTGACGGATAACATTTAAACGAGACTTATTATTGACGGGTAATATTTTGGCGCCAACCATTAACCAAAGGCACCATGGGTGCAATATCTGTGTACCCATGATGTTTATTTGCATCATCGGTGCAACGTACTGCGTACCATCAATGCCAAGTTTGTGCACGTATGGTACGTCATACAAATGCATAATAGTATGCACCCTAGGTGCACAAACTTTCCATCTATGGTGCATACTTCAGAACTAACATTTAGATAAAAAGTTTTTTTTTTCACAACTTAAATTCTTACTAACAATAAAATGGTTTATTTTTTGTATGAATTTATAACCTAAGTGTTTTACCAACAATTAGGTGATTTGTGAGTTGATAAAATAATTTTTATATGGTTTATTTTTTAATGAACTTAAGTGTTTTACTCACTTTTAATGTTACGTAATCGGTATCTAGAGGAAACATAACCAAAATGTATGATTTATAAAAAAACATTCAAATAATGTAATCTGCATATACAAAATTTAACCATCCATGATACGATACAAAACATCAAGAAAACATAATCAACATAACTTATAAAATGAAAAACATAGTCTTGAATAAAAACAAAGACATCAAACAATCAAAACCAAAAAAAGTCCTAAAATAAGAACAATGAGTCAAGAGAAATAAGATACATCATCTTTTTTCTTGAAGAACCTCAAACCTTCTAAATTATCTATTGTGCGAATGATGAGGTAATGATGTATCATCCAATCGAGAAATGTAGTCAGCGTACCCACTCATCGTCGACCTACCATTTGAAGTAATATGAACTAAAAATTGGTCGTCCAAAAGTAAATGATTATGCAAATCTTACCAAACTATCCCACACTAAAAGTAACGGGAAAGATCTTCCTTCTGATACAAAGGTTTTAGTAATATTAAAGATGCTAGTGTATCATTGATCTGTTCAAACTGGCACATCACTTTATCATGGATATAACCTTCAAGTGCACTCACCATTGTGATTAGATAGGGAGTAAACGAATATTTTACATGCAAAATTGAGCTCTCGTGTGTTTGTACGGTTTGAAGATAGCATGTAAAACAAAAACTATATAATATGTTATAAAAAATGTTAAGTTAAATGTTTTAAATATTGTTAAACATATAGTAAGTATAAGTTTATGCACTTACATCATTCTCTTTTAAATATCTATGAAGAACACAGACGTTAAATTTGGGTCGCACGTTAAAGCCTACCAATCTCTTTGACAACCAACTAACAATGTTCTGGGTTCCAAAGACGTAAGATGGGTTGCATAGAACTTTTAAAGTTAGAAAACGGTCGTATATCCAATAATCTAGCATGGCCATAAAACCGTAGAGGTTATACTTTGAAGATTCTAAAGCATATCCTAGAGCACGATAAAGGAAAGTCAAAGCACTAATCCCCGTAACTATATCCCACAACCCAGCTTCAATGTTCTCCAAACCGTAGATATAGTCACCCTTCACGGTTTTTTGACTAGTATCCACAAATATAGTACAAAGAAGGTATGCGCGTGATATCTGACGGATAGTAATAATGTTGGTTAAAGGAAAATAATGATACTCATAAAATATTTTCAGGAGCCATTTTAGTTTAAACCCTACTCCTCGTGTACATTCCAAATCGGAACCAACCTCATCAACTATGCATTCCAATAACATGACATAGTTGATATACTTCTAATCTCTTGTAGCCTTATTAACCACTTCCAGTGTCTAACCAACAATCAGGAGGCAGGTACCGATATGGTCGTCATCTAGCATAAGTGTCAACTCCCCGAAGCTAAACTAAAATGTGTTGGTCTCTTTGTGACAACATTCAATGAATACCTTGTCCAACACTGGATGAGTGAAATAGTTAAAACATATGAGCTATGAGAGGTCCGAAAGGAGTACGTACAAGATACTCGCTACTTCAGGTTGCATTGTCAAATCTCACATGCGCATCACATTGTAATGTGCTTAGATTCCGAGAGACTACGAGTCTATACATGAAATAATTTAATAAGAAAACAAAACTTAATAAGCAATATAATATAAGTAAAAAAAATTAATTTAATAATTATAAACTTACACTTCGAATGAAAGTGTTGAACACCTCGTGTATTTTATAGTCGGGAAACGATAGAAGTTTATTCCACTCAAAGAAAGCAAACTGTCTTATTTGTTCTTCTTTCTGAGCCATAATTTTCTCATGTTCCTCAAGTAACTCGTGATCTATATCACGACTATCAACACTACACATAAGCACATCAGAGTGCGTTGCACGATGAATTGATGGTAGTGAAAGAACAGCTGCGATGGTGCATGATGATCAGACATCGGTGCACGATGATCAGATATCGGTGCACGATGATCAAACACCGGTGCACGATGATCTAATACATATGGTGCAATCTGTCTAGACTATCGACCCATCGCTACAACATTAACTTCTTTGGAAATATTTTTACTTCCATGCTTCAAACCCTTATGAATATAGCGTGGTGATCTTTCAGTGCGCTTAGTTTCTCATCAGCTTCATTCTCAATGCTCAGTCATTCACGCGTTTCATGAACAACTTTCTTATTTTTCACTTCAACAGACTTCGCAAGGGCAATGCACTTGCCGTAACACTCATGTATAGATCTCTAACCATAGCGTGGGTGGTCCTTCTGTGCACCAGACGAGATAAGTCAACAAATAATAAAAGTTAGATAATAAAAATATTAAAATAAGTACGAAAAACAAGTATTAGTAACTAAATTCTACAAGAAACAAGTATTAATAACTAAATAAGAACAAAACAAAACAAGTTTAATAAGTAGAAGTATAAAAAATCCAAGATGGCTTTGGTCGTGCACCATATGTGTACCGGCTATGCCTATATTGCACGGTGTTGTGCACCATCGATGCGTCGTAATTTTTTTATGATTCCGGCGAGGAAAATGACCCATATACTATCCAAACAACCCAAAACCCCCAAAATTTAAACCTAACAAAAACCTAAATGCATAAACCCTAACCTAACCCATAAATTTACCATAAATTCACAACAAACATAGACTTTGAACAGTAACTAGAACTCGACTATAATGACATATAGTCGATCGACTAGAAATATCTAGTGGGAGTCCATTGATTATCCAGTTTGGACAATGTTAGTCCTCCACGTCTTTTGATTGATGTAAGATTTCAATGTCACACCATACTCAACAAAAACTTGTTTCACTCATAATTCCTCGATTTTAGTTACTATTCTAACTTTTGACCAAATTATCTCATGGTATCACATCTTGCGTGGATTAAAATTATCCAAATAACCTTGTAGCCCCACCGCTATTCTTTTCGTATAATCTAGATCTCTATATTTAAAGCTTATAAAACCATACATGAGTTACGAATTATTAATGGTATATTAGATTTCACTAAAAACACGACTTCATGTGATTTTTTTCATTTCATTCTTGTCTTAATACTTTGTTCAGAAACAAAACCTATAAAATTTTATCTATTATAGATGGAGGTGAAAAAAACTCCAAAAAAACACCAATTCATTTATACAAGATGTACTTTTCAGATTTTGTCAATTAGGTTAATTGAGACATCCAACAATTTATCTTCACGGTTTCGGGACAAGGTTTGAAGTTTAAACTTATAAAATATGAACTATGTTACGGTGTCATGTGATACATAGACGTAACAACAATCACTATATTACTGTCATACAAGGAAGTACAAAGCCTTCAAGACCTCAATAATATGGTCATCGGTTAAACATGAAAATGATCAATAATTTATAAGGAAGAACATATCTCAACTACTATCGAGTTTTTCAAGAAGTGGACCAAAAGCAAAATCGTACTGGTTTTCCGACTCATTTCGACTCAAAGATCAATACCATACTATTATAGAAATCGACCTGATCAAACTTATAAAACGAAACTAAATACACAGTACCCATATTTCCAACTCATTAAACCGATACCAGATAAACCATACTACTAGCTTTACTACTTTCAATACTTATCAAATGGGAAAAAACCTATAATGTCCGCACTTATTTTGAACTTCTCATCTTTTCTAACCAAATTTAATGGGCTTTGAGGTATTATCCAAATACATGAAGTAAAAGTTTATCAAAAATTAAATTAAGTTTATCATATGAATATCATTGAACTATTTGTATTAATCTCATATGTATTTCTTACACCAAACAAGATCTAAATCAACATTGGATGAATCCGTTTTGATAATTCGATGAAGATATGTATGAGTATATATAATTTTAGATGTCTAACATTTACTAATGTAAATGAAGGAATCGCTTATAATTATCTTTAGGTAATCAAGACTTTCAATTTAAACGGTGAGAATATTGAATAAGAAAAACAACATGATTTATACTTATATACTTTTTACATATTATATTATTGTTTCTCAATTTTAGTCATATCTTTTACTAGACCTGACCTGATGTTAGGTTTGGAATTGATCTTGTTCGGATATTGATGGTTTCCTTAAAAAAATGATACTGTGAACGTGAAGATCTGATTTGTTGTTGGCGACAAATAGAAAATTCAGAAAAGAAGCACACTGATTCGAGATTCAAAAGGTTCAGGACAAAAACAACATAGATGTATTGAGATCAGAGCTCTTATAAAATCTATGTATGTTTAGATTGATTGATTTCTTTTGGTATTACATAATAGCAAATTATATTTATGACAACAGAAATCTTCATGTTCTACCTTAGTAAACTATATTTATGACAACAGTTAGTGCCTAATATATATATATATATATATATATATATATATATATATATATATATATATATATATATATATATATATATATATATATATATTTAAAAACCAACCAAAATTTCAATGACTATTTTATAATATTAAAATTTCATTGCATATTGTTCAGTCGGTAATTTGTTAGCCAATTTGTTATAACATACCATTTTTACTATCTCTTTTGGGGTATTACAGTCAAACTTATTTTTTAAGCTTAAACTCCAAAATGTAGACCTAAATTGTTGGTTGTCTGTGTCTCAGTTATCCTGACTGTCAAAATTTGAAGAATTCTGTCTCTTATAAATGAATGATATATATTCTCACCTTGAGATAAAATTTTATAGGTCTTCTGAACTAAATATTAAGACAAGAACAAAAAAAAATCACAACAAATTATACTTTATTTCTTAAAGAAAAAAAAGATGAAATCTAATATACAGCTATAAATCTTAACTAGCCAATGGGTTTATAGGCTTTAAATATGGAGAACTGGAGGTTAAAAGTGGTGGGGCCGCAATGTCATTTGAATAAGGTTAATCCGTGATGTCAGCTAATTGACCAAAATTAAAATAGCAACTGAAGTGGAAGCAGTATGAGTTAAAAAAGTTTTTGTTGAATATCATGTTATCGCACACTTTACCCTAATTAAAAACGGCAAAACGTATGAAAGTGAGTGATTTAATCAAACATGAAAGTTTTTTAGTCGAGAGATATTTGTTATCAAAATTCATAGTCAATAGACCAACTATATTTTAAAATCACAAACATATTTAAAATAATAAACTAAACAGTACGAGAAACTAAGTTAAGAATATTATTTTAAAAAAATCAAAAACAAAAAAGTTTACTATGCTAAAACAAAGTTATTTTGTATTTTTTTCACTGTGGAGGAGGAACCCCTGAAAGAGAAGAATAATATCGGATGAAGAGCTAGATCGCCGGTAGTAAAGAAAGGCGGTGACCGTATTTTTTTGTTGTAAAAAGAGAATGAGAGAAAGAAGAAATCTAGATATAACTATAAGGATAAAAAAACATGGAAAAATTAAAAAAATTAAAAAGAATAAATTCTTTTTTTGTTGATTATTTCTGCATAGAAGACCAATCTTTTAAAATATATTACAAAAAGATAATAATAATGTGATTGATGATATGTTGACTACTTTAGTCTTCCTCTTTAATAATGAGTTTACTTATTTGTTGAATCTTTTAGTCTTCACAATTAATCTCCAATTAATATACTCATCTTCTTGTGGTTATTATCTTCAACAACATTAATAGTCATAATCTTTAACACTCCCCCTCAAGTTGAATAGGCGAGTTTCCAATACTTAATTTGCTCAAAATTTTAGTGAAGGTTCGCCATGTTACGTCTTGTGTATCATCTTCAATTCTTTTCTTGCATAAAGTGTCGATCTATCTCCATATCTTTAGTTCTCCCGTACTTAATAAGAGTTTTTTAAATACTTATTGCTGCTTTATTGTCATACTTGAGTTAACTCAGAATAGATGATTGAAATCAAATCTCAACAATTAATTTCTTGATCCACAAGATTTTCGTTACTCCATTAAAAATTCTATGGTTTAGATCTCGACATTCGAAAGTGATGCAATATTCTGTTTTTTACTTCTCTATGTCATTAAGTTTCTCCCAACTAGCGTAAAGTAACATGATGTAGACCTACTATCATTTGGATTACCAACTCAATCAACATTAGTGTATACTTTAACATTTAGATGTCCATTTCCTTTGAACATAATTCTGTTCCCTGATATGCCTTTAAATTACTGTACTATCCTCATGATTGCTTCCATATGATCCAACTGTGGTTGCTACCTCTGGTCCAATATGTGCCAAGTAAATTAGTTTTCCAACTAGTCGTTGATGTGTTGACTACTTTAGTCATCCTCTTTAATAATGACTTTATTTATTAAATAAATTTATAGTCTTCACAATTAATCTCCAATTAATATTTTAGTCTTCTTCAACAACATTAATAATCGTAATCTTCAATGTGTTTGTTTAAGAAGCAAAAAAATGTATGACCATTATATAAAAATATACCTTTATATACTTTAATAAAAATAATTTTTTCTAAAATTAATGAGGTGAATTTATAATATTGAGAAAAAAACTAAATATCAATAATTTTTAATGAATTTATAGCTAATTTTGAGGAAAATAGATTGATCCTTCGTTTTATTACCACCTAATTAAAATACTAAAATTGATAGTGATTATGTGACTGCAGTCCAAGATGAGTTTAGGTTAGCTCACACATACGGATGCCACATGTTCGAATAGATAATTTAAATTCTTCATGAGTCGATCCGAGAAAAGGTAGTATTGTTGGAGATTTAATATTTACTATTTGGTAAGGATTAAAAAGGCTATAAACTATGACAAGTCTCCCTTTGCCACTCACATTAGAAACCATCTCTTACTTGTGTAATAAATGCGTCCTCAACATTAAAAAAATACAATCTCAGTAGCGTCCACGTAGGACAGTGACGTGGATGCAATTGTGGACGCAATTAAAATTGAAAAGTTACATTTTTAATTTCATCTTATATTATTTGCTTTAAATTAAATATATCAGACCCAACCCATCTCCCCAACCTAACTCAATCTAATAACCCGAATCCAATCATCAATATTAACGTCGTCAAAGTTTATTTTGGCAACCAGTTGTTCAACAAGAAAAAATACGACCACCATCTTTGCATTCTAATTTCTTCTCCCTTCTCAAGCAGATATATACATTCACACAAAAACTATACATATCATGTAAATCTGTTTAATTTATATTATTTTTTTATTTTTCAAAATCATAGCTTTATTATTCTTAATGTATGTAGGTTGAGAAAGATTAAAAATTGAAGAACCGTCAATCCTTTCGAATCAATTTTGAGAACCAACACTTTAAGATACCGTGTATACCTTCCCTTTAACCAATCCAATACCATAAAAGGCACCAATTTATTAAGATTTGCATAGACCAGTGAATCACTTCAAGCGTTTCTCTTTTCTTCTCCACGGTTTCCAACCATCAAACAACAACGACCCACAATTACCAAATTAAGGAAAACACTAATGATCTTGAAATTTTGATTCATATTTTAGATGTATTTGAAAATAACAGCCCAAATATTAGAGAGGCATAAAGTTTTGGTTTTAGTTGGTTGTGGACTCTCAACAACCCAAGCAAAGAAAAATAAATTGTAGAATTAAATTTATTCTTATATATTCTCATTTTCCTTAATCATTTATTCATCCGATATGTCCAGCCTCAAAAGCTAAACAAAACCCTATCAAGCTTAAGCAATAACATTTTTCAAAGTGAACATTTTACAGGGCTAACTGAACAACGTCATATATGATAAAAAAAATAAAGATATGACCAACTGAATCGGGGTCGGCCAACCGACTTTGACAAATTATAAGAGGAAGAGCTATGCCAACTAACTCCCTCAGATAAACAAGAAGAATTATGTTAACTAAACCACTCATAAAAATAAGAAAGAATTGGACAACACTCCCTTAATCACCTCAGTGTTTGAGACTAATCACCTATTCTGGAAAAAACGTGATCATGTTTTCATCTAGACATTAAAAAAAAACCTTCAAGGATAAAATTTTGTGAAATAAAATTAATGTAAATTACTAGATGAAACATTATTAAAATATAAATTGGGCTAAGATTCTATAAAAAAAATTAAATCAACCATTCAAGGACTTTAGTTGAAAGCATTAATTAAATAATGTTTTTTGCGAACAACAGTGGTCATGTCATTTAAAGACTTTACTTCAAAAAAGAGTAAGACAAAACAAACAAATAAACATGGAAAATAAGTAAAATGACCCAATTAATTATCCAATCTTTTTTCTTATTTCTCCCCCGTCAGACAGCATGTAGGAGAATAAGGATTCAACACGAATAGACTAGGAAAGAATGACAATAAGATAAAAAAATGTCTGAAAAGTATCTATCTGAATCTTCTTCTGGCTTTGGTATTGGATCTACGATCGATATACACCTAGGTATGGATATGTTATTGAAGCTATAGGATTTGGTAATGGACTTGGTCTAGCACTGACACACCTCTTCTAATTATTGCCAATTTATTTCTAGAATAATCTTTTTAGGGTCTCCACTAGCGTCATTCGAAAAAGAAAAGAATCCGAATAAACAAGAAAATAGTCATTGTTTAGGTAGGATAGATGGGTGTAGTCCAATGGTTAAAGCTCTGCCAGCTTCTTTTCTTGTAGACTGTCTTTGATTAAAAGAGGGATCTTCAGTTGGGGATATGGATTTTTATATTCACCGGGGACAGATAGTGCCGCTACCAGAGAAGGCTGTTTCATTCTAGGCGTCCAAACCTACTACGCCGTAGCCGCTTCCCCGTCACACTTGCTATATCCACATCATCCCCTTCAAGGACATCATTTTATTTGCATTCTTTGTCTTCTTCACAAAACTCAAATACAACTCATTTATATCGGTTAGCCTCGGGTACCTGAAGTCATAATGGTCCCAATAGTAAGTCGTGAGACATTTTTTAAATGTTGAGTGCCAGATCAAATTTTGGCTCCTTTGGGTGAAGTCACTTTTATTATTTGGTTCATGGCGACGTTGACTGCTTTTTTGGATTGCTTCTGCCCTAAGTTCATGTTTCTTCAATCCATTTACCTTAGTCGTCCAACCTTTTATTTTTGGCTTGTATTATCTCATATTTGGTATTCTATTTCCTAACCTTCTTTAAGTTTATCATTGCCTTTGTCTCGATAAGCTATTCCATTTTTGTAGTGGTCTTAAAGCTCGATAGTAGTGGTCTTTTTTCCGTTTAAGATCTTTTTCGATTTACTTAACATATTTAATACCTTTTGGGGGGGGGGGGCTTGTATTAGGGTTTATAAGCCAATAAAGGCTAGATAATGGGATTAAACTACTATTTGAATGATACCATACATATCATATATCATCCAGCAATACAAAATAAAGATATTAGGAATATGGGTACCACATATTCCGTCTCCGTATATAAATAAGAACAACTGATCTCCACACTAGTATGATATTATCCATTTTGGGTCCAAAGAGCCATACGACTTTGCTTTTGGTCCACTTCCAAAAGGTCTCATACTAATTAAGATATGTTCTTACTTCTATACCATTAATCTTTCCTATGTTTAGCCGATGTGAGATGATGTGGGACTTTGATTGCCATTTTAAAAAATACTCCTCTCGAACAAAATACCACTTTAGCCTCCTCTCAACGGACTTTCATCCGCTCACTCTAATCA
This sequence comes from Limnanthes douglasii subsp. nivea, assembly GCA_036936605.1. Taxonomy (NCBI): domain Eukaryota; kingdom Viridiplantae; phylum Streptophyta; class Magnoliopsida; order Brassicales; family Limnanthaceae; genus Limnanthes; species Limnanthes douglasii. Next base: position 54,903,934 of record JAUPFV010000004.1, read on the forward strand.
GGTTGGGGATGCCTGACCTCTAGAGATTTTACAGCGGATCTATCTGCCCACCTCCTATTAGACCACACTGTCTTATTCCTTAGCACTACTCCAATAAAGTATCACCGTCTTGATACACTCTAATCAATTCACACCGCTTGATGAGCCACGAGTACTATGAACTAGGATCTTTAGAGTAGATCATTCACCTTGAGCACGACTGTTGGTTTATCATGTTCGACTTCCGAGAATTTCATCCACATCGTATTCCGTCTGGGTTTAGACCTCTGATACCAATTGTTGGGAATATGGGTACCACATATTCCGTCTCGTATATAAGTAAGAATAACTGATCTCCACGCTAGTATGATATTTTCCGCTTTGGGTCTGAAGACCCGCACGATTTTGCTTTTAGTCCACTTCCAAAAGGCCTCATACTAATTGAGATATGTTCTTACTTTTATACAACTGATTCTTCCCATGTTTAACCGATATGGGATGATGTGGGACTTTGATCGCGACCCTAACATAAGATGTAAAAACTCTACCAAAAGAAGAAGAAGTCAAAAGCAACTAACCTCAAGTCCCACGACGGTCTGCCATTATCACGTGTCAATTAGCTTATTCTTATGAATATCAAGGTCATTTTGGTTGACTAAGAAAAATACGCCATCACCTACCCTAAATTGTCCACTTTCATAGGGTTTATTTCATTCCTCCCTTGATGTTCTGACCTCTTTTTGTACCTCAATTGGGCAGCAAAATAAGCCTTGGGATCTTTTGGAGTCCTCGAGGTCTCGGTATGTGTCGACCTATAAGCATTGTCCTAGCTCTAAAAATGTTGTGTTGAGAATATGAGTACCGTATATTCTGTCTCCATATATAATTAAGAAGAACTGATCTCAACACTAGTATGATATTTTCCGCTTTGGGCCCGCTGGCCCACACAGCTTTGCTTTTGGTCCACTTCCAAAAGATCTCACACTAGTTGAGATATGTTCTTACTTATATACCACTGATATTTTTTATATTTAATCGATGTAGGATGTGGGACTTTGGTCACCACTTTAACAAATCCTCATCTTCAACAAAGTACCACCTTAGCCTTCTCTCAATTGACTTCCATCCACCCACTTTATCAGGTTGCTGACTACCTGAATCATAGAGGCACTATGGATGTTGCTGCTCACTTTCTATTAGACACTATTGTCTTTTTCCTTAGCGTCACTCCAACCAAGTACCATAATCTTGGTACACTCCACTCAAGTCACACTAACTGATGAGCCACATGCACTCCAAACTAGGATCTCTAGAGCAGATCATTCACCTTAAGCATGATTGCTGGTATATTATGTTCGACCTCCGAGAATTTTACCATCATCGCTTTCTGTCTAAGCATGGAGCTCAGATACTATTTGTTGATAATATGGTTACCGCATATCTCATCTTCGTATATAAGTAAGAACAATCGAACTCCACAATAGTATGATATTATCTGCTTTGGTCCCAGTAGCCTACAAGGCTTTGCTTTTGGTCCACTTCTAAAAGGCCTCATACTAGGTGAGATATATTCTTACTTATATACCATTGATCCTTCCCATGTTTAACCTATGTGAGATGTGGGACTCTGGTCTCCATCTTAACATGTTACATCTTGAAATTGTTTTTCAAGCCTCCGATATTCTCAGTTCGGTCTTAGAAGAGGTTTTATTTTCTACACCACTTTATTTATTTGTTCTTATTAGTTTATGGATCAACCCTTCAATTTTTAAACGCTTACTTAGGGATCGAGCGTTGGTCAACATGAAGTGGGTCACCGAAGACCTTGTCATCACAACATTTATATAGGTATTAAACTCCACCTCGTCTTGGATATCTTTAGTGAAATATTTACATTGATGACTTAATTTTCTGTGGCTAGAAACCTGTCTGAAAGAAGTTATCGTTATAAATAGATTGTGAAACTTCTTTGAGTAATGCTTATATGTGTATGCTCCAAAGTCTACCAAAATCTGTATGGATCTAATCATTTTACTTAAGAACAATCGTTCAAAATCTCTTAGAAAATTAGATAATAAGTGTAAGACTTGAACAATATTTTAATTTAATATAACTTATGAAGACCAACAAAGTTATTAGTCAGATTGAAAGGTTGGCGTCCGACTCACGGTTCAGATCCCTTAGTAAATCTCTTCCAACTGTTGTGCGTTTGGTGAGGTGTTTGATTATCTCATATTTCTCATGTTTTTCGTGCACCAGTAATGAAAATAAGCTTTTATTATAGTTTTATCTGACTCTGGAAGACTATGATGTAATATAAAAGAAATTATGCTTTCATTGATAAGTTTGAAGTAAACACCAACTCTTTCATTGCAAAGGAAATCTTTGTTAAACCAGTCACAATATGGTTCATTTTAAATTCCTCCAAGTATTGGTGTAGTTTGGCTTGGGCAAATGTCCACAATCTCAAAGAACATTAGAAGCTTGTTGTGAATGGGAAACTGAACCTTCCACTCTAATATATTTGTATTGAAGACTACCATCTTAGAAAAAATAGAGGTTGGCGTATCCCTATGAACATGAATTCAGATCTTTATGCTATTTTGAATACTCCACTTGATTTGAAAGCTCTCTGGAAGTGAGAGGTTAAGGTTCATGGAATTTATTCCTTGTACGTTAACGAATATGGAAGGATCAGGATTTGTGATTATATTTTTTAATATTTCGGTTGACTGAGAGATTCCAGTCTCATGCTTGGATGGCTAGATCTTGGAAATGGGTCAGAAAGTCTAACATTTTATTCTTTTTGGAGCAGAGATTAAAAACTCGACTTACAAGACTAATCAATTTTGAGAATTTGAAAATTCCTCGACGCTCAATGTAAGGTGTCAGAGTACTTAAATTAGCTTTTGGTGTACTTGGCAGTTGGCTCCTAAGGGTTTCAAACTGTGAAGGCGTATTTTGATGAACGTTGGCCTTATCTTTGACGTATGATATCATAAGGTCTATCAACATTGATAACTATTACCGTACTCCTCTTAATCATCCCTCAAAAGAAGAGTGTTAATTAAGTTCTCTTAACTGTTTGATCTCTTTTTGAAAATCTTACACCTCATAACACTTTTTAGTTTATAAATACTATTTTCTTCATTCATTTTAACTGAAACAAGACCCATAAGATAACCTTGCGCGAAATAAGGGCTCATATCGGCGGTATGCTCAAACGAGACGTGAGAGAAATCTCGAATGCAACCACGAAGCTCGATCAATGTTTCACGGTAGAGCTCATCAATGCTCGATTAGTGCCTTGGAGAGGTTGATAATACTTGATCGACAGCTCAATGAGTGTGAAAGATAAATCTAATGATTTTAGCAAATGAATTTTATAATTATTGACTAATTTTATAAAACAAAATATCTTTAACAAAGTTTAGGTGTTACAAAGAGAGGCATCCTCTAATTTTTATAAGGTTAATGACTATTTCTTATTAGTTACCTAATCATTTGTCTAAGATACACGAGGGTCGAAACACTATATAACATCTTACAAATATATAAATACCAAAAGTTCATGGATAAATAAAATTAATAATGAATATTGAACAACGTGAAATATTCATGCGATCTGCATTAAACAAAACAAAAACATGACACATAATTTTTTTTTAGAGGATCTCGCAATTAGACTCCCCTTGAGATTCCTCCGTACAAAAAATGGGGATTCGATGATGGAAACCCACTAGAGCAAGGAACTAAAAATCAGCCTGTCAAATCCTAGTGAAATTAAAGTTTGGTCCCGTAGGCTAAGGGCACTTGGTTCATTCCCAACTGAGATTAATACCATGTCAATGAGTTCATCGGATACGCGTTCTAACGACTACTCTAATTTTTCTATCAAGGTGGAATATCTATTTATTTTATATATATTTTTGTAAATTCTTTTTCAATAATGTTTTTAACCGATTAGCATTTTAATCCAACAAATTAAAAATAATGTCACACAAGTAAAAACACACTTGTATTGTACAATACATATCAGAGGAACAATGAACTAGACATTTTTATATTATTTTTCCGTAGAACTCAAAAAGTTAAGATATTGTATATAATTTTTTTTATTAATATAACCGTAATCGAGATTTGGATCTTTATGAATAATATAATATATTATTTAGAATATATATATATATATATATTAATTATTATAGAGTGAGTTATTCAAACATATCTATCTATTTTTTTTATTGTTAGTCAGTACAAAAATAATATTTTTTAAACCATTCGAAAAAATAAAAGTAACTCTTTTGTCTTTTTTTCGAATCAAAACTTCACTTTCCTATTTTTTTTCAAAAAAGTCTATATCTTTTAAATTATGGTTGGAAAAGAATCTAAAAGTACCATCGCTTTTGATTAATTAAGAGGTGCAAAACTAGATCAATTAATGATTTTTTTCGAAAACAAAATTGATTTTTTTTTCTACAGACTTAGTTAGGTTGATTCTACATCTCGTATCATCAAGTAGTAAATGTCTTGCATCTCTCGTCTCTCCGTTTTATCCTGTCTTGTTTCTCATATTGTCTCGTATCTCTCCATGATATCATGTCTGTTCTTGCATCTCTCTAGAAATAAAAGTCTCGCATCTCTCCTTTACATCATGTTTTGTCTCACATCTCTCCATTTAATCATGTATTGTCTCTCATCTCTCGCTCTCGTTCTCCATTTCATCATGCATTGTTTCTCAACTCTTCATTTCATCATGTCAGGTCTCGTATCTCTCAATTACACCATACTTGGTCTTGCATCTTTCCATTACATCATGCGATACCATTGCATGCATAAGTGTAATATGGAAGACTAGAAAAACATAGTACGAGACCAATATAACTTGATATAACGGAAAATTTTCAAAATATATTATCTATTGATCAATTTTTATTCTTTTTAACAAACAGAACTGATGATATTTTCAAAATCTTGTTTTCTGAGATATGGTTTGAAACAAAGAAAAAAGAGATAGAAAAAATAACGTAGCTAGTGATAAAATATAAGTATTTGATATATTATGAAAAATGTTGAATACTATGTGAAAGTTAACTATTTAGATACTAAAAAGTTATTATTGATAATTATGGTTATCAATATTTAAATTTAAAATATAATATCCATATTTATATGGATTATCTCAACCAAAAATATAATGAATATACAAATAACTACACATCACATAAATAGTTAATTAACTGTTAATAAAATTTTCTTATTAATTAGAGAACATAAAACTAAAATATAATTTATAAGTTTTAGAAAATTAATTAAAGTAAATTTCAAAAATAATACATAGTACATTCATAGCATATATAAGTTTAAATAGCTGAATAATCTTTCGATTATTGAATTTATAGATTTCATAAAATTTAAAAATTCAAAAAAGAAAATTAAATTTTAAAAACTAAGTAAAAAATTTGGAATAGTCGAAAAACTAAACATATATTTAATCTTATATATATCGAAACTAAACAAAATTAATATTTATTAGTCTTGCATGTGTTTATACATCTAGTTAAGCTTATATATATCCGAATCTAAATACAGTTACAATTTATTATACCTGTGTATTCTGTTATAAACTGCAAATTTCAAGACCAAGGAAAATAACTACAAATCAACATCAAGATTCAACGGAACAAGACAAAGCAATACAAGATGACGATTTTTCACCATTATCTCACAACTAGAAGACTCTTCTTCAACCAGGCACTCTACCAATACAAAAAATCAAGAACAATCCAATATTCAACAACCACTCTCCATCTCAACATCAAAATCAGTCAATGCTCAACGACAACAAACCAAGAACATATGCTGAAGTCACGAGAATAAAAAGGAATGAAGTCACTCATGGCAAATTGTTGTTCCAGAATATGGGATATTTAAAAGCAGTCATCTTTAAAGAACAAGATAAGAACATTCTTCTCTATGCATCTAAATTTACACAAATTGCTAAATTTTCTTTCGACAAACCTAAAATAGATGAAATTAAAATCTTCCTGGAAACATTTAAATTCATAGGTTTGTTTAGCATCTTAGTGATGGATTATAAGAATATACTATTACAATCAGATAATAAAGAAGATGTTAAAAAATTGTAGAAACACAATTTCTGGAACACATGGCAGTTCTCCCTTAGGCTTCTAAAATGGTACCCAAGCTTCAATCTTATAATTGAGTCTCAATTAACACCAACCTGAGTATCTTTCCAAAATATATGTATAATCAAGACTTTATAACCTAAATTTCCAAAGTTATTGAAATTTATTTTTCAATATGGGTTCCTTAAAAAATAGAGCAAGCTTTAACTATTGTAAAGCTTGGCTCGAAATAGATGTGTCTAAATATATTTTCCAAAAGATCAGGATAGGATTTAGAGATAAATATGGCTTCTGACAAGATATCACCTATGGTGATATGCCATCTTACTATCTCATATGTAAGCATTTAGGACATAAATATATAAAATGTAATAAGGTTTCCAAGAGCAAATATAAGTTATCTACAATTGATAAATAACAGCCATCTGAGTGAAATAAAATCTCTAATATGAACCCACCTCCTTAAAAGGAAATATAAATTTAAAAATTCAAATCTGTAATAGTCAACAACCTCAAAATCAAAAAAATAAAAATACTTCATTCTCATTAGCTCAGAGGAACATAAACTGGAATGGGACTCAAATGTCTAATGACACTTTACTATCTAAAATAAACTTTACATACCAAGACTTAAACAATAACCACAAACTAAACAACACTGAAAATAATAAGAATAAGGAATCTTATTATGAACAAAATCATAATAAATATGGTGTTAACTTGATATTAGCACAAGATAATGACTCTACCAAGGTTACAAGTAATGAGGTAATAGAGACACTAAACACAATAGAATTAGGCAACACTTTCAAAATATCAAATGATTTTAAAAACGTTGAAATGACCAAAAATTACCCAAACTCTGAACATCTGGAAGTTTACCATTATCTACAGTTCTTGGAAAGTTTATTGCAAGAAATGAAAATAAAAAGTAAGCAATAAAAGATTAAAAAAACTAAAGCTAAAACCTATAAAAGCCTTCTTATTACAAAAGCTGTTTAAAGGATCTTCCAAATCCATCAACTCATTATCAGTTAGAAATTGGAATGACCGTAAAATAGGTAATAAATGGACAATCAGTAGACTAAAATCCATTATTAAAATAGAATATATATATATATATATATATATATCATTTCTTTACAAGAGCCAATGATATTTATGTTAAACTTGAAATAATCTAAAAAAACTTTAGCTTCAACTTTGGTTATGCTAACATAAGTAATAAATCCTGGATCTTCTGGAAAGAGAAATTTCAGGTTAAGATCATCATTAACCATGACCAAATAATTCACATGATGGTACGCCACTCATTTATTAACAAGAAATTCGTAGTCACTATAATCTATGCCAAATGCTCAATATTACAAAAACAAGTAATTTGGGATAAATTAAGAGAAATTTTAGTAACCAACCAATAATGGCTAATACTAGGGGACTTTAATGTAATAACAATTTTTTTTGAGCAATTGGCTTGCTCAACACTTTGTTTAAGAAGTATAAATGAGCTTATATACATGATCCTTGATTGTTAACTAGATGACCCTAGTTTCTCTGGTTCCAAATTTATCTGGTCTAGTAATAAAAATGGAAAAAGGCATTGTATAACGTTGCTTATGAATACTTTTTTGGTATTAAAAAGGTGAAGCATTTATCGAGAACTGGTTCAGATCATTCACCCTTGTGTATATCCATGTCATCCTTTACCAATACGCCAAAACCTTCTTTCAAATTCCTTAATATGTGGACTCTCCATACTGATTTTTTTTAAACAGTATAAATCAAATGGAAATAGAATATATTTGGCCATCCTATAACTGTATTTTGGTCAAAGCTTAAAAGACTAAAATAAAGATTAAAACTATGGAGCATAGAAGTCTTTGATAATATATTTTACAGTATTACCCAAGCTGAAGATGATGTCAAATATGTTGAATCATGCTTTGAATAATATAAAAGTATGGATGATAAAATAAAATTATCTAAAGCTAGAGAAACTCATATCAACTTATTAGCCAGAGAAAAACCATTATGGGAACAAAAAAAATGCTTCTAACTGGTTCAAAAATGGTGATCGTACTACTACTTACTTTTGTAATTATGTTAAAAAGTGACAAAATAAAAATAGAATTCATGGTATAAGGATTAATGGTTCATGGGTTGAAGATGAATCCTTACTAAGGGACTCTATTGTAAAGCACTTTAAGGCTCTTCTATCATGTCAATCTAGTACTTTTAACATTGATAGTCTACATGACATTATCCATGAGCTTATAACTTCCCAATATAACCAAACACTTCTAGCTATACCCACTGTTTAGTAAATATTGAACTTAATCAACACACTGATTCCAAACAGTGTGGCTGGACTTGATGGATTCAACTCCAAATTCTACCAATTTGTTTGGTCAATTATACACAAAGACTTGTGTGAAGCTGGCATTGCCTACTTCAATGGTCACACTGCTATATATGATACATAAATATGCTTATTACCAAAGATAGATTATCCTAAAACTTGGGAAGATTTCAGGCATATAAGCTTCCATATAGTATTCAATAGAATTCTGTCAAAAATCATAAACCAAAAGCTTGACAACTTACTTCATAAGATAATCTCAGAGGAGCAGGATGGCATCGTTAAGAGCAGAAACATCCATGAAAATATACATCCATGAAAATATAAATCCATGAAAATGTACTAATTACTCATGAACTAACTCATGACATTCGTAAGAAAACCAGATGATAAAATATAATTTTAAAACTGGATATGGCTAAAGCCTTTAACAAAAAATATCATTTAACTTTATTTTCACTGTAATGAAATTATTTGACTTCAGCATTCAATTCATAGAATTAATTAAAAAATTATTAGCCTCAATTAACTTTTAAGTAATAATCAATGGTACCGTACACGGTGATGAGGGCGGAATTCGCGGATTTAAGTCGTATTAAAAACACAATAGATAATATCTGATGTAGCTAATAGAGCGTTCTGAGTTCTTCGAGGACCAATGTGCAAAGATAAAAGTAGTTGAGGGGCCTCATTGATATGTGATGAATGGCCCACTAAGAGCTTAAATGGGTCCGCCTTATTTTAGTATAAAAGGGTGACCCACTTGCCTGAAAAAGGGGATTGAATATTATTTTTACGAATCTACCTTTATCTCTCTACACTTTCTCTCTCTAGTCACATCTGGCACAAGATCCTAAATATATTCCCCAAATAACTATTGACTTATCATTGGCGCCGTCTGTGGGAACAGTGATACCGAAAATGAATCTTTTTTTCTTTGAAAATCACATTCTTCGGGATGAACAACGAAGCGGCAATAGAGAGGGACGGTAGAGAAGTCGTCTGAGCCGTCTCTGGTTCGGAAGACGCGGGAGTCCCCGGCCGGGAATGGCGCGACCTGGGACGGGACAAGCGGTCAACTTTGATAATGACCCGAAAGCAACTCCTCGAGGACATTGCTCGGTTGAAAGAAGAAAGGGAGCGGGCATTGGGCGAGAAGAGAGCCCGGGAAGGAAATGGCAAAGAGCCCATCCTGGAGGATCGGGGGGCAGCTAGCCAGGGCATCGATCCACGCGTAGAGGCCCGACCTGTTAGGTACTACAGGGATTCTCTCCCCGACGACGAAGAAGCTGCTAGGACTCGTCGGAACCCTGAGGACCATCGGGACATGACATCAGACTACCCCTCAGGCGACTCGGCGGGCGAAGAATACCTACGGAGGGAAAGAGTTCAACGAACGCAAAAGAATCGATCCCGACGCCTTCGAAGATCCAGGGCAGACCCTCTGCAATATAAGAAGGGCGGTGCCGATAAGCTGACCCCAGTGTCCTTTGAAAAAGAAGACATGCACACCGCCAGTCGCGGAGATCGGGAAATACTGCCACCAGTTCTGTGGCAACCATCGAATAACCAGAACCATGGTTACAGAACCAGTAGCCAATTTATCAGCCCCGGAGTCGAGGGGCTCTATGGAATTAGGACCGAGGGTCTTGGGGGAGGAGCATGCGAACTCGGAGTCAACTGGAGGGCCTCCCCTTTGTCCGATGAAATATTAGCGGGACAACTCCCAAGGAGATTTGACATCTCTAAGCTAGAAAAGTACGAAGGTAAAAAGGACCCGGATAACCATATGGAGGCTTTCAAAAACTTCATGTTAAGCTTCGACAACGATGACAAACTCCTGTGTAGAGCTTTTTCTATGACTTTCAAGGACAGGGCTTCTAAGTGGTACAACCGTTTGCCGCAGGGTTGCATTCGGAACTTCGGAACTTTTTGGACGATATTCAGGCAACACTTCGTGGGAAGTAAGAGTTTCCGCGCCAATGGAGATACTATCATGAATTGCAGGCAGAAGCTTGGAGAGAGTCTCAGAGAGTACACCAGGCGGTTCATCGATGCAAAAACCGACCTGGACCATTGCGAAGAGAATGTGGCTCTAACGGCGTTTCGCTTAGGACTACTTCCGGGGCCGATGAAGCAAGCCGTGACAAAGAAGCAGGCGTTCACCTTTTCCGCGCTTCTGGCACAGATAGAGAAGCAGATATTAATCGAAGAGACAAAAGCGTCTGAGTTGGAAGCGTAGATCCAGCAAAGTGCGCAAGCGTCGGTCGTGATAAGGCAGGGTTCCCGACCAGATTATGCCAGGACGGCCCAGCTAGTTAGCACGATTCGCCCAAGCCCACCTGTGTCGACCAAACCTCCGACCCCGTCCGGTCTGAAACCAAAACAAGCTGGACTAACAGTTTCTAGACCCATGTCCAACAAATGGACACGACCTGCCTACTTCGCGGATCTCACTGAGTGTGTGTCATCGATCTACGAAAAAACCAAGAAGAGCGGGATATACCGAAGACCTTTTCCTATCCCGATGCCCCGGGAGCAAAGGAATAACCGTTATTGCCGCTACCATGAAGACGTCGGGCATGACACGAAGGATTGCATAGCCTTGAAGAAGGAAATACAGATGCTCATAGAACATGGGAACATGTTGGAATATGTAAAGAAGGCACAGCAAGGCGCGACCTCGAAAGAAGTAGTAATCGTTCCGAAACCAGAGACAACCATGGCCATTTCGGAGGTGACCGACCACTTCGACGTTTCGGTTGAATACCTCGATCCCGAAGCAAATCGCAACATCATCGGGGTCATTGAGGAGGAGGCAGAAGAGGGCGTCGGTAGCGTGCGTGGTCTATGCGAATTTTTTGAGTCATTAACTATCTTCGGGGGAGATTCTATGGCGGGAGTCACGCACTCGTCCAGGAAAAGGCACATAGTCAATATAACCACTCAACTTGAGACCCGAACTTGCTTCAAAAACAGAGGTGTCCCTTCCCCGATCCTGCATTTCGACGATGACGACATGAGGGACATAGCCGGACCGCATGAGGATGCCATTGTGATCGGGGAAAGAATCGCGGGAGATGAGGTTCTGCGCATCTTGATAGATACCGGGAGTTCGGCCAATATCATTTTCGCGTCCACCTTTGCCAAATTCAGAACACGGCCAGTGATCGCGCGATCCGACCGAACCATCGTCGGGTTTACGGGGTCAGCAGCCGACGTTATAGGAGAGTTCGAGGGCGTGGTCCAGTTGGGTCGCGGTCCATTTAAAAAGGAGGTCACAGTTTTGTTTGTGGTAGTGGACGCACCGGCCTCACACAACGCCATTCTTGTCCGGTCTTGGATATCACGCATGCATGCTGTGACGTCTACAATTCATCAATGTGTAAAGTACGTGGTTGGGAACAACGTGGGAGTGGTCCGGAGCAGCCAGAAAGCGGCGCGGGAATGTTACCGAGCTGCGTTGGCACCAAAGAAAGACCAAGGATGTTTCCAGCTCAAAAAAGCAATTAAGGGGGACCCCCCCCCCCGGGATCACAACCAGTGGATGACCCCCGGGAGGCCCCAAGCCTTTTGACAACAGACGAAGAATGTGAGCTGCATCACTTCGCAGCAGGAAAATATCTGCGGGTCGGGGTAAACCTTTTGCCGGCCCTAAGGGAACAGCTATTGATCCTCCTCCGGGAAAACCTAGACTTGTTTGCATGGTGTTCGGGGGATGTCACGGGGGTACCAGAATCTTTCGCGATTCATAAGTTGACCATCAACAGGAATGTCAGACCAATCGTTCAAAAGCGTCGGGCTTTTTCCCCCGAAAAGGCAGATGTAATTCTGCGAGAAGTTGAGAGGATGACCAGCATCGGGCATATCGAGGAAGCGAAATACCCTTTATGGATTTCTAACCCCGTTCTAGTCAAAAAGAAGAGCGGGAAGTGGAGGATGTGCGTAGACTTTACCGATCTTAATCGGGCATGCCCGAAGGACCCTTTCCCGATGCCGAGGATCGACCAGTTGGTAGATTCGACGTCGGGTAACAAACTACTGTCATTTATGGACGCCTATGCCGGTTACAATCAAATTAAGCTACACTCCGCGGACCAGGAAAATACCACATTTATTACAGGTCGGGGACTATACTGCTACAAAGTGATGCCCTTCGGGCTGAAGAATGCCGGCGCAACATACCAAAGACTAGTCAACAGGACGTTCGAAGGTCAGATCGGGAGAAATATGGAGGTTTACATTGATGATATGTTGGTCAAAAGTGGGACCGATGTGGCCCACCTTGCCGATCTCAGGGAAACCTTTGAGAGCTTACGAAGGATAAACCTTAAACTAAACCCGGAAAAATGCTCATTTGGGGTCCGATCAGGTAAGTTCTTGGGATTCCTCGTCAGTGAAAAAGGGATCGAAGCCGACCCTATCCAGCTCCGAGCTCTAGCCGACATGACTCCCCCCCGAAGTGTCAAAGAAATCCAGATCCTGACCGGGCGTCTGGCCGCCCTAAATCGATTCATTTCTCGATCGTCTGATAAGTGCGCTCCGTTTTTTCAGGTCTTGCGACAAGCGAAATTTTTTGTTGGACTCCCGAATGTAACGAGGCGTTTTTAGGGATCAAAGAATACCTATCGTCCACGAACCGCCTCACCAAGCCTACTAGGGGCGAGACGTTCTTCCTCTACATCGCGGTCACAGACTATGCGGTCAGCGCAGCTCTAATCAGCGAATCAGGGCCGGCCCCAACAGCGGTATACTTTGTGAGCAAAAGCTTGCTGGACGCCGAAACTCGGTACCTAAAATTGGAGAAAATGGTGTTGGCCCTAGTAACAGCAGCGCGAAAAATGCGCCCGTACTTCCAAGCTCACCCTATCATCGTCCGCACGTCATTTCCACTCAAATATGTTTTTCAACGACCAGACATGTCTGGGAGGATATCCAAGTGGTCGGTAGAACTAGGGGACTTCGACATCGAGTTTGAACCCCGAACAGCAATCAAAGGCCAGGTCTTGGCCGATTTTTTAGTCGAGTTCCACTCAGAACGACCCGAGCAGGAGATGCCTTCACAAGAAACAGCGAAGGGCGAATGGACCGTCCGTACAGATGGGGGGGCGAACGTTAGTGGTTGTGGAGCCGGGATACAAATCGTAACTCCATCGGGCGTGAGCATGCTCCAGGCCATCCGTTTTGGTTTTCATACTTCAAACAACGAAGCGGAATATGAGGCTGCTTTGGCAGGGTTACGGTTGGCACAGGTGTGCAGGGCAAGACAAGTACGCCTCATAAGCGACTCCCAACTTGTGATAAACCAAGCCTCGGGGAGTGCGGAGGCTCGGAAGGAACATCTGGTACAATACCTAGCGGCACTAAGAATTTTGGCTGCTTCTTTTGACAAAATTACCTATGAACATGTCCCAAGAAATGAAAATACAACAACGGATTCCTTGGCAACGATTTCCTGCTCTAGTAGTTATCCATGGGTGCTAGAGCAAGAGAGCCCGTCCATTGTCAAACGTCATGAGTTGGACAACCGACCTGAAATCGCATGCCAGATCTCTTCGGTCGTAACCTCAGATTGGCGGCGGGGTATTATCTCTTTTCTGGCTGAGGGCCGGCTCCCCGACGACACCGCCTCGGCACGAAAATTGCGCAACAAAGCACGAGGCTACGTCCTGGTGGGGGATGTACTTTACAAGAAATCTTTTAGCCGACCTCTCATTCGTTGTTTAAGTTTCCACGAATCTCAAGTAATTGTGTCCGAACTACATGATGGTGAGGGCGCGGCCCACTGTGGGTACAAGGCTCTGATTAGGAGAATTTTTCTCGCGGGATTCTATTGGCCGACCATAACGGCAGACGCACGACTCATAGTAAAAACCTGTGATACATGTCAACGGTTCGGGAACGCCATCAACATACCTGCATTGCCCCTAGAATCCATATCCGTAGGGCTGCCCTTTGACCGATGGGGCATCGACCTCGTCGGACCATTACCAATGGCATCGGGAGGAAGGCAGACGATTGTCGTGGCGGTAGATTACTTCTCCAAGTGGGTTGAAGCCGAACCTTTATCTGCCACCAAGACCAAAGATATCGTCAAATTCATCTGGGATAACATATGTTGCCGGTTCGGGGTGCCGCAGAGGCTAACTATGGATAACGGGCCACAGTTTGATAGTGCAGAGATGAAAGCGTTTTGCACCGCTCATAACATCAGACAGTGTTTCTCTGCTCCTTTCCATCCTCAAGCCAATGGACAGGTCGAAGTAACAAACAGAACCATTCTGGATGGCCTTAGAAAGAACCTCGAGGGAAAGGCCGGAAAATGGCCTGACTACTTACAAGAAGTGTTATGGGCTTACCGAACCACACCCCGCACGGCTACCCAAGAGTCACCTTATGCTCTGGTATATGGAATGGACGCGGTCACCCCCGCGGAATCTATCTTTCCTTCTTTCAGGGTCGGAACTTATCAGGAGGAGACGAATGACGACAATCGGCGCCTCGAGCTCGACCTCATAGAAGAAAAGCGCCATCGTGCCCATTTAAACTCTTTGCATTACCAGACCCTAATGAGAAGTCGATACGCATCTAAAGTCCACCGTCGGGAGTTTAAGGTCGGAGACAAGGTTCTACGACGGGTTTTCCTTCACACAAAAGACAAGAGCCTCGGAAAGCTCGCCCCGAATTGGGAAGGACCCTACGAAATTGTCGAAAAAATCAAGAGCGGGACGTACCGGCTGCAGAATAGGCTCGGACACCTTTTAAGGCTACCCTGGAATATCGAACACTTGAAGTTGTATCTAGAATAAATTTGTATTTCACGTTGTATTTCACATTGTATTCCACTTGGTTTAAATTTGTAAACGGTCGGGGATGCACTCTTTCCTACCTCGGTGGCGCGAGGAGGTTTTAACGAGGCATCAGCAAAACCCGACCCCCGAATATATTAATCAAAGAGTCTTTTGCCTTCCAAAATATTAAATCGTTGCGACTTTGGACAGCTGACGAGCTGGACGTCGTCCGTTTCTATTAATATCAATGGATCTACATTTTAGTTTTCCCGACCCTCTGGAAAAACTTTCGATGACAAATCGATCTACAGAACCTTAAATGGGTTTTTCGGTTTTACCGATCTACATTTTAGTTTTCCCGACCCTCTGGAAAAACTTTCGATGACAAATCGATCTACAGAACCTTAAATGGGTTTTTCGGTTTTACCGATCTACATTTTAGTTTTCCCGACCCTCTGGAAAAACTTTCGATGACAAATCGATCTACAGAGCCTTAAATGGGTTCTTCGGTTTTACCGATCTACATTTTGGTTTTCCCGACCCTCTGGAAAAACTTTCGATGACAAATCGATCTACAGAACCTTTAAATAGGTTTTTCGGTATTACCGATCCACACCTGTTTTTTAACTGAAAAATAGAAAATTTACCAAGCAAGGGTTTACGATGTACGAAAAAATATACCCAGCAAATTCAATATATAGTCACAGGGGGCCCCATGACCCCCAAAAAAGAGTTAAAATGGTTCAACAAAAACAACAGAGGAGCCTACGGCCCCCGAAGAGTTACAAATTTTTTTTAAAAAAAAAGGCGGAACGGTATCACTGGTCCCCGTCTTCATCCCCATCCTCATCCTCGTTCTCTTCATCCTCGTCAGCGTCATCGGATTCCCCGCAATCGACTCCCTCAGACCGGTCTTTCTCCGGTACGTCGAACCACATCGATCCAAGGCGAAGGTCTGGGAAGCGGTTGTGGAGTGACAGCACGTATGCGGCTTTGGCATCCGCAGTCTCCTTGTCCGACCACTGCCTACACCGGTTGATGTAAGCAACGTTTGAGGATTTAAACTTTTGGACCTCCAGTGCCAAAGCTGTGGCACGGTCTTCCGCGGCTTTCCTCGCCGTCTCCGAAACATTCACCGCGTCCTCCGCGGTTTTCTTTGCCGTCTCCATCACCTGCGTCGCCTCCTCCGCAGCCGTTTTCGCTTCGGTAGCAAGACGTTCAGCTTCAACAACCCGACCCTCCGCCAACGCCTGGGCCACCTTGGCAGTTTCCACCTCCGCAGTAAGACTGGCAATCTTTGTCTCCGCCAAGGCTAACTTTTGGCTAAGCTCTTTTGCCCGACGCTCTTTCATGGCTACCGGTACAAGCAAATTATATAGCGATAAAGCTAGACCATCAGTGCTCCGAAGAGGAAAAGGGTGCGGGCTGCCAAGCATCGTCAACACCGGGAATTTGGGGCCACTTGACGAGGAGGCGTCTGGGTTTGAAGCCTCGGGGGGCTCAGCATCGTCTGGAATCAACACAATGTCATCCCTTGGAGGATATCCGACGTCACCAACTTGATCCAGAAGTTTAGGACCTGAAGCACCTGCCCCCGCGCTGGCAACTGCCAGACCCTCTCTCGCAGTTTTGGATTTCTTCAACTTGGATCCCCCCGTTTCCGCACGGTTTTTCCTTTTTTGCACCACGGCCGGATTATGACTTGCGTCCAGTCGTCCTGCCTCGGGCGCTGCTATCCTGATCGGTTCACCTACCGCCTCGGCTCCGGCCTCCTGTACCCCCCCGTCGTCCTCTGACCTTGGACGCTTACTGGGCGCCTTGTTGCGTTTGGGCAGGTACAGTATGAACCCAGGACGCCTGGTTCGAGCAAGCACGTCGTCCAGGCTCGGAGGCTCCCGCAGCTGTTCGATGGTAAGAGCCTCGGTTGAGCAACGCCAGAGGTTGCTCATGAACAAGTTCTTATCCATGAAGGTGCGGTGCATGCCCCGACCCCAGTGTCTTCGGGAGTAGCTTTTCAGCACCTCGAAAGTGGCCTTCGCAGCTTTCGAATAGTCCTTCTTCACCCCCTGCAGCTAGTCTTTCGACACTACGCAAAGGGTCGGTAAATAAAGGCATATATAAAAAAAAATGGGGGAGGGTAGTACCATCATGGACCCAGGTCCGCAGCAGCTGCCTCGGGTTCTCCGAAGAGTATGGAAGACCGTTCTCCCAACACCCGCTCAGAAATACGAACCGATGCTTCCACCCTTTGTCCCCTTCCAAGAAATCGTTGACAATTTTCCACTTGTTTCCAAGAGAAGAGTAGAAGAATGGGGATTTCAGGGATTTGGACAGACCCGACATGGCAATGTACTCCTCCATCGGCATGACCCGACCTGAAAGGCGGGAAGCCATGACACAGGACATTAGGGTATACCAAGCGTTCGGCGTCAGTTGCGACGGACAGATTTGGAGGGTGCGGAAATAGAGCGCAATCTCAGGGTCAAAGGGGAAGCGCAACCCCCAGTTGAACAGTTCGGTAAAGACAACAATCTCCCTGGGTCTGACGTGAACAGGGGTCTCCCCGGGAAGCGGGAATCGAACGTTGACACACTCGGGAATTCCCCAGCGGATCAGCATTTCCCTATGGTCGGACTCAGGGAAATATAGGTACTTCCCTTGGAAAAGAGAAACCACGTCTTTTGTTAGAAGCCAGCTGAAATACTTGGTGGTGATGGCTGCCGCGACTGCTTCGGGCAAGGGGTCATCTGGGGAGTTAGCTGCGTGGCCAGCAGCAGCGACGCAGACTTCTGCGGGAGCAACGTCGACTTCCGACTCTCCGGTTTCTTGGGTCGGAACTTGATTAGAGCTTCGGGCGTTAGCAGCATCTGGTTCTGATGGTCTGACCCGAGAAGTAGAAGCATCGGCAGCATCGCTCGCCATGGCCCTATGAGCCGCTTCCGCCTGCTCGGGAGTTAGCTGAAGTTTGGGCAAACCTAAAAAGGTGACCGCAGTGTTAGTACCGGTCCGATACACTCGAATCGAGGGCGTAAGTTGAACCATTTCAGGATCATTACCTCCTGCGGGGGACTTAGAGGGACTGTCTTCTCCCATTATCAATAATTTGGATTGGCGAGCACGTCGGGGAGCGTTTGAGTTGACGGGCAATAGGGTCGGACTTCTCGACCCAACAACCGGGGAAAGAGAAGAACTTCCACTAGATGATAGGACAACGGTTTCTGGGGAAAGACTAGCCTCGGGATATGGAGAAATCGAAGGGTCGGATACAAGGAAAGATTCTGCCGGGATAGGGATGGCGAGAACGGGATCGTGAGGAGGCGGAGCGGGAACAAAAGGTTTGGAGTTAGACCCCCAGATCAGACCAGCACGTCGGTATTCTTCTGCTCGGTCTCCGATGCTGGACCACTCTTCAAAACTCCACTCGGGTTTTCTTTTCTTCTTGGTTGGTTTTTTCGTCGGAGGTCCGGGTTTCATACAACAAACATGCCAAAATAAAGAAGGGTCGGACAAACTCTCTTTCCCTCTCTAGAAATGGTCTGACAGCGTTTTCTCTCTCTAAAATGCCTCTGAGAGACACTGAGGACCTTGGGGTATTTATAGGCAAGATGGAGAGATCGGGGGATACCAATCGACGAAAGCGCAGCGGGAAGACGAAGAGTCTCCCTAGGAACCTAGTCTGACAGAGAGGTGACCCGTCAGCTAATGACACGTACTGATCACTGACTGACAAGGGCTGACCTAAGCTGTTCATCACGAGCCCACCTTCGATATGGGCCGTCACGACCACGATCGGTAAGAGAGACAGGTCCATCACAGGAGGCCTGGGTTGAGGACCACATCAGAACGAAAAGAGGAGGCGCGGGAACGTGACCGATGAAGAAGCCTCGAGCGTCGGGAGAGCGAAACTGACAGAACCTGAAGATTAAATGAAGACCGGACAATTAATGATGGATCGTTAACAAGTCTCCGCTCATGAAACTCCCGAAGACTAGGGGGCTACTGATGAGGGCGGAATTCGCGGATTTAAGTCGTAGGGGTAAAAACACAATAGATAATATCTGATGTAGCTAATAGAGCGTTCTGAGTTCTTCGAGGACCAATGTGCAAAGATAAAAGTAGTTGAGGGGCCTCATTGATATGTGATGAATGGCCCACTAAGAGCTTAAATGGGTCCGCCTTATTTTAGTATAAAAGGGTGACCCACTTGCCTGAAAAAGGGGATTGAATATTATTTTTACGAATCTACCTTTATCTCTCTACACTTTCTCTCTCTAGTCACATCTGGCACAAGATCCTAAATATATTCCCCAAATAACTATTGACTCATCACACGGCTACTTCAATTCTCTCAATGATGTAAGGCAGGATGACACTCTATCACCCAGCATTTTGATCATCGCAGAAGAATATCTCTTAAGAGGTATCAAAAAGCTATTTTATGATAATAATACTGTGAAATATCACTCAGGAAGCCCCATCAATATTCCATGTCTTGCATTTGCAAATGATATCATCATCTTTATGAATGATTTATTAAATAATATAAAGAAACTTTTTTGTGTTTTTACCACTATCAAAATGTCTATGGATAGCTAATAAACAAACAAAAAAAACTTTATCTCACATACTAATATGGCCAGAAACATGACTAAAACTATTGAAACCACATATGCTTTCAAATATAGCTACTTACCTTTAAAATATCTGGGAATTATAGTTCATCCAAGTAACAAGTTATGTTACTTTGATGAATTGGTTAAAAAAATAAGGTACAAAATTCTGAAGTGGGATAGTAAAACATTATTCATTGATGGTAAAGTGATTTTAATTCAATCAGTCTCACTTATTATTCCTATATAGTATACCCAAAGTTACTTCCTTCCCAACATAGTAATAACTATAATCAATAGTTTACTCATTAAGTTTTTTGGGAACTAAATAAAACACTAAAACCCCTAATGTGGTTTAAATGGTCTAATTTTTGTAAACCATTTGAGGAGGAATGCCTTAACGTAAGAAAGATAAAAGATATACAAAACTCATTTTCTTGTAAACTTTGGCTGAATTTCAGAGAGCACAAAATTCTATGGTCTAAACTCATGCAATCAATCTATTGTCCATTGATCAACCCACTTCGAACTCAAGCCAAAGTAAAAGTATCTAAAACATAGAAAATACTAATCAATATTAGAGACACTGCTGAAAATTTTATATTTTAGAATGTTGGTAAAGGCAATATTAAATTCTAGCTTGAAAGATGGAGCCACACTTCTCCATTAATCACTCTTTCAAATAATGAAAATAAAGTTTGGTACAAAGTAGAGAAGATTCTTGATTTTTGGCAAAATGGTTCTTAAAATCTTTCCAAACTTCAGGACAAGGTTCTTCCATCTGATATTGACATAATAATGAAATTTAATATATATAAAGACAATAGAGATATTATCCTATGGAATGTCTCTCCTGATGGTTGCTTCACTATTAAAGATATTTGGAATAACATTAGAGAAAAGGGGACATAAATCAATATTATACAAGAAAATATGGAATAACGCAAATCTAAAGAAGTATTCATTCACTCTTTGTAGATTCCTTAAAGGATTAATATCTGTGAACACAGTCTTACAAAATAAAATTTTCACTTTGGCTTATAAATGTCAAAACTGTAATAACAATGAATCTATAAACCATTTGTTTGTCTCTTGTAACATTATGTGCGAAGTACATTGTAAGTCTATTTGATATTCTAATTGGCAAGTATATGTTTCTCAATCATATAATTAGTTGTTGGTTTCTGTCAACCAATAAAAATATACATATAAGAACGATATTACCCCCAATAATCTGTTGAGCTATCTGGTTAGCTAAAAACAACTCAAAATACAATGATAAAATCATCTGTCCCAATATTATAGTAGACAAAATTTTGTATATGATTTCCAAACTTGATTGCTCTAACTTAATTAAAAATAAATTATAGTATGGAGATCTAAAAGCAGCCCATGATCTAGGTTATTTCCATCATCTCTCTAATACTAAGAAGGTCACAACTGTCAAATGGAACATTCAATCTAGCAATAGATTGAAACTCAATTGTGATGAAGCTTGTTTAACTAATGGTGAATCAAGTGGAGGTATTATCATTCAAAATAACAAAGGAGAATTGTTGAACCCAATTGGCAGATTGTATGAAACAATTTCCTCTTATAGCTGAAGTAAAGCTCTTCTAAATGGTTCCCTCCTATGTAAAAACAAAGGCTTCAAACTTTTACATAAAGAATTAGTCATTGATTCTGCTTGAAATTCTTAGCAATGGTAAGGCTCCATTGTATGTTAAACCAATCATCAATTGTTTTAGAAACTTAATAAAATCATCAATGAATATCGTGTATATATAACAATCATGTATATATATATATAGTAGAATTACACTGCTGATTGAGTTGCAAAATGAGTCGTTAAATGTAAAACAAATTGTGACTTTACAATATATCAAACCTCATCTCCTCTAAGAGTTATCATATTACTTGAAAATGTTAATGTTGGTTATGTGAGACTTGATAATTGATTGAATTGCAACCTATATAGGCTTCAATCTCCAAAATTATAATTCATATGTACTTAAATATCTTCTATTATTATTATTATTATTATTATTATTATTATTATTATTATTATTATTATTATTATTATTATTCAATTTAAAACTAAATAGCACCGGACTTCTTTGTTACAAAAGATCTTTAAGTTTTGCAGGTTTAAAACTGCTTAATCAATTCGTGGTTGCTGATAACTATGTTAGATTTTTATAAAAAATTCTAGTGATTAGATAAACCAGTGAAGTACCCTACAAACTTCAAGATCCCACGTTCCAAAAAAAACCACTTGTAATATTTTAGAAACTCAAGCAAACAACTTTAGCTCGTATTTGTTTTTTACAATATTTTATTTTGGGCCGAATAAATAGCCTAATATTTGTAACTATCAAACTCCAATTTTTTTTTTGTCAATATTAAATTCTTTTGCTTGAAAGAAATATGAATACCTGACTTCAAAATATTATGTTATATATTTTATAAATACTTCAAAGATATTCAAACACTAAAATTATAATTTAGTATTTAAAATTTATATATAATTATATCAAATATTATTTTTAAAATATATATTTTTTTGTGTAAAAGATTTTGAATAAAAATATATTCCGTCCTATAAATAGTTTAATGATTACTTACATATTTATATATTTATTTTATAAATTAGATAATATATATTATTGTCTAGGTATAATTAAAATTATCCTGAAATGTTTTATAATACGATGACATTTAAAAAGAATTAATTGATATTTATAATTGAAGAAAAAGAAGAAGAATACTTTTAAGTTGAATTATGAGAAACAAAATGTCTATGGAACAATATGATTTTTTTTTTGGCTAGAACTCAAATAAATTTATAATTTTATTTTATATTCGTTGACTTAAATTTTCTTTGGTGTTAATTTTACATCATTAATTTCGTCGTCTTAATTCTTATAATTTATTTAAAAAATTTAAAAGTTTATTTAAAAGAAAATCTTATAAACTTTAGAATCAAACTCAAAGCTTAAATTACAAATAATTGTAATGGACTTTAATTTATAGATTTTTTACCATTATCAATACAAATGATTTAAAAACCTTATAACTTTTCAAACCAACCTTATTACCATCCTGACTAAAATTAACCAAATTTCTTTGAATAATAGTATATCAAAACGCATGGTTCAAAGTTTATAAAAGTTGTTTATTTTTATCAATTATATGTCATATAATTCTGTTATAATTACATTGTTTTAATATAAAAAATGATTTATAAAGGAATTTTTTTTTATGTTTTATCGTTTTATTTTTTACTCACTTTTTACTCATCTAATTTACATTCAAAATCCGAAATATGTGGAGGAGTATTTATACATCTATATCAGTTGTCAAAGAGAAAAAGTTGATAGGGTGGAGAAAATAATTGATATATTGAATCAAAATTACTAATACATATGGACTAGTTATAAATATTTCAAAATATTATTGACGTTAATGAAATTACATATCAATTATATACTAACTATTAATTAATTATATTGGATTATGTTTTTAGAAAGGTTAACATCGAATTTAATTAAAATATACTAATAATTTTAGGGATTATAATAATAGTAAAAATACAAAACCAACTATAATTATGTATAGTCAAATACAATTAAAATATAACCAAAATAATATAAAAGTCAATAAGATATAGTCAATATTTATATATTAATTATTTTATTTTTTGAATTATAGTTATTTAATGGTGAATTAGAATTTTTATAGTCATTTATATTTTTATTTATTTATTATCTCGTATTGAAAAATACCGTATTTATCATAAGTGGTAGAACATATTTTATATTAAAAATATGGGTTATTTTCATTATAATACCAATATAAGTTTTTAATCTAATTTTAGTCCATCGTAAAATGTCTATTTTTATTTATGGTCTAAAAAAATCTTTTAAGTCATTTTAATACCAAACATTTCAAAAACACCTAGTTTACCCTTACTGCTTAGAATATAAGTTTTGTATCATAATCCAGTAACTTCTAACAGAATATAAATTTTTTTGTAAAGTTTGTATCTTTTGATTTATAATTCTAAAAATAAAACCAAAAGCACCGATGTGTTTATATTTACGAGACAAATCAAACAAATGATCTATATGATATGTTTTGAACAAAAAATTAAAACTGCTAAAAAACAAAAAAAAAATAAAACTGTTATATGAGTTCAAAAATAGAAATAATTTTTGTTTAACCATTCCAAAAAGCCTCATACTAGACAATGTTTTTGTTTAATTGCAATTGAATTTATAAAATTAGGTTAAATTGTTCTTGCATGACTTGCAAAATCAGACCTAACTGAACTTGAACTTGCAAATTAAACTTCATAAAAATTAGATTAACTTAGAATGTTAAATATAAGATGGAACATATTGTGATTCATAACGAATCATAAACCTTTGATTGTCCCTTAATTATCTAAATATCGTATTTTATTTATACAGATATATATTTATTAAATATATTTTGTGATTTACAATGATCGTAAACCCTTGATCGTCCCTAATCACTTCACGCATCAAAAAAATTTAAATAGAAAATGCGAGACTTACAATTCTGCATCTTAAAACCTTTACAAAGGTAGCAGTGTAGAGGGAGAAATCAGAGAGAGCACATAGAAAAGAGAGAATAGAGCTTTATAAAAAACTTAAGCGGCTTATTTTTGTTGTCTGTTTGCTTAGTCTGAATTACGGTTTATATATTCATTTTGTCCAACTTTTGTTTTTATTCTTCACCTAAATTAACCATTATTTGGCTAAAAGGCCCAATACTTAAATGCTGGACTAATGGATCATCATTCACAATTCATAGTAAGGCCGCTGGACTAATGGATCATCATTCACAATTCATATTAAGGCCGCTGGACTATTGGATCATCATTCACAATTCATATTAAGGCCGCTGGACTATTGGATCATCATTCACAATTCATATTAAGGCCGCTGGACTAATGGATCATCATTCACAATTCATATTGAGGCCGCTGGACTAATGGATCATCTTTCACAATTCATATTAAGGCCGCTAGCATACACACTTAAATACTTCTACTAAACCAACAATTGATTATTATTATCGGTATGTCTAATTTATGTACTTATTACATTAATCAATTGAACTTGTAACAATAAGTTCAAATTTTCGGTATTTCGATTGAAATCTCAGTATTTAACATGATGAGACATTCCAAATCCACGATTTCTTTACAACTATCTCATTGATTTTTTATATAATTTATATATATATATATATATATATAACATTCCAAATAAATATTTTTAATTTTATTTTTATGAATATTTTAAAATTCAAATTATATTTTTTTGCTAATGGAAAATTCACTCTATGTTTCTATTAGCGAAAATGAAAATCGTGTTTATTTTCAGTCTCGTAAAAATATGACACAAAATATGTTTATTTTAATAGTCGGTGGCTTTTTAGTTAGTTTGTTTTTTCTTTTTTCACGTGTATCGGATTTTCAAAAACCGAAATTATTTTGAAGAGATCTATCATATAATGATGCCAGTGGAGATCTTTTAAAATAGTTAGTTCTTTAGCTGTACTTCTTCTATTTCTCGTGATCTTCAAAATCTGAAATGATTTTGATGAAAGTTGTCACATAATAATACCTGTAAAGATTTTTTTAAAACAGTAGTCTTTTAACCTTTTTGTTTCTTCCGTAAATCGTTTCAAAATTTAAAGTTGTTTTAATGAACTGTCATGCCATACCGTAATACCTGTGAAGATCTTTAACGAAACTCGCTTTTTAGCTGTTTTTTCTTTTTTCACGCGGACCAAACTGTCAAGATTTAAAATTATTTTAATAAAAACTATAGGATAATAATTAGAATAAAATTCATTTCTATAGTTTAAATTGTAAATAAAAACTTGAACATATATCCATAATTTTTTTTATAATTTTATCACCGTACTAAAAATTTGTAATATAATTAGTCCAGTTAGACAATAGAAAAAAACAATCCTAATAAACATTTTGTAGTCCTAAAAGAAATTCATATACATTTAGCAAATTAAAATTTAATATTGTATATTAAAAAATTGGAGGACCGATTTTAAAAATATAAACAATACGGGTAAAATATCTTACGTTTCTAAATTGATGTATTAAATATTAAAAATATAATATTTACAGGGACTGATAAAGATGAAAGCCGAAAAAAAGGTATGTCTGAAAAAAACATGTCTTTTAGAAAATACTATATAAGATGGAGTAGACTGTGTTTATTATTCCACCCTTCGTTTTTGCAGTTACCACAAATATTCTTTTATTTAAACTTGATTATCATCTCTCTTCCTCGATTCTCTCTCTACAAACTTGTTGATTGTCCAACTCTCATGCTAGTAGATGATCCAAGTACTTACATCCTATCTCCATTTCTAAATTCTAGGGTTTTGCTCTTTGAATTCTAACGTTTTGTTCTGTATACAATCGACGGACAGCTTAAAGGTGTGTTTCTCTAATCTTAACTCTTTTGGCAGCTCTCTGTCAGAATAATCGAATGAAGCTTAGTTATTGATTCAAGTTTTTCTTTTGAATGTCGTTTTTTTCTTGCTTGGATTAGCTGATTTGACCGGAAATTTTGATCAGGTAAAGTGAATTGGTAGTAATCGGGTTATTATTGTGCTGGTTTCAGTTTTTGTGGGTTTTAGGTTGAGTTTGAATTTCTGATTAGGGTTTAATGTGTCGATAGTGGTTATGTGTGCTAGTTACGATACTTTCTTTTAGGCGTCAATGGTGATACAATATTTTTTTTTTTTTTTATTTGGTGTGTGTATGTGAAGAGAAACTTATCATAGGTGGTGTTTATTGAGTGTGCTGTTTAGGGTTGGGTTTGAGGATGACTGATATTCACCCGTTTCAACAAAAAGAAGAGTCCACCAATGATAGGGAATTGGAGGGAGGAATGGATGAGTTGACGCATGGGAACATGGATGATTGTATGTCATTCACCTCGTACAGCTCGACCCAGAATCCAAATGAGGAGGAAGAAGAGGGTGATCGGCTTATTAGGAGGAGAAGGCGATCAGATGTTGAGGGGGAGGACCTTGCAGAATCATCGGCTGCTAGGATGCGGCACTCTCGGATTTTGAGCCAGTGGGCTGCTCAGGCACAGGAGATGATAACAACTATTGAGAGGCGGAACCGTGAGTCCGAGTTGGTGGACCTGGCAGATTTGCATCCGGTCTCGATGCTTGACTCATCGTTCTTGAGGGAATCACAATCACTCACTTCAAGACGACAAGGAGCAGGTGAGAGACCAAGCACTCAAGCTTCTTCTATTTTGAGGATGTGGAGGGAGCTGGAGGATGAGCATTTGCTGAGTAGAGCACGTGGGAGGGCGAGGGATAGGTTGAGGCAGCAAAGAAGTGGTAGGTCCAATACTAATATATCAAGTACCAACGTGTCAGAGAGTCAAGGGAGTGATCACCAGCCGGGTTTTGGAACTGCTAGTGAGAGTGAGAATGAGTATGCTGCTTGGTCACATGAACAGATGGGGACACAAAATGAACAGGAAGATAGTGTTTCATTAAGTAGGGAACAATCACCTGATCCTGGTGAAGTTGAGAGGGAAAGGGTGAGGCAAATAGCACGGGAATGGATGGAGAGTGGAATGAGTGACCATTCTTCTATAGCGACCCAGAGAAATAGTACAACAAGAGCAGAATGGCTTGGTGAAACTGAGCGGGAAAGAGTTAGAATTGTCAGACAGTGGGTGCAGATGACAAGTCAGCAGAGGGGAGCTCCTTTGGAGCGCATGGAAGATCAGACATTCCCTACTTTCCTAGCTGACAGTCCCAGCAGTCATGATAGGTTGCACGGAAGACAAGTCCTAGTTAATATACTCGGCAGAGCTGCAAGAGAGAGAGAGGTGGAGCTTCAGGGTTTGTCGGAGCACCGGGCTGTCTCGGATTTTGCACACCGAAATCGCATTCAGGTCAGCTGGTTGTTATGGAACCTTATTTATTGTCGACCTTATAGGCTGTTGTTTTTCATTATTTCAGGGTTTCAATCCATAACTACAATGGTGGCTGTAAGTCATTATGTAACTAGAATTTACACTTATCCGAGATGAGGATACATAGTTGCGATCTCTTGTTTATCCTTCCCTCTGCAGCCCCGCCATAATTAATACTGCTTTAAAATTCTGCAGTCACTACTCCGAGGACGATTTTTAAGGAACGAGAGACCTGTGGAGGATGTGAGACCACCTTCATCCGCAGCAAATGAACTTGTTCAATTAAGAAATCGACATACCGTATCTGGTTTGAGGTATGGAATGCTTTTGTATCTCTGCATTAATAAATAATTTCTCGAGCATTATCTTTTATCTGTTACTCTATAACATGTATTTTTATCCACTAATGAAGTGACAACGCCATATTTTGTTCCCTCTTACATTTTATTTTACAAATGAGATAATGGAAGAATCTAAAAGGTTGCGGTAGAGTATCATTTACATAGTGTTTGTTCATTTGCTAGTCATATCCTGGTTACTTGATCCGTTGTTGAATATAGAGAAAAAAAGACCTAACTATAGGTTGACTCCGTACTGCTTGAGTTTCAAATGAACATTTTGGGGCTGGTTCTATTTTACAGAACATTAAACATGTTTGATATCACACGTAGATAATGACAAGCCATGCTGGGTGTGTTATATCCTTATTGCGAACATTCAACGGGCTATTCATTTTCATGTCTGGTCTTGGTTAAGTGTTAGAATTAAGTAGAATTTACCACCGGTTCCATTTTCTTCTGGTGTTGGTTAAGTATTAGAATTAAGTAGAATTTACCACCGTCTTCATTTTCTTGTATGGTCTTTTAAGTGTTAAAATTATGTAGAATTTACTACTATCTACTTCATGTGAGTGTTGCAAGGGGCTTTTAGGTTTCAAATGTGCCTAATGTGTTTTCATATCATGCATTGGCTATCATGGTTACTCAGGCTTTTGATTGTCCTTGATTTCATATAGACTATTAAGAGTGTATATATTAATGGTGGACACTAGTCGAGGACCACAAGTCTGACCAACTGTCCTGGGTTTTGGTTGATGCACTCAAATGTTTGGGTAAATTTTCAGTGAAGAAAATGATAATAGCAAAGTATTGATGGCTGGAATAAGTTTTACTGCTATATTAGTGTATCAACTTTTTTATGACCAGCGCATGCTACCATTCTCTCGTGGTTGATATATACAAAACGTTTCATCAGATGATTTTCTATTCAAATTTTCATTTCTTCATTTTAGAAGAAAACCAATTAAATTTATTGCTTTTGGTTCCTCATGTGTTTTGCTGAATTGTAAGAACGTTTTGGTTTAATTATAGCTGCATATAATACAGAATGCAAAGTGCAAATGATCTCATGAGAAATTCTATTTATAGCGTGTAGAAAATTCACCACAGATAGATTTTTCAGTGCGCATGGAAATCTAATAAGAATCGGAAGCTATTGGTAGTTTGTTAATGTGATTGTAACTTATTTATTTCTCATTCAGGGAAGGGTTTCGCAATAGACTTGAAAATATTGTCCGTGGTCAAGCTAGCAGCCTTTCTGATAGCGCAACAAATGATAATATCAATCATTCTATGGACGATGAGTCGCCAATAAACACCTCTGAGACAAATCAAAGTTTAATTGGTGGACATTCGCAGCCCTTACATCAGGAAAGTGACATTCACCATTTACCTGACGAAGCAGGCAGACCAGAGAGTACTACGGCTGTCGAAAGCACAAATTGGCAAGAAAATAATATTCAAGGGGGGAGTTGGCATGAACAGATTAGCGAAGAGGAGAGAAGAGATTGGCAGCAAGCAACTTACAATCCACTTGATGGGTGGAGAGATAGTAATACAGTTGATATGGATACTAATTCGCAAGAACATTCAGATAATGATTGGCGTGAAGAAGCAGCGACAAATGCAAACGAAGAAGGTAATCTGCAGGATACGCAGGGCGCTTGGCATGAGGATGGCTCTAGAGAAGCTGCTGGTGATTGGTCTGAAAGGCCATCTAATCACCAAAGAACACAGCGACCAGCTCCTCTTGGAAGATTTAACCGCTTCCATCCACCTGATGATGACAATATTTACAGTGTGGAACTCCGGGAGCTTCTGAGCAGGTATATTCTCAGATGTTTGTTCTTTCTGTGATGATTGGAATAAGTTTTTTGCTCTGTTAATTTACTAGTAGTTTCTCTTAAATGTTGTAGGAGAAGTGTTTCTAACCTGCTTCGTAGTGGTTTCCGCGAAAGTCTGGACCAACTCATTCAATCTTATGTGGAAAGGCATGGTCATTCTCAAACTGACTGGGATCTACATAGAAACTTACCCACACCGGCCTCTGTAGGGCAGGTTCAGGAGCAGCAGAGGGTTACACGGACAGAGGTCCAGAATCATGGTGTCACTAGGCCAACAGCGGGTTTATCATCACCACCAGTCCCTCCACCCCAGCCTACGTGGAACCGAAACCCTCCACCCCAGCATACGTGGAGCCGAAATGTAAACCACTTTGGCTGGTCTCGCCAGACTATTCGTCGATCAGATACTGTGAGCAATTTAAAACTTTATTTGCTGTGCTCTCATATTAGGAATTCGTGATTCGTAGATTCAAGTATAATTTTTTTGCCTCTTTATGCCACTTGAATGCAAAAGTACCCAATAACTAGTGGATAAATAATTTTTTTGAGATATTGTGTGGTTTTTGGGTTTATGACATTTTATTCATTTGTCCTTTTCCTCTTTTTCCTGTTTGGTATTCATTCAATTGGCATATTTCTTTACACAATATTATTCCCTTTTGCATTTTATAAATTATCTCATATTGATGTTTGTTCTGGTAAAGGAGTGGGAGTTGATGACAGACATGAAAGCGGACATGACAAGACTTCAACAAAGTATGAATCACATGCAGACCATGGTGGAAGCCTGCATTGATATGCAATTTGAGTTGCAGCGCTCTGTTAGACAAGAAGTCTCTGCAGCTTTAAATAGATCAGCCGGGGAAAAAGGTTTGTGTACTACACATTAAATGATTTTTCTTCTTAAACCGTTTTCTTGCGAAGTGAACGTTAGAAGAATTCTTACACGATCCTTTCTATATACATGTTTATGTAATTTATTGTATAGATGTATAAAACACTACATAATGCAGACTTATATATATATATATATATATATATATATATATTTTTTTTTTTTCTTCATCTAATATATGACATGCTGCAGGATCCCGCGCAGAGACATCAGAGGATGGATCGAAATGGAGCCTTGTGAGGAAAGGGACTTGTTGTATCTGTTGTGATAGCCATATTGATTCTCTGTTGTACAGGTGTGGTCTCTTTACTATGCGATATTTTTTTTTATGTAATCACAGAGAATTCTTTTTGTTATCGGCATACAAAGTTTATCAGAATATCGCGTTCACTTCTCAAGAAATCGACTATGGTTTGCAGGTGTGGGCACATGTGTACATGCTATAAGTGCGCAAATGAATTGGTTAGAGGTGGAGGAAAGTGCCCGTTGTGTCGAGCACCAATTGCTGAGGTCATTCGAGCATACTCATTAGTGTAGAGTTTAGTGAAAAAGGTGATATTGCCTATTGAGTTGGGTTGTGTAGAGAGGGTGCGCAGTTTATCTGTTTTATATAACATTATTTTATGTTTTATATCAACATTATTTATGTTTTATATCAA
Source organism: Limnanthes douglasii subsp. nivea (assembly GCA_036936605.1). NCBI lineage: Eukaryota > Viridiplantae > Streptophyta > Magnoliopsida > Brassicales > Limnanthaceae > Limnanthes > Limnanthes douglasii. Next base: position 54,935,564 of record JAUPFV010000004.1, read on the forward strand.
CATTATTTTATCCTATGAATGAGTTTGCTGAAATATAATAATTGTTCATCGTATTTGCTTTAGTTCTAAAGATAGGAATATATGATGACAAAGGTATCCTAATAAAAAGGAGGCTGGATATACTTGATAACTATACAAAAGTTTAACTTTTATCTATCCACTAAAATGTTTTGGTTTATAATAAGATTTTATTTATTTATACATTTGTCGGTTTTCAACTGACAATATTTTAGCTTTCCATTAACAAACTTAAAACTCTTTTTCTCTTTACAATTTTTATTGTCTGGTTTTTAAAATTTATTGTGTAAATTTAAAATAATAAAAGTTTAACTTCCTCTATCTTCTAAATCCTTTCGTTTATTGTAGATGATTTTTTTCCAGCTCTATTTGTAGATGACAATTTTTCGGTTTTGAATGGACAATAACTATAAATTTACGATTATAAAAATTTAACTTTATTAATCTTCCGAACTCATTTTTTATTTACAAACTACTTTTTTTATCATTTATTTTTTTGATTTTTATTAGAATATATTGTAGATTTTAAGTAGAGAAAACTATCTATAAATATTTTCTTATCTGTGTAATACCAAAGTAGTATCCAAGAATGGGTAGTTTCATAAAGTATTACCAGAAGCAACGGAGGTAGCAAGAGTGAGGCAATCCGTTTCAATGTCCACTGCTTTCCATCCATGAAGATTACACAGAAGAAGAGCTTCCATTAAAGCTCTGGTTTCAGCTTGCAGAGGGCTCAACTTTCCAAAGACGAAGCCAGCGCCATAAACAATGCCACCCTGGTGATTCCTTACAAGCACACCACCAGAAGCTTCTCCCAGGAGACCACAAGCACCATCAATGTTCACTTTCAACCTCCCATCGATCGGGGGACACCACTTCAGGTACACCGGTTTTGCATTTCCAATAGATAGGCAGCCTAGAGTAGTTCCTGCTTTAGATACACCAGACCAGTGTTTAGCTCTTAGGCAATTTTTAGAATCGATACCCAGGATAACTCTATTAACACGATTAACAGCAGAGTTAAAATTGTCAAATGAATTATGAAACTTAGCATGATTTCTATTAGACCAGATCACCCAGATTATAATTTGAGGCACAATGTGAATTGGTGTGGATAAAAATAGCCCGAGGGTAGGTTAGTAATTTTAAGTGGAGTATCAAGGTGGTACACGGGTGTTTAACGGTGGTGTAAGGGTGTTTAACGGTGGTGTAAGGGTGTTTCAAGGTGAAGAGATAATTAAGCAGCTTGGTAGCAGTTAATTTTCATTATTAGAAGTTAATGCTCGTGGTTGAGCATTTATGGTGTGATGTTTGGGCCCTTATGGGCTTTCGGGTCAAGTTTAATGGACACGGGTCATGTTTAAAGACCCATAAGTTCTAAGCAAGAGGACAGGTAGCTTAGTCAGGAAGTGTTTAGGTTTTTTAGTACTTTTGTCATAGTTCGAACAGCCTTAGGCTCACATTATCTCGAAGTGATCTGTCCGGTCTAAATGATCTGTCCGGTATTCGGAGAGAATTTACACTGACCTGCCCTTCCGGGCAGATGTCCTGGATTCGGACTCATCAGGAGCCCATTTTTTAGGTGTTTGAGCAAGTGTCTTTGTCAAAGATCTAAAAAACTGTCCGATTACAGGAAGTGGTTCTTAATCCGGAGAGAGTTATGGGTATACTCGGACAGGTCAAACGTTACGAATTTCAAACGGTTTTTGCCAGAGTTAATGGGACACGTGTCACTCTCTGATAGGTCACTCCAGCCGTTTTTTCACCTTGAATTTCACACTACCTTCTCGAACAAGTTACCTCTTTAATTTCCATTAATGACATCAGCGCCGTCTTTTAATCATTGCCCAACTTTTTGGATTCTCCTAGGAATCAACTCCCTTTTTTACACTTACTATAAATTCTCATTCACTTTTCACTGTCTCATTATCTCTTTCAAATTTCACTCTGCAATTTCACCCAGAGCTTTATCTCTCTAGAACTCAAAACTTCCTTGGCTGTTTATGTTTACAGCAAGAACATCACTGATCAAAGGCGGCTGGCTTAACCTCTCGGAGTTGGAGAAAGCACAAAGGGTCGAGAAGGAAAAAAGACTTGCAGCAGGGCTACCATCGTCGCCTGTTGAGAAACCAGCCTCTTCTGTCGCAGAATCTGATAGAGGCTCATCTTCTTCCAAAGGTACTAAGCCTAAAAATCTCTTTCAATCCACCCTTTCTCCCATAGTTTCTGGCTCCTCAGTTCAGGATTCAATCCCCGCTGTTGAACCAGGAGTCACTGGTACCAGTGCTAGGAAAAAATCGTCTTTTATTGCCATGGGGTCTGATTCTGACCACTCCCCGGATAAGCTAGTCATCAAAAGGCCAAGCCGGTTAGTCAAAGGGCTATGCTCTAAAAACACTCCCTCGAAATCGGGGGCAAAAAACAGTGAATCTGAGTCTGGGGCAACTATTAGAGCTCCCCGGGAGAGGCCGTCAGGACTAGAGGCCAGCAGCCCACTACCCCCCAAAGAATCTTCTGCTTCAGAAACTCAAATTGAGGCGAGAAGTCGAATAAATACGGGCAGTTACCAGTCCGGAAGGTCAGCTATGCCAAGCTTCAATCCTCCCCGGACTACTTCTACAGAAGCTCCCCCAACAATTATGGAGGAGAGGATGGAGGACTCTACTGAGGAGGTCCGTTTTGAGTCCGAGTCCTCCGGACAGGCTGATACTGCTATTGTTGTTGCCAAGAAGGGCAAAGAGAACTTATATCTGAGGCGTCTGGACCTGCCGGAGAGCCTTGAAGGGAGAGTGGGGCCATGCTTTCATAAAGTTGAGTTCAAGTATCTTTTGGCCTTGCTGAAGACCAAGTATGCGTTCATCCATACTTTAGATCTGGGTAGATTGCGCACAAAATGAAGGATCCCTAAGAATATAAAGATAAGGATTCCCATCGATCCGGAGACCCCGATGGATTGTAAAAAGAATGAAATAGTCTTCTTTACGGAGCTATTCAACTGGGGACTCAGGTTCCCACTGGACCCGGAGATAGTGCGCTACTTTCACTTGGTCAAACTCTGCCCATCACAGTTAAGCCCCAATGGTTGGTTCACCTTGATGTCATGCATAATGGCATCTAGGTTATCAGGGATCCCTCTTCCTATGGAATAGTTCGCTGCAGTGGCCAACCTGTGCAAGCATCATCAGTTCCCCTTCTACCATTTCAACATGGGGAACGATCTCAAGGTTGTTGATGATCTCCTGCAGTCGGAGAGCAAATGGAGGAGCCAATTCTTGTTTGTCAGTGGCTCGTGGGAAAACGACAAGAAAATCAAGGCCGGAGAGAATCCAAGCCTCCTCAGGAGTAGATGGAGGAGTGACCGTAAGTTTTTATTTTAAGTTTCTGTTCGAATCTCTCTTTTCTTCTTTGTACTAATCAATTTCTCTTTTGTTTTAATAGAGCTGCCAACGGAGTTCGGGGACTACCTGAAGGCCGGACAGACTACGTGTGGTAAAATCAACGCATGGGCTGCAGAGAACTGGGAGAACCGTTTCCACAAGGCCTTTACCAATGGAAACCTAGCAAGGTCCCATCTGTGGAACACAACAGGTCGGAGAGACATAACCTGGGAAGATCTTGCCACCCAGCCTGATGAAGACATTGTGCTGAGAAGGTCCCACGAGCTGGATGGGACACTCTACCTGCCTGCCCGGGCCAAAGCCCCAAGCAAAATGAAAGGCAAGAAGAAGAAAGTCAGGAAGGCGGAAGGTGATACTGAGAAGGAGGCCCCAATAGACCCAGAGGGAGTAGCCCAGGTTCAAATTGATGCAGCCCTTTTACAAGTGGTGGAGCAGGAGAGCGAAAAGCAGGAAGTGAATCTCCCAAAACCTTCAAGAGCTTCAAAGAGGACTCGCAAGCAAGCAAGTGAAGGTGCTCACAGGGAAGCCAAGAAGAAAAAGACTTCCCAAGGAGATGAGATTGCTCTCCGGGACCCGGAGCCCTCTTTCCCTACTGACCCAACATTGGCCGAAGAGATCCCAAGGGACTTTCAAGAAGAGATTCCAAAGGAATTCCACACAGATGAAGTTGAGGGGGGAGAGCTTACCTTGGATGAAATGGACATCACCGGTCTGGGTGGACTTGGTGAATATTTTCTTGGCCTGCCCAGAGACGAGTTCGCAGGGCCCTACATCCCTCCGAGCAGCTCCAACACGGTCAATTTTAACGGTAAGACTTTCATGGTTTCTAGCGAGAAGGATATTATAGCCCATTCTCTACTTAGCAATGTACAGCCAGTGCTTACTTTGGAAAGGCATTTCCGAAGTCAGGCAGACACCATCAAAGACCTCAAGTCTGAGAAGGAGAAGCTGTCCGATGACCTCCAGACTGCTGCTACCAAGGTTGATTTGCTTAAGGAGGCAAATGATCAGCTAAAGAGGAATCAAGACGAAAACAACACAAAAGTTGCTTCTTTGGAAGAGACCATAAAAGACCTCCGGGCTAAGCTGTCCGGATTGGAGAAGGACCTGGCAATCTCAAGGGGAGAAACTGCGGCCAAGGAGAAGCTCATCACCAACCTGACCACTGACAAAATCGCTTTAGAGAATGCAGTGACTCAGGCTGTTGAAGAGAAGGCTGTTTTGGTGAGGGACCAAGAGGCCACAATCAAGGCCAAGATCAACGCCTATGCCAAGGAGATGATACAAAGCGAGGAGCTAATGATTCAAAGGGTGAAGTCTGATATGGTTCTCCTATTTCACGAAAAATTCCCGAAGAGGAGACTGAGCAGCTTATGGCGCTATGTGGATGATGACGACCTTCCATATTATACTATGGTTGCCGAGGGATATTCCAGTGAGTCCTCGTCTGATAATGAAGAGGAAACCGGAGAGAGCCCAGGTGAAGAAGAGATTGATCCCAAGGGCAAGAAGCTAGTCGAAGAGAAGAGCGACATCAGGGGCAAGAAAACAGATGAGGGCGAGCCATCTTCAAAGGCTCAACCTTAACTTATAATTTATTCTGTTTATCTTTTATTCGAACTAAAGTCCTTGGAAGGCCAAGGCACTCTTTTTGTGATGGTGTCCGTATTATTCGGACATATTTTTTGTACTATGCCCAAACTTGTTCAAAAAGTCCTTGGAAGGCCAAGGCAATTTTAAGTTGTTAAATGTTTTTATTTTGCTCAACCATCCTCTTCTTTCATTATTTGTTGAAATAGCTGGAGTTTAAGTAGTTTTATTGTATTGTGAGAGTATTAAGGCTCTCCGGCTAGAATTTAAATAGCCCTTAGATATTTTAGTCCGGGTAGTATGATAAGAGATAAAATTTTGAAAATACTTAGAGAATTTCGAAGAAGGCACCAAATTTTATTGAAAGCTCTCCGTGCCACCGAAGAGGGGAAGGTATGCCCCCAAATATTTACATGGATGTTTAAACAAGTAAATATTTACACAAGTGTTATTCCAAGTACATTCGAAGGTGTTCAATATTCCAAGGGTGAGTTAAAACCCTGCCATCTTTGTCTTCCAACCAATAAGTCCCAGGATTGATTCTTTCAACCACAGTATACGGACCCTCCTAGGTTGGGGCCAGCTTTCCGAAGAGCTTTTCCTTAGTATGCAAGAAAACTTTCCTTAATACTTTATCTCCTGGTTGAAAATCTCTCCTTTTAACTTTAGAAGCAAACCTGCTTCTCATCAAGCCCTGATAGTGTGCAATTCTAAGATGAGCTTTAACCCGTCTTTCTTCGATCAAATCGAGCTGATTTCTAATTGCCATCTCATTAGTATGTCCGGAGAAGTTATGAACACGAAAGGAAGGGAGTGTCTTCTCTATGGGGGCTACTACATCCATTCCATAGACCAAGGTAAAGGGGGATTCTTGTGTTGCAGCCCCAGGTGTTGTCCGGTAGGCCCACAAGACTTCTTGTAAATAACTAGGCCACTTCCCAGCAGCCCCTTCCAAATTTTTCTTTAAACCGGACAGTATTGTTCTATTAGCCACTTCAACTTGCCCATTGGCTTGTGGGTGGAAAGGTGAAGAAAAACAGTGCTGAATACCCCTTGAGGCACAGAAGCTTTCCATTTCTCTATTGTCAAACTATGGCCCATTGTCTGTTGTTATCTTCTGTGGGACACCGAATCTGCAACATATGTTGGACAAAATGAATTTTATGACAGCTTTCGAGGTTGTCCCTGCCAGGGGAGCTGCTTCTACCCACTTTGAAAAGTAGTCGATGGCCACAATTATGGTTTTACGCCCTCCGGAAGCCACAGGGAGAGGTCCAACCAAGTCCAATCCCCATCAAGCAAAAATGATGGGCTCATAAATTGATTCCAAAGGAATGGCTGGTACATGAATTTCATTGCTGTACCTCTGGCATGGGTCACACCTTCTCACCAGCTCCTTAGCATCTTTCATGATTGATGGCCAATAATTTGGTGTGGATAAAAATAACCCGAGGGTAGGTTAGTAATTTTAAGTGGAGTATCAAGGTGGTACAGGGGTGTTTAACGGTGGTGTAAGGGTGTTTAACGGTGGTGTAAGGGTGTTTCAAGGTGGAGAGATAATTAAGCAGCTTGGTAGCAGTTAATTTTCATTATTAGAAGTTAATGCTGGTGGTTGAGCATTTATAGTGTGATGTTTGGGCCCTTATGGGCTTTCGGGTCAAGTTTAATGGACCCGGGTCATGTTTAAAGACCCATGAGTTCTAAGCAAGAGGACAGGTAGCTTAGTCAGGAAGTGTTTAGGTTTTTTAGTACTTTTGTCATAGTTCGAACAGCCTTAGGCTCACATTATCTCGAAGTGATCTGTCCGGTCTAAATGATCTGTCCGGTATTCGGAGAGAATTTACACTGACCTGCCCTTCCGGGCAGATGTCCTGGATTCGGACTCATCAGGAGCCCCTTTTTTAGGTGTTTGAGCAAGTGTCTTTGTCAAAGATCTAAAAAACTGTCCGATTACAGGAAGTGGTTCTTAATTCGGAGAGAGTTATGGGTATACCCGGACAGGTCAAACGTTACGAATTTCAAACGGTTTTTGCCAGAGTTAATGGGACACGTGTCACTCTCTGATAGGTCACTCCAGCCGTTTTTTCACCTTGAATTTCGCACTACCTTCTCGAACAAGTTACCTCTTTAATTTCCATTAATGACATCAGCGCCGTCTTTTAATCATTGCCCAACTTTTTGGATTCTCCTAGGAATCAACTCCCTTTTTTACACTTACTATAAATTCTCATTCACTTTTCACTGTCTCATTATCTCTTTCAAATTTCACTCTGCAATTTCACCCAGAGCTTTATCTCTCTAGAACTCAAAACTTCCTTGGCTGTTTATGTTTACAGCAAGAACATCACTGATCAAAGGCGGCTGGCTTAACCTCTCGGAGTTGGAGAAAGCACAAAGGGTCGAGAAGGAAAAAAGACTTGCAGCAGGGCTACCATCGTCGCCTGTTGAGAAACCAGCCTCTTCTGTCGCAGAATCTGATAGAGGCTCATCTTCTTCCAAAGGTACTAAGCCTAAAAAGCTCTTTCAATCCACCCTTTCTCCCATAGTTTCTGGCTCCTCAGTTCAAGATTCAATCCCCGCTGTTGAACCAGGAGTCACTGGTACCAGTGCTAGGAAAAAATCGTCTTTTATTGCCATGGGGTCTGATTCTGACCACTCCCCGGATAAGCTAGTCATCAAAAGGCCAAGCCGGTTAGTCAAAGGGCTATCCTCTAAAAACACTCCCTCAAAATCGGGGGCAAAAAACAGTGAATCTGAGTCTGGGGCAACTATTAGAGCTCCCCGGGAGAGGCCGTCAGGACTAGAGGCCAGCAGCCCACTACCCCCCAAAGAATCTTCTGCTTCAGAAACTCAAATTGAGGCGAGAAGTCGAATAAATACGGGCAGTCAACAGTCCGGAGGGTCAGCTATGCCAAGCTTCAATCCTCCCCGGACTACTTCTACAGAAGCTCCCCCAACAATTATGGAGGAGAGGATGGAGGACTCTACTGAGGAGGTCCGTTTTGAGTCCGAGTCCTCCGGACAGGCTGATACTGCTATTGTTGTTGCCAAGAAGGGCAAAGAGAACTTATATCTGAGGCGTCCGGACCTGCCGGAGAGCCTTGAAGGGAGAGTGGGGCCATGCTTTCATAAAGTTGAGTTCAAGTATCTTTTGGCCTTGCTGAAGACCAAGTATGCGTTCATCCATACTTCAGATCTGGGTAGATTGCGCACAAAATGAAGGATCCCTAAGAATATAAAGATAAGGATTCCCATCGATCCGGAGACCCCGATGGATTGTAAAAAGAATGAAATAGTCTTCTTTACGGAGCTATTCAACTGGGGACTCAGGTTCCCACTGGACCCGGAGATAGTGCGCTACTTTCACTTGGTCAAACTCTGCCCATCACGGTTAAGCCCCAATGGTTGGTTCACCTTGATGTCATGCATAATGGCATCTAGGTTATCAGGGATCCCTCTTCCTATGGAATAGTTCGCTGCAGTGGCCAACCTGTGCAAGCATCATCAGTTCCCCTTCTACCATTTCAACATGGGGAACGATCTCAAGGTTGTTGATGATCTCCTGCAGTCGGAGAGCAAATGGAGGAGCCAATTCTTGTTTGTCAGTGGCTCGTGGGAAAACGACAAGAAAATCAAGGCCGGAGAGAATCCAAGCCTCCTCAGGAGTAGATGGAGGAGTGACCGTAAGTTTTTATTTTAAGTTTCTGTTCGAATCTCTCTTTTCTTCTTTGTACTAATCAATTTCTCTTTTGTTTTAATAGAGCTGCCAACGGAGTTCGGGGACTACCTGAAGGCCGGACAGACTACGTGTGGTAAAATCAACGCATGGGCTGCAGAGAACTGGGAGAACCGTTTCCACAAGGCCTTTACCAATGGAAACCTAGCAAGGTCCCATCTGTGGAACACAACAGGTCGGAGAGACCTAACCTGGGAAGATCTTGCCACCCAGCCTGATGAAGACATTGTGCTGAGAAGGTCCCACGAGCTGGATGGGACACTCTACCTGCCTGCCCGGGCCAAAGCCCCAAGCAAAATGAAAGGCAAGAAGAAGAAAGGCAGGAAGACGGAAGGTGATACTGAGAAGGAGGCCCCAATAGACCCAGAGGGAGTAGCCCAGGTTCAAATTGATGCAGCCCTTTTACAAGTGGTGGAGCAGGAGAGCGAAAAGCAGGAAGTGAATCTCCCAAAACCTTCAAGAGCTTCAAAGAGGACTCGCAAGCAAGCAAGTGAAGGTGCTCACAGGGAAGCCAAGAAGAAAAAGACTTCCCAAGGAGATGAGATTGCTCTCCGGGACCCGGAGCCCTCTTTCCCTACTGACCCAACATTGGCCGAAGAGATCCCAAGGGACTTTCAAGAAGAGATTCCAAAGGAATTCCACATAGATGAAGTTGAGGGGGGAGAGATTACCTTGGATGAAATGGACATCACCGGTCTGGGTGGACTTGGTGAATATTTTCTTGGCCTGCCCAGAGACGAGTTCGCAGGGCCCTACATCCCTCCGAGCAGCTCCAACACGGTCAATTTTAACGGTAAGACTTTCATGGTTTCTAGCGAGAAGGATATTATAGCCCATTCTCTACTTAGAAATGTACAGCCAGTGCTTACTTTGGAAAGGCATTTCCGAAGTCAGGCAGACACCATCAAAGACCTCAAGTCTGAGAAGGAGAAGCTGTCCGATGACCTCCAGACTGCTGCTACCAAGGTTGATTTGCTTAAGGAGGCAAATGATCAGCTAAAGAGGAATCAAGACGAAAACAACACAAAAGTTGCTTCTTTGGAAGAGACCATAAAAGACCTCCGGGCTAAGCTGTCCGGATTGGAGAAGGACCTGGCAATCTCAAGGGGAGAAACTGCGGCCAAGGAGAAGCTCATCACCAACCTGACCACTGACAAAATCGCTTTAGAGAATGCAGTGACTCAGGCTGTTGAAGAGAAGGCTGTTTTGGTGAGGGACCAAGAGGCCACAATCAAGGCCAAGATCAACGCCTATGCCAAGGAGATGATACAAAGCGAGGAGCTAATGATTCAAAGGGTGAAGTCTGATATGGTTCTCCTATTTCACGAAAAATTCCCGAAGAGGAGACTGGGCAGCTTATGGCGCTATGTGGATGATGACGACCTTCCATATTATACTATGGTTGCCGAGGGATATTCCAGTGAGTCCTCGTCTGATAATGAAGAGGAAACCGGAGAGAGCCCAGGTGAAGAAGAGATTGATCCCAAGGGCAAGAAGCTAGTCGAAGAGAAGAGCGACATCAGGGGCAAGAAAACAGATGAGGGCGAGCCATCTTCAAAGGCTCAACCTTAACTTATAATTTATTCTGTTTATCTTTTATTCGAACTAAAGTCCTTGGAAGGCCAAGGCACTCTTTTTGTGATGGTGTCCGTATTATTCGGACAGATGTTTTGTACTATGCCCAAACTTGTTCAAAAAGTCCTTGGAAGGCCAAGGCAATTTTAAGTTGTTAAATGTTTTTATTTTGCTCAACCATCCTCTTCTTTCATTATTTGTTGAAATAGCTGGAGTTTAAGTAGTTTTATTGTATTGTGAGAGTATTAAGGCTCTCCGGCTAGAATTTAAATAGCCCTTAGATATTTTAGTCCGGGTAGTATGATAAGAGATAAAATTTTGAAAATACTTAGAGAATTTCGAAGAAGGCACCAAATTTTATTGAAAGCTCTCCGTGCCACCGAAGAGGGGAAGGTATGCCCCCAAATATTTACATGGATGTTTAAACAAGTAAATATTTACACAAGTGTTATTCCAAGTACATTCGAAGGTGTTCAATATTCCAAGGGTGAGTTAAAACCCTGCCATCTTTGTCTTCCAACCAATAAGTCCCAGGATTGATTCTTTCAACCACAGTATACGGACCCTCCTAGGTTGGGGCCAGCTTTCCGAAGAGCTTTTCCTTAGTATGCAAGAAAACTTTCCTTAATACTTTATCTCCTGGTTGAAAATCTCTCCTTTTAACTTTAGAAGCAAACCTGCTTCTCATCAAGCCCTGATAGTGTGCAATTCTAAGATGAGCTTTAACCCGTCTTTCTTCGATCAAATCGAGCTGATTTCTAATTGCCATCTCATTAGTATGTCCGGAGAAGTTATGAACACGAAAGGAAGGGAGTGTCTTCTCTATGGGGGCTACTACATCCATTCCATAGACCAAGGTAAAGGGGGATTCTTGTGTTGCAGCCCCAGGTGTTGTCCGGTAGGCCCACAAGACTTCTTGTAAATAACTAGGCCACTTCCCAGCAGCCCCTTCCAAATTTTTCTTTAAACCGGACAGTATTGTTCTATTAGCCACTTCAACTTGCCCATTGGCTTGTGGGTGGAAAGGTGAAGAAAAACAGTGCTGAATACCCCTTGAGGCACAGAAGCTTTCCATTTCTCTATTGTCAAACTATGGCCCATTGTCTGTTGTTATCTTCTGTGGGACACCGAATCTGCAACATATGTTGGACAAAATGAATTTTATGACAGCTTTCGAGGTTGTCCCTGCCAGGGGAGCTGCTTCTACCCACTTTGAAAAGTAGTCGATGGCCACAATTATGGTTTTACGCCCTCCGGAAGCCACAGGGAGAGGTCCAACCAAGTCCAATCCCCATCAAGCAAAAATGATGGGCTCATAAATTGATTCCAAAGGAATGGCTGGTACATGAATTTCATTGCTGTACCTCTGGCATGGGTCACACCTTCTCACCAGCTCCTTAGCATCTTTCATGATTGATGGCCAATAATTTGGTGTGGATAAAAATAACCCGAGGGTAGGTTAGTAATTTTAAGTGGAGTATCAAGGTGGTACAGGGGTGTTTAACGGTGGTGTAAGGGTGTTTAACGGTGGTGTAAGGGTGTTTCAAGGTGGAGAGATAATTAAGCAGCTTGGTAGCAGTTAATTTTCATTATTAGAAGTTAATGCTGGTGGTTGAGCATTTATAGTGTGATGTTTGGGCCCTTATGGGCTTTCGGGTCAAGTTTAATGGACCCGGGTCATGTTTAAAGACCCATGAGTTCTAAGCAAGAGGACAGGTAGCTTAGTCAGGAAGTGTTTAGGTTTTTTAGTACTTTTGTCATAGTTCGAACAGCCTTAGGCTCACATTATCTCGAAGTGATCTGTCCGGTCTAAATGATCTGTCCGGTATTCGGAGAGAATTTACACTGACCTGCCCTTCCGGGCAGATGTCCTGGATTCGGACTCATCAGGAGCCCCTTTTTTAGGTGTTTGAGCAAGTGTCTTTGTCAAAGATCTAAAAAACTGTCCGATTACAGGAAGTGGTTCTTAATTCGGAGAGAGTTATGGGTATACCCGGACAGGTCAAACGTTACGAATTTCAAACGGTTTTTGCCAGAGTTAATGGGACACGTGTCACTCTCTGATAGGTCACTCCAGCCGTTTTTTCACCTTGAATTTCGCACTACCTTCTCGAACAAGTTACCTCTTTAATTTCCATTAATGACATCAGCGCCGTCTTTTAATCATTGCCCAACTTTTTGGATTCTCCTAGGAATCAACTCCCTTTTTTACACTTACTATAAATTCTCATTCACTTTTCACTGTCTCATTATCTCTTTCAAATTTCACTCTGCAATTTCACCCAGAGCTTTATCTCTCTAGAACTCAAAACTTCCTTGGCTGTTTATGTTTACAGCAAGAACATCACTGATCAAAGGCGGCTGGCTTAACCTCTCGGAGTTGGAGAAAGCACAAAGGGTCGAGAAGGAAAAAAGACTTGCAGCAGGGCTACCATCGTCGCCTGTTGAGAAACCAGCCTCTTCTGTCGCAGAATCTGATAGAGGCTCATCTTCTTCCAAAGGTACTAAGCCTAAAAAGCTCTTTCAATCCACCCTTTCTCCCATAGTTTCTGGCTCCTCAGTTCAAGATTCAATCCCCGCTGTTGAACCAGGAGTCACTGGTACCAGTGCTAGGAAAAAATCGTCTTTTATTGCCATGGGGTCTGATTCTGACCACTCCCCGGATAAGCTAGTCATCAAAAGGCCAAGCCGGTTAGTCAAAGGGCTATCCTCTAAAAACACTCCCTCAAAATCGGGGGCAAAAAACAGTGAATCTGAGTCTGGGGCAACTATTAGAGCTCCCCGGGAGAGGCCGTCAGGACTAGAGGCCAGCAGCCCACTACCCCCCAAAGAATCTTCTGCTTCAGAAACTCAAATTGAGGCGAGAAGTCGAATAAATACGGGCAGTCAACAGTCCGGAGGGTCAGCTATGCCAAGCTTCAATCCTCCCCGGACTACTTCTACAGAAGCTCCCCCAACAATTATGGAGGAGAGGATGGAGGACTCTACTGAGGAGGTCCGTTTTGAGTCCGAGTCCTCCGGACAGGCTGATACTGCTATTGTTGTTGCCAAGAAGGGCAAAGAGAACTTATATCTGAGGCGTCCGGACCTGCCGGAGAGCCTTGAAGGGAGAGTGGGGCCATGCTTTCATAAAGTTGAGTTCAAGTATCTTTTGGCCTTGCTGAAGACCAAGTATGCGTTCATCCATACTTCAGATCTGGGTAGATTGCGCACAAAATGAAGGATCCCTAAGAATATAAAGATAAGGATTCCCATCGATCCGGAGACCCCGATGGATTGTAAAAAGAATGAAATAGTCTTCTTTACGGAGCTATTCAACTGGGGACTCAGGTTCCCACTGGACCCGGAGATAGTGCGCTACTTTCACTTGGTCAAACTCTGCCCATCACGGTTAAGCCCCAATGGTTGGTTCACCTTGATGTCATGCATAATGGCATCTAGGTTATCAGGGATCCCTCTTCCTATGGAATAGTTCGCTGCAGTGGCCAACCTGTGCAAGCATCATCAGTTCCCCTTCTACCATTTCAACATGGGGAACGATCTCAAGGTTGTTGATGATCTCCTGCAGTCGGAGAGCAAATGGAGGAGCCAATTCTTGTTTGTCAGTGGCTCGTGGGAAAACGACAAGAAAATCAAGGCCGGAGAGAATCCAAGCCTCCTCAGGAGTAGATGGAGGAGTGACCGTAAGTTTTTATTTTAAGTTTCTGTTCGAATCTCTCTTTTCTTCTTTGTACTAATCAATTTCTCTTTTGTTTTAATAGAGCTGCCAACGGAGTTCGGGGACTACCTGAAGGCCGGACAGACTACGTGTGGTAAAATCAACGCATGGGCTGCAGAGAACTGGGAGAACCGTTTCCACAAGGCCTTTACCAATGGAAACCTAGCAAGGTCCCATCTGTGGAACACAACAGGTCGGAGAGACCTAACCTGGGAAGATCTTGCCACCCAGCCTGATGAAGACATTGTGCTGAGAAGGTCCCACGAGCTGGATGGGACACTCTACCTGCCTGCCCGGGCCAAAGCCCCAAGCAAAATGAAAGGCAAGAAGAAGAAAGGCAGGAAGACGGAAGGTGATACTGAGAAGGAGGCCCCAATAGACCCAGAGGGAGTAGCCCAGGTTCAAATTGATGCAGCCCTTTTACAAGTGGTGGAGCAGGAGAGCGAAAAGCAGGAAGTGAATCTCCCAAAACCTTCAAGAGCTTCAAAGAGGACTCGCAAGCAAGCAAGTGAAGGTGCTCACAGGGAAGCCAAGAAGAAAAAGACTTCCCAAGGAGATGAGATTGCTCTCCGGGACCCGGAGCCCTCTTTCCCTACTGACCCAACATTGGCCGAAGAGATCCCAAGGGACTTTCAAGAAGAGATTCCAAAGGAATTCCACATAGATGAAGTTGAGGGGGGAGAGATTACCTTGGATGAAATGGACATCACCGGTCTGGGTGGACTTGGTGAATATTTTCTTGGCCTGCCCAGAGACGAGTTCGCAGGGCCCTACATCCCTCCGAGCAGCTCCAACACGGTCAATTTTAACGGTAAGACTTTCATGGTTTCTAGCGAGAAGGATATTATAGCCCATTCTCTACTTAGAAATGTACAGCCAGTGCTTACTTTGGAAAGGCATTTCCGAAGTCAGGCAGACACCATCAAAGACCTCAAGTCTGAGAAGGAGAAGCTGTCCGATGACCTCCAGACTGCTGCTACCAAGGTTGATTTGCTTAAGGAGGCAAATGATCAGCTAAAGAGGAATCAAGACGAAAACAACACAAAAGTTGCTTCTTTGGAAGAGACCATAAAAGACCTCCGGGCTAAGCTGTCCGGATTGGAGAAGGACCTGGCAATCTCAAGGGGAGAAACTGCGGCCAAGGAGAAGCTCATCACCAACCTGACCACTGACAAAATCGCTTTAGAGAATGCAGTGACTCAGGCTGTTGAAGAGAAGGCTGTTTTGGTGAGGGACCAAGAGGCCACAATCAAGGCCAAGATCAACGCCTATGCCAAGGAGATGATACAAAGCGAGGAGCTAATGATTCAAAGGGTGAAGTCTGATATGGTTCTCCTATTTCACGAAAAATTCCCGAAGAGGAGACTGGGCAGCTTATGGCGCTATGTGGATGATGACGACCTTCCATATTATACTATGGTTGCCGAGGGATATTCCAGTGAGTCCTCGTCTGATAATGAAGAGGAAACCGGAGAGAGCCCAGGTGAAGAAGAGATTGATCCCAAGGGCAAGAAGCTAGTCGAAGAGAAGAGCGACATCAGGGGCAAGAAAACAGATGAGGGCGAGCCATCTTCAAAGGCTCAACCTTAACTTATAATTTATTCTATTTATCTTTTATTCGAACTAAAGTCCTTGGAAGGCCAAGGCACTCTTTTTGTGATGGTGTCCGTATTATTCGGACAGATGTTTTGTACTATGCCCAAACTTGTTCAAAAAGTCCTTGGAAGGCCAAGGCAATTTTAAGTTGTTAAATGTTTTTATTTTGCTCAACCATCCTCTTCTTTCATTATTTGTTGAAATAGCTGGAGTTTAAGTAGTTTTATTGTATTGTGAGAGTATTAAGGCTCTCCGGCTAGAATTTAAATAGCCCTTAGATATTTTAGTCCGGGTAGTATGATAAGAGATAAAATTTTGAAAATACTTAGAGAATTTCGAAGAAGGCACCAAATTTTATTGAAAGCTCTCCGTGCCACCGAAGAGGGGAAGGTATGCCCCCAAATATTTACATGGATGTTTAAACAAGTAAATATTTACACAAGTGTTATTCCAAGTACATTCGAAGGTGTTCAATATTCCAAGGGTGAGTTAAAACCCTGCCATCTTTGTCTTCCAACCAATAAGTCCCAGGATTGATTCTTTCAACCACAGTATACGGACCCTCCTAGGTTGGGGCCAGCTTTCCGAAGAGCTTTTCCTTAGTATGCTAGAAAACTTTCCTTGATACTTTATCTCCTGGTTGAAAATCTCTCCTTTTAACTTTAGAAGCAAACCTGCTTCTCATCAAGCCCTGATAGTGTGCAATTCTAAGATGAGCTTTAACCCGTCTTTCTTCGATCAAATCGAGCTGATTTCTAATTGCCATCTCATTAGTATGTCCGGAGAAGTTATGAACACGAAAGGAAGGGAGTGTCTTCTCTATGGGGGCTACTACATCCATTCCATAGACCAAGGTAAAGGGGGATTCTTGTGTTGCAGCCCCAGGTGTTGTCCGGTAGGCCCACAAGACTTCTTGTAAATAACTAGGCCACTTCCCAGCAGCCCCTTCCAAATTTTTCTTTAAACCGGACAGTATTGTTCTATTAGCCACTTCAACTTGCCCATTGGCTTGTGGGTGGAAAGGTGAAGAAAAACAGTGCTGAATACCCCTTGAGGCACAGAAGCTTTCCATTTCTCTATTGTCAAACTATGGCCCATTGTCTGTTGTTATCTTCTGTGGGACACCGAATCTGCAACATATGTTGGACAAAATGAATTTTATGACAGCTTTCGAGGTTGTCCCTGCCAGGGGAGCTGCTTCTACCCACTTTGAAAAGTAATCGATGGCCACAATTATGGTTTTACGCCCTCCGGAAGCCACAGGGAGAGGTCCAACCAAGTCCAATCCCCATCGAGCAAAAATGATGGGCTCATAAATTGATTCCAAAGGAATGACTGGTACATGAATTTCATTGTTGTACCTCTGGCATGGGTCATACCTTCTCACCAGCTCCTTAGCATCTTTCATGATTGATGGCCAATAATTTGGTGTGGATAAAAATAACCCGAGGGTAGGTTAGTAATTTTAAGTGGAGTATCAAGGTGGTACATGGGTGTTTAACGGTGGTGTAAGGGTGTTTAACGGTGGTGTAAGGGTGTTTCAAGGTGGAGAGATAATTAAGCAGCTTGGTAGCAGTTAATTTTCATTATTAGAAGTTAATGCTGGTGGTTGAGCATTTATAGTGTGATGTTTGGGCCCTTATGGGCTTTCGGGTCAAGTTTAATGGACCCGGGTCATGTTTAAAGACCCATGAGTTCTAAGCAAGAGGACAGGTAGCTTAGTCAGGAAGTGTTTAGGTTTTTTAGTACTTTTGTCATAGTTCGAACAGCCTTAGGCTCACATTATCTCGAAGTGATCTGTCCGGTCTAAATGATCTGTCCGGTATTTGGAGAGAATTTACACTGACCTGCCCTTCCGGGCAGATGTCCTGGATTCGGACTCATCAGGAGCCCCTTTTTTAGGTGTTTGAGCAAGTGTCTTTGTCAAAGATCTAAAAAACTGTCCGATTACAGGAAGTGGTTCTTAATTCGGAGAGAGTTATGGGTATACCCGGACAGGTCAAACGTTACGAATTTCAAACGGTTTTTGCCAGAGTTAATGGGACACGTGTCACTCTCTGATAGGTCACTCCAGCCGTTTTTTCACCTTGAATTTCGCACTACCTTCTCGAACAAGTTACCTCTTTAATTTCCATTAATGACATCAGCGCCGTCTTTTAATCATTGCCCAACTTTTCGGATTCTCCTAGGAATCAACTCCCTTTTTTACACTTACTATAAATTCTCATTCACTTTTCACTGTCTCATTATCTCTTTCAAATTTCACTCTGCAATTTCACCCAGAGCTTTATCTCTCTAGAACTCAAAACTTCCTTGGCTGTTTATGTTTACAGCAAGAACATCACTGATCAAAGGCGGCTGGCTTAACCTCTCGGAGTTGGAGAAAGCACAAAGGGTCGAGAAGGAAAAAAGACTTGCAGCAGGGCTACCATCGTCGCCTGTTGAGAAACCAGCCTCTTCTGTCGCAGAATCTGATAGAGGCTCATCTTCTTCCAAAGGTACTAAGCCTAAAAAGCTCTTTCAATCCACCCTTTCTCCCATAGTTTCTGGCTCCTCAGTTCAGGATTCAATCCCCGCTGTTGAACCAGGAGTCACTGGTACCAGTGCTAGGAAAAAATCGTCTTTTATTGCCATGGGGTCTGATTCTAACCACTCCCCGGATAAGCTAGTCATCAAAAGGCCAAGCCGGTTAGTCAAAGGGCTATCCTCTAAAAACACTCCCTCGAAATCGGGGGCAAAAAACAGTGAATCTGAGTCTGGGGCAACTATTAGAGCTCCCCGGGAGAGGCCGTCAGGACTAGAGGCCAGCAGCCCACTACCCCCCAAAGAATCTTCTGCTTCAGAAACTCAAATTGAGGCGAGAAGTCGAATAAATACGGGCAGTCAACAGTCCGGAGGGTCAGCTATGCCAAGCTTCAATCCTCCCCGGACTACTTCTACAGAAGCTCCCCCAACAATTATGGAGGAGAGGATGGAGGACTCTACTGAGGAGGTCCGTTTTGAGTCCGAGTCCTCCGGACAGGCTGATACTGCTATTGTTGTTGCCAAGAAGGGCAAAGAGAACTTATATCTGAGGCGTCCGGACCTGCCGGAGAGCCTTGAAGGGAGAGTGGGGCCATGCTTTCATAAAGTTGAGTTCAAGTATCTTTTGGCCTTGCTGAAGACCAAGTATGCGTTCATCCATACTTCAGATCTGGGTAGATTGCGCACAAAATGAAGGATCCCTAAGAATATAAAGATAAGGATTCCCATCGATCCGGAGACCCCGATGGATTGTAAAAAGAATGAAATAGTCTTCTTTACGGAGCTATTCAACTGGTGACTCAGGTTCCCACTGGACCCGGAGATAGTGCGCTACTTTCACTTGGTCAAACTCTGCCCATCACAGTTAAGCCCCAATGGTTGGTTCACCTTGATGTCATGCATAATGGCATCTAGGTTATCAGGGATCCCTCTTCCTATGGAATAGTTCGCTGCAGTGGCCAACCTGTGCAAGCATCATCAGTTCCCCTTCTACCATTTCAACATGGGGAACGATCTCAAGGTTGTTGATGATCTCCTGCAGTCGGAGAGCAAATGGAGGAGCCAATTCTTGTTTGTCAGTGGCTCGTGGGAAAACGACAAGAAAATCAAGGCCGGAGAGAATCCAAGCCTCCTCAGGAGTAGATGGAGGAGTGACCGTAAGTTTTTATTTTAAGTTTCTGTTCGAATCTCTCTTTTCTTCTTTGTACTAATCAATTTCTCTTTTGTTTTAATAGAGCTGCCAACGGAGTTCGGGGACTACCTGAAGGCCGGACAGACTACGTGTGGTAAAATCAACGCATGGGCTGCAGAGAACTAGGAGAACCGTTTCCACAAGGCCTTTACCAATGGAAACCTAGCAAGGTCGCATCTGTGGAACACAACAGGTCGGAGAGACCTAACCTGGGAAGATCTTGCCACCCAGCCTGATGAAGACATTGTGCTGAGAAGGTCCCACGAGCTGGATGTGACACTCTACCTGCCTGCCCGGGCCAAAGCCCCAAGCAAAATGAAAGGCAAGAAGAAGAAAGGCAGGAAGGCGGAAGGTGATACTGAGAAGGAGGCCCCAATAGACCCAGAGGGAGTAGCCCAGGTTCAAATTGATGCAGCCCTTTTACAAGTGGTGGAGCAGGAGAGCGAAAAGCAGGAAGTGAATCTCCCAAAACCTTCAAGAGCTTCAAAGAGGACTCGCAAGCAAGCAAGTGAAGGTGCTCACAGGGAAGCCAAGAAGAAAAAGACTTCCCAAGGAGATGAGATTGCTCTCCGGGACCCGGAGCCCTCTTTCCCTACTGACCCAACATTGGCCGAAGAGATCCCAAGGGACTTTCAAGAAGAGATTCCAAAGGAATTCCACACAGATGAAGTTGAGGGGGGAGAGATTACTTTGGATGAAATGGACATCACCGGTCTGGGTGGACTTGGTGAATATTTTCTTGGCCTGCCCAGAGACGAGTTCGCAGGGCCCTACATCCCTCCGAGCAGCTCCAACACGGTCAATTTTAACGGTAAGACTTTCATGGTTTCTAGCGAGAAGGATATTATAGCCCATTCTCTACTTAGCAATGTACAGCCAGTGCTTACTTTGGAAAGGCATTTCCGAAGTCAGGCAGACACCATCAAAGACCTCAAGTCTGAGAAGGAGAAGCTGTCCGATGACCTCCAGACTGCTGCTACCAAGGTTGATTTGCTTAAGGAGGCAAATGATCAGCTAAAGAGGAATCAAGACGAAAACAACACAAAAGTTGCTTCTTTGGAAGAGACCATAAAAGACCTCCGGGCTAAGCTGTCCGGATTGGAGAAGGACCTGGCAATCTCAAGGGGAGAAACTGCGGCCAAGGAGAAGCTCATCACCAACCTGACCACTGACAAAATCGCTTTAGAGAATGCAGTGACTCAGGCTGTTGAAGAGAAGGCTGTTTTGGTGAGGGACCAAGAGGCCACAATCAAGGCCAAGATCAACGCCTATGCCAAGGAGATGATACAAAGCGAGGAGCTAATGATTCAAAGGGTGAAGTCTGATATGGTTCTCCTATTTCACGAAAAATTCCCGAAGAGGAGACTGGGCAGCTTATGGCGCTATGTGGATGATGACGACCTTCCATATTATACTATGGTTGCCGAGGGATATTCCAGTGAGTCCTCGTCTGATAATGAAGAGGAAACCGGAGAGAGCCCAGGTGAAGAAGAGATTGATCCCAAGGGCAAGAAGCTAGTCGAAGAGAAGAGCGACATCAGGGGCAAGAAAACAGATGAGGGCGAGCCATCTTCAAAGGCTCAACCTTAACTTATAATTTATTCTGTTTATCTTTTATTCGAACTAAAGTCCTTGGAAGGCCAAGGCACTCTTTTTGTGATGGTGTCCGTATTATTCGGACAGATTTTTTGTGCTATGCCCAAACTTGTTCAAAAAGTCCTTGGAAGGCCAAGGCAATTTTAAGTTGTTAAATGTTTTTATTTTGCTCAACCATCCTCTTCTTTCATTATTTGTTGAAATAGCTGGAGTTTAAGTAGTTTTATTGTATTGTGAGAGTATTAAGGCTCTCTGGCTAGAATTTAAATAGCCCTTAGATATTTTAGTCCGGGTAGTATGATAAGAGATAAAATTTTGAAAATACTTAGAGAATTTCGAAGAAGGCACCAAATTTTATTGAAAGCTCTCCGTGCCACCGAAGAGGGGAAGGTATGCCCCCAAATATTTACATGGATGTTTAAACAAGTAAATATTTACACAAGTGTTATTCCAAGTACATTCGAAGGTGTTCAATATTCCAAGGGTGAGTTAAAACCCTGCCATCTTTGTCTTCCAACCAATAAGTCCCAGGATTGATTCTTTCAACCACAGTATACGGACCCTCCTAGGTTGGGGCCAGCTTTCCGAAGAGCTTTTCCTTAGTATGCAAGAAAACTTTCCTTAATACTTTATCTCCTGGTTGAAAATCTCTCCTTTTAACTTTAGAAGCAAACCTGCTTCTCATCAAGCCCTGATAGTGTGCAATTCTAAGATGAGCTTTAACCCGTCTTTCTTCGATCAAATCGAGCTGATTTCTAATTGCCATCTCATTAGTATGTCCGGAGAAGTTATGAACACGAAAGGAAGGGAGTGTCTTCTCTATGGGGGCTACTACATCCATTCCATAGACCAAGGTAAAGGGGGATTCTTGTGTTGCAGCCCCAGGTGTTGTCCGGTAGGCCCACAAGACTTCTTGTAAATAACTAGGCCACTTCCCAGCAGCCCCTTCCAAATTTTTCTTTAAACCGGACAGTATTGTTCTATTAGCCACTTCAACTTGCCCATTGGCTTGTGGGTGGAAAGGTGAAGAAAAACAGTGCTG
This sequence comes from Limnanthes douglasii subsp. nivea, assembly GCA_036936605.1. NCBI lineage: Eukaryota > Viridiplantae > Streptophyta > Magnoliopsida > Brassicales > Limnanthaceae > Limnanthes > Limnanthes douglasii. The sequence continues at coordinate 54,957,548 of JAUPFV010000004.1, forward strand.
AATACCCCTTGAGGCACAGAAGCTTTCCATTTCTCTATTGTCAAACTATGGCCCATTGTCTGTTGTTATCTTCTGTGGGACACCGAATCTGCAACATATGTTGGACAAAATGAATTTTATGACAGCTTTCGAGGTTGTCCCTGCCAGGGGAGCTGCTTCTACCCACTTTGAAAAGTAGTCGATGGCCACAATTATGGTTTTACGCCCTCCGGAAGCCACAGGGAGAGGTCCAACCAAGTCCAATCCCCATCGAGCAAAAAGGATGGGCTCATAAATTGATTCCAAAAGAATGGCTGGTACATGAATTTCATTGCTGTACCTTTGGCATGGGTCACACCTTCTCACCAGCTCCTTAGCATCTTTCATGATTGATGGCCAATAATTTGGTGTGGATAAAAATAACCCGAGGGTAGGTTAGTAATTTTAAGTGGAGTATCAAGGTGGTACATGGGTGTTTAACGGTGGTGTAAGGGTGTTTAACGGTGGTGTAAGGGTGTTTCAAGGTGGAGAGATAATTAAGCAGCTTGGTAGCAGTTAATTTTCATTATTAGAAGTTAATGCTGGTGGTTGAGCATTTATAGTGTGATGTTTGGGCCCTTATGGGCTTTCGGGTCAAGTTTAATGGACCCGGGTCATGTTTAAAGACCCATGAGTTCTAAGCAAGAGGACAGGTAGCTTAGTCAGGAAGTGTTTAGGTTTTTTAGTACTTTTGTCATAGTTCGAACAGCCTTAGGCTCACATTGTCTCGAAGTGATCTGTCCGGTCTAAATGATCTGTCCGGTATTCAGAGAGAATTTACACTGACCTGCCCTTCCGGGGAGATGTCCTGGATTCGGACTCATCAGGAGCCCATTTTTTAGGTGTTTGAGCAAGTGTCTTTTTCAAAGATCTAAAAAACTGTCCGATTACAGGAAGTGGTTCTTAATTCGGAGAGAGTTATGGGAATACCCGGACAGGTCAAACGTTACGAATTTCAAACGGTTTTTGCCAGAGTTAATGGGACACGTGTCACTCTCTGATAGGTCACTCCAGCCGTTTTTTCACCTTGAATTTCGCACTACCTTCTCGAACAAGTTACCTCTTTAATTTCCATTAATGACATCAGCGCCGTCTTTTAATCATTGCCCAACTTTTCGGATTCTCCTAGGAATCAACTCCCTTTTTTACACTTACTATAAATTCTCATTCACTTTTCACTGTCTCATTATCTCTTTCAAATTTCACTCTGCAATTTCACCCAGAGCTTTATCTCTCTAGAACTCAAAACTTCCTTGGCTGTTTATGTTTACAGCAAGAACATCACTGATCAAAGGCGGCTGGCTTAACCTCTCGGAGTTGGAGAAAGCACAAAGGGTCGAGAAGGAAAAAAGACTTGCAGCAGGGCTACCATCGTCGCCTGTTGAGAAACCAGCCTCTTCTGTCGCAGAATCTGATAGAGGCTCATCTTCTTCCAAAGGTACTAAGCCTAAAAAGCTCTTTCAATCCACCCTTTCTCCCATAGTTTATGGCTCCTCAGTTCAGGATTCAATCCCCGCTGTTGAACCAGGAGTCACTGGTACCAGTGCTAGGAAAAAATCGTCTTTTATTGCCATGGGGTTTGATTCTAACCACTCCCCGGATAAGCTAGTCATCAAAAGGCCAAGCCGGTTAGTCAAAGGGCTATCCTCTAAAAACACTCCCTCGAAATCGGGGGCAAAAAACAGTGAATCTGAGTCTGGGGCAACTATTAGAGCTCCCCGGGAGAGGCCGTCAGGACTAGAGGCCAGCAGCCCACTACCCCCCAAAGAATCTTCTGCTTCAGAAACTCAAATTGAGGCGAGAAGTCGAATAAATACGGGCAGTCAACAGTCCGGAGGGTCAGCTATGCCAAGCTTCAATCCTCCCCGGACTACTTCTACAGAAGCTCCCCCAACAATTATGGAGGAGAGGATGGAGGACTCTACTGAGGAGGTCCGTTTTGAGTCCGAGTCCTCCGGACAGGCTGATACTGCTATTGTTGTTGCCAAGAAGGGCAAAGAGAACTTATATCTGAGGCGTCCGGACCTGCCGGAGAGCCTTGAAGGGAGAGTGGGGCCATGCTTTCATAAAGTTGAGTTCAAGTATCTTTTGGCCTTGCTGAAGACCAAGTATGCGTTCATCCATACTTCAGATCTGGGTAGATTGCGCACAAAATGAAGGATCCCTAAGAATATAAAGATAAGGATTCCCATCGATCCGGAGACCCCGATGGATTGTAAAAAGAATGAAATAGTCTTCTTTACGGAGCTATTCAACTGGTGACTCAGGTTCCCACTGGACCCGGAGATAGTGCGCTACTTTCACTTGGTCAAACTCTGCCCATCACAGTTAAGCCCCAATGGTTGGTTCACCTTGATGTCATGCATAATGGCATCTAGGTTATCAGGGATCCCTCTTCCTATGGAATAGTTCGCTGCAGTGGCCAACCTGTGCAAGCATCATCAGTTCCCCTTCTACCATTTCAACATGGGGAACGATCTCAAGGTTGTTGATGATCTCCTGCAGTCGGAGAGCAAATGGAGGAGCCAATTCTTGTTTGTCAGTGGCTCGTGGGAAAACGACAAGAAAATCAAGGCCGGAGAGAATCCAAGCCTCCTCAGGAGTAGATGGAGGAGTGACCGTAAGTTTTTATTTTAAGTTTCTGTTCGAATCTCTCTTTTCTTCTTTGTACTAATCAATTTCTCTTTTGTTTTAATAGAGCTGCCAACGGAGTTCGGGGACTACCTGAAGGCCGGACAGACTACGTGTGGTAAAATCAACGCATGGGCTGCAGAGAACTAGGAGAACCGTTTCCACAAGGCCTTTACCAATGGAAACCTAGCAAGGTCGCATCTGTGGAACACAACAGGTCGGAGAGACCTAACCTGGGAAGATCTTGCCACCCAGCCTGATGAAGACATTGTGCTGAGAAGGTCCCACGAGCTGGATGTGACACTCTACCTGCCTGCCCGGGCCAAAGCCCCAAGCAAAATGAAAGGCAAGAAGAAGAAAGGCAGGAAGGCGGAAGGTGATACTGAGAAGGAGGCCCCAATAGACCCAGAGGGAGTAGCCCAGGTTCAAATTGATGCAGCCCTTTTACAAGTGGTGGAGCAGGAGAGCGAAAAGCAGGAAGTGAATCTCCCAAAACCTTCAAGAGCTTCAAAGAGGACTCGCAAGCAAGCAAGTGAAGGTGCTCACAGGGAAGCCAAGAAGAAAAAGACTTCCCAAGGAGATGAGATTGCTCTCCGGGACCCGGAGCCCTCTTTCCCTACTGACCCAACATTGGCCGAAGAGATCCCAAGGGACTTTCAAGAAGAGATTCCAAAGGAATTCCACACAGATGAAGTTGAGGGGGGAGAGATTACTTTGGATGAAATGGACATCACCGGTCTGGGTGGACTTGGTGAATATTTTCTTGGCCTGCCCAGAGACGAGTTCGCAGGGCCCTACATCCCTCCGAGCAGCTCCAACACGGTCAATTTTAACGGTAAGACTTTCATGGTTTCTAGCGAGAAGGATATTATAGCCCATTCTCTACTTAGCAATGTACAGCCAGTGCTTACTTTGGAAAGGCATTTCCGAAGTCAGGCAGACACCATCAAAGACCTCAAGTCTGAGAAGGAGAAGCTGTCCGATGACCTCCAGACTGCTGCTACCAAGGTTGATTTGCTTAAGGAGGCAAATGATCAGCTAAAGAGGAATCAAGACGAAAACAACACAAAAGTTGCTTCTTTGGAAGAGACCATAAAAGACCTCCGGGCTAAGCTGTCCGGATTGGAGAAGGACCTGGCAATCTCAAGGGGAGAAACTGCGGCCAAGGAGAAGCTCATCACCAACCTGACCACTGACAAAATCGCTTTAGAGAATGCAGTGACTCAGGCTGTTGAAGAGAAGGCTGTTTTGGTGAGGGACCAAGAGGCCACAATCAAGGCCAAGATCAACGCCTATGCCAAGGAGATGATACAAAGCGAGGAGCTAATGATTCAAATGGTGAAGTCTGATATGGTTCTCCTATTTCACGAAAAATTCCCGAAGAGGAGACTGGGCAGCTTATGGCGCTATGTGGATGATGACGACCTTCCATATTATACTATGGTTGCCGAGGGATATTCCAGTGAGTCCTCGTCTGATAATGAAGAGGAAACCGGAGAGAGCCCAGGTGAAGAAGAGATTGATCCCAAGGGCAAGAAGCTAGTCGAAGAGAAGAGCGACATCAGGGGCAAGAAAACAGATGAGGGCGAGCCATCTTCAAAGGCTCAACCTTAACTTATAATTTATTCTGTTTATCTTTTATTCGAACTAAAGTCCTTGGAAGGCCAAGGCACTCTTTTTGTGATGGTGTCCGTATTATTCGGACAGATTTTTTGTACTATGCCCAAACTTGTTCAAAAAGTCCTTGGAAGGCCAAGGCAATTTTAAGTTGTTAAATGTTTTTATTTTGCTCAACCATCCTCTTCTTTCATTATTTGTTGAAATAGCTGGAGTTTAAGTAGTTTTATTGTATTGTGAGAGTATTAAGGCTCTCTGGCTAGAATTTAAATAGCCCTTAGATATTTTAGTCCGGGTAGTATGATAAGAGATAAAATTTTGAAAATACTTAGAGAATTTCGAAGAAGGCACCAAATTTTATTGAAAGCTCTCCGTGCCACCGAAGAGGGGAAGGTATGCCCCCAAATATTTACATGGATGTTTAAACAAGTAAATATTTACACAAGTGTTATTCCAAGTACATTCGAAGGTGTTCAATATTCCAAGGGTGAGTTAAAACCCTGCCATCTTTGTCTTCCAACCAATAAGTCCCAGGATTGATTCTTTCAACCACAGTATACGGACCCTCCTAGGTTGGGGCCAGCTTTCCGAAGAGCTTTTCCTTAGTATGCAAGAAAACTTTCCTTAATACTTTATCTCCTGGTTGAAAATCTCTCCTTTTAACTTTAGAAGCAAACCTGCTTCTCATCAAGCCCTGATAGTGTGCAATTCTAAGATGAGCTTTAACCCGTCTTTCTTCGATCAAATCGAGCTGATTTCTAATTGCCATCTCATTAGTATGTCCGGAGAAGTTATGAACACGAAAGGAAGGGAGTGTCTTCTCTATGGGGGCTACTACATCCATTCCATAGACCAAGGTAAAGGGGGATTCTTGTGTTGCAGCCCCAGGTGTTGTCCGGTAGGCCCACAAGACTTCTTGTAAATAACTAGGCCACTTCCCAGCAGCCCCTTCCAAATTTTTCTTTAAACCGGACAGTATTGTTCTATTAGCCACTTCAACTTGCCCATTGGCTTGTGGGTGGAAAGGTGAAGAAAAACAGTGCTGAATACCCCTTGAGGCACAGAAGCTTTCCATTTCTCTATTGTCAAACTATGGCCCATTGTCTGTTGTTATCTTCTGTGGGACACCGAATCTGCAACATATGTTGGACAAAATGAATTTTATGACAGCTTTCGAGGTTGTCCCTGCCAGGGGAGCTGCTTCTACCCACTTTGAAAAGTAGTCGATGGCCACAATTATGGTTTTACGCCCTCCGGAAGCCACAGGGAGAGGTCCAACCAAGTCCAATCCCCATCGAGCAAAAAGGATGGGCTCATAAATTGATTCCAAAGGAATGGCTGGTACATGAATTTCATTGCTGTACCTTTGGCATGGGTCACACCTTCTCACCAGCTCCTTAGCATCTTTCATGATTGATGGCCAATAATTTGGTGTGGATAAAAATAACCCGAGGGTAGGTTAGTAATTTTAAGTGGAGTATCAAGGTGGTACATGGGTGTTTAACGGTGGTGTAAGGGTGTTTAACGGTGGTGTAAGGGTGTTTCAAGGTGGAGAGATAATTAAGCAGCTTGGTAGCAGTTAATTTTCATTATTAGAAGTTAATGCTGGTGGTTGAGCATTTATAGTGTGATGTTTGGGCCCTTATGGGCTTTCGGGTCAAGTTTAATGGACCCGGGTCATGTTTAAAGACCCATGAGTTCTAAGCAAGAGGACAGGTAGCTTAGTCAGGAAGTGTTTAGGTTTTTTAGTACTTTTGTCATAGTTCGAACAGCCTTAGGCTCACATTGTCTCGAAGTGATCTGTCCGGTCTAAATGATCTGTCCGGTATTCAGAGAGAATTTACACTGACCTGCCCTTCCGGGGAGATGTCCTGGATTCGGACTCATCAGGAGCCCATTTTTTAGGTGTTTGAGCAAGTGTCTTTTTCAAAGATCTAAAAAACTGTCCGATTACAGGAAGTGGTTCTTAATCCGGAGAGAGTTATGGGTATACTCGGACAGGTCAAACGTTACGAATTTCAAACGGTTTTTGCCAGAGTTAATGGGACACGTGTCACTCTCTGATAGGTCACTCCAGCCGTTTTTCACCTTGAATTTCGCACTACCTTCTCGAACAAGTTACCTCTTTAATTTCCATTAATGACATCAGCGCCGTCTTTTAATCATTGCCCAACTTTTCGGATTCTCCTAGGAATCAACTCCCTTTTTTACACTTACTATAAATTCTCATTCACTTTTCACTGTCTCATTATTTTTTTCAAATTTCACTCTGCAATTTCACCCAGAGTTTTATCTCTCTAGAACTCAAAACTTCCTTGGCTGTTTATGTTTACAGCAAGAACAACACTGATCAAAGGCGGCTGGCTTAACCTCTCGGAGTTGGAGAAAGCACAAAGGGTCGAGAAGGAAAAAAGACTTGCAGCAGGGCTACCATCGTCGCCTGTTGAGAAACCAGCCTCTTCTGTCGCAGAATCTGATAGAGGCTCATCTTCTTCCAAAGGTACTAAGCCTAAAAAGCTCTTTCAATCCACCCTTTCTCCCATAGTTTCTGGCTCCTCAGTTCAGGAGTCAATCCCCGCTGTTGAACCAGGAGTCACTGCTACCAGTGTTAGGAAAAAATCGACTTTTATTGCCATGGGGTCTGATTCTGACCACTCCCCGGATAAGCTAGTCATCAAAAGGCCAAGCCGGGTAGTCAAAGGGCTATCCTCTAAAAACACTCCCTCGAAATCGGGGGCAAAAAACAGTGAATCTGAGTCTGGGGCAACTATTAGAGCTCCCCGGGAGAGGCCGTCAGGACTAGAGGCCAGCAGCCCACTACCCCCCCAAAGAATCTTCTGCTTCAGAAACTCAAATTGAGGCGAGAAGTCGAATAAATACGGGCAGTCAACAGTCCGGAGGGTCAGCTATGCCAAGCTTCAATCCTCCCCGGACTACTTCTACAGAAGCTCCCCCAACAATTATGGAGGAGAGGATGGAGGACTCTACTGAGGAGGTCCGTTTTGAGTCCGAGTCCTCCGGACAGGCTGATACTGCTATTGTTGTTGCCAAGAAGGGCAAAGAGAACTTATATCTAAGGCGTCCGGACCTGCCGGAGAGCCTTGAAGGGAGAGTGGGGCCATGCTTTCATAAAGTTGAGTTCAAGTATCTTTTGGCCTTGCTGAAGACCAAGTATGCGTTCATCCATACTTCAGATCTGGGTAGATTGCGCACAAAATGAAGGATCCCTAAGAATATAAAGATAAGGGTTCCCATCGATCCGGAGACCCCGATGGATTGTAAAAAGAATGAAATAGTCTTCTTTACGGAGCTATTCAACTGGGGACTCAGGTTCCCACTGGACCCGGAGATAGTGCCCTACTTTCACTTGGTCAAACTCTGCCCATCACAGTTAAGCCCCAATGGTTGGTTCACCTTGATGTCATGCATAATGGCATCTAGGTTATCAGGGATCCCTCTTCCTATGGAAGAGTTCGCTGCAGTGGCCAACCTGTGCAAGAATCATCAGTTCCCCTTCTACCATTTCAACATGGGGAACGATCTCAAGGCTGTTGATGATCTCCAGGAGTCGGAGAGCAAATGGAGGAGCCAATTCTTGTTTGTCAGTGGCTCGTGGGAAAACGGCAAGAAAATCAAGGCCGGAGAGAATCCAAGCCTCCTCAGGAGTAGATGGAGGAGTGACCGTAAGTTTTTATTTTAAGTTTATGTTCGAATCTCTCTTTTCTTCTTTGTACTAATCAATTTCTCTTTTGTTTTAATAGAGCTGCCAAAGGAGTTCGGGGACTACCTGAAGGCCGGACAGACTACCTGTGGCAAAATCAACGCATGGGCTGCAGAGAACTGGGAGAACCGTTTCCACAAGGCCTTTACCAATGGAAACCTAGCAAGGTCCCATCTGTGGAACACAACAGGTCGGAGAGACCTAACCTGGGAAGAGCTTGCCACCCAGCCTGATGAAGACATTGTGCTGAGAAGGTCCCACGAGCTGGAGGGGACACTCTACCTGCCTGCCCGGGCCAAAGCCCCAAGCAAAATGAAAGGCAAGAAGAAGAAAGGCAGGAAGGCGGAAGGTGATACTGAGAAGGAGGCCCCAATAGACCCAGAGGGAGTAGCCCAGGTTCAAATTGATGCAGCCCTTTTACAAGTGGTGGAGCAGGGGAGCGAAAAGCAGGAAGTGAATCTCCCAAAACCTTCAAGAGCTTCAAAGAGGACTCGCAAGCAAGCAAGTGAAGGTGCTGACAGGGAAGCCAAGAAGAAAAAGACTTCCCAAGGAGATGAGATTGCTCTCCGAGACCCGGAGCCCTCTTTCCCTACTGACCCAACATTGGCCGAAGAGATCCCAAGGGACTTTCAAGAAGAGATTCCAAAGGAATTCCACACAGATGAAGTTGAGGGGGGAGAGCTTGACTTGGATGAAATGGACATCAACGGTCTGGGTGGACTTGGTGAATATTTTCTTGGCCTGCCCAGAGACGAGTTCGCAGGGCCCTACATCCCTCCGAGCAGCTTTGCTCGAAGTGGTGGAAGAGAACGATGAGTATACTGTCCAAGAGCGTGACAAGTTGAAACTTGAGATAGAAGCTCTGAGGGCTGAAAAGGCCAAAATGGGCGTGAAAGAGAAATCCAAGGCATCGGTTGTTCATCACACCGACAACCCTAGAGAGCATGAGGCTTCCAAAACTCATGTGAGCACTAAAAAGACACATGCTAGTTCTAAAAAGTCTCACCGGTCCAAGCCTGTGGAGAGCTCTGACTCAAGCTCAGAATCTTCGGACAGCTCTTCGGATAGTGAGGGAAATGAAAAATCCTTGTCCTCTAGCAGTGATGAGGGTCGAACCAAGAAGAAGCAAAAGCAGATCAAAAAATATTCAAGAAAAAGGGATAGACGTGGAAAGATAAAGAAGCATATCGGTAAAGGATCATCTCATAGCCGGAGGCATGTGAACCGGATGCTGATGGATCCCTTTGCTTTCCACGATGAGCCAGGTATCTTTGCAACTCCCAATGAGGATACCGTGTTCAGTCGTGGAAGGAATTGGAGGCAGTCTCCACTGTCTTCTAAAATCCTGTCCGGAAACCTCCCCAAGAGGTTTGACAGTACAAAGATGGAGAAGTACGATGGCAGTACTGATCCGGACAATCATCTGGAGCAATTCAAGAACTTCATGATGAAATTTGATGATGATGATAAACTACTGTGTAGGGCATTCTCCCAATCTTTTACGGGAAGTGCTCTGAAATGGTACAACAGCCTGCCTCAAGGTTGTATTAAAGATTTTGACACGTTTTGGGTGGCCTTTCGAAGGCAGTTTGTGGGGAGTAAGGAGCTGAAGGGCAATGGAGATACAATAATCCATTGTGCCCTGGAGCCAAATGAGTCATTAAAGGAGTATATAAGTCGTTTCGTGAACACAAAGAACGGGTTGGCTGATTGCTTCGAACAGGTGGCAATAGCATCCCTAAGGCAAGGTTTGAACCCAGGCAACCTGGCTGATTTGGTGACCAGAAAGAAGGCCATGACCTGGGGAGGGTTGCTAAATCAAGTTGGCAAGCAAATAAACGTTGATGAAACAAAGAAGACCAAGGTACACAGACAGGTGAGATCCACCCCGGTGGCACCAACTCCAAATCAAAACCAGTCCGGGAACAAAGCAAGAGAAACCGGACAGTGGCATGGTAGGGCAAAAGCTCAGTCTCAACCAGCTGCTGCTGCTCAAAGTCAACAATCTAGAAACAAAAGAGGGCCATGGGTCCAACCGGAGTGGTTCGCAGAACTTAAAGAAAGCGTGGCCACCATTTTTGATAAAACAAAAGATGAGGTACACTACCGGAGACCGGCAACCTTTGCAGTCTCCCAGAGAGCATCGTAACAACTCCTTTTGCCAATACCAAAATAATATTGGCCATACCACTGATGATTGCATAGCATTGAAACAAGAAGTACAAAATTTGATTGAAAGGGGAAAGTTGGGTGCGTACGTTAAAAGAAGAGGAGGCAACAGGCCTGACAATACTCACCGGGTTGGTCCAAGTAATGCTGCCCCGGAGGGGGCCATGGTAATAGCTGAAAGGTTTGATGTGGAATCTGAATACTTGGATCCAGATCCAACACGAAATAAGGTGGGTGCCATAGATGAGTATTCCAAGACAGTCTCCTGGCTCATTAAATTCTTTGAGTCACTGACGATTTTCGGAGGGGACACAATGACTGCTCCTACTGCTTCTTCAAAAAAGAGGCATGTTCATAATTTAGCCTCCCAGCTAGAAGGAGGCATGACATCCTATCAATCACCAAACTCATTCCCATTCATAGTCTTCGATGAGGATGATTTGAGAGATATTGCTGGCCCTCATGAGGATGCTGTTGTCATAGGGGCATCTATAGGGGGCAATGAGATAAGGCGAATTCTGGTGGATACTGGAAGCTCTGCCAACATCCTTTTTCTAAACACTTATAAGAAAATGAAAAATCCAGCTGTGATTCAAAAGTCGGATAGATCAATCGTGGGCTTCACGGGCAGCTCAGCCGATGTGATCGGGGCGTTTGAAGAAAAAGTGTTGTTGGGCAGGAAAATGGTTAGAATACTCTTCATTGTGGTGGATTGTCCCACTTGCTATAATTCTATTCTAGGGAGATCTTGGCTCTCTAGGATGCATGCAGTGGCTTCGACAGTCCATCAGTGTTTAAAGTATGCTGTTCAGGGACAGGTTGGGGTTGTCCGGAGCAGCCAAAAGATTGCAAGAGAGTGCTATGCCACTGCCTTGGCTCCACGAACACTGGGGGCAGTCCGTATAAATAATCAATAGCAGTTTGAGGGCCTTTCTGGGGGTGAGGGTGAAATTGATGACCCCAGAGAGACCCCTGGAGTGTTAATTCCGATTGAGGAGGTTGAAACGCACTGCTTGGAAGAAGGAAAAAGTGTCAAGATAGGGTCCAAGATGCCACCAATGTTGAAAGAAGAGATGTTGAAATTCTTGAAAGACCATCAGCACGTTTTTGCTTGGTGCAATGCTGATGTTACTGGAGTTCCTTCAGAGGTGATTTCCCATCACCTATCTGTCCGGAGGGATGTGGCACCAGTGGTACAAAAGAGGAGAGCTTTCTCAAAAGAAAAGGCTGATGTCATAGTGCAAGAGGTTGACAGACTCACAAAGATGAGGCATATTAAAGAATCTCAATACCCTTTGTGGACTGCCAATCCTGTCTTGGTGAAAAAGAAGAATGGCAAATGGCGTATGTGTATTGACTTCACCGACCTCAATAGAGCTTGCCCAAAAGATTTGTATCCGGTCCCCCGGATAGATCAGTTAGTAGACTCTACTTCTGGGAACAAGCTGCTCTCCTTCATGGATGCCTTCTCCGGGTACAATCAGATCCAAGTAGATCCAAAAGATCAAGAGCACACCACGTTTGTCACTGATAGGGGTCTACATTGCTACAAGGTGATGCCTTTTGGCTTGAAAAATACTGGGGCTACTTATCAAAGATTAGTTAACAAGGCATTTGCTAATAAGATTGGAAGAAATATGGAGGTTTATATTGACGATATGATGGTAAAAAGTGTGGATGAGCAGTTACACTTGTTCGACCTCTAAGAAACTTTTGCCAACTTAGCAAAGGTGAATTTAAAATTAAACCCTGAAAAGTGTGTTTTCGGAGTGAAGTCCGGGAAATTCTAAGGGTACACCATAAGTGAGCATGGAATACAGCCCGACCCGGACCAACTCAATGCCTTATTCCAGATGGAGCCTCCTCGAAACATTAAAGAAGTACAGCGACTAACGGGGAGATTGGCTGCCTTGAACAGATTCATCTCCAGGTCTTCGGACAGGTGTGCTCCTTTCTTTCAAACCTTGAAGGGTGCAAAGGGGTTTGAATGGACACCACAGTGTGATGAAGCATTCAGTGAAATCAAGAAACATCTTTCCTCTCCCAAAACTTTGTTCAAACCGGTTGATGGGGAGACTCTCTTTGTGTATCTGGCTGTTTCAAGTTGTGCCATCAGTGCAGTATTAGTAAGAGAGGTCGCTGGGCATCCTCACCCAGTGTACTACATCAGCAAAAGCTTGATTGATGCTGAAAGGCGTTACTTGAAACTCGAAAAACTGGCATTAGCTTTGGTGATAGCTGCAAGAAAAATGAGGCCCTATTTCCAGGCTCATCCTATCGTCGTCCGGACATCTTTCCCTTTAAACAATGTCCTTCAAAAAGCAGACATTTCAAGCAGAATGACAAAGTGGTCAGTAGAGTTGGGGGACTTCGACATAGACTTTGCTCCCCGAACAGCAGTAAAAGCCCAAGCTGTGGCTGAATTTCTGGTTGAATTCCATTCTGATAGGGATTCAGAGCAACCTACTGATTCAAAAGACAAGAAAGTGTGGATTGTCCGAACAGACGGAGGATCTAGTTCCATGGGATCTGGGGCAGGGATATGTCTCACTTCCCCCTACGGGGACAACATGTACCAAGCTATTTGTTTTGCTTTCAGGGCATCTAATAATGAGTCCGAGTATGAAGCAACCATAGCTGGGTTAAAGTTGGCCTATATCTGTGGAGCTAAAAGGGTCAAGCTACTAAGTGACTCCCAGTTGCTTATCCACCATGCTTTGGGCCTATCAGAGGCTAGAAAGGAGCAATTGGTCAAATATTTACTCCTCCTAAAAAATGAAGCGTTAAAGTTTAAGGCTGTTGTCTATGAGCACATCCCCCGGGCAGAAAATGAGCTAGCAGATTCATTGGCAACAATAGCATATACGGAGTCCTACCCATGGATCCATGTACTTGAAAGCCCTTCTATTGAATTTGGTGAGGGTGGAAAAGAGGAAGTCTTTGAAATACAAGTGAGTCGGCCTCAAGACTGGAGGTCTCCTCTTATGCAGTATCTGTCCGATGGTATTGTGCCCTTAGATAAATCACAAGCCAGAATGTTGAAACACAGGGCTCGTGGTTTCATTATGTTAAGAGAAGCCTTGTACAAAAAGTCCTATAGAAAACCTCTCCTACGTTGTTTAGGGGATCATGAGTCACAAATGGTTCTCTCCGAATTGCATGATGGTGAGGGATCAGCCCATTGTGGATTTAGAGCTCTGACAAGAAGAGTGTTACTCTCCGGATATTATTGGCCATCAATCATGAAAGATGCTAAGGAGCTGGTGAGAAGGTGTGACCCATGCCAGAGGTACAGCAATGAAATTCATGTACCAGCCATTCCTTTGGAATCAATTTCTGAGCCCATCCCTTTTGCTCGATGGGGATTGGACTTGGTTGGACCTCTCCCTGTGGCTTCCGGAGGGCGTAAAACCATAATTGTGGCCATCGACTACTTTTCAAAGTGGGTAGAAGCAGCTCCCCTGGCAGGGACAACCTCGAAAGCTGTCATAAAATTCATTCTGTCCAACATATGTTGCAGATTCGGTGTCCCACAGAAGATAACAACAGACAATGGGCCACAGTCTGACAACAGAGAAATGGAAAGCTTCTGTGCCTCAAGGGGTATTCAGCATTGTTTTTCTTCACCTTTCCACCCACAAGCCAATGGGCAAGTTGAAGTGGCTAATAGAACAATACTGTCCGGTTTAAAGAAAAATTTGGAAGGGGCTGCTGGGAAGTGGCCTAGTTATTTACAAGAAGTATTGTGGGCCTACCGGACAACACCTGGGGCTGCAACACAAGAATCCCCCTTTTCCTTGGTCTATGGAATGGATGCAGTAGCCCCCCATAGAGAAGACACTCCCTTCCTTTCGTGTTCATAACTTCTCCGGACATACTAATGAGATGGCAATTAGAAATCAGCTCGATTTGATCGAAGAAAGACGGGTTAAAGCTCATCTTAGAATTGCACACTATCAGGGCTTGATGAGAAGCAGGTTTGCTTCTAAAGTTAAAAGGAGAGATTTTCAACCAGGAGATAAAGTATTAAGGAAAGTTTTCTTGCATACTAAGGAAAAGCTCTTCGGAAAGCTGGCCCCAACCTGGGAGGGTCCGTATACTGTGGTTGAAAGAATCAAGCCTGGGACTTATTGGTTGGAAGACAAAGATGGCAGGGTTTTAACTCACCCTTGGAATATTGAACACCTTCGAATGTACTTGGAATAACACTTGTGTAAATATTTACTTGTTTAAACATCCATGTAAATATTTGGGGGCATACCTTCCCCTCTTCGGTGGCACGGAGAGATTTCAATAAAATTTGGTGCCTTCTTCGAAATTCTCTAAGTATTTTCAAAATTTTATCTCTTATCATACTACCCGGACTAAAAGATCTAAGGGCTATTTAAATTCTAGCCGGAGAGCCTTAATACTCTCACAATACAATAAAACTACTTAAACTCCAGCTATTTCAACAAATAATGAAAGAAGAGGATGGTTGAGCAAAATAAAAACATTTAACAACTTAAAATTGCCTTGGCCTTCCAAGGACTTTTTGAACAAGTTTGGGCATAGTACACAAAATCTGTCCGAATAATACGAACACCATCACAAAAAGAGTGCCTTGGCCTTCCAAGGACTTTAGTTCGAATAAAAGATAAACAGAATAAATTATAAGTTAAGGTTGAGCCTTTGAAGATGGCTCGCCCTCATCTGTTTTCTTGCCCTTGATGTCGCTCTTCTCTTCGACTAGCTTCTTGCCCTTGGGATCAATCTCTTCTTCACCTGGGCTCTCTCCGGTTTCCTCTTCATTATCAGACGAGGACTCACTGGAATATCCCTCGTCAACCATAGTATAATATGGAAGGTCGTCATCATCCACATAGCGCCACAAGCTGCCCAGTCTCCTCTTCGGGAATTTTTCGTGAAATAGGAGAACCATATCAGACTTCACCCTTTGAATCATTAGCTCCTCGCTTTGTATCATCTCCTTGGCATAGGCGTTGATCTTGGCCTTGATTATGGCCTCTTGGTCCCTCACCAAAACAGCCTTCTCTTCAGCAGTCTGAGTCACTGCATTCTCTAAAGCGATTTTGTCAGTGGTCAGGTTGGTGATGAGCTTCTCCTTGGCCGCAGTTTCTCCCCTTGAGATTGTCAGGTCCTCCAATCCGGACAGCTTAGCCCGGAGGTCTTTTATGGTCTCTTCCAAAGAAGCAACTTTTGTGTTGCTTTCGTCTTGATTCCTCTTTAGCTGATCATTTGCCTCCTTAAGCAAATCAACCTTAGTAGCAGCAGTCTGGAGGTCATCGGGCAGCTTCTCCTTCTCAGACTTGAGGTCTTTGATGGTGTCTGCCTGACTTCGGACTTGCCTTTCCAAAGTAAGCACTGGCTGTACATTGCTAAGTAGAGAATGGGCTATAATATCCTTCTCGCTAGAAACCATGAAAGTCTTACCGTTAAAATTGACCGTGTTGGAGCTGCTCGGAGGGATGTAGGGCCCTGCGAACTCGTCTCTGGGCAGGCCAAGAAAATATTCACCAAGTCCACCCAGACCGGTGATGTCCATTTCATCCAAGTTAAGCTCCCCCCCCCTCAACTTCATCTGTGTGGAATTCCTTTGGAATCTCTTCTTGAAAGTCCCTTAGGATCTCTTCGGCCAATGTTGGGTCAGTAGGGAAAGAGGGCTCCAGGTCCCGGAGAGCAATCTCATCTCCTTGGGAAGTCTTTTTCTTCTTGGCTTCCCTGTCAGCACCTTCACTTGCTTGCTTGCGAGTCATCTTTGAAGCTCTTGAAGGTTTTGGGAGATTCACTTCCTGCTTTTCGCTCTCCTGCTCCACCACTTGTAAAAGGGCTGCATCAATTTGAACCTGGGCTACTCCCTCTGGGTCTATTGGGGCCTCCTTCTCAGTATCACCTTCTGCCTTCCTGCCTTTCTTCTTCTTGCCTTTCATTTTGCTTGGGGCTTTGGCCCGGGCAGGCAGGTAGAGTGTCCCATCCAGCTCGTGGGACCTTCTCAGCACAATGTCTTCATCAGGCTGGGTGGCAAGCTCTTCCCAGGTTAGGTGTCTCCGACCTGTTGTGTTCCACAGATGGGACCTTGCTAGGTTTCCATTGGTAAAGGCCTTGTGGAAACGGTTCTCCCAGTTCTCTGCAGCCCATGCGTTGATTTTGCCACAGGTAGTCTGTCCGGCCTTCAGGTAGTCCCCGAACTCCTTTGGCAGCTCTATTAAAACAAAAGAGAAATTGATTAGTACAAAGAAGAAAAAAGAGATTCGAACAGAAACTTAAAATAAAAACTTACGGTCACTCCTTCATCTACTCCTGAGGAGGCTTGGATTCTCTCCGGCCTTGATTTTCTTGCCGTTTTCCCACGAGCCACTGACAAACAAGAATTGGCTCCTCCATTTGCTCTCCGACTCCAGGAGATCATCAACAACCTTGAGATCGTTCCCCATGTTGAAATGGTAGAAGAGGAACTGATGATGCTTGCACAGGTTGGCCACTGCAGCGAACTCTTCCATAGGAAGAGGGATCCCTGATAACCTAGATGCTATTATGCATGACATCAAGGTGAACCAACCATTGGGGCTTAACTGTGATGAACAACCGATGCCTTGGATTTCTCTTTCACGCCCATTTTGGCCTTTTCAGCCCTCAGAGCTTCTATCTCAAGTTTCAACCTGTCACGCTCTTGGACAGTATACTCATCGTTCTCTTCCACCACTTCGAGCAAAGCTGGTGGAAGCTCTGGATTATCCGGATTCATTCGGACAGTATTTCTTGGCAGGTTTTGAATGCTTGGTTCAGGCACCTCTCTCCTCCCACTGTGGTCGCCAATTTGGTGTGGATAAAAATAGCCCGAGGGTAGGTTAGTAATTTTAAGTGGAGTATCAAGGTGGTACAGGGGTGTTTAACGGTGGTGTAAGGGTGTTTAACGGTGGTGTAAGGGTGTTTCAAGGTGGAGAGATAATTAAGCATCTTGGTAGCAGTTAATTTTCATTATTAGAAGTTAATGCTGGTGGTTGAGCATTTATAGTGTGATGTTTGGGCCCTTATGGGCTTTCGGGTCAAGTTTAATGGACCCGGGTCATGTTTAAAGACCCATGAGTTCTAAGCAAGAGGACAGGTAGCTTAGTCAGGAAGTGTTTAGGTTTTTTAGTACTTTTGTCATAGTTCGAACAGCCTTAGGCTCACATTGTCTCGAAGTGATCTGTCCGGTCTAAATGATCTGTCCGGTATTCGGAGAGAATTTACACTGACCTGCCCTTCCGGGGAGATGTCCTGGATTCGGACTCATCATGAATGATATGCATGTTACACTTAGAGAACCAGAACCAGGTATGCAAAATATGGCTTAGGGACATATAACGCCTCACAGGGATTCGAAAAAGAAGACCATAATAGTTCCATAGAGACCAGGCAAAGCTGCAACTGGTGAAGAGGTGGTTTTTGGCTTCACAGTTGCAGCAAAATTGACACTTAGAAACCACAATAAAATGCCTATTAATTAAGATACTATCAATTGGAATGAAGTTTTTGAGAATTTTCCAACAGAGAAATGAAATTTTTGAAGGGATAAACTTATGCCATATTTTCTTAAAAATAGCTTGATTAGGATGAACATTCCTGATACTATTCCAAGTATCCTTAGTATTAAAACTCTTGCCATTAGAAAATTTCCAGTGAGCAACATCATCCTTATCATGATTGATAGTAGTTTTAAGAATATTCATTAATCTGTCATTATGAATAAAACTAGAAAGAGTAGGCACATCCCAATGACCATTTTTCCAGAAAGAGCTGGCCTTAACAGGGAGGAGATAACTATTAGAAACTAGGCTATTAGCTATAGGAGGCATATCATGCCATGAGTCCCTCCAAAAGTCCACATCCCCCTGCGAAGACTCCAATAGACATTAAGATCAGCCTGGTCCCTAATAGAACAAAGCTTTTTCCAAATGACCGAATCAGTAGCCTTACACTCAGCCTTTAAAGGATGAGTGAAATTACAGTAAGAGGAGTACATTAAATCAGCCCAAAGGGAGCCCCCTTTCCTGAAAATAAACCAAAGCTTAAAGGAGAAGGTGAGATGAATGTCAGACAGAAGTTTAACATTTAGCCCCCCCTCTCCAAAAGGCTTACATAAACTATTCCAAGCAGCCCAATGAATGGCACTTTCAGTATACTTAGCTCTCCATAAAAATTTATTAAAACAGAGCTCAAGTTTACTAATAATGCCATTGGGAATTAAACAACTTTGCATCCAGAAATAAACAATGGGATAAAGAACATTCTTTATAAGGGACAAACGACCCCCAAAAGAAAGATTCTTCAAATCCCAGACCTGAATTTTATCATAAATTTTAGCAAGAAGAGGTAAATAGTGCTTCCCCTTATTGTTTGCAGATATCGTGATTCCCAAGTAAGTGAATGGAGCCTGCTCAACATTAAAACCAGTAGAAGATCTAATCCTATCATGATTGGTAAGTGAACAATTGTCTGCTGTTATAATCTTAGTATTTTCTTTATTGATCAGCTGGCCTGACTCATGTTGATACTTGTTTAACAGGGCACTGATGCAATCAATCGAAGATGGAGAGCTGTTGGAGAAGATGACAATGTCATCTGCAAAGGCTATACAAGGTAAGGTAAACTCAGATTTCAAATAGAATCTCAAACTGCTATTATTTATGTATAGGTTAGATAGCCCTCTAAGTAAAGCTTCCTCAGCAAGAACGAAAAGACAAGGGGACAGTGGGTCACCCTGTCTTAAGCCATTCTTCTGAGGAAAATAGCCAACACAGTCCCCATTAACCAAGATAGACACCATGACCTTAGAAATCAGACTATTAATAATGGCCAAGGCTTCATTAGAGAACCCAAAACACTTAAGAGTGTTAAGGACAAAGGCACGAGACAGTCTGTCAAATGCCTTTGTCATATCTAACTGAAGAATAAAATTGCCTTTAGAAGGCCTTCTCTTGATATTATGGAGCATTTCTTTGATAATCAGAACATTTTCATGAATAATCCTGCCCTTAACAAAAGCACTTTGGCCATTAGAGATAAGATTAGGAAGGAAAGAAGCCAATCTCTGATTAATAAGACCAGAAATAAGCCTATTAAAGATTGAACAAAGACTAATCGGCCTGTAACCCTTCCAAGAGATAGGATTATGAGACTTAGGAACTAAGCAGATCCCAGTGGCAAAAACACCACTAGGGATACTATAGCCATGCATATAGGAATTTAGAGCCCTGCAAACATCAACACAAATAATATCCCAACAAAATTTAAGGAAGAAGCAATTGAACCCATTAGTGTCAGGGGCACTGTCATTCATCATATCCTTGATGACAGACCATACCTCCTCTTTGCTCGCAAACTTTAAGATAGACTCATTATCCTTATCACTGATTAGATTAGGAATATTACTAAGAATAGAATCCTGAGCATTCACAGAGTTGTTAGAATAGCAGTTATTAGAAAGAATCTGCTTAAAATAAGACACAGCAAACCTAGAGATATCATCATGATCAGTTAACCAGACACCATCATCTTTTATACCATAAATAGTATTCTTTTGTCTTTTCTTAGCAACATAGTTATGGTACAGTTTTGCATTGCCATCACTGTCATTAAGCCACGAGTTGTAACACTTTTGACGCCAATAAGACTCTTCATCTTTTAAAGCAAGGATATATAAGCTATTAGCTTTAGAAAGATTAGACTTAGAAATACCATTGTTAGACAGCTGATGAGTGACCTCACAATTTTCAACCTCCTTAGCAGCATCAGAAACTTTAGTAAAGATGTTTCCAAAAATTGAATAATTCCAATCTTTTAGAAACTTTCTAAGACGCTTGAGCTTATACCAGAACAGTACATTAGGACCACCATTACAATGCTTATCCCAATTCTGTTTAACACTTCTTAAAAAATCAGGGTGATTGGTCCATGCATTAATAAACCTAAAATTAATCTTACGAGAAGAAGACCTATTATTAATACTAGATATTAAGATTAGGAGGAGAGCATGGTCAGAACAAGTATTGACCATGTGACGAACCTGAACCTGCCAGTTAGACAACATTTTCTGATTCACCAAAACCCTGTCTAACCTCTTCCAATTTCTGTTATTACTCCAGGTATACCTGGAACCACTAAAGCCAGGGTCATCCAGATTACAACTTCTGATACAAGAATTAAACTCATCGACACCACTGTCATCATAAGAGACACAGGATAGCTGATCTTCAGGACAAGTAACTGTATTAAAGTCACCAGCCACAGACCAAGGCTTGTCATCACAAGAAAGCTGGCAAAGCTGGCTCCATAATTGCCTGCGCTGCACTCTCTGGTTCTTGCCATAAACACAGGTAAAAACACAAGAAAATGATACATAATTTATCTCCAAATGGAGAAACTGGTCATGGTTAACTAAAACAGAGATATTCACCTCATTAGGCCAAAAAACCCAGATTTTGTTTGTAGTATTAGAAGTATAATTAGGGAAACCAATTCTTCTTGAAATAATATCAATTTTATCATACCTAGCCATAGGTTCTTGGAGAGAAATAACATTGACCTTGTCATTATTAATGAAATAGTTGAGCCTAGACAAAGTAGGATTATTATGCACTCCACGAGCATTCCAACTTACGATCTTAATCATTCAGATAAAAAATTGTAGTATGTTTTCCCTCTTTTACGAAGAGAGTTTATTGAAACCTTTTTAACATTGCTGGCTTTCTTTGCAGCTCTTATTTTCCTGCTAATAATGGTATTAAAATCCTGACCAGAAGAGCTTGAACTTGGTGAAGGATTGTAGCTGCCTACAACACCAGGAGACGAGACATCCTTAGAAGCAGCATCCTGCTCCAAGTCTTGCAGAGCACCAATAATCTGAAGATCTTTACTGGGAGAAGAAACAGCTTTAAGAGGGCTACTGGAAAGCAAAGGAACAAAAGTGTTAGCTTTAGGAGGACTACTAGAGACCAAAGCCACAGAAGATTCATCTTTAGCCGTTATTATAGATTTTAATCTTCGCTTGTAGACTTTAATAAAAGGCTGTTCCTTTGTAACCACATCATTAATAGAATCCTTCTTTTCATCCTGAATTTCTATTGACTGTGTAACATTCTTTGAATTCAAATCAATATCAAGATCTTCATTCCTTTCAGCAGGTTTCA
Source organism: Limnanthes douglasii subsp. nivea (assembly GCA_036936605.1). NCBI lineage: Eukaryota > Viridiplantae > Streptophyta > Magnoliopsida > Brassicales > Limnanthaceae > Limnanthes > Limnanthes douglasii. Next base: position 54,978,875 of record JAUPFV010000004.1, read on the forward strand.
AATCCATCTTTTTACAATCAGTATCATTGTGCCCCAGATGACCACACAGATGACAGTACCCTGGGACATTTCTATAACTCACCCCAATCCAGAAACCAAAGTTATCACCAAACCTTATCCACAGTCTTCGTTTCAACAACACAGAAACATCTATTTCCACAAGAGCGTAAGATGCATTTACACTGGCTCGATTACATTTAGGCACAAATATCTTATGAACCTTTCCAAGCGAAGCAGCCATATCACCCACAATCTGATCATTGTAAAGGTAGTCAGGCATATTTTCAAAGCGAACCCAAAGTAAAACAACAGGGCTCTCTTTGTTCTTAGGCACGTTAGGAGACCACTTTAACAGTCTCATGAGTTTCCCATCCACCTTACATAACGGTTTAGACCAAAACTTCGTGACATCTTCTAACAAGTCAAATTTGACAAAAATCTGCCTCGAACCAGAAGTAATGTATGAATACGCTCCCTTAAATTTAAACAACTCCAAGAAAGATTGAAAAGAAGCTTTCTTAGGGATACCCTGACTAAACTTGGCAATCAGAGTGGACTTACCATACTTAATAAGGCTATCTTGAGTATCTTTGCAAAACTGAATAACGACGTGATCTTTGGCATGTTTAACGAACTCAGGCTTCTGAACAAGGCATTCAGAAACAGGGTTCAAAACCTCTGCATAAGATTTTGGAATCTTGATGAGATTCTTATCAACACTTTTAGAAAGAGCAGGGAACTCTTCCTCGTTAAGCCCACAACCAGGCATAGAGAAAAGAGGCCATGACCAGATACTCTGTTTCAAGAGAAAACAGAGGCCCTAGCCAGAAAACCACCAGCGAATACCAAAGATCTCTGCTTCCGAAAACGAAACCCACTCTTAAGAAGAACCAGGAGAAAGCGAAGAAGAAGACAAAGGCCGGAGGCCGGAGAAGAAACTAGCAAACAGGCTGAAGAAAGATCAGGCTTCAAACCACCAGCAAGCACAAGAACTCCTGATACCGAAAACAAAACCAACTCTGAAGGATAGAGTAAAACCAAGAGAAACGAAGAAGAAACAAGGCCGGAGGCCGGAGAGGAGACCGGAGATCGGCGGAAGAAAGACCAGGCTTCAAATCTTGGAGCTTCCCGCTCTTTTCAAGACGTTCTCTATAGCTAAGGATTTCCATATCTAACATTGAAGTTTGGAGACCAACGAAGAATTCTCATTTATGAATTACCTAATGTCTAGTAACTTTTAGACCGAAGGGTTGCAACATCATCTTTCAGATCAAATTCTATATGAAGATGTCGAGAGTCCAAAATCTTATAGTTGTATTCGCCTTTGAATTTGAAAGAAGCCAAAAACTGGATGAGTATGGATCGTTTAGATAAGCCATCGATAAACCTTCCGATCAGTGTCGTTTTTTTATTTTTGAGCCAAAAAACCCTTGACATTCTCACTATACAGATTGAAACGTGGTCAGATTTCTGAGTAATTCCTTCAGGTTTAAAGATACAATTAGAACTATCATTTTTAGCTTTCACAATTTCAGAAAAAGATTTTTTTGGAGAACCTCTTTTTCTGTTTACTGGAAAAAGAGCACGCTATTCTTCTTCGGGAAAATCCGTAACAATGGCATTCAACGAGAGTAATTTTTTATAAGATTGGAGAAAAAGAGGTAGGAAAGACATTCGTCCATGTCAATCAAAGGATCTCCGGTGAGAGACTGCAGGCACTGGGAGATGAGCGATCTTGATTCTTGGAGAGAAGGGTCGCCGTCTTCCTTTTAATGGAGATGGTTAGAGATCGGTCTTTTAGGTCATATAGGCAAACCATTCACATTATGCTTCATTACTTGGGATTAAAATGGAATGTGAAAATTTGGAGTTTTACTCCTGTAAACTAAAATTTTATAAAGCTTACAAGTAAAGTTCTGATCCCTATGTATAGAGATAAAAATTTATGACGGTAGATATAGTTTTCTATTAGCTAAAATTAAAATACGGTTGATATGGTCTCGTTGATGAACTTGAGATAGTTGAGTTTGAGTACCATAGAACTTTCTCACTAGTGTATATTCATTAAATGATTAACACGAAAACAACCCAACTTTTGACAATAATATAATGCGAACATATAATTTACATTGAACTTGGTCAAATCAAAACAAGTTACACTAAAACAGACACTTCTATCCTACTACACTACTAATACTCAATTTCCAGGTACAAAGTTGGTAGCAAAAGCCCAAGCGTTGTTGTTAACAGGGTCAGCTAAGTGATCGGCTAAGTTCTCCAACGGACCCTTACCGGTCACAATAGCTTGTACAAAAAATCCAAACATCGAAAACATGGCTAGTCTACCGTTCTTCAGTTCCTTCACCTTAAGCTCTGCAAATGCCTCCGGGTCTTCCGCCAAGTTTAACGGGTCAAAGCTCCCACCAGGGTACAACGGGTCTACAATTTCACCAAGTGGCCCACCGGCTACACGGTAACCCTCAACCGCACCCATCAATAACACTTGCGTCGCCCAGATAGCTAGGATGCTTTGAGCATGTACCAAGCTTGGGTTACCCAAGTAGTCGAGCCCACCCTCGCTGAAAATTTGGGATCCAGCCTTGAACCATACCGCTTCACCAAATTTAACTCCATTGCGGGCCAAGAGTTCGGGAAAGACGCACCCTAAGGCTCCAAGCATGGCCCACCTCGAATGGATAACTTCTAGCTCACGGTTCTTAGCGAAAGTTTCTGGGTCAGCTGAAAGTCCTGCTGTGTCCCACCCATAGTCACCAGGGAATTCACCGGTTAAGTAACTTGGGGCCTCGCCGGAAAATGGGCCCAAGTACTTAACTCTGTCCGGGCCGTACCAGGGGCTACCGGATGGCCCTGAGGGCTTTTTGGTGGTAGTCTTCCTCATTGACACACGGCCGGTTCCAAAGATTTCAGCGGAGGATGGAGAGAGCTTCACAGCCTGGCCGGCAAGTGAAGGTGAGGAGAGAGCCATCGTAGAGGCAGCCATTCTTTTAGCTTTGTAATAAATAAATAGTTTAGTGAGTTACTAAGCAATTTAAGGTTGAATGAGAGAGATGGAAGATGGATACTTCATTTGTAGGAGTTATGATATGTATAAATAGGGTAGTAACCGTAACGATCCTTATCTATGTAGTATCTAAATCTCTACTCTGATTGGTTGCAGAAGATTTTATTTAGTTGGTACTCTCTCACCCACAAACTTATTTCTCTGGTTCATATTTGTTTAGGGGATGACCCATGTGGGTCCTAGACTAGTAAAGATAGAGAGATGGATTTTTGACAAATCTTTGGCGAGGATGATAAAATCTGATTAAGATATACGTAGGTCATGTCATGCAAGAACTAGTGTAGTTCTGCCTACTGAGCTAAGGTTAATTAGTTTACAGAAAGATAAGTCTTAGCTGATATGCTTAAATATGAAATTTGGTTTGCCTATTAAAAATTATATGGCATGGATTGAGAAGTTTTAAAAATATATGTTTAATTGATTTAATCCTAAAAGTATGGTTAGGATTACATATTTTTATGTTTATGTTTAATTAGAAGATAATATTAGTGTTTTGTCCCATATTTTGGGACTAGTTTGCTGTAGAAAAAAAAATCTTTTAAGTAAAGAGATCCTAGATCGAAGGGTAAAAACAAAATATCGAAGTGTTGTGAAAATCATTTTTAAATTCACCGCACATAGGGTCTAGTTCGCCGAGATGAGGTCTAGCTCGTTGCGGCGAACATGAACTCATGCAATAAATAAGTTCTTTGTTGTAACCTGTGTCATATATGTATATGTGATTAAGTGAAATGTGTTTTAATATTTGTATGAAGTTGCATGGTTAAGATTGTTCCTAATACGGTGGGTAATTTATGAAACTAATTATGGATTTTTGTCTTCGTAGATGAGTGGAGTTGACCATTCTGTTTTCTATTACCATTCTACCGTTAGTCAAAGATTTTTTATTGTGTATGTGGAGGACAATGTAATCACAGGAGATTATAGTGATGACACACAACAATACAAATTGTTCATGTACAGTCAGTAATTATTCAACCCAAATAAAGGTTGATTGGCAGATTAAGGAACCTAGGATCTGAACTGTTCATGGATTAACTATTGCATATATTTTCGGCCTAAAGTAAAGTTAATTTTTGGCGTATGTAATCATGAACACGAGAAAGTCATTTGAAATTGATCATTAACATTTTAATTAGAATAAAGAAATCGTCTCAATGAGGGTTTGACCAATATTCAGTCAATTATAACATAATCAAATAGTTAAGTTTTCAAACTGATAAATACATGTTAGCATACTTGCCTAAAGCTATATTATTAGCAATGTATGTTATGTTTTACATGCAATATGACATGTTTAAACATTTTTTAAGTTTAAGACTTATATGTCAATGAATGTGTATCTTATGTGTTCTTTCTTATGTGTAAAATTTTAACAAATACATATAACTCATAAACCAATAATACCTCAATTTTTTATGTGTTATTTTTTTCAGTGAATGAAAGATATATAATTGTATTTGAACTGTTGTGATAATGACCTGGCATTAAGGACTTAAAAGTTCATGTCACTCACTAAATAAATTTTTCATAAGAGATATGATGAATTTAAGGTGTGGTGGAAGTCACAAAAATTGAGCTTGTAAATCATGAAATAGAGAATACCTTTGAAGTTTCATGGGGTTGTCCAAAATCAGATTACCCATACAATCAAGTATCTTAAAGCAATTAAGAAAAGTTATGTGAAGTTTTAATAATGGGGAGATTAAGATGTTGTTGTTGCACATCTTCACCATGAATTTTAATGGCAAATTGACAATAAGTTGTTTTGAGGCGTCAATGATCGTCTCAAAGTTAGAGGGACATAAGATTGACATTTCCAAAGAAGTTATAATAGGGTTTATGTTTCATTTTTTCTCAGTGTGAGAAATTGACAGTTAATAAACTGGCTTCTCTTGCTATTTAGGAAGAGAAGAGGCTGAAACAAGAACGTCTTACGGTGCATAAGGTGAGATCTCAATATGGAAAATATAAAAGAAAAAGTATGATATAGCATTTGATGAGACTTTTAGTTCAAGAGCAAAGAAACCTAATGAATCATCTGTTACAGGTTGATATTTCTTTTGCAAAAGGACGAGACATCTTAAAATGTAATGTGAAAAGTACCAAGCTTAAATAAAGGCTAACGGTAATATAATAACGCTGGTATGTTCATACTAGTTTTGTTTTAGTTGCAAGGCATATATGGTGGGTTGACACAATTATGATCACCCATATTTTTATTTTTGTGAAGGATACAATAAGAAGTTGAAGACTTAATGATGGTGAACGATTCATCTTTCAAGTAAGGGAAGTTTGTGTTTAATATATATCATTTGTGGTTTTCATTTGTTGTATTCTATTGAATATTTATTGTATTTGAAGATGTTTGGAAATAATCAAATGACTATTTCTATACATGATAATGTAAGATGCACTAGAAATTTAACAATAAATAATAAGTTGTATTTATTAAATACTATTAAGCATTAATAGTATTTATTGAACATACAAGTATCTCACAAACGAAATTGTATAGATAAAATTTAGGAAATCTTTTGGTACAAAGACTTAAGTAATATCCTAAAGGACAAAATAGATAAGCTTGTTGTTAAAAAGTTTATTAATCCCACTAGATTATTCATACTTCGGTACTTGTATCAAATGTATCAAAGGGAAAGAGACCAAAATAAAAAAGGACAAGGACACATAAAGCAAATGAAGTCTTAGAATAGACTCACTCTGACATTTATGGAGCATTTTCTAAAGAATTATGGAATGAGCAACGATAACTCATATACGAATTCTTTTTTTAAGGGTACATATACCTTCTTTGTGAGAAATGAGAAGCTATAGACAAGTTTATAGCTTTTAATACCTGAGTTGAAAAACAACTAGGTAAGAGTAACTAATATCCTAAAGTTCATAGCTTTTAATACCTAAGTTGAAAAACAACTAGCTTTTAATTCCAATATAAGTATGTACTGAAACAAGAACGTTAAAGTTTTTTATGATGATAAGTCTGAAGGAAAAGTTTAAGAACACAATTTTATTTTGAGAAATAATTTACAGAGATTCATAAATATTATAACAAAAATAATGATATCATGAAGCCAACATATCATATTAAAGGAAGGATGTTTGTGGATTGCGGATCAACGATAAGTAGGTCATGAAGTCAATGTATAGGCTCAAAGGAAGGTTGTTGGTGGATTTATGCTCGTGTATGACATGATTTTGTTTCAATATCAGTCATTGAAGTCAGATTAGAATATTATATCACTCAAGATGAATATTATCGTCCATATAAAGATTCAAAGAATTTCAAACTTTGCCTTCTAAAAAAATTGAAAAGTTAATAAATAGTACCCTTAACAAGATGCATTAGAGATATGAAGAGCACCATATCTTTGGATCATATATTGTATCTTCAAGAACATAAAAATTTATTTGGATAACGATAAACGATTCGGCGTGTTTCTATAAAATCATGAATAGTTCTAATTCTTACTCATAGATCAACTCTACAAATGAAGTTCGACCTCAAGACGAGGGACCTTTGGTGATACAAGTTTCTGTTAACTATATGCCACATGACAATTTTATGTTAATCAACAGATGATGTGGACTAAATTTATTCAAACTCGATAGTCATGGGACTATCAGCGGACTTTTGAAAGTCTAGAGACTATCTGTCACTAAAATCGATAGTCCACGGACGAACTACTGTTCAAATCCTATAAAGAGACATAATATTGATGAACTCAGAGATTCTTTAGTGCGACTTAGGAGCGAAGATGTTCGTGTGAAGGGGTCGGACTAGAGAATATTCGTGTGATGCGACTGTGAATAGTGAATTACTAGAAATAGAAAAGACAAAATGAATATGTGTTGTAATTATTAATCAATCATTGGCCCATTTTCCCAAAAGGGAATGTCTTTTATATAGGAAAAGAGGTAGAGGGTGAAATTACATGTTTACCATTACAAGAGTGGACTTATTACCCCACTATTTTACTATTTACAAACAAGTTCTAGGGGACTATCATTTAAGTCCCTCACTTCTTATGTGTGCTTTACCTTAATCCTTATCTACTAAATATATGGACTTTGACCTTATTTATGGGCTAAATTACATGCTAAGCACCTGTATTTTCCTCCCCTTATCAGTAGCCCCCCAAGTCCAGGTGCAGTTCTATGGATGTGGACTTGAATTTCTGTTTGACCTCGTTCAGATCGGATCAGGCGCTACCCTGCTCGGGAACCTCGATACTTGAACAAAATTTGTTGGGCTCGGATTTCATTGTGGTCGGATCCCATCTTCCCTGGTAGGATGCTGACTCGGATTGGATCCTAACTTACTGACTTCACCCCTTGATGTCACCTAAATAATTATTTAACGTCAGACACGCGTGCTTGGTTTCGCTGTAATCGAGTCAAAAGTTTTTTTAGGCAGCGCAGCTATCATGGACACGTGTCATGATACCGTTACTCTTCAACTGTTCACCTTATGCTCCATTTTCCTATATAAACTCCACTTTCTCCTTGAGCAAAAGTTTCTGATTTCTTCTAAACAGATTTCTCTCTAGAGAGAGAAGCTGTGCCAAACAAAAATTTTGAGTTTGCATTTTCATGCCTGAAGAGTTTCTTAATCTTGGAAAATAGAAGCTTCGGAGGTGGTTTAACATCTCTAATCAGATCGGTGCCGATAGATCTTCTGGTGCGACAGAATATCCATCCAATGCATAGATTTGGGAGTCTAACTTTCAAAACAACTGGGCTCCGATCCGCGAACGTTCTATTCGGCTTGCTATATCCCCCCTAGTTAAACACACCCTTCAAGTGGTGGGGTTGATCTTTCTGCTTCTACAACTCCCTCGACTCTTCCTTCCTAGTCTTCCCCCTTCGTCATAATGGGTGAAGAAAGAGAAAGACCACCGGTTAAAGAACATCGGGATTGGTCTAAACGAAAAAGGTTGCCGGATCCAGCCGTTAAATCGGTTCGAATGAGGATTCCTTCCTCAGTACCGACTCCCTCTTCGACCCCCCCAAGGCTCCCCTCAAACGACGCTGGATGTCAGCCCTCAGAAATTTTTTCCAAGAGGGACTCGGGTGGAACCGTCCCTTACCTCCATTCCAAAAGTCTAGGAAAAAGCTTTATCCGATGAGCCTGAAAATGATAGAGTCGATCCTGACGTTGCAGTGATTAAGGCAGAGCCTCGTCGAGTCGTTCTTACCAACTCTCCTCCCCCAGAACCTACAACTGATCCTTCCCTTCATCCAGGTGAAACTTCCCTGGTAAAAAGTAAGAAGAAAAAGAAAAAGAAACGTCCGATGGGCTTGCCCTCGAATGCGGAGGATATCCTGAGCGATCATCTTCGTGACCTCGAATCCAAACATCTCTTAGCTCTGTACAGGGTGGAGTACACATATTTCCACCCGACCGAGGAGGTTAAACTAAGGGACCGATGGGGTATCCCCACCAACATCACCATCCGATATCCCACTGTTGGAGAGACGCCTTTATCGGTTCGTTCCAACGAGTTGGTGCTTTACACAGAGTTAAAACTGGGGTCTCCGATTACCCCTCAACCCTTTTCTGGCCGATTACTTCCATTTAGTCAAGCTTTGTCCTTCTCAGGCTGGGGCCAATATGTGGTACACCCTGATGGCTTGCATTATGGCATCACGACTCTCCGGGAACACTTTCACCATGGAATAACTTATCACTGTTTCCGAAGTGGCTAAGAACTCTCACTATCCCTTCTATTCACTTGGCTTTGCTAGGAACCTGAAGGCGATAAAGGATTTTCTAGAGGCTGATAAAAAATGGAAACAACAATTCCTGTTTATTTCCGGGTTATGGGAGACGGGGTTCGAAGACTCTGAGGACCTTCCTCATCGGCTTACCTTGAAGTGGACTGGACAAGGTAAGTACTTTCACCTAAGTTATTTCCGACCCCCATCTTCGGTAAGTTCTATTTGTTTGTCTTTTCAGCTATGAAGAGGATCGCCAAGTCTTTTAAGCGTCATGCTAAATCCGACAAATCTATCTTTGAGAAGCTGAGCCTCTGGGCTGGTAAGCACTGGGAACATAAATTCCACCAAAGCTTTATGCCGAGGAATTTTGCTAAAAGTAATCTGTGGCGATACGATCTTAGCAAAAAAAAGACTCCCTCAGATCTTATGGCAGTTCCTCTGAGTGATGATGTCCTTGCACGTTTAGAACGTTTGGATAATGCCGTCTACCTCCCTACTTGGGTCCGAGCTCCGAGTTATCAAGACGCAGACAAACCCGAGGAGGGTGAAGAAGAAAACATTGAGGACGACGCTGGGTCCGATGACGAAGCTCCTGATGCTCAAGGTGATTCTTAAGAGAGGGTGCAGGTCAGTCCTCCTTCAGGGGCTCTGGATGATTATGATGATGCCCACATAAGCTTGCCTCCGGGTACGATTCCATCAGATCATCAACAACTAGCCCCCCTCGATCCTTAGGTATTTTCTCCATCCTCTCAGCCTGAAAACCTACCGAGTGATGCTGACTACCAGGTTGAGGTTAGGCCTCAAGGTCGGGCCGGTGCCACAAGGCCACAGAAATTTACTGCTGAGGAGAAAAAAAAAGATTATTGAGAGTGGGGGGGGGGAGAGTGACAACATCAATCCTCCGAGTCTGCCACTATCCTGAATTTTGTTTATTGTTGATTCAGATTCTGGTGGGGAGTTTGTTTTCACTCGAGGGGAAGGCCAAGAAGGTTGTTCTGATGCAGATGGATATCTCTCTCCAGAATCTCCTTATTTCGAAGTTTATGGCAACGATTACGTGGCGAACGAGTTAAATAAACTACTGCATGCTGCTGCTCTACTCGAACGCAAAGCGAATCGGAAGGATCGCTATAAAGAAGAAGTTACTGAGAGGAGGGCAGAGGTAAAGGCTTTAACATCGGAGGTCTCTGAGTTGAAGGATAAGGTGACGGATTTGACCGCTCAGATAGCTGAACAGACTGTGATATCTTCTAAAGTAGAAGGTTTAGTCGCTGAATCCGACGATCTGAAAAAGAAGGTGAAGGAACTAAAGGATGAGCTGGCCAAGACATCAGAAGTTACCGCCAAGGTACAGTCTCTTTCTTCCGAGTCCAAAGAGCTAAAGTTGAAGGTCAAAGAGCTGACCGATGAATTGGCTAAGGAGAAAAAGACCTCTGAGGAGTATTTGACTACCATCACTTCCCTTAAAGCTGAACTTTCTGAGGAGAAGACTAAATTTGACGATGAAAGAGAGAATTTTATCCTTAATGGAGATGCATGAGAAATTCCCAGACTTGCGCCTTGGTAGTCTCTGGACTCGAGTCATCAAACAACATCATCCCCCCGGAGTATCTGTTGAAGATCTTGAATCCAGTGAGGACTTGGAGAGCTCTTTGTCGGACTCAGATTCTCCTGCTGATAGTAAAGGAAATTCGACATACGACTAGTTCGTATTGGGTAATTGTTGCTTTGTTAACCTTTTGTTTTGTGATTCCTGTAGCAAAAAATGTTTAATGTAATATTTTTCTTGTTATTTGGATTTTCAGTGGTATGTTTTTAGTATGATATTTTGCTTAATTTTCCCACTTCATATTTTTCTTACTTAGACTCGATATTGAGGTAAACATTTTTAGGATGTGTTTTGAGTTCAAGCAAATGAACTTTCTTGTCCAAACTTCTTTAGAATATGTTTTGAGTTAAAAAAGATGAACTTTCTCGTCCAAACTTCTTTGGAGTAGATTTTGAGTTAAAAAATATGAACTTTCTCGTCCAAACTTCTTTGGAGTGTGTTTTGAGTTCATAGAAGATACACTTACTCATATTTTTAAATAAGGTAATAATATTTGATATATAAGCCGGCTATATAGGCACCTCATTAAAATCTTCCTGCGCCACCAGAGTAGGAAATAGTATGGCACCGGAACTTACATAGACTGTTAAAGAAAATATTTACACATCACTTAATCAAACTATATAATCCTTTAGATGCTAAATATTCCACGGATGGGGAAGATCTCTTCCTTCTTTATCTTTCAATCTGTATGTCCCCGGTTTTAACTTCCTTGTGATTGTGTATGGCCCTTCCTAGTTTGGGGCGAGTTTTCCGAGTCTCTTGTCTTTTGTGTGCAGGAAGACTTTTCTTAGGACCCTGTCCCCCACCTCGAATTATCTTCTTCTGACCTTCGATGAATAACGGCTTCTAATCAACGTTTGATAGTGCAAGGAATTCAGTTGTGCCTTTCTTCTCTTTTCTTCTATCAGATTGAGTTCTGTGCGTTTTCCTTTGTCATTCCCCTCTTTGGAATATTCACTGAATTGGAAAGATGGGAACATGGTTTCCGATGGCACCAATGCGTCCATTATGTATACAAGCGTGAAGGATGACTCATGTGTTGCTGTCCGAAGAGTAGTCTTGTAAGCCCATAACACTTCTTGTAAGTAGTCTGGCCACTTCACCGCTTTGCCCTCTAAATTCTTTCTTAAACCATCCAAGATTGTTCGATTGGGTACTTCGACTTGACCGTTCGCTTGGGGGTGAACGGTGTTGAAAAACATTGTTGTATCCCTTTGGAAGCGCATAAAGCTCTCATATTATTGTTATCAAACTGGGGGCCATTATCCATCGTAATCTTCCTGGGTATGCCAAAACGGAAACCGATGTTAGAAATGATAAATTTGATTACATCTTTTGCCCTCGTTCCTGCTAATGGTTCTGCTTCCACCCATTTGGAAAAATAGTCCACAACAACGATGATTGTTTGACGTCCTCCTGAAGCCATAGGAAGTGGTCCGACCAGATCTATTCCCCATCGGTCGAAAGGGAAAGATTCTGATATTGACTCTAGAGGTACCCCATGTAAGTGGATCGAATTCGCAAATCATTGACAGGTGTCACATTTCTGCACTAGCTCTTTGGCATCCGCCCAGAGGGTAGGCCAATAGTATCCTGCTAGAAAAACTCTTCGTATCAGTGTCTTGTATCCATAATGGGCAGCGCCTTCCCTATCGTGTAATTCGAAGAGTACCAGCTGTGATTCATCCTTCCCTAAACAGCGAAGTAAGGGTCGGCTAAAATATCATTTATACAGCACATCTCCGAGGAAGATGTATCTGTAGGCCTTGAAGCGTATTCTCTTGGCTCTGACTTTGTCAATGGGCAACATGTCATGGACTAAAAAATCTTGTATTTCGCTTCTCCAATCTTTTGTTAGAGCCGTGAATATCTGGAATGCTTCGATGCTACCTTCCCTTGCTTCAGATCCCTTTGTGATGGACGGATTTTCTTGAGTCACTATCCACGGGTATTCCTCTGAGTAAGATGCCTTGGCCAATGAATCAAACGCTGAGTTTCCTGCAGTGTGGACATGCTCAAATCGGATGTCTTCGAACTCACCAGATGATATTTTTTTGCCTCCGAAAGTCCGAGGGCATGGTTCACTAGGAGTTGAGAATCACTGATCAATTTAACTCGTTTAGACCCACAAATCTTTGCAAGTCGCAACCCGGACAGGGCTGCTCTATACTCTGCCTTATTGTTTGATGCATTGCGATGCCATCCGGTGACGTTAGTTGTACACCTGCTCCACATCCGGATAAGCTAGAACCCCCATCGGTTTGGACTTGCCACTCAGAGTCAGATTTTTCTTCTTCCATGTCCACATCCACTAAAAAATCACCTAGCACTTGCACTTTGATTGTTGTTCGTGGCTCGAACTCGATATCGAAATCCCCCAGTTCTACCGACCACTTAGTCATCCTTCCAGATACATCGAGTCTTTGTAACATATTTTTCAAAGGAAAATATGTTCGTACCACCACCGTATGAGCTTCGAAGTATGGCCTCATTTTTCGAGCCGATGTTACTAGGGCGAGGGCTAGCCTATCCAACTTAAGGTATCTTTTTTCTGCATCTAAGAGGCTTTTGCTTACATAATAAACTGGTCTAGGAAGGCCTGCTTCTTCTCAGACTAAAACTGAGCTGAGTGCACAGTCGGACACTGCTAAGTATAAGAACAACTTCTCCCCCGGATTCGGCTTTGTCAGTATCTCCGGGGATGAAAGATGTTGTTTAATTTGATTGAAGGCGTCAGACATTCTTGAGTCCAATCGAACCGGTTTGCTTTCCTTAACACTTGGAAGAAAGGAGCACACTAGTGTGATGACCTAGATATGAATCTGTTTAAAGCAACCAACCTTCCAGTTAAAATTTGCACCTCCTTGACGGTTCTAGGCGGATCCATAGTACATAAGGCGTTTACCTGTAGAGGATCTGCTTCGATGCCCTGCTCACTGACTATGTAACCTAAGAACTTTCCAGATCTTACTCCAAATATGCACTTTTCCGGGTTCAACTTGAGATTTATTTTAGCCAGATTAGCAAAAGTTTCTTCTAGGTCAGCCAAATGATATTCATCTCTTAAGCTTTTGACTAACATATCGTCGATATAAACTTCCACGTTTCTGCCAATTTGACTTTCGAATGCCTTGTTCACTAGCCGCTGGTACGTTGCCCCCTCATTTTTTAGTCCGAATGGCATGACTCGGTAGCAATGTAGACCTCTTCCAGTTATAAAAGTCGTGCTCTCCTGATCCCTCGGGTCCATCCGGATTTGATTGTTTCCAGCAGACGCATCCATAAATGACAGTAAATGATTTCCGGATGTCGAATCCACAAGTTGATCTATTCGTGGGACCGGGAAAGGATCTTTAGGGCAGACTCTATTCAAATCAGTGAAGTCTACACACATCCGCCATTTTCCATTCTTCTTTTTCACTAAGACCGGGTTAGCGGTACATAGCGGATATTGTGATTCACATATGTGGCCTACTTTCATTAGACGGTCTACTTCTGCCATTATCGCTTCAGGTTTTTCTTAGGAAAAAGATCTTCGCTTCTGAATGATCAGCCGTACGCTGTTCCTGATGAGTCCGGATTCCGTCACCTCTTCGGACAGGGTCAATTCGGACAATGTCTACCTAACCGGACAGGGCAGTTCGAACACCTCATCCATTGGACTGTTCGAACAAAAACTAAAGTACTTAGAACCTAATCACTTCTTGACTAAGCTGCCTGCTCTCCTACTAAGAGCTCATGGGTCCTTGAACTTGACCCGGGTCTATTAAACATGACCCGAAAGCCCATAAGCCCAAATGTAAGGGTATAAATACCCAACCACCAACATTAAATGAGGGTAATGAAAATTAAATACAACCAGGCTGCTTAATTCTCCCTCTATACTCTACCCAAATATTAAATACTTTCAAACTTCCACATAGTTCTAAATAAAAATTACAAACTTACCCTCAGACGAAAATAAACCACACCAAATTGGCGACCACACTGGGAGCACAACGGTGCCTGAATCGAGCATTCGAAACCATTAGAAAAAATCAGTCCGAATGAATCCGGACGCCCCGGAAGTACCACCAGCTTTGCTTGAAGTGGTGGGTGAAAATGATGAATATACCATCGAGGAGCGTGATAAATTAAAGGCCGAGATAGAAGCTCTGAGGGCAGAGAAGGAAAAGATGGGCATGAGAAAGAATTCAAAGACGTCAGTTGCTCATCATACTGACAACCCTAGAGAGTATGAGCCTTCGAAGACCCATGTGAGTACCAAGAAGACTCATGCTAGCTCCAAAACGTCTCACCGGTCTAAGCTAGTGGAGAGTTCTGACTCAGACTCAGAATCTTCTGGTAGCTCCTCAGACGAGGATGGTGTTAAAGAGTCCTTATCCTCCAGCAGTGATGAGGGCCGATCTAAAAAGAAACAAAAATTGATTAAAAAGTATTCAAGAAAAAGGGATAGACATGGGAAATTAAAGAGGATAGAGGCAAAGGATCATCTCACAGCCGGAGGCATGTAGACCAGATGCTGATGGATCCTTTTGCCTTCCACGATGAACCAGGTATTTTTGCAACTCCCGATGAGGATACTGTTTTCAGTCGTGGCCAGAATTGGAGACAATCTCCATTGTCTTCCAAGATTCTGTCTGGAAACCTCCCTAAGAGGTTTGATAGCACAAAAACGGAGAAATATGATGGCAGTAAAGATCCGGACAACCACTTGGAACAATTTAAAAACTTCATGATGAATTTCGATGATGACGACAAGTTACTCTGTAGAGCATTCTCCCAATCCTTTACGGGGAGTGCTCTGAAGTGGTATAACAGCATACCACAAGGCTGCATCAGAAACTTCGATACATTTTGGGTGGCCTTTCGAAGGTAATTTGTTGGGAGTAAGGAATTAAATGGCAATGGGGACACTATAATCCATTGTGCCTAAGAACCAAACGAATCACTGAAAGAATACATAAGTCGTTTTGTAAACACCAAAACGGGTTGGCTGATTTCTTCGAGCAAGTAGCCATAGCATCTTTGAGGCAGGGCTTAAACCCTGGAAATTTAGCTGATTCAGTGACAAAAAGAAAGCAATGACTTGGGGAGGTCAACTGAATCAGGTCGGAAAGCAAATCAACGTTGATGAAACAAAGAAAACTAGGGTGCACAGACATGTGAGGTATGCCCCGGTTGCACCAAACCCTAACCAAAATCAATCCGGGAACAAGGCAAGGGAGACCGGACATGGACATAACAGAGCAAAAGCTCAGTCTCAACCAGCTGCGCCTGCCCAGAGTCAACAATCTAAAATTAAGAGAGGGCCTTGGGTTCAACCGGAGTGGTTTACAGAATTAAAAAAAAGTGTGGCCACCATTTATGACAAAACAAAGGAAGAAGTACACTATAGGAGGCCGGTTGCACTGTAATCTCCTAGGGAACATCGTAATAATTCCTTCTGTCAGTATCATAATGATACTGGCCATACCACTTACGATTTTATAGCTTTGAAACAGGAAGTTCAGAATATAATTGAAATTGGAAAGCTGGGGGCATATGTCAAAAGAAGAGGAGGAAATAGGCCTGATAATGCTCATCGGGTTGGTCCAAGCAATGCTGCTCCGAAGGGAGCTATGGTTATTATCGAGAGATTCGATGTAGAATTAGATTACTTGGATCCTGATCCATCTCGAAATAGAGTGGGTGCCATTGAGGAACGTTGTAAAACAGTCTCCGAGCTTATTAAGTTTTTTGAGTCACTCACAATTTTCGGAGGGGATACTATGACAGCTCCTACTGCTTCTTCAAGGAAGAGGCACGTTCATACTCTAGCTACCCAGCTAGAGGGAGGCATGACCTCCTATCAATCACAAATTCCATTTCCCTTCATTGTTTTCGATGATGATAACTTGAGAGATATAGCTGGCCCTCATGAAGATGATGTTGTCATAGGAGCATCTATTGGGGGCAATGACATAAGACGAATCTTGGTGGATACTGGGAGTTCAGCCAATATCCTCTTTTTAACCTCTTACAAGAAAATGAAAAATCCAGCCGTAATTCAGTGTTCGGACAGATCAATTGTGGGTTTTACTGGAAGCTCAGCAGATGTGATCGGGGAGTTCGAAGAGGAAGTTTTGTTGGGAAAGGGCCCTTTTAAGAAGATGGCTAGAATACTTTTTGTTGTGGTGGATTGTCCCACTTGTTATAATGCTATTCTAGGAAGGTCTTGGCTATCTGGGATGCATACAGTAGCCTCTACAGTCCATTAATGTTTGAAATATGATGTTCAAGGACAAGTGGGAGCTGTTCGGAGCAGCCAAAAGATTGCAAGAGAATGTTATGCCACAACACTGGCTCCACGGACGTTGGGGGCAGTTCGTATAAACGAAGAGTAGCAGTTTGAGGGGCTTTCTGGGGGTGAGGGTGAAATTGATGACCCCGGAGAGACCCCTGGAGTTTTGATACCGGTTGAAGAAGTTGAAACACACTCTTTGGAAGAAGGAAAAAGTGTAAAAAGGTCCAAAATGCCATCCGAACTGAAGATTAAAATGTTGAAGTTTCTAAAAGATCATCAGCATGTTTTTGCTTGGTGCAATGCTGATGTTACTGGGGTTCCAGCAGATATTATATCACACCACCTATCCATTCGGAGAGACATAGCACTTGTGGTACAAAAGAGAAGGGTTTTTTCCAAGGAAAAGGCTGATGTTATTGTTCAAGAAGTTGACAGGCTCACTAAAATGGGGCATATATAAAGAAGTCTCAGTATCCTTTATGGACAGCCAATCCGGTCTTGGTAAAAAATAAAAATGGCAAGTGGTGTATGTGCATTGATTTCACAGATCTCAATAAGGCTTGTCCAAAAGATTTATACCCAGTTCCCCGGATTGATCAGCTGGTGGATTCCACTTCTGGAAATAAGCTACTGTCTTTCATGGATGCCTTCTCCGGGTACAACCAGATTCAAGTGGATGCGAAGGATCATGAGCATACCACATTTGTCACTGATAGGGGTCTTCATTGTTACAAGGTAATGCCATTTGGGTTGAAAAATGCTGAGGCTACCTATCAGAGGTTAGTGAACAAAGCCTTTGCTAATCAAATTGGAAGAAATATGGAAGTATACATTGATGACATGATGGTAAAAAGTGTGGATGAACAACTACACTTGGCAGACCTCCAAGAAACTTTTGCTAACTTGGTAAAAGTAAATTTGAAACTAAATCTCGAAAGTGCGTGTTCGGAGTATAGTCCGAGAAATTCCTGGGTTATATAATAAGTGAGCAAGGGATACTGCCCGATCCAGACCAGTTTAATGCTTTATTCCAAATGGAGCCTCCTCGAAATGTTAAAGAAGTGCAACGGTTGACTGGGAGGTTGGTTGCTTTAAATCTATTCATCTCAAGGTCTTCGGAAAGATGTGCCCCGTTTTTTCAAACTTTAAAGGGTGCGAAGGGATTTGACTGGACTTCACAGTGTGATGAGGCCTTCAATGAGATTAAGAAACATATGTCCTTCCCCAAGACTTTATTTAAACCTGTTGATGAAGAGACACTCTTCGTATACTTGGCAGTTTCAAGTTGTGCCATCAGTGCTGTATTGGTAAGAGAGGTGGATAATTACCCCCATCCGGTGTACTACATCAACAAGAGCTTGATAGATGCAGAAAAACGCTATTTGAAGCTTGAAAAATTAGCATTAGCCTTGGTAATTGCTGCAAGGAAGATGAGGCCTTATTTTCAAGCTCATCCTATTATCGTCCGGACATCTTTTCCCTTGAAGAATGTTCTTCAAAAGGCAGACATTTCAAGTAGAATGACTAAGTGGTCAGTGGAGTTGGGGGACTTCGATATTGATTTTTCTCCTCGAACAGCAATCAAAGCCCAAGCTGTGGCTGATTTCTTAGTTGAATTCCACTCTGATAGGGATAAAGAGCAAACAACTGAAATGAAAGATAAAAAGGTACGGGTTGTCCGGACGGATGGTGGATCAAGTACTATGGGATGTGGTGCATGAGTATGCTTAACTTCTCCATATGGTGACAAAATGTACCATGCTATATGTTTTGCTTTTAGGGCTTCCAACAATGAGTCTGAATACGAAGCAGCTATAGCTGGTTTAAAGTTAGCTTATATTTGTGGGGCCAAAAGGGTCAAGGTGATGAGTGATTCCCAGCTTCTTATCCACCATGCACAAGGTCAATCTGAAGCAAAAAAGGAGCAACTAGTGAAGTACTTACTTCTTCTTAAAAATGAGGCACTTAAGTTCAAAAGCATTGTTTATGCGCATATACCGAGAACAGAGAATGAACTAGCAGATTCATTTGCAACCATAGCATACACTGAGTCATATCCTTGGATCCATGTGCCGGAGAGCCCTTCCATTCAACTTAATGTGGGTAAAGAGGAAGAAATTTTCGATGTACAGATAAAACAACCTCAAGATTGGAGATTTCCTCTCCTGCAGTATCTCTCTGATGGCATCTTGCCTCCGGATAAATCACTAGCAAGAAAAATGAAGCACAAGGCTCGTGGTTTTATCATACTAAGAGACGTTCTGTATAAAAAGTCTTACAGTAAACCTCTTTTGAGATGTTTGGGAGATGATGAATCTCAAGTAGTCCTCTCCGAATTACATGATGGTGAGGGATCAGCTCACTGTGGATTCAGGGCTCTAACCAGGAGAGTTTTACTGGCTGGCTATTATTGGCCCTCTATAATGCAAGATGCTAAGGAGCTGGTGAGAAGGTGTGATCCATGCCAGAAATATAGCAATGAAATTCATGTCCCAGCCATCCATATAGAGTCAATTTCTGAGCCTATACCTTTTGCTCGATAGGGGTTGGATTTGGTGGGACCTCTTCCTATGGCATCAGGAGGACGCAGAACGATAAATGTTGTTATTGATTATTTTTCGAAGTGGATTGAAGCAGCCCCACTGGCAGGAACAACATCAAAATCCTTCATAAAATTAATTTTATCCAATATCTGTTGCAGATTTGGTGTTCCACAGAAGATAACAACAGACAATGGGCCACAGTTCGACATTGTTTTTGTGCCTCTAGGGGTATACAACATTGTTTCTCTTCACCTTTCCATCCACAAGCAAACAGTCAAGTTGAGGTGGCTAACAGAACTATACTGTCCGGTTTGAAAAAAAATTTAGAAGGGGCTGCTGGAAAGTGGCCAAGTTATTTACAAGAGGTTTTGTGGGCCTACCGGACTACTCCTGGGGCTGCAACACAAGAATCACCTTTTGCCTTGGTCTATGGGATGGATACCATAGCTCCCATAGAGGCAACTCTCCCTTCTTTTCGGGTTGAAAATTTCTCCGAACATGCTAACGAAGTGGCAATCAGAGGTCAGCTTGACCTAATAAAGGAAAGACGAGTTAAGGCTCACCTTAGAGCTGCACACTATCAGGGTTTGATGAGAAGCAGGTTTGCTTCTAGAGTTAAAAGAAGAGATTTTCAGCCGAGGGACAAGGTGTTAAGGAAGGTCTTCTTACACACTAAAGAGAAGCTGCTCAGCAAACTAGCCCCAACTTGGGAAGAACCTTATATGATCATTGAAAGGCTCAAACCTGGAACATACTGGCTAGAAGACAAGGATGGAAGGGTTTTAAATCACCCTTGGAATATTGAACATCTCCGGATGTACTTGGAGTAGGAACAATGTAAATATTTACTTGTTTAAAAATTCATGTAAATATTTGGGGGCATACTCTTTCCTACCCTGGTTTTTTATAAAATTTGATGTCTTCTTCGAAAATTCGAAGTGTTCTTACTTTGCTTTTTGTCACACCATCCGAATTGAATTAAAGGAATGATGACTACTTAAACATTTGTCATTGGAGAATTGAAACACTCTCGCTTTAGGATATTTATGAAATAACTAAGGGCTACTTAAACACTAGCCACTAAAATTGAAACAAACTATGAAAGAATGCAAGAGTTGTGCAAAACAAAGATATTCATTAAAAAAAAAACCCAAGTGCCTTGGCCTTCCAAGGAATTTAAAATTGTCAGACAAAACAAAAGGTCTATCCAGTCAAATGCCGGACACAATTACAAAAATGCCTTGGCCTTCCAAGGACTTTAGTTTAAGCAAACTAAAAGTTGAAAAGATAATTCATAATCTAAGACTGAGCCTTTGAAGATGGCTCAGCCTCACTTGTCTTCTTCTTCTTCTTGGGATCGTCCTTCTCTTCATGAGGGCCCTCCCCGGTGTTTTCTTCTTCGTGAGAGGAGGAAGCACTGGAATAATCATGCAAGTCTCCATCAACCATGGTATGGAAGGGAAGGTCTTCGTACTCTACATGAAGCCACAAATCTCCCAGGTTCCTCTTCGGGAACTTCTCATGAAAGAGCAAGACCATGTCCGACTTCACTTTGGCATACATTTGCTCTTGGGTGTCTATTACATTGTTGGCATAAGCATCGATCTTGGCCTGAATTTTGGCCTCTTGCTCCCTTAGCAGATCTGCTTTCTCCTCTGCAGCCTTGGACACTATGTTCTCGAGCGCAATCTTGTCATTTGTCAAGTTATGGATGACTTGATCCTTGGCCTTTGCCTCCTCTTTTGAAGAGGTGAGATATTTCTCCAATCCGGACAGCTTCTCCCAGAGCTCTTTGATAGTATCCTCTAAAGAGGCAAACTTTGTGGCCCATCCCTCTTGGCTCTTCTTTAGCTCCTCGTTTTCTCCCTTCAGAATGTCAGCATTTTGAGTGGCAGTGAGGAGATCGTTGGACAGTTTCTCCTTGTCAGATTTGAGATCCTTGATAATATCTGCCTGACCTCGAACTTGTTTTTCCAGAACAAGCACTGGCTGAACATTGCTTAATATGGAGTGAGTTATGATGTCCCTTTCGCTTGAAACAATAAAAGTCTTACCATTAAGAGTAACGGTGTTCGAAGTGCTTGGAGGGAGGTAAGGCCCAATAAAGTCGTCTCTGGGAAGGTTTGCAAAATAATCACTAAGTCCATCAAACCTTGTGATGTCAACACCATCAATGCTGAGGTCTCCTCCTTCAACCTCGTCGGTTTGAAAATCACTAGGGATCTCCTCTGCTCTTATCGGATCAGTAGGGTCTATAGAGGGGAGAGGCTCCGGAGGCCGGAGAGAAAGTTCATCACCCCTGGAGGTCTTTTTCTTTTTGGCCTCCCTCTCCTAGTTCTCTGCTCCACGTTTTCGGTCTGTCTTGGGAACCCTTGGAGGTTTGGGAGATCCTACCTCTTCCTTAGCTCTCTCCTGCTCCACCACTTCTAGTAGAGCAGCATCAATCTGGCTTGGGGCTGGCCCCTCTAGGTTTGTTGGAGCAGCCTCCTCCACCTCGGCAGGGTTAGCCTCACCTGCAGCTTTCTTACCTTTACCTTTCTTGCCTTTCATTTTACTTAGGGCCTTGGCCCGGCCTGGCAAGTATAGTGACCCGTCCGGTTTGTGCGTTCTCTTGAGGACTACATCCGGAGGGGGTGGAGTGGTGAGTTCTTCCCAGGTCAGTTTAAGCAGATTCGATAAAAGTAAAAATAAGAATGTAAGGTAGGATCCTTACGATCACTCCTCCATCTGCTGGTGAGGAGACTCAGATTGACTCCAGCTTTGATTTAATATAAGAATGCTGCTTAATTATCTCACTACTCCTCACACTAAACACCAAACACCCCAAACTTACTAAGACACTTTACAAAACTACCCCATCCCAAAATAAACCAAACCAGATGTTAATACCATCTTTTCTTTAAAATGAATTAAAGAAAACAATATAGATGGTGACACCTAATAACTTTGTAATAGGGGAATCAAAGTCCATGGTATGAAAATTGAAAAAATATTAATTATGAGCTCAAACATGCTTCTCGAAAGATCATAATTTTTTTGAGGTAATAATCTCTTTTATTTTTTAGATGAACTCAGTCGAGGACTATGAGTATCAAAAGTTCAATAGAGTAAGTTCATAATTTTAGTACGGATTTGAAAACATTTATTTGAAAAGAAAACAAATTAATTGTAAGTTAATATCTAAAGACAAACTTTGAGATTGGAGAAATACATAAGGTTCCATATGCTTTTGCAGTCGGGGGTCTGATGTATACTCAAGTTTGCACAAGATCGGTTATTGGCTAATTTTTTTGGGTTTTAAAATGGTATATAAGTAATCTAGGTATGAACCATTAGAAATCGTTCAATAGGACTCTCCAAGATAAAATACATAAATAAAAGGACACATGTTGACATACAGGAAGTCGTGATATCTTGAGACCAATATGTATTCCGACTCATATTTAGTAAGATGTCTAGGCATAATTGGTAGCACTTTAGGCAGTATATTCTTATTAGTTGAAGGTACAACATTATAGAAAATTGTAAAACAACACTAGTTGTTTCCTCTCTATGATAGTAAAATTGTCTTATGCTTTAAGACATCCAACCAATCACTATAGTTACATAATTAAGTCATTGTAGAAGAAATCGAAAGTTTCCTAAGGCTATGATGTGACAATAATTCTACAGTTAAGTAACATGAGCTTGGCTATGTCCAAACACATAGATATCAAGTTCATATATGTTAAAATATATTTTAGAGACGTCAAGTAAGTATAGAGCACATCAACATAAACTTTATAGTACCGATTATCTTACAAAAATAATACTGCTTTCAGTTTTATGAGTGATAAGGAAGAATAAAAGACAAGGGCCAAAATGCATAGGAATAAATGTATAAGGGCCAAAACGCATAGAAATAAATGTATAAGAGCCAAAATGCATAAGAATAAATGTATAAGGGCCAAAATGCATAGAAATAAATGTATAAGGGCTAAATTGTATGGATTGTAAAGATATAGCCAGAATAGGAAGAAACTAGAAAGCGGGGACCAAAAGATGTAATTAAACCGAATTAAAGCGTGTGGGGTCCGCAAGTGTACTATAAAAGGACCACACGCTTCACAAATCCCAAGATGAATAGTACGATACTTTCTCTCTCTACTACTTTAGCACTTTCTCTCTCTAGATCTGATACTCAAATATTCCTCTATCCCCAAATCCTCTATCAACAAATCCTCACATAGCAAAATCACCCTCGGACTATCTTTTAACTCTTCAGTGGCGCCGTCTGTGGGAACCGAAAATCGCTCCGACGATAATCACTTCCTAGAAATAATTCCTGTTCCGAGGAGAACGATGGAAGGCCAGGGGGACGATTTAGTTGATCACTGCGAGGAAAATATGGAGGCGGATGACTTTCGAAATGACTTGGAGTCCGAAGGAGAAGGAGGTCGGCGAGTTGAAAACGTTTTTGATGACTCCGCTCTTTTGGTTCAGAGGAATGAGCTATTGCTAGAGATCGAAAGGTTGAAGGCGGAGAAGGAAGTTGCGCAAGGAAATGTTCGATCGGAGATAAGAAGAGAACCCGTCGAACAAAAGGAGGAACGCGAGGTTGAAATTCGACCCAAGAGGAGAGATGACAAGCCTCGGAGGCGTGAGCGACGATCTCCGAGGAGGAGAGAAATATACCGTTCGGACTCGGATACTTCAAGCGACTACTCGCGATATAGCACTTCTGAATCATCCCCTCGGAGATACCGTAGAAGGAAAAAGCGTGACCAGAGGCGAACTGGCGCCCGAAGGGGAAGGAGTTCGGAGAGGAAATCTTCGCCGGAAAAGAGTCGCCATGACCGAGTCGGTGATCGCTCTCATGAGCAGGCAAAGTGCCTTGGGAAGGAGGACATGGGCCCTCGAAATTCAGAATATCAGCAGCAGTACACTTTGCCCTCCGAGGAGGGTCTGTACTTTTCGAACAACGATAATTTGAGGTCTAACATTTATCGTACAGGGCATAACTGGAGAGCCTCTCCTCTATCATCGGAGATCTTAGTAGGTAATCTCCCAAAGCATTTTGACATTTCGAAGCTTGAAAAGTTTGACGGGACTCAGGATCCGGACAACCACATCGAGCAGTTTAAGAACTTTATGATAAACTTCGACGACGATGATAAGCTCTTGTGCAGAGCATTCTCTCAAACCTTCAAAGGAGTGGCATCCAAATGGTACAACAGGCTACCTCAGGGCTCTATCAAGAATTTTGACATGTTCTGGAATATTTTTAGACAACACTTCATGGGGAGCAAGAAGTTCCGGGCCAACGGAGATACCATAATCTACTGTCGACAAAAAGTGGGGGAGAGCCTAAAAAATTATACCAATCGCTTTGTCAAGACCAAAACGGATATGGAATACTGTAAGGACTCGGTGGCGCTTGCAGCATTCAGGATGGGTTTGCTCCCCGGGTTGTTAAAAGACACGGTGGCAGAAAGTCAGGCGATGACTTTTGGAGCCTTGTTAGATCAGGTTGAGAAGAGAATCCTGGTGGAGGAAACTCAGGCATCTGAGAAAGGGTCCGGCGACCAATTGAACACTTAAAATTTTATCTTGAATGAGGAACTAGTTCGAGTGTAATAGTTGTCCTTTTTTGTATCTCAAAGTTCGAAAACATAGTGAAGGCATACTCTTTCCTACCCTGATAGGCACAGGAAGGTTTTAACGAGGTGTCCCAATGAGCTGCTTAATAGAACGTACTTTTGCCTTACACTATTATTTGGGTCACAATATTTTGTGCCTCGAATTTTTTCCTTACACTATTTTTTGAGTCACATTAACATGTGCCTCGAATTGTTGTCCCTCACACTATTTTTTGAGTCACATTAACATGTGCCTCGAATTGTTGTCCCTCACACTATTTTTTGAGTCACATTAACATGTGCCTCGAATTGTTGTCCTTCGACCTATTTTCTGAACCACATTCACATTAAGATGTGCCACGATGATTTGGGACTTTCAACCTATTCTTCGGGTCACATGACGGTGTGCCACGATGATTTGGGACTTTCAAACTATTCTTCGGGTCACATGACGATGTGCCACGATGATTTGGGACTTTCGAATGATTTTCTAGATCACTATAAGGTGTGCCTCGAAGCCACCCCTAGTGATGCATTAAGAATGTTTTTTCCTTACAATTATTTTCTGTTTTTCTTTTTTCTCGGAGACCCTACAAATTGTCCGAAGGCCACATAAGTTGGAAATCGAAGGCCTAATGGCAAGTGTAAAACTTGGTACATATATTTAAGTAATTATTGTTCGAAGGGCTACATTCGAAGACCACATAAGCTGGAGTTCGAAGGCCTAGTTGCACATATAAAACTTGATAAATCTGCCTAAGTAATAGTTGTTCGAAGACCAAGCAAGTTGAAATTCGAAGGCCTTCCTGTACATATAAAACTCACTAAAAATGTCTGAGTCATAATTGTTCGACGACCACAAAATTTTAGCATTCGAAGGCCTTAGTTGGCATTCGAAGGCCTTAGTTGGCCTTGTTGAATCTTTCTAAGTGCACATTTTTCGAAGGCCAAAAATGGGCATACAAGGATATTCGAGGAGACATATCCACAAAAATCGCCTTAAAAGGATGGCGTCTCTGATCAAAACCCTACCTTTTCCTCAATCCGTTGAGGTCATTTGTGTAATTTTCATCCGCCATTCATATTCGAGATAGCATTTTGTGGGTTCCGAGGAGAAGAATAAATAAGAGGGAAGAGGTATAAAGAGAGAGAAAGACAAGCGTTAGAAATATCAGAGATAAAACCCTTAACTTTCTCTCTCACATCCTTTTCTCTCACACACCACCACACTACAACCAGTCTCCTCGCAGATTCAACACCTTCTTATCAACAGAAGCATGGCTTTGCACGAAGAAGAAACTCACCTTTTACAAAACCCATCGTCGATCCTGGACGACCTTTATCGCGAGGAAGAGAGTTTCGTCGAAGACATATCACTGAATCATCACGATTCGAGCCTCGAAATTGAAAAATCTGATTTTTCTTTAGTTTTACATGAAAACGACCTGATTTGGGAAGAACACGACCTGTTCTGTTTGATTTCGAAAGAGAAAGAGACTAATCTTTGTGTTATCTCTGATGGGTCTTCTCGAAAAGAGGCTGTTGATTGGATTTTTAGGGTTATATCACACTATGGGTTCACTCCTTTAACAGCTGTTCTTGCTTTAAACAACTTTGATAGGTGTGAACATTTGGTTTGTTTCGAGGTGTGCCGAAGAAGGCAGTTCGAGGAGGCGTTGTTAGGGGGGCTCCTCGAATCTCGAAGGAGGATGCATTACTTTATGTTGAAGTTGATCCATCCGGTGACTCCAATCTCCTTCTTTGATCACATAATTCGTCGGCTTGGTTTAAAAACACTTATCCACTGGGATTTTATGTGGAGGTGTGAGCATTTGGTTTGTTTCGAGTTGTGCCGAAGAAGGCAGTTCGAGGAGGCGTTGTTATCGAGCTACTCAAAAAGGAAGCAATTATGTGTGCACCTGAGGTTCGAACCCTCGACCTGTGGGTTCCTACCTCAGGTTTAACTACTGGGACAGGAGTATTTGGAACCACTCTAATTTTCGTTCCATACAGTTTAGGCCAACGATTATATGGAAATTGAATGCCAAGAGGAAACTGAAGGTATCGATACTGTTGAGAATTTTATCGAGAATCATTTTGCCACGAAGATTGAGCAGGGACAAGTTTCAGCCAACTCAAACTCCGGGATTGGAGGCACTGAGGGTTCGAGGAGAACTTTAGATTGTCATGAGAGAAAGGGAACTTCGAGCTGCGATAATTCGAAAGTTCTGACGGGAGAAGGCATTTTAAGTAGTTACAGTTTGTGTATTACTGATCTTCCCGCGGCGATAATATCTGAGATACTTAATTCTCTTGATGCTAAAGAACTCGGTATCGTCTCTTGTGTATCCACGATACTGTATAAGGTTGCCTCGGACCACCATATTTGGAAGGATTTTTACTGCCAAAGGTGGGGGCTTCCCTTGGCCACTGGACCAGAGTGTCCGCAATCTTCGGTGGAGAAATCGTGGAAAGATTTGTTTGTCGAGAGAGATTTTAGGAGTAAGATCCTTTTAGGACGGTACAGCATTGATGTTCTTTATGGTCACACTGAAGCAGTTAAGACTGTTTTCCTTTTGGCTTCTGCAAACCTCATTTTCACTTCTGGGTATGACTCGGTTGTTCGTATGTGGGATGCTGTAGAAGGGTTGTCGATTGCATCATCGCGGCCGCTCGGTTGCACGATCAGGGCCGTTGCAGCTGATAGGAAACTATTGGTTGCTGGTGGTACTGATGGCTTTATACATTGCTGGAAAGCAGTGGATGGTAATCCACACTTGTTTGACCCTAAGGGATCTGAGAAAGGGAACACTGAGTTTCGACTCTGGGAACACGAGGGACCTATAACTTGTTTTGCTTTGGATTTGACAAAGATCTATAGTGGCTCCTGGGACATGACTGTTCGGATATGGGATCGTACTTTACTAAAATGCATAAATGTCTTGAGGCATAGTGACTGGGTTTGGGGACTTGTTCCGCATGATACCACAGTTGTTAGTACATCAGGATCAGACGTGTATTTATGGGATACCGAGACAGGTTCTCCGATGGCAATAATCCGTAGTGCACATGTCGGAAACGCTCACTCGGTGGCACGGAGTCACACTGGAGATTTTCTGTTTACTGGAGGGGAAGATGGAGCTACTCACATGTTTGAGATAACAAAACACGGAAAGAAAGCTAACACAAGGCGGATAGCTACGTGGATACCTCACTCAGGTCCTGTTTATTCCCTTGCATTTGAGTTTCCGTGGCTCGTTTCAGCTTCTAGTGATGGTAAGCTTGCGTTGATTGATGTTAGAAAATTGTTGAGGACTGGAAGATCCTCTACAAACAAAAGGGAGCCGTGGGGGTTATTCCAGCTGATACCATATACACAATAGTTTGTGATTAGAAGATACCAGTGATGTATGCCCGACGATACCCTTATGATTATTAGTTTCTTTTGGCCTTATCAGTGAGGTAACCAAGCCATCAGTGATTGGAGTTACAGATGGAGGTCCCTTTTTCTGGTACAGAGGGTTCACAGGATCATTTTGCCCATCATCTTCTGCAAGAACCTCGTTAAGATCAAATAATATTCTTTGTCAAAAGATGCAAATAATATTCCCAGAGAAGACAACTAAAATAGGACTTCTCAACCCGATAGTTAAAATAGCCTTAAAACATGGCTGCTTCGGTGGAGCGATAAATCAATTGAGAAATGTAATCAATTGATGACATCATCAATCCTAGCACCTTTTTTTTCGCCTAAGTATGTAATTATTCGACGACCATTTGGCTTAAAATGTTGCAAGGATTGAGGGGGCTACTCGGTATAACGGAAGTTCGAAGAGTCCTTTTCAGAAATTCAAAGAGGCTTACAAATCATTCGTAGAGGTTTTATGTCGAAGGGACTCGTGGAGCAATTCCTCGAAGGGCTTATGAAGTTCAAAGAGGAAATTTGGGCCTGTTAGGAGAATTATTCAGTCTTAGCAAAACGATTTTTACTAAGACTGGGGGGCTACTGATAAGGAAGAATAAAAGACAAGGGCCAAAATGCATAGGAATAAATGTATAAGGGCCAAAACGCATAGAAATAAATGTATAAGAGCCAAAATGCATAAGAATAAATGTATAAGGGCCAAAATGCATAGAAATAAATGTATAAGGGCTAAATTGTATGGATTGTAAAGATATAGCCAGAATAGGAAGAAACTAGAAAGCGGGGACCAAAAGATGTAATTAAACCGAATTAAAGCGTGTGGGGTCCGCAAGTGTACTATAAAAGGACCACACGCTTCACAAATCCCAAGATGAATAGTACGATACTTTCTCTCTCTACTACTTTAGCACTTTCTCTCTCTAGATCTGATACTCAAATATTCCTCTATCCCCAAATCCTCTATCAACAAATCCTCACATAGCAAAATCACCCTCGGACTATCTTTTAACTCTTCAATGAGAACATGTCATTAAGATGGCTTTTGTTTGTTTAGAAGATCATTAATTTCAGCGGGAGTTTTATAATAAGAACTGATATATATTCGTTAGTTGGTGGTATACACTTTGGTTCATTGTAATATAAGGCTTACTTAATTTCTTTGACTTCTCTAACTCTTTAAGTAGATCTTTATTTAAGTGGGACGAGTTAAGAATAAATATATTCGGTTACATATCATTATTATTATTATTATTATTATTATTATTATTATTATGTTGCACACAATAATTGATCCGCGTAATTGATTGATGACGATAACGTGATTATTGTTACATCAAGTTGCTCACATCGCGAGGAAGTGATCTTTGATTCTTTATTGTTCATCGCCATGTACCAAATTGTTAATGTCACTTATTGACAATAGATTCGGGATTTCATTAAGTAAATAGATTCTTTAGTAACATATGATGATCAAAGTGAGAGATTAATATAAATTTATGGATCATTGTGCTTAATGGTGTATTTAATCATTATCAATAGATGATCCAATTAATAAGTAATCGGGTAATTAATATAATTGGATATTGAACGAATAGATAAAATCTATTATGAAGGTATAAATATAGAAAATTGGTCACTATATAAAAGATTAGAACCAAATATTAACACTCAAGACTACAGTACATAAGTTTAAAGACAAAATTGATTAAAAAATAAATTTAGTGGGTTATGGTGTCTGACCCCAAAAATAACTAAAGGTCTAATGCAATTAAGTTAAATTTAAAACTTAAATGGATCATTCATTCAAACGCCGTATAATCGTTTTCGGCTCTTAGTGATTAGATTAAACCAAAATCTTAGCTCTTACCTTATCTTATTGTTAGTTTTATTTTGCAGATTAATCAAGAATATTAATCAATATTGAAGATACATAATCAAACTAGAAATCCGAACCATTCATATTAACTAAGTTTATACGAATAACTTATCTACTGTAATCCATGACAAATAATCTATTAAGTAAGTTTCTGAATTTTTCTAGTAGTAAATCGAATACACAAATAAATGATTTAAATTTCACAATAAACATATTGAGCGATTCAATATATTCACCATTTAAAATATACTTTTATATTTTAAGGATACGTGTTTATGGTTAAAAACAATACATGAGTTTACTAATACGAAAACTTAAAAACTTGTAAAAACGTTTTTAAAAATTATATATATCAAAGAAAATGATAAAAACATTGGGTTTTTCATTTTGATATTATAAATCGCATTAAAAATAATTAGTTTAAATTTTTTATAGTTCTATGGTATTTTGAAAATGTTAAATGAAATAATTTATAACCATAATTCTTATATATATATATATATATATATATATCAATTTTTTAGTTTCAATATTTTATTAGTAAAAACTATTTTTCTTATTCCAGTTTAAACTCAAATCATAAATTATATAAAAAAAACTTCTTTACATTATATTATATTATCTCCGTTTTTACTATTATTTTCGGAAAATATTATTTATTCCATGTTATTTCTAAATTTAAATATTACTTTTATTATTAATATATTATATATACATCTTCTTTATTTTTAATTATTTATTTATGTTTTATTTAATGTAATTATGTTAAATATAACTTTTTAATGTAAAACTATAATAATTTTTTTAGATACTGTGATTTTTTAAATATAATCTATTAACCAATATAGTGAGTAACATTTATGAAGCTTCATATCATAATTGTTGCTTAAGTTTTATTCGGAAAATAAATCAACCATGAAATCTAAAATAAACATATTATATATGATACAAATTATTAACTACTAGTCTGAAATATAATAATTGATTACTTTTACTATAAACTAATATCAACGATAGTCAAAGGCATCATAGAGCATGCAACTATCCATAAGAATTGGAAACTCTAATAATACCTCGGTTGGTTCATCATATGCTATTAAATGATAGACCAATAAAAAAATATTAAAAAATGTTATCATCTCCAACAAAACTTTACACTTATGTACAAAATATGCTAAAATTATCTTCAAAACTATGGAAGCGATTGGATGCATCAATTATAAAATGTCAAATAATCAATTGTGTCCAGCTAGTAGTATGAATAATATAAGAACAATATGACCGCATTAACATGTATAATTGACTAAATGTTTAATATGATTTTTTCCATGTTTTATCTGTTATTGCGGTGAGTTATATTGAAACCATTGAAAAATGTTATATTTGTCGTTTGCCACTACAAGTGGTTTGTAGTTCAAACGGTACAATTTTCATTGCACTTTTGATCCCTCATCCCAATTAGTAGCCATATTATACCCCTAAATATTCCACATCAGCATTCATGTACTAGGAAAATATAATCACCTTATGGTTTTGAACAGTAGTTCGTCCCTGGACTATCGATTTTAGTGACAAATAGTTTCTAGACTTTCAAAAGTTCGCTGACGGTCCATTGACTATCCAGTTTGAATAAAGTTAGTCCACATCATCTGCTAATTAACATAAAACTGACACGTGACATCATACTTAACATAAACTTGTATCACCAATGATCCCTCGTCTTTATGTCAATCTTCAAATATAGTCAAGGTGAAAGTCGAGGGACCATTGGTGATACAAGTTTCTACTGAGTATGGTGCCACGTGGAAGATTTATATTAATCAATAGATCCAGAGGACTAACTTTATCCAAACTCGATAGTCCAATGACTACCAACGGACTTTTGAAAGTCTATATTTGTCACTAAAATTGATAGTCTATGGATGAATTACTGATCAAAGCCTCACCTTATCTATTTGTATTTTATATTTTATTTTTACTCAAACAAGCCGGACCGGGTAAGATTTCATAAACCTAATAATTAAACCAAAGCCAAATGTAATAATTAAACCTAATATGATCAGATTATATTGGAAGTGTGTTTAGAAAAGCATTTCAGATTTCTTTTGAAAGGTAGTTCAAGACCACTAACAAAAATCATGATGAATAAGCGGTGTGCCTAGAATAGTAAGGTATGAGCTTGCTTCACTTTACTTTGGGCCCCCAAACCCATCCAATTGACCCGAATCTATGAACCCACCCGATTAGCCCATGGATCTTGCAAGCATTATAAATAGGGTCAAAAA
The DNA here is from genome assembly GCA_036936605.1 of Limnanthes douglasii subsp. nivea. Classification (NCBI taxonomy): domain Eukaryota; kingdom Viridiplantae; phylum Streptophyta; class Magnoliopsida; order Brassicales; family Limnanthaceae; genus Limnanthes; species Limnanthes douglasii. The sequence continues at coordinate 55,011,343 of JAUPFV010000004.1, forward strand.
CAACATTTATGGGGTGATTGAATTCTCTTTTTGAAAAACATTAAATATAGCTATTCTTTTCTACTCGAATACTCATCCAATATCTTTATACATTCTAAAATACCCTTAGCTCAAATTTCACCATCACCAAAACCAAGGCTATATTTATTACCCGATAATTATTAACTAAACTATTAAACGTGATCTATCGTTTATTTTCCTCCAAAAAAACAATAAATCAAACTTGATTTGATTATATCTACTCCCAACGTATAACGTATTTTGATTTGATTACAACATAATGGCGTTATATTTTTTTTATGCATATATATTTTTAGACGAACTATGAAGATTTATAACTTTATTTTTTATACTTTGAATGAATATGCAAATTTATGTTAAAATTAATTTTAAAACACAAAAATAAAACACATTGAATGTTTAATAATTAGCTTCATAATACTTAACATCAAATTTATAAACCATTAAGTATATATTATTTTAAAACCACAAAACTATCACCTTTAAACTTAGTATTTCCAGAACAAAATTTTGCTAAATATGCGTATTTATGGAACTATCCCATCAATATATATAATAAAATATACTCGAAAAAAAACTAAGTCACCACCTCAAACGATGATAAAAATACTAGTCTTTTGTATTTTATTAAGAAAAATAGAAGCCAAAATGGTAAAGTTTTGAATAAATATTTATCATAATGTACCATTTATAATTGAGTTTTCCAGATTCCCTTATCTTTAACTTTGAAGTTGATATATAGGCCATCATTTTTTATACATCAAATTTAAAATAAAACTCATATCTAAAACTAAAAATAAAATCTAAAACATAGAGTGTATGAATATGAAAAATAATGTTTTGACGAAAGTTATATTTGTAGTCAATAAGTATATGATGCCTCAGATGGTTAGAAACTATACCATCATTTTGGATGGATTGATATGAAAACATTATGAGCTATATGCTAGTTGGAGAACTACCTCACCACCGGCCTCACGTGGAAGGGGATAGGTTGAAGCTAGGTTAAAATATGAATTTTATAGCTTTATATAGGATTGTTGATCTTGGGGAAAATGAACTTTTTAGTATAAGATTTACTAATATTATGCGTGAACAACAATATGAAAAGGTTGTTGGAACATCATATTAAAAAAGAGCTATATATTGTGCCATTAACATATACGACATAGTGGAAAGCAAACAAGAGTGACTCATCCATTTAGTTTGAGAAATATTTTGTTATCTATTTTCAATTCTATTGTATTACTTGAAAGTTGGTTATGTTGTTTGAATTCGGTTGTTTTAGTTCAATTATGTTGTGTCGTAATTATTATGTATTTATATTTAGTTTTTTTGTTTTCATTTGAAGTTTAGTGTTAGAACTTTCATTTTGATATTTGTTTTCAGATTGTTTTAAAGATGCGGAAATTTGTGTTGATTTAAATCAAAATTGTTGTTTATCACAAACACAATACAATGATTAATTGTTCCCAAAATTATTAAACAAAATTATTAAATTAATTGGTCTAAATTAGTCATTTGGTCGATGTTGCTTGACTATAAATATCATGATATTTTTGTAACGAGGCTTAATGAATTGTTTTCAATTATTCTCTTCTACTTGACAAAATACCAAACAATATTTATATATATCAGTGCAAAATGGATATCTTTTGCAATATATATATAAACTCAATAAATTAGGATGCATAAGTCACATTAATTTAACCACACACCTAAATTCAAAGTGCTATATATTTACCTGGATAAAATAATTACTATCAACAAAACCAAACTCGATTTTCCTCATATTACAACTTAAAATAAAAAATACATATTGACCCAAAACCAAGCCTGGTTTCTGAAATATTTGAAATACCAGCAGTCCAATTTCTCCTGAACCTTTGCCTACCACTGAGCCAATTCAGCACAACAAGGCCAAAATACAAACAAACCGGTTTTTGCACCAAGTCAAATGTCAGATCACTAGTAGGAAAGATATTGAAGAATCTAATCATCGTGAACAATTCGACCATAATAATAAAGATTCACCTGAAAAAATTGGACTTTATCATTTTCATGGAGTCTACTGATGTCACAAGCTAAGAAACAAAAATAATATATTCTTGAACGAAAACAATATCTGATTGTTCACGAACTATGAGGAACATGAGTCATACAATATTTTTCTTAGGAAGGTAAGTTTAAAGGTACTTGAATATCTTTTTATTACAATATTGGCCGAGACTCCGTGCGGGCCTCTCGTTGGTCACTTAACTAAGTTAAACTCAAACCTCTAGTTACACAAAATTTCATTGAATGATGGTTCCAACAAATAAATAAATTCCAGTATTGTTTCAGGGAGATGATTATCACTCTAGACGATGTGTATATTATTATAGACCTCTTGAGTGTGGTCCAAATCATGGAATTCGAAAAGATCAATACTTTTTATGATTCGTATGACCATTATACCCGATTGGTGGGAGTTCCATCAAGTGATGTTTGTCAAAAGTTAAAAAAATAAATATAAGTTATGATTGGCCTGAGATATCTTAGAGATGGGCTTACAAGTGATCTGTATCTTCAATCGGATGAGAGATATGATCGTACAAGATTCACATGCGTACCTTAAGCATGTACAATCATATCGTGCAAAATTATCTTGGAAACTACCAATTAAGCATTGTTACAAAAATAACATGATATTTATAATCGAGCATCATCGATCAAATGACTAATTTATACGAATTCGTTAGACAATTTATCAAACAATTAATCATTGTATTATATTTATGCTAAAGATTTTTTGGATTTTATTTAACATAAATTTATGTATTTTAAAAATAAACCGAAAGAAAACATAACAACGAAAGTGATAACATTAAACTTCAAAGGAAAACCAAAAAACCAAATATAAATACATAATAATTGCAACACAACATAACTAAACTAGCATAACTAGATTACGAAGAAAGTAATAAAACTAAAACGAAACAACATAATATTCCTCAAACTAAGAGGATATCTCACCTTTGTTTTTTTTCCCACCATTTATCATACGGCAATGGTGAAACATAGAGCTCTATGTTTATAAGATGATCCAACAATTTCTCGTATCGATGTTCACACATAATATCGGTAAATCATATTCTAAAACGTTTGTTTGCCCTCGCTTGTGTTTATATGAAAGATAAAAAGTCCCATAGGACAATATTAATTTCATAGTTTAACCTAGATTCATAATTTCCCTTTCCATATGAGGCTGATAGTAGGGTAGTTCTCCAACTATCACGTAGCTCATACATTTTCCACACTAATCCATCCAAAAATGATGATTTGATTTCCAACTATTTGAGATATTATAGTCATATTGACTACAAATATAAATTTCGTCAAAACATTATTTTTCATATTCATACACTCTAGGTTTTAGATTAAAGTGTTAGTTTAGGTTTGATGTATATAAGATGAATATTTTATATATAAACATTAGAATTAAAATAGATTTGGAAAACTCAATTAGAAATGGTACAATATGATAAATATTTAGTTGAAACTTTATCATTTTGACTTTCATTTTTGCTAACTAAACACAAAAAAGTAGTATTGTTTTATTATAATTTGAGGTGGTGTTTAGCTTTTCTTCAATTCATAAAATAAAATCGGGGTTACATTTTATTAAATCCTATTAATGGGATATTGCTAGAAATATGCATATTTGACAACATTTTATATAGTTCTCGCAATAATAGATTTAAGGATGATAAATTTTTTTGTTTTAAAAAAATAAAGATATTTAATGGTTTATATTTTTTATATTAACTTTTTATGAAGCTAATTATTAAATATCCAGTCTGTTTTGTTTTTGTGATTTAAAGTTAATCTTAATACAAGTTCGTATAGTCATTCAAAGCAAAAAAAAATGTCATAAATCTTAATAGGTCGTCTTAAATACATATTAATAAAAAGATATAACGTCATTACATGGTATAACAGTATTTTCGTGAATCATATGGTGGAATATCGCAACCTTTTCAAACCATTCGCTGATCCCCGATGCTGAACAATGTTCTTGCAAATTACGAATGCATGGATGCACAATATTTTTTAAAAGTACGTATTCTTTTTGTTGTCAATTTGTATGAGCTCTAATAAATTACCTTCCAATAGAAGGACGGTGATGACATGTACATCAAGCGTAATGATCATCTTTCTGAAACAAAAATAGAATGTATTTATCTGATAATGTCATCTCTTCATAGTTTTTTTATCGTATTCTAGTTTATATTATACTTTGAGAGGTTAACAATCAAAGGAATTATGAGAATCGTGGTCAACGAACATTTTATCTTTTTCTTTCTCGACATATCCCATAAACCTAACAAAGATTAGTGAGTTGAGAGGCAAAACGGGTACCTGACTTTAACGAAATAAATAAAACTAATTATAAAAATTAAGAAATTTAAATGAAACGAAGTATAAATATAAGTAGCGTGCTATTTAAATAAGTAGTAAAAAACTTATATTTATATTGAACGCTTGAAACACCTCGCGCTCTAGATAAGAAGAGAAAATTTGGGTGTTGTCTTCATGAGAATCTCCGAGAATAGCTCGAGATTTTATGTCTTCGTTCGGAAAAGACTTATCGGTTGGCAAATCATTGTTGGTATATCTGGCCGGTGCACCATTTACTTCACAACCAATGTGTGATTTACTAACTCTACATAGCCCCGCGACTCAAGCAAGACATGCGACTCTCTGATGCCTTTTTTTAAATTGAGTCTTTTCTTGTTTGGTACGATGGGTAGGTCGTCCGATTGGAATATATTTTGTTACCTACTCTCTAGCGAGTAACACTTGACAATGATTTGTTGTTATTAATAAAAATATCATTTTTCACACGTATATTTGAAGTCGATTCACAGAACATCATGAAACGAATATCACAATATAAACCATATTAATATTACTAGAAAACAATTTTTTTTTAAAAAAATCAGTTTATAACAAAAAAAATACTTATGTATGAAACAAACCAAAATCATTGCGTATAATAAGTGAAATATTGTCTCAATAATGTTCTCAAAGTTTTTTGTTCCAAAACTACAAGAACATGTTCCAGCAATACACAACCAACAATTGATCCCTAGTGTAATTAATGCAAACTCTTACAATTTTAGAAAATGTATTGTTATAAATGATCAAAATACTTCCACCCAAATGTGGTCTAGTCTCACTCATTCACAAGTTTATCCAAAAGTGATCTAACCCCACCCATTTTTGGATAAAAATTCTCTTGTAGGAGTATATAAGGGATTTTGTTTTTTTGCTAAGGACTACCCACATATTCTTGAATAAAACATTTTGTTTTCTATTTTCTCTCCAACATTCTCTCATTGTCATTCCTCCTTCTCTCTCAATAATTTTTGGCCACCTTGCTCCACCTCTGGTGACTTAGCTCCTCCTCTAAAATCATCCTCCTACGAAAATCATGTCCTCCTCCATGGTGAGTAAATTTGATCTTCATTCTCCTCCATCAAAATAAACCTTCTTCATTATTTTATCTTGGATTTTATTTAATTTCTTTACTTTTTTTGAATTGTTTAGCTATTGGTTAGTATATTATATGTTTGTTTTTGTGGTCTGTTGTGGAACTTATGGGTTATATTAGGATTTATACATTTAGAGTGCTTTTAGGTTGAATTTGTGGGGATTTATGAATGCAAATGGGTAGGTAGATTGTTCATCTTCCTCACTGGAATCACGAAGAAGATAAACAACACATGTGGTGTTGCGCCTGCACACCATCAGTTTACCTTGTATGCACCAATGGTGCACAACACCCGCACCATCGGTAAGTAGCACTTGCACATGTTGTGCAGGTGTATAACAACATCGGTGCACCTTGTATCCACATCACCTGCACCATAGGTGCATAGCCGGTGAACCAATGGTGCACAACCAGATTTTCTAAATTTTTATAGTGGAAGTCCCTTCTAAACTTTATGACTTTATTTAGTTTAGTACTTGTTTGTTGTAGTATTTAGTTATTAATACTTATTTTTTAATGTTTATTTCCATTTTTATTTAATTTTTATTATATGTTAACTTAGTTTATCCGATACACCAAAAGATTTTTGCACCGCCTCATTCATCGAAAGATCATTTTTCAAAAACATTATTGTTCATGTTTTACAATATGTGTATGCGAAGCTTATTCAATGCGACTTTGTTTAGTGAATTTTAATTGCTTCATCTTTTATCTCGGATAAATTTTGTATTACACATTAAGCATAATAAAATATATTCATCTAAAATTTAAATTATCCAAAAAATATTTTATATTTTTTAATATTTATGTTTTATATATAACATCTAAAATAATAGTTCTATTTAAAATTAAATTAATAAAAAATGTTTGTGTCTATTATAATATTTTTTAAACCAAAATTAATTTTTTAAATCTCACAAAACAATCAATGAATACACACAATAAATGTTGGACCAACTAATTTTTTTTAAAGCTTAATTAATAAAATCTTACAAAACCTCAATAAATATATATAGTAACGAACTAATTTTTTTTATATAGTACCTAAAATAATAATAAAAATTAAAATTTAATTAATAAAAAAATCTGGTGTGAGTTACAAGTTTTTTTAAGAGAAAAGTACCCCTAAATACCTTCTCAAGTATCAAATACCAAGATGGTACCCGTTTTTGGACTAGTTTCATAAACTACCTAAAGCCACATTTTGGACAATTATACCCTCTAGGGTATAAAAGGGGTTTTTTCCTTGAAACCCACTTATTTTCACCTTCTAATCTGACTTTTAGGTTCCAATTTCCCCCCACTTTCACATTTCCAAATTTGAAGAGAGAAACACGTTTTACGAGAGCGAAACCAAAAGCCATTTTTGGAACGTTACGTACCGTCGAACCACGACTGAACCTGTTTCTCTTCCGATTTTGTTGCCCCCTACCGGAGAACCACCGGCGACTAGTAAGCAGCATCTAGGTATGCCTCCTCCGATGATTCTGACATCGGCCGGCAAAAAACCGGTGACAACTAACCAGTTTTTTTGTCTCTGTTCCTTGTATCAGGCACCTACAGGCGCACCAGAACTGTCTCTGTTTCTGGTTCAATATTTGGAAACACAACCGGCGAGAATCCAACTGCGACGAAGTGTCCGTCGAACGGAACAGTCGCCTACAAACGAAATCAGGTATGTGTTCGATTCTTATGCGTTTCTGTTGAGGTTTTCGAACACAAGGATAGTCCATGCTGTATTATGTGTAACAATCCGGTAGAATCGTAAGGTCATTTGTTGCTGTTGCTGGACTGGACAACGTTACGTGATAGTTGTATTGGTAGTGAGGATGGTTTGTTGTAATCATTCTGAGACTGGGGTTTTAAGCATTGTCATGCTGATGTTTAGGGGTTTAGGGGTTTTAAGCATTGTCATGCTGATGTTTTTAGCATTGTGAGGCTGATGTTTTAAGCACTGTGAGTTTGGGAAGTGTTGGTCCATGTCTAGCAATATGGGCTCTATTATCTATCAGTACAACTATCAGGTTAATGAGGCTGATCGTTAACGTGTTAGATCTTGTGTAACAGCTATAGGGATGCTGTTCCAAATGTTGTTAGTGTATGCAGGTATCGTCGTACAGGTAGCAATGTATATTGTATTATATATCAGGGTGTGGTAGTAGTTTACATGTAAGACAGCAGGCCTAGGGGATAAGTATAAGTTTCAGGTCACTTATACGAATCTTCATAATGTAGTGGCTGCTTAGTATTATTGTTTTAGTTACCATGTTGATTACTAACTACCTTATTATGTGAACGTTGACAGGTTAAAATGACAGGAGTATTCTACCGCTCTGGATTGGTTGGTATAATCAACGTCCTCAGACGAGATATCATCAAAGCCGAACACATCGAGGCTGCTCGCGGAACACCTTTTTACACATTCCTCAAAACCTCGTACGACTTGAGGAACGAAACTCTGAAGCTTAAAAAGTTCCACCACCTTATAGAGGCGATCTGTGGTTTATACGACGTCAGATGGAAGGCTTTCAAGATTGGACAAAAGCGTGTAAGGCTGACGAAGAAAGACGTTCAGGCAATCTTTGGCCTGAGACACGGTAACGAAGAGATGCCGATGAGCAAATCAGGTGGATTTATCGCTCGTTACGCTGAGGGAGCAGAATTAGATTCGACTTTGATGAAGAAATATTTCTTGAGTCCAAGGACGAGGAGAAGCGGGCCAACAAACGACAAATCTGTGTCAAACGCGTTAATAAAGGTAAATACAGTATGTTTGAATGTAGTTGTTGTGTAGGTCGTACTGCATGGTGTTTTGGTTCATGAAATCCAGGGACATTTTCACATAACTATAAATAGATTGCTGTTAATAGCAAAGTATGAACACTAACATATCACAGATAGTGTAACATTTAAAGGAACTGTCCAGTTAGACCTAATATATATGATGTTAAGATACATAGCAATTTGGATTGTAATAAATATCAGAGGGTAGCCGTATAGGTAGCAATGTAAACGAGTATAGATATCAGAGTATGTTTACAAACAACTATGCTATGTATGCAATCATCTATCTAATGTCTTATTAGTTGTGGATGCCTTTAATTGTTCTGTCTGTATTGTTGTTATGATTTTGGATGTTTTTGTAGGAAGCAATCGAGAAAGCAGTTAGAGAAGGAGGGGAGGATGAAGCGAGCGATGTGGATAGGCTACTGATACTTTTCATATGCTCGACACTTTTCTTTTCAGTGTCGGGCGATGTAATCGGTTGGACAGCAATCTTCTACGTGGAGAATCTTGACAAGATAAACGACTATGACTGGTCTGGAGCAATATTGGATAAGCTTCACAAATCGCTGGACAAATGTATTAAGGCCGGGCATCCTTCAAGAGTTATCGGATGCGTTGCTTTGCTTTTTGTAAGTATAGCTAGTTATGATCAGCCTGTCTGTTAGGAAAATGTTTTTTTTAATAGTTAGTTATGTTCTGTGCAGCCGTTTCTTATGGAGCATATTTCTATAAATGTCGACATACCAAGGCCTTCCATAATACCTAGATGTTACAAGTGGTGGGGGCTAGAGGGTAAGGAGTCCACATTCGAAATGATCCAGATGGTCGGTGAGCTCAGGGACGACGAGGTATGTTGTGGTATAGTAGATATATCGTAGTAGTATGATACATATATCAGTGATGATTATAATATTTTGCTGCTAAATGAACATTATAATGTATCTCATAGGTTGTCGGCGGGGAGTTGGTGTTTACAGCATCAGAATGTTTTGTTTATGGAGTAAATGATTCGCGGTTAAGGTGGGAAGGGGCTGGGGAACCAAGCGAAGAGAGGAGTAGGAAAAGAAAGAAATTTATTGCGAACAGAAGTTTGATAAGCAAGCAAGATGACGTAGCTGGTAGTAAGAAGACAAGACATTCAATGATTGAGGTTGAAGATGATGTTACGTTGGGGGAGTTCATTGTGGAGAGGAAGGCAAGAATTGGTAAAAACAAAGGGGAGAGGTTGAGGAACCGGAAAAAACGTAGGTCTAGTATGATTCCATATTTTGGAGTGCTGTCGCAGTCGGTACTGCGCGACAGCAAAAAACTGAAAAAAAGGAGCCGGTTGCGGCGGTTGAAAGTTGAGAACAAGAGGCTTAAAACATGCCTTGATGAAAGAAACGAAGAGGTTAGTGCTAGCATGCCTTCTAAGTACTACTAACATCTGTATGGTTGTTGAAATGAACTTGTCTATCAATAACGTATTCTGTAACTATCAGTGCTGTAAATAATGTAACAATTTCGTATGGTCGTTTGAATCAGGTTGAAAGATTGAAGAAAGATTTGGAGCACCTTAAAGAAAAGCTGGAGATGGTCGACTCAAGAGAGGATGGCGAGGATCAACAACTGCTGTTGACCTTATCATCGCCATTTTGCCGCTATGATGAGGATGCTACTGAAACCTTAGATGCACGGGCTGCTGAGAAGGTGGTTAAGGAAACACTGGTTTACAAAAGAACTCGGAGGCATGTAGTAACTGAGTCGGACAAAGCAACGGAAGAAGACGGCGTTGATGGGGAGGATAAAACAGAAGAACAAGAGGAGATTGACAAAGCAAAGCAAAAAGAAAAACATTGGTCGGAGGAGGACAAAGAAGAAGTTGATGGAGGGGGTGTTCAATCCGAAAACCGTGTTGAACCAATGGAAGAGAGTACTACACATGATGCTGTTGCTGTCGATGTGTTTAGGAAGCCAAAAGGGACTAGCACAAGTGTTTGTGACGCTGGTAATGGGGAAGGGGATGTGGCAGAAGGAATACCACCCCTAACTCATGCTGCCGGTGCGCAGAATATAGTTTTGGTACCTGCACAGGGACCTGGAGTCGGAAACGACGAGGTTGAACAACAGCAGCTGGTGGTGGATAGAAATGATTTGTTGGACGAAGAATCCAACGATATAACGAAAACAATGGAACGACAGTTGAAGGAGTCGCAAAAAGCCGTCGATGAAGGAAAGAAGGCACCGATCATCGGTGAGGACAAAGGAGAAGATGACATAGTAGTAGCAACTACATTGTTGGAGATAGCAGCAACCGAACCAGTGGTTTCAGAACATGTCTCTCACAATGTAAGTGGATGTTAACGTTGTATTTGAATATCATACATGATTGATAGTTAATCTCGCAATGAATGGTTTTCAATCGTATGTTTTTAGGAAGTCGAAACAGCGGAGCCTGAAGACACACGAAACTCTAGCTTAGTTCTATTCACTGGCCCCGGAACAGCTGCAAAGTGCGAACAGCTATCGCAAGCTCTGTCTCCATTAAAGGTGATAGAAATTTCCAACAGAGTAGATCATTCCGCAGAGAAGATCGAGAAAGTGTCACAGGTTGAGCCATCTTCGTACGCAACACCAGAACAACAGAAAGCAGCATCGAAGGGTCTTATTGTCAAGTCGGTTACACCGTTGGTTGACGATAGCTTCATAGACTGCACCCAATCATTTTACGCTGAAGTTGACAAGGCTGTTGAAACTTCAAACGAGAAGAGACGTACACTCGAATCCATCGAGGAAGAACAAATGGAGGTTGAGGTAAGTAGATATTTGGTATTCTCCATAAACTTTTAAACTGTATTGTTAACAGTTTACCACCATGATGCTTTTTTTTAGGTACCCATTGATGACATGCCTGGGTTCAACTTACTTACTCCGACCCAGGTTCAACAACAGCAAACTGAAGTTGTAGCTTGGCCGTTCCAGACACAGACAACAGAACTTATCGATCTAAGTGAGTACGAGAAAGTCCTGAAACTGAAACAGGTAGAGACACAGGAAGATCCAGAAGTGTGGTACTTGCCAACATCAGAGTTCTCTTACAGGCTTTCCGTAAGTGTGACAGAGTTAATGGAACTTCCTAACGAAACTCAACTGGACTTCAAGGTAAAAATATATTAGGATCTATCTATCGTAGTGTACTTGTACGTCTACCAACGTGTCTGTATACATCTATCATTAGTAATTAAAGAAACTATCATTGTGTCAACCAATAAGCTGTTGGTTGCTCAACTGACTTGGGATTGTAATTGTGTTCTGATAGGTATTCATTTCCTGCCAACGCCATTCAAATATCTGGGATTGCAACTGTAAGTTCCCATGGGATTATTGGTTTTAGATATGGTACATCTACTTCCTGTATTAATGTCTCAAATTTACAGGGGACACTGGCTAACAAGGGAGATATGTCTGCCATTGTGGACAATGTTTTTGAGACAATGCCCAGCGACACATATGTTGCATTCGTCCCCCTCTGTACTGTAAACACGGATGGCGTGAACCACTGGACGCTCCTGGTCATAGACATGGAGAATGGGGCTGCAAGAAGCTACAACCCTATGCTGCCGTGGAGCAAATTCATTCCCGATAAGACAAGAAACACAGCCGATGGTCTGGTAAGGAATCTAAATTCCAAGTAAACTATGTTGATTGCAGATCTAGCTATTTCGAACATTATATCTAGCAAACAGTATAGTAATGCATATCAATGACTGCTACTGTATCTATCAATGAAGCTGGCTTATTGCATGAAGAAGAAATATATACCGCATGTTAAAGGTGGGTACAAAATTAAGACCATGTTAAACATCCCACAGCAAAAGAGGGGCAGCTACGACTGCGGTGTTTTCGTTTGCAAATACGTAGAAGATATAATTACAAACGGGTTGGTTGGACGGCAATATGGTGATGAAATGCCGGCAGTAACAAGAGCTAAAATATTCAAACATTTTTTGAATGATTGTAACACAAACAGACGTTGGTAGTATGTAACTGGCATTTTGGTACCAATTTGTATATTTCTCATAAATTAGCATCTATGATTTATGTTTGTAGACTGAAATTTACATGTGAAAGCACTTTTTACTTGATGCAGTAGGCTGTGAAAAAGTTATCAAAGAAAAGTCTGTTTAAATTAAGCTATCTGAAATAGCCTCCAAAGCTAGCAATCAGGAATACCTGAAATACCATAGTATATAATACAAAATATCAGACAGTCTGATTTGATCGCAAAATATGTATACATATTACTCAGGCCAATATGTATATTGAAACGTATTAGCAATGACAGTTGCTTCAATCTATAGCCACTCCAGAAAGCACCACGCCAGCATCTGTACACAAAATCAACATTAATAATGATCCACTGTTCGAAAATATCAATATTGCAAATATAAGATAAACTATCAATGTTCACCAAAATGTCTATCTGGGGTTAAGGAAAAATCTATCTGGGGTTAAACAATAAAATATCGCAGTGCGAAACATATCATAATTTATGAAATTTTTTGTTACGAACCATAAAGTATAGTTTTAGATATCGTTCAGAAAAAATAGATAGACCATTAAGGTTTTAAATTTTTAATATCATTTATCTACCATTCAGAATTACTCGCAAATATCACATAACAGGTTGGTGATGCACAAAATTAAAATATATGGACTGCACAACATGGTTATTGGTAGATAAATGCAATTAATTTGTTGAAAGGACTGTTAACCACACACATTACTCAGTACTACATTAATGTGTTCAAACCATTGGTTAGTTTGAAATTGAAAAGACATTGGGTAGATGAAGAAGAATGATTACATTCATTTAATGAACGTGTGTCATTAAAGTTGTGAAAGAAAATATGGTTGCTTAAGGGGACTCAGCATTGGAAGCTGGGTTTTGCTATAAATAGAGGGGCATATGACAACCTATTGCTCACAAACTCACAAGTAAAGGAAAAAAAAAAACCAGAAAGTATACCCTAAGTTGAAACGCCTGCTCCTCCAACCATGGCTCCTTCATCACCCTTCTCCCCACACCACAGCAGCGACGACACCTGGTCCTCTGACTACTACTCATGCGAGAAGGCCTACAAGCGCACGACGACGTCGGAGTACTCCTCTGACGAAGAAGATGCATGGTCGGTCTGGTCTGAGGAACAAGAAGACCCGTATGGTTCATGGGATTCTTGGTCCATGGAAGACTGGTATCTTTCTGACGATGAGAAGGTGCCAAAAAGGAAGAGGTGTAAGAGCATTAACCCATTTTGGGATGAGGAAGACGATGATGAAGATGAAGAGGCAGACGATGAGGCCTCTGACGATGATGATGAAGTTGAAGATGATGAAGAAGAAGGAGAAGACGAAGAAGAAGAAGAGGACGAGGGCTCTAATGGAGACGACTCCGATTAGGTTATAAGGTTTCTAGATGTAGTTTCATGTCCCTGTTTGTTTCTATTTTGGTGTTTTTAACGTAAGTTTATCTTTTTTTTGTGGACTGTAACTTGCACCAACCCTGTGCAGAAGTGTTATTTTTTGGGGGGGCTGGTGTATTTGGACTATATGTAGCCAGTCACTGTTTTTAATGTTAGCGTTTGAATGGATTTTCAGTTCTATGGCTTTTCTCAGTATGATATAATAAGATATGTTGCAGTTGAGGAAAGCAGTTTTAACTGCAGTTATATAACAAAATCGCAATGTATGACTAGTAACATATCGGAGGTATGAAAACATAAAATTATGTATCTGTCAGATGTAGAATCGACAATCTATCAATGCTTCATATTTTGTCTATCATAGTACAACAGCGTGTATAGCAATGTAGCCGTTAATAGATATCACAGTCTGAACCAAACAGACAGGTTACATGTCAATATTAAAAGTGTAAAAAAACATAAGTCGAAAGGTACCGTTAGATGGATGTACATCGAAATAAATGTAAGTAACATACTTTGATGTATCTGTTAGATGTACAGGCATGTTAGATGGATTTATCTTTGAGATGAACATGGCAATTCTTTCAGGGGACTAAACATAAGTGGAAATAGAAGAAGTGCTTATATTTGAGATGAACATGGCATGAATAATTTGAAGTACAAGTATAACTAATGTGAGCATAGCATCAGATGGATGTAAACGGAAACAAAAACATAGGTTTGAGGTATCTGTCAGATGCAATATCTAGAATCTATCAATGGTTATAAGAGTCGCTATCGTAGTATATCACCAAAGATAGCAATGTACATGTGAATAGATATCATAGGGGATAAGAAACAGAAATGGAACATGTAAATGTTAAAATTGTACAAAACAGACGTCAAAAGATAAGGAGTGCTTATCTTTGATATGTAAAATGTTACGAAAAAGTAGGTTAATAATGTTTAGAACGGAGCATCACATGACCTCCTATTATGGCCAGATTTGAAACAACGACCACAACGGGACTGGCTGCTGGAAATTTCGCCTCTTGATGGAATACGCTTCTTCCTCGGACGACCGGGTCGTCTTTTAACGTTAGGGGGCAGCACCAAGGGCTCTCCATCACAATCTGCGCTACTGGATTCACCAAACTCCGTTATAGCGGGTATGTTAAATGAATAGCTGGACAGGAAATTTTGTGTAGTGAAAAACGGCTCGACCAACGTCATAGGATCCTCGTTTATAGATGCAATTACAGCCAACGCATGAGCGCAAGGGAAACATTCTTGCTGCCAAGAGCCGCATGTGCATTTGAAATCCAGTATGTTGACAACCATGACTGGGTCCGATAAAACCTCAAAATAAGCCGCAGAAGACTTGCGAACTAACCATGTCCGACCGGATTGTACATTATCTTTGAACATCTTGTCAAACTCGGGGCACAATTGGGTGTTCCAACTTTGGCCTTCTCCTAAACGTCGAGACATTTGAGTCATCAGAAGAGCTCTAATCCGGTCGATTAATTCGACTATAGGCAGATGGCACAACTTCTTAATCTGGCCATTGAACGATTCAACAGCTGTTGATGCCATAGCCCCATACCGTTTGCCTTTCACATATGCCTGAGC
Source organism: Limnanthes douglasii subsp. nivea (assembly GCA_036936605.1). Taxonomy (NCBI): domain Eukaryota; kingdom Viridiplantae; phylum Streptophyta; class Magnoliopsida; order Brassicales; family Limnanthaceae; genus Limnanthes; species Limnanthes douglasii. The sequence goes on from JAUPFV010000004.1 coordinate 55,026,760, forward strand.
CCATTTTTCTGGGGCAAGATTCCTGACGAAGTTTTCAATACGATTACCGCCTTGGCGCAACCACTGACCATAACGTTCATTAAAAAGATCGACCGTAGGGGCATAAGCACAGTTCTTAAACATCGCTAGCATGTCTTGTTTGTAGACTCTGTTAGTGTGTTCAAGAGCTTTATTCAAGTTCTGAACAAGATGGAAGATGCAATAAGCGTGGTAGTCAGTAGGATAAAGAATTGCGACAGCGCTAATAATACCAGCATGGCGGTCTGAAATGAAAGTTATCTGGCGCCCTAGCAGATGAGGTTTTAAAGTTTCCAGAAACCAGAACCAGTTGTCCGAGTCTTCACTACCACATATACCAAAAGCAACGGGGAAAAGACTTGGGATGGAAAAGAAGTTTAAAAGCAGAACTACATTAACAGAACGATGTTTTGTTCGATTGTGTAATAGTTAACAAATCGCAGTCTGTGTAACCAAATCTAGCAAACAAAGCCTACCAAGATAGCAATCAGTAATAACTAAAATATCAAAGCATGTAATACAAACTATCAGACAGTGTTATTAAATCGCAAACTATGTATGCTTATTTATCAGATCAAATGTATATTGAGACATATTTTTACTGACCGTTGTTTCCATCTTTTGCCACTGCTGAAAGCAACACGCCCCCGTGCTTCCCTGTCAGGTGGGTTCCGTCAACGTACAGCAAAGGGCGGCACGAATGGAAACCCTGAAGACACGCCCCAAATGCTATAAAACAGCGACGGAAAACATTGCCGGGAGCCAAATCCAGACGACAGTCCGTAGTGATGTCACGACTCTGTAGCCTCTTGAAGTATGGTTTTAGCAATCCGAAAGAGGTATTGCTATCTCCAAACACAGCGCGACGGGCCTTCTCCAACGCATTCCAAGATAGACGATATGAAACGTCTAAACCGTAGTCTTGCTTGATGGTGGACTGTATAGTCTTAGCTGTTAAAGAATGGCTGTTTCGTAGAGAATCGTGAATTTCATCAGCAATCAAATCGGAGGACAGATGCCGGCTTTTCTTCTTAGTGAACACGGGACTGCACGTGTGGGTACTGAAAAATCTTTTAATTGTCATCAAACCGGTCTTACAATCGACAGAAGCGTAAAGCCTCCATTTGCAGCCATCCGAATCTTTGTTTACACAATAAACGGTGATCTTGTTAAAGGTATTGTGCATGTACCTAAACGCAAAACCGTTCTCTAATGCATAACGGGATAAGGATAACCTCAGACCTTGAGCACCGTCTGGAAATGACTGTCCAACCCCGATGATAGCTTCAGCCCATCCCGCTGTAGCTAGATGTCTTTTTTTCGGGGTTGTAATGGCCAAACAGGTACTGCTTTCACCGCTGGTTCGTTGTATGTGATCGGATTCTTCGAACAGTTGAACGGGTTGTTTACGTTTAACGGCGGAGCCTTTATCAGCAACATGTTCTTGGATAAGAAATGACACACTCTTCAAACGCTCAACATCGAGGTAACATTCCAACCCGATGAAATCGGTCTCCTTATTAAAAATACAATTACTCAAAGCACCGCAAGAGTACGTTATGCTGTAGTTCCCTCTAACAAGCCCTTGCCATGTTTGCTCAACGTACTGTTGAAATGACTCGAAGTCTACAAATTCGGACAGCGGAACAATACTTGTCTCCGTACCAAGTTTGAAAATGCAAACTTTTGGTTTAGACATTGTGTACCCTGAATTATAGGACTTTTCGTTAGTTTGTTTAATGTTGGTGTAGAACTACTGAATCTGTTACTGATAGTATAACAGATATAGCAATATCCTATGTCTAACATATCATGGAATATCGGTGGTGGTCAATTTTAAGGACAAATAGCAAACTGGCATACCTAAACTATCAGGGTATGTCGGTCGTGGTCACTTTTCAACACAAATAGCAAACTGGCATATATAAGCTATCAGGGTATATGGACTAATAATCTGTTTTCAAACACATATATGAACATGTTACATGTAAGATAGCAGCAAGAGGAGATGGTTGGAAACATATAGCAATATCAAGTACCTAAACTATAAGGGTATATGGAGCCATGGTTTATTTATCAACACATATAGCAACATGACAAAACTAAGATAGCATGGTGTATGCAGTCAGGTTTAATGTACAAACAAATCTAACATATCAGGGTGTATGTAGTAATCTAGCAACCTGTAGCATAGAATTGCAGGCGTAAAATCGCAAGGAGCAACCATATAAATATCAGGGTTCAAACAGAGGTGTGGGAATGAAAATTCTCACCGGAATGTGATCGGAGCCGGTTTGGATACTTTGGATTGAGCAGAAGCAGATGGAAATAAGTTTCCTAGCATTAACGCACGTTATATTAGAGGTTATAATCGATTTCGAAAAGGGAAAACGATTTCGAAACTGAAAAATCGACTCTGTTACTCACCTGTAAAATGTAACGACAGGCTACGACTTCGAAACTATCAACCGGAGCTAGGAGGCTGTGTACGGTGGTCTAGGAGGCTGAGACACGGTGCAAGATCGGAGCTAGGAGGATATGACGGTGCAAAACAGTACTCAGGAGGCTGACAACGTTAAACTTGTTTTCTGAAAGTCGCCGGCGATCGGAACACTCCGATAAGGCTCCTAGATGGGTCGCCGGTGGTAAAGTAAGGTAAATGGTGGTTCTAGTGTGTCGCCGGAGGTGGTGTGATCAGCCGTAGTTTTTAGAATATGAAGAAACGTTTTGAAAAATGGGTTGTTTGAAAGGTTAGGAGAGAGGAGAGAGAAAGGAGGCTAATAAATTCAAAATTCAAAATTCAAAAGTGATTAAGAAGATGCTGGAGCTAAAAGGGGTCCTTTTTTTCACAAATCAACCTTATATACTAGGTTGAGGGTAATCTTGGTATTAAAAAAAGAAAAGGTATTAGAAGTGGATATGTTTAATGAAATGGGTATTTAGTAAGCATTAATCCATTAAAGGGCACTAGGTTGTAATAGGTTTGGCAAAAGGGTACTTAGTGTGTCATTTCCCTTTTTTTAAATCTATTTTTAAATCTCAATAAATACATACATACATATTTGGGTCATTTAAAAAAAAAATTGAATCTTAACTAAGTAAACCTCACAATTTTTTAGTAAATACATATAGTAACCAACCAATTTTTATATATAATATCAAAAATAAAATTAATTTAAACTTTAATTAATAAAAATATTGGTGTAAGTTATACTTTTTTTTAAAATGTGAAATTTTTTTTGGGAGGGAACCCTCAGTCTGACGCAAGGTAAACTACACAAGGTAACATGCTCAGCCAAGAAAGCGTATATAGAGGGACTCAAACTCATGACCTTTGGTCGCAAACATGTCTTACTCAACCAACTCGGCTACCCACTTGGGGGATATTGTTTAAATGTAAATTTTAATTTCTTAAATTGTGATAAAATTTCAATGAATAAACACAATAAATGTGAAGGAGTTCAAAAAATTAAAATTAAAACCTTAATTAATAAAATCTTACAACCTTCTACTAAATACATACAGTAAATATATTGAAATTTGAGTTAATTTCAAAATATAATTTGAATTAAATCAAATGTTTATCTATCGCTTTAAAAAAATATTTGAAGATTTTAAATAATCATCTGCATATCTATATGTAGCATCATCACCATACCATTCTAATTTCATATAAAAAAATGAAATCAAGTAAACTTAACGTAGAACATAAATATAAAACTATATAAAATCGGTAATACTAACCCTCTGAACCGATGGTACAAGAGGTCAAAAGCGGTGCAGGGGTGCTATGCACCACTGATTCACCCCCTGAACCGGTGGTATATAGCTGCACCAAGATTTTTTTTAAATTGAAAGTTTTGTGAAAAAATATTCTTCAAGTACGAGGTCGAAATGTTTTTATCATCAAGAAATAGTTGTTTTATGTTAAGTTGTATTCTTAAAACAATACCCCAAGTATAAAAAGATAAACAAAAAAAACGGTTAAAGTTTTATTATTTATAAAGATAAGTACAATTGATAGAAAAATCTATATATATATATATATAGACGCCAATAATAAAATAAGAGAATAACGATGTGAGATACAAACATAATATAAAAATAATATATATATGCTAACATACCCTCTCAAACTCATGATGTCTTAGTGATAAACATTAAGATTTTGTCAAGAAAAAAAAACTATATTGTGTTTCTTTACATAGAAGTTCGCAAGTTGTCTTCACTTTTTAAAACTTCTTCATATGTCTTCTTTACACCGTTCACAATCAGTCCACTAGGATCATCGTAATGGAATCAAGAAACCTAAGAGGAACATAAACACTTCAACCGAAGGAATAAATCTAAAGTTTTTGAGAAACCAGGGGTACGCAAGGAAGCACAACAATGAGGCACTATATAACTCTTCTGGATTGGACTACATGGATGTTGAAGGTTTGAAGAAACTCAACAAGAACAAGAATCTTGTTAACAAACTTGCAAATAAGTACCATGTTTTTTTGGCATCTGAGTTTTTTATAAAAAAGATTCCTCGAATTTTGGGTCCTGGTTTTAGCAAGGCAGGTAAGTTTCCCACTCGTGCGTCCCGTCAAGAATTTTTCGAGGCTAAAGTTAACAAGATCAAGACAACTGTTAAGTTCCAACTGAAGAAGGTTTTGTGCATGGGTTTCATCGTTGGTAAGAGAAGCTATCACAAGCACAACAATGAGTATAAATTTGATATTCTTCACATTTTCTTCATAAATCTTCTTGTAGTACTCTTCTTCATGCATCTTCTTCAAGTATTCTTCTTTGCATTTCTTCTACCTCATCATTTTCTTCAACCAAATATTCAATTCAAATATTAAATCCCAAACCTTCAACCATAAATCTCAAACCTCCAACCCTAAATCTCAAATTACCCTCTCTCTCAAACTCACAACGCAACAGTTATAAACATTGAGAGTTTGTATCCAATCGCAAATCTTCACTTTGGAAATCTCAAATTCCATATTTCAAACGAAATCCAAATACCAAACGAAATCTAAGTGCCAAATATCCAAACAAAATCCAAACGATAAACTTTGATCTAAGCAAACATCAGACATAATCGAAACGTCAAACCAAATTTAAACACCAAACCAATCCAAAGAATCAAAACGACAAACGTTGATCTGGAAAAATGTCAGAAATAATCCAAACTTCAAACACAATCTAACCATCAAACAAATCCAAACAAAATATATACCAAATCCAAATCCAAAACTAAATCCAAATACCAAACCCAAATCAAAATCTAAGTTCCAATAAAAAACAAAACCAAAATCAAAATTGAACTCCTGGTTTTACCAACAAAAATGTTTCATTTTTGGAGTAGTGATTTCTTTCGAATTGTAACACCAAATCACAATCCAACCGTCAGATTGAAGGATTTGATGTTCCAAACACAATTTAGGAAAAGCCGACACCATTTATCTCTCGATCAAGTCTGTTGGTTATGGCTGCACACACCAGATCCGGAAACCGAAAATTTTCTCTATTCTTTCTTATGGAAGTCAGCTAAAACAACTACCAACCAATACAGTGGAAGACACGAAAAATTAAACTTAATATCTAAACCTACCCTCTTATACCATGTTGAAAAAGTTAAACAAAAAAAGACGACTAAATTTTTATTATTTATAAATATAAGTACATAGATAGAAAGGTATATATATATATATACACACATAGATACACAAATATTAAAATAAGAGAATAACGATGTGAGATACTAACATAATATATATATATATATATATATATATATATGCTAACACTAGTGTTGTTATCAGATCGGGTTGGTCTGGGTTTGGACTGGACCGAGACCGAATCGGTAAGCTACCGAGCGGGTCCATCTTGACCGCTAAACGAAAGAAGCCAAATATTATGGCCCGAGATCGGCTCGTTAAGAGTTGGTCTGGTCCAATCCGACACTTAACGGGCGGGTTTGTTAGTTTATCATAAACAAACCAAATTTAAACACCAAACCAATCAAAAGAATCAAAACGACAAACGTTAATCTGGAAAAATGTCATAAATAATCCAAACGTCAAACACAATCTAACCATCAAACAAATCCAAACAAAATATATACCAAATCTAGATCCAAAACTAAATCCAAATAGCAAACCCAAATCAAAATCTAAGTTCCAATAAAAAACAAAACCAAAATCAAAACTGAACTCATGGTTTTACCAACAAAAATGTTGCATTTTTGGAGTAGCGATTTCTTTCGAATTGTAACACCAAATCACAATCCAAACGTCAGATTGAAGGATTTGATGTTCCAAACACAATTCATGAAAAGCCGACACCATTTATCTCTCGATCAAGTCTGTTGGTTATGACTGCACACACTAGATCCGGAAACCGAAAATTTTCTCTATTCTTTCTTATGGAAGTCAGCTAAAACAACTACCAACCAATACAGTGGAAGACACGAAAAATTAAACTTAATATCTAAACCTACCCTCTTATACAATGTTGAAAAAGATAAACAAAAAAAGACATCTAATTTTTTATTATTTATAAATATAAGTACATAGATAGAGAGGTATATATATACACATAGATACACCAATAGTAAAATAAGATAATAACGATGTGAGATACTAACATAATATATATATATATGCTATCACTAGTGTTGTTATTAGATCGGGTTGGTCTGGGTTTGGACTGGACCGAGACCGAATCGGTAAGCTACCGAGCGGGTCCATCCGGACCGCTAAACGAAAGGAGCCAAATATTATGGCCCGAGATCGGCTCGTTAAGAGTTGGTCTGGTCCAATCCGACACTTAACCGGCGGGTTTGTTAGTTTATCATAAATAATTTAGGATTTAGTTAAAATCATACCTAGATTAGAGAAAAAAATTATATAACTCCCTTACCCGACTGGTTATCGGAGACCGATCCAGATCGGTAAAAGAGTCGGTTCAAGATTTCAACTCTGAACCCGCTCTCTAAGCTCCCCAAACTGGTATCGGATGGGTTTTACTAGACCAGTTTCGGGTGGGTTAACGGATTGTGAGACCCAATAATAACTATAACTAACACCCCCAAGATTTTATGTTTGTCTTGAAACATAAGGTTTTATGAAAAAAAAAATTGTTCAAAAACAAAATTGATTTAAGAAAAATGGTTCATTGATCTTAAGTTGTAAATATATTGAAATTGTGTTGGTGTTTAGGAACACTTAATATTTTTTTTTCATTAACAGTTGTTTCGTAGATTGGCTATGAAGAAAGCCAAATGAAAGTAAAAAAATGTGATGTTTGATTAGATTTGGATGAATTTAACTTCACCCTTCATAAATTATTTTTGTTCTAGAGTTTTGGAAGAAAAAATATAATTTTATTTATTAGTTTGCACCTTGTTATCAAATTTTACATTATATGAAGTATCTTTCAACATAAACCTCGAATTTACAAATATTATTTTTCGATTTTACTATAACATTATTACATTTTTTATTTTCATTTCACTAATATCACCTAAAACTTCTGTTTAAAAACAAAAAAAATGAGAAAAAAAGAATAACAATTAACAATTTTAGTAATATGTAAAAATAAAATTTTATTGTAAATATAGCATCAAGAGTTAATTTTGGAGAGTAGAAATCTTTGGATGCTACAATTTGAATTTACTCTTAATTATAATTTGAATACCTAACAAGAAATAATTTATGAAGCAGAAAGGGAACCTATTTTGTTATAAAATTTATTATTATTTTTATTTAATTTTTTTAAAATTTCATATTATTTTTATTTTTAATCTTTCATTTAATTTTAAATTTATGTTTTTATGTCCGTTAAAAATCATCATCATTAGTCCTCTATATTTCGCGTCTATATCAAACTAGTTCTATATATTCACTTTTGTCCCTCACTAATTTCCTATGTTTTAGAAATTTGTATTATTAGTCTCTCCTTACTATTAGTCTCCTAAAAATATAAAATCCTAAGAAACACATAGTCTTCCTCCTAAATCTCTTATTTCAGAACCACATTCTTCAAACTTTTGAGGGACCAATAGTGAGACAAAATATTAATGTTTGGATTGTGTCAGCTTCTGAACACTCGCATTTGCGGAAAACTAATAATACAAATTTCTAAAACATAAAAGATTAGTGGAAGACAAAAAGGAACATATGGGATTTGGTTTGATACAACGCGAAACATGAGAGACTATTGATGATTTTAGCTTTTCATGTCATTCCCCCTTTTTCATCAAACACCTAATTTCCTCATATTCAACCCAAACTATGATCATAAAGTTTTAAAATTAAAACTCATTAATTTATTTTTTAAACACCTAAATCAAACCATATTAAATTAATAAAAGAAGAAACCAACGAATCAACAACCAAAAATGTCACCCAAACAATTAACAAAACTTATAAACCTTGAGTTTAAGTCTAAGATTCATTAAATTTAAAAAATTCGATTTTCAATTTCTTTTTCTAAATTCGTGAAATTGTAAATGTTTAAACGACAACTAATTTCAAAAGTTCATTTCGGACTTATATATTTTTTTTTATAAAGATAACATTCGGTTCCAAAACCGGTCCTAGAGTTAGGTGTTATTTTTCTGTAAAAAATAAAAATATAAAATATAAAAACGTATTAAAAAAATAAAATGACAAACTCTCTTGAAATACGGTAAAAATAAATAAAAGATCGTAAAGGATATCGCCTTTTCTGAATTGCGGAAATCTATATGGCTGGAAGACTTAATTTGGATTCAAATAGACAATAATCATACTTGTTTTTTTAGGGAACCTGCCGTCACCGCGAGAAAGCGTGTGTAGAGGTACTCGAACTCATAATTTTTTGTCACAAATATGTCATATTCAACCGACTCGGCTATTCCATTGGGGCATTTTATACACAGTGTGAGTCTCCATTAATGGCTACTCCATTGGGGCACTTTATACACGGTGTGAGTCTCCATTAGTTTGGTTTTCTGGATACTTATTTGGTATAGTATTGAATTAATAAATACCATAATCAAGACTATTGATGATATTTTAAATGTCATAAGAAAACTATTTAAGTAAAATTATTTTCAGATTTAACGTATATCATTACAGTAATTAATAAGAAAATGGCTTTATTATGGAAATCGGAAAACTCAAGATTTTATACAATGATTCAGATATAATGCACTTTAATCATGGACATTCAGCTGTTTCATCATTGAATAGTTAAAACTAAACAACAACTAATACCTAGGAGCAAAATCAAATACTACTGTATAAACAGTGTGAAAACGTGCATCTCTCGTTATAGATCTATAAGGAAAAACTATCATCATTTTGTTGTTACAAATTTGTAAAGATTTTATAAGCTCGATCTTTTGCGTGTGACTTGTTATGAAGCTTTGTTTACATCTGTATGTGTTTATGACAACTAACTACTTTTGGAATGTATGCCCACAGCCACCGAAATTTTAATCAACTAATCTTTTTTCGTTATTGAATCAAGTAAAAAATTGACGCATGCAAGCTGCCAAAGAGAAAGAATAAGAGAAATTATGATTCGAAAAACCTTCCCAAACTCAAGAAAACCATTTCCTTCTGTTGTTGGCAGTTTTAAGCTTGAGAGCAAGTTGCTCTCGCTCGGATTCCACCTCAGCATATTTAAGGCTCAAGTGAGAGTAACGTTCATGTAAGTCTCTTAACTCCTCCAATAGTGATAGGCTTTCATACTCCTTTCTCTTTGATGATATATTACTTACGGGAGACTCTTTTGCAGTACTGTGTTCTGGAGATAGCAAACTGAAAATAAACAAGCAAAATGTACAATTGAGTTCTATGTCATGTAGTCATATACAAACATCTTTTGTTTATAACCAATAGTGCACATCTTTTTCCTCTAATAGTGGATTACTTTGGTTTCAAATTACCATTCAAATTAAAGAGTTGTGGTGTAGTAATCACTATTTTCTACCCAGCCAACACAACTTATGATTTATGTTCATTTCGTTTAGAAGTAGTGTATATCTAAGATGAACAAATGAATGACAGGGGGTTATACTCTTGCCTCTATTTTTTTAGTAGTACAAAATCACTAGTTATGTCACAGGATGCAGGTATTTGATGACAACTTCTCTATAACTAGATATTCAAACAAAACATCATGAATATGAATCAGCATATGTAAACAACACCTTGACATTAAAGAAAAATAATATGTAATCAGGATGTAGACTGTAGAGCTTTGGAGTTAATAGGTATATTCAGAATCCTGAAGGAGTAAGCACTCTACCTCTTAAGCTGAGCTTTGTACATGTCATTGGCCTCCAGAGCCTCCGCTAGTTCGTTCTGTAGCGATTGAATCTTTAAGAGAGGGTCAACTACTGTAATTTGTGAGCTTTCAGTGCTAAAACTTTGATTCTTATCAACCTGAAAAAAGAGCAGAAACGGGTCCTAACCTTTATAATTCTTACATTACAGTCTTACATAATACTATTATAAAAAAATCATTCTAGCTTCTCTAATTACGCAGATATATAATTTTAGGCTGCGTTTGGTACATTCTCACATTGGTAGCAAAAATAAAACCAGAAAAAAGTGAAAGAAATTATGAACCGAACACAACCTTAACTTCTATTATAACCGCTCAGCAATCCTATTTGTCTTCTCACTAGACAACAGATTGTCATCTATATTTATGTTTTACCTAAGCTTATCAATTCTTTATGCATCATACCGTAAAAGATGAGAGAGGATATTATTGCTGAAACTAACCATGGGTGGGAGTTCAAATTTGTCTGTGGTAGTACTTCTTGCACCATCACCATCAGGACAAAGAGAAAAGCCTGGGTACGTGGACTCAGGCAGATCCTGTGGTACATCTTTCTCCCTCAGATTCTCCTCAAGAACATGAGCTCTTTTTAAGTATGCTTCCTTTTCCTCCTCAAGGACCTTAATCTTTTTCTTGCATTGGCTATTTTCTCTCCTAACCAAAGCTAGTTCATTTGTAAGTGATGCTTCCTGGGTCCCTAATACTACTGTAGAGATTAAGTCACCCTCCAGCCGCAGAACCTTTTCCTCAAGGACAGCTTTCTTATTTCTGCAGTCCTCTAGTTCAGAGATAGCCTTCTGACCACTCGATATCTTCTGAATAAACAAATTTCTTTCTGTCTGGAGTTCCTCATAATCCTTGGTTAGGATCTGCACCGAAGCTCCAAGCCTTTGATTGTCAAGTCTGGTCTCATTGAGCGATTTCTTAACAGACAGGATTTCATCTTGAAGCAGTGTGGATTTCTGCAATTGAACCTTCAAGCTGGAGATTTCTTCTTCAAGTTGTAGCTTCTCATATTCAGAAGCTTTTATTTTCAACTCATGCCCTCTAACTGCGCTTTTGAGTTTATCTTCATTGTATTTCACTTCTTCCAATAATTTTAATATCTTTTCATGGTCAGCTCTTAACACTTCCTGATTGTGCTCTGAAGCAGCGAGCTTGTGAACTAACCCCTGTACCCTTGTTTCAGATTCCATTTGGAGGACACTGAAGCTACTCTCAGCTAGCTCAAGTTTTCTTTGAATTTCTTGAATAGTTGCTTCAAGATTAACTTTCCCTGCACGTAAATGTGATACTTCAAGCACAGCTCCGGAAGCTAGTCTCTCTTTTTCATCATGAGTTGCAGATATTTGGTTTGTAAAGTAAGCAACCTCCCTCTGAAGATTTTCAGCTTCAGTTGTTTTCTCTAAATACAATTGATTTAACACACTCACTTCTGAAACTATCTTTTCTTTAAGGTTCCTGTTTTCATTAGCAAGTATATCTATTTCTAAGTTGATGGCTTTCTCCTTTGATGCAATTTCCTCCAGCATGGAGCTATAATTTTCTTCAAGAACTTCAATCATCTTTAGCGTAGTAGAAACAATATTTTCTGATTCCTTCTGTTCAGCTTCCAAGACTGTACAATGCTCATGTAGTCGTATCTTTTCTTTTCTCAACTCTCGATTTGATTTTTGAAGCAAACTACATTCTTCAATTAGACTTTCAGCTATCTCTTGTAGATTTGGATTCACAACTTTTAGATATTCGTGTTCTTTCTGAGCCTCGACCCACATGCTCTGCATGTCAAACAGCCTTGTCTTCATATCAAACTTCAGCTTCTCCCTTTCAGCTTCCAGTCTTATTACGTCATCCTGGAAATTCCTAGCAAGTAATTCTGACTTCTGTAATTCAAAACGGGTAGACTCCCTCTCGTCAGTCAGATACCTCACCTGTGCTTCGAGGCTCCATACTCTTTCTGATAAATGAACACTTTCATCTTCTAGTTCAGACACATGAACTTCCATTTCATGTTTAGAGCTTTTCATTCGTGCTATTTCGATCGTCCAATCATCTAAACTATAAGAACTATTGGCACCTTCTTTGAACAAACTTTCCATATTTTCCTTCACCTGGCTGTTCTCTTGCATAACAATACACATCCCGGATTCTAAGTCCCCTTCGGAATGCATCAAAGACTCACCCGCTTCATCTAGAAGTAATTGTTTCGTTTCAAGCTCGTCTTTTTCAGCCATCTTTAAACTGTCTAGTTTGAGTTCGTCATATTCTGCTGGCAACTCCTTACCTAGATCTGAGTCGTCAGATTCGATTTTTATATCCAGGTTAGAAGCGTGAAGTGTAATCCCATCGAAGTTCTCAACAATATTTACCACTGTTGGGCAGGCTTCTTTTCCACATTTAAGTTCTTCACTGATGCAAGTTTCCGCTTCCAACAACTCTTTCAGCTGCTTAAAAGTTTGCAAGATAACCTTGGCTCGCTTTGTCTGAGTAACTACATCTGTACTCTTTGAATTCTCCAAACTATCAGAAAATGCAAGTGCGGTTCCTGTAACCAAATTAAAGGAATAAAATTTATTCCTTGCATTGACTAGAGTTAATTGAATTTGTTCCTCTAACTCAGAAAGCAGTTCAGACATCTCAACAGCAGCAAGTGATTCAGAAACTTCAACATCAGCTACTGCAGCGGCAACATGGTTTCTTGTCTCAATTTCCTTTTCCTGATACAATTTTAACTGTTGTTGTAATGCGATAACCTCAATTTTCTGCTGCTCTATTATTTCGTGGCATTTACAGGGTTGACTGTCAAGACGGGTAGCCTTCTTTTCGGAAGTTTTCAACAGGCTTTCAAGGTCTGCAACCTCTACATGTTCAGAAAGAAGTCCTTCGCCAGTAGTCTTCTTGTTAAGCTCTTCTTTAAGCCTTAAAATTTCTGATTTAAGTTCGCTAATTTCTGACTCATACATTAAGGGATAACTACCTTTAAGATAGTCTTGTGATACGAAATCACAAGTGGCGCTAACAGTTAACGAACAATTCTTCGATTCTTTAAGATTAAGCAGAAGTTCTAGATTTTCATTTGTAAGCTCGGTGCAGTCTCTTTCAAGTTCCTGAACCTTCTGTTTCAGAGATTCAGTCACATGTTCACTACCGTGATTTTTGGGACCATCGTTTTCCACACCTTGAGCATCATAAGCTGCGGACAACTTTCCTTCCAAACTAAAAATCTTCTCCTCCTTTTCAATCAATCTACTAGTCCATTCTACTTCACAATCCAATAGAGCTTGAGATCTCAGACCTCTTTCAACTTCTATCTCTTGGCTTTTCTCTTGCAAAGTGTTTTCGAGATAATGTATATGACTTTCCATATTTTTTTGTAAGTCCTCCAGCTGCTGGAGCTGCACTGCTTGGGCCCTCTCCTTGAATTCCAACTCCACATCACCTTTCTGGTGTTTAACGATGCTATCCTCCAGACCCGAATCACAGAGTTTTCCTTCTTTACAGGCATGAGAGCATTTTCCACCTTCAAATTCATGTTTCATCTCTAAGAGCTTATCAATCTCAATTCTCTGACATTCAATAGTTTCTTCCAACTCCTGAAGAACGGAGACAAGCTCAATGTTTGCATCTTGAGTTTTCTGCAGTTGCAACGCCAAACTAACATTTTCTTCTTTCTGAAACTTCATCTCTTCTTCGTACTCCTGTCGGAAACTGTTCAAATCTTTGGCATGAAACTCCAACTTTCCAGTAGAGTCTAATTTTGCCAGCGATTCTTCCAACAAGATTTTAAGTTCCTTTATTTCTTGCTTCAAAGCCTCGCATTCTATCTGTGAAGACGTGAGCTCCATTTCAAGAGTTGCTTGGCCTCTTGACTGGTCCAGTAACTCCTTCTGCAGTTTCTCCGAATCCGTCATCAACTTCCGAGCATTTTTCTCCCACATTTTAGTCTCTACCCTAAGCTCCGCAATTGTAACTTCTGCAGCTTCTAATTCTTCAGAAGTACCAGCATTCCTTATTGATAGCGACTTATCAGTCTGTGAGACTTCATTAACATCATCTTCTCTTTGATTTTGAATATGCGCAGTACCTGAGACCTTGGAGTTCATTGATGAGTGATTAGATTTTGAAGATTCGTTAAAAGAGTATGATCCGTAATAAGAACTACTCTGAGAGCCAGTTGAATCTTGTCTTCCACTCAGATTGTTCACTGTCCCACTTAAACTACTTCGAGGAGAACAGTTATCCTTGCTGCAAGAAGCCTCCACAGAATCAACGCTATGAAGTGAACCGGAAGCTGAGAAACTAGGGTCCTGGGGCCACAAAAAGAGGTTTTTAGATGAGTGAATAGGGAGTGTACATCTAGAAATATATTTGAACTGTTGAGAAATCCTTTCTTGTTTCTATTAACTTCGTCGATAGACTAAGCAGGTTACCGATATGTTAATTTCTCCCAAAATTGGCTTTTCTTACTCAGATTGATAGGGACTTGTTATGGGGGACAAATGGGCACTAAATAATCTTTATATACACTTTATACATGTTTATTTCTATTAGCATTCATGAACTAGAACAATACATCCAGGAGAATCTGGGCTCCATTCAGAGTTGAAAGACATTACTTTTCAATCTGAGACAATGTTGAAGTTCTTTGAGCACAGAAAAGAAAAAGGCCAGCTGATGACTTACGCCATAAACTATGCGTCGAGGGAGCATTCTTCCAGCTAGGGTTCAAGTATGTAAGTTAGTACTCTAGACATTGCTTACTGTCACTTATAGCAGTGATTCACTAAAAGGCTCATTGCATTTAAGTAAATGAGTGAGCTACTCCCAGGCAACAAATAGGACAGCTCATACTAAATCTTAAGCTTTATCTCCAAGAAGATAATCTAGACAGAAGTTTATCTTACCCTACTCCGAAGTTCACCAGAAGGATTGTCCAGATGGTTTCCAGATGATGAACAGACACTCTTGCAGAATGCACCATCAGAAACATCTGACTTGCTTTCCGTATCATCATACTCAACATTCTCATCCTCCAATTGTGAATTCATGGATGTCCGCTGGCCATCCCTTTTTAAGAGGCATAAACCTTTTAAGTCACACTAATATAACGTTAAAAGCCGTACAATTGTATTTAATCTCTAACCTGAGCTTTGCTGTTGGAGTTGAGCACTGAACTTTAACCTGTAGGATAAGAAGAGAAGATTCATGCTTATCACTTCATGCCTCCAGACTATATATATTAGATTACATACACATACCCCACATTTTTGCTATATTCCCCTAGCTAGTATTTAATATTGGATTCACTGAGAGAACTTTACATTTAAGTGAGAAGTCATATTTAGCATTAACACGCTTCATGGGTTTTGTAAAGGGCCTGAATATCAATACACCTAGTGCTGGAAACAATATAAATTTTTGTGACGAAGATATTGAAAATGATAGTCCTCTGACCTCGTAAATAACTCATGATACAACCTCAATTTTGGTTTCTAAAGTTATGAAGTATTCTCAGATTACATATTTGTAGGATGCCTCTATAAAATATGGGGTATACTTGTATATTTCTACTAGCTCTTATTTAATACAACCCTAAATTCTATAATTTCTTGTCAGAAAAGAACTCTAATAGATAAAGCTACACGAAACAGATGGAGTCATGTAGCTTGAAGAAACCATCTACCATCATATGTAAAATAGAATTAGACTGAAAAAATACGTTGTTTTCATGGCATAGTATACAAATATACATGAATAAATTCAATGTATTTTTTGGGCATGCACTAGAGTTCACATCTTGTCTCATAGTTCATCAAAGAAAAACAAAGGATGGCAGATGAAGAAAAACGATGCTGGAGTAGAAAATCTTGAACGTACCTGTAAGACTGCCCCAGCGATAGATTTCTTCAAAGGTATTGATACAGGAAGAGAACTTTTTGAATCAATATAATTAGCCAGATTAATAGGAGCCTCTCCAAGGATGCTAGACCTAGACGATCCCTACAGTCACATTGTGAAAGACGATATAAGATGTTGTTCCACAGTCGAAATGGCAAATAAAGCTCCACAAAATTAGCAGCAAAAACTCCATACCATGGCAACAACAAACTTAACATGGCCTTCTTCCAATTCATTTGAAGCATCATTTTGAGAAACACAAATAGATTCTGACAAAGTGTTTGTCCACCTACAATTGCCGTTCCGCACAGATGCCTTTGCCGTTTTGGTAATGGTTTTTCCTGTTTCGACAGATACAATAGAGACAAAGAGTTTATCCCATCCTTTTGGTACCTGAAATAACCAAAAGACAATCCCATTACATGTGATAACTTTACCATTCCAAAACTAATCAGCCCAAACATGACTAAATCACTTAGCAATCAAGATTACTACATCGTATTGCCTTACAAATTTCTTTTCTCTTAAATCTGGAATTAACTATATTGTTCTTCTTCTTAGAAAACAATACGTATTTCTACAATGAACCAATTTATTAACCTCCAATCATTCCAACAATCCGCTGTTAAATAAGCTAAAAATCAGAAAAGTTCTCGTTCACTTCTGATACATCTCATATAGGGGAGCAGAATAAGAAAATCAACTACACTCTTAACACTATCTCAATTTTAGCTAAATTGTATCATATAAGGTGCTAAATTCTGCTATACTGCAAATCAAATCCAAACGTTCGATTCTTAGAGTGAAATCTTCACGATCATATAAACAGGTACAAACTTAGCAAATCACTTTCCACAATTGAATAGTGAAATCAATGGAACAGCAGCTTATACCAAACATTATACAAGATGATAAGATAAGCAGCTTTAATTGGGTGAAGAAATAACCTGAAGAGCCTGAAAGTTGGAGAAGACGAAATCGTGTTTGTCTCCAGATTTGTGAGACCTGAGCTTGTTGTGCAATCTGAACATTCCGTTAGCTTTCTTCATCCCTTGGATTTGCAGTTTGTACGGCTAATCTCGGTTTCTGCAGAAATAGCTTTCATGGGAGTTTAACATTTTGCTATTGGAGTTAGTGAGACAGAACGAGAGTACAATACAAAGCAGCATTATTAGAGAGAGAAAGCTTTCACAAAAACGGAGGATAGTGAGAACGTTAGGCTCAGCTGTTATATTTTGATTCTAACTGTAAAACTACTCTTCTTCGTTTATTAATTAATTAAGGGGTTTTGCTAAACCGTTAGTTTCTCCCCTCCAAGTTTTAACCCTTCCTTCCCACAATAAACTAACCTTTTCCATTTCTATCTCCGAAATATCCTTTCGCATTTTACATTTTTTATTTTAAAAAACGTTTCTTTTCTTCGTCAACGACGTTTTTCTATCAGTTTTACTATTTTTCCCACAAATAATAACAATTTTGGGTTGAATAAATAACGAACGCTTTCGTCTTCTTTTCTTTTCCACAAACACCTTAGAAACTTTTTTTTCTTTCAATTCGTCTTAATTTTCGGGAGGATTCCAAATAGATAAAAATAAAAAGTAACTTTTCTTTCAATTTGATAAGTTAAATATAATGAATTATGAAATGAGAGGAATTTAAGAATCGAATTCATGTAAAATTTAAAATGGATAGATTTTATAGTTAATGAGAATTAGTTAAAATGTAGGTGTGAAATTGGATTTTTACTCATTTAATTTAATAATATATTTTGTAATGGTTGTGTGAAATTGGATTTTTACTCATTTAATTTAATAATTTAGGTTCAAATATTTGGAACCGATTCTAAATATGTTGGTCTTCTATCTACCGCATGATATCGGGCAAAAGGCGTAGTGTTTTGTTTGTATATTACTAATTCCATTAAAGAACATATGCTTCATGAAGTGGATTTGAACCTCATTGAAAATATTTATGAACAAGTCCAAGAGGATACTCACTTCTTAGAAATAGATATGCAACAATATAAATCTTCATAAAATTTTGTATTATTCGAATCGTATATTTTGTTTAATGTAATTACGTTTGATGTGTTTTCATATTTTATGTGCAATGTATTTGATTTTTATATCTTTTAATTTTATGTTTAATTTATCAATTTAAATTTTATGTTTCAAATCGTTTGCACAATAACATAAAATGAATACATTAAATTTTTTTATACCGCAAATACATTAAAATAAAAATATTTTAGAAAAGATTGTTCTAAAAAAAAGTACACATAATATTAAATAAATTCTCTTAAATCGGTCACTTTGTGCTCGACGAACATGTTGTTGCAAATTTTAATCTTTTGATATTTTTTGCAACAAAATATAATCGCTAATTCCTTGTAGCTTTTACGATATACAATCTTATACAATAAGGATATACCCTTGCATAAGAGGTTCATTCACAATGGAAAGTTATATATATATAATATACTTACATTGTTAAAGTGGTTACTATTAACAAAACTAACCGGATTTCATTCATCGACCTTGGTTGCCTTATAAAATCGATGATGTAGATAAACTTTATGCGATTGTAATTCCCATCACCGACATTATCATCTAATTCTCAATAGTAGCAGTATCTTTATAATATTTTATATGTTTCATAAAACTTAGTAACTCATCCACACCATTAAATATTTGCATGTAAGCGTTAACAATATCCATAAGCTCATCGTAAAGGGCATATTTAACCATCTTCCACCCATCTTGTTATCCGTTCAGGGAAAAAAAAAAGATTGATATTTACAATTCCTATCAGATTTAACATTATTAATCTTATTTATAAAATGTTTAAAGAAAATAGAAAATTATTGTAAGTAACTATGATAAAAAAATATTTACTTTATAATTAATATTGTTGCTTGTTTCTTCAACTAATATTGACAATGAGCTACAATTAACGATTTCACTTGATAATGAATGCATTGTTGGAGTTCACTACATAAATATTTTCAAGATGATATATAGGACCATTTTTTTTGTACTGGAACTCCATTTCATCTTTGCAATTTGACTAGCGGAGTTCTGCTCCCTCTCTGCAAAATGACTGATGGAGTTTTGAAAAGTTTAAAATAAGATTTATCTAGTTTAGTGGACGATTTAGCAACATATAATTTACGTTTTTCACGTAGACGACCATATTGATTTTGTTTATCTAAAGGCTTTAAAGTGGAATATGTTTCCAAATATACCGTGCCAAACTATTCTTATCTATATTTGTTCTATGCATCATTCGTCATTGGATTACATGATAACATAAACACATTTATCCAGTTTTTCTTTCAATAAATTTGTTGTCGTTAAATTAGTAAAAATAATTATATGAATTATTTTACAATGATCATTGGAAGAGTTTAAAGGTTCCACTATGTATATTTTTAAAATCTTAGATGTCATATGTAGATGGCATACTGTGCATAGTTCTATAGTATACGTGAAATTTGCATCCGCAACTTCTATTATTTTTGGCGTTCACTACTTCGACTGAACAAATATTTAAAACATTGTGCGAGACGTTATCTCTAAGATCAGCAAATCCATTGGGTAAAACTTATGACTGGCCATCTTCATGTTGCAATTAGAGAAAACAATAAACCTTACTTTAAAACAACTCGAAGTTACTTTTTCTTGTACCAATGAAATGTTATAGGGTAGAATCAACACTCTCCATACGGTTACTGTTTTTGTCATCGAAATTCATGATTTTTTTAGTTTTTCATGTGACAAACTTATTAATTTAAGGAATTATCGAAGAAATATTTGAAGTTACTGAGCATTTTATCTATATTGTTATTGAACTCATATTCTGTGTTTGAGTACATTATCTGATTCTGTAAACGTAAATAATTATCAGAGGGTTTTTTTTTTATCGTTGATGTATTTGTTTGATTGCACAAGGACATTTCTGTTAATGTACCATCGACATAACATGTGCGTCATATTCAGGAACTCGAAACCCTTCACCAACCATAGGTTTTTATCTATCAAAACAACATAAGTTTTTTTTTATAGATTTAGTTACCATCAATGATTACAAACAATCTAATACCCACTTGTAATTTTTAACTTTATCCCCCGAACATAAACATAAATCCAATATAAAACATCATACTTGGATAAATTGCTCCAATGAAGTCAAAGAACGTGATTCCGTACTTTATTATCTTGTAGGTGTTATCTCGTAGCTTAGCATCTTTAAAAATGTGCGTAAAAAATCTACACTCGGGTGTGCAAATAAAATTTCAAGAATGATATCACTTTGGTATATGTCCGATCTATGTTATTCAAAATAATTTACCCTTTTGAGTTTTCCTAACAAGTATTACAAATGTGAGTGATCAACTTTCTCAATCTTTCATTATTTTTTGTCGAGCGTTGTATACATTGCGCATAGAAGATGTATTCTTAGGGTTCATTTTTTTTACTCCGTCTAAAATTTTACGAGGATGAGTTCATATGTTGGTATAATCAAGTACAAATTCAAACTCTTCTTTAAAAAATCATTCCACATATGAATGAAATTTTATGGTTTTTACAGTTTGATGGTTATGAAGCTCGATACGACCTTCAATGCCCATTTTTCAAAAGTTACAATACTTCTTTGAGCTTAAAAGGTCATCCTCATTTCTTTGTTTTGGTAGATTTCCTATAAATTTTATTTGGGTCTGCTAACCTATTATACCATCCAGATCTCTTGCATTCAAATAATAATATATGATTTTTCTACTTTTCGCATCTTCACAATGTCCTAATACAATAACAAAAAAACAATTGTTCTCAATATTCATAACTTAATTAACAAATTCTTGTTTCATATAGTAATCTTTTATGGTAAACAAATAACTACAATTGATATCACAATCTTCTCATACTTTAGTGGTACTGTTTTACCTTCTACAATACCAAAGTTTAAAAATTAAACCCAAAATATAGAGAAAATGCTCAACATCTAAATATTTTTGCAGTACAATGTTTCATTTCCATTGATGTTTGTGTATAAAAAGTTCACCACAACAATGAAAATGTACCTCAGCATTGACAGTGCACCTCAACACTGGCAGTATTTGAGGATCGCCTATAGGTGTACCAATGCCTCATTGCATTGAAAGTGGTGAACTATCTGTGCATATCAAATCGGTAGTACATGTACATTATCGATAAAAATGCATTGGTCATAGGAGGACATAATGTCAATGGTAAACATGACATTACCTCTAGTATGAAGTGATGAAGTGAAATATTTTACAAAAATCATGTTCAATTTATATAATTTGGTTTAAATTTAATTATACGAGTTACCTTCAGGTAACAATATATATTTTTGGATTTAAGAAGAAGAATTATTTTATGCAAGTTTTATATTTTAAAAAAACTTCAATCTTGTAAAAATTTCCATAGTACATACATTTCTTACTAATAAAAAATTAAGTTTTTATCAATGACATTTTTTATGATTAATAAAACATTAGAATTTTTGGTAAGAAAATTAATTTTTGATCAATAATTTTGGTAAAGGCTAGAAAGATGAGACAACAAAATAACATAAGTCTTAATTAAACCTGCTATTTATTTGGTATCGATGATTTAGATTAGGCATGGGCATTCGGTTTTTCGGTTTGGTTTGGTTCGATTCTTTCGGTTCTCGGTTCTTTCGGTTCTTCAAAGCTAGTACCCATTTAGGAACCGAATAAATTTCGGTTCGGTTCAGTTCGGTTCTTCAAAACTAGTACCCATTTAGGAACCGAATAAATTTCGGTTCGGTTCAGTTCGGTTCTTCTTAATTCGGTTCGGTATGGGTATTTAACTCGGTTCCAATCGGGTAGTTTTGGATACTTTAAATACTTTACAATATCAACATATATAAAAATATTTTTACACTTAAAAAAAATAGAACTATGTTAGATTGTAAGAAAAATATACTAAATATAAGAAATATTAAAAATTAATATACTAAAACGTAATAGCTGCTATTATTTAGATAAAACACAAATTTGACTCTTTTTTTATATATTCTTTGAATTTGATAGCTATACTTTAGAACTGGGCCACTAGGGTTATTTTCTTATAGCGAAGGCTTTTGCATTTTATGTTCGCTCTTTGATTGCTTGGCTACAAGTGAATTTTTTTATGTACTTCTCTCTTGTCTCGTCTAGTTTCCAATAAATTCACAGAAATAGACCCAAAATTGGTAAGGAAGACTGTTTAGATCGGCCGGACGATGAGTGTGTTACTAATTATTGCATCAAAATTTATAAGCTCTCTCTAGGCTATTGAGAAGAGATCCAATGGGTACACCAAATTTCAGAAAAGTATCTGGCTTCCCTGTTGATGGTGTTGCAAATCCGACTATTGATGGAATTTGATCTGTCATTCAGAGGATTGGCAGCTCAAGAGGTAGTTGCCCAATATTTTGGCGTAACATGAGAGAATAATCTGTTATTTACATCAATGGAAAACCTTTCGTTATGCGGGAGGCTGAAAGACCATACAAAAACATACTAGAGTACACGATAACTCCCACTCTTCATCACATCTTTGCATAAATACGTACTACCCGAAACCTAAGAGTGAGTTTTCTCTGTGCTATGTATATGTCATGACCTTTCGAAGTATTGAATTTAAATTAACAATGCCTTCGGTAATAAATGACTTAGCTGCATATCCATTTCCATTCAGTGTTCTTCATAGATATTGAATCTCTGGGATATATTTAATACCCGAAAATGAGGTCATTTTTAACCCATGTCTGTTGGAGGACAGTTTGGTGCATGCATTAAGCTTTAATTATATACTTTATATTAAAAAATAGAGAGATGATATCAAGTTTATTAAATTATATAAAGGTTGATATTTTATTATTTTGTTTATACGCATAATAGTTTGTAAATATGTCGCCACTTTAAATAAAGTATGTTATCATTTATTAAAGACAACATAATTGAAGATCAATGATAAACGACAATTTTAGGGGAATCTAAATTTGAAAAACAAAATATATTTTTAAAATAATTCAAAATTAAGGGTTAATACATAGGTTCGGTTCCTAACGGATACCCACGGTTCTTCGGTTCGGTACAGTTCGGTTCTGAGAACAGTGGGTAATTGAAAACTGGAAGCATTCATGTATTATGAAAGAACCAAATCTACTTTGGTTCGGTTCTTTCGGTTTGGTTCGGTTCGGTTCTTTCGGTTCCGGTTAAAATGCCCATGTCTAATTTAGATAATACTCATTCAGTTCAAAATAAATATGTTAAATATAAATAATGAAAATGTAATAATAAATTTTGTTTTATAAAAAATAATTTTACATTTATTGAAAACTAATAATTATGGAAATTCGTTTATACCTAAAATCGAAATTATTTACCTCATATAAACTTAAAAATGAGTTTAATATACATATTACTCCTCCAATCTTACCAATTACCACCTAATTTTAAATACCTTAAATACAATTAACTTACTATATAAATCTTATTTTTAACCTTAGTATATTCTCTTTTTTATTGTCTTTTATGATTTTCTCACTGTCTCTTCTAATTATAAATAAATAGTATCACCCCACTGAGGTAGCCGAGTTAGTTGAGTAAGACATGCTTGTAACCAAAAGTCATGAGTTCGAGTCCCTATACATACGCTTTCTCGGCTGAGCCTGTCACCTTATGTGGTTTACCTTCTGGTGTTGGTTTACAGGCTTTTGCATCAAAATGAGGGTTTACCGTGTGCGCACTCATTGCACTCTAAGTAGTGGATGCAGGTTCCCTCTGAAAAAAATAGTATCATACCCTTTAACCCTAAACATGAATTGGAAAAATAGCAAAAAAAAACCAAAATCTAAACAAATATAACTAAAAAGATTTTCGTTCGTTCCATCTCTCCAAAACCTAAATTTTAATTTCTTTTGTAAAGTTTGAAATATCGGGATAATTCATTATTATTCTAGACTTTTATTGAGGTTTTGGTTTTACAGTATTCATCTTTTGACCTAAAATTGAGCTCTCTTATATGAAGAGTCATCAAACAGGAGATCAAGAGAGAAAATATAGCTTGATCTTTTACCGGAAACTTAAATACATATTTTTTCTCTCGTTTTCTATATATTTCCGTTTAAAATGTGTTTACAAACATATCTAAAATCTAAGTAGAATTCAATCATTAATAAATTAAAAAAGAAAGAATTTTGGACAAACAATAAGATAATTGTTGAGCAAAAAAAAAAACAATTTTAGGACGAATCACGAACTAAAAGTTAAAAAAAATTGTAAAAAAATTTAAAAACGAAAATCATATGTTAAATTAAAACTGAGAATCATATGTTAAATCCAAATTGAGGATTATGGATTAAATGTGAACCGTGAATCATATGTTAAATCTGAACTGAGAATCAAGGATTAAATGTGAACTGATAATCATGTGTTAAATCCGAACTAAAAAAACATAGGTTAGATGTGATTTGAGAATTATGGATTAAACACAAATCATGAATCGTTTGTTAAATTTGAGTTGAGAATTAATGGCTAAATGTGAGCTGCTAAACAATGGTTAAACGTGAATCATGAATTTGGTTTAAATGTGAATTGATATTTGTGAGTAAAAATGTGAATTGTAAATAATGGTTTAAATGCAAATCGTGAATCATGAGTTAAATGCGAACTGAGAATCACGAATCATTAGTTAAATGCGAACTCAGGATTGTGTCTTAAATGCAAACTAAGAATCAGGGTTTAAATCACAACTGAGAATCATTGGTTAAATGCGAAACAAAAATCGTGAAATAAATGCGAAATGAGTATCATATGTTAAATATGAACTGAGAGTCATATGTTGAATACGAAATGAAAATCAAAGTTAAAATGTGAATCGTGAATCATGGGTTAAATGTGAACTGAGAATCATCGGTTAAATGTGAACGGAGAATTATGTGTTAAATGCAAATCACGGAAACGCATGTGTTAAATGAGAATTGAGAATCATGAGTTAAATACAAACTGAGAATTTGGGGTAAACGTGAATTTGCAATTAGAGGTTTAGTTATAAAGTATCATAGAAATAAACTAAGTAAATTTTTTGAATAAAAAAATAAAATTATAATAAAATTATATTGCAATTATAACTATTTATTTAAAAATAAACTTTTATATATATATATATATATATATATATATATATATATATATATATATATAAATACATTTGTTTTAAAAGAAAATACTAAGTAAAGATTTCAATGTTGATTCGTAATAAGACAAAGTTAGCGTATATAATATTATATCTATGTTATTCATTATCTAGTTTATATAATTTGAGTTTTAAATATCAAATATAATATATATAGATAAAAGAAAATGGAAAGCATAAAAGAATCAATTTGGAAATCTGCAAGAGTCATGAAGAAGAAAAGGTTCTCTTCATTAGACTTCATTTAGACTATTTTATAGTACATTTTTTTATTATTATTTTGATTTTTCTCTCTGAAATCAATATTATTTTATTCATTATGTTCAAACTATCTGCCAACTCACTGAACTATGTTATTCTATCCATCCATCGCTAAAGAATGTCAACCTATTATATTGTTAGCTAGCTGACAATTAGCAACTTGTAACAAAGAACATTTTCGGAAAATAAACCCACGGAATATATTATCAGGAACCCATATGTTTGGTAGCGTCAATACCCAATCCATAATGAAATGATCACCTATTAACTTTAATTAGCTGTACCAAATTTTTAATGGTGGTTAAGGAATATGACTTTTAGTCTTATACGGAATATATATTTATATAAAAGGCAAATGAAGTAAGACTTGTAGAAATATTGATATTCTAAAATTAGTTTTTGTTTTACTATTTTGGTTTTTAAGAAAATCAAAACAAAACTATGGTTAAAAATGGGAAAGCAATGGTCATATATAGTTTATTAGTTATACAGATATTAGTGTGGATAGAATAAAAATTTAATTGTTCGACGAGAACAAATATTTATATTTTTTATAGTCAAGCTAACGTATGAACGAAAGTTATTATTTTTTCAACATGGTGCTAGAATTAGTAAAAATAAAAAAAATTCAATTTTCATCAATATCTTTTATTTTTTGCAATGTGGTATCGTTGCTGGATTTTGGATATTGTTTTTTACTGTTGGTTATTTCGCACCACCGTCTCGATATATCTTTCAGCAGCTTCAGTTCCATGACATGGTTTTGTCGCTGGCAATAGTTGAAGCAGTACTAGCTCTTTTTGGCGTCGTTGCCTCAGTGTGATTCTCCAACAACTTATCTATTTTTTTTTCTTTATTGATTTTCAAATTATAAAAAACGGGTGTTTTTTCGTCACTAACCGAGCGACGACGCCACTTCATGCTTTCGACCAATGCTTAGCTCGTTGTAGCTTATCAAAAGATTGATCAATCTTCCATTTATTATCTTGGTTTGAATGACAATAAATATAATCTTAGATTTAATATTCTTTTCAATGAGTCTAATTATCAAGATCAATCATGTTGTATACGTTTGTCCTTACGTAGTAGTAGGAAACTTGGTTTTATTAATGGTAGTATTGTGAAGTTGGTAGATCTGACATTGCTTGAGGATTGGGATGTTGTTCAGTCCATATTGGTGCAGTGGATTATGAATACTATTGATGAATCTTAGCAAAATATTCTTTCGTACTATAAAGAGGTTAAACCTTTGTGGGATGTGTTAAAGAGTCGTTTTACTGTCAGTAATGCTGAGCATAAAGTAGGAGTTGGAATATGAATTGGCTGAGTGTAAACAAATTGTTACTATGTCTGTTACTAGATGTTTTGGTAAATTAGAGAAGCTATGAGATGAGCTCGATGCTTACACTTGTATTCCTTCCTGTTTCTGTGGAATAACTGAGGAGTTTCAATTGCAACAAGATGAAGAAAAATTACATGGTTTTTTTATTGGTATTGACAAGGAGGGATTTAGTGTTATTCGACCTCAATTGCTTGCTCAAGAACATACTCATACTCTTGATATTGCTTTCAAGAAGATGTACACTGAAGAGAGGTTACATGCTCGTTTTATGGAGAAATCCGTGTCTGACACTACTATGGATTTTGTTATTCAGTCTGCTCCCCGAGGTCATCTTGTGCATTCACATCGTGTTTCTCATCGTTTGATGTGCACTTATTGTTAGTAGCTTGGGCATGCTGAATATAACTGCTATACTAAGCAGGGAATTCCTAAGAATTGAGGTCGCCCCCAAGAACTAGATGGGGTGCCGCAGACTGTCTGATGGGGGAATAATGCACCCTCACGTGTTCTGGTTCCGTGGCAAAAAATTATCGCAATGGTCCCTTTAGACGCCCAATCAAGGGTTTTCTCTGATCGCAGTGCATATGACATATCTGTGATTTTTTATCAGCTTCAACAATTTCTCTATTTGATGACCATTAAGAAGGTGGTACAGTCTGATGATACCATAAGAGACGAGTCTTCTAATACTTCTTAGATTATCGATATATATGCTTCCAATCACGTGACTTGTGATGCTTCTCTATTTAGTAATATGGTTGTTATGCCATAATGTATAGTAAGTCTTCTTTATGGGTCCCAGGTTACATCTTGTTATCATGAGAGTATTTGTTTTGTTATCTTATTTAGTGTTGCAGACTGCATTGGTTATTCTTCATCTAACTTGTAGTTTGATTTCTATCTCTTATCTGAGGATGATATGGATTTTATTATTTACTGTATGAAGTTTGGTTTCCTTATATAGGACCATAGATCAAGGATGATGATAGAACTTTGTGAGAAAAAAGGTAGAATATACTACTTTAGAGGGGTTCTAAAGAATGAAGTATGTAATGTAATGGTGGTTGTCAGTGATGCTGAGTTATGATACCGTAGACCAGAACATACCTCAACTAAGATTTTTAATATTTTACATTTTATTACTTGTACTAGTGATCGTGTAATTCGTGAATATTTTTCATTTTAATACTTCTCGTACTAATTTATGTTTTGAATTAATTCATTGCAATTTATAAGGACCTTACCATACCGTGTCTTATTGTGGTGCTCGTTATTTTATTAGTTTGCTCGATGACTTTTCTAGGGGTATTTGATTTTTTATTAACTGATAAAATAGACGTGTATGCCGTGTTTTTGTATTTATTTTCAATGGTCATGAAACATTTTAAAGATGTGGTTAAAACTATTCTTAGTGATAATACTATTGGGGTTTTTTCCAGAATTATTTTTGGTGACTAAGGGATTTGTTCCAAACTTCTCGTGTGGGTACCCTTCAATATGATTGAAGAGTAAAAAGAAAACACCCTCATATTTTGAATGTTTCCCGAGCTTTCAGATTCAGGGTAATTTACCTCTTAATTTTGGGGGAGAATGCATTCTTATGGTACGATATTTTTTAACAGGTTGCTTCATATTTTTGGGATCTAAGATTCCTTTTGAATTGTTGTTTGGTATTATTCATACACTGTATAAGTTATGTGTTTTTGGGTATCTATTATATGTGCACGATCTAAAATTTATGGTTGATAAGTTTTTAAGTTGTAGTAAAAAATGTGTTTTTGTGGGGTATCCCTATTCTAAAAAGGGTTGGAAAGTCTACAATCTAAATATTGGTGAGTTTATTGTCTCTCATGATGTAAATTTTTTTGAACATATTTTCCCATTATCTTTTGTTGACGGATTTTTGTTATGAGCTTTGGGCCTCATGTTTTGGTGGCCCATCTCTCCTTCTTGAGTTTTGAGAAGAATATGAAGACTTTTTAGTCAAAACCTCTACTATAAGAGAGAATTCACCAGCAGCAGAGGTGTTGTCTTATTTGCCTCAATCTGCATCTCTCGATGGTACTGATATAGTTCAGATAATATGGTTACTCATGCGACACCTGAGATGGGTAGAGTCAAACGCTATAAGGTTGCTTCTGTTCAGTTGAAAGTTGTTTTTAATACAGTAGTACATTCAACTCACCCACCTGATCTCGTTGCCACAAGTTCAAATAAATCCATTAATCACGACAATCTTTACCCTCACTCATTATATGGATAGTTCTTTTTTTCTAATGCCATGTTGTAACTGGTGAGGTTTATTTTCGTCTCAGGGTAAGTTTGTAATTTTTGTTTAGATCTATGTGGAGGTTTGAGAGTATTTAATGATTAAGTAGAGAGTAGAGGGAGAATTAAGCATCCTGGTTGTATTTAATTTTCATTACCCTCATTTAATGTTGGTGGTTGGGTATTTATACCCTTACATTTGGGCCTTATGGGCTTTCGGGTCATGTTTAATGGACCCGGGTCAAGTTCAAGGACCCATGAGCTCTTAGTAAGAGAACAGACAGCTTAGTCAAGAAGTGATTAGGTTTTAAGTAATTTAGTCTGGTTCGAACAACACAATGGATAATGGTGTCCGAATTGTCATCGTCCGGTTAGATAGTCATTTGTCCGAACTGACCCTGTCCGAAGTGGTAACGGGATCCGGACTCATCAGTAGCCCATTTTTTAGGTGTTTGTTCAAAAACCTTTGTCAAAACCTGAAAAACAGTTCGTTGCTAGTGACAGTTACATCTGGACAGGTCCTTCGAATAATGTCATAGCTTTATCCGGACTGAAAGAAGCTCTTTGAATCTAAACGGTTTTTTGCTAAAGTTCATGGGACACGTGTCTCACTCTGGTTCGTTACTTCAGCCGTTTTCTCACCTTGAATTTCGCACCCACCTTATCTGAAAAGCAACATCTTCATTAAATGAAGGTGACATCAGCGTTGTTTCTTAATCATTGCAAATCCTTTCAAATTCTCATAGGAATCAAAACTCCTTTTTTAGGTTTACTATAAATTAAAACACTTTTCTACTATTTTACTATCACCTTTATTTTCACTTTGCTAATTTTCAGAGCTTTTTCTCTCAAACACAAGTTCTTCACTTTGATTGTTCATGTTCACTGCTAGGAACGCTCTAATCAGAGGCGGGTGGCTCAATCTATCAGAACTAGAGAAAGCACAAAAAGTTGAAAGGGAAAGGCGCATCGCAGCAGGCTTACCTACTTCCCCCATCGATATACCAGTAACTTCAACCACAGAGCCTGACCAGGGTTCCTCCTCTACAAAAAGTGTCAAACCGAGGAGATTGTTCCAAACCAGTATTTCTCCTATTGTCTCAGGTTCATCGGTTCAAGAGTCAGAACCCACTGTTGAACCAGGTTTAACAGTTACTAGTTTAAAAAATCCTTCCCCATTAATAGCCATGGGGTCAGATGCAGAGACTTCTCCCAACAAACTGGTTGATCGAAGAAAAGGCCGGCTGGTCAAAGGGCAGGCCTCCAAAGGCACCCCTTTGAAATCAGGTGCCAAGGATAGTAGTACATGGTCAGAGGCACCCATAAAAGTACTCAAGGACAGGATGTCCGGACCGGAGGCCACTGGTTCAAGCCCCCGAAGAGAAACCATCGCATTAGAGCCCCGACGGAGTCCAGAGTACAGAAGAGTACTCAAGCTCATCAGTCTGGTGGTCAGACTGAACCAACTCCAAACTCCCCCCTCACCAAGACAACTGAAAACTCTTCCTTAATAATGGAGGAAATAATGGAGGACTCTATCGAAGAGGCTCCATTCGAGTCCGAACCCTCCGAACAGACTAGTGGTGCTGTTGCTGCCCAGAAGGACAAAGGCAAGGAGAAACTATGCTTAAGGCATCCGGATATGCCGGAGTACCTTGAAGGAAAAGTGGGACCTTGTTTCCATAAGGTCAGTGTTAAATATCTTCTTGCCTTACAAAAGATCAATTATGCTTTCATCCATACAGTTGAGTTGGGCCGGATGCGTACGAAGTGAGGGATTCCGGAGAACGTAAAAATTAGAATCCCCATAGACCCTGAAACCCCAATGGACTGTAAACTTAGTGAAATAGTTGTCTTCACTGAGCTTTTTAACTGGGGTCTAAGGTTCCCTTTAGATCCAGAGATAGTTAGGTATTTCCACCTCATCAAGTTCTACCCTAGTAAACTGAGCCCCAATGCCTGGTACACACTTATGGCCTGCATTATGGCCTCTAGGCTCTCCGGGATTCCTCTACCAATGGAGGAGTTTGCAGCTGTAGCCAGTCTCTGTAGAAACCACCACATTCCCTTTTATCACTTCAACATGGGTGATGATTATAAAGCAGTCGATGATCTGCTTGAGTCGGAGAGAAATTGGAGGACTCAATTCCTGTTTGTAAGTGGTGCTTGGGAGAACGGGAGGAAAATCAAAGCCGGAGTCAATCCAAGTCTCCTCACCAGCAGATGGAGGAGTGATCGTAAGGCTCCTACTTTATATTATTTTTTCTACTTTTATCGAATTTGCTTAAACTGACTGGTCTTGTCTTTTTTCTTAGCAGTGTTGCCCAAAGACTTTAGTGACTACCTAAAGGCCGGACAGATTACTTGCACCAAGATCAACACTTGGGCTGTTGAAAAATGGGGAAACCGGTTTCACGATGCTTTCACAGGAGGCAACTTTGCAAGGTCTCACCTCTGGAACACTACTGGCCAGAGGGACCTGACTTGGGAAGAACTTACCACTCCACCCCCTCCGGATGTAGTCCTCAAGAGAACACACGAACCGGATGGGTCACTTTACTTGCCAAGCCGGGCCAAGGCCCCGAGTAAAATGAAAGGCAAGAAAGGGAAGGCAAGAAGGTTGTAGGTGAGGCTAACCCTACCGAGGTGGAGGAGGCTGCTCCAACAAATCCAGAGGGGCCAGCCCCAAGCCAGATCGATGCTGCTCTCTTAGAAGTAGTGGAGCAGGAGAGTGTTAGGGAAGAGGTAGGATCTCCCAAACCTCCAAGGGTTCGCAAGAGAGACCGAAAACGTGGAGCAGAGAATAAGGAGAGGGAGGCAAAAAAGAAAAAGACCTCTAGGGGTGACGAACTCTCTCTCCGGCCTCCGGAGCCTCTTCCCCTGTAGACCCTACTGATCCGACAAGAGCAGAGGAGATCCCTGGTGACTTTCACACTGACGAGGTCGGAGGAGGAGACCTTAGCATTGATGGTGTTGACATCACAGGGCTCGATGGACTTGGTGACTATTTTGAAAACCTTCCTAGAGACGATTTTGCTGGGCCTTACCTCCCTCCAAGCACTTCGAACACCGTTACTTTTAATGGTAAGACTTTTACTGTTTCAAGTGAAAGGGATATTATAGCTCACTCCATATTAAGTAATGTTCAGCCAGTGCTTGTCTTGGAGAAACAAGTTCGAGGTCAGACAGATATTATCAAAGATCTCAAATCTGACAAAGAGAAACTGTCCGATGATCTTCTTACTGCCACTCAACATGCTGACATTCTGAAGGGAGAAAACGAAGAGCTAAAACAGAGCCAAGAGGGGTGGACCACAAAGGTTGCCACTCTATAAGACACTATCAAAGAGCTCCGGGAGAAGTTGTCCGGATTAGAGAAAGATCTCACCTCTTCAAAAGAGGAGGCAAAGGCCAAGGATCAAGTCATCCACAACTTGACAAATGACAAGATTGCGCCCGAGAACACCGTGTCCAAGGCTGGAGAGGAGAAATCAGATCTGCTAAGGGAGCAGGAGGCCAAAATTCAGGCCAAGATCGATGCTTATGCCAACAATGTAATAGATACTCAAGAGCAAATGTATGCCAAGGTGAGGTCGGACATGGTCCTGCTCTTTCATGAGAAATTCCCGAAGAGGAACCTGGGAGATTTGTGGCTTCATTTAGAGTACGAAGACCTTCTCTTTCACACCATGGCTGATGGAGACTTGCATGATTATTCCAGTGCTTCCTCCTCTGATGAAGAAGAAAACACCGGAGAAGACCCACACGAAGAGAAAGACGATCCCAAGAAGAAGGGAACAGGCGAGGCTAAGCCATATTCAAAGGCTCAATCTTAGATTATCAATAACCTTATCACCTTTTACTTTGTTTGAACTAAAGTCCTTGGAAGGCCAAGGTATTTTTGTAATTGTGTCCGGCATTTGACCGGATAGATCTTTTGTTTTGTCTAACAGTTTAAAAGTCCTTGGAAGGCCAAGGCATTTAGGTTATTTTAATGAGTATCTTTGTTTTGCACAACTCTTGCATTCTTCTATAGTTTGTTTCAATTTCGGTGGCTAGTGTTTAAATAGCCCTTAGTTATTCCATAAATATTCTAAAGCGAGAGTGTTTAAACTTCCGATGACAAATGTTTAAGTAGTCATCTTCAATTCAATCCGGATGGTGTGACAAAAAACAAAGTAAGAACACTTCGAATTTTTTAAGAAGGCATCAAGTTTTATAAAACGCCCGGACACCTCATTAAAACCTCCCCGCGCCACCAGGGTAGGAAAGAGTATGCCCCGAAATATTTTCATGGATTTTTTAAACAAGTAAATATTTACATTGTTCCTACTCTAAGTACATCCGGAGATGTTCAACATTCCAAGGGTGATTCAAAACCCTTCCATCTTTGTCTTCTAGCCAGTATGTTCCATGTTTGAGCCTTTCAATGACCATATAAGGTCCTTCCCAAATTGGGGCTAGTTTGCCGAGCAGCTTTTCTTTAGTATGTAAGAAGACCTTCCTTAACACCTTGTCCCCCGGCTGAAAATATCTTCTCTTAACTCTAGAAGCAAACATGCTTCTCATCAAACCCTCATAATGTGCAGCTCTAAGGTGAGCCTTAACTCGTCTTTCCTCTATTAGGTCAAGCTGACCCCTGACTGACACTTCGTTAGCATGTTCGGAGAAATTGTGAACTCGAAAAGAAGGGAGAGTTGCCTCTATGGGAGCTATGACATCCATCCCATAGACCAATGCAAAAGGTGATTCTTGTGTTGCAGCCCCAGGAGTAGTCCGGTAGGCCTACAAAACTTCCTACAAATAACTAGGCCATTTTCCAGCAGCTCCTTCTAAATTTTTCTTCAGACCGGACAGTATAGTTCTGTTGGCCACCTTAACTTGACCGTTTGCTTACGTGTGGAAAGGTGAAGAGAAACAATGTTGTATACCCCTAGAGGCACATAAACTCTCCATTTCCTTGTTGTCGAACTGGCCCATTGTCTGTTGTTATCTTCTGTGGAACACCAAATCTGCAACAAATATTGGATAAAATGAATTTTATGACAGCTTTTGATGTTGTTCCTGCTAGTGGGGCTGCTTCAATCTACTTCGAAAAATAATCAATAACAACAATTATCGTCCTACGTCCTCCGGATGCCATAGGAAGAGGCCCCACCAAATCCAAGCCCCATCGAGCAAAAGGTATAGGCTCAAATATTGACTCTAAAGGGATGGCTGAGACATGAATTTCGTTACTATATCTTTGGCATGGGTCACACCTTTTCACCAGCTCCTTAGCATCTTGCATTATAGAAGGCCAATAATAGCCAGCTAGTAAAACTCTCCTTGTTAGAGCTCTGAATCCACAATGAGCTGATCCCTCACCATCATGCAATTCGGAGAGGACCACTTGAGATTCATCATGTCCCAAACATCGCAAAAGAGGTTTACTGTAAGACTTTTTATACAGAACATCTCTTAGTATGATAAAACCACGAGCCTTGTACTTCATTTTTCTTGCTAGTGATTTATCCGGAGGCAAGATGCCATCGGAGAGATACTGCAGGAGAGGAAATCTCCAATCTTGAGGTTGTTTCATCTGTACATCAAAAATTTCTTCCTCTTTGCTCACATTAAGTTGAATGGAAGGGCACTCCAGCACATGGATCCAAGGATATAACTCAGTGTATGCTATGGTTGCCAAGGAATCTGCTAGTTCATTCTCTGTCCGAGGTATATGCTCATAAACAATGCTTTTGAATTTAAGTGCCTCATTTTTAAGAAGTAATTACTTCACTAGTTGCTCCTTTTTGGCCTCAGATTGACCTTGCGCATGGTGGATAAGAAGCTGGGAATCACTCATCAGCTTGACCCTTTTGGCCCCACAAATATAAGCTAACTTTAAACCAGCTATAGCTGCTTCGTATTCAGACTCATTGTTGGAAGCCCTAAAAGCAAAACATATAGCCTGGTACATTTTGTCACCATATGGAGAAGTCAAGCACACCCTTGCACCACATCCCATAGTACTAGATCCACCATCTGTCCGGACGACCCATAACTTTTTGTCTTTCATCTCAGTAGTCTGCTCCGTATCCCTATCAGAGTGGAATTCAACTAAAAAATCAGCCACAGCTTGGGCTTTGATTGCTGTTCGAGGAGCAAAATCAATATCGAAGTCCCCTAATTCCACTGACCACTTAGTCATTCTACTTGAAACGTCGGCCTTTTGAAGAACACTCTTTAAGGGAAAAGATGTCCGGACGATAATAGGATGAGCCTGAAAATAAGGCCTCATCTTCCTTGTAGCAATTACCAAGGCTAATGCTATTTTTTCGAGCTTTAAATAGCGTTTTTCTGCATCTATCAAGCTCTTGCTGATGTAGTACACCGGATGTGGGTAATTATCCACCTCTCTTACCAATACAACACTGATGGCAGAACTTGAAACTGCCAAGTATACGAAGAGTGTCTCTCCATCAACAGGTTTAAATAAAGTCTTGGGGGAGGACAGATGTTTCTTAATCTCATTGAAGGCCTCATCGCAGTGTGAAGTCCAGTCAAATCCCTTTGCACCCTTTAAAGTTTGAAAAAACGGGGCACATTTGTCCAAAGACCTTGAGATGAATCGATTTAAAGCAGCCAACCTCCCAGTCAACCGTTGTACTTCTTTAACATTATGAGGAGGCTCCATTTGGAATAAAGCATTAAGCTGGTCTGGATCGGGCTGTATCCCTTGCTCACTTATTATATAACCTAGGAATTTCCCGGACTTCACTCCGAACACACATTTTTCTGGATTTAGCTTCAAATTCACTTTTACTAAGTTAGCAAAAGTTTCTTGGAGGTCCGCCAAGTGTAGTTGTTCATCCACACTTTTCACCATCATGTCATCAATGTATACTTCCATATTTCTTCCAATTTGACCAGCAAAGGCTTTGTTCACCAATCTCTGATATGTAGCCCCAACATTTTTCAATCCAAATGGTATCACCTTGTAGCAATGAAGACCCTTGTCAGTGACAAACATGGTATGCTCCTAATCCTTCGGATCTACTTGAATCTGATTGTACCCGGAGAAAGCATCCATGAAGGATAGTAGCTTATTCCCTGAAGTGGAATCTATTAGCTGATCAATCCGGGGAAATGGATATAAATCTTTTGGGCAAGCACTATTGAGATCTGTGAAGTCAATGCACATACCCCACTTGCCATTTTTATTTTTCACCAAGACCGGATTGGCAGTCCACAAAGGATACTGAGACTCCTTTATATGCCCCATTTTTGTGAGCATGTCAACTTCTTGAACAATAACATCAGCCTTTTCTTTGGAAAAAGCCCTTCTCTTTTGTACCACAGGTGCTATGTCCCTCCGAATAGATAGGTGATGTGATATAATATCTGCTGGAACCCCAGTAACATCATCATTGCACCAAGCAAAAACATGCTGATGGTCTTTTAAAAACTTTAACATTTTGTTCTTCAGTTCGGATGGCATTTTGGACCCTATCTTAACACTTTTTCCTTCTTCCAAAGAATGTATTTCAACTTATTCAACCAGTATCAACACTTCAGGGGCCTCTCTGGGGTCATCAATTTCACCCTCACCCCCAGAAAGCCCCTCAAACTGCTATTCTTCGTTGATACGAACTGCCCCCAACGTCTGTGGAGCCAGTGCTGTAGCATAACATTCTCTTGCAATCTTTTGACTACTCCGGACAACTCCCACTTGTCATTGAACAACATATTTCAAACATTGGTGGACTGTCGAGGCCACTGCATGCATCCTAGAGAGCCAAAACCTCCCTAAAATAGCATTATAACAAGTGGGACAATCCACCACAATAAAAAGTATCCTGACCATCTTCTTAAAAGGGCCCTTGCCCAATAAAAATTCCTCTTCGAACTCCCCGATCACATCTGCTGAGCTCCCAATGAAGCCCACAATTGATATGTCCGAACGCTGAATTACGGCTGGATTTTTCATCTTTTTGTAAGTGGTTAAGAAGAGGATATTGGCTGAACTCCCAGTATCCACCAAGATTCGTCTTATGTCATTGCCCCCAATGGATGCTCCTATGACAACAACATCTTCGTGAGGGCCAGCTATGTCCCTTAAGTCATCTTCATCGAAACAAATGAAGGGAAATGGAATTTGTGATTGATAGGAGGTCATGCCTCCTTCCAACTGGGTAGCTAAAGTATGAACGTGCCTCTTCCTTGAAAAAGCAGTAGGAGTTGTCATAGTATCCCCTCCGAAAATTGTGAGTGACTCAAAAAACTTAATAAGCCCGGAGACTGTTTTACAACGTTCCTCAATGGAACCCACCCTATTTCGAGTTGGATCATGATCCAAGTATTCTGATTCTACATCAAATCTTTCGATTATAACCATAGCTCCCTCCGGAGCAACATTACTCGGACCAACCCGATGAGCATTATCAGGCCTATTTCCTCCTCTTCTTTTGACATATGCCCCCAGCTTTCCTCTTTCAATTAAGTTCTGAACTTCTTGCTTCAAGGCTATACAATTGTCAGTGGTATGGCCATTATCATTATGGTACTGACAGAAAGAATTGTTACGATGTTCCCTAGGAGATTGCAGTGCGGCCGACCTTCTATAGTGTACTTCTTCTTTTGTTTTCTCATAAATGGTGGCCACACTTTTTTTAACTCAGCAAACCACTCCGGTTGAACCCAAGGTCCTCTCTAATTTCTAGATTGTTGACTCTGGGTAGGCGCAACTAGCTGAGATTGGGCTTTAGCCCTGTTATGCGCTTGTCCGGTCTCCCTTGCCTTGTTCCCGGACTGGTTTTGGTTGGGGTTTGGTGCAACCGGGGCAGACCTCACCTCCCTGTGCACCCTAGTTTTCTTTGTTTCATCAACGTTGATTTTCTTTCCGACCTAATTCAGTAGACCTCCCCAAGTCATTGCTTTCTTTCTGGTCACTGAATCAGCTAAATTTCGAGGGTTTAAGCCCTGCCTCAAATATGCTATGGCTACTTGCTCGAAGCAATCAGCCAGCCCGTTTTTGGTGTTTACAAACCGACTTATGTATTCTTTTAGTGATTCGTTTGGTTCTTGGGCACAATGGATTATAGTGTCCCGATTGCCATTTAATTCCTTACTCCCAACAAATTGCCTTCGAAAGGCCACCCAAAAGGTATCGAAGTTTCTGATGCAGCTTTGTGGTAGGCTGTTATACCACTTCAGAGCACTCCCCGTAAAGGATTGGGAGAATTCTCTACAGAGTAACTTGTCGTCATCATCGAAATTCATCATAAAGTTTTTAAATTGTTTCAAGTGGTTGTCTGGATCTTTTCTGCCATCGTACTTCTCCATTTTTGTGCTATCGAACCTCTTGGGGAGGTTTCCGGACAGAATTTTGGAAGATAATGGAGATTGTCTCCAATTCCGGCCATGACTGAAAACAGTATCCTCATTGGGAATTGTAAAGATACCTGGTTCATCATGGAAGGCAAAAGGATCCATCAGCATCCGGTCTACATGCCTCCGGCTGTGGGATGATCTTTTGCCTATATTCCTTTTCAATTTCCCATGTCTATCCATTTTTCTCGAATACTTTTTAATCAACTTTTGCTTCTTTTTGGATCAGCCCTCATCACTGCTGGAGGATAAGGACTCTTCAACTCCATCCTCGTCCAAGGAGCTACTAGAAGACTCCGAGTCTGAGTCAGAACTCTCCACTGGCTTAGACCGGTGAGACTTTTGGGAGCTAGCATAAGTCTTCTTGGTACTCACATGAGTCTTCGAAGGCTCATGCTCTCTAGGGTTGTCGGTATGATGAGCGACTACTGCTTTTGACTTCTCTTTAATGCCCATCTTATCCTTCTCTGCCCTCAGAGCTTCTATCTTTCCCTTTAATCTATCACGCTCCTCGATGGTATATTCATCATTTTCACCCACCACTTCAAGCAAAGCTGGTGGTACTTCCGGGGCGTCCGGATTCATTCGGACTGATTTTTCCTGTTGGTTTCGAATGCTTGATTCAGGCACCGTCGTGCTCCCACTGTGGTCGCCAATTTGGTGAGGTTTATTTTCGTCTGAGGGTAAGTTTGTAATTTTTGTTTAGATGTGTGTGGAGGTTCGAGAGTATTTAATAATTAAGTAGAGAGTAGAGGGAGAATTAAGCAGCCTGGTTGTATTTAATTTTCATTACCCTCATTTAATGTTGGTGGTTGGGTATTTATACCCTTACATTTGGGCCTTATAGGATTTCGGGTCATGTTTACTGGACCCGGGTCAAGTTCAAGGACCCATGAGCTCGTAGTAGGAGAGCAGACAGCTTAGTCAAGAAGTGATTAGGTTTTAAGTACTTTAGTCTGGTTCGAACAAGACAATGGATAATGGTGTCCGAATTGTCATCGTCCGGTTAGGTAGTCATTTGTCCGAACTGACCCTGTCCGAAGTGGTAACGGGATCCGGACTCATCAGTAACTATCTTACAGTTTTTACGTGCGGGATAAACCTAAATCCTTCAAAGAGGTAATGAAAGATCCAACTTGAAGGGATGCAATACAGAATGATATTCAAACTTTGGAATAAAATGAAAATTATACTTTAACACCACTACCTCCACGAAAGAAAGCATTGGATCTATAAGATCAAATATCATGCATATGGATGAGTAGAGTGGCTCAAGGCACGATTGGTATTATTTGCAAATCATCAAGTGGAAGGAGTAGACTATATAGAGACATTTACTCATGTTGAAAATATGGTCACAATTTGTCTGTTCTTAGTTATTGTAGCAGCCGAGAGTTAGGAGTTACATCAGATGAATGTATATAATTCTTTTCTTCACGGTGATTTGAGTAAAGAGGTTAAAATGAAAGTTATTGTATGATGTGTAGTATTTGAAAGTTTTATATGGTCTGAGGTAATCTCCTTGATGTTGGTTTTCCAAGTTGGTTACTCTCTTCAAGAGGTATGGGTTCATTTTGTCATACTTAGAGTATTCTTTACTTTTCTACTATCGAGATAGATGAATGATACATGTATTACTCTATGTGATGTCCAAATTATTTATGAGGATAATTCAAATGCTTTTGTGTAATTTAAATAATACATGATCGATTAATGTCATATGAAAGATTTGCATTTTCTATGCCAACAAAAGTATATTTTGGATATTATTAATTTCTTTACTAAAGCTCTTGGTAAAAAACAGTTTATGTTTTTGCTTGGTAAGTTGGGCATACACAAACCCAAACTCAATTTCTATTATAAACTTTGCGCCACAACTCGACTCATCTCTTTTAAAATATTCCAACATAACCCAACAAACTACTCAATACCCTTAAGACACGATAAATCTATATATCGCACGTCCTCAATCTATCTAACCAGTAAGTAACCATCTTAAACATACTCAAAACACCACTTTGACCCAACTTTCAAAAAATATTATTCATTCTTAAAATAATTTCATATGTTTCCAATCAAATTCACTAACACGAACCCGAACCCTTCTATATTTGGTCCATCCCTCTCGACCAGTTTAGTTTCATGTTATCCTACCCTAGGCATATTCCTCTATCTCGGTCCATCGGTACTTAAACAATACCCGAATAAAACTCTCAAATATATATTGTGTAACGACCACGAGACAAATGTTTCTGCATCTCGTACGTGCATAACAATAACTTTCAAGTGATAATTTTTACCATATCTTAACAATATAAATACTACCTCATCGGACACAGTAGCTCCACTATCTTCTCCAATCAAATATCCATCCATATCCCAACCCCCATCTGCCTCACAAAGCTCTTTATTTTCACTGTTCACCCACCACACACCTGCTAACAAAAGAACAAAACAAAGAAAGAGGAAAATAGTTAGGGTTTTGTATTATTTAGAAAGTGTATATATTACATAGCGTATAACACACTATCTCAAACTCACAATGCAACAGTAATAAATATTGAGAGTTTGTCACAAAGAAAATGAAACCGCGTTGTTGATTGAGCCTTCGTGAAAATATCCACAACTACAAAGTTGATGGAACATATGTAAGCGAAATGGTGTCGATCTGAAGATGATGCCAAGTGAATGGACAATCTATTTCAATATGCTTCGTCCTCTCATGAAAAACATAACTTTTTGCTATTTTCATGGTGTTTTTTTTATTACAATGTAAAGAAATGGGTTTAAAAACATTAACCCCCATATATGCAAGAAGCCATTGTAACAAAAAAATCTCACATGTCTTCACGACCATAACACGATACTCAGCTTCAGTAGACGATCGATAGATAACATTTTGTTTCTTACTTTTCCATGAGATTAATGAATCTCCAATAAAAGATAAAAAGTAGTAGTAGATTATCATTCATAAGGATCATTATCCCAATCAACATCGCTATAGGCACGCAGTTCAAGTGAAGAATTCGAAGGAAACAAAATGTTGTGGAACTGAGTACCACGAATATATCCCAATGGACGGATGTAGGAGCAGTAACAAACTGACTAACCACATGAACAACATAATCTATATCTGGCCGAGTAACTGTAAGATAGACCAAGCTCCCTCCAAGAGTTTGGTATAGAGTTAGGTCTCATAAAGGGACACCATCAATTAGAGAGTACGGGGCATTGGTTTCAAAAGGGATATCTACCGTCCTGTTATTAGAAAGTCGCGCTCGCTCAAATAAATCATATATATATATATATATATTTATTGTCTAAGAGAGAATATAAATTTTTGAGATTGAGCCACCTCAATACCTAGAAAATAATGTAATAGTCCCAAGTCCTTCATCACAAAACACTGAGCCAAATCACGTTTTAGTTCCTCGATACCATTAATATCATCACCTGTAATGATCATATCATCTATATATAGAGATAAAATAATTCGTCATGCACGCGTACATCTGATAAACAAGGCCATCAAAGAAACCAAGTGAAGTAATAACCGTAGAGAAGTTTTTAAACCAAGCACGAGGAGCTTGTTTGAGACCATATAATGCTTTCCCTAAGTCAAA
Source organism: Limnanthes douglasii subsp. nivea (assembly GCA_036936605.1). Taxonomy (NCBI): domain Eukaryota; kingdom Viridiplantae; phylum Streptophyta; class Magnoliopsida; order Brassicales; family Limnanthaceae; genus Limnanthes; species Limnanthes douglasii. Next base: position 55,069,101 of record JAUPFV010000004.1, read on the forward strand.
AAACTTCACCTGGTTGGTGAGCAACACCTGGAGAAGGAGTCATGAAAGATCTTCCACTGGCGAACGAATACAGCCGCAATAAGAGTAGGAACTATCGTCATTTTTATTTCTAGGGAAAATTTCTCATCATAATCCATACTATACCTCTGTGAATACCTTTTTTATACAAGATGAGCCCTATATATTTCAACAAACCCATCAGACTTTTTTTTTTAATTTTAAAAACCCAACGGGAACCGATTATATGTTTACCGAATTGAGGTTTAACTACATCTCAAGCATGAGTATGATAAAGAGTAGTAAGATGTTTGACAATAGCATTTTGTCAACGCGGATCACAAACAAATTGTTTAAACAATTAAGGTTCATATAAATCACGTATATTTGCTATGAAAGAAGTAAAAGGAGCTGGGTAAGAAGAGTATGCAAAATATGTAGTTTAATAGACTTACTTATACGAGTGGATCTCCTGAGAGGTGGAGGATCTGTTGTTCTACCAGAGATAGGAGTAGGCTCATGCATTGATGGAGCAAAAGCAGTACAACTGTTGTAGATGTCTCATGAGCTGGAATATCAATGTCAAAAAATGTATCACTATCAGTTTCAAAAGGATCAATAGCCTGAAGGTTTGTCTTTGTTACATAATGTGAGCGGAATCGAATAAAATAGGATATGCTCAAGAAATATGACATAACAAGATACATATAGCTTATGGCTGGTGGGATCATAACAAAAATAAATTTTATATGTAATATCATAACCTAGAAAAACACATATAGTTGTTTTAGGACCCAATTTATTGCGTTCAACATGAGGATGAATGACAAAACATGTACATCCAAACACTCGTAAGGCAGAATAATCTGGAATTTGTCCGTATAACTTATAAAATGGAGACATTTATGCTATATGAGCAGTGAGAACTCGATTAATCACATAAAAAACAGTGAAACTTGCTTCTCCTAAAAAAACAGTTGAAACTTCAGCTTATAAAAGGTTAGAACGAGAAGTCTTAACAAGGTGACGATGTTTTCTTTCTGCAACACCATTTTGTTAAGGGGTGTCAGTACCAAATATTGAATGTATTGTACCATCAAATACAAGTAAATGTTTGAAATAATTTGAGATATATTCACCCCATAAGTCACACCTGAAGCATTTTATCAAAGCAGAATGTTGGATCTTAACTAATGCTCTAAATTCTCTATAAATTCCAAGGAAATCTGACCTTTATTTCATCAAATAAATCCATGTGTATCGAGTATAATCATCAATAAACGATACATAATATGACGAACCATCCTTTGTGGAGACATGAGATGGACCCCAGACATAAGAATGAATAATATCAAGCGGAACAATAGAAGAAGTGACACTTTCATTAAACGGTAACGCCGAAATTTTACAGTTTATAACCACTACAATCCGAGATATTATAATTGTTTAACTTACCTAAAGCACCTGTAGAGACTAAAAATTTCAAACGCGATGTAGAAACATGTCCCAGACGAGAATACCAAAGATAAAACTCAAACAATGAAGATTCAAACAAAATGAAGACAAATCAACACTAGAGGCAAAAATATCAGCCAATTATATTTTTTCACTATCAACAATATATACATACACAAATGTTACTTCAAGGTTTTCTAAAACATAAAGTTCCCCTATTTTACGATCTGTCCCAATTACTCCATGAGTCTATTGATTTTGTATAACACAAATAAAATCAGATACAAGACCCAATAACCAGATTTACAAAATTGACTAATCAAAACAAGATTCAAAGCAAAGGTGGGAACATAGTAAACATCATATAACAATATATGAGTGGTACAAATAGAGCCAATTCTCTATACCAACATTGTTTTAGCACTAGCAGAAAAATCAGATATGGGTGAAACATGAGACAACGAAACAAAGTTTGACATGTGAGGTGACATATGATGAGATGCATCCGAATCCAAAATCCAGAATGATGAAATCAATACCTGAAGTGGAAGATGAGGACATACCTGAATGGTATGAAGATGTAGACATAACAAAGTTTTTCTTATTCAGTTTGTTACTAGTAAACTCTAGAAAATTATCTTTTCATATCATATTTGCAATAAGATCCACAATCTCGAATCGAACAAAATCAAGCAATCAAGAGATACCAAATCCAAATTGGAAAAATCAAATCAAAATATTAATCAATCCCCAAATCCAAAATCAAACCAAGTCTAAATTCAAAATATCAACGATCCATCAAAATCAAATCGAATACTCAATCAAATCCCAATCCAAATCAAATCCAAATATTAATTTATGTTTAAAATCAAACCTCTTTTACCAACAAAAAGCAATGCACTGGTCAAGTAGTGATTTATTTTAAAACGTAGCACCAAATCACAATCCATCCAGACAAATTGAAGGATTGGATGTCCCAAATACACTCTCAGAAGTTATAAAAAAAACTGTTTGCCTTTCGATCGGACATTTTGATTGTGGCTGCGACAACTGATGCGAAAACCGAAAACTGTATATATTATGGCGAAAAGCAGATCAAAATTTCCAAAAAAGTCCAATAAAAAAACAAGATAGCAGATTTGAACCAAAAACAGATCCAAAATAAAAAATTAAGAACAATTACAACCATGCGCCACGTAGAAGGGTTATGACAAGAAGAACAACCAACATCTGAAGCACAAAAAAATAAACAACCAATACGAAGAAGAATTAGTAACTGGAGCACAACAAGAAGAACAAAGCAGTAGCTGAAGCACAACATGAAAAGAAGAACAACCAGTAGTTGAAGCACAACAAAAAACGATTCAAACAGTGAATTAAAATCGAATACCTAGCAAAAAGAAAATCCAAACAACGAATTGAAATACAAAGACGAAATTGAATACCAATACTTATAAAAAATCGAATAATCCAAACAACGAATCAAAATAGAACACCTAGCAGAAAGCAAATCGAAACAGTGAATCAAATTAACAAGACAAAATCGAATACTAATTTGCAATCTAAACAATGAATCAAAATCGAATACCTGGCAAAACAGGGGGAATCGCTATGCTTGCCCGATGAGATTACTCCAGGATCTGATATCATGTTAACAAAAGAACAAAACAAAGAAAGAGAAAAATGGCTTGAGTTTTGTATTATTTAAAAAGTGTATATATTTCATAATGTATGGACTCTTATTTATAGATAAAACACATGAACTAATGAGATTGGATCTTATATCTTTAACACTACCATCAATAAAAAAACAAATTTCTTCGACCATCCTACTCCACCCAAACCAGGTAGTCTCGAATTGAATTTCAATACAGATGCCATCAAGAAATTTCCGCACGTGGAGTATGTAGACAGAGAACTGTCGTCCTTCGCAAATCGTTTTTACTAAGCTTTAGCTGTTATCTAAGTTAAAGGAATCACTGACAGAATGCTCATGATTAGAAAAGAATGTAAAGTTAATACGATGTGATACTTTTTCTTATATTCCGATCGAACGAGACAAATATTTTACTCCTTAATGGAACCCGAAAAATTTAAATGGCCGTCCGTAGCTTTCAAGAAATGGAAACCCATGGCAATCCTAGCGAAACCCCCGTTAAAAGAAATACCATTATGGGTAAATCATAAAAATCTCTCCCGTGAGCTCTAAACCCCAAAGGTCGAAATTATATCGTCAGTTCCTCGGATGGACTCTACCTTCAAAATTTGTAATGTAATTGTAAAATATAATGAATGGGTTAAGGTCTTGAGTGACTAAACCCCTTAATCAATCCTCCAACTGCATCAGATCAAGCCCAACAACCAACCACCTCAGTCAAGTCAGACCCCGACATAGAGATTAAATCCGACCTAGAGATTAAATGTGCTGCTAATGGAAATATCGTGAACTTTCAACCTCTCACGAGCCACTCAGTTGATAAGAAGTCTACAAATAACATACCACCCCCGATTAATCTTGATCACACAGTAAATATATTTTTACCGTTAATTTCCTTATGAATATCCATCAATTAAACGATCTAATATGACATAATGATGTGACTGAATATATATTTAAGTAACCATATATCATTTATTTTCCTTCTTAGAACTAGAGACTATGGTATACTTTATCATCATAACTCTCATCCCCTTTGTAGAGTTTATATTACATGAAAACTCGGAATCATCTCCATCTATGTCATTTCAATAATGCATCAGATCGTATTCTCCTATAGTTTGACCTTTTAAGTCATTATTTTCGATGTTAATTTCTAGAATATGTATATGCTTGTGAGAAATAATATTGGTCGTAATTGAAATTATTATATCTAATATTATTTTGAATACTAATGAGTGCTTTTATATATATATATAGAGGGAGTTAATTATTATTATAAATATATTTAGTAACCTTAGCTATTTTTGGGTTGTTCTTTGACCATCCGCTCTCTAGATGATCAAACGAGATTTTTTGAATTTTAGAAACCTTTTATAAAAAAATCAATAATCCGTGCTATCATTGTAAACTAAGCAAACTTTGGGTAAGTAGGTTCAAATATTTTTGGTCGAATAAACAAACCATCAATCCTATCTCTTCCGAAAGTGACATAATCTTTGTAAACAATATTTGTGGTGTAGTAAAATCTTTCCATGAGAATCTCTGCGGTCTGTGGTATTCCACAAATTAGATCTCACCAAATTACCAGAAGTAAAACAGTTGTGGAAAGCGTTCCCCTAACGTTCTGCAGCCCATGCATTCAATTTGGCACATGTAGTCTGCCCCTCCTCCAGATAATCAGTGCACTCCTTCGGTAATACTAAAAATGAAGAAATGAATAATTCAGAAGTGGAATATTTGTAAAAGTGAAAAGAAGAAAATGAAAAACAAGATTAAAGAACTTACTTGTACTCTTCCACCTACTAGTCAGCATGCTAGGGTTAACTTTGGCTTTGATTTTTCTCCCATTCTCCTATGACCCACTGATGAATAAGAACTGAGTTTTCCAGTTCTTCTCCGACTCTAACAAATCTTTACCACTTTGAAATTGTCTCCCATGTTGTGGTGATAGAATGGGATGTGATGATTTTTGCACACGCTTGCCACAACGACGAATTGCTTCATAAGAAGAGGAATGCCGGACAGCCTTGATGCCATTATGCAGACAAGAAGGGAGTACCAAGCGTTTGGACTTAACTGGCTTGGGAAAACTATAATCAGATGAAAGTACCTGACGATCTCTGGGTCTAAGGGGAATCTAAGCCCCCAGTTGAACAACTCGGCGTAGGTGACAATTTCATGGAGTTTGCAGTCCACCGGAGTCTTCAGTGTGAGTCGTATCCTCACCTTCACTGGTTCTGGGATCCCCCATTTAGTCCGGATCCGGCCCAACTCGGCAGTATGAGTATAAACATAGTTGATGTTCAGCATGGCCAACAAATACTTCACGTTGACCTTCTGGAAGCAAGGTCCTACCTTGCCCTCCAAGCACTCCGGAAAATCCGGATGAGCCACTTCAACCTTCACTTTGCCTTTCCCTTTTCTGTTAGAGGCAGCATCTCTAGCTTGCCTTGAGACTTATGTTTCAAATGTGGCATCTTCGATACTATCCTCCATCACTTCTTCCATCATTGTGGAAAGCTTAGCAGTTGTTGTGGAAGGAAGGATGTTAGCCTCTGGCTCCATGGTCGGCCCGGATGGTTGAGCACTAGTTTTTTCTAGAAGCCTGGTGTCCGGTTGGGGCTCGGTTCCGGAGAACTTCGTTTGAGAAGTTACTTTGGTTTCCTCCGATCCTGAGGGCTTATCTCTTTGGGCTCTTATATATATCTCCGATCCGGAGGCTTTATCTTTGGATGCTGATTTAGAGGCCTCCGGTTTGGAGGGCTTTGATTGTGAGACAGTTGCTTGGGGTTTCACCAAGCGAGTTGTCCAGCGCAGATTCGATTTCTCTGGGTATTTTCAATATCAGATCCCATGGCTATGAAAGGGGATGGTTTTCTAACGCTCGATACGACTTTTTCTTGGGTAGCAGAAGGTTGGGACTCCTGAACAGAGGAGCCTGATGGGATTGGAGAAAGACTGGGTTTAAACAACCGTTTGGGTGTTGGATTTCTAGTAGAAGATGATCCTTGATCAGCTTCTTGGGATGGTTTCTCAGATTTTGCGCCTGGGGAGACTGGGAGCCCAGCAGTAATGCAACTCTCTCATTCAACTTTCTTTGCCTTCTCTAATTCGGACATGGTGTGGATAAAAATAGCCCAAGGGTAGGCTAGTAATTTTAAGTGGAGTATCAAGGTGGTACAGGGGTGTTTAACGGTGATGTAAGGGTATTTAACGGTGGTGTAAGGGTGTTTAACGGTGGTGTAAGGGTGTTTAACGGTGGTGTAAGGGTGTTTTAAGGTGGAGAGATAATTAAGCAGCTTGGTCGCAGTTAATTTTCGTTATTAGAAGTTAATGCTGGTGGTTGAGCATTTATAGTGTGATGTTTGGGCCCTTATGGGCTTTCGGGTCAAGTTTAATGGACCCAGGTCAAGTTTAAAGACCCATGAGTTCTAAGCAGGAGAACATGTAGCTTAGTCAGGAAGTGTTTAGGTTTTTTAGTACTTTTGTCATAGTTCGAACAGCCTTAGGCTCACATTGTTCGAAGTGATCTGTCCGGTCCAAAAGATCTGTCCGATTTAAGTCCTTAATGTCTGTCCGGTTTCCGGAGAGATTTACACTGATCTGCCCTTCAGGGAAGTATCCTGAATTCGGACTCATCAGGAGCCCCTTTTTTAGGTGTTTGAACAAGTGTCCTTGTCAAAGAGCTGAAAAACAGTCCGATTACAGGAGGTGGTTTTCAATTCGGAGAGAGTTGTGGGTATACCCGGACAGATTGAACGTTACGAATTTCAAACGGTTTTTGCCAGAGTTAATGGGACACGTGTCACTCTCTGATTGGTCACTCCAGCCGTTTTTTCACCTTGAATTTCGCACCACTTTCTCGAACAAGTTACCTCTTTAATTGCAAATAATGACATCAGCGTCGTCTTTTAATCATTGCCCGACTTTTCGGATTCTCCTAGGAATCAACTCCTTCTTTTCACATTTACTATAAATTCTCATTCACTTTTCACTGTCTCGTTATCTCTTTTCAAATTTCACTCTACAATTTCACCCAGAGCTTTATCTCTCTAGAACTCAAAACTTCCTTGGCTGTTTATGTTTACAGCAAGAACAGCACTGATCAAAGGCGGCTGGCTTAACCTCTCGGAGTTGGAGAAAGCACAAAGGGTCGAGAAGGAAAAAAGACTTGCAGCAGGGCTACCATCGTCGCCTGTTGAGAAACCAGCCTCTTCTGTCGCAGAATCTGATAGAGGTTCATCTTCTTCCAAAGGTACTAAGCCTAAAAAGCTCTTTCAATCCACCCTTTCTCCCATAGTTTCTGGCTCCTCAGTTCAGGAGTCAATCCCAGCTGTTGAACCAGGAGTTACTGCTACTAGTGTTAGGAAACAATCGTCTTTTATTGCCATGGGGTCTGACTCTGACCACTCCCCGGATAAGCTAGTCATCAAAAGGCCAAGCCGGTTGGTCAAAGGGCTATCCTCTAAAAACACTCCCTCGAAATCGGGGGCAAAAAACAGTGAATCTGAGTCTGGGGCAACTATTAGAGCTCCCCGGGAGAGGCCGTCAGGACTAGAGGCCAGCAGCCCACTACCCCCCAAAGAATCTTCTCCTTCAGAAACTCAAATTGAGGTGAGAAGTCGAATACATACGGGCAGTCAACAGTCCGGAGGGTCAGCTTTGCCAAGCTTCAATCCTCCCCGGACTACTGCTACAGAAGCTCCCCCAACAATTATGGAGGAGAGGATGAAGGACTCTACTGAGGAGGTCCGTTTTGAGTCCGAGTCCTCCGGACAGGCTGATACTGCTATTGTTGTTGCCAAGAAGGGCAAAGAGAACTTATATCTTAGGCGTCCGGACCTGCCGGAGAGCCTTGAAGGGAGAGTGGGGCCATGCTTTCATAAAGTCGAGTTCAAGTATCTTTTGGCCTTGCTAAAGACCAAGTATGCGTTCATCCATACTTCAGATCTGGGTAGATTGCGCACAAAGTGGGGGATTCCTGAGAACGTTAAGATAAGGATTCCCATCGATCCGGAGACCCCGATGGATTGTAAAAAGAATGAAATAGTCTTCTTTACGGAGCTATTCAACTGGGGACTCAGGTTCCCACTGGACCCGGAGATAGTGCGCTACTTTCACTTGGTCAAACTCTGCCCATCACAGTTGAGCCCCAATGGTTGGTTCACCTTGATGTCATGCATAATGGCATCTAGGCTATCAGGGATCCCTCTTCCAATGGAAGAGTTCGCTGCGGTGGCCAACCTGTGCAAGCATCATCAGTTCCCCTTTTACCATTTCAATATGGGGAACGATCTCAAAGCTGTTGATGATCTCCTGGAGTCGGAGAGCAAATGGAGGAGCCAATTCTTGTTTGTCAGTGGCTCGTGGGAAAACGGCAAGAAAATCAAGGCCGAAGAGAATCCAAGCCTCCTCAAGAGTAGATGGAGGAGTGACCGTAAGTTTTTATTTTAAGTTTCTGTTCGAATCTCTCTTTTCTTCTTTGTACTAATAAATTTCTCTTTTGTTTTAATAGAGCTTCCAAAGGAATTCGGGGACTACCTGAAGGCCGGACAGACTACCTGTGGCAAAATCAACGCATGGGCTGCAGAGAACTGGGAGAACCGTTTCCACAAGGCCTTTACCAATGGAAACCTAGCAAGGTCCCATCTGCGGAACACAACATGTCGGAGAGACCTAACCTGGGAAGAGCTTGCCACCCAGCCTGATGAAGATATTGTGCTGAGAAGGTCCCACGAGCTGGATGGGACACTCTACCTGCTTGCCCGGGCCAAAGCCCCAAGCAAAATGAAAGGCAAGAAGAAGAAAGGCAGGAAGACGGAAGGTGATACTGAGAAGGAGGCCCCAACAGACCCAGAGGGACTGGCTCAGGTTCAAATTGATGCAACCCTTTTACAAGTGGTGGAGCAGGAGAGCGAAAAGCAGGAAGTGAATCTCCCAAAACCTTCAAGAGCTTCAAAGAGGACTCGCAAGCAAGCAAGTGAAGGTGCTGACAGGGAAGCCAAGAAGAAAAAGACTTCCCAAGGAGATGAGATTGCTCTCCGGGACCCGGAGCCCTCTTTCCCTACTGACCCAACATTGGCCGAAGAGATCCCAAGGGACTTTCAAGAAGAGATTCCAAAGGACTTCCACACAGATGAAGTTGAGGAGGGAGAGCTTAACTTGGATGAAATGGACATCACCGGTCTGGGTGGACTTGGTGAATATTTTCTTGGCCTGCCCAGAGACGAGTTCGCAGGGCCCTACATCCCTCCGAGCAGCTCCAACACGGTCAATTTCAACGGCAAGACTTTTATGGTTTCTAGCGAGAAGGATATTATAGCCCATTCTCTACTTAGCAATGTACAGCCAGTACTTACTTTGGAAAGGCAAGTCCAAAGTCAGGCAGACACCATCAAAGACCTCAAGTCTGAGAAGGGGAAGCTGTCCGATGACCTCCAGACTGCTGCTACTAAGATTGATTTGCTTAAGGAGGCAAATGACCAGCTAAAGAAGAATCATGATGAAAGCAACACAAAAGTTTCTTCTTTGGAAAAGACCATAAAAGATCTCCGGGCTAAGCTGTCTGGACTGGAGAAGGACCTGACACTCTCAAGGGGAGAAACTGCAGCCAATGAGAAGCTCATCACCAACCTGACCACTGACAAAATCGCTTTAGAGAATGCAGTGACTCAGGCTGCCGAAGAGAAGGCTGTTTTGGTGAGGGACCAAGAGGCCACAATCAAGGCCAAGATCAACGCCTATGCCAATGAGATGATACAAAGCGAGGAGCTAATGATTCAAAGGGTGAAGTCTGATATGGTTCTCCTATTTCACGAAAAATTCCCGAAGAGGAGACTGGGCAGCTTATGGCGCTATGTGGATGATGACGACCTTCCCTATTATACTATGGTTGACGAGGGATATTCCAGTGAGTCCTCGTCTGATAATGAAGAGGAAACCGGAGAGAGCCCAGGTGAAGAAGAAATTGACCCCAAGGGCAAGAAGATAGTCGAAGAGAAGAGCGACATCAAGGGCAAGAAAGCAGATGAGGGTGAGCCATCTTCAAAGGCTCAACCTTAACTTATAATTTATTCTGTTTATCTTTTATTCGAACTAAAGTCCTTGGAAGGCCAAGGCACTCTTTTTGTGATGGTGTCCGTATTATTCGGACAGATTTTTTGTACTATGCCCAAACTTGTTCAAAAAGTCCTTGGAAGGCCAAGGCAATTTTAAGTTGTTGAATGAATGTTTTTATTTTGCTCAACTATCCTCTTCTTTCATTATTTGTTTAAATAGCTGGAGTTTAAGTAGTTTTATTGTATTGTGAGAGTATTAAGGCTCTCCGGCTAGAATTTAAATAGCCCTTAGATCTTTTAGTCCGGGTAGTATGATAATAGATAAAACTTTGAAAACACTTAGAGAATTTCGAAGAAGGCACCAAATTTTATTGAAAGCTCTCTACGCCACCGGAGAGGGGAAGGTATGCCCCAAAATATTTACATGGATGTTTAAACAAGTAAATATTTACACAAGTGTTATTCCAAGTACATTCGAAGGTGTTCAATATTCCAAGGGTGAGTTAAAACCCTGCCATCTTTGTCTTCCAACCAATAAGTCCCAGGCTTGATTCTTTCAACCACAGTATACGGACCCTCCCAGGTTGGGGCCAGCTTTCCGAAGAGCTTTTCCTTAGTATGCAAGAAAACTTTCCTTAATACTTTATCTCCTGGTTGAAAATCTCTCCTTTTAACTTTAGAAGCAAACCTGCTTCTCATCAAGCCCTGATAGTGTGCAATTCTAAGATGAGCTTTAACCCGTCTTTCTTCGATCAAATCGAGCTGATTTCTAATTGCCATCTCATTAACATGTCCGGAGAAGTTATGAACACGAAAGGAGGGGAGTGTCTTCTCTATGGGGGCTACTGCATCCATTCCATAGACCAAGGCAAAGGGGGATTCTTGTGTTGCAGCCCCAGGTGTTGTCCGTTAGGCCCACAAGACTTCTTGTAGATAACTAGGCCACTTCCCAGCAGCCCCTTCCAAATTTTTCTTTAATCTGGACAGTATTGTTCTATTAGCCACTTCAACTTGCCCATTGGCTTGTGGGTGGAAAGGTGAAGATAAACAGTGCTGAATACCCCTTGAGGCACAGAAGCTTTCCATTTCTCTGTTTTCAAACTGTGGCCCATTGTCTGTTATTATCTTCTGTGGGACACCGAATCTGCAACATATGTTGGACAAAATGAATTTTATGACAGCTTTTGAAGTTGTCCCTGCCAGGGGAGCTGCTTCTATCCACTTCGAGAAGTAATCAATGGCCACAATTATAGTTTTACGCCCTCCGGACGCCACAGGGAGAGGCCCAACCAAGTCCAATCCCCATCGAGCAAAAGGGATGGGCTCAGAAATTGACTCCAAAGGAATGGCTGGCACATGAATTTCATTGCTGTACCTCTGGCATGGGTCACACCTTCTCACCAGCTCCTTAGCATCTTTCATGATTGATGGCCAATAGTATCCGGAGAGTAACACTCTTCTTGTCAGAGCTCTAAATCCACAATGGGCTGATCCCTCACCATCATGCAATTCGGAGAGAACCATTTGTGACTCATGATCCCCTAAACAACGTAGGAGAGGTTTGCTATAGGACTTTTTGTACAAGACTTCTCTTAACATAATGAAACCACGAGCCCTGTGTTTCAACATTCTGGCTTGTGTTTTATCTAAGGGCACAATACCATCGGACAGATACTGCATAAGAGGAGACCTCCAGTCTTGAGGCCGACTCACTTGTATTTCAAAGACTTCCTCCTTTCCTCCCTCACCAAATTCAATAGAAGGGTTTTCAAGTACATGGATCCATGGGTAGGACTCCGTATATGCTATTGTTGCCAATGAATCTGCTAGTTCATTTTCTGCCCTGGGGATGTGTTCATAGACAACAGCCTTAAACTTTAATGCTTCATTTTTGAGGAGGAGTAAATACTTGACCAATTGCTCATTTCTAGCCTCTGATAGGCCCAAAGCATGGTGGACAAGCAACTGGGAGTCACTTAGTAGCTTGACCCTTTTAGCTCCACAGATATAGGCCAACTTTAACCCAGCTATGGCTGCTTCGTACTCGGACTCATTATAAGATGCCCTGAAAGCAAAACAAATAGCTTGGTACATGTTGTCCCCATAGGGGGAATTGAGACATATCCCTGCCCCAGATCCCATGGAACTAGATCCTCCGTCTGTTCGGACAATCCACACTTTTTTGTCTTTTGAATCAGTAGGTTGCTCTGAATCCCTATCAGAATGGAATTCAACCAGAAAATCAGCCACAGCTTGGGCTTTCACTGCTGTCCGGGGAGCAAAGTCTATGTCAAAGTCCCCCAACTCTACTGACCACTTTGTCATTCTGCTTGAAATGTCTGCTTTTTGAAGGACATTCTTTAAAGGGAAAGATGTCCGGATGACGATAGGATGAGCCTGGAAATAGGGCTCATTTTTCTTGCAGCTATCACCAAAGCTAATGCCAGTTTTTCAAGTTTCAAGTAACGCCTTTCGGCATCAATCAAGCTTTTGCTGATGTAGTACACTGGGTGAGGATGCCCATCGACCTCTCTTACTAATACTACACTGATGGCACAACTTGAAACAGCCAGATAAACAAAGAGAGTCTCCCCATCAACCGGTTTGAACAAAGTTTTGGGAGAGGAAAGATGTTTCTTGATTTCATTGAATGCTTCATCACATTGTGGTGTCCATTCAAACCCCTTTGCACCCTTCAAGGTTTGAAAGAATGGAGCACACCTGTCCGAAGACCTGGAGATGAATCTGTTCAAGGCAGCCAATCTCCCCGTTAGTCGCTGTACTTCTTTAATGTTTCGAGGAGGCTCCATCTGGAATAAGGCATTGAGTTGGTCCGGGTCGGGCTGTATTCCGTGCTCACTTATGATGTACCCTAAGAATTTCCCGCACTGTACTCCGAACACACACTTTTCAGGGTTTAATTTTAAATTCACCTTTGCTAAGTTGGCAAAAGTTTCTTGGAGGTCGGACAAGTGTAACTGCTCATCCACACTTTTTACCATCATATCGTCAATATAAACTTCCATATTTCTTCCAATCTGATTAGCGAATGCCTTGTTAACTAACCTTTGATAAGTAGCCCCAGCATTTTTTAAGCCAAAAGGCATCACCTTGTAGCAATGTAGACCCCTATCAGTGACAAACGTGGTGTGCTCTTGATCTTTTGGATCTACTTGGATCTGATTGTACCCGGAGAAGGCATCCATGAATGAGAGCAGCTTGTTCCCAGAAGTAGAGTCTACTAACTGATCTATCCGGGGGACCTGATACAAATCTTTTGGGCAAGCTCTATTGAGGTCTGTGAAGTCAATACACATGCGCCATTTGCCATTGTTCTTTTTCACCAAGACAGGATTGGCAGTCCACAAAGGGTATTGAGATTCTTTAATATGCCCCATATTTGTGAGTCGGTCAACCTCTTGTACTATGACATCAGCCTTTTCTTTTGAGAAAGCTCTCCTCTTTTGTACCACAGGTGCCACATCCCTCCGGACAGATAGGTGATGGGAAATCACCTCTGAAGGAACTCCAATAACATCAGCATTGCACCAAGAAAAAACGTGTTGATGGTCTTTCAAGAATTTCAACATCTCTTCTTTCAACATTGGTGGCATCCTGGACCATATCTTGACACTTTTCCCTTCTTCCAAGCAGTGCGTTTCAACCTCCTCAATCAGAATTAACACTCCAGGGGTCTCTCTGGGGTCATCAATTTCACCCTCACCCCCAGAAAGGCCCTCAAACTGCTATTGATTATTTATACGGACTGCCCCCAGCGTTCGTGGAGCCAAGGCAGTGGCATAACACTCTCTAGCAATCTTTTGGCTGCTCCGGACAACCCCAACCTGTCCCTGAATAGCATACTTTAAACAGTGATGGACTGTCGAAGCCACTGCATGCATCCTAGAGAGCCAAGATCTCCCTAGAATAGCATTATAGCAAGTGGGACAATCCACCACAATGAAGAGTATTCTAACCATTTTCCTGAAAGGGCCCCTGCCCAACAACACTTCTTCTTCAAACTCCCCGATCACATCAGCTGAGCTGCCCGTGAAACCCACGACTGATCTGTCCGACTTCTGAATCACAGCTGGATTTTTCATTTTCTTGTAAGTGTTTAGAAAAAGGATATTGGCAGAACTTCCAGTATCCACCAGAATTCGCCTTATCTAATTGCCCCTATAGATGCTCCTATGACAACAACATCCTCATGAGGGCCAGCAATATCTCTCAAATCATCCTCATCGAAGACTATGAATGGGAATGAGTTTGGTGATTGATAGGATGTCATGCCTCCTTCTAGCTGGGAGGCTAAATTATGAACATGCCTCTTTCTTGAAGAAGCAGTAGGAGCAGTCATAGTGTCCCCTCCGAAAATTGTCAGTGACTCGAAGAATTTAATGAGCCCGGAGACTGTCTTGGAATACTCCTCAATGGCACCCACCTTATTTCGTGTTGGATCTGGATCCAAGTATTCAGATTCCACATCAAACCTTTCAACTATTACCATGGCCCCCTCCGGGGCAGCATTACTTGGACCAACCCGGTGAGTGTTGTCAGGCCTGTTGCCTCCTCTTCTTTTAACGTATGCACCCAACTTTCCCCTTTCAATCAACTTTTGTACCTCTTGTTTCAATGCTATGCAATCATCAGTGGTATGGCCAATATCATTGTGGTATTGGAAAAAAGAGTTGTTACGATGCTCTCTAGGAGACTGCAAGGTTGCCGGTCTCCGGTAGTGTACCTCATCTTTTGTTTTATAAAAAATGGTGACCACGCTTTCTTTAAGTTTTGCGAACCATTCCGGTTGGACCCATGGTCCTCTTTTGTTTCTGGATTGTTGACTTTGAGTAGGAGCAGCTGGCTGAGACTGAGATTTTCCTCTACCATGCCCCTGTCCGGTTTCTCTTGCTCTATTCCCGGACTGGTTTCGATTTGGAGTTGGTGCCACCAGGGTGGACCTCACCTGTCTGTGTACCTTGGTCTTCTTTGTTTCATCAACGTTTCTTTGCTTGCCAACTTGATTTAGCAACCCTCCCCAGGTCATGGCTTTCTTTCTGGTCACCGAATCAGCCAGGTTGCCTGGGTTCAAACCTTGTCTTAGGGATGCTATTGCCACCTGTTCGAAGCAATCAGCCAACCCATTCTTTGTGTTCACAAAACGACTTATGTACTCCTTTAAAGATTCATTTGGTTCCTGGGCATAATGGATTATTGTATCTCCATTGCCCTTCAGCTCCTTACTCCCCACAAACTGCCTTTGAAAGGCCACCCAAAACGTCTTTAATACAACCTTGAGGCAGGCTGTTGTACCATTTCAGAGCACTCCCCGTAAAAGATTGGGAGAATGCCCTACACAGTAGTTTATCATCATCATCATCAAAGTTCATCATGAAGTTCTTGAATTGCTCCAGATGATTGCCCGGATCAGTACTGCCATCGTACTTCTCCATCTTGGTGCTGTCAAACCTTTTAGGGAGGTTCCCGGACAGAATCTTAGAAGACAATGGAGATTTCCTCCAGTTTCTTCCACGACTGAACACAGTATCCTCATTGGGAGTTGCAAATATACCTGGTTCATCGTGAAAAGCGAAAGGATCCATCAGCATCCGGTCCACATGCCTCCGGTTATGAGATGATCCCTTACCAATATGCCTTTTCATTCTTCCATGGTGATCTCTTTTTCTTGAATATTTCTTAACCTGCTTTTGCTTTTTCTTGGTTCGACCCTCATCACTGCTGGAGGACAAGGATTTTTCATTTCCCTCACTGTCCGAAGAGCTGCCCGAAGATTCTGAACTTGAGTCAGAGCTCTCCACAGGCTTGGACCGGTGAGACTTTTTAGAACTAACATGTGTCTTTCTAGTACTCACATGAGTTTTCGAAGCCTCAGGCTCTCTAGGGTTGTCGGTGTGATGAACAACTGATGCCTTGGATTTATCTTTCACGCCCATTTTGGCCTTTTCAGCCCTCAGAGCTTCTATCTCAAGTTTCAACCTGTCACGCTCTTGGACAATATACTCATCGTTCTCTTCCACCACTTCGAGCAAAGCTGGTGGAAGCTCTGGATTATCCGAATTCATTCGGACAGAATTTCTTGGCAGGTTTTGAATGCTTGATTCAGGCACCTCTCTCCTCCCACCGTGGTCGCCAATTTGGTGTGGATAAAAATAGCCCAAGGGTAGGCTAGTAATTTTAAGTGGAGTATCAAGGTGGTACAGGGGTGTTTAACGGTGATGTAAGGGTGTTTAATGGTGGTTTAAGGGTGTTTAACGGTGGTGTAAGGGTGTTTAACGGTGGTGTAAGGGTGTTTTAAGGTGGAGAGATAATTAAGCAGCTTGGTCGCAGTTAATTTTCATTATTAGAAGTTAATGCTGGTGGTTGAGCATTTATAGTGTGATGTTTGGGCCCTTATGGGCTTTCGGGTCAAGTTTAATGGACCCGGGTCATGTTTAAAGACCCATGAGTTCTAAGCAGGAGAACAGGTAGCTTAGTCAGGAAGTGTTTAGGTTTTTTAGTACTTTTGTCATAGTTCGAACAGCCTTAGGCTCACATTGTTCGAAGTGATCTGTCCGGTCAAAAAGATCTGTCCGATTTAAGTCCTTAATGTCTGTCTGGTTTCCTGAGAGATTTACACTGATCTGCCCTTCCGGGGAGTATCCTGAATTCGGACTCATCAGGACAGATTCAACCAACCGCCTTTTACTAGAGCGTTTCTAGCTGTGAACATAAAACTAACCAAAAACAAATTTTGAAAGAAAGGATGAAAGCTCTGTAAAAGATTTGTAGAGTGATGAAGATAATGAAACAGTGAAATAAAATGGTTTATGTAGTAGTGGGAAAAAATAACTGATACCTAGGAGAAGACGAAGAGATTTGAGCAATGATTGAAGACGACGCTGATGTGGGAAATATTAAATACAGAGGTTACTTTTTAGGTTTAGTCGGAGTGCCGATCTAGGTACAAAACGGTTGGTAGGTCGAATCAGAGTGCGACACGTGTCCCACGGTCCAAAGAAAAACTCTTAGAATTTTGAGAAGAAATAAGGCCAAACAAACCTCGAACCAGACACACAAACGGGTCAGAAAATATTGTTACTGACTAAGTGAATTTTTTAGTCATGTCAAAGATTTTTGACAAGGCCTAAAAAAGGGGCTACTGATGAGTCTGGATAAATCCACCACTACTTACTAAGGTTTCCAAACAAAGGCAATTCTGACATAAACTGCCCACTGAACTATCCGGACAAGACAAAAGTATAAAATACTTAAACACCCAATGATTAAGCTGGATGCTAATCATCTTATTAAGTAAATGAGTCTTTAAACTTGACCAGGTTTCATGATTTCACCTAAAAGCCCATGATTCCATAATTAAGGGTATAAAAACCCCAACTACTTTCATTAATGAGGGTAATGAACGTTTAATACAACCAGGCAGCTTAAATCTCTCACTACAAACCACTCAAATATTTAATACTCCAAAAAGCTTTCCAAGACACTTGACAGAATTGCCCTCAACGTAAAATAAACCACATCACATTCCACATCAAATATCATAAAGTATGATTTGATGAAAATTTTATGGATAGATATATAGCAGATCTTATATTGGTATATATAGATTAGTGAATGAATAGTTAGGTTACTTTAGGTTTTGATAAGACATGATAAATACGGTTAACAAGGTAATTAATAATGTAAAACTAGTGTACACAAGATAGAAATTTTAATTAGAGAGATAACTTTGAACTATATACCATACATGATTCCAATTCTGACTGAATCATGCCAAGTTATACCTAAAACTGAGGAAAATTTTAACTGTAGTAGGCTGAGTTCTTTTGGAACAAGATAAAAATGCACATTTTTTACAGTAAATTCTCGGAAACAGTAGAGCTGATTCTGTCAGAACAGATGTAACATCTCTACTATATCGTGGCCTCTACTACGAAAAATTGGTTGGTTATTTTGC
Organism: Limnanthes douglasii subsp. nivea; assembly: GCA_036936605.1. Lineage (NCBI taxonomy): Eukaryota > Viridiplantae > Streptophyta > Magnoliopsida > Brassicales > Limnanthaceae > Limnanthes > Limnanthes douglasii. The sequence continues at coordinate 55,087,246 of JAUPFV010000004.1, forward strand.
ATGGTTTTGATTACACGTTGGCCTTGGGCCAACGAAACCGAGTCAGGTTCCGTTAAAGCTGTGTAAGAAACCTTTTTTGTCAGAAACCTTCCTAATACGAAGCATTACATAATTTAATACTTAAAAACTTCTTACTAACACAAACGGTTACCTAATATATTTTCCTACTGCTTTGGCGACTCTTGTCAAATATAAATATGCGACAAAATTTCCAACAATATTTTTCAAATTTAGGGTACGATTGATTTTCATAACAAATGATGATTATATTTATATAATATTAGTTAATGATAACATAATGCATGAAGACTAATTTAATTAAAAAAATGTTTTAGATAAGATAAGGCTGCGTAATCCCGAAAGAGTAATGAGGTAGTATCACCTATTGAATAATAATACTTCTAACCGTTTAAAAAGCATATTTTTTGTTTAAAAAGTTAAAGTTAACATTATATAGATTAGATTATTTATGATTTTATTGTTTGAAGTCAATCTCAAAGTAAGATATTTTGGTCATTTGAACCATACAAAAATAAAACAATAAATCATACAAATATTGAAAATATGTATATCATATCATACAAATGTTAAACACATGTACAAAACAAAACAATATTATCCATCAGAAGAACATAAAAAGTACAATATCGCCTAAAATAAAACAAGCCTAAAAATACAAAACCAGATAAGTACCAAAATACAAATAAAAAATCATGGAGAAGTGATGTTAACACTTGCCTCCCGAATGTTGCCCGGTTTACCTTAGTGTTGTTACGTGGAATTATATTATTGGTTTGTTGAACCACCTCCAACAACACTCTTCTATTACCAACTTCTGACTTGGTTGTGGTATACTATTCGTACTACCTTACGTAGTCAACATATTTATCCTTTATCAAATGGAAAGATGATACAAGGTGCTCTGTCAGACGGTCGATACTCATTAAATTCTTATGCCAATTTTTTCAAGCCTATTCCTTCTAGTTGTATGGGACTGTATGATTTCCCTTATTCACAAAATTGATGACTTGTAAATGAAACATAGACACATCATGTATCATTCCAAATTGGCACATAATTATTTTTGGTATATAGTCGACATAGTCAAACATGAAAATTGGATAGTTGTATAATCAGATCCCTTAAACTAGATAATTATGTATCAGGTTATTGAACGATTAGAAGATAACATATATATATAAAAAGTAGAATTTATAAAAACGATAAAATGAATTTTAAATATGGCTAAGAATAATAAATTAACGTATACTCACCTCTTTATCAAATTGATCAAAATACTATTGTGATATGAATATTTTGGTCGCACTCTTACATATGTCAAATTATTAAGCGACCAACTAAAAATATTCGCCACCGTTAGATTGTAAAACTAGTTTGACATAGTTAAAAAACACAAAAGTAGTCTTAAATCCAATAATACAACAAAAAACAATTATTGGTCAAGTTTATCTCTTTATACTTCGAAGATTCCCCAAATTGTACCGATATAGTCTATGCAAGTCCTCTAAATACAGCAAATAATATACCTTGATGCACCTCTGGATCATTGGAAAATAATGTGCATTAAGAATAATATATAAGGTATGCACGGGGAGCTTAGATGATTTGTATTCTCACCCTATATAGGTTTCAATCGAGATACTCGTCACCAGTAAAAGTTTACAAGAGACATTTCAAACAAAATCCCGAGCCTCTATGACTCTTAATCTCTGGTCAGATATGAATTGTATCAATTCCAAATAATTGCTCGTAATTTGAATATTATTCTTGATTGTTCTTGAAATGTATAAAACGAAGAACCCTCCAACAGGAGGCTAACTATGACGTAGACATCATTAAGAGTGATGAACATCCTTTTGAAACTAGATTGGAATTTGTTAGTCACCTAATAACATATCTCGACGAAAATCAATGTCACCGTATAAACCTGTAACAAATTTAACAAAAACAAGTTTATAATTTATGAAGTATAAATATATGTAAAGTATTAAATAAATATAAGTATTAAAGTATTTACCCTCCCATGAACGTGTTAAACACCTTATGCTTCTCGTAATCAGAGGGAATAGTCAGGTGTTGTTGGCATCCACATACTTAATTGTCTTATTTGTTCGTTTATGCCCTTTTTTTCTATAAAATATAAGGATATATGTGAATCTTCGTTGGTATGTTAACCATATCCATATCTTTTGTGACCATCACGTGACATGTTGGCCCTTTAAGGAACACTTATCCAACATAGCAAGCTATTGTTAGATGCACCTGCTGTGCTGACTTCGACCAATATAGGGTATCTCGTATGCTTGGTATGGAGGAATTTTTTTTGGTAGGAACATATACATCCACCATCTCTACAACTACGAGTACTATGTCAATTCTATAATATGTAAACCTAACATATGTTCTATAATATGTAAACCTAACCTATGTAGCTAAGGCTGCCTCGACCACTTTCCTCTCACTCACAATACAAATAATACTTTTCTCCGTATATGAACTAGAGGTATGTGTATCATATAACCTAAAAATAAGATCAAATAAGAAAATATATTAATCGTAATTTTCTAATAATTGAAAACAAAATAAGCCACAAAATTTAATTGAGAAAACAAATTTCTATTAGAGGAGTCATTAATGTTTTGGGGCTAGAAATTAGGGATATCATATCCCCTTGTGCATTAGTACGATGTTGGTGTACCATATGTACTGCACTTGATACCGATGACGCAAAAAGTTACACCGATAACACGTTAAATGAGTTATGTCTTTGTGATTCTTTATGTCGTCGGTGCCAATCGTGATACCGACAATACACAGGGTTAAATTTCAACCAAAACCAACTTTAAAACGTTGATTAGCCTCCAAACCAATCAAAATATATTGGTTTATATCGACAACGCCTTCCACCACAACCTTTAAATCTAAATATATCATATTTATAACTCAATCTAACCTAAATAACATCAAAAAAATTGTCAACAAATTCCAATATATCAAGAACACATCCTAAAAATTAAAGAAATGAATAACATAAAATTAAATTGAGAACGTACAAAAAATTGTTGGTTTTTATTCTAGCCATAAAAATTAGATGGAAAAATAAGTCTACGAAATCATAAAACTCGTGGACTATCATGTAAACATTTATGAAATAGTGAGATTGGTGAATATTAATAGTGACGAAGCGGAAATAGAAGAAACAAACAACGATAAAACCGTAAACCTAGGTTAGATAAATAAGGAGACTCAAAGAAATAACTCCCAAAATTTAATTAATCAAAGTCTGACAGCAAAATAGGGTATAAGATGCTTTATATAGCACTACCCAAAACCATAATTCCAAATAAAAGAAATTACATAAATATTTTAAAATAAAATATATTAATAAAATTAATTCTAAATATTAAAACTGGTTTTTGAAGGTTTTATGGGTCGAATTTGGGTATCAAACATTTTTGAAACCTGACATGCTCGTCGAAATCTTCGATTTGAGTACCTATTTGACCTAATTGTGATACCTGAGTGAGAAATCACTATGTCCGCAGTCTTTGCTACATAATCATTCCCCGGTTCGGAAGAATTCGACCTTGAATTTGAAACGTTGAAACATTGAAAGAACTACAAAAACATTGGCGTGTTCACCACCGATTGAAATTGGTACTAGCATAAGGGAGTGAGAGGTGAGAATCTGAGTGTTGCAGCTCTTGTCAAGAAGTGTTTTTCCAGCTCTGTCCCTTTTTACCATGTCCTCGACAATACTGTGATCGGGAGTAACAAGATATATTCCAGCCATTTATTCTATGTCAGCTTTATGAATCAATTTACTAAGCACAACAGCACCCTTGCACGTGTAAAAATTTGTTGTCGTTCCAGTTCCAGACCGTTCTTATTGTATCACATCAAGACCCTTGCAGAAAGGAACAATTCCTCTTTGTTGAATAGTAGATGACTTCTCAAGTTGTTCAGAGTATATTGCCAGCAGATTCAAAACGCTGCAACTTTCTACTTTTAAATTTTTATTCCTTCTTTTATTTCCCCAACCATCACTCAAAACTCCTCTAGGTTCTATTACAAAACCTAATCTTTAATACATTAAAACACTATTCTTTTCTTCTATCAATCCATTCAGAATCTCAAACACAAAAATACCATCTTCCATTTTTCCAACACGACAACATGTACCCACAAAAAATCGAATCAAAGGTTTGATTTTAGGATAACATAAAATAACCTGGAAGATGCATCTCCACAATAAAACTGCTACTTTGCAGTCTTTCTTCGATAGAACTTCTGAAGCAATGTAGTTTGGTGTACTGAAGCCTAAGACAATATCTCAATCTACAAGTTTCTTCTCAACATTAATTAGATCTTCATCATCCCAATTATCATCATATTCATCGTAGACGGGTTTATCAAATACCGGCCCATATACATCTTCAAAAATAATTTTATCATAAAGTGGCTTGTCAAACACGGGCTCGGATGCAGTTTGAGCGTCAAAACTAAGATCGGTATCTGATGCAGTATGAGCATGAACCTCCTTAACTGGTGGTGGTTTTGGAGACATTTCTCTAGATGGCACCAATATAAACTTGCAACCATCTTTCACAAAAATGTATCGATTCATTCTACCATCATAAGTAGAATTCCTCTTAAAATTCCATGAACATCCTAAAACTAGATGAGAAACTGCTGTGGGAACTAGGTCACACCATGTTGTATCTTTACCAAGAGAAAATGTAATTTGACAGCGTTTAGAAATTGTTACCTCAGTTTACTCTATCAGACCTGACAGTATGTACGGGTATGAAAGAGCTTTAATCTTCAACGCCAGTTTCTGAACAACCTCCTCTGAAATCCGATTCTCATACATTCTGAATCGATTACAAACTTGTAAATTCTTCCTCCAATTGTGTAGGTAGACTGGAAGATGTCGTTCTCTATTATACTCCTCAAATTAAGAGGTACCTGAAACATGATTGTTGTATCTGCGTAACAGGAATTGTTGAGCTCTGATACCAATATGGTGACGAAGGGGATATAGAAGAAACAAACAACGATAAAACCCTAACCCTATGTTAGAGAAATAAGGAGACAACTGATGGCTCAACGAAAATAGAAGAAGAAGCAACAATAGATGAAACCATAACCCAAGGGTAACACGATGAAACCCTAATCTGAGGGTAACAAATATTGAAATTTTCAGAGATAAAAATATATTATTCCAAAAACTTAAAATAACTTAAGGCATATGAGGCTTTATATAAGATCTTCTCAAAACCCTAAATTAGAATACACGAAAATAAAATATATATTTTAAAATAAACTAAAATAAAATAATAATATAATTAGATTTGATTTGAATAATATGAGATATTTGAATAAAATAAAATGAAATAAAAAAGGTTTGTGTTTGGACTATATGGGGTACATCAATTAACATAAATAAAAAATGAAGTGAGATGTGGATAACAAACTAAAATAAAACAATATATAATGTAATTGTTACTAAGAGGTTACGTTGGTATTTTTATTTTATATGGAGAGTATAAAAATAGGTTTGAGGCTTGTAATTAGGTGGAGGGGGAATCATAAAATTAGATTTATAACTTAGGTCATTATGTAAATTGGTAACATTTTTTATATCATCATTTAACATCAACCTAGTAAAGGAACTTAAACGATAGTCTTTTATGCCCCATTTAATATCAACCTATTTTTCCATGTCTATTTAAATTCTAAGTTGAATGTTATTTATATAATTTATAACATAATCCATACATTTATCAGAGTTTTCATATCACGAGATATAGAAATATATATGGTGCAAACAAATTATAACATAATCCATACATTTAAATTCACATCAGAGTAGAAAAATGATCAAATTTATTTTTAGGTTATCAGAATTATTTCAACGAAATTCATTTTTATGGGAGTCAACATCATCGCCAGATATATATAGGTATAATTTTTATAGTATATTTATTATTTTAATAAACACATATCCTACATAGGTTATATTGTATTAAAGTTTTTTAAATTTATTGATCAACGCTTACGATCAACATATACAACATATTTTAGATGTAAATAAATCTTATATGTTGATTTTTTTCAATGACTTGTTAAAAAAATAATGTATAGATGTTCATTATAGTCGATATAGGTTGACATCACTTGGAAAATATTGTTTTGAGAGTTTTAGCTTCATGGCTCTAGATTTTGAGTTTATCAATTCCCAAAATAATAATTTGGTAAATAAAGCCACCAAAATTTCACTAAAGTGCATGTACGAGGTAAATAAAATTTCTTTTTTATCAAGTGTCTAACATACTCATGGTTTGGATTTATATGTTCAGATTTTTCATTGTAGATGTCCCTATGGTTTCTACTAACAATTTCTTGACTATCACAATATATTTGGATAGTCAATTTTTCTTTTGAAGTGAATGATATTTCCAACTATGTATATCAATCATTGAACTTTTATTTCCATTGTGACCAACACTATAAACCCAAAATCCATAACTGAATGAGATATACACATATGTTTCTTTGTTATACAAGAAACGATCATGCATGCAAATGTGAACACACATCCCATAGTTGGTTTATTATTGGCTAGGTTGGTGATCTAACTTATATATGTCTCTCTTAAGTACCCATATAATATTAAAATATTAAAGACACGTATAATTGGTATTCTATATGCTTCCAAAGGCCCTAAGTATAACATTATAATATTCCATACTTGGATTATTATTAAATTAACTTAATTTACAAAGCACAAAAAAAATCAACCTTAGTGCATAAAGTTACATACCTGCGACTTCCAATGGTACTAACATATTCTAACTGAGCCATCATTCATCCAATATTATTTCTAATTTTTAAATTATGATTAGATGACGTACATTTTTTTTGAATTACAAATGTAAATATTTATCAAGCATATTTTAATATAGTGGCATTGATTAAGAAAATAACCCTTTATTACTTTTGAATACTTTTATTTTATAGAATAATGTTTACTACTTCAATATTTTTTATCTTAAAGTTAAAAGATAAAAATCAACCCTTGAAATATTTTTTATATAAAAATTTAAAAGATAATTTGTTTTTGTTGAAGCAATCATTCTAGTATCGTGACTCAATATAAGTAAGTCATCTACCTAAAAGCACAATATGACCACCATGTCACTAAGGACCTTTGTGTATATTGACTTGTTCATTGTATGATTCATAAACTCATCAAACACAATTTTATGATCAATCTTTTCATCTAATCTTTATGTACTTAGTTTAGATTATACAATCGTTTTTATAAGCCCTACACACCTTCAATTCCTTATCCGGATGTACAAATTCGTGTCTATGTAGATCACGTCGTCGATATCTTTATAAAGAATATCATAATTTACTCTACTTAATATATCTTAAAAATTATATATTGATGCGACTGAAAAAAGAATTCAAATGCATTTGGTTCTCGTAGGCAGAACATATGTATTAAGATAAATAATTTTCTATTTTCTCGATGTATCTTAAATGTTAAAATTGTATTATTTATATGATATATTTTTTTAAAATACCCACTCATATAACTTATTTTTTAGCTCGAATGTAAATCAACTAACTCTCAAGTGTAATTTGACATTATCGAATCCATATCATCTTTTTGTTTAAGGCCTCTAGCCAAAATGTGGAATCTTTTGAAGATATCACTTTTTTGTAAGATTTTGGACCATCTCTTAAGAAAAACACTACCAAAATATTATAATGGTATATTTAAAACTTCCTTACACCAAATCAAAAATAATATTTTAAGAATTTACATTAGAGGATCCTAAATCTTTAAGCCTATTTTTCTTTTGACTCATATAAGGTTCACGAGATTACTGTACAAATAAATATGTTTCTTATAAAGATTTTTCCTTGTTTCTGATAATGATTTCAGACTTAATATCATCATATGAGTTGGACTCCAAAAAAATCACTTATCTTTATTTAATAATAAATTTTTATTCCAAGTTTAACAAAAATGCATCTTATGGATTTTAGACTCAATTTAACAATTTTAGATACGTACTTTACAAAAATCTAGGTACTCCCATACTTTGAAATAACCGATATTTTATTTTATTCTCTTTCCAATAACAAATATGGTGAAATTTTATTTTTCTTAAAAGAAACACAAATTATTATATGACATGCGGTTAAAAAGACCTCATCCCATAAAATCATATATATCCTAGTTTGAAGTAGCATGTCATTGCACATTTCAATTTAGGTTTCACTCTTAGGCTGGCCTATCTATTTTGTTATAAGGAAAATAGCCTTCATTGATGAATTATCACATTCTCTTTGTAAAAACTGTAAAACTCATTTGAGAAGTTTTATTTTTATATGATTGTGTAATAATTTTATCCAAATGTCTAATTAGTTTTCATCCCAAACTTTGAAAATATTAAACATGTTAAATGATTCATCTTTGTACTTAAAAGAATATAAAGAAGTGCATACGAAGTAGTCATTTATGATGATTCTTATACATCATAACCCTATCTTTTAGGATTAACATGATATCACCGGTGAAATAAAAGAGCGAGGTGACGGTTTTTGTTTTTCCGCAAAATAAAAATCCGTTTAGCAAATAAAATGGGTAAATTTATTTTTGGCTTTGGCTAGAAACTTTTATTTGACCTTCGAGGTTTTTACAAAAAATGATGCGAGAACTTATTATCTTGTATAAAATGCATACATGTACATTCGTTATCTCCAATGTAAATGGTTCATTCACACCTAGTGGCATAAAATGAGAACTACAACATGGTTAAAATGTATTTGATTCGTTGTATTCAATAAGTATTAAATGACCAACTAATTAAAGAAATGATGCACTATAAAGAGGGTCATTTTAAGTAGATAACTCCTCATGCCATCAAAGTGGGACTTCTTTTAGAAAATAACTTGAATAACTTCGTTTTTATGAAAGACTTCTAATGTTATATCAGGGCCTTGTCATTTGCAACCACGACGTATTTTGATTGAAATAAGTATCTCATATTTTTTAACCCACAAGTGTCAAGATATCATTTTGTTAGAATATATAGCTGATGGAGCAACTAGGAGACACACTTTTGCAAGGAAAAAAAACACTTAGTGTTAGAATATTTAGTATATTAAGTTTCCTTGTATATGCCTTTAAGTTCTCTATATATTGAGAGCCTTAATTGAGTTTGCAAATAATAAAAAAAGAGATTCTCTAGTAAACACAAAACCTCAGCCGCTTCGTGGCGACTACTTCTCCCTTTGTTTTTAACAAACACAACAACTGAGATGCTACGTAGAACATGTGCATGTTTGGTATCAGAGAACGTGTAATTCTGGGAAATCTGAACATCCTCAACAAAGATGGCTGGCAATGAAGTCGTGGTCAGTCAAATCCCTGATGAATTAACAATGCAGATTGCTGCCATTCTGAGAAATGGTCTCGGAATACAACAACAAACAACTAACCCTGAGAATTTATCCCTAGGGATTAAAATCGGTGGTGAAAACTATGCCCTATGGGCAAACCTGATGAAGAAAGCAATTGGGGGAAGGGGGAGAGGTTCTCACATTACAGGGGAGCCGACACCTCCATCCAAAACTGACAAAACATATACAAGGTGGGAACAATATGCTCAATGTGTTTTCACATGGATTATCCAGAATCTTGAATCCAGCTTGGTGAATAATGTTTCGCAATATCCCACTGCAAAAGCCCTCTGGGATGGATTAGCCACCACATACAGTTTTGGTACAGATTCGTTACAGGTGTTTGACCTTCATAAGAGGGCTAATTCATTAAGGCAAGGGTCCGATACACTAGAAGGCTTGTGCAACAAACTGCAGAACATCTGGATGTATATAGATAGGCGAGATCTGAACCCTATGAAAGACCCAGAAGACATTCAGATCTACAATAAGAAGACTCAAGAACAAAGACTCTATCAATTATTAATGGCGATTAATGACAAGCTGGAACCAGTCAAGAGAGATATCCTGAAAAAGGATCATCTTCCTTCCGTGGAAACAACATATGCTACAATACAATGGGAAGTGGTCGGGCTTAATATACTAAAATCAAGTTCTTCTGATAGTGACTCGATTGAAATTGAAATGGGTTTGGCTACTAAAGATTCTGCACAAAGGTTTAAATTTCGATCCAAAGAGAAAGAAGATAAATCCAAGTTGTATTGCACTCATTGTGGGATGAAGAAACAAACTAAAGAGACATGTTTCCAGCTGGTTGGCTATCCAGAATGGTGGGAGGACGGCCATAAGGAGAAAAATAACCAGCGTTTCAGATCTAATGTCAAACGGGCTTCGTCTACAAGTGACGGTGAAGATCCGACTAAAAATGAGCAAGGAAGTGGTACTGGTTTTGGAGGAATGGCGGCGAATTCCTATGAAAAACTTGGAGGTAAAGGGTTTGAGAAATAAATGAATTGGATCTTTGATTGCGGGGCTATGGACACCATGTCTTATGATCCTAAAGACTTTGGTGACATGTCATCTCCAAAGAAATCCCATATTGAGACTGCTAGTGGAGAAATTTGTGAAGTCAAAGAGGGAGGTTCAATTATTTTTTTGGAAAAAATAGAAATTAAAATCTGCCTCTACATTCCTTCACTATCCTTAAAGTTATTATATGTTAGTCAAGTGACAAAACAACTCAATTGTGTGGTTCTTATGTATCCATTTTTTTGCATTTTACAGGACATTCGTACGAAGGAGATCATTGGGCGTGGTACTGAACAAGGAGGTCTCTATTATGTTGATGAGGTAGTTCATAAGGGACATGCCATGCTTGCTCACGGAACAACCGAAAGGAAACTTTAGTTATGGCACCGACGACTTGGTCATCATTCTTTTAGCTATCTTAAGAGTTTGTTTCCTAGCCTTTTTCTGAATAATTCCATTCATGAGAGATGTGAAACCTGCATTCTTGCAAAATATCGTAGGGTCTCATTTAATCAAAGTAATACTAGATTTGATTATGCTTTTTCGCTAATCCATTCTGATGTTTGGGGTCCAGCACCAAATTCCACTAACAATCAAATCAGATATTTTGTTTTATTTGTGGATGATTTCTCAAGAATGACTTGGATATAATTCATGAAACATAAATCGGAAGTACCAGAACTATTTGTTTGTTTTTACAAAATGATTTTGACTTAATTTGAAAAAAATACAGATTCTCCGTTCTGATAATGGAACAGAGTTTGTCAACCAAACAATGCATAATTTTTTCAAAACAAATGGTCTTATCCATCAAACCACTTGTCCAAACACACCTTAACAAAACGGTACTTCAGAACGAAAAAATCGTACTTTACTTGAAAAAAATCGTGCTATTATGATTGAATCTAGAGTTCCTCATTCTCTTTGGCCCGAAGCTCTTGCTACAGCTATGTAACTTGCAAATCGTCTACCAACCCGATGTCTAGGACATAAAACTCCATTACAAGTGCTTGCCACCCAAGTTACAATTCCATCTGTTATGACCTTACCACCTTGTGTCTTTGGTTGTTCGATGTTTATTCATATCCCTAAAACTAGTCGAAACAAACTTAATCCTTGTGCTAAAAAGTGTGTATCCGTTGGATACGGTGTTCATCAAATGGGATATCAGTGTTACAATTCGGTTACTCGTCGAATCCATGTCACCATGGACTGTGACTTCTTAGAATCCGATTATTTTTTTGACCACCAATCTCGTGCTCAGGGGGAGAAAGTAAGTGAATCACTCGACTGGTTGTTATATGAAAGTTACTTTGAGGATGTGCCGACAGATTCGGTAGATGGCGCCACCGAACACGCCTCTTCCAACATAAAGGAGATTGATGAGGCAGTTCTTACCACCAATGATTCTCCCGAAGACAATGTCCAACAAAAAATAAATGCCATGGATACTACCAGTGAATCAGCCGAAGAAAATGTTCATCAAGAGGTAAACAATTTACAATGTCATAATTCACAAAATTCTATTGACCATGACATTTCAGGATGTTCATTTGTTGAAACTCAAACTCCGGTTCTTCCCCCAAGAAAAAATAGAGGGGTTCCTCCAGACCGGTATTCACCGGAACACGTTCCTCGTGCTTCTACATATCCGGTAAAAACAGACAGGAAATGAATGACAAAGATTGCAAAGGCGTTTTCAGCTACTATTCTCTCTGAACAAATCCCTAAAACAGCTCAGGAAGCTAAGAAGATGACTGAATGGCATGAGGCAATGAATAACGAAATGGAAGCTCTAAAAAGAAATGGTACATGGGAGAATTGTGTGTTACCACAAGGGAAGAAAGCAATCGGGTGTAAATGGGTGTTTAATAAAAAATATAAATCTGATGGCACCATTGAGCGACACAAGGCAAGATTGGTTGCCAAAGGATATACACAAACATATGGTATAGACTACTCTGAAATGTTCTCTCCGGTTGCAAAGATTGACACTATTAGAGTTTTACTTTCAATAACCACGAATAAATATTGGCCTCTTCATCAATTTGATGTAAAGAATTCTTTCTTACATGGAGACTTGGAAGAAGAGGTATATATGGAACCCCCACCAGGGTTCTCTGATGGTTTTTAAGAAAATGAGGTATGTAAAATGAAAAAGGCATTATATGGGCTCAAACAGTCTCCTCGTGCTTGGTTTGGGAGATTTACAATAGCAATGAAGCAATATAGCTATAAAAAGAGTAATAGGGATCATACCTTGTTTTACAAAAAGAGAGAAGAATTAGTCACTTGTCTTATAACATATGTCGACGATATGATTATAACGGGGAATGATGAAGAAGAAATTAGCTCTCTTAGGAAAAACCTTTTCAAGGAGTTCAAAATGAAAGACCTTGCGGGATTGAAGTATTTCCTAGGAATCGAGGTTCTTAGGTCAAGAGGAGGGATTTATATCTCCCAACGGAAATATATATTGGATTTATTAGCTGAAGTTGGCATGGTGGATTGCAAACCAAATGACACTCCTATGGTTGTGAATCACAAACTAAAGATAATTGAAGGGGCCAGACCAGCGAGTAAAGAAAGGTACCAAATGTTGGTGGGAAAATTGATTTACCTGGCTCACACTCGACCCGACATTGCATACGCGGTGGGAGTAGTTAGCCAGTTCATGCATCATCCTCAGGAACACCATATGGAGGCAGTAATGAGGATTATTCGATATCTCAAAGGCACACCAGGAAGAGGCATAATTTTTAATAAAAATGGACACCTTGATGTTGAAGAATTCACAGATGCTGATTGGGGAGGGAATCCTAACGACAAGCGATCAACTGCTGGCTACTTTACTCTTCTTGGAGGTAACTTGGTGACTTAGAGGAGTAAGAAACAGAAAGTAGTATCACTGTCAGTGTTGAATCAGAATTTAGAGGAATCATTAAGGGGATTACCGAGATACTTTGGTTAAAGAAGATAATTAAAGAAATCGGATCCCCTCTAAAGTGTCCAACTCAGTTAATGTGCAATAATAGAGCTGCGATTAAGATTTCAAAGAACCCGGTACAGCACGATAGAACAAACCACGTTGAAATAGATAGACACTTCATAAAAGAAAATATTGAAGATGGGACAATCGAACTTCCGTTTGTTAGATCCGAAGACCAACTGGCAGACATCCTGACAAAAGCAGTTGCTGCAAGAACATTCGAATCAATTTTATCCAAGTTGGGTATTGGATCCCACTACATAACTTGAGGGGGAGTGTTAGAATATATAGCTGATGGAGCAACTAGGAGACACACTTTTGCAAGGAAAAAAACACTTAGTGTTAGAATATATAGTATATTAAGTTTCCTTGTATAGGCCTTTAAGTTCTCTATATATTGAGAGCCTTACTTGAGTTTGCAAATAATAAAAAAAAGATTCTCTAATACACACAAAACTCTAGCCGCTTCGTGGCGACTACTTCTCCCTTTGTTTTTAACAAACACAACAACTGAGATGCTACGTAGAACATGTGCATGTTAACACATTTAGATCATATAAGTTAGGGAGTATAAAGTTGAAAATTGTAGTGCATATTTTAATATTTTTATAGGGTTTTAGTAATATTTAATTCTAAACATAAGTGACATTTTTTATATGAACTTGTATCATATTCTATAAATATAATTTTAACAATTCTCTTAAACATATTATGTCATAGAAGTGTAAGTGAGCTATACCATAATAGGTAATTACCATACAAGCAATAGTAAATATAATTTCTTTTAGCTTATTTAAAACAACTTCAAAAGTGTGAAGTTTGATCAACCCGTCGCCAGAGTATCTTTTGTTGACAAAGATCCTTCATTTGGACTTAGCAAAAATTTCCAGATTTGTACAACGAATAAATTCCATCCTTGGAAAAAACATCACTATGTAATTTTTTTTGCTCACTCTCGAAATATATGGAATATTTATAAAAATTATCATTTTCTTAATTGGAAACACTAACTCAATGTTTATATGTTCTTCCACTTTGGATACGTTGATGTTGCTCATTAGCACATCTAATCATTTGCTACATACATCAATTCAGCAACCGAAATTATTATTTTTCACAATATTAACTTATGTCGCAATTTCTAAAAAGTTATTTTTCATAGTGTTTAGACTTTATATTTTTCATTTAAAGATTTCAATACAAACATAACAAATAATTTGAGTCTAAACTTTTTTTTTCGAGTGAGTGTTTCTTATGAGATTTATTGTTTATTTCTCTACAAATCAACCGTATTTATGCTCATGTAATTTGCACTCTTGGAATATTCATGTATCTAGAGGAGTGATAATTTAATCTAATAATTTAATATTTTACCTAGATAAGAGATCATTTAATCCAATAATTTAATATTGGATTTTAGAAGTCCAATAAGGTTTGTGGTCCATGGTAGAAATGAATCTATCATTACGTGACTACAAGAGTAGATAATAAAAGAATGAATAAAGAATAGAAAAGTATAGATTAGTAAGTAAGTAACAGTTTGAGGGCTTTTATGTAATTAAGTGAAACAACATGTCTTCAGATGTGATATTTAACATATTTTTCTTAATTTAAGTTGGCTAATTATTCAACTATTTTCCATGATGGTTGTTATGCTAATTGTTAAAAGGCTCACAGTTATGTGACTCCACTATATAAGAATTAGGAAGCATTTATAGTTATGAATGTATAGTCCCGTAATGGGATGTAATTATTCATTGCTGCTGACACTTGGACTATGGATGTACGAAGTGAAAACTTGCATGCACATGGATTTCTTGTTTCAAGTACATGGAGTTTTGATTGAAATTTTAGCTTTATTCGAGATGTCTAAGAACTAGATGGGATATATCACATCCTTGAACCGCTTTAGACGCTCAATATGTATTATGGTACAAAAATTTCAAGTCTTATATAGTAAGATAAAATCCAAGTCCCGACGGTATGCAATAAAATGCGAGCATTCAGATGCTGATTCTTTAGGACTGATTGGATAACCTGTTAACCTCACATAAGTGGGATTTTATTAGGAAATTCATGCAAGGAAATGAGTTTATGCAAGCACTCAGATGCTCATTCTCTGTGATTAATTGGCAGATATGGTAACCCCATCTAAATGATATTTTCTAGACGAGTCATGAGAGGAAATGAATTTATGCGAGCATGCAGATCCTCATTTTCTAGAACTAATTGACAAACCTGGTAACCACGCCTCATAGGAAATGTTAGACGAGTCATAAAAAATGAGTTTGAGGCATCATAGCTTAGAGAACGATAATTGCATGTATATAACTTCCCTTACGAAAGACTACCACACATATTTCCCGTTGGTGAGAACCTGTTGCATGATGTCGTTGTCGTGCCACCCACACCATACTCATGCATAACCATTTTTTCAGTCTTGAAAGGTTCGTTTAGTTCCCAAGATTAGTCAGGTATTACCATTACGGAAATCATGGTTGATAGGATATGGTATATAACCTACACTACCCAACCTTAAAGTACTAGCTCCAAAGGTTTTGTATAACACGTTGGCTCCTACCACCTGTGCTACTGATTACGATTAGTGCGGTACAAATGAATTCCAAGTCACAAACCCTAATTTGATAACCTTGAGTCCTTTTACGCTATGTATGCGGTGATTATATATAAGTGTTGTACCATAGG
The DNA here is from genome assembly GCA_036936605.1 of Limnanthes douglasii subsp. nivea. NCBI lineage: Eukaryota > Viridiplantae > Streptophyta > Magnoliopsida > Brassicales > Limnanthaceae > Limnanthes > Limnanthes douglasii. The sequence goes on from JAUPFV010000004.1 coordinate 55,103,474, forward strand.
TAAACTATTCTGAATTATTTTAGATAAAACATAAAGAATGATATGTTCATTCAATTAGAGTGCCTCGATATCTTTAAGACTATGATAATGGACTACTCTTATAACAATAACATATGAATCCAACCATATATATTTATGAAATCCATGAAGTATTCTTTAAAAACTTATCATGAAATATTCTTTATACAACTATAAATTTTATTGCAAAAATTGATTTTTTAAGAATTAATTTCTTCAGTTTTTCAATTGGTTGAATACGGGATTGATGCAAAATCAAGAATTTATTTTAAAGGTAGTGGTAAAAATTCATAACAAATTAATTTTAAGTCTAAATTATAGGTTTAAGTTTCAGACTAAAATTAAAAAAATCATGATTCAAGACAAAAGTGGGATTTTCGATTTTTTTAGGAATTCACAACAAGTGTAAAAAATCATAACTAACTGACTTCAAATGGCTATATCATAGGGATCGGTTATCTGATTGAGGTGATTTATGTTTTTTGCTTTTATTTAAAATTCAAAGATCTACATGACCAGTCAGCTAGAATTTCGAACAACTGAGAAGTTCAGTTCTATAAATCCAAAATTGACCAATAAAAACCCTTAGAAATTAAATTTGTTTAAAGAAAATATATATTAATTAATAATGATAATTATGTTACACTAAGTTTCAAAACTTAATTAATTTGTATTTAAATTTATATCTAGTTATTATGGGATATTCATAACTATTCAAGAGATATATTAAATTGCCAAAATTGAGTGATGATAAAATATTACATATAATGGTAATTTATTGTTATCTTACAACTATCAAAGATGTTTGATATTTAATAAGACATACATTAAATCTTTATTCAATGATTGTAAAATATCTTTACATACACTGGTGATTACATAGAGTGGTTGAAATATAAATCATTTATCTAAATTTATGATAGTGATTATATATTTATCCAAATTTATGTATCATTTTTAGAAACATTTAAAATACTATAACAGTTAATACATCTTGATAAAAATAAACAGGTCATATCTATAAAAAAAACAATCTAGTTTACTAAGATACTTTAGAACCCCATAAGTATCATGAAAAGACATATATGATGGACACGAACGAACATACTAAACGAAGGAAATTAAATGTATACGGAGAAGTGGAACTCTTTGAATAAAAAAATCAGTTATCAAGAAGACATTCCTATTCAAAGACAACTATATATATATATACTATTTATAGATATTTTGGCTCATCTATACAAAATTTTAATATATGTCAAGTTCATTAACAAATTCAAGTAGTTTTTCATATTTGTCATTGGTGGTTACAATTCAAGGGAGGTATAAACGTTCAACGAATAATTTATGACTCAATGTTTAGGTCTACATAGTTCGGATGCGCAATATTTCCTTATAACCAGAGTTCATATGTAGATAAATAATAAATATGAGTATATTAAGCTTTAACATAACATAAGTATTGTTTAAAGAAATTTGTAAATTTATGAACGTCTAATATAAGAAAAGCCTTACAAGCCTAACATTGGGACCTATCGTCTAAAACACTAATAATTATCTCCATTTGAAATTAATTTCGTTTTATAATAATTATTTTAGAACCCCACTATCCAACTTTAGATATGATACAATTTAGTTATTTTGAAGATATTTAGTTTGGAGGAAAATATTAAGTGAAGAACCTTGATATTGGAGAAGAATAAAAAATGTTTTTTAGATTCAAACGATATGGATTTGATCATTATGTTCTGATCATTTCCTTAATACCCTCTAGGAATTAACATTTAATTTTTTCTTAAGATTAAAAAGTTTTAGTTATCCATGAAGGACAAACTCAACATCCTTAAGAAATTATGCAAAGTTAAGTAGCTTACAAAAGATTCAACTTTTATAATAACATAAAGAAGTTTCACAAGAATATAAAGATTATTTATGATCAACAAAAAGAATATGATCTCAAATTTTTAAATTCATGAAGAAGTTCTACAAGAACATTAAGTTTATTTATGATGTTATAGAAGAATATGGTTCCATATGTTGTAACATTATGAAGAAGTTCCACAAGAACATTAAGTTCTACAAGAACATTAAGTTCTACAAGAATATTAATATCATTTACGGTGAAACAAAAGAATCCAATTTTTAGCTTATGTAACTATATAAAGAACTCCTTAAATCATTCGAAATATTGTGGTATAAATGAAGAAATTAATTTAAGCTTACATATGCCCGCATTCAAAATTGTAATGTTTAAATACGAAGTATTGTAATAAGAATTAAAATTGATGTAAGATAAATCAATTAATATATTCAGAAGATCTTGCACCAAACAAGTTTCATTCATTACGAAAAGATTGACATTTTAAGAGAATATTTAATTTATTTGTTCAAATGACCTTTTTAAGAAAATCATCTTACATCTTGCACGCTTTAAAAATTAAGCTTAATTAAATGAATACTAGAAACAAGTCTTTTTTAATGCTAATATTAATAAAAATTGATTTAATATATATAATTTAATATAATTTAAGAACTCTATTAATTAAGAATGATGTGTTGCAAAAGTTAATCATTCAATGAAAAGTTGAAAAAGTTTGTAAGAATCATATTCAGATATAATAGAGTTAACAAGTTGTAACTGATGAGTCCGAATTCTGCATGCTCCCCGGACAAGGACAGTTCGGTCCAATGCCTCCAGACCGGACAGATCACTCTGAACACTCAGACCATAGGACTGTTCGAACTATGACAAAAGTACTAAAAAACCTAAACACTTCTTGACTAAGCTACTTGCTTTCTTACTTAAGAGCTCATGGGTCTTTGAACATGACCCGGGTCCATTAAACATGACCCGAAAGCCCATAAGGGCCCAAACATCAGGGTATAAATACCGAACCACCTGCAGTAAGTGTGGGTAATGAGAATTAACTGCTACCAGCCAGCTTAATTATCTCTCTACTCTCTACTCTAAACACATAACACCCACATAGTACTGTAAAACACCAACCAAATTACAAGCCTGCCCTTAGACGATAATTATCCACACCAAATTGGCGACCACAGTGGGAGGAGAAGGTGCCTGAATCAAGCATTCAAAACCAGCTAAGAAAGTCTGTCCGAATGAATCCGGATAATCCAGAAGTACCACCAGCTCTGCTCGAAGTGGTGGGAGAGAACGATGAGTACACTATCGAAGAGCGTGATAGGCTAAAAGGTGAAATAGAAGCTCTGAGGGCCGAAAAGGCTAAGATGGGCGTGAAAGAAAAGTCCAAAACATCAGTTGCTCATCACACGGATAACCCCAGAGAGCATGAGTCTTCAAAGACTCATGTGAGCACCAAAAAGACTCATGCCAGCTCTAAAAAGTCTCACCGGTCCAAGCCAGTGGAGAGTTCTGACTCAAGCTCAGAATCTTCTGATAGCTCTTCGGACGATGAAGGAGTTGAAAAATCTTTATCCTCAAGCAGCGATGAGGGACAAACTAGAAAGAAACAAAAGCAGATAAAAAATATTCAAGGAAGAGGGATAGACAAGGAAATATGAAGAGGCATATTGGTAAAGGATCATCTCATAGCCGGAAGCATGTGGACCGGATGCTGATGGATCCCTTCGCTTTTCACGATGAACCAGGTATCTTTGCAACTCCCAATGAGGGTACTGTGTTCAGTCGTGGAAGAAACTGGAGGCAATCTTCATTGTCTTCTAAATTCTGTCCGGAAACCTCCCCAAGAGGTTTGACGGCACCAAAATAGAGAAGTACGATGGCAGTACTGATCTGGACAACCATCTGGAGCAATTTAAAAACTTCATGATGAACTTTGACGACGATGATAAACTACTTTGTAGGGCATTCTCCCAATCATTTATGGGGATTGCTCTAAAATGATACAACAGCCTGCCTCAGGGTTGTATTAAAGACTTCGATACTTTTTGGGTAGCCTTTCGAAGGCAGTTTGTAGGGAGTAAAGAGCTAAAGGGCAATAAAGACACAATAATCCATTTTGCCCAGGAACCAAATGAGTCCTTGAAAGAATATATAAGCCGTTTTGTGAACACCAAGAATGGGTTGGCTGTTTGCTTCGAACAGGTAGCAATAGCATCCCTAAGGCAAGGTTTGAACCCAGGCAATCTAGCTGACTCAGTGACCAGAAAGAAGGCCATGACATGGGGAGGGTTGCTGAATCAGGTTGGAAAACAAATAAACGTTGATGAAACAAAGAAAACCAGGGTGCACAGGCAGGTGAGGTCTACCCCGGTGGCACCAAATCCCAATCAAAATCAGTCCGGGAACAAAGCAAGAGAGATCGGACAGGGGCATGGTAGGGCAAAAGCTCAGTCTCAGCCAGCTGCTCCTGCCCAAAGTCAGCAATCCAGGAACAAGAGAGGGCCATGGGTCCAGCCGGAGTGGTTCGCAGAATTGAAAGAAAGTGTGGCCACCGTTTTTGATAAAACAAAAGAATAGGTGCATTATCCGAGACCAGCCACATTGCAGTCTCCCAGAGAGCATTGTAATAACTCTTTTTGCCAGTATCACAACGATATTGGTCATACTACTGATGACTGCATAGCATTGAAACAAGAAGTTTAGAACTTGATTAAGAGGGGAAAGCTGGGGGCTTACGTGAAAAGAAGAGGAGGTAATAGGCCTGACAACACTCACCGGGTTGGTCCAAGTAATGCTGCTCTGGAGGGAGCCATGGTTATAATTGAAAGGTTTAACGTGGAATCTGAGTACTTGGATCCTGATCCAACTAGAAACAGAGTGGGTACAATTGAGGAATGTTCTAGGTCGGTCTCCGGGCTCATTAAGTTTTTTGAGTCACTTACAATTTTTGGAGGGGATACTATGACAGCTCATACTGCTTCTTCGAGGAAGAGGCACGTGCATACTTTAGCCTCCCAGCTAGAAGGAGGCATGACTTCTTATCAGTCACAAAACTCATTCCCCTTCATTGTTTTTGATGAAGATGATTTAAGAGACATTGCTGGCCCTCATGAGGATGCTGTTGTCATAGGAGCATCTATTGGGGGCAACGACATAAGACGAATTTTGGTGGATACTGGAAGCTCAACCAATATCCTTTTCCTAGCTACATACAAAAGAATGAAAAATCCAGCTGTAATTCAGAGTTCGGACATATCAATTGTGGGCTTTACAGGCAGCTCAGCAGATGTGATCGGTGAGTTCGAAGAAGAAGTTCTATTGGGCAAGGGCCCTTTCAAGAAAATGGTTAGAATACTCTTTATTGTGGTGGATTGTCCCACTTGCTATAATGCTATTCTAGGGAGGTCTTGGCTCTCTAGGATGCATGCAGTGGCTTCAACAGTCCACCAATGCTTAAAATATGCTGTTCAGGGACAGGTTGGAGTCGTCCGGAGCAGCCAAAAGATTGCAAGAGAATGTTATGCTACCGCCCTGGCTCCTCGAACGCTGGGGGCAGTCCGTATTAACGAACAATAGCAATTTGAGGGCCTTTCTGGGGGTGAGGGTGAAATTAATAACCCCAGAGAGACCCCTGGAGTATTGATACCAGTCGAAGAGTTAGAAACACACTGTCTGGAAGAAGGAAAAAGTGTCAAGATAGGGTCTAAGATGCCACCCATTTTGAAAAGTGAAATGTTAAAGTTTTTGAAGAACCATCAGCACGTTTTTGCTTGGTGCAATGCTGATGTTACTGGGGTTCCATCAGAAGTGATATCACATCACCTATCCATCCGGAGAGATGTAGCACCAGTGGTTCAAAAGAGAAGAGATTTTTCTAAGGAGAAGGCTGATGTCATTGTGCAAGAGGTTGACAGGCTCACAAAGATGGGGCACATCAAGGAGTCTCAATATCCTTTGTGGACTGCCAATCCGGTTCTGGTAAAAAAGAAAAATGGCAAGTGGCGCATGTGCATTGACTTCACAGATCTCAATAGAGCTTGCCCAAAAGATTTGTATCCAGTCCCCCGGATTGATCAGTTAGTAGACTCCACCTCTGGGAACAAGCTGTTTTCCATTATGGATGCCTTCTCCGGATACAATCAGATCCAAGTAGATCCAAAGGATCAAGAACATACCACATTTGTCACTGACAGAGGTCTTCATTGCTACAAGGTAATGCCATTTGGTTTGAAAAATGTTGGGGCTACTTATCAGAGATTAGTCAACAAGGCATTTGCTGATCAAATTGGAAGAAATATGGAAGTGTACATTGATGACATGATGGTGAAGAGTGTGGATGAGCAGTTGCACTTGTCCGATCTTCAAGAAACTTTTTCCAACTTGGTAAAAGTAAATTTGAAGTTAAACCCAGAAAATTGTGTGTTCGGAGTGCAGTCCGGGAAGTTTCTGGGCTATATTATAAGTGAGCATGGAATACAACCCGACCCGGACCAGCTTAATGCCCTATTTCAGATGGAACCTCCTCGAAACATTAAAGAAGTACATCGGTTAACGGGGAGATTAGCTGCCTTAAACAGATTTATCTCAAGGTCTTCGGACAGGTGTGCTCCTTTCTTTCAAACCTTGAAGGGTGCAAAGGGATTCGATTGGACCCCACAGTGTGATGAGGCTTTCAATGAGATCAAGAAGGACCTGTCCTCCCCCAAAACTTTGTTTAAGCCAGTTGATAGGGAAACGCTCTTCGTATATTTGGCAGTTTCAAGTTGTGCCATTAGTGCTGTGTTGGTAAGGGAGGTCGATGGACATCCTCATCCAGTGTACTACATCAGTAAAAGTTTGATAGATGCAGAAAGGCGTTACTTGAAACTCGAAAAGTTAGCATTGGCCCTGGTGATAGCTGCCAGGAAGATGAGGCCTTATTTCCAGGCGCATCCCATTATCGTCCGGACTTCTTTTCCCCTGAAGAATGTCCTCCAAAAGGCAGACATTTCAAGCAGGATGACTAAGTGGTCAGTAGAATTGGGGGACTTCGACATAGACTTTGCTCCTCGAACAGCAGTCAAGGCCCAAGCTGTGGCAGACTTTTTGGTTGAATTCCACTCCGACAGAGATTCAGAGCAAACTACTGACATGAAAGATAAAAAGGTATGGGTCATCCAAAAAGATGGTGGATCTAGCACTATGGGATGTGGTGCAGGGGTGTGTTTAACTTCCCCATATGGAGACAAAATGTACCAGGCTATTTTTTTTTGCTTTCAGGGCATCTAATAATGAGTTCGAATACGAAGCAGCTATAGCTGGGTTAAAGTTAGCCTACATTTGTGGGGCTAAGAGGGTCAAGCTACTAAGTGACTCCCAACTTCTTATCCACCATGCCCAAGGCCAATGTGAGGCTAAGAAGGAGCAGCTTGTGAAATATTTACTCCTCCTTAAGAATGAAGCACTCAAGTTTAAGAGTGTTGTTTATGAGCACATTCCCCGGGCAGAAAATGAGCTAGCAGACTCATTAGCAACCATAGCATATACAGAGTCATATCCATGGATCCATGTGCTGGAAAGCCCCTCCATTCAAATTAGTAAGGGTAAAGAAGAGGAAATTTTTGAGGTACAAGTGAAACAACCTCAAGACTGGAGGTTTCCTCTCCTGCAATATCTCTCCGATGGTGTCGTGCCTCCGGATAAGTCACTAGCCAGAACTTTGAAAAATAAGGCTCGTGGTTTTATCATATTGAGAGACGTGTTGTACAAAAAATCTTACAGTAAACCTCTCTTGCGTTGTTTGGGGGATGAAGAGTCTCAAGTAGTCCTCTCCGAATTGCATGATGGTGAGGGATCAGCCCATTGTGGGTTTAGAGCTTTAACAAGAAGAGTTTTACTGTCCGGTTACTATTGGCCATCTATCATGAAAGATGCTAAGGAATTGGTAAGAAGGTGTGACCCATGCCAGAGGTACAGCAATGAAATTCATGTCTCGGCCATTCCTTTAGAGTCAATTTCTGAGCCTATTCCTTTTGCTCGATGGGGGTTGGATTTAGTAGGACCTCTCCCTGTGGCGTCCGGAGGACGCAAAACTATAATTGTGTCCATAGACTACTTTTCAAAGTGGATTGAAGCAGCCCCTCTAGCAGGAACAACATCAAAAGCTATTATATAATTCATTCTATCCAACATTTGTTGCAGATTTGGTGTCCCACAAAAGATAACAACAGACAATGGGCCACAGTTCGACAATAGGGAAATGGAAAGTTTTTGTTCCTCTAGGGGTATACAACATTTTTTTTCTTCATCTTTCCACCCACAAGCAAATGGGCAAGTTGAAGTGGCTAATAGGACTATACTGTCCGGTTTAAAGAAGAATTTGGAAGGGGCTGCTGGGAAGTGGCCTAGTTATCTACAAGAGGTCTTGTGGGCCTAGCGGACAACACCTGGGGCTGCAACACAAGAGTCACCCTTTGTTTTGGTCTATGGGATGGATGCAGTAGCTCCCATAGAGGCAACTCTTCCCTCATTTCGTATTCACAACTTCTCCGAACACGCTAACGAGGTGGCAATCAGAAGTCAACTTGATTTGATATAAGAAAGACGAGTTAAAGCTCACCTTAGAGTTGCACACTATCAGGGTTTGATGAAAAGCAGGTTTGCTTCCAAAGTTAAAAGAAGAGATTTCCAACCAGGGGACAAGGTATTAAGGAAAGTCTTCTTACACACTAAAGAAAAGCTGTTCGGAAAGCTGTCCCCAACTTGGGAAGGTCCCTACATAGTTGTTGAAAGAATTAAACCTGGAACATATTGGTTGAAAGACAAAGATGGAAGGGTTTTGACTCATCCTTGGAATATTGAGCATCTCCGGATGTACTTGGAGTAGCACTTGTGTAAATATTTACTTGTTTAAACATCCATGTAAATATTTGGGGGCATACTCTTTCCTCCCTAGTGGCACAGGGAGGTTTTAATGAGGTGTCCGGGCTTTTGAATGAAATTTGATGCCTTCTTAAAAAAAATTCCAAGTGTTTTAAGTTTTGTCTTTTCTCACACTATCCGGATTGAAATAACTAAGGGCTATTTAAACTCTAGCCGGAGAACTTAAACACTCTCACTATGAAATAATTAAAGGCTACTTAAACTCTAGCCATCAAAATTGGAACAAACAATGAAAGAAGATGAGATTTGTGCAAAACAGAAACATTCATTGAAATAACTTAAAATGCCTTGGCCTTCCAAGGACTTTTGAATGGTCGGAGTAGAACAAAAAACCTGTCCGGCCAGATACCGGACACAATTACAAAAAAGAATGCCTTGGCCTTCCAAGGACTTTAGTCTGAATAAAAAGTAAAAAAAGTAAATCATAAGTTAAGGTTGAGCCTTTGAAGATGGCTCACCTTCATCTACCTTCTTTCCCTTAGGATCGTCTTTCTCTTCGCCAATTTTCTCCCCGGTGTGTTCTTCGTCATCTGAGGAATCACTAGAGTAGCCATACCGGTCGCCTTCGGTCATCGTATGATACGGGAGGTCTTCAGGCTCAACATGAAGCCATAAGTCCCCTAGGTTCTTCTGCGGAAACTTCTCGTGGAAGAGTAGAACCATGTCAGACCTCACCTTGGCGTACATTTCCTCCTGGCTGTCGATCATTCTGGTAGCATAAGCATTGATCTTGGCCTCTTGCTCCTGTAGCAAAGTGGTTTTCTCCTCAGCAGCCTTAGACACTGTATTCTCAAGAGCGATTTTGTCATTGGTCAGGTTGGTGATGATTTGATCCTTGGCTTTAGATTTTCCCTTTGAGGTGTTAAGGTCTTTCTCCAGACCGGACAGCTTCTCCCGGAGATCTCTAATGGTTTCCTCTAAATTGGATACTTTTGTGGTGCTTGCCTTTTGGTTTCTCTTCAACTCCTCGTTTTCTTCCTTTAACATGTCAGCATTGGAAGTGGCAGTGCGAAGGTCATCGGACAACTTCTTTTTGTCAGACTTGAGATCTTTGATGATATCAGCCTGGTTTCGAACTTGTTTCTCCAACACAAGTACAGGCTGAACGTTGCTCAACAAAGAGTGGGCTATGGGATCCCTCTCACTAGAAACACTAAAAGTCTTACCATTAAAAGTGACCGTGTTGGAGGTGCTTGGAGGAAGGTAAGGCCCGGAAAAGTCATCTCTGGGAAGATTAAGGAAGTATTCACCAAGCTCACCAATACCGGTGATATCTACTCCATCGATGTTAATATCTCCCCCCTCAACCTCATCAGTATGAAAGTCGCCCGGAATCTCCTCGGCATGCGTTCGGTCAGCAGGGTCAGCATGGACAGAAGGCTCCGGAGCCCGGAGAGAAAGCTCGTCTCCCTTAGAAGTTTTCTTCTTCTTGGCCTCCCGGTCTGTGCCTTCGCTTCCCTGTTTACGATTCCTCTTAGAAGCCCTTGGAGGTTTTGGGAGGTTCGCTTCTTGTTTCTCAGTCTCTTGCTCCACCACTTCCAGGAGAGCAACATCAATTTGGCTCTGGGCTAGCCCCTCCGGATCTGTTGGAGCATCCTTCTCTGCATCAGGAGGGTTAGCATCACCCACCACCTTTTTGCCCTTCTTCTTCTTTCCTTTCATCTTGCTCGGGGCTTTGACCCGGCCTGACAGGAAGAGTGTCCCATCTGGTTCATGGGTCCTCTTAAGCAGAACGTCCGGAGGAGGCTGGGTGGTGAGCTCCTCCCAAGTCAAGTCTCTCCGACCTGTGGTATTCCACAGGTGAGACCTTGCCAAGTTGCCACTGGTAAAAGCAACATGGGATCGTTTCCCCCATCTCTCAGCAGCCCATGCATTAATCTTGCCACAAGTAACCTGCCCGACTTTCTGATAGTCACCAAACTCTTTGGGCAGTACTGCCAAGGAAAAAGTGAGATCCATTAGTTCGAACTACTTTAAAAAAAAGAGAAGAGAAACAAAAGTATAAAGTAGAAGACTTACAATCACTCCTCCACCTGCTTCTGAGGAGGCTTGGGTTCTCTCCGGATTTGATCTTTTTGCCGTTCTCCCAGGCACCACTGACGAATAAGAACTGAGTCCTCCAATTCCTCTCTGCCTCCAACAGATCATCCACCGCCTTGAAATCATCCCCCATGTTAAAGTGGTAGAAGGGGATATGATGGTTTCTACACAGGCTGGCCACTGCAGCAAACTCCTCCATTGGCAGAGGGATCCCGGACAGCCTTGATGGCATGATGCAAGACATGAGGGTGTACCAAGTGTTGGGGCTCAGTTGGCTCGGACAGAGTTTTATCAGATGGAAATATCTGACAATCTCTGGGTCTAATGGAAACCTGAGCCCCCAGTTGAATAACTCCGTGAATATGACCACTTCGCTTAACTTGCAATCCATAGGAGTCTCTGGGTGTATAGGAATCCTGATCTTTACGTTTTCTGGTATGCCCCACTTCGTACGCATCCTGCCCAGCTCAGCAGTGTGGGGAAAGGCCCCACTTTTCCTTCTAGGCTCTCCGGCAGATCCGGATGCCTCAAGTACAATTTCTCCTTGCCCTTATCCTTCTTGGAAACTATCTCTTTGCTGGTCTGACCGGAGGGCTCAGACTCGAATGGGGCCTCTTCAACAGAGTCCTCCATCACTTCCTCCATAATTTTTGAAGGGATTTCAGCAGCTGTAGTGGGGGGAGGGTTCAAATTTGATTCAGCCTTGTCTCCGGACTGATGGGCCTCAGTACCCCTTTGATTTCTGCTCTCCGGTAGAGTGTCTGGAACAGAAGTTTCTGGTTGAAGACTTGGGTTGGAGCCCTCCGGTCCGGATAGCCTGTCCTTGGGGGGCTCTAATAGGCACCTCTGACCCGGTGCTGCTGTCTTTTGCCCCCGACTTAGAGGGAGTGTTTTTAGACCCTTGGCCTTTAACCAATCGACCTTTCCTCCTATCGACTAGCTTCTCAGGAGAGTGCTCTGTATCCGATCCCATTGCTATGAAGGGAGAGGGTTTTTTGAGGCTAGTGGCTGTAACTCCTGGCTCGACAGCAGGCTCCGATTCCTGAACTAAGGAACCTGAGATTATGGAGGAAAGGTTTGTTTGAAATAGTTTTCTAGGCCTAGTGCCTTTGGAAGAAGAAGAGCCTCGATCTGACTCGGTAGCAGAGGTGATTGGTCTATCAACAGGCGATGGGGGTAGCCCTGCCGCAATTCGTCTTTCTCTTCCGACTTTTTGAGCCTTCTCTAACTCCGAAAGGTTGAGCCACCCGCCTTTGACAAGAGCGTTCCTCGCTGTAAACATAAACTATCGAACAGAGTTTTTGCTTTAGAGAGAGAAAGCTTTGAGAGATTTTGCAGAGTAATTTTAAAGGAGATGGTAAAACAGTAGAAAGTGAGTTTGTATTTTTAGTAAATCTGAAAAAGGAAGTTGATTAGTAGGAGAATTCGAAAAGTTTATCAATGATTAAAAGATGGCGCTGATGTCACCACCTTTAATTAAGAGGTTGCTTTTCGAAGAAGGTGGGTTCGAAATTCAAGGTGAAAAAACGGCTGAAGCAACCAATCAGAGAGCGACACGTGTCCCACGAACTCTGGCAAAAACCGTTTTGAATTCGTAAAGCTTTATCTGTCCGGATAAACCCATAGCCCAAATTGAAACACATGTCCGGATAAAAGCTACCCCTGATATCAGACTGTTTTTCAGGTCTTTGGCAAGAGTATTTGCACAAACACCTAAAAAAGGGGCTCCTGATGAGTTCGAATTCTGCATGCTCCCCGGACAAGGACAGTTCGGTCCAATGCCTCCGGACCGGACAGATCACTCCGAACACTCAGACCATAGGACTGTTCGAACTATGACAAAAGTACTAAAAACCTAAACACTTCTTGACTAAGCTACTTGCTCTCTTACTTAAGAGCTCATGGGTCTTTGAACATGACCCGGGTCCATTAAAAATGACCCGAAAGCCCATAAGGTCCCAAACATCAGGGTATAAATACCCAACCACCTGCATTAAGTGTGGGTAATGAGAATTAATTGCTACCAGCCAGCTTAATTATCTCTCTACTCTCTACTCTAAACACATAACACCCACATAGTACTGTAAAACACCAACCAAATTACAAGCCTGCCCTCAAGCGATAATTATCCACACAGTAACAATTAAAAATTCATATATGATATTGAGTTTAAGTGTCTTATTAGTTATATAATAATTTATCAGAGTTGTAGTCTTTTTCGGTTTTGAGACTAAATTAACAAAGTATTATGATTTTTCTAGTTAAGTGGAAGTGGATTCAAATTTAGAGTTGTTTGTCTTTTAAATTACCATAAGTTAAAATGACCTATTACATATCATCAAGAATTTATATTAATTTTAAAATTTATAGGTGAGATGTCTTATGTATCAAGGAACCAAGAATAATCATGATTACGCTTGATAATTTTGTAGGTTTACAACAGAAAAAATTCATTAGTAGCATGCTAAATCATTATGATATGAAAACGAAAAACCTCAAGTTTGCTTAAGTTTATTCAAAATAAGTCTTTTACTCAAACAACTCAAGATTTATTTGGAAAATTTGGAGGTTCAAAAGTGTAAAAATGTTTCGAAAATTAAAATCTTGTTGTACGCTCATCATTAATTTAGTATATGGTATAAGATAATTTTAATTAAAAACTTAAGTGATTTTAGGGATGGGCCCTTGTACATGTAATATATGTCATCCAATATTAAGTATCCAGCATCGCATGATGGCATAAAGAAAGTCAGACAATTGAGGAGATCATTTAAAATGTATGACTGTATATGTAAGTGGTTTGTACACTTCGATCTAGACCAGCATCTTTTATGGAGATAAAATTTGTAGTACCCTTAATAGCATTCAATATAGTAGAAATAAAAATAGAGCATGTAAAACAAACTCCTTTAATTCAGTTGAGATTGTAGTAAAGTAGAATAATTATATTACTGTTTCCCGTATCTTTCTACTAAGATTTCAAATAGCAAGAGTATTTTATACACAACATTCATGTGATGGTTCTTAGTCTATATGATATTCAGATATAGAGAGAGCGTTGTTTTGACTAGAGAAGAGATTTTGATTTCAATTCAGAATTAAATTCAAATAAGCTTTTATTTTATTTTATATTATTATTATATGAATACATAAGTTATCAATTATACAATAATTCAATTTTAGTAATCAAGATTAAATCAATAAACGATTCCATTTTCAGTTTTTCTCTAAAATTTCATCTATCTCAATTCATTATGACCAACTAAATTGTAGATACACGTTGATTACAGTGTCATATTTTACATTTATGTTGCACTCCACAAGAGGCCATGATCCACTACGGTGGTTGTTAAAAAATTCAATTATTGTAAAACCATTACGCAAAATGAGTCATGGTGCGCCTTTTTGACTGATTGTTAGTTGTCGAATGATATGGATAGATGTTCAATGATTATTTGTTAGCAACAACGTTATATAAGTGCATATTCCGAAGAACATAATTCAGTACACATGAATGATCCAAAAGGGAGATTGTAAGGAAATCCTAAATTGGAATGTCACATCATGTGTAATTAAGAGTATACACGTATATTAGGGTAAAATCTAATTTAAATAATCACTTGTAATATTTGACTAATAAATAATAGATAATATATATATATATTATATATATACACATACGAAGTTCTTTCAATCAACAATTTAGAATTTAGTATTTGGCTTTATAATCCTAATACGAGTTATACCAAGACTCAATTGCAAGATTTAGATAATAAATAGAGAAAATAAAAGTATAAGTGGTTAATTAAATAAAAAAGTCGACTTTCAAATTTACACTTTCAAATTAAATAAAAGTGGTTAATGTATTTAGACTTTTAAATTTTAGGATATTCCAAATGTGATATATATTATTATAAAATTATTTTAAATTTTTAATAAAAATAATATCTTTTATAATATTTTTATTAATAATTATACTAAAAATTATGATTAATCTTCGAAATTGGTCATGTGTATTAAAAAATCATTGATATAACATTTGTATTAAAAACAGTCATTTTTAATAATTTTTTTTTTGCGTTTATGATAATTCTCGATGATCACACATGGAAAATATAACATCGTAGATACAATAAAAACAACCGTATTTATACAAAAATAATGAATGATTCTTTTGGGACAAGTGACAAGATTTCATGAATAATTATAAATTTTGGCCTAAAGTAATTATTTAAAAGTTGTTAAAATTGATTATAATTTAGTTATGCTTATGTATGATTTGGTTGGTGGAATTTGATTATGCAATGAACCCGTATGAATTTCTATTAGTAGGACGAGCATCTACCAAGTGTATTTTTAATTGTATTATGCTATGAACCCGTATGAATTTCTATAACTAGGACGATGCATCTACCAAGTGTATTTTTAATTATATTATGCTATTTGGAGTTAAATTATAGGGAAATGACACACTAAGTACCTTTTAACCAAACCTATTACAACCTAGTACCCAAAAATGGGTTAATGCTCACTTAATACCCATCTCATTAAATATATCCACTTCTAATACCTTTTCTTTTTTTAATACCAAAATTACCCTCAACCTAGTATATAAGGTTGATTTGTGAAAAATTAGGGTTTTTTTTGTTACAGCCCCCATTCTATTTTTGAATTTTGAAATTCAAAACAGCCTCCACTCTTACTCTTCTCTCTCTCTCTCCTCTTCTTCTCTCTTTCTCCTCTTCTTCTCTCTCTCCACCGGCGAACCATACAACCACCGTCGAACTAGTCTTAATCACCGGCGATCCATATAATCGCCTTTTCAGATTGTTCCGATCACCGGCGAGTTTCAGAATTCCGGTTTGACGTCGTCAGCTTCATCCAGAGTCTCCTAGCTCCGATTTTGCACCGTCTCAGCTGGTCGAGCTCCGATCTTGCACCGTATCTCAGCCTCCTAGACCACCGTATCTCAGCCTCCTAACAACTGATTTAAGTTTCGAAATCGTAGCAAAAAACGGTACATCTTTCAGGTCAGTAACAGAGCTGAGTTTTTAGTTTCAAAATCGTTTTCCATTTTTGATCGTGAAGTATTTCCAGACAGTGAAAGCCTGAGGATTTAACTGTTCTTTACGACCTCAAAAAATATATGGATCTACAGTGAAGAAGTTTCGACCTCTGCAGGTGGGGATAACTTACATATGTGCCGACTGGAAGCAAGAGCTTATCACATTTTCCTAGTTTCTGGAAGCAAGAGCTCATCCAAACCAGCTACGATCACATTCCAGTGAGTAATTTCATTTTTCCACCTCTGTTTTGAACCCTGATATTTATATGGATACACATTGCGATTTGTCGCCTGCAATTGTATGTTTCATGTTGCTAGATCACTGCATAGACCCTGATAGGTTTGATGTGTTTGTAGATTAAACCTGACAGCATACACCCTGATATCTTAGTTATGGCATGTTGCTATATGTGTTGATAAATAGACCATGACTCTTACAGTTTAGGTACGTGATATTGCTATATGTTTCAAACTATTTCCTCTTGCTGCATACACCCTTATATGTTAGCTATAATAGGTTGATATATGTGTTTGAAACCAGACCAATAGTCCATATACCCTGATAGTTTAGGTATGACAGTTTGCTATTTGTGTTGAAAAATATCTTGCAACTTATATAGGTATTGTGGCTGCTTTTTGAAATAAGTTTCCATTTTCGATCTTAACAATAGATTCACTAGCGTAGCTAATGTATATTAATGGCAAGAAATCGTTTAGTTTCTCTTTCTGGTCGAATCAAAGCATCGATACCGGCTCTAATTACATTCCGGTAAGAAATTGCAGTTTTCCAGCTTTGTTTTATACATTGCGATTTTAGTGCATATCTGATTGCTAGACACTATATTTTTTATCAGTTGCGATTTATGCCTTGTATACAGTGCTAGATACAGTATGAGACATTGCTAGATACAGCATGAGACATTGCTAGATACAGCATGAGACATTGCTAGATACAGCATGAGCTTTCGAGGTATTTATGGGTAGTTTCTTTCGAGGGAGCTTCAAGCTGTGTTGGGTACTGCAAAATGGGAGGTGCAAAATGGAGATGGAAAAGGGAGTAACTGAAGAAGTGCCATTTTCATTCATTTCGTTACCATAGTTCATGTACCTTCTTTAAGTTATTGCATTGTATATATAAACTGACTCACTGTTTCAATCCAATTAAGCTGTTGTGATTCAATTCAACATTTTGATTATGTCATAGCCAGTCCCGTTGTGGTCGATGTTTCAAATCGGGGCATAATAAGAGGTCATGTGATGCTCCGTTCTAAACATTATTTACCGACTTTTTTGTAACATTTTACATTTCAAAGATAAGCACTCCTTATCTTTCGACTTATGTTTTGTACACTTTTAACATTTACATGTTCCATGTCTGTTTATTTCTGACTATGATATCTATTCACTTATACATTGCTATCTATGCTTTTATACTCTGATAGCCACTCTATTCAACATTGATAGATTCTGGATTTTGCATCTAACAGATACATCAAAGTATGTTTACTGTTTTCGTTTACATCCATCTAATACTTTACTTACATTTGTTAAAGATGTACTTCAAATCTTTCATGCCTGATTCATCTCAAAGATAAGCACTCCTTGTATTTTGACTTACGTTTCTTACACTTTTAACATTGACACGTTTCATGTCTGTTTGTTTCAGACTCTGATATCTATTCATGTGTACATTGCTATCTATGCTGATACAATCTGATAGCCCTTTTATTCAATTTTGATAGATTATGTATTTTACATCTAACAGATAAATAAAAGTATGTTTTCTGTTTCGTTGTTCATCCATCTGATACTTTGCTTACATTTGTTCAAGAGGTTTATCACATCTTTCATGCCTGATTCATCTCAAAGATAAGCACTCCTTGTATTTTGACTTATGCTTCTTACACTTTTAACATTGATACGTTTCATGTCTGTTTGTTTCAGACTCTGATATATATTCATGTGTACATTGCTATCTATGCAGCTACAATCTGATAGCCACGCTATACAAATTTGATAGATTATGTATTTTATATCTAACAGATAAATTAAAGTATGTTTTCTGTTTCGTTGTAGATCCATCTGATACTTTACTTACATTTGTTAAGACTCTGATATGTATTCATTTATACATTGCTATCTATGCTGTTATACTCTGATATCCACTTTATTCAACCTTGCTATCTATTCTTACATCTTATACATTAGGTTTACATACACTGTTCTTTTAAATTTACCATAACTCTGATATCTTAGTTTTCCAACATTGCTATTCTTTTAAATAACTGCAAGTAAAAATGCTTCCTTCAACTGCACAGGGTTTGTGTTTCGTTACAGTCCAAAAAAAGCATAAACAAACGTTAAACACAACAAAATATAAACCAACAGTTCCATGATACTACATCGACATGTTCAACCCTAATCAGAATCATCTCCATCAGATTCCTCCGCCTCTTCTTCCTCTTCTTCTTCTTCCTCTTCCTCCGCCTCTTCTCCACCAGGTTCAAACCCATGGCGTCGGACTGTAAACTATACACAAACACTGATAGATAATGCAACCAATATTGCTAGATATGGACCAACCCTACGTAAACTCACAATGCTTACATTAGCAGCCACATACCTACTATACACGACGTTACACCATTCTAATCGACACAACACCATTCTAACCAACACAACTATAACCTAAATATGTTATGAAAACTTACCGCGTAATATACGAAGTTTAGAACTGGATGGTCCAAAACGTCGAGATCTGTTGCTTTATCAAAAGCACAACAGCACATCTAGAGCATACAAAACATTAGAAGCCACAGTTAGCAAACTGATCCACTGAGAGCACTTTCCTGCACAAACTGATCCAACTTTTGAAGGTTTTGAGCTATCTGGTTAGTTACGGCGACAAACACAGAGAGTAAGGAAGACGGCGACAAAAAACGTACCTGTTCGACGGAGACGGAGGCGGACGATGGTGCTATCGATGCAGTTACGGTGGCCGGAACGTTCGGTATCGTTGACGGGTTTGAGTGACCGGAACGATTACAGAAGATGGTTCAGTCGTAGAAGACAGACAGTGTTGGAGGAATACCTGCTCGACTGTGTTCGACGGAGTAGGCGGCTCGACAGAGTAGGTGGTGAACGGTGTTCTCCGGTTCGATTGATTGATCAGAACTGCTCGCCGGTTACGGTCGCAGGTTCTAGTTTGGGTTCTGGTTTGCGATGAAAACAGTGGTTAGTTTTCGTCGTTGGTTCACCGGTGGGTTTCAGTACTGTCGGAGGAGGTTTCTTCCTGACCGCCGGTGGTTCGCCGGTGGTTGTCAGGAATATCGGAACAGAGGGGCGACTGGCTGTCGCCGGTTACGTGAGTTTCAAAAATGTCTTTTGGTTTCTCTCTCGTAAAACGTGTTTCTCTCTCCACAAATTTAGAAATGTGAAAGTGGGGGGAATTGGAACCCAAAAGTCTGATTAGAAGGTGAAAAAAGGGGTTTCACCAAAAACAACCCCTTTTATACCCTAGAGGGTATAATTGTCCAAAATGTGGCTTTAGGTAGTTTATGAAACTAGTCCAAAAACGGGTACCATCTTGGTATTTGATACTTGAGAAGGTATTTAGGGGTACTTTTCTCTAAATTATATTTAAACTATTTTCTAAGAAATAGGAAAATTAAATTAATAAAGAGAAATTTACATCTAGGCCTAAAGATTTTGGACTTTAGAGAGACATAGGATTACACATTATAAGGTCGAGGTCGAGGTCCTGGATGAGGTACTTCATATAGTATTTGCTAAGGTTTTAACTAATTTTTTTTGTATTTTATTTTTGGACTTGTGATTCATTTACCGGTCTATTCCAAATCCCAGCTCCAAGTTTTGTATAATGAGATATGCATATCATTGAGTTAAAAATAGTGTAGTCCGACTGAGCCTACTAAATTATTAATAACAAGATATAATTATTGAAAAAACACTAGCCTTTCAATTTTTCCATCTTATATATCCCAGGCACATATTTTTGAGTAGAGCTATATCCTTAATATGATTATGAACCTGATTTATCGTAAAGTTAAGTTTTATTTTACACTTTAATGTCCACTTGGCAAGCCGATCGGCATCCATGTTTTAGTCCATATATATGTGCTTCAATACCGTATTTGAGGTTATATAGTTCGTACATAGCTTTAGCAAAGGATCAAGAGTCAATGGCTATTTACCGTTTAAAATAAGCTCGTTTAGAGCTATAGAGTCGGATTCGATGTCAATCTTATCAATGCTTAATATTTCACATAATATTACACGATCTATAAGAGCTCCTGTTTCTGCGAGGAAGGGAGTAAACTTACCATATATTCTATCAAAACCAACAATAATCTCACAATTGTTATCTCTAATGAATCCACCACCACTAGCCTCTCAAGTAGTCAAACAAGATCCATTAATATTTTTGTTTATATATGTTAAAAACAGGAGGAAACCAATTAAGGATGATAATTTTGTTTTTGTTCTTTAAGTGATTATAGCATCTTATTTCTACAACGACCTCTAATTCTTTACTCCAGTGTGAGATGTTTATGAGATTAGGTTAATTAAGGCCAGCGATGATATATTTAATATAGTTAATAATTGAGCTAATAATAGAAGTTTTAGCCTTATATTTATCTTGGCTTCTCACTTTTCAAATCACCCAGCAAACAATCACACGAGCTATAGTTCTCACATGAACATATTTACTAGTGGACCATAACAAATTCCTAAACAAGTGAGTAAATGTTATATACCTTTAAATTCAAATATTAAAAAGACAAGAGAGGTAAACCCATATTTCCCAGGACACATGGAAAGAACTCGGATAAAATGGTGAACTTTATGTTCCTAAGAATAAAGTCAACATGAATAAATGAATTCAGGGTTCTCCATGTTGAAAAGAACATTTCTTGGGGGTTACTGAACTCTGAATTATTTTTAAAAAGAGTGACTTTTCTTTTATTTCTAATGTAGAAAAATATTTCATTAGTTTTAAAGGAGTCACCCTTAGTCAGTGCCCAAGTTATAATCCATCCTCATACCTCTTGAATAAAGTAGCTTAAATGGACTGAATCATTAATGGTTACATTTTTTCTAAGATTTCTTAAGTTCCAGTAACTGAGTACTAGTAAGAGATAACTTTTCCAATAACATACCATATGTTATCTTTATTTCTAGATAGAAATATAAAGGAAGAAGATAAGCACTATTTGTCTAAACAAAAGTCTATTTATCCCTTACCAAGCTTCTAGTATATGTGACTATCAGCAAAGTCTCTAATATCCATCAATCTTTTCCAATTTTAAGAGTTGTTCTAGTTGTATTAAGTCTGTAAAGGTTGAAGCTGGTTACAATATGTATTATAGGTATATTTTGACTAGAGATACTTATTTTCTCTGAACTTATACCAAAGTTTACAAGAATAGGAATCCTAAAGATCTTGTGAACTCATAATATTCAAGTCACCTTCCTCATAAGGTCTACAAATGTGAGTCCACTTAGTCCATTTGATTGTTTTGGTTTCTTCTGCTGAACCTCATAGGAAGCTATTAAACAGTCTCTCAATTCTAGTAATAGCAATTTTTGTAAGAATGCAGCATTGGATCCAGTATGTTGGAAGATCTGTAAGGACAGCTTGAATCAAAACTAACATGCGACCAAAAGATAAGCGCTTGTCCTCCTATTCTTTAATCTTGTCTCTTATGTTTGTTTTAAGATTGACATAAGTATTGGTTTTATTATTTATTTTTATAAGAATTACAAGATATATTGTTGCGAGAGCATCATAAACCAATTAGGATTTCCAAGCTTGAATGTCTTGACTGATCAGCTTTTGAGGTAATAACTTTGATTTTTTATTGATTTATAGATTGGTCCAAAATGTCATGGTAGTGATTAAGAAAGTTTCCCAACTTAACTATAGTTTTAGGGAGACTATTTGTAAATATAATAAGATCATCCGCAAATGCAAGGCACGAGATAACACATTTACTCATTGTTTTGTAGATCATGTCTCTGTTTGTTTCACAAAGCTTAGAAAGTACTCTTAAAAAGTACTCTTCAACTATAATGAAGAGGTTGGGGGATAAATGATCCCCTGTCTTATGCATATCTTCATATTGAAATAGCTCTTAGCTTTTTCATTAATAAGTATAGAAATGAACACAACATTATTCATTTTTGAGATTATATTGATCAAATCAGTGCTAAAACCAAATAGATGAAGCATCTTAATAATGAAGGTATGAGACAATCTGTTAAAGGCCTTTGTTATATCCAGCTGAATCATTATATTACCACTCTTAAACTTCTTATTATGTAGGTTTTTCATTTATTCTCGTAGGTATAACAATATGCAGACATTATACACTTTTTGGGAATAGAATGCTCATAATGTTCTTAATAATTTATAATTTATAATTAAGTTGTGCCTCGGGTAAAATTGTGATAATATTAATAAATTTAGGGTTAAAATTGAAGAAACTGGAAAATTAATGTACTTGAGGGTAATTTTGGAACAGTTGAAAAAAGGGAAAATATAGTAATACTAAAAATGTATTTTGACTACTGATTTTTAAAAATATATATATTAATGCTTGAAAATATATATTAATGTTAAAAAAAGGAATATATATTTTTCTGCGATATTGTTTAAAATATTGAATCAAGGAAAAAATATTAAAACAAAGCATAAAAAGAAATTAATGGTGAATTAAGAAAAGAATATTAGATTAATACGAGGGTTTTATTTAGCTATACTGTTGAAAATATTATTTTATTTAGCATAAATATTTTACGATTTGTAATTTGATTTCTTTTAGGGTTTCGACAGATATTATAAATAGGACGATATCAGCAGAATAAAGAAGAGAAGAAAAATCGTAATTCACTACCTCTGTGGGTTTGTAACCTACATAATACAAAAGCGCCGTTCTTTGGATTTTCTTTCAGCAAAATATCTGCTTAGGTTTGTATAATATAGAAACGAAACAGAAGCCAAAACACAATTGGCTACTGTTTTGGTCTTCTTCGGTAGATATAAAACAAAGAATAAAAAAAGGAGTTGACTACTTTTGTATTCATTAGAACAGAGAAGGAGAACTTGGCGTGAGAACAGACGAAAAAAAAGAGAAAGAGAAATACTATTTTGAGTTCTTTTTCCTGCAGAACATAGAAGAGAAAGAGAAAAAGCAGGACGACAGTTTCTAGAGTTTCGATCGGCAGCAGTTACTAGACGGAAATTAAAACGTGGCGACGGCTACGATGGTTTTCCGATCGGTGTTTCTGTCAGGAAATACTTGCGGCTACTGTTCGGTTTAACATTCTCTAAAATTTTATTCGTTTATTTACATTCTTCCTAAAGAATTATGTTAAATTTTGCACCCATGATGATGATTTGTTCGATTATGAACTAATCGTTGTCATAGAACCTTAGCGGATTTGTTTGAATAATATTTAGGGTCTATTGCTTAATTGATTTGTGAGATATGTTTATCGGTTACCTAGTATGGTTGTGTTTATCGTTAGATACGTCGCGAACATCTAGTTTGTTAATCTTTAATGAATGCGAAAGTAGATTTAAGGGTTTAGAACTTGCCATGCTAGCATAGGTTCTTCAATGATTCGTATTGTGATTGTTCATGATTCGTAATATGTCACTAACCATATCATATTACCCTATGTAATCGAAATAGATAACATGTGCTTAAAACCAATTGTACCTCAATTCATATAGACATATAGGATTGTCATGCAAGCGGTGTCTGCTTAACTGCTATCTCTTTTGTGGTTGTTTAAGTGGTTTGGTTTATGTGTACTGAAAGGTAGCGTATATTGATTTCGTGTTATCTGATTAGTAATCGTAGTTATCTGACATATCGATTAAGTATATTAATACTCTGAGTAAAATAAACAATGAAGTTAGGGTTCCATGTTTTCTCTCGCATAAGTAAACTCGTTAGATAATCTCGTTAGTTGATTTGTTTAGTTACATTCATACTTTATTACTCGTTCAAGCATTAGTTTAATAATCATATGTTGTTGCATAAGTGAATTCTTGTCTTATACACCTAGTCTTCGTGGGAACGATCTTTCTTACTTATTACTTGCTACTATTTGACCGCGTATACTTGCGTGAGAAAAGGACTAACAAGTTTTTGGCGCCGTTGCCGCGGACTCGGTGTTATTTGACAGTTTTATTGCTTATCAGCAGGGGTTGTTATAAAACTACTGACTTGATTCGGTTACTTGCTTTTCTAGCTTTTTCTCGTGCTTCAGGTACTTGAGCGTGTATACAATAGGAGATCCAGCTCTAAAAGCACTCATGGAGTACTCTCAACCAAAGATCATGGATATTCAGTCTAGCATTGTCAGACCCAATATTGCTGCGAATAATTTTGAGATTAAACCCAGCACTATTCAGATGATGCAGAATTCTTGTCAGTTTTGGGGAGCTTCATCTGAGGATCCTAATATGCACATTATGACCTTCCTTGAAATCTGTGATACTTTCAAGTTCAACGGTGTTTTAGATGATGCCATACGACCGAGACTCTTCCCATTTTCTCTGAGGGACAAAGCTAAGAGTTGGGTTACACTCTTTACCACCATGCTCGATCACTACTTGGGATATACTAGCGCATAAATTTCTCTCAAAATTCTTTCCTATGGCGAGAACAGCCGCCATGAGGAATGCTATTACTCAGTTTTCTCAGTCATATGGTGAATCTTTAAGTGAAGCTTGGGAGCGTTACAAGGAGATGCTCAGAAAATTTCCTCATCATGGGATGCCTGATTGGTTAGTAATTTATTACTTCTACAATGGGTTGGGTGCGCAAACAAGGCCATGGTCGATGCTGCATCTGGGGGAGCCTTATTAACGAAAAGCTATGAGGAGGCTCATGAGCTCCTTGAGATGATGGCTGCTAATGAATTCCAGAACCCTTCTCAGAGACAGTCACAACATAAAGTAGCTGGTTTTCTTAACGTACACACTGCCACTGCTTTAGCAGCTCAGCTTGAAGCTCTTAACATGAAGGTATATTCTTTGACTAAACTAGGGGTACATCAGGTAGCTAGTGTGTGCGAGATTTGTGCTGGAGGGCATGACAGTCAACAATTCCCAATCTCTACCGAGTCAGTGCAATTTCTGAGTAACTTTCAGAGGGAGAATCAACAACCAATCTCAAACACCTATCAACCAAGCAACAAAAATAATATGAACTTCAGTTGGAACAATAATCAACAAGGTAATCAGGATTATGGTGCTAAGCCATACGCTCCTCCTGGATTTCAACAACAAGGTCAACAACATCAATCTCAACAGTATGCACCAAGACAACCTCAGAATCAATATCCTGGCCCTTCTCAATATTCTGTGAGAGACTCTGAATTCGAAGAGATGAAGTTAATAATTAAAACTCTGATGGTATCTCACAAGACCTTGGAAAATCAGATTGGGCAGATGGCCAGTAACATGATTGTTAGACCTCAGGGAGTTCTTCCTAGCGACACGGAACATAATCCAGGTAAATGGGACGGCAATGAGCAATGCCAAGCTATCACCTTGCGATCAGGAAAGGTTGCTGAGAACCCCACAGTTGAACAAGAGGCGGATTTTTCTCAAAATCAGCCCATTCTGAAAAATTCTGCTCAAAATTAGCCCTCATCTGAGGTTAATTCTGGTCAAGATCAGCCACCTAAAAAGCCATCTCAGTCAGTTGTTGAGCCTACGATCTACCCTCCTCCACCTTTTCCGCAAAGGTTGCAGAAACAGAAGCTAGATGCTCAGTTGGGAGAGTTTTGGAGGTATTCAAGAAGCTACACATCAACATACCTTTTGCTGAAGCATTAGAGAAAATGCCTAGTTACGCCAAGTTCATGAAGGGAATTCTTTGGAAAAAGCTAAAGCTCGGTGATTTTGAAACAGTGGCGCTCACTGAGGAATGTAGTGCGATCTTACAACAAAAATTTCCTCCCAAGCTTAAAGATCCAGGAAGCTTCACCATTCTTTGTTCAATCGGCAATTTAACTTTCAGCAAATGTTTATGTGATTTGGGAGAGAGCATCAATCTGATGCCCCTACCTGTGTTTGAGAAACTTGGGCTACCCGAGCCAAAACCGACTAATATCTCTTTGCAACTGGCTGATCGTTCTATCACATATCCTCGTGGTATCGTAGAAGATGTCTTAGTAAAGGTAGACAAGCTTATCTTTCCTGCTGACTTCGTTATCTTGGATTTCGAAGTGGACAAAACATCCCCATAATCATGGGAAGACCATTCCTGGCTACGGGGAAAACTTTGATCGATGTCCAAAAAGGGGAGCTCACTATAAGAGTGCAAGATCAGAATGTCACTTTCAACGTTTTCAAGGCTATGAAATCTCCAACAGAGGATGAAGAATGTTTCAGGTTGGATATGATTGATTCTTTGCACAGCAATGAGGTGGATCGGTATGCGAGTTCAGATATTCTAGGCAGAGTTCTACATGGTGAATCTGACTTCGAAGACGAAGAGATATCCGAATGTGTTCAACTACTACAGACAGCCCTGTATCAAAAGAGGCTCAATATTCCGCATGAGTCGCTCGGACTGGGTGATCTTAAGGATTCTCAGGAAAGGCTTAAACCTTCGCTAGAAGAAGCTCCTAAACTTGAACTCAAACCACTACCAGATCATTTCAGGTATGCTTACTTAGGAGAGTCATCTACATTACCTGTTATTATTGCATCTAACCTTTCAGGTAGTGAGGAAGAAAAGCTATTGAGAGTTCTGAGGAAGTTCAAATCAGCCATTGGTTGGACCATACCAAATATCAAGGAAATCAGTCCCTCTTACTTCATGCACAAGATTCTGCTTGAAGAATGGAGCAACCCATCTATCGAGCATCAGAGGAGGCTAAATCATATCATGAAAGAGGTGGTGAAGAAATAAATTCTGAAGTGGCTAGATGCAGGCATTATCTATCATATCTCATACAGCCAGTGGGTAAGCCCGGTGTAATGTGTACCAAAGAAGGGGAGAATGACAGTAGTAACAAATGAAAAAAATGAACTCATCCCCACTCGGACAGTCACTGGATGGAGAATTTACATGGATTATCGTAAATTGAATAAGGCCACTAGAAAAGATCACTTTCCCTTGCCATTTATTGATAAGATGTTGGATAGGTTGGCAGGCCATGAGTATTACTGTATGCTCGATGGATATTCAGGATACAATCAGATTTGTATAGCTCCAGAAGATCAAGAGAAGACGACCTTCGCATGCCCTTTTGGTACCTTTGTTTTTCGACGTGTCTCGTTTGGACTTTGCAATGCACCCGCTACTTTTCAAAGGTGCTTGATGGTTATTTTCTCTGAAATGGTTGGTGATATCATGGAGGTGTTCATGGACGATTTCATAGTCTTTGGGAAATCATATGATGGTTGTCTATCTAATCTGGGTAGACTACTTGAGAGATGTGTGAAAACAAACCTCATTCTAAATTGGGAAAAATGTCACTTCATGGTGCAAGAAGGAATTATCCTTGGACACAAGGTGTCTAAGAGGGGTTTAGAAGTGGACAAGGCCAAGCTTGAAACGATCAAAAAACTTCCTCCTCCTGTCTTAGTAAAAGGAATTCGTAGTTTTCTTGGTCATGCTGGATTTTATAGACGTTTTATTCAGGACTTCTCAAAGATCACCAAACCACTTTGTAGTCTACTGGAAAAGGATGTTCCCTTTTGATTTACTGAAGAGTGTTTTGTTTCTTTTGAGCTCTTGAAGAAAAAGTTGACTTCATCCCCTATCATCACTGCGCCTAACTGGGAAGAACCATTTGAGATGATGTGTGATGCTAGTGATTTCGCTGTGGGAGTCATTCTTGGTCAAAGAAAGCTGAAGGTGTTTCACGTGGTTCACTATGCCAGTAAAACCCTCAATGATGCACAACGAAACTACACTGTTATTGAAAAAGAGCTTTTGGTTGTTGTCTATGGTTTTGAGAAGTTCAGATCCTACTTACTTGGTGCTAAGGTCACGTGTTTCACAGATCATTAGGCTATCAAGTACCTGCTATCTAAAAAGGATGCAAAGCCTCGCTTAATACGATGGGTACTCTTGCTTCAGGAATTCGAGTTGGAAATTAAAGACAGAAAGGGGACTGCAAATCAGGTAGCCGACCATCTCTCACGTCTTGAGCAACATGAGAAAGACAAAGGAGATGGAATTCTTATCAACGAATGTTTCCCAAATGAGCAGTTGTTCCTGATCCAAGGAGAAGTACCATGGTTTGTTGATTTTGTTAACTATCTGGTTAGCAATGTGATTCCTTCAGATTTTACTTGGGCTCAACGGAAAAAATTCTTGCATGACGTGAAATAGTATCTTTGGGATTAGCCATTCTTGTTTAAATAGTGTGCTGACAAGATGATCCGGCGTTGCATCCCTTAGAGTGAGATTGAGAAAGTTTTACATGATTGTCACTCTACGGTTTATGGAGGACATTATGCTGGGGATAAGACAGCTGCTCGAGTTCTTCAAGCAGGTTTCCACTGGTCTACCTTGTTTAAGGATGCTCATCTGTACGTTCGTAGATACGATCGATGCCAAAGGGTTGGTAATATTTCTAGGCGAAATGAGATGCCCCTTAATATACTTCTTGAGGTTGAGGCATTCGATGTATGGGGAATAGATTTCATGGGACCATTTGTGTCCTCCTGCAACTATCTATAAATACTCTTAGTTGTGGATTACGTATCTAAGTGGGTTGAGGTGAAAGCTCTCCCAACTAACGATGCTAAGGTAGTGCTCAATTTCCTTCGTAAGCAAATCTTCACTCGCTTCGGAACTCCTCGTGCTATAATCAGTGATGAAGAGACTCACTTTTTCAATCGTCAGTTCACAATATTGTTGGCTAAATATGGTGTTTCTCATTGTGTTGCGACCGCTTACCACCCTCAAACTAATGGTCAAGCTGAAGTATCGAATCGAGAAATCAAGCGAATCTTGGAAAAAGTGGTGAATCATTCAAGGAAAGATTGGTCTCTGAAGTTAGATGAAGCAGTATGGGCATACCGAACGGCTTACAAAACTCCACTTGGGATGTCACCATTTCAGTTCGTATATGGTAAGGCTTGTCATCTTCCAACAGAACTCGAGCATAAGGCATTATGGGCTTTAAAGAAGTTGAATTTCGATATTCAAGCAGCTGGTGAGAAGCGTCTTCTTCAATTGAATGAACTTGACGAATTTCGGTCTCAATCCTATGAGAACTCGAAGATGTATAAGGAAAAAGTCAAGAAATTGCATGATAGGAAGCTTCTACATAAAGCTTTTGAGCCGGGTCAAATGGTTATTCTTTTCAACTCTCGTCTAAAGCTTTTCACAGGGAAGCTCAAGTCAAGATGGTCTGGACCTTTTAAAGTCAAGACAGTATATCCACATGGAGCAGTTGAAATCTATGAGGAATCTCCAGATAACGCATTCAAAGTCAATGGTCAACGACTCAAACAATACTATGGAGATGTGGGGAACCGTGAGGCATTCAGCATCAGCCTCGACACTATATGATTCCGAGTGGTATCGTCGAGCTATCGACGTTAAACAAGCGCTTCGTGGGAGGCAGCCCACTGGGAAACAATGATCAACACTGCTGGAGGAATATGGGAGTGTTTCTTTTATCTTTTAATTTCTTGTAGTTGCTTTTATCATAAGTAGTTATTCATGATAGACAGTGTATCTTCATGTTAGTCATGCTTATTTGCATATTCATGCCATGATCATATAGACTGTGTTTAGGATCGAGTTAGTCTATTAGTATAGCATTTTGTTCATGTATTTTGCATCTTTGATCCCTTGAGTTGTTGTTTCTACTTAAGTAGCCAATGATGAAAATTGTTTGGAATGGCAGTAGGAATAAAATCTAATTAGGTTGCTTGTAAGTTAGCTTGCTTGATGTAGAAGCACAATTAATACACGTAGACTCATCAATTGTTTTTATGCTAGTTACGGACAAACTTGAGTATTGTTATACATAATCCTTGCTTAGGTTCAGAATCATACCTTAATCCTTTATTAGCTCATGGATTGCAAAAAATATAAGTTTAGGGGAGTTGAAAGATAAATATGCGTATTATTTAGTTAGGCATCAAAGGTTAGTAGCCGCTCGTCGACGTACGTCCTCTCGCTGGGGGCTGCGTATTGCGAGTAGTCTAGGGGTGGAATGAGATGGAGCGAAACGCACTCATTCCCAATTGCTTCAAAAAAAACAAAAAAAAAACAAAAAAAAAACAAAAAAAAAGAGAAAAAAAAGGAAAGATGAAAAAATAATAAGAATAAAAGGTAAAAATTAGCTAGGATGAGCTCTGTAGTGCTCGAGTTATTAAGTTCTAGGGGACTTTGTGCCTAGTGACCTAAGACTTTTCCGGTCTGGGATCCGCTAACCTAAAGCTCGCTACATGGGCATCATTGTACAAGTCTTTTGGGGACCTCGTCCATTCCACGGTCAAATAAGCCTTTGTGTGTCTGTATATAAAATAAAGCATAATAAATCTTTGACAACCCCGGAGAAATATGGATGTGCATATTGACTATGGAGAATCTAGGTTGTATTTCGTTTCTAATCTTGTGATTATTATGATGAGAACAAGTAAGGTCCATTAATTTGTACTAAAAATATGTCGATTGAGTTTGAGCACTCGCACGCTTCCACAATTGTATTGCTAGCATTTGAGTACCTATGTATTTCGCATTCCGAGGTCATTCCATTCGTTGAGGCATTTATGTTGAATTAGTTACGGTTACTCGTTCGGGATCATTGCGTTTTTACATTTATTTAAATTCAGTTGCATTCATGCATCAATTGTTAAACCTGTTTTGCATTGCTTGAGGAAAAGCAACAGTTTAAGTTTGGGGCTTTGATAAGTGCATTTCATGTCATTTATTACGCTTCCATTATTCTTAAAATCGTCGCCGGTTAACAAGTTTTCGTTGTGTTTCAACGTGTTTTTCATTTATTCTCGTAGGTATAAAAATATGCAGACAGTATAAACTTTTTGGGAATAGAATGCTCATAATGTTCTTAATAATTTATAATTTATAATTAAGTTGTGCCTCGAGTAAATTGTGATAATATTAATAAATTTGGGGTTGAAATTGAAGAAACTGGAAAATTAATGTACTTGAGGACAATTTTGGAACAGTTGAAAAAAGAGAGAAAATATAGTAATGCTAAAAATATATTATGACTAGTGATTTTCCAAAAAAAATATATTAATGCTTGAAAAAATATATTAATGTTAAAAAAAGGAAAATATATTTTTCTAAGATATTGTTTAAAATATTGAATTAAGGAAAAAATATTAAAGCAAAGCATAAAAAGAAATTAATGCTGAATTAAGAAAATAATATTAGATTAATACGAGGATTTTATTTAGCTATATTGTTTAAAATATTATTTTATTTAGCAGAAATATTTTACGATTTGTAATTTGATTTCTTTTAGGGTTTCAGCAGATATTATAAATAGGATGATATCGGCGGAATAAAGAAGAGAAGAAAAATCGTAATTCGCTATTTCTGTGGGTTTGTAACCTACATAATACAAAACCGCCGTTCTTGGGATTTTCTTTCGGCAAAATATCTGCTTAGGTTTCTATAACATAAAAACGAAACAGAAGCCAAAACACAATTGGCTACTATTTTGGTCTTCTTCGGTAACCTACATACTACGGTTTATGGAGGACATTATGCTGGGGATAAAACAAAAAGAAAAAAAAATGAGTTGACTACTTTTGTATTCATTATAACAGAGAAAGAGATCTTGGCGTGAGAACAGACGAAAAAGAAGAGAAAACCCAATCGACTATTTTGGGTTCTTTTTCCTGCAGAACATAGAAGAGAAAGAGAAAAAGCAGGACGGTGGTTTCTAGAGTTTCGATCGGCAGCAGTTACTAGACGGAGATCAAAATGCGGCGACAGCTACAGTGGTTTTTCGATCGGTGATTCTGTCAGGCGATACTTGCGGCTACTGTTCGGTTTGACATTCTCTAAACTTTTATTCGTTTATTTACATTCTTCCTAAAGAATTATGTTAACTTTTGCACCCATAATGATGATTTGTTCGATTATGAACTAATCGTTCTCATGGAACCTTAGCGGATTTGTTTGAATAATATTTAGGGTTTATTTCTTAATTGATTTGTGAGATATGTTTATCGGTTACCTAGTATGGTTGTGTTTATCGTTAGATGCGTCGCGAACATCTAGTTTGTTAATCTTTAATGAATGCGAAAGTAGATTTATGGGTTTAGAACTTGCCATGCTAGCATAGGTTCTTGAATGATTCGTATTGTGATTGTTCATGATTCATAATATATCACTAACCATATCATATTACCCTATATAATCGAAATAGGTAACTTGTGCTTAAAACCAATCATACCTCAATTCATATAGACATATAGGATTGTCATGCAAGCGGTGTCTGCTTAACTATTATCTCTTTTGTGGTTGTTTAAGTGGTTTGGTTTACGTGTACTGAAAGGTAGCGTATACTGATTTCGTGTTATCTAATTAGTAATCGTAGTTATCTTACATATTGATTAGGTATATTAATCGAAGTTAGGGTTCCATGTTTTCTCTCACATAAGTAAACTCGTTAGATAATCTCGTTAGTTGATTTGTTTAGTTACATTCATACTTTATTACTCGTTCAAGCATTAGTTTAATAATCATACGTTGTTGCATAAGTGAATTCTTGTCTTATACACCTAGTCTTCGTGGGAACGATCTTTCTTACTTATTACTTGCTACTATTTGACAGCGTATACTTGCGTGAGAAAAGGACTAACAAGTTTTTAGAGTTTCTATAATACTATGAGGAACATCTTGACCTTGAATGAAAGATTTTATGACAGCACATAAGTTTTTCTTAATTATACTTAAACAAGTTTAATAAAACATGCTATTAAAGACATCAACCCCGATGCACTTGTAGAATTTAAACTAAAAATCACATTATACACTTAATTTTCAGTAAGAATACTTATTAAAAATGTGTTATCCTCATCAATAATCGTGTTAGGGATTGTGTCTATTAATAATTATGCCCCATTGTGATTAGGATTCTCATTTAGAATTCATTTGAAGTATAATTCAAAAGATTGACCCAAGTGGCCCTGATCAGTTTTCCAATTATGGTTCTCCAGAATTCCTTGAATCCTATTCACCATTCTCCTCTATTCTACATAGTTGTGATAGGTGTTAGTGTTTTTATCACCATTCTGAATCCAATTTACATAACATTTTTTATGCCACTAGATCTTTTTTTAGCGAGTAATTGAAGGTAATTAGCTTTGGCCTTATAATGATCAATGTTATCCTCAATCATTTAATTGTTTTGGCAGGTAAGCTCACATGATTTAACCGTCTTTTATGCATTTATAACTCCATCAAAAATATTACTTAAACTATCTTTATTTTATATTTTTAAAGCCTCATTCAAATTCTTTAACTTGCCCCAGAAGACGAACATAGGATGACCCTCTTTAACATGGTTTAAGATTTTCTTAACAATGCCCAAGAACTCGTGATGATGAGTTCACATGCTCTGAAACTTAAAAGGGTGTCTTAGGTTTGTTGTTGAGCGGAGAGATAGTTATAAAAATATAGGAGTATGGTCAGAACATGTTCTCTTTGTGATGAACACTATTTTCAGGGAAGTAGTCAGTTCGTGCATTATTATATAGCACACGACCTAATCTTTTCCACTTGTATTTATTGGACCAAGTAAATTTGGTGCGAAAGTGACCAACATCCTCAAGCCCAGAGTCCTTAGTTGGGTTATTGAATTCCTCTGTATTTTTTAGTAATATAGTAGAGCAAGCCATCTACTCATGAGGAGCTGTGATAGCATTAAAATCACCAAACCCAATCATTCCATAGAATTATTAGCAAGATCTCTAAGGTTGTTTCACAGATCAAGCCTCAAGTTCTTAGTGAATTTTGCATACACAATTGTAAATATAAAGCTCTTATCATTGGATGGATGTCTTATGGAAGAATGAAGGTATTAGTGATTTTTATTTATAAATATCAATCTTAATATTTTCATTCCACATAAGCCAGACCTTGTTATCTGAGTTTGTTGTAAAAAAATATGGAAACCCATATATTTGACATTAGTCTTTAAGAATTCTTCTTTTATCCAAGGATCTTATAATGCAATAAGATCATCATTTTCATTTCTTTTGATCGATTTCAGCCTTCTCTTTGAGGCATTATATCATATTCCTCCATAATATTCCAATTAAGAATCTTGATAGTCATCTAGAATTATTTGTGTAAGCTCTCTTGGACTCTTTTGTTTCTTTTTTTACCTATAACACTTTTCAATTCATGATTTTCTAAAGGTAAGAGAAGTTGGAAATCTGACCATATACTTCTAATTAGGAGATTGTGATCTAGAATCTAAGTTTTCATAATGAGAAGAGTTAAAAAAAATGATTAAGTCTTTTTCCAAATGCTGGATAGCTTCTATAATATCATCTTCCTTTATATCATCTCTATTCGGACACCTTATTTGTTCACTTTATTTGATCTTACTCTTGACACATAAACCTGATCAACTTTATTTCCATTCTCTATTGTGGTTGTTTTTTGGTGATCCAGTTTTTTTTATCAACTAAGTATGTCTTACATCCTTATTCTTGACGGAAGTAGTTGAAGATGTTGTGTTCTTTTCTTTCAACCCTATTGATTTGAATTTTTGTTTCCATTGCTTATTTTGGGTAAGGTTTATGAGATTAAACTCATTGTTTATCAGTTTAGTATTATTATCTGTTTTATCATTGTTTTGCAGTTTCTTACACTCATAGGTTGTATGGCGTAAGTGATGACAAAAATCACAATATGATGAAATATCTTTGTATTGAACATTCAGACAACATCTTTCTTTATCCTGAAAGCCTACCCATATTTTGTAAGAACATTTCTTTAAGGTGTCCAGTTATATCCAAACATAACAATGATTATGGTTTGCTTTGTGTTTGTTAGGAACCCGAGTGTTTAGAGGTTTTCCTAAAGAGGACAAATAAAAGGTAACTATGCTTTTGTTGTATAAGAACTCTAGAAGATTAGATGAATTAGTCCAGAAATGTGTAATTACATATTCATACGTGGGATTAAATTATGACGTCCATTTCAGTAATCTCATTGAGAATTCCTCAATGGACCATATATTTTTCTTCCAGAGTTTACAAAGATATTCATGCAGTGTAAATTCTATCAAGATGTGTCTAACATCCCATATCGACACTTTAGCTTTTCCCAAATGTTTTAGAGAATCTAGGAATTTCTAAATGTAAATTATTTGAGGCATATATCTAGAGAAATTACCTATTAATGTTGAAGAAGAAGATGCAAACAACTTATCTTTTATTTGTGAGGAAAATTGAACAATTATGTGATCTTCCTTTTGGTAGGTAACATAGTATTCCATTTTTGGTTCTTTATATTAATGTTTGATTGCCTTAACGTATGTCTTGATAAGTGTTTTTTGTACAAGATCTTGTATTGTAATATTTGATGAGTCCTGATTCTTCTCCTTTACATAGATTAATTCTGAACATTCTTCCACCTATCTTCATCTGTTTCTTCCATCATATACATGTTCTCTGTTTTCATTTTTTTAATGTTGAGAAGAGATCTGGTGCCATGTTGATCTGTCATCGATTTGGAGTTGAATCCTGAAGATCTTTTCCATTAATTTGCTATTTTGATTGGCAAACATCCAATATTTAGAACAGGAAAAAGATGAATCGAGCTGATAATACAAAATACTATGTTCTTGAGAGTTTTATAATCTTGGAGCTTTTCAAATAAACACATGCTTAACTCTTCACTTTATATTTACACTAGATATCCTTATATACATATTATTAATTAATTGATAGATACATATTTAAAAAAAAATAGATATCAGAATATTTGACTTATTTCAAAATAAATAAAAAAGAAAGGAGACTTAACATTTAAGATTCATCCAACAAACCTATTACAGATAAATGCCTAAATTTTTTAAAAGACTTTATACCTTAAATACCCTTCTATGTAAAATCCAGTAACCAACTTCTCTTTCTTTTATTTTTTAATTTTAATTTTTAAAGGTCTGTATCTTTTAAATCGTAACTCGGAAAAAGAATCCAGAAATACCATTGGTTTTGTTTTTTAAGACGAATAAAACTAGTACGACTCATGATATGTTTTGAATTTTTTTCAAAAAAGATATATCTTACACACGTTTCTTAGTATATGGTTTCGCATCTAGTGGGTTGGTTTTCGCATCTAGCAGTATAAAATTTAAACATATTTTGCATCTAGCAAAACAAAGAATGTGTCGCATCTAAAAAAACAAAACGGTTTCGCATCTAGCAAAACAAATAGTTTTCTCATCTAGCAAAACAAAGAAGGTTTTGCATCTAGCAAACAAAGAAGGTTTCACATCTTCTTCGTTTATCCTATAAATTTAAATTTGTTAAAAATCTGTATCTTCTAAATTGTAACTTGGGAAAAAAATACGAAAAACCGTTGGTTTTGTTTTTTTAAGACGAACAAAACTAGTACCATTTATGATATGTTTTGATTTTTTTAGATTTTTTTAGATTTTTTAAAGAATAAATAACGTTTCGCATCTATCAAAAACGTGTTTTGCATCTACCATTCCATAAGACATACATTTCGCATCTATTATTCAAGAAGATATACACGTTTCACAACTATCACTACGTACAAAACAAACACGTTTCACATCTCCTACTGATAGACCCAAAATCGTTTTACGCGCACAAAAATTTCAGAAACACATACTAGAGACTAAAATGAACGAAAAACTAACTCGAATGCGACAAGGAAACAACATTAGCAAATTCGAACTCAAAAACTAACTGGAAATTCGACTTTCCAAACTACGTAAAGAACGAAAACTGATCTCACCCAAAACAAATGTTTCAAACTCAAAATTCGACTTTCCAAACACACACAAATCGACTATCTTCGCATATATCAAAAATCAAACTTCGAAATCAAGTAAAGCAGAATCAAAATCATACGAAAACAAAGGAAAAACAAGAATTGATCATCACATATGGTAGGGCACTATTCACATTGTAGAAAAAAATTGGAGAAAAAAAAGTGACATGGTGTCAAGATCTTTTATATAAGGGAATAAGGGCATAAAAGTAAAGAGTATAAATGGGTCTTAAATGATAAATATTTGACTAAAACGGATTTTTTTTAAAAAAACATGAAAATTTGGATTTTAAATAAATAATGTATAGTTAGAATTTTAGATCTTAAAGGATATTTAACAAAAAAAATAGTAGATTTTATTTTAAAAATAAACGCCATGCTGAAATTGTGTAATTGTATCTACTTTGAAACTTTATTTTTGTTATTACAACGTATTTACGAAAAGAAAAACTACATTGTAAAGTTTATAGTTAATTAACTAACGTCTTTTTTTAATTCTAAGTACTATTTTATTAATTTTTTATATAATTAAAATATAAATTTGATTGGACGAATACTATATTGGTCCCGTAAGGACTTTCGGGAAGGCTGGTATCCTATCTAGTGGTGACAAATGGTTTTGGAACCACGATTTAAAGCTGGAGAACTGTTTATAAATTGACGGGTAAGCTGTTTAACTGGCCCATTAGAACTGCAAACCGTCAGGACCGCAAACCGTTAGAACCGCAAAACCACGGTTTATTGTAAATAACCACGATTTATTTGTAAATATTATAAGTGGTTTAATTATTTTATAATGAAAATCATATCTTAAGTTAAATTTAAAAAATATTGAGATATTGTATATGATTATAAAATTATTATTACATTTTGGTTAGTATTAATTTCTTTTGGTTATTAATATTTGAAGTGCTGTAATTATTATATAATTCAAAATTTTAAATATTACTAACATACTTATGTTAGTATTACATTTTGAATATTATTATTATGTTTGGGGATCCAATATTACTAGTGTTGATATTATGTTACAAACCAAAACTATTACAAATTTTATGGTTATAATTTTAATATTACATTTTGAATTTTATTATTGTGATTTAGTTTTAAATATTCCAAGTGTTATTTATTATTTTTTAAACCAAAATCATATTTTATCATGCTAAAATATTACAAGTTATATTGTTATAATTTTAATATTACATTTTGAATTTTATTATTGTGATTTGGTTTTAAATATTACAAGTGTTATTTATTATTTTTAAGTTATATTGTTATAATTTTAATATTACATTTTAAATTTTATTATTGTGATTTGGTTTTAAATATTACAAGTGTTATTTATTATTTTTAAGTTATATTGTTATCATTTTAATATTACATTTTGAACTTTATTATTGTGATTAAGTTTTAAATATTACAAGTGTTATTTATTATTTTTTAAACCAAAATCATATTTTATCATGCTAAAATATTACAAGTTATATTAAAATATGTAATATTACAAATGCTGAAACATTACAAGTTATATTAAAATATTTAATATTACAAATGCTAAAATATTACAAGTTATATTAAAATATTTAATATTACAAATGCTAAAATACATTTTTTAGTCTCTTGTCGCTAGCCAATTTTTTAAGACGCAAAACTTTCTCAACAGTAACTGCAATTTGTAAAGGATCTCGAAAACTTGTCCTCGAGACTCACGATTAACCTTACTTAGCAGCAGCAATCAAATCGACCATCTTCGTCTTCGTACTAAGACTTTGTTTAGGAACAACGGTCTTAATCTTAGTTATAGGCGGGTGTTTGACACTTCGTGTCACCTTGTCGACCATTTTGGAACTAAAAGTTTGGTTGGCGGTCTTACTCAAAGTTGTACGTGTAGTACTAGCAGGTTTGACGCTTCGTCTCTCCTTATCGAAAATTTTAAAACTAAAAGTTTGTTTGACGGTATTACTCATATTTGTAGGTTCAGTGGCAGATTTGACGCGTCGTGTGATCGGATACTTCTCGGGTGGAGGAGACATCATAAAGAAAGAAAATTCCGAAAAATCAGTTTTCAGAGTTGCTTGTCCTAACCTGTAATTGAAGCCATAAAACACCATTGGAAATTTGGGATAGTCACAAATAATAACTAACAAAAACTAATAATATTATTTTTCGGAAAAAAATCTAACTATTTCGAAAGTAGAACTACAATGTGTAAAATAAGAAAGTAGAGTTTTATAGAAAATCTAGAACAAGTAGAGAGATTTAGAGAGATCTATAGTAAATTTAGAGAGTGTGTGAGTTTGGAGTTAGTCTCTTCTATTTATAGGGGAGACCAAAAAAAAATTCAAAAATTCAGAAAAAAAAAGTCCGGACCATCCAAAGATTTATCCGGACGTAATGTCCGGACGGTCAATTCGGGCCATCCGGACATTCATCCGGATGCCCCGGATGAAAGCAACGGCTAGTTAAATCAAACTAGCCGTAGCGCTTTCGAACGTGCGGACCATCCGCACATTTGACCGGATGGTCCGCACGGGTGACGTCACGGATGACGTCATTTGCTGACGTCATCCACAACTATTTTTTAAAAAATATTTTGTATATAAAAAAATAATTTTCTTTATAAGTATGCAATTTAAACTATTTAAAAAAAAAAATCAAAACTCTATATATAGGATTTCGAACTAATATTTTTTTAAAAAATAAAACTATATAAATAGGGAATTCGAACTATTATTTAAAAAAAAATTATAACTCTATAAATAGGGAATTTGAACTATTTTTTTAAAAAAAAATTCAGTTTTTCTTTGAACTATTATAAATAGTTAATTCGAACTATTAGGGAAAAATAATATGTGTAAACTATTTAAATCATCTAAACATTTGATTGTTATATTAATTGCGGTGCAAGTATGTTTAATAATTTTAGTACTTTTATGAAAAAGAAAATATGAAATTCTGTAGATTCTTGAAAGAAATTTTATATTATTAACCCTTTTTTTTCTACTTTATTGAAATAAATTATTCTATTGATTATCTAAAAATTAATATATATGTGGATTGAATCTATCGATTATCTATTTTTGATAAAAATAATTTTTTACTATTCATTTTTTATCAGAATAGATAGTTTCTATTGTTGATAATGTTAATCTCCTAAATAAATATATTTAATTATGCCATCAGAATATAATTCCTTTTTAGGAACCAAATCACACGTAGTTCTGCAATTGAAGCACAATTGATATTTTTGAATTTATTTCACAACCAAATTACATGTATTTACGCAATTGGAACATAATCCAAATTTATACAATTTTAAAAACTTTAAATTTATACTTCAAATATTGAATAGTTCGAAAAAATAGCCGTAATATTAAATAAAACATCTTAATTACATAAACATCTTAAATATCTAGTATCTTCAAACAATATACAAATCATTTATAATTATATTGTTTACGATATCTTGTTTAAGACAATCAAATTTTTATTTTTATAATGGAAAAAATATTTTTTTAAATATTGAATGTTGTAATCAAAATACAATTAGATGTATATATTTTATTTAATATCTACCTAATATTAAATAAAATATCTTAAATACATAAATATAATCAAACATATTAAAATCATATTACAATTTTTTTTTAGAATGTAATTCTTTGATTATAGAATTTCGATTAAAATGATAAAATATTGAAATTAAAACACATTAAATAACATAATTAACTCATTTTTATTGTTCGCATGAAAATTATTGAAATTAAATTCAATTAACACTTACAAATTAATTTTAAATAATATTATAAAATATTTTGATAAACGGTGCCTAAATGGTTAACTGGTGGTTTAACTGCGAAACTAACCCATTAAGACCGCAAACTGCAAGGACCGCAAACCACCAAAACCATATAAAAAATAAACCACCAAAACCGCAAACCGTTAGAACCGCAAAACGCGGTCCTCTGATAAACGGTTCCGACAGTTCGCGGTTCGATCCGTTTGCCCCCTCTAATCTTATACCACACATATACACAGTTGACATATCCATAAGATTATCTTATTTTGGCCAGTCCCATCGATCTAATCATATCTACCTTTGTGGCAAAGTTTAAGTCGGGTTTGGGCTCATTTTCGTAGAAATTTTGACCTACTTACTTGGGTCGAAAAAGAGCATTATTTTACATATTCGTATATATGAAGAATTCCAATTTACAGACAGATTCGATAATTTAGTAAAATATCTAATTACCTCCAAAACTAAATATTTAGTTCAATTTTCAAATCATCTCGTCAAAATTCAGTAATGATAAAATTGTATTAAAAAATTAAATTTTGATTAATGAACAATAAAATCATATTTTGGTCGATATAGGTAAAATATATTCGAGGCCGGGCTTACTAATAAATTGTATATGTTTATATCCCCACTTAGTGGAAACCTCAAAATTTTTGTAGGGTTCGTTA
Organism: Limnanthes douglasii subsp. nivea; assembly: GCA_036936605.1. Taxonomy (NCBI): domain Eukaryota; kingdom Viridiplantae; phylum Streptophyta; class Magnoliopsida; order Brassicales; family Limnanthaceae; genus Limnanthes; species Limnanthes douglasii. The sequence goes on from JAUPFV010000004.1 coordinate 55,144,905, forward strand.
TTTTATTCGGATAGAGCTAAACAAGAAAAACTAAAATGATTAAATCTAATGATATTTCAGAATAATTATTATAATAATTATCATTTTTTATCAAAATATTTTATATTAAAAATATGAAGTATTATCAAAATTTAAAAGACATGGAGGAAATCAAGCGCAGATAATTGTCATACTCTACTTCTCCAAGAAACAGAGTCTTGAAGTCTTCTTCGTCGGAGCTTCAAACTTCAGATAAGATTAATTTGCTTATAATGATGGAAAAGGGTGAATTCTCATCGCCTTCTTCTTCAAAAGCTGCCCCATGTCAAAGCAAAAATCCAAATCTGGTTTCTGGAAATTTGAATTCCTGTGAATCAACCCCCGTGGGTCCTTGGAAACTTTAACTATATGAGAATTAATCTGGTATTTGATTCAAATTTACATTTAGCAAACATAAACCATCGGGAAATGAGACGATAAATGTGATTCATGACAGTTACACCATCGGGAAAAAAGATGATCAGATTTCAATTAGTTTTGATATGAAAGACAAAGATAAATTGGAGGTTACTGCAAAGAAGACCTTAATCGGTAAATTCACCTCGAGAAAGCCTACGATGGAAGCTATCAGGAATTTCTTAGAAACGTTCAACTTCACAGGTGAATTCAGTTTATCTCAGTGGGATTTTAGACATGTGTTCACAGAGTTTTCTTGCCAGGAAGATATAAAGAGAATTTGGAAATAATGGTATTGTTAAAGTGGACACATTTTTTACAATCCGAATCATGAATGTCCTATATCGCCGGTTTGGATAACACTACCAAACTTACATGATTATATGTTCAACGAGAATACTTTTAAGGTAATTGGAAAAGCTTTAGGAAATCTCTTGTTAGTATGGATACCTCCTAGGAACAGAGCTCGGCTCAATTGTTGTAAAATCTGGCTTGAAATGGATTTTTAAACCTAAAAAAGTATGGATTTGCTTTGAAAATGAGGAAGGATTTTAGAAATATATAGTAAATAGTGTTTTGCGTAGCTATTATCATAAATACCATCATCTTGGGAATTCTGTAAAAGAATGCAGAAAATTAAATCCCCAGGCATAACACAAAGAAACTATTGAAATAGGAGAATTTATTACCTCATCAAACTTAAGGCCTATCCAAGAAAAATACAAGACTGAATGAAGTCTATAATTGTCTAGAACTCAACTGATCATGCTCAAAATCTTGAACCTGAACCTGTTCAAAATCACAACAAGATCAGAAAATCATTTGATACTAAAGATTGTGAAGAAGTAGAAGACTCTAATACTCAACCTGTACTTATAGCTTCAATCAACAATTCCCCTTCTGGATGTTAATTCGGGTATTGGCCCACTCAAATCCAATGACCTTGAAATCATTGAAAGAGAGGAAATCTTCTATTCAATCAAAGACACTGTAATACCTTCTGCTAATTCTCAATCCCCAAGAAAAGAAAATATTGGGAGTTTTCCAAATTCTCCTGGACACCTTGGTAAAACAAACAAGAATGGAAGCTTTAAAATGATTGAAAATAGGAGAGTTAAAAGACCAAAAAGCTGGATTTATAAAGGACCTTTATCCTCTAAATTTAAGCATATAAATGATGGGTCAAAGTCTTCAAATAACGCATCAGGATAACTATCTCCATTATCAATTGGAACTTTGGGGGATTGGGGAACAAGGAAACTTTAAGAAGGCTTAAACATATGAAAAGATTTAAAAATGCTAGCTTCATGGCTCTGTAGGAGCCAATGGTATCTCAAAACAAACTGGAAATTATCTCAAAAAAGCTGGGTTTTCAATGGGCTGTTGGCAATGTTAATAACAAAATATGGGTTTTTGGGAGTTTTGACTGCACAATCAACATTCTAGCTAATATGGATCAAATGTTTCGTTTGAAGGTAAAACACATTACTTTAGACAAAGCTTTCAATATTACGGTTGTCTATGAAAAATGTAACATATTGCAAAGAACAATTCTATGGGATATCTTTAGGTCTGTTGATGATGGATCTACTGAATGGATGATTCTGGGGATTTCAATGCAATTTTGCATCCTATTGAACAACTTTCGTGTTCTACTACTGGTATGCAAAGTATGGATGAATTTGGTAACTTTCTGTTGGATTGTTATCTAACAGATGCTGGATGTTTTGGTTCAAAGTATACATGGTCTAATGGTAGAAAATTGAAATGACTGGATCGTGTACTCTATAACACAGCCTGAGTGAACTACTTTGACAACATCTCTGTTAAACATCTAACAAAAACATGCTCTTATCATGCTCCTATCTGCATTTCCTTAAACATTAACAAAGGCCAGATCATTTCCTCATTTAAATTCCTGAATATGTGGGCTAGACATCAAGATTTTCTGAAAATGGTTGAGACAAACTGGAATGTTGACATTCAAGAAAATCCTATTCAAGCTTTTTGGTTAAAGTTGAAAAGGTTAAAAGCATGCCTCAAACAATGGAGTAAAATTGCGTTTGGAAATGTGTTTGATTTCATAAAGTAAATTGAAGATGAAATTAATTTTCATGAAACTAACTACCAACTCTCTAAATCTATTGCTGACAAGATTCTAATGGACAATTCTAAAGCCTTCCACCTTGAGTTACTGGCAAGAAAAGAGTGTTATTGGTAATAAAAAGAAAACTCTAAATGGCTCAGAAACAATTATAAGAATACTTTCTTATTTTCATAACTTTGTTAAAAATAATAATCAGAAAAATAAAATTACCAGAATTTGGGAAGGGAACGTGTGGCTTGAAGATCAATCTTCTATTGGGTCCTCTGCTGAAAAATACTTTACAGCCTTGCTAACAGGTCCTCCTCACCAGAATGAAGATAAATTTCTTGGCATTAGTCCTAACCTAGTCACAAGTGAAGAAAATAGAATGATGATGGCTTCTCCTAATAGTGATGAAATTTTAAATACCATAAACTCTCTTAACTTGGATGAAGCAACCGATCCAGATGGGTACAATAGAAGATTCTACAAAATTTGCTGGAATATAATTGAAAAGGACCTTTGTGAATCAATTAGAGAAATTTTCAGAGGTGGTTTCATTCCTACAGGGATCCACAATACTTCAATCTGTCTTATTCCAAAGACTAAATCTATGAAAAGTTGGAAAGACTTTCGACCTATTAGCCTATCCACTATGTTGAATAGAATTATCTCGAATATCATAAATACTAGGCTTGCTACCAATCTACCAAGGATATATCTGAAGAATGGAGGGCTTTTGTCAAAAGAAGGAATATTCACAAGAACATTCTCATTACGCATGAGCTTCGTTATGATTTGAACTATAAAATAAGAGGTAATAATGTTCTAATGAAGCTGGACATATCAAAGACATTTGACAGAATCTCTTATAAGTTTGTTTTAAAGATACTTGAGGCCTTTGGGTTTAATAACAAGCTACAAGACTTAATATACAGAAATATCAATAACATTCATTCACCTGTGATAGTCAATGGTGAGGTCATAGGGTTTTTTAAATCAAAGAAGGGTTTAAGACATGGAGACCCTTTGTCTCTCAGTCTGTTTATATTGGCTGAAGAGTATCTAGTAAGAGGCATTAAGAAATAATAAAGAATGATCATTCTCTAAGATTCAAAAACAAAGGGAATATATGCATACCCTGTTTGGCTCTCATAAGCGATTTTATTATCTCCTGCAATGGTAATGCTTTCTCAATCAACAAGATAAACAACTTCATGTTACATTACCAAGAAGTATCTGGTCAAGCAATCAATAAAGATAAATCTAAGCTTATAGTACCTTCATTGATAACTAAATCAAGAATTCAGAGACTGGAAAGGATCATGGGTTTCAATCATGCTTCTATGCCTTTTCATTATCTGGGTACAACTATAAGCAATAATAACAAAACTATCAACTTTGAGAATTTGGTCAGTAAAATCAAGAAAATAATAATGAACTAGGATAATATTCATTTATCATAGGGAGGAAGGCTTACAATAGTTCAATCTGTTCTAAGCTTTATTCCCACTTATACTTTGTAGCATTCTGTTCTACCTAAAACCAATATACAGCGTATCAATGTTCTCTGTAATAGCTTTTTATGGGGGTCTTCTGATATTCTTCTATGTCAAGCAAAGGGAATCATCTTACTAGACATTGAAACAGATTCAACGATTCTTATTAATATGCTGTTAAATGGAGATTACCATGGTTTGTAGAACCTATTATAAAATGTCGGAGAGCCCTTATCAAATCTGCGATGAACATCATCCATATCTATTGGAAACAAAACACAACTGCAAACAGGATAACCAAAGATACTTTAAACAGAGGAAAAAATTCAGATTTCAATCATTCCCAAATTCCTAATAAGCTCAGGGTTATCACACTCCTTGAAAGCCTAGGCACGAGATATATTAGGATTGAATACTCAAGATAACTTTCTGATAGATTCGAAAGTGTTGAAACCATGTCTCTTCATTTTCGGATCTTCCAAAAGCTGTTTTTCTTGCTTATTCTCAGGTGATGATGTTAAGTGGTTTTCTTTTGTCATTGATTTTGTGGGTTTGAAGGTAAGTCATCCTGAAGATTGAAGTTTGGCTCAAAATTTCAAGAGATTCGTTTTGTAATGGAAGCAGTATTGACACTCGACCATAATTCAAATTAGGTTCTGATTTAGGTCTAAAAATTGTATCATAGGTCTGAATTTTCTTTTCTTGTAATTGGATACCCAAATGTTTATTGTAATTTGGTCCTCAATATTTTAATAAAATTCAAATTGAAGAAAAAAACGTATACAAACATTTGTTTAAAAGATTGTAATTCTCAAAATTTGGAATCAAAACGGATGTCAAAAGTTATAACTTTTAGTTTTGTTAAGTGAAGTTTAGAATGCCATATTTTAAATTTTGAAACTTAGTTTTGTTTTTTTTATCTTAAAACCCTTTTTTAAATATTTTTTTTATAAAAAATGTTTAGGTAAATTTTTTTTATATTTTATTTAATTACATTTAAAAAAATGCTCTATATCTTTCTCCATCAGCTTAATCAGTATTATGAATCTATAGTTTTTCTAAAATAAAATTTATATTCTAAATATTAATTTATATCTAAATATTAATTTATTATTTTAACTAATTCATTAATAGTAACATTATTATTAATAATGTCACTAATTGTAAAAGTTTAGCTCCAAGCTTATATTAGAATGTTTTAGACATAATATGGTCAAACAAGATCAAATAGACCTAAAAAGCTTTAGCCTCAAATACTACTTTACACACTTAAACTTAGTGTTTGAGTTATAAAAGCATACGCATTAAGTCCATAAAACCTAATAGACCTAAAAAGCTTTAGCCCCAAATACTACTTTACACTGTTTTAAACTTAGCGTTGGAGATATAGAAGTACACGCATTAAGCCTGTTAGACGTAGATATCCAAATTATTATTTATAAATACGATTGTCTATTTAGAATTTTAACTTTTTGCAACTTTTCATGAGCTCTAATTACTTTTACCCATTCTATGTTCTAGTATTAATATAATCTTGGTACACAATCTTTTATTTAGGGCTCTTTCTCTATTATTTCATTGCCAAATTTTCCTATTTTTTTGTTGATTCCATTATCTATATGTTTTATTTCACTAGACCTTTTTCATTCCTTCCAACACTTCTAACCATCTCAACCATTTGTTCCTTACAAGTTGGGTACTTCAGTACTGCTGTATCACTCTAATTTCAGCCATATTATTCACTTTGACAGATATCTTTTGGTCGTGATTAATCAAACCACATAAATCCATCATCAAATTGATTTTTTTAGGAAGCAAAGGTCATCGTAAAAGCAAGTTTTTCAAAATCTATCTCATCACACTCACATGCTTTACCAGTTTCTGAAAAACACTAAAACCGGTGTTTGTTTCTTCGATGCGATCATAATCAATCCATATAGTATAAGACCATGCATGCTTGTCATTGGCATGCAATAATAACTAGAGCGGCTGAATCGATATCATATGGAATATATCAAGAAGATTTACTCTCTTGTAACAGAATTGCACTTGACACGTTGATGAACCTTTCATTGTCTAGTTTGTCAAAAAATATGGTAAATACATCATTTATTGCAAACAGAAGCCGATCGAGGATCTTTGTGACTATACATAGTGGTTCATCTGAATAAATAGCATCATGGAAAACTATTAGAAGTTTGTGTCTTGTGTAACCTATAGGATAGAAATATTGTTAAGAATGTTAGCGGGGATTATAAAGAAAATAACTATAAACTTTGTCAATATGTTGGCTCATATGCAAAAACATATAAATGTCGGAGAGATAATATGTGTAAGTTTTCGAGGGTCCCAAACGATTATCTTCCCTACCATCCTTTAGTGATGTCAACCATCCTCACACGATGGCTCCAATCGAGACTTTTAAAACCTTAGGTTTCTTTAAACAAAACAATCAAGTTTTCCAACGTTTTCTCCGACATAAGGATGATTATGAAGCATTCATTATAATATTGTGATCTGCTCATATATGTAAGGCTCAAATGGTGAAGTTTTTGAAAAATTCAAAGCTTACGGTCAACCATTCCAATTGCCAAGCATAAACAAAAAAGGATAGCCTGATCTAATATATAAGAGAACTCAGTTAATAATTATTGTTTTAACAAGTAAACTTCGATTAAGTAACAAGCAAAAAATGCAAAAGTGGGCCTCCTTTATTGACTTGTACATATAAGATACTATGCGCACTTATAACTAAAAAGGCAACGATTGCATTGCACAATAATACTAAAAGTAATGAATGAACATATGAAGTAATAATTATTGAAAAAGGGATGGACTAAAAATCTAGAATTCAAGCATACCCACTAAAGTTGTACTGCCAGAGCACAAAGTCAAAGCTATAACCATCAAGATTTGGGAAAAATTATATGTATGACTGAGGATACACTGTACAAGGAAGGTCTGCAATCATAATAATCACCTTACATCTTGTAAAATCTTCACAAAGAGAAGGAAAATTCACTATGGGTACATAAAACTTCATAGGCAAGTCTTCCTCACATGATACTTATAGGCAACCATATTGGCACATTCAAAATCCTTAGTGAAATGCAGCAACACATGTTAGTTATTCGCCAACTTCATTCAGATTCTAATAGTCCATCTCTAGAATACCTCAAAGGTAATACCATTTATATGGTGAGGGATAATAATTATAGCTCCCTTGCGAAATGTCTTAGGTAGTAGGTTGTATCTTCTGGTGGAAGTGGATTACTTCTCAAAGTGGGTGGAAGTAGAGCCCTTTGATATTATTAAGGAAAAATAATTTATCAACATTTTAGTAATATATATCTTTTATAGATATGGAGTACCCCAAGCCATCACCATAGACAACAATCTGCACTTCCAAACACTCATTTGACATTCCTCTGTCAAACCTCAGGGTATTACGTACAAAATATGTTAAGCATTCTACCCATAAGAAAATGAAAAAGTAAATCTAACAAATAGAACAATTTTGGAAGACATCAATCGAGTATTGAAAGATTAAATAAAAAATTGGTCAAAGTTCTTCTAATAGGTTATGAGGACATACTAAACTACCACTGTGGATAGAATACTTTTGTTATAGTATTCAAATGTAGACGATAACGCCAGCGGAAACGACTACGTCTTCATTCCAGATATCTAATTATGATGAAAGAACTAATGCCAAGGCCTAAAAGTCTGAGATTGACCTAAGCATAGAGAAACAAATAAAAACCAACATACACATGAAACACTAAAAAAATCTAATGAAAAGTAGATGCAAATTCAAAGTCCACTTCCAAAGCTTTCAAATAGGTTACCAAATGATCAGACATGTGTTCCTTCACAATATGATAAGCCACTCAGTAATTTTGGTCTGAACTGGGAAACACCCTACGTAATATCAACAAAGGTCTAGTAAGGAACCTATTGACTACTTGATGAAGAATGACATATTTGGAGCATATATCACCTAAACATTTATACTTCTTAAAATATCTTATGCAACTTCAACTCTCTTGATAATTTTTACATATTTTAAAATTTTGAGATGCATTATTTCCTACCTCGGGATGTGGGAAAGTTTTAATGAGCCATCAGAAATTAATAAGATTTTGGAATTTTATATATATTCAAACACCTTATGTATCTTCAAGCTCCCACATTCAAATCAATGATTAATTTTCTCTAAGTACTGTTTTAAAAATCTTAGGGGTTGAGCTCTTGTAGCAAATTCATTATTTGAGTATTATTCTCTCAATATATTTTCTAACGCATGAACAATGCTTTCAAGACTCTAATATTGATTCTATGACATCATTATTGATCATTCTACTAAGCCTAATAGAGTCATATCAATAGATATATAATATTTTTTGTAGGGCCAAAAGATACTTGACACTAACCTTAGTGAAGCTAGGCTCAACTCGTCTGATGAGAGACTATCGAAGTAGATCAGATTCGTTTAAGAGGGCTTTATCTTTGCCCTTATCATCACCAACTTGTGGGGCCTTTGGATTTGTTTTCCTTGTTGGCTTTGGAGTTTCCCCAAATGACCAAATGAATCAAGAGGGGTATCTTCACCATTATCTTCCATGTTGTCTTCCATGATTTATGGTCTATGTTCTGAAGGTCCACTAGGCTAAGAACCCAAATTTTATTCCGCGAATCGAGAGGGCTCAATTGCAAAACTTGTCGGATTTGCCTATATATTTGAACTCGATGGAATTACGATTACAGTGGCTTCTCTTTCCATGATCAGAATATGTGGTGAGGGATTGTCACTGATTGTGAGAAGTTTGGTTGGCTTAGTTTGTGTAGAAGGCTTATGTTTTGGCTTAGAAAGTCTTGTAACTCTGCACCGAGTACTCATATCAATATCCGGCCCAATAAGAATGAAAGTTGAGGGAGTTCGACGGTTGGTGATGCCTCGAGTTTGGGTGACTTGATTGACTATGGAGAGTGACTAGGAGAAGTGAATAATTTGGGAGTTGATGTAGGTTCATAAGTTAGACGATCCTTATTAAACCCTATGTATTCTGTAGATTGGGTTATTAAAATTGTACTCAGAGAGGCAGGTAACCCAACAACAACTCTCACTTTCTTTTTCTCTTTCTCTAATTTGGAAAAATTGAACCAACCGTATTTGATTAGAGAGTTCATGGTTGTAAAAATACAAACACTTAAAAAAGCCAATAAGGGTGATTTATGGTGGTTGAAAAAGAGATATTTTTTCTGAAGAAAAACCTGAGAGCTTAAGAGAAATACTTTATCTATCTGGATTGTAGAAGATAAGCTTTTCTTACTTTAGAAATACCAACAGTGAAAATGAAAGAATCTTATATAAGGGATAAGAAATATTCGAGTGCGCTACTAGGGAACATGAATCGACAATAGTAGCTAGGGGGCTATATAGAAGTGTAACCAAGTATATCCTTTAATTGAATGGTTTTGCCTAGGTTCAAACAAATTCGTGGGTCCGATATAATTTTAACATGTGTTTCAAAAATTAGCTCGTAAAAAATTGTGACATTTGGATAATAACCATTTTTAAATAAACCCATCAGAAACGGTTCAGAACCTATTTAGATATATTAGCTCTCCCGAAATTCTTATAAGGGAGCTAAAGAGGCTTGATAATATGGTCGGATTTTGTTGAATCTAGGATCAGATTTGTCTTATGGGACATTTTAGACTCATAACAAAAACCATGCTAAATAAACTGGGTGCTTAGTGACTAAGCAATATGCCAGCTTATTCTGTTCTTGGGCTTAGAAGCTCATGAGACTGGCCTATACACCCGATCCGAACCGATTGGCTGGTTGATCCAAAGTGAGCTACAAGTAGTCCAAAAAATAACATTAAATGGGTTGGTTAATTTTCTCTCTCTACTTATTAATAGCTAGCACATCTATTCTATCTCTACCCTCTGCTTAAACTTAAATACAGTTGATGAGGGCGGAATTCGCCGATCCAAGCAATAGGGGTAAAAATGCGGTAAACAATAGTTGATGAGATTAATCGGGTATTTAAAGTCCTTCGAGGACCAATTTACAACAATGTAATAGTAAGAAGGGCCTCATTGATATGCAATGAACGGCCCACTAATAAGTTAAATGGGTCCACCTTATTTTACTATAAAAGGATGACCCACTTGCCCAAAAAATGATTATTGAATATTACTTTCTCAGATTCTACTTTATCTCTCTACACTTTCTCTCTCTAGTCTTGTCAGGTCCAAGATCCCAAATATATTCTTCCGACAATTATTCACTCATCAACAGTATCTAAACATTTACCTTAAATACCCTCCGATCATATTTTATACTCACCAACAATAACAATAAGAATTACCATTATTTATATTGTAATGGGTGGATTCATACAAAAGGAAAATTCCCAAACCTTCCAACATGGCCATCACACATTGTTCGTGCTTATGTGACCAATATTATTCCCTCTATGAACACGCTAATTGAGATACAATTGTGTAGGTAAATTTCTCATGCATAACACCATTTTGTTAAGGTATATAAACATATGATGATACATGAATTATACCATTATTAGTCATATATTATATAAATTCATTTGTATAATATTCAATATTATTTTTCACTACAAAGACTTTTAACCCTAGCGTTTAAATGATTTTCACAAAAGAATAAAAGAAAAATAAAATTAATGTTTAGATTTAATAACAAAAATCCAAGTTGAATGAAGAAATCATCGACTAAAGTAACAAAATGACATGGCTAAACGAAACAATAGACATATATTTGAGGTAGCTCGTACTATGACGATGTATAGATACGTACCTCTACTATACTTAATGGTGCAATTCCCTATAGTGTTATATTTCAATTTGCATCTTTACTTTTTTAAAATCTTTAGTTCGTTTGTTAGGTGTACGATAATCGACGAGGTCGTATGCAACTAAATACCAAACTTGTATAATGAAGTCAACATCATTTTTGAGCTTTTTGTTTCCGATAAACTAATTCTTGAACAGGGTGCACAAAGTTTCAAAAATCTTTATAAAGACGGTGCTACTAATTGAACCATGTTAGAGAATTTCCTATTAAGATCATTGAGAAATCTAGACTAATAAGTCGGTTTTTACCCTCCTTAAAAACAATTCAACATCACATTCTTAAATCGAAATCTTAAGCTATATTTATTTCATTTTGTATTGGTCAAACTTCAACAGTAACTGTTTGACTAAAATACCTAAAGTTAAAGATGATCTAGCCAAATTACACTTATGAATATAAGACGGGCCTTTAACACTATCTTTCCAATATGGTTATTGGTTTGATCCTTATAATATTTTTGGGCTATTGAACCTAGGATATTTGGTTTGAAACACTGTCCTTGGTTCGGTGCCAGTGTGATGAAGAAATTCGGATAGACCCTTAATAAGGGTTGAGTCTACGGTTGGCGTACAGGCGGTGGGGCAGGTTACTGAAGTTATGTCCGAGGCTCGGGGATGATGCGTACCCTAAAGGGTTCACCGTTCAGTCTTGCGTTAAAGGTAATGCAAAGATACCAAAATCTAATAATAATAGTTAATCTATTTATAAAAGTGTGACAAGTCCTATTTATAGTAACTATTGTAGGTCGGTATAAATTGGCTAATGTAAGTAGTGATATTAGATCCATATTTATAAATATGGTTAATAAATAGATAGCCGGGATTAATCTTTACGTATGGATATTTTATAAATTTGGAAATTCACAACAAAATTTTGAACATTTTATTATTATCTCGTTTTAATTTGAAGTATGAAAATGTGTGCTACCACAGCAGTAGTGGTCCTGGTCCAAACCATAACCGAAAGGCAGACATTCTCAGTGCGCATCGCACAAGCTTAATTTAATTATCGTTTAAGGAAATATATAATAATTCGACAAAATAGAATAAATAGGGAAATATATAATAAGCCAAAATCATATCAGTTTTAAACTCACATTGAGGTGGAAAACCAATACTCGAAGGTCATACAGATGCTGACATGGTCGATGATCTTTATAATCGAAAATCTACCTCACGTTATGTGTTTACATTTTCAAAGAGAGCTATTTCACGACAATCCAAGCTACAAAAATGTATAGCATTATCAACAAGTGAGGCATAATATATTCTAGCAATAGAAGCAAGCAACAAGATGCTTTGGCTTAAGAAGTTTCTTCAAGAGTTGGGGTTGAAGTAAGAAAATTATGTGGTATTTTGTAATAATTAGAGAGCTATGGATATAAACAAGAATCTTATCTAGCATGCATGCACCAAACATATTGATGTGAGATATCATTGGTTACGAGATATGATCGAAACAAATGACATGAAATTAAAAAAAATCCACACCGACAAGAATAGTGTAGACATATAAACTTTTATAATTACAGTATAAAAATGTGTGTTACCACAGCAGTAGTGGTCCCGGTCCAAACCATAACCGAAAGACAGACATTCTCGGCGTGCATCGCATGAGTTTAATTTAATTATCGTCAATTATTCCATTTGAACGTGGCTATCACTTGAGAATAATAAAATAAATAGGGATTGTTAGATTATATATATATATATATATATATATATATATATATATATATATTTTTATTTTTTTTTTGAAGATAAAACTAAAACAAAATAGAAAAAAGAGTAGATGAAAGAAGGTAAGAGGAAGGCAGACGTAGGTGCTTGGAGTTAAGGAAATATATAATAATTGGAGAAAACAGAGTCGTAGGTGCCTGGAGCGAATGAAATATACTATACAATAAAGTACAAGATATCCATATGTTAAAAACGTGGAGAGGCATAGAATATTAATATAAAGAAAAGGAAGTGCAGTGCTGATCTGGTTTTGTATAAATGGAGTGGTGCCAAGTGAAGTAGTAGCAAAACAACCTAAAGAGTAAAGACACTACTACTACTACTTATTATCAACTCTTTAAATCTGACTGCTCCGAAGTGGTTCTCACCGATCACGACTTGCGCTTTATTTCATTTAGTACAGGTTGCATTGCTGCTACTTTGGGGACTTGCATGACTACCATGCTTTTGGCTAGGCTACTTCAGGGTTTTACCTGGAGCCCGCCCGGGAATGCAACTCACGTTGATCTCAGCGAATCGACTCATGATCTCTTCCTAGCTAAACCCTTGATTGCACAAGGAGCACCGCTCTTGCCTCCGCATCTATGTAACCCTCGCCAAATCAATTTTAGACAAACCTAATTGTACAGAAATGTCAAAATCAGATAGGATCAGTACTCAAGCTTCAAAATGTTATTAGTATGCTACCAAAGTTTTAATATATATTTTGCATTATTACACTATAAATTTCAGAAAGTGGTAAAGCTTTAAGTTATAATCGTTTTTCATGAAATTTGAATTTTAAAATATTGTTATAAATGTGTATGATAGTATCTTTTCATATTTTTAAAATTCTACATGTTTTAAACTGCCGTTTGATAGTACTATGCTTCTACATGTGTTTTGATTCTTTTTTCTTCGACCAACTCTAATTTGGTTTGGTTTCGTATGTCAAAACCCATATGTCCAAAATGAAGAACTATGGAGATTGAATTCATTTGAACCACTAGGACTTGAATTACGCTCACGTATTGCTGGCATGTATTGCATCATCTCCTTATATGTGTATGTATTGTAACCTAGTAGTATATAGGTTTAGTAAAATATGAAGATTGGTTCAGTGGGCACCTCCTCTGCTGTCGTGGAGGTTGTTTTTAGTATAAAGATTTATTTATTCGAACCTATACACGAAGAGAAAGAGTAGGACTAAAATTCAACCATAAATATTTGGGTTAATGAAAGGGTATGACTAGAATTTAACCATAAATATTAAACACTCAACTTATGAATTAGTTAGAACAATGTTCTTAGTCATAGACATCTATTGTTCATATAAGTTGTTATAAACATTTTTAATTTGATAATTATACCCGTTAACCGTTTGGGGTATTTAAGTAATTTGATAATTATACCCGTTAACCGTTTGGGGTATTTAAGTAATTTGATAATTATACCCGTTAACCGTTTGTAAAAATCTATAAATTTAGTCCCTGATTTGGGGTTTTTTTCTTAGATTCATGGACTAAATTTATAGATTTTTCAAAGTCCAAGGACCCTCACCGGTGATTTTAAAGTCGAAGGACTAAATGAAAGAAAATGGGATAGTCAAGGGACCTTCACCAGTGATTTTTTAGTCGAGGGACTAAATAACAGAAAACGTGATAGTCGAGGAAATAAAAATGCTAATTTATCTTTTATTACCACTTAATACCCATCCCAACTACCTATACCCACACTTTATACCCAACAATTTTTTAATACGCAGACTACTCTCTACCAACTATATAAAGGGACCGCAAACATCTAGCAGGAAATAAAAATAACTACTTTACAATTACTTGTGGTAGTGCGAATTATATGTTATAACTATCTTGCCACGTGACTGCTTTTTAATTGTTCAATGCAAGGTAACATATGTATATATCACGAGTTTGTATTTGAAAACATGGTCACCAAATTGCAATTGTGCCTTTCACTAAGTTTGAAAACTTTCAAAGTATCCAAGAGTACGTGGAGAGCACATGAGAGAAGCTCGTAAGAGGTAACTACCTAATTACCTACTCATGCGGGGATCACAAGAATTGTATCTTTAATAATGAGAAAGATTTTGCTCGTGTAGAATTATATCTTGATTTGGAGCGTTTGAAACGAGTTAGTTTTCTTATAGAACAACAAGTCCTTGATAAAGGTTCTGGTGATAAGGGTTTTGGTGAATTGTGGGTGTAGCGATTGGCCATTCGGTGAGAGTTACGGTGCAGGTGGTTTTGGATCTTCTAAAAGACTTGCCTCTTCCTTTTGCTGTTGGGTCGGTGTCAGCGGATTAAAATTAGGCAACATGTCATCCTCCCTCACTGTCTCTTCCCTTGACTTGAATATAAAAAAGTATTATGTTGTTAAATTATAAAATAAAAAATACACAATTTCTGACGTATTATTATTTAAAAATCCACTCACCACAGGATCTGCGACGACTAATGATGATGACTATTCTGGGAAAATGTCAAGAGCTTGTTGAGAAAAATTATTTATTGCATCCTCCGACGTATTCTCCAAATCCCGTTGTATCTTATCATCGATTTCATGATCATCAATTTCATCAATAACCATCAAAAAATAAATTTTGTAAACATATTGTGTTATCGTGCGTATCAAAAGACTCTGGAACTTGGGAATCCCTGTTTTCCGGTTGATTCGTTACTGGTACCATAACTACTTCTTGGCTAAGTGGTTCTGACTTTGTGGTGGCCATTTCCTGGACATCACCTATGTCTCCTTCTTGCTGTTGGACTTCTACCGGTGTTTCTTCATTGCTGAGTAGTTCTGACTTCTTACAGGATGGGCAGACTCTGGATATTCCCCGCTACATATTGTGCATCTTCAGCCTGTGATAGCCTTTCACTCTTGCCAAAGCTGGGTGTTGTTGTTATTGTTGTTGTTGTTGTTCTCCTTGATTTTGTTGTTGTTGTTGTTGTCTCGTCGGTCGGTATTCTGTTTCACAATATATCTGAGAGTTATTTCCACTAGTGGAAAAACATACCTGAGAGTTTTTTGTAATACTACCTGAGATATAATTACAAACAACTTTGAACCAGTTTATACGTCATTAAACAACTCTTAGGTTGCTGGTCACCAAACAATTCTCAGGTTATGCTGCGAGTTGTTTGCACCTAGTGGCACCAGAAGCCTGAAAGTTCTTCGCAATACTACCTGGTGTGGATTATTTTTTATGAAAGGGTACTTCTGGAAAGAGTTTTGGGAATTTAATGTTTAAGGTAAGATATAGAGAGATAATTAAGGTGTGTGCTAACAGTAGATGATGTTTACCCTTATTAATAAGAGTAGTTGGGGTATTTATACTCTTTTAATGATCCATGAGTCTTTCGGGTCGGATCATGGGCTTAGGTCAAGTTCAAAAACCCATTAGCCTAAGTGATGAAGTGACTGGCAACTAACTGAGTCATGTTCCACTAAGTTATGTTGTTTGGAGGGGCATGGTACTTGCCCTTCAGATATATACACTAGCCAGTATCAAAATAATCCGACCTTAACAGTAGCCATTTTAGGTCTTGCAAAGAATCTTTGGAAGAGCTAATTTGAGAAAAATTAAAACTCATCATACGTCTTATCGGATTCGAAGAGGTTTAACTTTAGAGTTAAGAATTTCAAAAGTCAGTTTTTGAAGTAGGACACGTGTCGAGTTCTGGTTTGACCTCTCAGCCGTTTTTTCTCCTAGATTCTTGTACCTACTCGACTAAAAGGTAACTTAGGGTGTAACCCCCATACTTCCTAGCCCTTAATCATTAATGTGATCGATTTGTATTCTTTTATGTAAACTCATACATCTTCACCTTTATATAATTTGGTTTCACTGTTTCACTGTTTCATTGTATTAAAAAGTTAAAAAAATTCTTAGAGAGAGAAAGCTCGATAATTTTCCTAAATCGTGTCTCGGTAAATTTATGTTCACAACCAGAAACACATTGGTGAAAGGAGGTGTGCTAAATTTATCTGACTTGGAAAGAGCAAGAAGAGAAGAAAGAGTTGAAGCCGGACTCTCTGTGTCTCGTGGTGGAGAAATCAATCGGCCAAAAACAAGCACAGACCAGAGTTCATCATCATAAAAAACTCCAGGGTCCTCAATTCAAGAGTCCTAAAACCCCTTTCCTAAAGAAAAGGAAGTTTTCAGTACTAGAAAACCTTAACCCTTCTTGGCCATGGGTTTAGATGCTGTGAAATCCACCCCTCAAAGGGTAACTTGTCTATCTAAAGCAAAAAATACTCCCTCTTCTTTGAAACGTGTCAGTTCGGAGACAAAAAAGACCCCAGAAGATATCAAACTGTATGAATAGAAGTCACACATAATGGAGAAGACTATGTAGGGCAGTCTGGATGATACTCCCTTCGAAACGTCTGGGCAGACAGAAGAGGCAACAGATCGGACCACTAGAGGAAAGTTGGGCTTATCCTATCCGGACACACTTCCGGAGTGTCAGGAAAGGAAAGTTGGGCCAAAATTATAAAAGGTCAGTGTGAAGTACTTGATCGCCCTTCAAAACACAGCTTCTGTATACACCCATACTACTGAGTTGGGTATGATCCTAACAAACTGGGGCTTCCCTAAATCTGTCAAAGTAAGAATTCCAGTCACTCCGCAGAACCCCATGGATTGTAAATCATATGAATTGGTGGTCTATAATGAGCTGCTCAATTGGGGTCTCTAGCTTCATTTGGACCCATAAATTGTAAAATATTTCCATCTGATAAAATAATGTCCAAGTAAACTGAGCCCAAATTCATGGTATACATTGATGGTCGGTATAATGGCGTCTAGATTGTCAAAAATCCCTCTACCCATAGAGCAATTTGCTGTTGTGGCTGGTCTATGCAGAAACCATCATATCCTTTCTACCACTACAACATGGGTAATGATTTTAAGGTAGTAAACGATCTGCTGGAGTCCTAGAAGCCATGGACTAGTCAATTTATTTTTATTAGCGGGACGTGGGAGAATGTCAAGAAGATAAACTCTACCACAAATCCAAGCCAGCTGACCAGTCGCTGGAAAAGTTCAAGTAATGCCTGCTCGTTTATTGGTTTCCAAATACTATATTTATATTCCAAACTGATTGTGATGTTTTTGTTGTAGTATTGGCAAATAAGTTCCCAGAGCACCTAGAGGCATGCCAAACTACCTGTAACAAGTTAAACGAGTGGACATTAGAGAGATGGGGAAATGGTTTCCACAATTGTTTTACTTCTGGAAACTATATGAGGTCTCACCTCTGGAACACTTGGGGAGTAAGGACCTTACTTGGGAGCAACTATCCACGCCTCCTCATGTCGATGTCATTTTGAAGAGGACTGAGGCTAAGGATGGAAAATGTTACTTGCCTTCCTATAACAAAGATTATAGTCACTAGGACAAGATTAAAAATAAAAAAATAGAAGAAGACCAAAGTTGACCCATCTCAACAAGTCACGGAAGGAGTCAGTTCTGAGAACCAAGAAGGAATCAATGTCGCTTTGCTGGAGGCAGTTGAGGTTATAGTTGAAGAAGCCGGCGGACCGGATAATTCGCCTTAGATCACAAAGAAGAATCTAGATACGCAAGGCGAGAGTGATAAAAAAGCTACAAAGAATAAGAAAGTTAGCTTGGGGTCAGAGATAATTCGGTGTCCTTCCGAATTTCCTCCTCCTATTCTTATTGATCCTCCTTTATAAGAAGAAATCCCACCGCACCTTCCTTCTCCAAAATCCTTCCTGCCGAACAGGAAAATGCTGAATGAGATGTCAATCTGGATGCGTTTCAGAACATGTATTTTAGTTATCTGGACAAGGACGACTTCGCGGAGCCAAATTCTCATGCCAAGATGGCCAATATTGTAACCCATAACGACGAGACATACGTGATATCAAGCGAACAAGACACTCTAATTCATGCCCTCTTAGGTTATATATGTCCGAGAGTTGACCTGGAAAGGCAAATGAGAACAAACAACTATCATAACCTCCATAAACACCGAAAACCAAGGCTTGAAGAATAGTTTATCTACTGGTCAGCAAAGCATAAAATCCTTAAAGAAGGAAAAAGAGGACTTAGCTACCGAACTGCGTAAGTCACAAGATGCTCAAAAAGATCTGGAAACCAAGTATTCCGGACTGGAAACTTGTTCCTCTACTGAGATCAAGACTTTGAAAGAGCAATTAGAAACCAACGCAGTACGGTCAAAACTTTATCTGAAGACAAAGTCAACTTGGAGAAAGACAGATGACAATGCTTCTTTAGTAAGTAAGAAATCCCAAGAGATATCTGCAAGAATAGAGAAGTATGCTTTTGGGGTGGTGGATTCTTTGGAAAAGAGAGAATATGGGGTTAAATCAGACATGGTTTTTCTATTCCATGAGACTTTTCCGAACAGAGCCCTTGGTCTTTTGTGGAGATATGTAGCGTATGAGGATATCAATTTCCATACCATGGCAGATGGTGACAAACCCAACTATTCAAGCGGAGAGGATTCTAATGATGAGGAAAGAACCAATGAGAGTTCAAGTGTTGAACTCAAATGTCCCAAGAGAGATAAAGGTAATGAAGAAATCAAAAGGAACAAGCCCTAAGGTTATGATGTTGTTTTGTTGTCTTTTTTTGAAACTAAAGTCCTTGAAGGGTCAAAGTAATTTGTGAATCGTGCTTCAGACTTCTTTCGAACTGTTAATTATTCCATCTTTCTTTTGTATGAACTTTATTGGCCTTTAAAATTAACTTTCGACGTAGTTTCCATTATTTCCCGTTTGTTTAATAATTGTTTAATAAGTATTGAATTGCTTTAATCAAAAGTGTTTAATGAATTACATTAAATGTTCAGTAAATCTTATCAAGTGTTTAAAAAATCTGGTCAACTCAGAGATGCTCCATCTAAGAGCCGGGATATTTAATGAGTATTCAATTTATCTGATCTCTTCATACTATAGTTAAGAATTTTAAGAATTTTGCATGAGACTTTTCAAGATGATATAAGATATTATTGAAAAACCCGGACAACTCGTTAAAACCTCCTCGTGCCACCAGGGTAGAAAAGAGTATGCCCGACTAATATTTACATTAAAGTATAAAAAGGTAAATATTTACAAAAGAGTTTTATTTTAAATATAACCTGAGATGTTTAATGTTCCATAGGTGCTTTAATGTCCTGCCCTCTTTGTTTTGAAGCCTATATGTCCCTATCTTGACTTTTTCACATACTACATAAGGACCTTCTAGTTTGGAGCTAGCTTTCCAAACTATTTTTCTTTAGTGTGCAAAAAGACTTTTCTCAAGACCTTGTCTCATTCTTGAAAATATCTTCTTTTGACTTCGGATGCAAATCTGCTCCTCATCAAACCGTGACAGTGTGTTGTTCTCAAATGTTCCTTGACTATTCTTTCTTCAATCAAGTCCAACCAGTTCCTAATTGCCATATCATTGGTCTGTTTGGAATATATTTGGATTCGAAAAGATGGTACAGTAGCCCATATGGGTATGATTTGATATATCCCATAAACAAGAGAAAAAAGGGGATTCCTGTGTTGTAATCCGAGAAGTAGTTCGGTAATCCTACAGTACTTCTTGCAGATAACTTGGCCACTTCGCTGCAGCTTTTTCCAAATTATTTTTTAGCCTGGATGAGATCGTTCTATTAGCTACTTTAACTTTCCCATTCGCTTGAAGATGGAATGGAGAAGAAAAACAGTGTTGAATTCCTCTCGAAGTGCAAAACATTTCCATGTCTTTATTATCAAATTGTGGCCTATTATTTGTAAGGATCTTCCCGGGAACCCCAAATCTGCAACAGATATAGGATATAATGAATTTTATAACTTCCTTAGAAGTGGTTCTAGCTAAGGGAGCTGCCTCTATCCACTTAAGGAAATAATCAATTGCAACTATGATCGTTCGATATCCACCGGATGCCAATGGGAAAGGCCCAACCAAATCCAACCCACGTATATCAAAAGGTATTGGTTCAGATATGGACTCCGTAGGAAGTGCTGGCACATGGATTTTATTCCCATATTTTTGGCAAGGATCAAACCTTTTGACCATATCTTTAACGTCTATTATTATCGCTGGCCAATGGTACCCTACTAACAAGACTCTTTTGGTTAAAGCCTTATAGCTACAATGTACAGAACCTTCTCCATCATGTACTTCCGATAATTTTTTTGGGATTCTTCAAATCCTAAACAACGCGAGAGAGGTCTGCTAAACGATTTCTTATTAAGAACTTCTTTCAATACCAAGAAACCATGAAAATCTGTATTTAAGTTTCTTAGCCAGGATTTTATACGAGGGAAAAATCCAATCGGAAATAAATGGAAAAATATCATACCTCTATTCCTTGGGTTGAATGACATATATAATCATACTTTCTTTATTTTGTTTACCCTTTTCTTGGCTCGTTTATATTGATGAGCACTCTAGCATCAGAATCCACGGGAAAGATTCAGAATAAGCTATGGTTCCTAAAGAGTTTGCCACAATATTTTCCGATCTAGGGATATGTTCATACTGCATATTGTTAAAGTTTGCATCAAATTCTCTCAACATGAGCAAATATTTTATCAATTGTTATTCCTTTGCCTCAGACTTCCCTTGAGCCTGGTGAATAAGTAGTTGGAAGTCACTCATTAATTAGATTATTTTCGCCCCACATATAAGCCCTAGCTTGAGACCAGTTATAGCTTCTTCATATTCAGATTCATTGTTGGAGGCTCTGAAACCAAAACATATATATTAGTGCATAGTATCACCATAGGGAGAACTTAAAAAAATTCCAGCCCCACACCCTATAGTACTAGACCCGCCATCAGTTTGGACTATCAATTATTTCTTAGACTGGTTCTCTTGCATATGTCTGAGGAGGCTATCAGCATGGAATTATACTAAGAAATCAGCCACTCGTTGGGCTTTAACTACCGTTCGGGGGGCAAAATCAATATCATAATCACCCAGTTGAACTGACCACTTGATCATTATGCTTGATATATCAGCCTTGTGGAGGATATTATTCAGGGGAAAAGATGTTCAGATGATAATGGAATGAGCTTGGAAGTATGGTCTCATTTTTCTTGTTGAAATTACCAGCGTTAAGGCCAACTTTTCTAACTTCAAATATCTTCTTTCAGCATCCAATAGACTTTTGCTAATATAATAAACCGGACGAGGGTAATTATCCACTTCTCTTACTAGCACATCACTTACTGCATATTCTGATACAGCTAAGTATATGTAGAGCTTCTCCCCCTGAACAGGTTTAAATAGTGTATTTGGTGAAGACAAATGTTTCTTGATTTCAAAAAATGCTTGATCACATAGCACATTTATATGATGATCTTGAAATAAACATGTTCAACGCAGCCAGACATCCGATTAATCTTTGAACTTCATTAGTGCTCCGAGGAGGGTCCATGGCTAATAGATCATTGAGCTAATTCGGATAAGGTTTAATCCCTTTTTCACTTCTAGCATAACCAAAAACTTTCCAGATCGGACTCCAAAAACACACTTTTCAGGGTTTAATTTTAAATCGACATCTTTTAGGTTAGAAAATATCTCTTTAATTTTAAGAGCCCATTTTTTCGCTACCATTATATCATATCAATTATGACCCAATATATAATAATAAAATATTCATATATTTGTTTCTTAATGTACTTAAGATCCACTTACATCTTCACGATCTTCTGCATTTGTAAGTCCTGGCTGTGACTTCCTTCTCACGAGCTTCCACCTCCTTAGCTCTATATCATTCGCCACCTACTTCCTCTGGCATGGGAGGTATGAGCTGTCGGTCATTCAAAAGGGATTCATCTTTTTCTGTCTCTTTTGGAGGACTCAGACCTGATGTTTCCTCCTCTGTAGGTGAAGACTTATATGTCTGTCTCTCCACCATGTATGTCTCTACGGTGACCGATAAATCTTTTGGTCTTTGTTCAGATTGCGAAGGTAAATGGTTCCCATCATCGTCCTTCTCCTCCGGTAGTACTCCATCATGGTTTTCACCTTCCTGCATTTGGCCATCCTGATTCGTCTTATTTTCCTGAAATTGAGATGGCACAAGTGCCTCCTTTTCAGTGGATGCGACTTCTATTGGCAATGTCGATAGCTCTTGTTCCTTCTCTTTTGAAGGACTTCCAGGGGAGAAAAAGGGCAAAGAGAGAGCATTGTGGAGTTATTTTTCTTCTTCAAGTCTTGCTACCTTTATCCTTAATTCTTCAAGCTGCGACGAGAAAACCAGAAGCATTATAATTTTTTCAATGCAGATTAAACAAATTAAATGTATATATATAAAGGTATATAATTACTTCTTTTGCATGTTGGTCGATCTTGCGCTGGTACTTATACGTATGGCTATAGGTCTTCAAACGCTTTCATGTTGCTATAGCCTTTTTTGGTGTAGCCTCTCTGCGTTTGAGCCTAAAACGACCTAACGTTTCACTCGTAGTAGTGTCTACTTCCTGAGCCTCTGGTTGGGTTGTCTCAGTTGGCGTTTATGGAATGCTTGTTCTAGTGACTACTTGCGGTTGGTCTATTGTTGGGATATCCTAATTAAAGTCTTCTCGTGTGTGAATCGTCATTTTCCTTGTTTTTGGGGCTGTGGTTTTGTTCATTTTCCTGATTCTTTCTTCTGGTAACGTCGGTGCAGTTTCTGGATCTCAATATTATGCTAGTGCTCCAAATTCTTCTTTTTCAGCCTCTATCAAACAAATGGGAGCCTCTATCAAACAAAGGGACGAGCATCTAATTTTTTTAACTGCGCGTGAGTTGTTTAATACCAGGTCATACCCTAAGAGTTGTTTACAATTCCATGTTGCGATTTGTTTGTACTACACTACGCGCGTTATTTGCACGTGCGAGATCCCGTGAGTTGTTTACAATTATACCATGCGAGTTGTTTGTATTAGACTACGAGAGTTGTCTGAAAGTGCCATAGCCTGAGAGTTGTTTGCAACTCTACAAGCTGGGAGTTTTTCATAATTATATCACGCGAGTTGTTTACATGGATATATATTTACTACCTCATCATCTCGCAGCAGAGGCAGCCTCCCAATCAGTTTGAAGATCAATTATTTGGACTCAAATCCCCACCATTTGAAGAACCTTGCGATCATATTTGGCTTTACGAGCTCTAGCCCAATTGTTGTGTGCTCTATGGCGAAGGGCTACACAACAAAAATTGTTATCACAACCAGTGCTACGTTAGCGTAGTAATATTTAATTAAGAAAAAATAATCTTACAAATATAAATGTGACGCAGCCGATAACTGTATCGGATTTTCCTTGCGCAACACAACTCATGATCGAGTGAAGAAGCTTCAACAGTATTGATCCGGACTAGTCATAGTAATTTATTATGTCGAGGTCTTTGATAAAATACAATATATTCCAATCCATTATATCTCCATAGACTGAGTAAAGTAGTGTCTCCAGTTTTGGCTACGACTAAACACAGTATCCTCATTGGGAGTAAAAAATATACATGGTTCGGATTGGAAAGAAAATGGATCAATAAGCAAGCGGTCAATATGTTGATCAGCTGAACCCTTCATTTTCCCTTAATACCTCTTGAGCCTACCATGTCTATCCCTTTTTCTTGAATGATTTTTAATAAACCTCATTTTCTCTTTTAACCGTCCTTTATTAGTGTTGGATGAGATTGACTCTTCAAGATCTGCATCATTAGAGGAACTGTTGGATGATTCCGAAGTGGAGCTCTCCGTCTGTTTAGATCGAAGTGTTTTTTTGGAGCTGAGATGAGTCTTTAAAGATGGTTCGTTCTCACTAGTATTATCAGTATGGTAAAGCACGAACGCACCAATTTTTTATTTAACTCATTTCTCTTTTTGTTTTAGCGCTCTCAATGCCTCAATCTCAGCCCTCAACTGATCGCGCTCCTCAACAGTATACTCATTATTTTATTTCGCTACTTCCACCTCAGGAGATGGAACATTCTGTGCATTTGGATCCATCCAAACTACTTTGTTTACTGGTTTTGAATATCAAATTCAGGCACCATCGTCTCTTAATATGGTCGCCAATTTGGTGTGGATTATTTTGGATGAAAGGGTAGTTTTGGAAAAAACTTTGGGAATTTAATGTTTAAGGTAAGATGGAGAGAGATAATTAAGGTGTGTGCAAGCAATAAATTCTGATTACCCTCATTAATGAGATTAGTTGGGGTATTTATACTCTTTTAATGATCCATGGGCCTTTCAGGCCAGATCACGGGCTTGGATCAAGTTTGAAAACACATTAGCCCAAGTGATGAAGTGACTGGCAACTAGCTGAGTCATGTTCCACTAAGTTATGTTGTTCGGAGGGGCATAGTACTAGACATGTCTGTACTGTCCCTCAGATATATACACTAGCTAGTATCGAAATAATCTGACCTTATCACTACCTGAGTGTTGTGTGGTCGTAGACAACACGATTTGTTTGAAAGGAAATACGTGATTTGTTTGGAATATACACCATGCCAGTTGTTTGAAATATAGAAGCACATTAAGCTGCGAGTTGTTTAGCCCAGACAAACAGAGATTGGATTGGAAACATTAACATTATTTGTTTTCATAAAGGTTTTGAATATTGTGTTTAAATACATACATGCTAGTTCGTTTAAAACACTAAACCTACTAGATTTTGGAAAAAAAAACAACTTAAGAGTCCATTTTTTGCTACCTCTATATCATATCAATTAGGACCCAATATATAATAATAAAATATTCATATAGTTATTTCTTAATGTACTTAAGATCCACTTACATCTTCACGATCTTCTGCATTTGTAAGTCCATGCTGTGACTTCCTTCTCACGAGCTTCCACCTCCTTAGCTCTATATCATTCGCCACCTACTTCCTCTGGCATGGGAGGTATGAGCTGTCGGTCATTCAAAAGGGATTCATCTTTTTCTGTCTCTTTTGGAGGACTCAGACCTGATGTTTCCTCCTCTGTAGGTGAAGACTTATATGTCTGTCTCTCCACCATGTATGTCTCTGCGGTGACCGGTAAATCTTTTGGTCTTTGTTCAGATTGCGAAGGTAAATGGTTCCCATCATCGTCCTTCTCCTCCGGTAGTACTCCATCATGGTTTTCACCTTCCTGCATTTGGCCATCCTGATTCGTCTTATTTTCCTGAAATTCAGATGGCACAAGTGCCTCCTTTTCAGTGGATGCGACTTCTATTGGCAATGTTGATAGCTCTTGTTTCTTCTCTTTTGAAGGACTTCCAGGGGAGAAAAAGGGCAAAGAGAGAGCATTGTGGAGTTATTTTTCTTCTTCAAGTCTTGCTACCTTTATCCTTAATTCTTCAAGCTGCGACGAGAAAACCAGAAGCATTATAATTTTTTCAATGCAGATTAAACAAATTAAATGTATATATATAAAGGTATATAATTACTTATTTTACATGTTGGTCGATCTTGCGCTGGTACTTATACGTATGGCTATAGGTCTTCAAACGCTTTCATGTTGCTATAGCCTTTTTTGGTGTAGCCTCTCTGTGTTTGAGCCCAAAACGACCCAACGTTTCACTCGTAGTAGCGTCTACTTCCTGAGCCTCTGGTTGGTTGTCTCAGTTGGCGTTGATGGAATGCTTGTTCTAGTGACTACTTGCGGTTGGTCTATTGCTGGGATATCCTAATTAGAGTCTTCCCGTGTGTGTGTCGTCATTTTCCTTGTTTTCGGGGATGTGGTTTTGTTCATTTTCCTGATTCTTTCTTCTGGTAACGTCGGTGCAGTTTGTGGATATTATGCTAGTGCTCCAAATTCTTCTCTTTCAGCCTCTATCAAACAAATGGGAGCCTCTATCAAACAAAGGGACGAGCATCTAATTTTTTTAACTGCGCGTGAGTTGTTTAATACCAGGTCATACCCTAAGAGTTGTTTACAATTCCATGTTGCGATTTGTTTGTACTATACTACGCGCGTTATTTGCACGTGCGAGATCCCATGAGTTGTTTACAATTATACCATGCGAGTTGTTTGTATTAGACTACGAGAGTTATCTGAAAGTGCCATAGCCTGAGAGTTGTTTGCAACTCTACAAGCTGGGAGTTTTTCATAATTATATCACGCGAGTTGTTTACATGGATATATATTTACTACCTCATCATCTCGCAGCAGAGACAGCCTCCCAATCAGTTTGAAGATCAATTATTTGGACTCAAATCCCCACCATTTGAAGAACCTTGCGATCATATTTGGCTTTACGAGCTCTAGCCCAATTGTTGTATGCTCTATGGCGAAGGGCTACACAACAAAAATTGTTATCACAACCAGTGCTACGTTAGCGTGGTAATATTTAATTAAGAAAAATAATATTACAAATATAAATGCGACGCACCCGATAACTGTATCGGCTTTTCCTTGCGCAACACAACTCATGATCGAGTGGAGAAGCTTCAACAGTATTGATCTGGACCAGTCATAGTAATTTATTATGTCGAGGTCTTCGATAAAATAAAACATATTCCAATCCATTATATCTACATAGACTGAGTAAAGTAGTGTTGAGAATATAAACGGTATGAATAGTCACGCAGCATCCACCAACTCATGCTCCCCCCCCCCGCCTCCCCTTGGCTGATACAGTTTTAGTGTATGTCAGGCCTATCTTCATTGACATTTTCCTTATTAAGTATGTTCTCATCATCCTTGATTCGTTATCCGCTCCATTTACGTATCTGCTTTGGAATGCTCCGAATTTTGTTAAAGTCATTTACTCTGTGCGAATGTCCTTTACATCGTTTGTCGTTATTTTCACCAGCTTTGACCCAAAACAAAAGACGTCATTTTTGACCGAAAATCTGTCTATAATAAACTGAATGTTTGCATAAAACTTCTTCTTCGCTAATGGCCCCTGATGAAGGTGGAATGTTGACTTCAAAAGCGTGTAGAAGGGTATGTTTCTCGTAGCTTTGACGTGGATAGTAGTAACATTTTACTTTCTTAGCAATTTCACAAGGCTCAACAATCTTAACCTGTAGAAACTAGGTTCCGTGGTATTTTTCCAGTATATAACAAACAACTTCCATAAGTAAACAACAAAAAAGCTACCTTATAGTTGCAAACAACTCGCAGGATACGAATGCAAACAACTCTCACGATATAAATGTAAACAACTTTCAGCTAGCATAGTTACAAAACAACTCTTAAATTATGGAGACAAGAACACCTCATAGGTTATGCTAAGATTTGTTCGAAAAACAAGCACAAATACTATTATGCAAATTGTTTATAACACACATATAACAAGATGCAAATTGTTCTATTTTTTATATGCACGTTGCTAGGATCCATGAAATTTGGAAATAGCACCAAAACCAACAAACAACTGAATGTAGATCATCCATTATGCATCACAACACGCACAAAACGTTTAACATTACATGCAACCTCAATACCCACTTACTATTATAACTACATGATTTCAGTAGAAAGAAGCAACGACTATCGTCAATGAACACCAACGAGTACTTGGAAATCACCAACGACTTGCTTAATGTAACTGGTTCTTTCTTCACCGACCAGCATTATCTAAACGACAACTCCTCCAACGGTAGCTGGTACTTGTTTAACGGAGTAGAAGATGGTGTATAGTCGATAATCAGAGAAGAAATGCAGAACTTTTGGTGAAGATGGTTGATAGTTTATGGGTTGAAGAAGATAGGGATAAAATCGAACGGTTGCAAGGTCTAAAAAATGGTACTACTTGTTTTGTTTGTTTAGAGGGGTTACACGGGAGGGAAACCAGGTTTGAAGAGAAAAATGGGTATATGTATTCGGGGGGGGGGGGGGTATTTTTATCCAATTATTAAGTGGAGGTACCAATTATCACCATCATGATTTTGGGTACTAGTTGGTAATTAGGTAGTTGAGTGGGTATCTACTGGTACTTTTCTTCTTTCTCAATATCCTAGACTCTTGTGGTCTTCTCAACATATTTCCGTTAACCTGTCATATTTCCCCTTTCTCAGCCTGCATCGTTCAACTCATAGTTAAATTCATCTCATGTTTATCACCTTTCATTTCCCTTTACCTCTTTTAGCTTGTTTAGAGTTTTTTATCATAAGATACTGTTTATGTTCCTTGTTATCTTTTATACTAAGATCGTTTTCAAATCACTTATCATTTAACTTTCTATCATTCATTTTATTACTCAAATTAATTAAATTTATATTTTAATAATACTTAGACAATTCCATTAAAGTTTTCTCTTATCAAATATTAACCCGTTTTATCCATTATCACATCACAATTACCTCGTATATAATAAAATAAACTATAATGGGGATATGCCTTTATCACAGTTCCTCCTACTAGTCCTTATAATAAGTTATACTTATTAGAATAGATAATTGTTTTTAATATATGGTTTGGTTTATTTTGGGTTGGGGGTAGTTTGGTAAAGTGTTTTGGGAAGTTTAAAATATTTAGTGTTTAGTGTGGAGAGTAGTGAGATAATTAAGCATCTTACTTGTATTAAATGTTGATCACCCTCATTAATGAGAGTGGTTGGGGTATTTATACTCTTAATTTTATGATCCATGGGCTTAACGGGTCAAGGTATGAAACGGGGTCAAGTTTAAGTTGTTTCACATTTGACCAGTTCGGATTTTCTAGTGGAGTGTTATGGTCCGAATTTCCCCTATCCGGATTAACCAGTGGGATATGTCTGAAGTATCTGAACTCATCAATATGTATAAGAGGTGACATCAATGGTTCGTTTCCAAAAGTGTTATAATGATTTTATTTAAAACTCAAAGCACGTTCATCGATTTATTAATTTGATTTGACTTAAAGTAAAAAAACTTTTACGCGCGTCTTAAACACATACTTAAATGAAGATCATTCATCTTTTCAATAATATAAAAATTAATAATAATCTTTTTGGTTTTGGATACTCAAGTCATATTACTTCGTTCTTTCTCGATTTGGTTTGAACAAAACTTTTCATAGATCTTTATATTAATGAGGTAAAAGTTGAAGTTCAATGAAAACTCTTTTTTCTTTTTATAGTATGTACGTGGAACAATATAATTTTTAAAATGACCATGGCAGTTGATCTTTTGGAGATTTAGATAACTATTCCAACAACTGTTTTCTTAGAAAGTCTAGCTCGTCTTTATCTTCCCATTATGCATTTGAAAATACATATTACTGTGTATCCGTTTTGGGTGGAAAAAAAGATAAGAAATTTCTAGCTTTCGATGAAGCCTTAGAAATAGATAGGATAAAACAGATGCCAAGATGATAGAAATAAGTTAGCATCCATCAAATCCTCCCCTCACTCAAACATCCAATCAACTAACAACTCCTCTTGATGATAACACAATTCCATATCCCTAGTATGACGAGTCTAATTACTTCCTTCATAGTTTTTTTCCAGGGCTCAATATAAACCTTATGAATATGACGAATAATTTACCATAGAAACCATAGTATCTTGCATTAGACATAAATGAGGAATTCTTTATGACATAACAATTAGTTTGCCTAAAAAGGAGAACTTCCGTATCACGTTGAATAAGATGGAATTTGTCAGTAAGCTTCATGATGTCCTTTTGAAATAAACTTGAAAGACCCTTCCCAATTTGGAGCTAATTTCCTAAAGTTGTTTTCATTTGCCGCTTGAAAAAACTTTCTCAAAACCAAATTCTCATCTTTTAGACTCATCAGTTTCAGTTTTGAATCATATTTTATTTTCATGAGCCCTTATAATGCTCAGTTCGGACGTGTGTTTAATTTAATTTCCTCTAAAAACAATACCAATATGTATTTCACTGTCATGTACTTATAAGAATAAAAATAAATTATATGACTTGCCATCATAATCTTTACCGGTACCACTGCTTCCATTCCATAGAATAGAGAAAATTGAGTTACATTTGTAGCTCTCATTGGACTTTTCCTATAAACGCATAAAATATCTTGCAAAAAATATGGCTATTTTATCTTTGCCAATTCAAATTTTCTTTTAATCCAACTAACTATGGTGAGGATAATAATCGCGTGAGGGTAGGCTTGTAATTTGTTTTGTGTTTAGTGGAAGTATATGGGTGTTTTATATTTAGAGTAGAGTCTAGAGGGAGAATTAAGCAACCTGGTTGTATTTAATTTTCATTACCCATATTTAATGCAGGTGGTTGGGTATTTATACTCTTACTTTTGGGCCCTTATGGGCTTTCGGGTCATGTTTAATGGACCCGGGTCATGTTTAAAGACCCATGTGCTCTAAGTAGGAGAGCAAGTAGCTTAGTCAAGAAGTGTTTAGGTTTTTTAGTACTTTTGTCATAGTTCGAACAGTCCCATTTAGCTAAGTGTTCGAAGTGGTCTGTCCGGTCCGGATGGCTAGGTCCGATCTGTCCCTGTCCGGAGAGTAGTCAGATTTCGGACTCATCAGGAGCCCCTTTTTTAGGTGTTGGTTCAAAAACCTTTGTAAAAAACCTGAAAAACAGTCCGACGTCAGGGGTGGTTTTAATCCGGACAGGTCTGTTTGTCTTTATGGTTTTGTTCGGACTGATAAAGCTTCAAGAATCCAAACGGTTTTGTGCCAGAGTTCATGGGACACGTGTCGCTTTCTGGTTGGTTGCTTCAGCCGTTTTTTCACCTTGAATTTCGAACCCACCTTCTTCGAAAAGCAACCTCTTAATTAAAGGTGGTGATATCAGCGCCGTCTTTAATCATTAACAATCTTTTCGAATTCTCCTAGGAATCAAAACTCCTTTTTCAGATTTACTATAAATTAAAACACTTTCTACTGTTTACTATCTCTCTCAAGTTTACTCTGCAACTTCTTAAAACTTTCTCTCTCTAAAGCAAAAATTTACCCAGACAGTTTATGTTTACAGCGAGGAACGCACTGATCAAAGGTGGGTGGCTCAACCTTTCTGAATTAGAAAAGGCACAAAAGGTCGAAAGGGAAAGACGTATCGCTGTAGGACTACCCGTTTCGCCCATCGACAAGCCATTAACTTCAGCCACAGAATCTGATCAAGGTTCTTCTTCCTCAAAAGGTACCAAACCGAAGAAGCTATTCCAAACTAACCTCTCCCCCATTATCTCTGGTTCCTCGGTTCAGGAATCGGAACCCGTTGTCGAGCCAGGAGTAACAGTTACCAGTTTCAAAAAACCCTCCCCCTTCATAGCTATGGGGTCAGATACGGAGCACTCCCCTCAAAAGCTAGTTGACCAGAGAAGAGGCCGGTTAGTTAAAGGTCAAGCTTCCAAGAGCACCCCCTCAAAATCAGGTGCTAAAGATAGTAGCACAGGGTCAGAAGTGCCTATCAAAGTTCCCAAGGACAGGCTGCCCGGTCCGGAGGGCACTAGTCCAAGTCTTCGAAGAGAAGCATCTGTATCAGAGCCCCAATCGGAGTCCAAAAATCAAGGGGACACTGAAGCCAATCAGTCTGGAGTTCAGGCTGAGCCAGAGCTGAACCCTCCCTCTACTACTGCTACCGAAAACCCTTCAACAATTATGGAGGATGTAATGGAGGACTTTGTCGAAGAGGCCCCATTTGAGTCCGAGCCCTCCGGTCAGACCATTAGTGCTGTTGTTGCCATAAAAGACAAAGGCAAAGAGAAGCTGTGTTTGAAGCATCCTGATCTGCCGGAGACTCTTGAAGGAAAGGTGGGGCCTTATTTTCACAAGGTCAATGTCAAGTACCTCCTTGCCCTGCAGAAAATTAACTACGCATTCATCCACACAGCTGAGTTGGGCCGGATGCGTACGAAGTTGGGAATATCGGAGAATGTGAAGATCAGGATCCCCATACACCCAGAGACTCCCATGGATTGCAAATTAAGCGAAGTTGTCATCTTCACAGAGCTGTTCAATTGGGGACTTAGATTTCCCCTGGACCCTGAAATTGTCAGATACTTCCATCTGATAAAGCTGTGTCCGAGCCAACTGAGCCCTAATGTCTGGTATACCCTCATGGCTAGCATCATGGCTTCAAGACTCTCCGGGATTCCTCTGCCTATGGAGGAGTTTGCTGCTGTGGCCGGTCTTTGTAGAAACCCCAACATCCCTTTTTACCACTTCAATATGGGGGACAATCTCAAAGCTGTGGATGACCTGCTAGAGTCGGAGAGGAACTAGAGGACTCAATTTCTATTCGTAATTGGGGATTGGGAAAATGGAAGGAAAATCAAGTCCTGAGTGAACCTAAGTCTTCTCAGAAGCAGGTGGAGGAGTGATCGTAAGTCTCCCGCTTTATACTTTTGTCTCTCTCTCTCTTTTCTTTTTGAGTTAGTTTAAACTAATTGGTCTTACTTTTGCCTCAGCAGAACTGCCCAAGGAATTCAGTGATTATCTGAAAGTCGGGCAGGCTACTTGCACCAAGATCAATGCTTGGGTTGCTGAGAGGTGGGGGAACCGGTTCCATGCTGCTTTTACCGGAGGCAACTTGGCAAGGTCTCACTTGTGGAACACCACAGGTCGGAGAGACTTGACTTGGGAGGGGCTCACCCCTCAGCCTCCTCCAGATGTTGTGCTTAAAAGAACCCATGAACCATATGGGACACTCTGTTTGCCAGGCCGGGCCAAATCCCCGAGCAAGATGAAAGGCAAGAAGAAGGGCAAGAAAGTGGCCAACCCTGGAGAGGTGGAGGAGGATGCTCTCATACAACCGGGGGGGCCAGTCCCCGATCAAATTGATGCTGCACTCCTGGAAGCAGTGGAGCAGGAGGCTGAAAAGCAAGAAGTGCACTCCCCAGTCCCTCCAAGGGCTCCTAAAAGAGATCGTAAACGGGGAGGTGAAAGCAAAGATAGGGAGGCCAAGAAGAAGAAGACCTCTAAGGGTTACGAGCTCTCTCTCCGGGCTCCGGAGCCTCCTTCCCAAGCTGATCCTACTGACCCAACACAAGCAGAGGAAATACCGCCGACTTCCATACCGATAAGGTAGAAGGGGGAGATCTCAACATTGATGGGGTAGACATCACCGGTCTTGATGGGCTTGGTGAGTACTTCATCAATATTCCTAGAGACGACTTTGTTGGGCCTTATCTCCCTCCGAGCACCTCAAATACAGTCACTTTCAATGGTAAGACCTTCGTTGTTTCAAGTGAAAGGGATGTCATAGACCACTCTTTATTAAGCAATGTTCAGCCTGTACTTGTGTTGGAAAAACAAGTTCGGAGTCAGGCAGACATCATCAAGGATCTTAAGTCTGACAAAAAGAGGCTGTTCGATGACCTTCACACTGCCACTTCAAACGCTGCCATTCTAAAGGAAGAAAACGGGGAGTTGAAGAGAAACCAAGAGGCAAGTACCACAAAAGTCACCACATTAGAGGACACCATCACAGAGCTCCGGGGGAACCTGTCCGAACTGGAGAAAGATCTTGCCACCTCAAAGGGGGAATCCAAGGCCAAAGACCAAATCATCACCAACTTGACCAATGACAAAATTGCTCTTGAGAATACAGTGTATAAGGCTGCCGAGGAGAAAGCTACTTTGATAAGGGAGCAGGAGGCCAAGATCCAAGCCAAGATCGACGCTTATGCCAACAACGTGATCGACACTCAGGAGGAAATGTATGCCAAGGTGAAGTCTGACATGGTTCTACTCTTCTATGAGAAGTTTCCGAAGAGGAACCTAGGGGATTTATGGCTTTATGTTGAGTCTGACGACCTTCCGTATCATACAATGGCTGAAGGCGACAGGTATGGTTACTCCAGTGCTTCCTCATCGGATGACGAAGAACACATCGGGGAGAAACCTGACGAAGAGAAAAGTGATCTCAAAGGGAAGAAAAAGACAGATGAAGGTGAGCCATCTTCAAAGGCTCAACCTTAACTCATGATTCAGTTTTTACTTGTTTACCCAAACTAAAGTCCTTGGATGGCCAAGGCACTCTTTTTTGTAATTGTGTCCGGTATCTGACCGGATAGGTTTTTTGTTCTTTTTTGACAATTCAAAAGTCCTTGGAGAGCCAAGGTATTTTATGTTATTTTAATGAATATCTTCGTTTTGTGCAATTCTCATCCTCTTACATTATCTGTTTCAATTTTGATGGCTAGAGTTTAAATAGTCCTTGGTTGTTTCATAGTGAGAGTGTTTAAGTTCTCCGGCTAGAGTTTAAATAGCCCTTCTCCGATGACGAATGTTTAAGTGGACATCATTCTTTTATTTCAATCCGGATGGTATGATAAAGCACAAAACTAAAACACTTCAAAAAATTTTTAAGAAGGCATCAAATTCTATTCAAAAGCCCGGACACCTCATTAAAACCTCCCCGTGCCACCAGGGAGGAAAGAGTATGCCCCCAAATATTTACATAAATGTTTAAACAAGTAAATATTTACAAAAATACTACTCCAAGTACATCCGGAGATGTTCGATATTCCAAGAGTGAGTCAAAACTCTTCCATCCTTGTCTTCTAGCCAATATGTTCCAGGTCTAAGCCTTTCAATAACCACATAAGGTCCTTCCTAAGTTGGAGCCAATTTGCCGAACAACTTTTCTTTAGTATGTAAGAAGACTTTCCTTAACACCTTGTCCCCCGGTTGGAAATCTCTTCTTTTAACTCTTGAAGCAAATCTGCTTCTCATCAACCCCTGATAGTGTGCAACTCTAAGGTGAGCTTTAACTCGTCTTTCTTCTACCAAATCGAGCTGGCCTCTGATTGCCACCTCGTTAGCGCGTTCGGAGAAGTTGTGAAGACGAAATGATGGGAGAGTTGCCTCTATGGGAGCTATTGCATCCATCCCATAGACCAAAGCAAAGGGTGACTCTTGTGTTGCAGCCCCAGGTGTTGTCCGGTAGGCCCACAAGACCTCTTGTAAATAACTAGGCCACTTCCCAGCAGCCCCTTCCAAATTCTTCTTTAAACCGGACAGTATAGTTCTATTAGCCACTTCGACTTTTCCATTTTCTTGTGGGTGAAAAGGCGAAGAGAAACAATGCTGTATACCCCTTGAGGCATAGAAGCTCTCCATTTCCTTATTGTCGAACTGTGGCCCATTGTCTGTTGTTATCTTTCGTGGGACACCAAATCTGCAACAGATGTTGGATAGAATGAATTTTATAACAGATTTTGATGTTGTTCCTGCTAGAGGGGCTGCTTCAATCCACTTCGAAAAGTAATCTATAGCAACAATTATAGTTTTGCGTCCTCCGGAGGCCATAGGTAGAGGTCATACTAAATCCAACCCCCATCAAGCAAAAGGAATAGGCTCAGAAATTGAATCTAAAGGAATGGCTGGGACATGAATTTCATTGCTGTACCTCTGGCATGGGTCACACCTTCTTACCAATTCCTTAGCGTCTTTCATGATAGATGGCCAATAGTAACCGGCCATTAGAACTCTTCTTGTTAAAGCCCTGAATCCACAATGGGTTGATCCCTCACCATCATGCAATTCGGAGAGGACCACTTGAGACTCTTCATCCCCCAAACAGCGCAGGAGAGGTTTACTGTAAGACTTTTTATACAAAACGTCTCTCAATATGATGAAACCACGAGCCTTGTGTTTGAATGTTCTGGCTAGTGATTTATCCGGAGGCACGATACCATCGGAGAGGTATTGCAGGAGAGGAAACCTCCAGTCCTGAGGATGTTTCACATGTACTTCAAAAATTTCTTCTTCTTTACCCATATTTAGTCGAATTGAGGGGCTTTCCAGCACATGGATCCATGGATATGACTCCGTGTATGCTATGGTTGCCAATGAGTCTGCTAACTCATTTTCTGTCCGGGGTATATGTTCATAAGCAACACTTTTAAACTTGAGTGCTTCATTTTTAAGGAGTAAATATTTCACAAGCTGCTCCTTTTTAGCCTCAGACTGACCTTGGGCATGGTGGATAAGAAGCTGGGAGTCACTTAGTAGCCTGACCCTCTTAGCCCCACAGATGTAGGCAAACTTTAAACCAGCTATAGCCGCTTTGTACTCGGACTCATTATTAGATGCCCTGAAAGCGAAACATATAGCTTGGTACATTTTGTCCCCGTATGGAGAAGTCAAACACACCCCGGCACCACATCCCATAGTGCTAGATCCACCATCTGTTCGGACGACCCATACCTTTTTATCTTTTATGTCAGTAGCCTGCTCCGAATCTCTATCGGAGTGAAATTCAACCAGAAAATCAGCCACAACTTGGGCTTTGACTGCTGTTTGAGGAGCAAAATCTATGTCGAAGTCCCCCAATTCTACTGACCACTTAGTCATCCTGCTCGGAATGTCTGCCTTTTGAAGGACATTCTTCAAGGGAAAGGAAGTCCGGACGATGATGGGATGAGCCTGGAAATAAGGCCTCATCTTTCTGGCAGCTATCACCAGGGCTAATGCTAACTTTTCGAGTTTCAAGTAGCGCCTTTCTGCATCTATCAAACTTTTGCTGATGTAGTACACTGGATGGGGATGACTATCCACTTCTCTTACCAACACAGCACTGATGGCACAACTTGAAACCGCCAAATACACGAAGAGTGTCTCCCCTTCAACTGATTTAAATAGAGTTTTGGGGGAGGACAAGTGCTTCTTGATCTCATTGAAAGCCTCATCACACTGTGGGGTCCAATCGAATCCCTTTGCACCTTTCAAGGTTTGAAAGAACGGGGCGCACTTGTCCGAAGACCTCGAGATAAATCTGTTTAAAGCAGCTAATCTCCCCGTTAGTCGCTGTACTTCTTTAACATTTCGAGGAGGCTCCATCTGGAATAGAGCATTGAGCTGGTCCGGATATGGTTGTATCCCATG
The DNA here is from genome assembly GCA_036936605.1 of Limnanthes douglasii subsp. nivea. Classification (NCBI taxonomy): domain Eukaryota; kingdom Viridiplantae; phylum Streptophyta; class Magnoliopsida; order Brassicales; family Limnanthaceae; genus Limnanthes; species Limnanthes douglasii. The sequence continues at coordinate 55,182,289 of JAUPFV010000004.1, forward strand.
CTCACTTATAATATAGCCTAGAAACTTCCCGTACTGCACTCCGAACACACATTTTTCTGCGTTTAATTTTAAATTCACTTTTACCAAGTTGGCAAAAGTTTCTTGAAGGTCTGCCAAATGCAATTGCTCATCCACACTCTTCACCATCATATCATCGATGTATACTTCCATATTCCTTCCAATCTGATCAGCAAAAGATTTGTTGACCAATCTCTGATAAGTAGCCCCAGCATTTTTCAACCCAAACGGCATTACCTTGTAGCAATGAAGACCCCTGTCAGTGATAAATGTAGTATGCTCTTGATCCTTTGGATCTACCTGGATGTGATTGTATCCGGAGAAGACATCCATAAAGGATAACAGCTTGTTCCCAGAGGTGGAGTCAACTAACTGATCGATCCGGGGGACTGGATACAAATCTTTTGGGCAAGCTCTATTGAGATCTGTGAAGTCAATGCACATGCGCCACTTGCCATTTTTCTTTTTTACCAGAACCAGATTGGCAGTCCACAAAGGATATTGAGACTCCTTGATATGCCCCATCTTTGTGAGCCTGTCAACTTCTTTAACATTTTATTTTTCAAAACGGGTGGCATCTTAGACCCTATTTTCACACTTTTCCAACTTCTAAACAATGCGTCTCTATCTCCTCGACCGGTATTAACACTCCATGGGTCTCTCTAGGGTCATCAATTTCACCCTCACCCCTAGAAAGCCCCTCAAACTGCTATTGTTCGTTGATACTAATTGTCCCCAGTGTTCGGGGAGCCAGAGTTGTAGCATAACATTCTCTTGCAACCTTCTGACTGCTCCGGACGACTCCCACCTGTCCCTGAACAACATATTTCAAGCACTGATGGACTGTTGAAGCCACTGCGTGCATCCTAGAGAGCCAAGACCTCCCTAGAATAACATTATAGCAAGTGGGACAATCCACCACGATAAAAAGTATCCTGACCATTTTCTTGAAAGGGCCCTTGCCCAATAGAACTTCTTCTTCGAACTCTCCGATCACATCTACTGAGCTGCCAGTAAATCCCACAATTGATCTGTCCGAACTCTGAATTACAACTGGATTTTTCATTCTCTTGTACGTAGTTAAGAAAAGGATATTGGCTGAGCTTCCAGTATCCACCAGAATTCGTCTTATGTCATTGCCCCCAATAGATGCTCCTATGACAACAGCATCTTCATGAGGTCCAGCTATATCTCTTAAATCATCTTCATCAAAAACAATGAAGGGGAATGGATTTGGTGACTGATAGGAAGTCATGCCTCCTTCTAGCTGGGTGGCTAAAGTATGAACGTGCCTCTTCCTCGAAGAAGCAGTAGGAGCTGTCATAGTATCCCCTCCGAAAATTGTAAGTGACTCAAAAAACTTAATAAGTCTGGAGACCGTCCTAGAACATTCCTCAATTGCACCTACTCTGTTTCGAGTTGGATCAGGATCCAAGTACTTAGATTCCACATCAAACCTTTCAATTATAACCATGGCTCCCTCCGGAGCAGCATTACTTGGACCAACCCGGTGGGTATTGTCAGGCCTGTTACCTCCTCTTCTTTTGACATAAGCCCCCAGCTTCCCCCTTTCGATCAAGTTCTGAACCTCTTGCTTCAAAGCTATACAATCATCAGTGGTATGGCTAGTGTCATTGTGATACTGGCAGAAAGATTTATTGCGATGCTCTCTGGGAGATTGCAGTATGGCTGGTCTTCTATAGTGCACCTCCTCCTTTGTTTTATCATAAATGGTGGCCACACTTTCTTTTAGTTCTGCGAACCACTCCGGTTGGACCCATGGCCCTCTCTTGTTTCTGGATTTCTGACTCTGAGTAGGAGCAGCTGGCTGAGACTGAGCTTTGGCCCTACCATGCCCATGTCCGCTCTCCCTTGCCTTGTTCCCGGACTGATTCTGATTGGGATTTGGTGCCACAAGGGCAGACTTCACTTTCCTGTGCACCCTTGTTTTCTTTATTTCGTCTATGTTAATCTGTTTTCCAACTTGATTCAGTAACCCTCCCCAGGTCATGGCCTTCTTTCTGGTCACTGAACTAGCCAAATTGCCAGGATTCAAGCTCTGTCTTAAGGATGCTATTGCCACTTGCTCGAAGTAATCAGCCAACCCATTCTTGGTGTTCACAAAACGACTTATATATTCTTTTAATGACTCGTTTGGTTCCTGAGCACAATAGATGATTGTGTCTTCATTGCCCTTTAGCTCTTTACTTCCAACGAACTGCCTACGAAAGGCCACCCAAAAAGTATCGAAATTCTTGATACAGCCTTGTGGTAGGCTGTTATACCATTTCAGAGCACTCCCCGTAAAAGACTCGGAGAATGCTCTACAAAGTAGCTTATCATCGTCATCAAAGTTCATCATAAAGTTCTTGAATTGCTCTAAGTGGTTGTCCGGATCAGTACTGCCATCGTCGTTTTCCATTTTGGTGCTGTCAAACCTCTTAGGGAGGTTTCCGGACAGAATTTTGGAAGATAATGGAGATTGCCTCCAATTTCTACCACGACTGAACACAGTATCCTCATTGGGAGTTGCAAAGATACCTGGTTCATCGTGAAAAGCGAAAGGATCCATCAGCATCCGGTCCACATGCCTCCGGTTATGAGATGACCCTTTACCAATATTCATCTTCATCTTTCCATGTCTACCTCTTTTTCTGGAATATTTTTTAATCTGCTTTTGCTTCTTTTTAGTTCGACCCTCATCGCTGCTAGAGGATAAGGATTCTTCAACGCCCTCATCGTCCGAAGAGTTATTAGAAGATTCTGAGCTTGAGTCAGAGCTCTCCACTGGCTTAGACCGGTGAGACTTTTTGGAGCGGGCATGAGTCTTTTTGGTACTTACATGAGTCTTCGAAGGCTCATGCTCCCTGGGGTTATCGGTGTGATGAGCAACTGATGCTTTGGACTTTTCTTTCATGCCCATCTTAGCATTTTCCGCCCTCAGAGCTTCTATCTCACCCTTCAGCCTATCACGCTCTTCGATAGTGTATTCATCGTTTTTGCCCACCACTTCGAGCAGAGCTGGTGGTACTTCCGGGGCGTCCGAATTCATTCGGACTGACTTTTCTTGCTGGTTTTGAATGCTTGATTCAGGCACCTTCTTCTCCCACTGTGGTTGCCAATTTGGTGAGGATAATAATCGCATGAGGGTAGGCTTGTAATTTGTTTTGTGTTTAGTGGAAGTATATGGGTGTTTTATATTTAGAGTAGAGTCTAGAGGGAGAATTAAGCAGCCTGGTTGTATTTAATTTTCATTACCCATATTAAATGCAGGTGGTTGGGTATTTATACTCTTACTTTTGGGCCCTTATGGGCTTTCGGGTCATGTTTAATGGACCCGGGTCATGTTTAAAGACCCATGTGCTCTAAGTAGGAGAGCAAGTAGCTTAGTCAAGAAGTGTTTAGGTTTTTTAGTACTTTTGTCATAGTTCGAACAGTCGCATTTAGCTAAGTGTTCGAAGTGGTCTGTCTGGTCCGGAGGGCTAGGTCCGATCTGTCCCTGTCCGGAGAGTAGTCAGATTTCGGACTCATCAAACTACAGTTATGCTGGTAACTTCGCCTTCACCATTAGCTTGAGGGTGACACAGAGTAGATAAATGATGCTTTATCACATATTTTTTATGAAACATTGTGACAAAATTATTTTTGAATTGTGTATAAAATCGAGGTACTTTATACCTACACAAACTATAGTGTTTTTAAAGTCACAAACTTCTTGGGCTTCTAATGGTTTAGACCAAAACCATTTAATAATATAATTTACTACCAAAATTAAAAGTTATTATTTTATTTTGTTGTCATGGATAAGGAACCAATCAAATAAATTGCCCACTTATCAAAAGAACATGGTGAAGGAACTAATATCATAATTCTCCTATCGGCATGGGTAACGGATAAGGGTCACAATTTAGAACCATAGCTTTAGCATCTATAAATAGACGAGGCCAATAGTATTATATGTTAACAACAAACGTCTAATCAAACTCTTGTATCCATAATAGGTTCCAAAAACCTCTTCATGCAAATGTGTCGAGATAAGAAATGCTTTATTTTTTCCCAAACATCTTAATAATGGTCTCGTTGTACTTTTTCTATAAAGAAATTCGCCAAGAACAAAATATTTTGATGCTCTTATTCTCAATACATGTGCTAAATATTTATTTTATGATACTTTCTGATTTTTAAAATATGACTGACGTCAATCTTCATCTTAATTTTTCATGAAAAGCTTACATTTTTAACCTTTATCTAAAGATGCTCTTATTCAATTATAAGAGGACTATCTTCTAAGCAGCCAAATTTAGCCAAACATACGCTTCAAAATAAATTTACGAGGTACTTGTTCAAAGACAAAATTTTTAAAACATTCATCTAATTTTTTAGTACCTCTAAATAACCCGTCATATTTTCTTATCGTATATCAAATGACCTTTTATATTCACTTTTCACCAACTATGTATAAGAAATTATCATAATAATTGATGCACCATATATACGAGATAATTCCATACATGCTAAAATAGACTCGTATTCGGCATCATTATTTATCATTTTTAATTCAAACTTGATTGCCTGCTTGATTTCTTGACCGCAAAAGGCTTGAAAAATAATAGATATTCCTCCCTCTTGTGCTGCAGAAGGTTTATTTTCTCTGATAATCCACTCACAACTTATTTCACATATTCCTTTATTTTGTATTCCTCACAAATACTTTCATTCTGAAAATCATTAATAAAATAAACTACTGTTACTTTGAGAGACCAATGTAAGAGACGACTTGAAATATATGGTTTTTATAGAGCATTTATAAAGGGAAAAGATGTACTAAATACAATAACATTACTTTAAAAATACAGGCGCATGTTCCTTAAGACCTCATATGAAGTTATCAATTAATAATAAAATTCTAACATTCCTTCTAGAATTTTCTAAAAAGTTTGAAGAAGATGAAGACGACAATGACAAGAATATCAACAACTCTTATCAGAAAGAATAAAAATACAGGCGCATGTTCCTTAAGACCTCATATGAAGTTATCAATTATGCTCTCTGCCTCTTAAAATGCTACCATTAAATTTACACCCTTAAATAATTTCTTGAACAAAAATGCTAACGAGAATGTTTCAAACCCAACATATCATCATCACTGGTACTTCTATATTTCTAAAAATATAAATTTCCTCATATAAATTTAATCAAATGACTGTAATTTTTTATAATCGTTGTTTTCTCGGATAACATCCAGTTAACTTATTCATTGTTTTTTTAATTTCTCTATAGATTGAATTTTTCAATCATGCTTTATTAACTCGTCCTTACCACATAAATATTTAGGTAGTTTTCATAATATTATTACTATTCGTGTTTTGAATTCATTAATAAACAAATTTAAAAATATTTTTATCATATTATTCTTCATCATTGAAATATAGTATAGGCATTTATAGCCTATTGCATTGCCATATTATATTTTCATATAACAAGATTAGATATAACAATATTCGATAATTGATATATAGTGTGGGATTTTACTTCCACTTGGGTGGCTACATTATCACTTTGATAATAAGATTGGCTCACATTCTAATTCGTTACTTGATATATAGTGAATTTACGACCCCACCGCAGTTTGGGGCTAATTTCCTTTCATTTTTTTCGTTTTCCCTTTGAAAAAAAATTCACAAAACCAAATCACCATCTTTTAGACTCCTCAATTTAGCTTTGAATAAAATCTTATTTTCATTAGTCTCTATGATGCTTAGTTGAGAACTCTTCTTGATTTTATTTCCTCTAACAAATTAACTAGTATTGTTGGGTTGGGTGATATTCGTGTGAAGACTTGTGTTGGGTACATTCTTACACTAAATGATGTATATATTCAAACTTGATTCAAAAACTAATCCTTGTGTTTTTGTTGGATATGGTGATGAAGAGTGTGGCTTTAGACTCTATGATCCTGAGAAGAAGAAAGTAGTGAGAAGTAGAGATGTAGTATTCTTTGAACACGAGTAGGGTGTAGATATTTTGAGTACAAGGTTAAATTCTAATTTTGATGTATCTTTTAATATTACTAATGATATTTCTTATTCAATTTTTCCTTTTGTAAATCATATAGTAAATGATAATACTGAGGTGGTTCCTAATTATATCAAGAATGTTTCATTTGGTAGTCATTTACAAGATCGCGTTGTTATCGATGATTTCGATAAGACCATACTTGATGAAGAAGTTCATGAGCAGGGGGGCAACATATCCCTAATGTGGAATATATACACGTTCGAATGCCAACTAGAGAGAGAAAACCATAAACAAATTATCCAAGCTCATAATATATTATAGTCACCAAAGATGGCGAGCTAGAGAATTATCAAGAAATGTAATATTCTTTGAAACGATGGCGAGCTAGAGAATTACCAAAGAATTACCAAAGATGGCGAGCTAGAGAATTATCATAATATTCTTTGGCTTGAGGCTATGAAGGAAGATATGAATTCCTCGAAAAATAATGAAACGATGAGCTAGTGAAACCTCATAATGGAAAGAAAGTATTGAAGAATAGATGGGTTTTCAAGAACAAAAGAAATAGTGACAAAATTGCCAAGCGAAAAGCTAGATTTGTAGTAAAATGATCAAATCAGAAAAAAGGCATTGATTTTGATGAGATATTTTCTCATGTTGTCAATATGACGTTTAGGAGAACTGTATTGGGTTTAATTACGAGTCTAAATCTTGAGGTGGCACAACTTGATATAGAAATGACATTTTACATGGTGACTTGCATGAATAAATCTATATGGAACAACCTAAAGGTTTTGAAGAGAAAGGGGAAGAAAAGTTTGTTTGTAAGGTGAAGAAGAGTCTCTATAGGCTTAAACAAAGGCTAAGGAAATGATATCGGAAATTCGACTCGTTTATAACAAATAATGGTTACAAACGAACTTATGCTGATCCTTGTGTCTATTTCAGAGAGTTCCCTGGAGGTAAGTTCAACATACTCTTTTTATATGTAGATGATATCTTGATAGTTGGGCAAAATACTAAGATGATTATGAGTTTGAAGAAATACTTAGCCAAATCATTTCACATAAAAGATTTGGGTCTAGCAAAGAGAATCTTAGGCATGGATAGTACTTCTAATAGGAAAGCAAGAAATTTATAGTTATCACAAGAAAAATATATTGAACGTGTACTTGAACGGTTCAATATGAAGAATGCCAAGCTGGTTAATACACCATTAGCTACACACTTCAAGTTAAGCAAGAAAGCGTATCCTATAACAGAGAAAGATAAAAAACGTAGGTCAGTTATTTTTTATTATTTAGTTGTTGGTTCTTTGATGTATTGTATGCTGTGTACAAGCCCATATATTTCATATGTTGTCGTTTCAGTGAGTAGATATTTATCGAATATGGTTAAAATTCATTAGGAAGCAGTGAAGCGGATTTTCAGATCCTTGCTGGGTACCTCTAGGTTGAGTTTATGTTATGGAGGTGGAAAACCAATACTTGAAGGTCATACAGATGCAGACATGGCCTATGATCTTTATAACCAAAAATCTACCTCAGGTTATGTGTTCACATTTTTAAGGGGAGCTATTTCATGGCAATCCATGCTACAAAAATGTGTAGCATTGTCAACAACTCAGGCATAATATATTCCAGCAATAGAAGCAAGAAACGAGATGTTTTGTCTTAAGAAGTTCCTTCAAAAGTTGGGGTTGAAGTAAGAAGATTATGTGGCATTTTGTAATGAAATTCACACCCCATATGTCCCTTTGGAATCAATTTCTGAGCCAATACCTTTTGCTCGATGGGGGTTGGATTTAGTGGGACCTCTACCCATGGCATCCGGGGGGCGCAGAACTATAATCGTTGTTATTGATTACTTTTCAAAGTGGATTGAAGAAGCTTCATTGGCCAATACAACATCAAAAGCTGTTATAAAATTCATCTTATCCAATATCTGTTGCAGATTTGGAATTCCACAAAAAATAACCACAGAAAATGGGCCACAGTTCGACAACAAAGAAATGGAGAATTTTTGTGCCTCTAGAGGCATACAACACTGCTTCTCTTCTCATTTTCACCCACAAGCAAATGGTCAGGTCGAAGTAGTCAACAGAACAATACTGTCCGGTCTTAAGAATAATTTAGAAGGGACTGCTGGAAAGTGGCCAAGTTACTTGCAAGAAGTTTTGTGGGCTTACCGGACCACTCCCGGGGCTGCCACACAAGAGTCTCCCTTTGCCTTAGTGTATGGGATGGATGTCATAGCTCCCATAGAAGCTACTCTCCCTTCATTTCGAGTTCATAATTTTTCTAAACACACTAACAAAGTAGCAATCAGAGGCCAGCTTGACTTAATAGAAGAAAGAGGAGTTAAAGCTCACCTTAGAGTTGTACACTATCAAGGTTTGATGAGAAGCAGATTCGCTTCTAAAATTAAGAGAACGTATTTTCAACCAGGGGATAAGGTATTGAGAAACGTTTTCCTACATACTAAAGAGATGCAGTTCGGTAAGTTGGCTCCAACTTGAGAAGGACCCTATGTGGTCATTGAAAAGCTTAAGCCTGGGACATACCGGCTCCAAGATAAAGATGGAAGGATTTTGAATCACCCCTGGAACATTGAACACCTCCGTTTGTACTTGGAAAAGAAACTATGTAAATATTTACTTGTTTAAAAGTTCATGTAAATATTTGGAGGCATACTCTTTCCTACCCTGGTGGCGTGGGGAGGTTTTAATGAGGTGTCCGGGCTTTTTTATAAAATTTGATGCCTTCTTAAAAAATTCGGAGTATTTTCAGTTAATAGTTTTTGGTGAGATTTTTTATTAAACAGGCTGGATTAAATTGGAGGAGTGATGACTACTTAAACATTTTTCATCGGAGGATTTAAACACTCTTACTTTAAAATACTTGTGAAATAAATAAGGGTTGTTTAAACATTAGCCATCAAAATTGAAAAACTATGAAAGAATGAAGGGGTTATCTAAAATAAACATGCCCATTAAAACATACGAAATGCCTTGGCCATCCAAGGACTTTGAGTTGTCAAAACAAAAAAGATTAATCCGGACAAGGACCGGACACAGTTACAAAAAATGCCTTGGCCGTCCAAGGACTTTGGTTCAATCAAAACAAAAGTAAAACGATAATTGATACTCTAAGACTGAGCCTTTGAAGATGGCTCAGCCTTACTTGGCTTCTTCTTCTTTGGGTCGTCATCCGGGCTCTCCCCAGTATCTTCTTCTTCATCAGTGGTGTCATCCCAGCCACTGGAGAAGTCATGCCTATCACCCTCAGCCATAGTATGGTGGGGAATGTCTTCATACTCTACAAAATCCCATAAGTCTCCAAGTGTCCTCTTCGGAAATTTATCATGAAAGAGCAAGACCATGTCCGATTTCACTTTGGAAAACTTTTCTTCCTGAGTGTCTATCACTTGGTTGGTGTAAGCATCAATCCTCGCCTGGATTTTTCTCTCTTGCTCCCTTAGCAGATCAGCTTTTTCCTATGCAGCTTTGGACACCGAGTCCTCGAGCGAGATCTTGTCATTGGTTAAAGTATGAATGATCTTGTCCCTAGCACTCACATCTTCTCTGGAAGAGGAGAGATCTCTCTCCAACTCAGACTACTTTGTTCGGAGTTCTTTGATAGTATCTTCCAAAGTGGCTAGCTTTGTGGCCTAATCCTCCTGGTTTTTCTTCAACTCTTCGTTCTCCCTCTTCAGAACATCAGCTTTTTTATTGGCAATAAGGATGTCGCCAGACAATTTCTCTTTTTCAGAATTAAGGGCATTAATGATGGCTGATTGACCTCGTACTTGCTTCTCCAAATTAAGCACTGGCTGAATATTACTTAATATAGAGTGAGTTATGGCGTCTCTTTCACTTGAGACAGAGAAGGACTTACCATTGAAGGTAACGATGTTCGAAGAACTCGGGGGGAGGTAAGGCCCAGCAAAATCATCTTTAGGGAGGTTTTCGAAGTAGATACCAATCTCCTCAAGACCACTGATCCCCTCCTGCACCCCCTCAGGTTTGAAAGTCACCAGGGATGCCTTCTTCTTGAGTGGGGTCAGGAGGGTCAACCGGAGGGAGAGGTTCCGGAGGCCGGAGGGAAATCTCATCACCCTTGGAGGTTTTCTTCTTCTTGGCCTCCCTGTCCTTGCCTTCTGCTCCCCGTTTCCTATCTCTCTTAGGAACCTTTGAAGATTTTGGAGATCCAACCACTTCTCTAGTTCTTTCATGCTCCACGACTTGTAGAAGAGCAACATCAATCTATCCTTGTTCTGGCTCCTCTGGGTTTGTTGGGGCGGCTTCCTCTGCTTGAGTAGGATTGGCTTCAACTGTACTTTGCTTGCCTTTACCTTTCTTTCCTTTCATTTTACTGGGGGCTTTGGCTCTACCGGGCAGATACAACGACCCATCCGGTACATCTGTCCTCTTGAGAATTACTTCCGGAGGGGGTGGGGTAGTAAGTTTCTCTCAGGATAAGTCCCTCCGGTCAGTTTTATTCCAAAGGTAAGACCTTGTTAGATTGCCTCCGGTAAAAGCCTTGTGGAAGCGATTTTTCCACTTCTCAGCAGCACATTCATTCAGGTTGGTGCAAGTGGTCTGCCCAGCCTTCAAGTGGTCATTAAAGTCCTTAGGCAGCACTACCAAAAAACAAAGACAAAAAAAAACAAGTTAGACAAACAAATTTGTAATAAGTAAAGATGAAAATATGAGATGAGGTTCTTACCATCGCTTCGTCATCTGCTGGTAAGCAGACTTGGGTTTACACTGGTTTTAATTTTCCTCCCATTCTCCCAAGCGTCGCTAACAAACAAGAATTGAGTTTTCCAATTCCTTTCCGATTCGAGCAGGTCGTCCACTACTTTGTAATTATCACCCATATTAAAGTGATAGAAGGGGATAATGTGGTTTCTGCAGAGGTTAGCCACAGCTGCAAACTGCTCCATTGGAAGAGGAATCTCGAAGAGCCTGGAGGCCATAAAAAGGCTATGAGAGTATACCATGCATTGGGGCTCAATTGGCTTGGGCAGAGTTTGATAAGGTGAAATTATTTGACTATATCTGGGTCTAGGGGAAACCTTAGTCCCCAGTTGAAGAGCTCAGTGAAGAAAACTATTTCACTAAGCTTACAGTCCATCGGTGTCTCCGGATCCACCAGAATCCTTATCTTGACATTCTCTGGTATCCCCCATTTTTTTCGCATCCGACCCAGTTCGGCTGTGTGGATGAAAGAGTAATTAAGTTTTTGCAAAGCTAGCAGGTATTTGACACTTACCTTTTGGAAGAAAGGTCCCACTTTTCACACAAGGCTCTCCGGAAAATCCGGATATTTTAAGCATAGCTTTTCCTTGCCTTTGTCCTTCTTGGCAGCAGCAGCCTCACTTGTTTGCCCGGAGACTTCGGACTCAAAAGGAGCTTATTCAATAGAATCCTCCAACACTTCTTCCATTATCATGGAAGGGTTATCAGTTGTTTTTGGGTAAGAGGAGCTAGTGGTTGGCTCAGCAGGCCCTCCGGATGGTTGGGCATTACTGGCTTCTTGTATTCTGGACTCCGGCTGGGGCTCAGATGCAGCAGTTTCTCTCCGGAGACTTGAACTAAATGCCTCCGGTCCAGACAGCTTGTCCTTAGGAATTTTAATGGGTGCTTCTGACCCTGTATTCGTATTTTTAGCCCTAGATTTGGAAGGCGTAGCTTTTGGAGCTTGCCCTTTCAACAAACGACCTCTTCTCTGATTGACTAACTTCTCTGAAGAGGCGTCAGCATCCGATCCCATGGAAATAAATGGGGAAGGTTTCTTAAAGCTTGTAACTGCCTGCCCTGGTTCAACAGTAGGCTCTGATTCCTGAATCGATGAGCCCGAACCAATCGGTGAAAGGTTAGGTTGGAAAAACCTCCTAGGTTTAACATTCTTAGTTGAAGAAGAACCCCAGTCAGGCTCTGAGCTTGGCGTTTCCGATTTATCAATAGGGGAAACAGGGAAGCCTGCAGCAATGCGCCTTTCTCTTTCAACCTTTTGAGCTTTTTCCAACTCAAACAAATTGAGCCACCCACCTTTTATTAAAGTGTTTCTTGATGTGAACATAAACTCACACCACAAGAAAGTTTTTGTTTTTGAGAGATGAAAGCTTTGAAGTTTAACAGAGCAAGAATGATGAAGATGGTAAAACAGTTGAAAAGGGACTAATTTATAGTAAAAGGATAAAAGATGCTTCGATACCTAGGAGAACTCGAAAGATTTGTAATGATTAAGAAACGACGCTGATGTCACCCACATTAAATGAAGAGGTTTCTTTTTGGAGTAAGTGGGAGCGCCGTTCTAGGGAAAAAGCGGCTGATGTGGCGAATCAGAGAAGGACACGTGTCCTACAATCTCTGGCAAAAAACCGTTTAGTTTCTAAGAACTTTATCAGTCCGGATAAAGCCATTACGCAGTTTGAAAATCAGTTCAGACATGGCTATGACCGGATACAGGCAATATTTTAGGTCTTGCTAAAGGCCTTTGAACATAACCTAAAAAAGGGGCTACTGATGAGTCCAGATTTTATCACCACTCTTTACGAGAGTCGGACAGGGGAAATTTGGACAACATCCACTTACTAAACCGTCCGAACTGAACTAAAGTATTAAAAACTTAACCACTTCATGACTAAGCTAATTACTTGCCTACTTAAAACTAATGGGTCTTTAAACTCGACCCGAATCCATTAACACAACCCGAAATCCCATGAGGCCCAAGGTTAAGGGTATAAATACCCAACCACCTTCATTTAATAAGGGCAATGAAAATAAAATACACCCAGGCAGCTCAATTCTCTCACAACAATCTACCCAAACATTAAATACCTTTAAAACACCACAAAACTCTGGACAAAATTACCTTCAATAAAAAATAAACCACACCAATCCTAACTACGTGATTTTAGTAGAAAGAAGCAATGATTAGCGTCAAAGAACCCCAACGAGTAATTGGAAATCCCCAAAGACGCAAAAAAAAAGATATTTCTCAAAATCGAGGCGTACCTGTTTAATGTAACCGGTTCTTTCTTCACCGGCCAGCGTTATCTAAACGACAACTCCTCCAACGATAGCTAGTTACTTGTTTAATGGAGTAGAAGATGGTGTATAGTCGATAATCGGAGAAGAAAGGCAGAATTTTTGGTGACGATGGTTGAAAGTTTATGGGCTGAAGAACTCAAGGATGAAGTCGAACGGTTGCTGAGTCTAAAAAATGGTACTACTTGTTTTGGTTGTTTAAAGGGGTTACACGAGAGGAAACATGGGTTTGAAGAGAAAAACGGGTATATATAGTCGGGGGGTATTTTTGTCCAATTATTAAGTAGGGGTACCAATTATCACTATCGTGATTTTTGGTACTAGTTGATAATTAGGTAGTTGAGTGGGTATCTACTGGTAATTTTCTTCTTTCTCAATATCCTAGAATCATGTGGTCTTCTCAGAATTTTTGCGTTGACCCGTCATATTTCCCCTTTCTCGGCATGAATCGTTTCAAATCATAATTAAATTCATCTCATGTTTATCACCTTTCATTTCCTTTTACCTCTTTTAGCTTGTCTAAACTTTTTTAGCATGAAATACCGTTTCTCTTCCTTGTTATCTTTTATATTAAGTCATATTTCATACTTTTTTCATACTTTTTTTTAACTTTATCTCTATTAAAATTATTAAAACACATTTTGCTTATCATCTATCTTTATTATGAAATATATTATTTCATTCTTTCTCGATTTGGTTTGAACAAAACTTTTCATAGATCTTTATATTAATGAAAACTCTTACTTTTATTATTATAGTATATACGTGGAACAATATATTTTTTTAAATGACCATCGAAGTGGATGTTTTGGAGATTTAGATAACTATTCCAAAACTATTTTCGTAGAAAGTCCAACTCATCTTCATCTTCCCATTATGCATTTGAATATACATAGTACTGTCCAACTCATCTTCATCTTCCAAAACCATTTAGTAATATAATTTACTACCCAAATTAAAAGTTATTTTTTTTGTCATGGATAAGGAACCAATCAAATAAATTGCCCACTTATCAAAAAAACATGGTGAAGGAACTAATACCATAATTATCATGTCGTCATTGGTAAGGGACAAGGTTCACAATTTAGAACCATAGCTTTAGCATCTATAAATAGATGAGGCTAATAGTATTATATGTTAACAACAAACGTCTAATCGAACTCTTGTATCCATAATAGGTTCCAAAAACCTCTTCATGCAAACTTTTCGAGATAAGAAATGCTTTATTTTTTCCCAAACATCTTAATAATGGTCTCGTTGTACTTTTTATGTAAATAAATTCGTAAAGAAACAAATATTTTGATGCTCTTATTCTCAATACATGTGCTAAATATTTATTTTATGGTACTTTCTAATCTTTAAAATATGATTGATGTCAATCTTCATCTTAATTTATCATGAAAATCTTACATTTTTAACCTCTACCTAAAGATGCTCTTATTCAATTATAAGAGGACTATCTTCAAAGAAACAAAATTTAGCCAAACATACGCTTCAAAATAAATTTACGAGGTGCTTTTTCAAAGACAACATTTTCAAAACATTCATCTAATTTTTTAGTACCTCTAAATAACCCCTCATATTTTCTTACCGTATATAAATTGACCTTTTATATTAACTTTTCACTAAGTATGTATAAGAAATTATCATAATAATTGATGCACAACATATACGAGATAATTTCATACATGCTAAAATAAACTTGTATTCTCCACTATTATTTATCATTTTTAATTCAAACTTGATTGCCTGCTTGATTTCTTCACCGCAAAGGGTTTGAAAAATAATAAATATTCCTCCCTCTTGTGTTGCAGAAGCTTTATTTTCTTGGATAATCCACTCACAACTTATTATTTCTTCATTTTGCATTCCTCACAAATACTTTCATTTTGAAAATCATTAATAAAATACGCAACTGTTACTTTGAGAGATTAATGTAAGAGACGACTTGAAATATATGGTTTTCGTAGAACATTTATACAAGGAAATGATGTACAAACTACAATAACATTACTTTACAAATACAGGCGCATGTTCCTTAAGACCTCATATGAAGTTATCCATTAATAATAAAATTCCAACATTCCTTCTAGAATTGTCTACAAATTTTGAAGAAGATGAAGACGACAATGACAAGAATATCAACAACTCTTATGAAGAGGAATAAAATTTAAATCAACCAGATAAAGAAGATTATGCTCTCCGTCTCTTAAAATGCTACCACTGAATTTACTCCTTTAAATAATTTCTTGAAAAATGCCAACGAGAACGTTTCCAACCCAACATATCATGATCAGTGGTACTTCTATATTTCTAAAATATAACTTGCCTCGTATAAATTTAATCAGATGACTGTATTTTTTTATAATCGTTGTTTTCCCGGATAACATCGAGTTAACTTATTCATTATTATTTTTAATTTCTGTATAAATTGTATTTTTCAATCATGCTTTATTAACTCTTCCTTACCACGTAAATATTTAGGTAGTTTTCATAATATTATTACTATTCGTGTTTTAAAATCTTTAAAAAAAATTCAAATATTTTTATCATATTATTCTTCATCATTCAAATATAGTATATGCATTTATAGCCTATTGCGTTTCCATATTATATTTTCATATAACAAGCTTGGATATAGTAATATTCGATAATTGATATATAGTGTGGGCGTTTACTTCCTCTTGGGTGGCTAAATTATCACTTTGATAATAAGATTCGCTTACATTCAAATTCGTTACTTGATATATAGTGCATTTACGACCGCATCCCACTTTGGGGCTAATTTCCTTGTATTTTTTTCCTTTGCCCTTTGAAAAAAAATTCATAAAACCAAATCACCATCTGTTAGACTCCTAAATTTCAGCTTTGAATCAAATCTTATTTTCATTAGTCTCTATGATGTTTAGTTGAGAACTCTGCTTGATTTTATTTCCTCTAACAAATTAACTAGTATTGTTGGGTTTGGTGATATTCGTGTGAAGACTTGTGTTGGGTACATTCTTACACTAAAAAGTACATTCTTACATCTGAATTTGTTGACTACAAATGTACTTGATCAAGAAGGCTTCCGTCGCACTTTTGGTGATGGTAAGTGGAAATTATCCAAAGGTTCAATGATTGTGTCCTCAAGGTGAATTGTGTTGCTCTTTGTATAAGATATATTTGGGTATTTGTTCTGGCTAATTGAATGAAGTTGAGGAAACAAATTCTCCTAAATTGTGGCATCAAAGACTAGGATGTATGAGTGATACGAAGGTAAAAACTTTGGCAAGTAAGTCACTCATTTCTATTGATAAATATATTATTATTGACCCATGTAACTATTGTTTCGCACGAAAGCAATATAAAGTTTCGTTTTCTAAAAAGTCTACTAGAAAACAAGAAACGTTGGAGTTAGTATACTCTGATGTTTGTGGTCCAATATAAGTGGAGTCTATTGGAGGTAAAAAAACGTATTATGTTATATTTATTGATGATACTACTAAAAAAACTTGGGTATACATGTTGTAGACAAAAAGGAAAGTATTCGAAATTTTTCTGAAATTTTATTTCATGGTAGATAGGGAGACAGGGAGAAGGTTGAAATATTCTCGATCTGATAACGATGGTGTGTATATTTAGAATGAGTTCAAAAATTATATCTCATGTTATGGTATTATACATGAAATGAAAACACCAGGTACACCATAACACAAACGAGTTGTAGAGAGAATGAACCATACCATTGTAGAGAATGTGAGATGTATGTAAGAAATGTCTAAGCTTCATAAGATATTTTGGGCTGAAGTAGTTAATTTGTTGTATACATGATTAATAGAGCTTCATCAACCTTGAGTTTGGTATTCCCGAGAGAGTGTGGAAAGGAAAGGATCCTAGATATTTATATTTGAGAGATTCAAAATTTATTCAAAAACTAATCCTTGTGTTTTTGTTGGATATGGTGATGAAGAGTGTGGCTTCAGACTCTATGATCCTGAGAAGAAGAAAGTAGTGAGAAGTAAAGATGTAGTATTCTTTGAACACGAGCAGGGTGCAAATATTTTGAGAATAATATTAAATTCTACTTTTAATGCATCTTTTAATATTACAAATGATATTTATTATTCAATTTTTCCTTATGTAAATCATACATTAAATGATAATGTTAAGGTGGTTCCTAATTATATCGAGAATGTTCCATTTGGTAGTGATTTACAAGATCACGTTGTTATCAATGATGAGTCCGAATTCTGCACGCTCCCCGGACAAGGACAGATCGGTCCAAGGCCTCTGGACCGGACAGATCATACGAACCGGACAAATCGTTTTGAACACTATGACCATAGGACTGTTCGAACTATGACAAAAGTACTAAAAAACCTAAACACTTCTTGACTAAGATACTTGCTCTCCTACTTAGAGCTCATGGGTCTTTGAACATGACCCGGATCCATTAAACATGACCCGAAAGCCCATAAGGGCCCAGACATCAGGGTATAAATACCCAACCACCTGCATTAACTATGGGTAATGAGAATTAACTGCTACCAAGCTGCTTAATTATCTCTCTACACTCTACTCTAAACACTTAACACCCACACACCACCATAAAACACCAATTGAAATTACCAGCCTACCCTTAGGCAATTATTATCCACACCAAATTGGCGACCACAGTGGGAGAAGAAGGTGCCTGAATCAAGCATTCAAAACCAGCTAAGAAAATCTGTCTGAATGAATCCGGACAATCCAGAACTACCACCGGCTTTGCTCGAAGTGGTGGACGAGAACGATGAATACACTGTCGAAGAGCGTGATAGGCTAAAGTGTGAAATAGAAGCTCTGAGGGCAGAAAAGGCCAAGATGGGCATGAAAGAAAAATCCAAAGCATCGGTTGCTCATCACACAGATAACCCCAGAGAGCATGAGTCTTCAAAAACTCTTGTGAGCACGAAAAAGACTCATGCCAGTTCTAAAAAGTCTCACCGGTCCAAGCCTGTGGAGAGTTCTGACTCAAGCTCAGAATCTTCTGATAGCTCTTTGGACGATGAAGGAGTTGAAAAATCTTTATCCTCAAGCAGCGATGAGGGTCGAACTAGAAAGAAACAAAGGCAGATCAAAAAGTATTCAAGAAAAAGGGATAGACATGGAAGGATGAAGAAGAATATTGGTAAAGGGTCATCACACAGCCGGAGGCATGTGGACAAGATGCTGATGGATCCCTTTGCTTTCCACGATGAACCAGGTATCTTTGCGATTCCCAATGAGGATACTGTGTTCAGTCGTGGAAGGAATTGGAGGCAATCTCCATTGTCTTCTAAAATTCTGTCCGGAAACCTCCCCAAAGGTTTGACAGCACCAAAATAGAGAAGTACGATGACAGTACTGATCCAGACAACCATCTGGAGCAATTTAAAAACTTCATGATGAACTTTAACGACGATGATAAACTACTTTGTAGGGCATTCTCCCAATCATTCACGGGGAGTGCTCTGAAATGGTACAACAGCCTGCCTCAGAGTTGTATTAAAGATTTCGATACTTTTTGGGTAGCCTTTCGAAGGCAGTTCGTAGGGAGTAAAGAGCTGAAGGGCAATGGAGACACAATAATCCATTGTGCCCAGGAACCAAATGAATCCTTGAAAGAATATATAAGTCGTTTTGTGAACACCAAGAATGGGTTGGCTGATTGCTTCGAACAAGTGGCAATCGCATCCCTTAGGCAAGGCTTGAACCCAGGCAACCTAGCTGATTCAGTGACCAGAAAGAAGGCCATGACATGGGGAGGGTTGCTGAATCAGGTTGGAAAACAAATAAACGTCGATGAAACAAAGAAAACCAGGGTGCACAGGCAGGTGAGGTCTACGCCAGTGGCACCAAATCCCAATCAGAATCAGTCCGGGAACAAAGCAAGAGAAACCGAACAGGGGCATGGTAGGGAAAAAGCTCAGTCTCAGCCAGCTGCTCCTGCTCAAAGTCAGCAATCCAGAAACAAGAGAGGGCCATGGGTGCAACCGGAGTGGTTCGCAGAGTTAAAAGGAAGTGTAGCCACTATTTTTGATAAAACAAAAGATGAGGTGCATTACCGGAGACCAGCAACACTGCAGTCTCCCAGAGAGCATCGCAATAACTCTTTTTGCCAATATCACAATGATATTGGTCATACCACTGATGACTGCATAGCATTGAAGCAAGAAGTTCAAAACTTGATTGAAAGGGGAAAGTTGGGAGCTTACATTAAAAGAAGAGGAGGCAACATGCCTGACAACACTCACCGGGTTGGTCCAAGTAATGCTGCTCCGGAGGGGGCCATGGTTATAGTTGAAAGGTTTGACGTGGAATCTGAATACTTTGATCCTGATCCAACTCGAAACAGAGTGGGTGCTATAGAGGAATGTTCAAGATCGGTCTCCGGGCTCATTAAGTTTTTCGAGTCGCTTACAATTTTCGGAGGAGACACTATGACAGATCCTACTGCTTCTTCAAGAAAGAGGCATGTTCATACTTTAGCCTCCCAGCTAGAAGGAGGCATGACATCCTATCAGTCACCAAACTCATTCCCCTTCATTGTGTTTGATGAAGATGATTTAAGAAACATTGCTGGCCCTCATGAGGATGCTGTTGTCATAGGAGCATCTATAGGGGGCAATAACATAAGACGAATCCTGGTGGATACTGGAAGCTCAGCCAATATCCTTTTCCTAACCACGTACAAGAAAATTAAAAATCCAGCTGTAATTCAGAATTCGGACAGATCAATCGTGGGCTTCACAGGCAGCTCAGCAGATGTGATCGGAGAGTTCGAAGAAGAAGTGTTAATGGGCAAGGGCCCTTTCAAGAAAATGTCAGAATACTCTTTATTGTGGTGGATTGTCCCACTTGCTATAATGCTATACTGGGGAGGTCTTGGCTCTGTAGGATGCATGCAGTGGCTTCAACAGTCCACCAATGCTTGAAGTATGCTGTTCAGGGACAGGTTGGAGTCGTCCGGAGCAGCCAAAAGATTGCAAGAGAATGTTATGCCACTGCCCTGGCTCCTCGAACGCTGTGGGCAGTCCGTATTAATGAACAATAGCAGTTTGAGGGCCTTTCTGGGGGTGAGGGTGAAATTGATGACCCCAGAGAGACCCCCGGAGTGTTGATACCAGTTGAAGAGGTAGAAACACACTATTTGGAAGATGGGAAAAGTGTCAAGATAGGGTCTAAAATGACACCTGTTTTGAAAGATCAAATGTTAAAGTTTTTGAAGAACCATCGGCACGTTTTTGCTTGGAGCAATGCTGATGTTACTGGGGTCCCATCAAAAGTGATATCACATCACCTATCCGTCCGGAGAGACGTAGCTCCAATGGTTCAAAAAAGAAGAGCTTTTTCCAAAGAAAAGGCTGATGTCATTGTACAAGAGGTTGATAGGCTCACAAAGATGGGGCACATCAAAGAGTCTCAATACCCTTTGTGGACTGCCAATCCTGTCTTGGTGAAAAAGAAGAATGGCAAGTGGCGCATGTGCATTGACTTCACAGATCTCAATAGAGCTTGCCCAAAATATTTGTATCTGGTCCCCCGGATTGATCAGTTAGTAGACTCTACCTCTGGGAACAAGCTGCTTTCCTTTAGGGATGCTTTCTCCGGATACAATCAGATTCAAGTGGATCCGAAGGATCAAGAGCATACCACATTTGTTACTGACAGAGGTCTTCATTGCTACAAAGTAATGCCATTTGGTTTGAAAAATGCTGGGGCTACTTATCAGAGGTTAGTCAACAAGGCATTTGCTGATCAAATTGGAAGAAATATGGAAGTGTACATTGATGACATGATGGTGAAGAGTGTAGATGAGGAGTTGCACTTGTCCGATCTCCAAGAAACTTTTGCCAACCTGGTAAAAGTGAATTTGAAATTAAACCCAGAAAAATGTGTGTTTGGAGTGCAGTCCGGGAAGTTTCTAGGCTATATAATAAGTGAGCATGGAATACAACCCGATTTGGACCAGCTCAATGCTCTATTCCAAATGGAGCCTCCTCGAAACATTAAAGAAGTGCAGCGGTTAACGGGGAGATTAGCTGCCTTAAACAGATTTATCTCAAGGTCCTCGGACAGGTGTGCACCTTTCTTTCAAACTTTGAAGGGTGCAAAAGTGTTCGATTGGACCCCACAGTGTGATGAGGCTTTTAATGAGATCAAGAAGCACCTGTCCTCTCCCAAGACTTTGTTTAAGCCAGTTGATGGTGAAACCCTCTTCGTATATTTGGCAGTTTCAAGTTATGCCATCAGTGCTGTACTGGTAAGAGAGGTAGATGGTCATCCCCATCCAGTGTACTACATCAGCAAAAGCTTGATAGATGCAGAAAGACGTTACTTGAAACTTGAAAAATTGGCATTAGCCCTGGTGATAGCTGCAAGGAAGATGAGGCCTTATTTCCAGGCTCATCCTATCATCGTCCGGACCTCTTTTCCCCTGAAGAATGTCCTTCAAAAAGCAGACATTTCGAGCAGGATGACTAAGTGGTCAGTAGAGTTGGGGGACTTCGACATAGACTTTGCTCCCGAACAGCAGTCAAAGCCCAAGCTGTGGCTGATTTTCTGGTCGAATTCCACTCCGACAGGGATTCAGAGCAAGCTACTGATATAAAAGATAAAAAAGTATGGGTCGTCCGAACAGATGGTGGATCTAGCATTGTGGGATGTGGTGCAGGAGTATGTTTAACTTCCCCATATGGAGACAAGATGTACCAGGCTATTTGTTTTGCTTTCAGGGCATCTAATAACGAGTCCGAATACGAAGCAGCTATAGCTGGGTTAAAGTTAGCCTACATTTGTGGGGCTAAGAGGGTCAAACTGTTAAGCGACTCCGAGCTACTTATCCACCATGCCCAAAGCCAATCTGAGGCTAAGAAGGAGAAACTTGTGAAGTATTTACTCCTACTCAAAAATGAAGCACTTAAGTTTAAAGATGTTATCTATGAGCACATTCCCCAGACAGAAAATGAGCTAGCAGACTCATCAGCAACCATAGCATATACAGAGTCATATCCATGGATCCATGTGCTCGAAAGCCTCTCTATTCAACTCAATAAGGATAAAGAAGAGGAAATTTTTGAAATACAAGTGAAACAACCTCAAGACTGGAGGTTTCCTCTCCTACAATATCTCTCCGATGGTTTTGTACCTCCAGATAAGTCACTAGCCAGAACATTGAAACACAAGGCTCGTGGTTTCATCATATTGAGAGAAGTGTTGTACAAAAAGTCCTACAGTAAACCTCTCCTGCGTTTTTTGGGGGATGAATAGTCACAAGTAGTCCTCTCCGAATTATATGATGGTGAGGGATCAACCCATTGTGGGTTTAGAGCTTTGACAAGAAGAGTTTTACTCTCCGGTTATTATTGGCCATCAATCATGAAAGATGCTAAGGAATTGGTAAGAAGGTGTGACCCATGCCAGAGGTACAGCAATGAAATTCATGTACCAGCCATTCCTTTAGAATCAATTTCCGAGCCCATTCCTTTTGCTCGATGGGGATTGGATTTAGTAGGGCCTCTCCCTGTGGCGTCCGGAGGGTGCAAAACTATAATTGTGGCCATAGACTACTTCTCGAAGTGGATAGAAGCAGCCCCTCTAGCAGGAACAACATCAAAAGCTGTTATAAAATTCATTCTATCCAACATATGTTGCAGATTTGGTGTCCCACAGAAAATAACAACAGACAATGGGCCACAGTTCGACAATAGAGAAATGGAGAGCTTCCGTGCCTCAAGGGGTATACATCATTGTTTTTCTTCACCTTTCCACCCACAAGAAAATGGGCAAGTTGAAGTGGCTAATAGAACTATACTGTCCGGTTTAAAGAAGAATTTGGAAGGGGCTGCTGGGAAGTGGCCTAGTTATTTACAAGAGGTCTTGTGGGCCTACCGGACAACACCTGGGGCTGCAACACAAGAATTGCCCTTTGCCTTGGTCTATGGGATGGATGCAGTAGCTCCCATAGAAGAAACTCTCCCCTCTTTTCGTGTTCACAACTTCTCCAAACACGCTAACGAGGTGGCAATCAGAGGTCAACTTGATTTGATAGAAGAAAGACGAGTTAAAGCTCACCTTCGAATTGCACACTATCAAGGCTTGATGAGGAGCATGTTTGCTTCTAAAGTTAAAAGAAGATATTTCCAACCAGGGGACAAAATATTAAGGAAGGTCTTCTTACACACTAAAGAAAAGCTCTTCGGAAAGCTGGCCCCAACTTGGGAGGGTCCGTATATGGTTGTTGAAAGAATTAAGCTTGGAACTTATTGGTTGGAAGACAAAGAAGGCAGAGTTCTAACACATCCTTGGAATATCGAGCATCTCCGGATGTACTTGGAATAACACTTGTATAAATATTTACTTGTTTGAACATCCATGTAAATATTTGGGGGCATACTCTTTCCTCCCTGGTGGCACGAATAGGTTTTAATGAGGTGTCCGGGCTGTTAAATAAAATTTGATGCCTTCTTAAAAAATTTCTAAGTGTTTTTAAAGTTTTGTCCCTTGTAATACTATCCGGATTGAGATAACTAAGGGCTATTTAAACTCTATCCGGAGAACTTAAACACTCTCATAATGCAACAACTAAAGGCTACTTAAACTCTGGCTATCAAAATTAAAACGAACAATGAAAGAAGATGATGGTTGTACAGAACAGAGATATTCATTGAAATAAATAACTTAAAATTGCCTTGGCCTTCCAAGGACTTTTAAATGGTCAAGATACAACACAAAAAACCTGTCTGGTCAAACACCGGACACCATTACAAAAAGAGTGCCTTGGCCTTCCAAGGACTTTAGTCTGAATAAAAAATAAACAAAGTAGATCGTAAGTTAAGGTTGAGCCTTTGAAGATGGCTCACCTTCATCTACCTTCTTGCCTTTAAAGTCGCCTTTCCCTTCGTCTATCTTCTTGCCTTTGGGATCGTCTTTCTCGTCATCTGGGCTCTCCCCAGTATGTTCTTCATCATCCGAGGAGCCACTAGAGTATCCATACATGTCACCTTCGGCCATCGTGTGGTATGGGAGGTCTTAAGGCTCAACATAAAGCCATAAGTCCCCTAGGTTCCTCTGCGGAAATGTTTCATGAAAGAGTAGAACCATGTCAGACCTCACCTTCTCAAGCAGTAGCTCTTCGCTCTTGATCATCTAGTTGGCATAAGCATTGATCTTGGCTTGGATCTTGGCCTCCTGCTCCTGTAGCAAAGTATTTTTCTCTTCGGCGCCCTTGGACACTGCATTCTCAAGGGCAATCTTATCAGTAGTTAAGTTGGTGATGACTTTGTCCTTTGCCTTGGTTTCTCCCCTTGAGGTAGCAAGGTCTTTCTCCAGACCGGACAGCTTCTCCTGGAGGTCTTTGATGGTTTCCTCTAAAGTAGTGACTTTGGTGGTGCTTGTCTTCTGGCTTCTCTTCAACTCCTCGTTTTCTTCTTTCAACATGGCAGCATTGGAGGTGGCAGTACGAAGGTCTTCGGACAGCTTTTCTTTCTCAGACTTAAGGTCTTTGATGATGTCTGCCTGACCCCGAACTTGTCTCTCCAACGTAAGTACCGGCTGCACATTGCTTAACAAGGAATGGGCTATGGTATCCTTTTCACTAGAAACAATGAAAGTCTTACCGTTAAAATTGACCGTGTTGGAGCTGCTCGGAGGAATGTAAGGCCTTGCAAAGTCATCTCTGGGAAGGTTGAGGAAGTATTCACCAAGCTCACCAAGACCGGTGATGTCCACTCCATCAATGTTGAGGTCTCCTCCCTCAACCTCGTCAGTATGAAAGTCCTCAGGAATCTCTTTGGCGTGTGTTGGGTCAGAAGGCTCAACTTGGAAAGAAGGCTCCGGATCCCGGAGAGCAAGCTCATCTCCCTTAGAAGTCTTTTTCTTTTTGGCCACCCGGTCTGCGCCTTCGCTCCCCTATTTGCGATTCCTTTTGGAAGCCCTTGGAGGTTTTGGGAGATCTTCTTCCTGCCTCTCAGTCTCCTGCTCCACTACTTGCAAAAGAGCAGCATCGATTTGGCTCTGGGCTGGCCCCTCCGGGACTGTTGGAGCATCCTTCTCAGCATCAGCACGGTTGGCATCACCCACCACCCTTTTACCCTTCTTCTTCTTGCCCTTCATCTTGCTCGGGGCTTTGGCCCGGCCTGGCAGGAAGAGAGTCCCGTCTGGCTCATGGGTCCTCTTGAGCACAATGTCTGGAGAAGGCTGGGTGGTGAGCTCCTCCCAGGTCAAGTCTCTCCGACCTGTGGTGTTCCACGGGTGAGACCTAGCCAAATTTCCACTGGTGAAAGCGTCATGGAATCGGTTCCCCCAGTTCTCAGCAGCCCAGACATTAATTTTGCCACAAGTGACCTGCCCGGCTTTCAAGTGGTCACTAAACTCCTTGGGCAGTTCTGCTAAGACAAAAGTAAGAAAAATCAGTATAAACTAAGTCCAAAAAGAAAAGACAAGAGAAACAAAAATATAAAGGCAAGATACTTACGGTCACTCCTCCATCTGCTTCTAAGGAGGCTTGGGTTCTCTCCGGCTTTTATCTTCTTGCCATTTTCCCAGGTGCCACTGACGAACAGGAACTGGGTCCTCCAATTCCTCTCTGCCTCCAGCAAATCATCCACCGCCTTGAATTTATCCCCCATGTTAAAGTGGTAGAAGGGGATGTGGTGGTTTCTACACAGGCTGGCCACTGCAGCAAACTCCTCCATGGGCAGAGGGATCCCGGACAGCCTTGATGCCATGATGCATGACATAAGGGTATACCAAGCGTTGGGGCTCAGTTGGCTCGGACAGAGTTTGATCAGATGGAAATATCTGACAATCTATGGGTCTAGTGGGAACCTGAGCCCCCAGTTGAACAGCTCCGTGAACATGACCACCTCACTCAACTTACAATCCATGGGGGTCTCCGGATGTATAGGGATTCTGATCTTTACGTTTTCTGGAATACCCCATTTTGAACGCATCCTGCCCAACTCAGCAGTGTGGATGAATGCATAATTGATTTTTTATAGGGAGAGAAGATAGTTAACGCTCACCTTGTGAAAACAAGGCCCTACTTTTCCTTCTAGGCAGGTCCGGATGCCTCAAGTACAACTTTTCCTTGTCCTTGTCCTTCTTGGCAACTATTTCTTTGCTAGTCTGACCGGAGGGCTCAGACTCGAACGGGGCCTCTTCAACAGAGTCCTCCATCACTTCCTCTATGATCGTTGAAGGAATTTCAGCAGCTGTAGTGGGGGGAGGGTTCAAACTTGATTCAGCCTTATCTCCGGACTGATGGGCCTCAGAGCCTCTTTGATTTCTGCTCTCCGGTAGAGTGTTTGGAGCAGATGTTTCTGGTAGAAGATTTGGATTAGACCCCTCCGGTCCGGACAGCCTGTCCTTAGGAGCTCTAATTGGCACCTCTGATCCGGTGCTGCTATCTTTTGCCCCCGATCTTGAGGGGGTGTTTCTGGTTCCTTGGCCTTTAACCAGCCGACATTTCCTCTTATCAACCAGCTTCTCAGGAGAGCGCTCCGTATCTGATCCCATTGCGATGAAGGGAGAAGGTTTTCTAAGGCTAGTGGCTGTGACTCCTGGCTCGACAGTAGGCACCGATTCCTGAACTGAGGAACCAGAGATTATGGGGGGGAGAGTGGTTTGAAATAGTTTTCTAGGCTTGGTACCTTTGGAAGAGGACAAGCCACGATCTGACTGAGATGCAGAAGTGATAGGTCTGTCAACAGGTGAGGCAGGTAACCCTGCAGCAATTCGTCTCTCTCTTTCGACTTTTTGAGCCTTCTCTAACTCAGAAAGGTTGAGCCACCCACCTTTGACAAGAGCGTTCCTCGCTGTAAATATAAACTATTGAACTAAGTTTTTTGCTTTAGAGAGAGAAAGATTTGAGAGTTTTTTACAGAAGTAAGTTTGAAGGAGATGGTAAAACAGTAGAAATGAATTTGTATTTATAATAAATCTGAAAAAACAGTTGATTCCTAGGAGAATTCGAAAAGTTTGGCAATGATTAAAAGACGGCGCTGATGTCACCACCTGTAATCAAAGAGGTTGCTTTTCGAAGAAGGTGGGTTCGAAATTCAAGGTGAAAAAACGGCTGGAGCAACCAATAAGAGAGCGACACGTGTCCCACGAACTCTGGCAAAAACCGTTTTGAATTCATGAAGCTTTATCTGTCCGGGTAAACCCATAGACCTGTCAGGATTAAAAACTACTTCTGACGTCGGACTGTTTTTCAGGTCTTTGACAAGGATACTTGCACAAACACCTAAAAAATAGGCTCCTGATGAGTCCGAATTCTGCACGCTCCCCGGACAAGGACAAATCGGTCCAAGGCCTCCGGACCGGACAGATCATACGAACCGGACAGATCGTTTTGAACACTATGACCATAGGATTCTTCGAACTATGACAAAAGTACTAAAAAACCTAAACACTTCTTGACTAAGCTACTTGCTCTCCTACTTAGAGCTCATGGGTCTTTGAACATGACCCGGGTCTATTAAACATGACCCGAAAGCCCATAAGGGCCCAAACATCAGGGTATAAATACCCAACCACCTGCATTAACTATGGGTAATGAGAATTAACTGCTACCAAGCTGCTTAATTATCTCTCTACACTCTACTCTAAACACTTAACACCCACACACCACCATAAAACACCAACTGAAATTACCAGCCTACCCTTAGGCAATTATTATCCACACCAATCAATGGTTCTGATGAGACCATACTTTATGAAGAAGTTCATGAGCAGGGGGAGCAACATATCCCTAATGTGGATTATATATACGTTTTAAGGCCAACTAGAGAGAGAAAACCTTAAACAAAGTATCCAACCTCATAATATATCCCAAGAAGTGTAATCTCATGAGGAAAAAATTCGTTAGCTTGAGGCTATGATTGAAGATATGAATTCCTCGAAAAATAATGAAACATATGAGCTAGTGAAACCTCACAATGGAAAGAAAGTCTTGAAGAATATATGGGTTTTCAAGAACCAAAGAGATAGTGAAAAAATTGTCAATTGAAAAGCTAGACTTGTAGTAAAAGGATGCAACCATAAAAAATGCATTGATTTTGATGAGATATTTTCTCATGTTGTCAATATGACTATTATGAGAACTGTATTGGGTTTAACTATGAGTCTAAATCTTGAGTTGGAACAACTTGATGTAAAAATGACATTTTTACATGGTGACTTGCATGAATAAATCTAAATGGAACAACCTAAAGGTTTTGAAGAGAAAGGGAAAGAAACGTTTGTTTGTAAGCTGAAGAAGAGTCTTTATGGGCTTAAACAAAGGCCAAAGAAGTGATATCGGAAATTCGACGCGTTTATGAAAAATAATGGTTACAAACGAACTCATGTCGATCCTTGTGTCTATTTCAGAGAGTTCTTTTGAGGTAAGTTCAACATACTCCTTTTATATGTAGATGATATCTTGATAGTTTGGAAAAATACTAAGATGATTATCAGTTTCAAGAAAGACTTAGCCAAATCATTTGACATGAAAGATTTGGGTCAATAGAAAAGCAGGAAAGTTATGGTTATCACAAGAGAAATATATTGAACGTGTACTTGAACGATTCAATATGAAGAATGTCAAGCCGGTTAATACACCATTAGTTACACATTTCAAGTTAAGCAAGAAAGTGTGTCCTATAATAGAGAAAGAGAAAGAAGGTAGGTCGGTTATTCCTTATTCTTCTGTTGTTGGTACTTTGATTGTATGGTATGGTGTGTACTAAGGAGTTCAGAGTTTTCAGTCATTATGCCATAATTAAATCTGAAGGGCAATTCAGACTAAACTACTACACCAAATATACGAATAGGACAAATGTACTAACTTTTGACTAATCTAGTTATTAATCAACTTAAAACCAAATGATTAACGAGTTCTTAAACTCGACCCGGTTTCACAATCCGACCCAATAAGCTAATGGGTCACTAATTAAAGTATAAATACCCCAACCACTCTCATTAATGAGGGTGATCAAAATTTAATACTAGTAGACAACTTAATTATCTATCTACTATACAAACTAAACACAAAACACCACAAAATTATCAAAACACTTTTTAAACACTTTACCACATTACCCTCAGCCTGAAATAAACCACACCATGTACAACCCCAGATATTTCATATATTGTCAGTTGAGTGAGTAGGTATTTATCGAATCGGTTCAAAATTCATTAGGAAGCAGTGAAGTGGATTTTCAGATACTTGCGGGGTACCTCTACTTTGAGTTTGTGTTATGGAGGTGGAAAACCAATACTTGAAGGTCATACAGATGCTGACATGGTCGATGATCTTGATAACCGAAAATCTACCTTAGGTTATGTGTTTACATTTTTAGGGGAGCCATTTCATGGCAATACAAGCTACAAAAATGTGTAGCATTGTCAACAACTGAGACAGAATATATTCCAGGAATAGAAGCAAGCAACGAGATGCTTTGGATTAAGAGGTTCCTTTAAGAGTTGGGGTTGAAGTAAGAAGATTATGTGGTATTTTGTAATAATCAGAGAGCTATGGATATAAACAAGAATATTATTTAGCATGCATGCACCAAACATATTGATGTGAGATATCATTGGTTGCGAGATATGATCGAAACAAAAAATATGAAATTGAAGAAAGTCCACACCGACAAGAATAGTGTAGACATATTGACTAAGATTGTTCCCGAAAGCAAAGCTGAGCCTTGCAGTAAGCTCACCAGGATGAGGTTCAAGTGATTACCTCATGAGTGTATCTTCTCCGTGATGGAATGGTGGGGGAGATTGTTAAACTAGGGTTTTCATCTCTTTCGGATTATATTTATGTACGACGATACATAAATATACCGCCAACGTTATTAGGTTATAAATAATAATATTTATAAATCACGAGGACCACGTAGATGGTATTTTATAAATCTAAGTATGAAATATGTGTGTTACGACAGCAGCGGCTGGTCATGGTCCAAACCATAATGGAAAGGCAAGATTCTCAAGGCATAGGTTTAATTTGATTATTCGACGTGGCTATCGAATAAAATAAACAAGGATTCTTAGATTATATATATATATATATATATTTTTATTTTTATTTTTTTTTGAAGATAAAACTAAAACAAAATAGAAAAAAGAGTAGATGAAAGAAGGTAAGAGGAAGGCAGACGTAGGTGCTTGGAGTTAAGGAAATATATAATAATTGGAGAAAACAGAGTCGTAGGTGCCTGGAGCGAATGAAATATACTATACAATAAAGTACAAGATATCCATATGTTAAAAACGTGGAGAGGCATAGAATATTAATATAAAGAAAAGGAAGTGCAGTGCTGATCTGGTTTTGTATAAATGGAGTGGTGCCAAGTGAAGTAGTAGCAAAACAACCTAAAGAGTAAAGACACTACTACTACTACTTATTATCAACTCTTTAAATCTGACTGCTCCGAAGTGGTTCTCACCGATCACGACTTGCGCTTTATTTCATTTAGTACAGGTTGCATTGCTGCTACTTTGGGGACTTGCATGACTACCATGCTTTTGGCTAGGCTACTTCAGGGTTTTACCTGGAGCCCGCCCGGGAATGCAACTCACGTTGATCTCAGCGAATCGACTCATGATCTCTTCCTAGCTAAACCCTTGATTGCACAAGGAGCACCGCTCTTGCCTCCGCATCTATGTAACCCTCGCCAAATCAATTTTAGACAAACCTAATTGTACAGAAATGTCAAAATCAGATAGGATCAGTACTCAAGCTTCAAAATGTTATTAGTATGCTACCAAAGTTTTAATATATATTTTGCATTATTACACTATAAATTTCAGAAAGTGGTAAAGCTTTAAGTTATAATCGTTTTTCATGAAATTTGAATTTTAAAATATTGTTATAAATGTGTATGATAGTATCTTTTCATATTTTTAAAATTCTACATGTTTTAAACTGCCGTTTGATAGTGCTATGCTTCTACATTCTACATGTGTTTTGATTCTTTTTTCTTCGACCAACTCTAATTTGGTTTGGTTTCGTATGTCAAAACCCATATGTCCAAAATGAACAATGTTCGTATTCATTGACATGTGTATTTCATACAAGTTTTCGTAAATATTTTTAATTTGATAATTATATCCTTTATCCGTTTGGCGTGATTAAATAATTTTATTAATTTTGAATATAATTTTTTTTTGTCTTTTCCAAAAGAAATTGTATTCAAAGTACCTATTCAACTATTATACTGCCATCTAATACTCAAGTTACCATAGAACAACAAGTCCTATCTTGATTTTGCTCGTTTAGAATTATATCTTGATTTGGAGCGTTTGAAACGGGTTAGTTTTCTCATAGAACAACAAGTCCTTGATAAAGGTTCTGGTGATAAGGGTTCTCGTTCTAAGGGTTCTGGTGATAAGGGTTATGGTTTCAAGGGTTATGTTCAAAAGTGTAAACAGTCTATCATAAGTTTGGGAGAACCCTCTCATAATCAACTAACCACCGGGGAGAGTCGTAACGGTTTAGGCAATTCTGATCAGAGAACAAAACAACTTGCTACCACTCGTTGGGAAAATGTTATTTCAGAAGTTGGTAAAGCTTTCGAAGAAGGTGCTGCAGCTCTAAAGTTATCTGTGTGCCGATATCCTTTAGAGCATGGGTTTTCTTTCAAATACATGCACACTACAGCAAAAACGATCACTGCTTATTGTGGAAATAAATTTACAATTGAGACTTTACGCATCAATTGATGTCGACGCCGGATTAATGACGATTAAGAGGTATGTTATGCAGCATACTTGCAGTCTCCTTTTCTCCTAAAAACATAAGAGGCATAGACATTTGACATCAGATCTGTCATTTGTTGACAGCCAAAATCATACAAACTTCTGTCAAACAAGATTACGGTCTAGACATCTCCTATTGTATGTCATGGAATGCTTTGGAGAAGGCAAGAAGGGGAGTTTTTTGAGATAGTTCAAGTTCCTTTTGTTTACTAAGGGGGTACTTCAAACGGTTGAAGAGCCATTATATTACTACTGAATGTCAGTTGGAATTATCCGCTGGAAACGTCTTCAATCGTTGTTTTATAACATTCGGTTCATGTCTTCAAGGTTTCCATTCATGTCGTCCAATGTTGTATGTCGATGGAACCCACTTGCGCGGGAAGTATAAGGGTGTATTTCTTTCTACCGTAGGAAAGGACGACAACAACGGTTAGTTCCATACTTCTTTTATAATTTTATTTATTATTAGGTTTGTGTAAAAAATTAAACAACTCTCAACTATAAGTTGCAAACAACGCTCAGGGATAGTGTTCCAAAAATCTCCCAAGAATAATTGCAAACAACTCACAGGGATAGAGTTACAAACAAGTCCAAGGTAATACCCAGGGAATAGTTGCAAACAACTCTCAAGGATTTGGTTCCAAATAACCATCATGGAGGAGTTGCACACAGCTCCGAGGGATAGTTGGTAAAAACAACTCCCAAGTGATACTCATGGAAGATTTGTGAATAACTCTCAGGGATTTAGTTCAAAACAACTCTGAGGAGAAGTTGCAAACAACTCTCAGGTATAGAGTTACAAACAACTCCCAGGGAGGAGTTGCAAACAATTCTCACGTACGACTAGCAGACAACTCCTAATATAGAGTTGTACATAACCCTCAACAAAAATAGTTGCAAACAACTCTCATCAGTAATAGAATGCGAGTTTTGTTATAATTAAGATCATGCTTTATTGTAACGTTTGAGTATGTTTGTCATGTATTACAGGACTATTCTCTGTTGCAATTGGTATCATGAGCATTGAGGATTTGGACAATTGGTTGTGGGTTTTTGCGTTGTTTGAAACCTCATATTTTGTCTTGTATCTGAATTGTTTTCATGCGTACTGTTATATCCATCTTGTTTAGAATTTGAGAAAAGCTTTGTAACATACTAACAGAGACTATAAGTCTAGGAGGCTAAATTTCTTCTATCGATGTGCTTATGCTCTCACCCAAGATTTTTTTAATGATCTAGTAACAGATTTTCTAAGCGAAAGTGGTGAAAGAATTAAAAAAATTCTTGAAAATTTACCTCTGAATGAGTATACTCAGGTATACGTTAAAGGGAAACGATACGGGGCTATGGTTTCTACTGCGGCCGAATCTTTTAACAATCAGGTCAAAACAATCTACGGCCTATCCATTGTTGAGTTGATTGACCAGATTAAAGTCTTTCTTATGACTCAACTTTCACGAAGATACCATGAGTGGTTGAGCTGGAGTATTAATTTATGCCCCGAGTATGAAAAGAAGTTAAAGTAGAATGTTGAGAAATACCGGACTTGGGTAGTACGTAAGTCTTCTGCAACCTTGTTCGAAGTCTTTTCAGACCCTGTAACAGTTGTAAATTTGTTGGATTTCAAATGATCTTGCGGAGCATGGGAACATGTGTGCTTTCCATGTCCTCACGCTTTAGCGACAATTCAGTCTACCAACCAAGATCTTCTAACTATAATAGAGCCATTTTTCACGGATAAGAATTAGTGGTCAAGTTACTCTCTCAGCATACTGCCGATAACCGATTTCAGCGAAGGATCAACCTTTAACGATCCGTTGGAGGTGGAAGTTCTTCTTCCCAACATGAAAAGACGGCCTCAAAGGCCTAAGAAGAAGAGAAGTCCATAATCAGGTCATAACAGGATGGCCTGTGAGGTTCCAATTTAAATAACTATCTGTTTGGTACATTAATCTGTAATATCGTGCGTTTTGTGGACAATACACTAAATAATTTGAGAGTTGTTTATCACACACATTGCGAATTGTTTGTATTACGATATTTTAACACAACTACCTTACAGGCCAAAACAAATCTCATGATATAACTGCAAAGAACACTCAGGTTATAGTGTCAGAAGCACCTAAAGTTATTGATAACTTAATATATCTGCCAACAACTCTACGGGAATGTAGTTTAATACAATTCGTAAACTTTATAGCCACAAATAACTCGCATGCTAAGCTGTGAGTTGTTTGAAAACTACCATCAGTCAATATATATGCAAACAACTCGCACGCTAGGATGTGAATTATATATATGTGTGTGTAATATGTTCATGCGAATTGTTTGCATGCTCCGAGATAATGCGAATTGTTTGTATATTACTTCCCTGATATTTGTTTGAAAATAAACTAAGAGATTTCTTTGTTAATGTGACTTGAGAGTTGTTTGACCAATATTAATGTTACATAAAAAATTTACACATTCAAAGTTTATACAAAAAGAAGATTACATAGCCAAAGCAGTTTAATACAAAAATAAGATTACGTTGCGAATTGTTTACTAGTAAATTTGTTGTATACATTGCGAATTGTTTATTAGTAAATTTGTTATATATGTTGCGAATTGTTTTGTCAATACTAAGTGTTCCAAACTAGATTTCACACAATTCTTTCAAGTGAATTCGAAAATGTCATACATTGCATATTTATGAAACAAAAAGCTATATATATACACCAAAAAATTACAAGAAATATATGTACACAATAAAATTATCTCCCTCAACAGTTTTCCACGTAAAAAAGATGACTACTAGTGTCCATTGGTGTTTTCATCGTTCAGGTTACCATATCTTTTCGGTAGTCTTCTGCATGTATCCTTTTTTTATAATTTCTCTGGCGTATTGACAGATAAAAATTCCATAGTTTAGGGTTCCTCTTTCTTTGCGGAATATTTATCGCGTTTTTAACTTTGTACCCATTCATTGCCTCTGGTAGGTATTTTCTATTGAGACAATATTCGATCCATTTATAATAGTTTGTATCAGGCATAAGGTATAAATAAACTCTCAGGAAAACAAATTGTCAACCACCACCAACTTATAGAGTTGTTGTCAACTCTCAGGTAATATATAGTTTATACAAACTCTCCTAGAATATAACTGCAAATAATTCCCAGTTTGTAAAGTTGCAAACAAAACTGAGGGAATTGTCAAGCTTCTTCCTTGAGTGTTTCTTAGTTTTGGTGCTGTTTCCAAACTTCCAGACAACTCTCAACGAATATCTTTCCCTGAGAGTTGTTGAAAACAACACTCATGGAACTAAGTTTTCAACAATTCTAAGGGAATATATTTCCCAACTTGTAAAGTTGCAACATCACTCAGCAAACGAAGTTTCCAATATCTCTCAGGGAATATCTTTTCCCTGAGAGTTGTTCCAAATAGCACTCAGGAAAAATAGTTGTCCACAATTCTCAGGGAATAGATTTCCCAGCGTGTAAAGTTTCACACAACACTCAGGGATGGGATTGCAAACAACTTTCCGCGAATAAAATTTTATACAATTCCCATACTTTATAAGGGTTCAAAACAACTATCAAGAGTATGGTAACAGTTAGTAATCTTACGAGTGGACCAAGTGTCTTTATTGTGTATTCCACTGCATGTGGACGAGGCAAGAGTGGGTTGTAGTTTATTGGCGTCCTGGCGTCTATGTTAATAACGAGCAATGTCCAATAGTTGATTGTATCCTTCTTAGTGTTGCAGACTAGAATTATCATAATGTTTGTGTAATCAGGAATTGTTTCAATTACATCGTCAACTACATTTGTGATACCCTGTCTGTTTTCCATTTGGAACTGCATTAAAGTAAAAGTGCATTACAACTAGAACGTGCGAGGTGTTACTAGTTTATAGCTAAACTTACCGTAGTCATGCCAGAAATTCGCATGGCGCCAAATTTGGCTTTATGGAAAGCTTTGCATGGAGCCTTCCACTTTGCTGCTTTAAGCATCTTTAGAAGCCAAGTTTCCACAATCTATTAAATGACAGGGCAAAACGAGTTGTTTGAAAACATATCTGGGAGTTGGTCGCTAAGTGGATACCTTGTAGTCCATGTCTTTTTCGAAAGGTAGCGCCAAGAAATCATTTACGGGCACGTGAAGTCCATAGGGAAAATAGGATGATGGTAAATACCAAGTATCAGGATTTTCCTGCTCTTCTCTGGTTTGAATTATTTGTACTGTGTGGTATTCACCGACATCTATCAGTTGAATTGCGGGTGTAGTGATTGGCTATTCGGTGAGAGTTACGGCTGCAGGTGGTTGTGGATCTTCTAAAAGACTTACTTCTTCCCTCTCCTTCTGGGTCGGTGTTCAACAGATTAAAATTAGGTAGCATGTCATCCTCCCTCACTGTCTCTTCCCTTGACTTGAAGATAAAAAGTTACTATGTTGTTAAATTATAAAATAAAAAATACACAATTTATGACGTATTATTATTTAAAAATCCAC
Organism: Limnanthes douglasii subsp. nivea; assembly: GCA_036936605.1. Taxonomy (NCBI): domain Eukaryota; kingdom Viridiplantae; phylum Streptophyta; class Magnoliopsida; order Brassicales; family Limnanthaceae; genus Limnanthes; species Limnanthes douglasii. The sequence goes on from JAUPFV010000004.1 coordinate 55,218,629, forward strand.
TCACCACAAGATCTGCGACGACTAATGACGTTGACTGTTCTGGGATAATGTCAACATCTTGTTGAGAAAAATTATTTATTGCATCCTCTCACATATTCTCCAAATCCCGTCGTATCATATTATCGATTTCATGATCATAAATTTCATCAATAACGATAAAAAAAAATACATTTTGTTCATATATTGTGTTATCGTGCGTATCAGAAGACTCTAGAACTTGGGAATCTCTGTTTTCTTATTGATTCGAAACTGTTACCACAACTGCTTCTTGGATAAGTGGTTCTGACCTTGCGTTGGCTATTTCTTGGACTTCAGCTACGTCTCCTTCTTGCTGTTGGACTTCTACCGGTGCTTCTTCATGCCTGAGTAGTTCTGACTACTTACAGAGATGGGCAGACTCCTATTTTTCCCCCGCTACATGTTGTCCATCTTTGGCCTGTGATAGCCTTGCACTCTTGCCAAAGCTAGGTGTTGTTGTTATTGTTTTTGTTGTTGTTCTCCTCAATTTTGTTGTTATTGTTGTGGCTGTTGTCGGTCATCATTCTGTTTCAGAATATAGCTGAGAGTTATTTACACTAGTGGCAAAACATACCTGAGGGTTTTTTTGTAATACTACCTGAGATATAGTTACAAATAACTCCGAACCAGTTTATACGTCATTAAGAAACTCTTAGGTTGTTGGTCACCAAATAATTCTCAGGTTATGCTGCAAGTTGTTTGCACCTAGTGGCACCAGAAACCTGAAAGTTCTTTGCAATACTGCCTGGTGTGGATTATTTCTGCGAAAGATTAATTCTGGAAAGAGTTTTGGGAATTTAATGTGTAAGGTAAGATGTAGAGAGATAATTAAGGTGTGTGCTAACAGTAAATGTTGTTTACCCTTATTAATAAGAGTAGTTGGGGTATTTATACTATTTTAATGATCCATGGGTCTTTCGGGTCGGATCATGAGCTTGGGTCAAGTTCAAAAACCCATTAGCCTAAGTGATGAAGTAACTGGAAACTAACTGAGTCATGTTCCACTAAGTTATGTTGTTTGGAGGGGCATGGTACTTACCCCTCCGATATATACATTGGCCAGTATCGAAATAATCCGACCTTATCAGTAGCCCCTTTAGGTCTTGCAAAGAATCTTTGGAAGAGCTAATTTGAGAAAAATAAATAAAACTCAGTATATGTTACAGGTGATTGTCCGAACTGAGAGTTGATCGGATTCGAAGAGGTTTAACTTTATAATTAAGAATTCCAAAAGTCAGCCTTTGAAGTAGGACACGTGTCGAGTTTTGGTTTGACCTCTCAACCGTTTTTTCTCCTAGATTATTGTACATATTCGGCTAAAACATAACTTAGGGTGTAACCTCCATACTTCCTAGTCCTTAATCATTATTGTTATCAATTTGTATTCCCCTATAGAAACTCAAACATATTCACCTTTGTATAAATTGGTTTCACTATTTCAGGGTTTCATTGTATCTGAAAACACAAAAATTCTTAGAGAGAGAAAGCTCGATAATTTTCCTAAATCGTGTCTGGGTAAATTTATGTTCACAGCCAGAAACGCATTGGTAAAAGAAGGTTGGCTAAATTTATTTGACTTGGAAAGACCAAGAAGAGAAGCAAGACTTGAAACCGAACTCTCTGCTTCCACTGGTGGAGAAATCAATCAGCAAAAAACAAGCACAAACTAGAGTTCATCATCATAAAAAACTCCAAAAGTTAAAAAATCGCCTTTTGTTCAAACCATATCTCCCTTACATTTAGGGTCCTCAGTTCAAGAGTCCCAAAACCCATTGCCTAAATAAAAGGCAGTTTCTAGTATTAGGAAACCTTCACCCTTCTTGGCCATGGGTTCAGATGCTGTGAAATCCATCCCTCACTGGATAACTTGTCTATAAAGCCAAAAAATACTCCATCTTCTTCGAAACCTACTAGTTCGGAGACAACAAAGACCCCATCAGATACTAAATTGTATGAACATAAGTCACACATAATGGAGGAGACTATGGAGGGCAGTCTGGATGACACTCCCTTCGAAAAGTCTAGACAGACAGAAGAGGCAGCAGATCGGACCACCAGAGTAAAGGTGGGCTTATCAAATACGGATGCACTTCCCGAGTGTTTGGAAGGAAAAGTTGGGCCAAACTTGCAAAAGGTCAGTGTGAAGTACTTGATAGCCCTTCAAAATATAACTTATGTATACACCCATACTGCTAACTTGGGTCAGATCCGAACGAAGTGGGGCTTCCCTGAATTTGTCAAAATAAGAATTCCAGTCACTCCGTAGACCCCCATGGATTATAAATCCAATGAATTGGTGGTGTATAATGAGGTTCTCAATTGGGGTATCCGGCTTCATTTGGACCCAGAAATCGTAAAATATTTCCATCTGAAGAGTATGCCCCCCAGAAATCGCAAAATATTTACAAAAGAGTTTTATTTTAAATATAACCTGAGATGTTCAATGTCCAATGGGTGCTTTAATGTCCTGCCCTCTTTGTCTTGAAGCCTATATGTCCCTAGCTTGACTTTTTCACATACTACAAAAGGAACTTCCGGTTTGGAACTAGCTTTCCAAACTGTTTTTCTTTAGTGTGCAAAAAGACTTTTTTCAAGACCTTATCTTCTAATTTAATATATCTTCTTTTGACTTTGGAGACAAATCTACTCTTCATAAAACCCTGACAGTGTGTTGTTCTCAAATGTTCCTTGGCTCTTCTTGCTTCAATCAAGTCCAACCGGTTCTTAACTGCCATATCATTGGTCTGTTCCAAATAGCTTTGGATTCGAAAAGATGGTAGAGTAGCCCATATAGGTATGATTTCATGTATCCCATAAACAAGAGAAAAAGGGGATTCCTGTGTAGAAATCCGATGAGTAGTTCGGTAAGCCTGCAATACTTCTTGTAGATAACTTGGCCACTTCCCTGCAGCTCCTTCCAGATTATTTTTTAGCCAGGATAGGATCATTCTATTAGCTACTTTAACTTGCCCATTCGCTTGAGGATGGAATGGAGAAGAAAAACAGTGTTGAATTCCTCTGGAAGTGCAAAACATTTCCATGTCTTTATTATCAAATTTTGGTCTATTATCTGTGGTGATCTTCCAGGGAACCCCAAATCTGCAACATATATTGGATATAATAAATTTTATAACTGCCTTAGAAGTGTTTCCAGCTAAGGGAGCTGCCTCTATCCACTTAGAGAAATAATCAATTGCAACAATGATCGTTCGATATCCACTTGATGCCAAGGGAAAAGGCCCAACCAAATCCAACCCATTGATTCGGATATGGACTCCATAGGAACTGCTGGCACATGGATTTCATTTCCATATTTTTTGAATGGCTCACACATTTTGACCATATCTTTAATGTGTGACATTATTGTTGGCCAATGATACCCTGTTAATAAGACTCTTATGGTTAAAGCCTTATAGCTACATTGTGCAGAACCTTCTCCATCATGTAGTTCGGATAATTGTTTTGGGATTCTTCAAGTCCTAAACAACGCAAGAGAGGTCTTCTAAATGATTTCTTATAAAGAAATTCAGACGATAATGGAATGAGCTTGGAAGTATGGTCTCATTTTTCTTGCTGCAATTACCAATGCTAAGGCCAACTTTTCTAACTTCAAATACCTTCTTTCAGCATCCAATAGACTTTTGCTAATATAATAATCCAGACGAGGGTAATTATCCACTTTCTCTTACTAGCACATCACTTACTGCATATTCTGATACAACTAAGTATATGTAGAGATTCTTCCCCTGAACAGGTTTAAATAGTGTTTTTGGTGAAGACAAATGTTTCTTGATTTCAAAAAATGCTTGATCACATTGTGAAGACCAATTAAAGTCTTTGGCATTCCTTAACACCTGGAAAAATGGAGCACATTTATATGATAATCTTAAAATAAACCTGTTCAACGCATCCTGGCATCCCGTTAATATTTGAACTTCTTTAGTGCTCCGAGGAGGGTCCATGGCTAATAGAGCATTGAGCTGATTCAGATAACGTTGAATCTGGTGTGGTTTATTTTCGTCTGAGGGTAAGTTTGTAATTTTTATTTAGAACTGTGTGGAAGTTTGAGAGTATTTAATTTTTGGGTAGAGTGTAGAGGGAGAATTAAGCAGCCTGGTTGTATTTAATTTTCATTACCCTCATTTAATGTTGGTGGTTGGGTATTTATACCCTTATATTTGGGCCTTATGGGCTTTCGGGTCGTGTTTAATGGACCCGGGTCGAGTTTAAAGACCCATTAGTTCTAAGTAGGGGAACAGGCATCTTAGTCAAGAAGTGATTAGATTTTAAGTACTTTAGTTCTTGTTCGAACAGTCCAATAGATGATGGTGTTCGAACTGCCCTGTCCGGTTAGGTAGACTTTGTCCGGACTGACCCTGTCCGGTTCCCATTTAAACCATGGTGACAGAATCCGGACTCATCAGTAGCCCCTTTTTTAGGTGGTGTTCAAAATCTTACGACAAGACCTAAAAACAGTCTGTTGCTGGAAATGGTTACATCCGGACAGGTCCTTCGAACAGTGTTTCTTAATCCGAACTGAAAAAGTTCTTGAGAACCAAACGGTTTTTGCTAGAGTTCATTAGACACGTGTCTCACTCTGATTCGTTACTTTAGCCGTTTTTTCACCTTGAATTTCGCTCCCACCTTCTCTGAGAAGCAACCTCTTCATTAAAGGAAGATGACATCAGCCGTTTTCTAATCATTGCAAAACCTTTCGAATTCTCCTAGGAATCAAAGCACCTTTTTTGGGGTTTACTATCAATTAAACACTTTTCCACTGTTTTATCATCATCTTCATATTTACTTTGCTAATTTTCAGATTTTTCTCTCTCAAACACAAGTTCTTCTTCTCTGGTTGTGCGTTTATGTTCACAGCTAGGAACGCTCTAATCAAAGGCGGGTGGCTTAACCGATCAGAATTAGAAAAAGCACAAAAGTTGAACGGGAAAGGCGCATTGCTGCAGTCCTACCTGCTTCCCCCATCGACAAACCTGTAATCTCCAACACAGAACCTGACCAGGGCTCCTCCTCTACCAAAATTGTTAAACCGAGGATATTGTTCCAAACCAGCCTTTCTCCTATTGTCTCAGGTTCGTCGGTTCAAGAATCAGAGCCCACCGTTGAACCAGGGCAAGCAGTCACTAGCTTCAAAAAGCCTTCCCTATTTATTGCCATGGGGTCACACGCAGATATATCTCCCAACAAACTGGTGGATCGAAGAAGAGGTCGGCCGGTCAAAGGGCAGGCTTCCAAAGGCACCCCTTCAAAATCAGGGGCCAAGGACAGCAATACAGGGTCAGAGGCACCCATAAAAGTACCTAAGGACAGGCTGTCCGATCCGGAGGCGACTATCTCAAGCCACCTAAGAGAAACCACCCCATCTAAGCCCCAACCGGAGGCTAGAGCTCTGGAAAGTAACGAAGCTCAACAGTCCGGAGGTCAGACTGAGCCAAGTCCTAACTCCCCCCTTCTAAAGACAACTGAAAACCCCTCCTCGGTAATGGAGGAAGTTATGGAGGATTCTGTCGAAGAGGCTCCATTCGAGTCTGAAGTCTCCGGACAGACAAGTGATGCTGGTGTTACCAAGAAGGATAAAGGCAAAGAAAAACTATGCCTCAGGCATCCAGAAGTTCCAGAGGTCTTAAAGGGAAACGTTGGACCTTGTTTCCACAAGGTCAGTGTCAAATATTTACTTGCCTTGCAAAAAATCAACTACGCCTTTATCCACACAGCCGAACTGGGTCGGATGCGAACAAAGTGGCGGATTCCGAAGAACGTCAAAATTAGGATCCCAATAGACCCTGAAACCCCAATGGACTGCAAACTTAGTGAAGTAGTTATCTTTACTGAGCTTTTTAACTGGGGGCTAAGGTTTCCCTTGGATCCGGAGATAGTTAGGTACCTCCATCTGATCAAGCTTTGTCCAAGCCAACTGAGCCCTAACGTCTGGTACACTCTCATGGCCTGTATCATTATGGTACTGGCAGAAGGAATTGTTACGATGTTCCCTAGGAGATTGCAGTGTAGCCGGCCTTCTACAGTGTACTTCTTCCTTTGTTTTGTCATAAATGGCGGCCACACTTTCTTTTAACTCTGCAAACCACTCCGGTTGAACCCAAGGCCCTCTCTTATTACTAGATTGTTGACTCTGGGCAGGCGCAGCTGGCTGAGACTGAGCTTTAGCTCTGTTATGACCCTGCCCGGCCTCCCTTGCCTTGTTCCCGGACTGATTTTGGTTGGGGTTTGGTGCAACCGGGGCAGACCTCACCTGTCTGTGCACCCTAGTTTTCTTCGTTTCATCCACGTTGATTTGTTTTCCGACCTGATTCAGTAAACCTCCCCAAGTCATGGCTTTCTTTCTGGTCACTGAATCAGCAAAATTCCCAGGGTTTAAGCCATGCCTCAAAGATGCTATTGCTACTTTCTCGAAGCAATCAGCCAACCCGTTTTTGGTGTTTACAAAACGACTTATGTATTCTTTCAGTGATTCGTTTGGTTCGTGGGCACAATGGATTATTGTGTCCCCATTGCCTTTCAATTCCTTACTCCCAACAAACTGCCTTCGAAAGGCCACCCAAAAGGTATTGAAATTCCTAATGCAGCCTTGTGGTAGGCTGTTATACCACTTCAGAGCACTCCCCGTAAAGGATTGGGAGAATGCTCTACAGAGTAACTTGTCGTCATCATCGAAATTCATCATGAAGTTTTTAAATTGCTCCAAGTGGTTGTCCGGATCTTTACTGTCATCATATTTCTCCATTTTTGTGCTATCGAACCTCTTAGGGAGGTTTCCGGACAGAATCTTGGAAGACGGGGGGGATTGTCTCCAATTCCGGCCACGACTGAAAACCGTATCCTCATTGGGAGTTGCAAAGATACCTGGTTCATCATGGAAGGCAAAAGGATCCATCAACATCCGGTTTACATGTCTCCGGCTATGAGATGATCCTTTGCCTATATCCCTCTTTAACTTTCCATGTCTATCCCTTTTTCTTGAATACTTCTTAACTAACTTTTGTTTCTTTTTAGATCGGCCCTCATCACTGCTGGAGGATAAGGACTCTTCAACTCTATCCTCGCCCGAGGGGCTACCAGAAGACTCTGAATCCGAGTCAGAGCTCTCCACTGGCTTGAACCGGTGAGACTTTTTGGAGCTAGCATGAGTCTTCTTGGTGCTCACACGGGTCTTCGAAGGGTCATGCTCTCTAGGGTTGTCGGTATGATGAGCAACTGATGCCTTTTACTTTTCTTTTATGTCCATCTTTTCATTTTCTGCCCTCAGAGCTTCTATCTCGCCCTTTAATCTATCACGCTCCTCGATGGTATACTCATCATTTTCACCCACCACTTCAAGCAAAGCTGATGGTACTTCCGGGGCGTCCCGATTCATTCGGACTGATTTTTCTTGATGGTTTTGAATGCTTGATTCAGGCACCATCGTTCTCCCACTGTGGTCGCCAATTTGGTGTGGTTTATTTTTGTCTGAGGGTAAGTTTGTAATTTTTGTTTAGAACTGTGTGGAAGTTTGAGAGTATTTAATATTTGGGTAGAGTGTAGAGGGAGAATTAAGCAGCCTGGTTGTATTTAATTTTCATTACCCTCATTTAATGTTGGTGGTTGGGTATTTATACCCTTATATTTGGGCCTTATGGGCTTTCGGTTCGTGTTTAATGGACCCGGTCGAGTTTAAGGACCCATTAGTTCTAAGTAGGGGAACATGCAGCTTAGTCAAGAAGTGATTAGATTTTAAGTATTTTAGTTCTTGTTTGAACAGTCCAATGGATGATGGTGTTCGAACTGCCCTGTCCGGTTAGGTAGACGTTTTCCAGACTGACCTTGTCCGGTTCCCATTTAAACCATGGTGACAGAATCCGGACTCATCATAATCCATTTTCACTTATAACATAACCCAAGAAATTTCCATATCGGACTCCAAAAACACACTTTTCAGCGTTTAATTTTAAATTGAAAGCCTTTAGGTTAGAAAATATTTCTTGAAGATTGGATATATGCGTATATTCTTCAAGGCTCTTCACCATCATATCATCTATGTAAACTTCCATATTTCCGCCAACCTGACTAACAAAAGATTTATTCACTTAGCTTTGATAGGTGGCCCCATCATTTTTCAATCCGAATATCATCACTTTATAACAATGAAGACCGCTGTTTGTGTTAAAAGTAGTGTGATTTTGATTCTTCGGATCTACTTGTATTTGGTTGTACCCTGAAAAAGCATCCATGAAGGACAACAACTTGTTGCCTGAGGTAGACTCCACCAACTGATCTATTTGAGGAAGATGATCTTTGGGACATGCCCTATTAAGATCAGTGAAGTCGATACACATGCGCCATTTTCCATTCTTTTTCTTGACCAAAACAGGATTTGCAGTCCATAATGGGTACTGATATTATTTGGTGTGGCCCATTTTGGTCAAGCGATTAACTTCTTGAGCAATTAAATCTGTTTTTTCTTTAGAGAAGGACCTTCTTCTTTGTACAACCGGTCCAATATCAGCTTATACGGATAGCTTATAACAAATTACATCAGCAAGAATTCTGGTAACATTATCATTACACCATGCAAATACATCCAGATTATCCGTTAAAAAAGATAATAGCCTTTGTTTCAAACCCGGTGCCATCTTAGTACCAATTTTAACACTTTTCCCTCAACTAGGGAATGAATTTCAACTTCCTCTATAGGTATTATAACATTGGGAGCCTCCCTAGGACCATCAATTTCATTCTCCTCGATGGAAGGCTCCAATAGCTGCTAATCTTTGTTAATCTCGACAAGATGTTCCAGAACTACCCGTGTCAATCAGGATTCGACGTATATCATTTCCTCCTATCGATGCCCTATCACAGGCGTCTTCATGAGGTCCTGCAATGTCTCTTAGGTCATTCTCATCAAAAAATTATAAAAGGAACTGGAGTTTTGTACATGTGCGTGGACATCCTTCCATTCAATTGGGGGGTCAAACTGTTGCCATGCCTTTCCCTTGAAGAACTAGAAGGTGCAGTCACATTGTCACCACCAAAAATGGTTAAAGACTCATAATACTTATTGAAACCGGAAACACTAGCAGTCATATCCATTATCACCCCCACACGATACCGACTTGGATTCGATTCAAGGTACTTAGAGTTCACATCAAATCTTTCAGAAATTAACATAGTGTCCTCCTTCCTAGATGTTCCAGGAAGGATTGAAGGAGTGTTGGCATTGGATTGTGTATTATCCGGCCGGATCCCCCCTTAGTTTTTAACATATGCCCCCAACTTACGCCTTTCAATGAGGTTCTGCACCTCTTTCTTCAAAGCTATGAAATCATAGGTATCATGCCCAATATCATTATGGTACTTACAAAAGTGGGTACTCGGGTTTTCTCTAGGAGACTGCAAACGCTGCTGGCTTCCTAAAGTGTACTTCATTTTTAGTTTTGTCATATATTGTAGCCACACTTTCTCCCAATTCAGCAAACCACTTAGGTTGAACCCAAGTTCCGCTTTTATTTCTAACCTGTTGGTTTTGGTTTTGGTTGGACTAATTCTGCCTTGATCGATTAGATATTAGTCCAGTTTCTTTTGATCTATAGTCGAACTGATTAGCAGCTTGATGTTTTGATGATGTAGTGGTGGACCTAAATTGGCGAGGCACTCTGGATTTTTTACTCTCCTCAACATTAATTTGTTTCCCCACCTTATTTAACAACCCCCAAAAGTTCATGGCCTTCTTCTGGGTCACTGAATCAGTCAAGTTGCCCGGATTCAAACCCTTCATAAGGTAAGAAATCGCAACTTATTCAAAACAATATGCTAAGCCATTCTTGTATTCAAAAATTTGTTGCTGTATTCTTTCAGAGACTCATTTGGCTCCTAAGCATAGTGGATGATGGTATCCCCATTACGTTTAAGCTCCTTGCTTCCAACGAATTTCCTTTGAAAAACAACACAAAATATGTCAAAACATTTTATAGATCCTTGAGGGAGACTATCATACCATTTGAGGGCACTCTCCTTGAAGGTTTGAGAGAAATCCCTACACAATAGTATGTCGTCATCGCCAAAGTTCATCATATAGTTTTTAAATTTCTCAAGATGGTTGTTCGGATCTTTTCTCCCACCATATTTTTTCAACTTGAGCTGTCAAACCTTTTAAGAAGGTGTCTATGGAGTATTTTTACAGATAAAAGCGATTGTCTCTAGTTTTGGCTACGACTAAACACAGTATCCTCATTTGGAGTAGCAAAAATACCTTGTTCGGATTGGAAATAAAATGGATCAATCAATAAGCGGTCAATATGCTGATCAGCTGAACCCTTCATTTTCCCTGGATACCTCTTGAGCCTGCCATGTTTATCACTTTTTCTTGAATACTTTTTAGTAAGCCTCATTTTCTTTTTTGATAATCCTTTATCATTGTTGGATGAAACTGACTCTTCAAGCTCTGCATCATTAGAGGAACTGCTCGATGATTGCGAAATGGAGCTCTTTATATGTTTAAATCGATACGTTTTTTTGGAGCTGAGACGAGTCTTTAGAGACAGTTCGTTTTCACCAGTATTGTCCGGTATGGTGAAGCACATACGCACCATATTTTTATTTAACTCCTTTCTCTGCTTAATTTAGCACTCTCAATGCCTCAATCTCAGCCATCAACTGATTGCGCTCCTCAACAGTGTACTCATTATTTTCTTTCGCTAATTCCACCTCGGGAAGTTGAACATTCTGTGCATTTGGATCCATCCGAACTACTTTGTTGACTGGTTTTGAATATGAAATTCAGGCACCGTCGTCTCTTAATGTGGTCGCCAATTTGTTGTGGATTATTTCTGATGAAAGGGTAGTTTTGGAAAGATTTTTGGGAATTTAATGTTTAAAGTAAGATGGAGAGAGATAATTAAGGTGTGTGAAAGTAGTAAATTCTGATTACCCTCATTAATAAGAGTAGTTGGGGTATTTATACTCTTTTAATGATCCATGGGTCTGTCAGACCAAATCATGGGCTTGGTTTATGTTTAAAAACCCATTAGCCAAGTGATGAAGTGACTGGCAACTAGCTGAGCCATGTTCCACTAAGTTATGTCGTTCGGAGGGGAATGGTTCTAGACATGTCTATACTGCCCCTCAGATATATACACTGGCCAGTATCGAAATAATCTGACCTTATCACTACCTAAGTGTTGTGTGGTCGTAGACAACGCGATTTGTTTGAAATGAAAGACGTGAATTGTTTGGAATATACACCATGCTAGTTGTTTGGAATACAGACGCACGTTAAGCTGCGAGTTCTTTAGCCCAGACAAACAGAGATTGGATTGGAAATATTAACATTATTTGTTTTCAAAAAGGTTTTGAATGTTGTGTTAAAATATATATGTGATGGTTAATTTAAATCACTAGACCTACTAGATTTTGTAAAAAAAACAACTAACATCCCAATTTTTTTGCTACCTCTACATAATATCAATTAGGACACAATATGTAATAATAAAATATTCATATAGTTGTATATTAATGTACTTAAGATCCACTTACATCTTCACGATCTTCTGCATTTGTAAGTCCACGTTGCGACTTCCTTCTCACGAGCTTCTACTTCCTTAGCTCGATATTATTCGCAATATATTTCCTCTAGCATGGGAGGTATGAGATGTCCGTCATTCAGAAGAGATTCATCTTTTTCTGTCTCCTTTGAAGGACTCAAACCTGACGTTGCCTCCTCTGTAGGTGAAGACTTATATGTCTGTCCCTCGACCGTGTATGTCTCTATGGTGAGCAATAACTCTTACGGTATTTGTTCAGATTGCGAAGGTAAATGGTTCTCATCATTGTCATTCTCCTCCAGTAGTACTCTATCATGGTTTTCAGCTTCCTGCATTTGGCCATCCTGATTCGTGTCATTTTCCTGAAATTCAGATGGCACAAGTGCCTCATTTTCAGTGGATGCACCTTTTGTTGGCAGTGCATGTAGCTCTGGTTCCTTCTCTTTTGAAGGACTTCCAGTGGATCAAAAGGGCAAAGAGAGAGCATTGTGGAGTTATTATTCTTCTTCAAGTCTTGCTACCTTTAACCTTAACTCTTCAAGCTGCGACGAGAAAACCAGAAGCATTATAATGTTTTCAGTGCAGATTAAACAAACTATATATATATATAGTCATATAATTACTTCTTTCGCATGTTGGTCGATTTTGGAGTAGCCTCTCTGCGTTTGAGCATAAAACGACCAAGCGTTTCACTCATAGTAACGTCTACTTCCTGGGCCTCTAGTTGGGTTGTCTCTGTTGGCGTTGAAGGAATGCTTGTTCTGGTGACTACTTGCAGTTGGTCTATGGTTGGGATATCATAATTAGAGTTTTGCTGCGTGTGTGTCGCCCTTTTCCTTTGGGGTTGTGGTTTTCTTCCTTTTTCTCGTTCTTTCTTCCGGTAACACCGGTGCAGTATCTTGATCTCAATTTCTTGCTACTGCTCTAAATGTTTCTCTTTCAGCCTATGTCAAACAAATGGGAGCCTCTAGAACCTACAAAGGGACAAACATCCAAGTTTTTTAACTGCACGCGAGTTGTTTAATACTAGGTCAAACCCTAAGAGTTGTTTATAATTCCATGTTAGGAGTTGTTTGTACTACACTATGCGAGTTGTTTGCACATGCGAGATCTTGTGAGTTGTTTAAACTTATACCATGCGAGTTATTTGTACTAGAGTACGAGAGTTGTTTGCAAGTGCCATGGCCTGATAGTTGTTTGAAACTCTACAAGCTGGGAGTTTTTTGTAATTATATTATGCGAGTTGTTTACATGGATATATATTTACTACCTCATCATCTCACAGCAGAGACAACCTCCCAATCAGTTTGAAAGTCGATTGTTTGGACTCCAATCCCCACCATTTGAAAGAACCTTGGGATCATATTTGGCTTTATGAGCTCTAGCCCAATTGTTGTGTGCTCCATGGCGTAGGGCTGCACAAAAAAAATTGTTATCACAACCAGTGCTACGTTAGCATTGTAATATTTAATTAAGAAAAAACAATCTTACGAATATAAGTGCGACGCAGCCGATAACTCTATCGGCTTTACCTTCCGCAACACAACTCCTGATCGAGTGGAGAAGCTTACACAATATTGATCCGGACCAGTCATAGTCATTTATTCAATCGAGGTCTTCGATAAAATACAGCACATGCCAATCCATTTTATCTCCATAGACTGAGTCAAGTAATGTTGAGAAGATAAACAGTATGAACAATCGGGAAACATCCACCAACTCATGCTCCCCCCATCCCCTTGGCTAATGGCTCGCGCTATACCTTCCTGTAAAACTCACCACAACATGATGTGTTAGTGCATCTGAACATCCTGGTTATAAGCGAAACTAGATTTAGAGGTACCTTTATAATTGGTGTGGATAAAAGTAGCCTGAGGGTAGGCTGGTAATTTTAAGTGGAGTTTTAAGGCGGCGTAAGGGTGTTTCACTGTGGTGTGGTGGTGTTTAAGGGTGTTTTGATATATTTCAAGGTGTTTCAAAGTGTTTTAAGAGTGGAGAGAGAATTAAGCAGCCTGGCAGCAGTTAATTTTTCTTACCCATAGTTAATGCTGGTGGTTGGGTATTTATAGTGTGAAATTTGGGCCCTTATGGGCTTTCGGGTCAAGTTTAGTGGACCCGGGTCATGTTTAAAGACCCACAAGTTTTAAGTAAGTGAATAGACAGCTTAGTCAGATAGTGTTTAGGTATTTTAGTACTTTAGTCATAGTTCGAACTGCCTTATGCTTGCAGTGTTCAAAATCACCTGTCCGGTTCAATCAGTCCTGTTCGAATTATAGTCTTGGAGTCTGTCCGATTTTCGGGGAGTTTTACTTTGGACTACCCTTCCGGGGCGCTCTTCGAATTCGGACTCATCAGGAGCCCCTTTTTTAGGTATTTGAACAAGTGTCCTTGTTAAAGAACTGAAAAACAGTCTGATTGGAGAAGTGGTTTTCCAATTCGAAGAGAGTTGAGACAGGCCCGGACAGCCCAACCGTTACGAATTCCAAACGGTTCTTTGTCAGAGGTAGTGGGACACGTGTCGCCCTCTGGTTGGTCACTCCAGCCGTTTTTCTACCTCGAAAATTACACCACTTTATTGAACAGGTAACTTCTTTAAATGGTTTTGATGACGTCAGCGCCGTCTTTTAATCATTACCCAACTTTTCGGATTCTCCTAGGAATCAAACCCCTTTTTTACATTTACTATAAATACTATTCATCTTTCACAGTCTCATTTTCACTTTGCCATTTTACTCAAAACTTCATCTCTCTAAAACCTTAAGATTTCCTTAATCGTTTTATGTTCACAGCAAGAACAGCTTTAATCAAGGGTGGCTGGCTCAATCTTTCAGAACTAGAGAGAGCTCAAAGGGTTGAAAAAGATAAAAGGATTGCAGCAGGGCTTCCAGCATCGCCAGTTGAGAGACCAGCCACTTCAATCGAAGAATCTGATAGAGGTTCGTCTTCTTCGAAAGGTACAAAACCTAGAAAACTCTTTCGAACGACACTCTCCCCCATCGTTTCAGACTCTTCAGTTCAAGAGTCAATTCCTGTCGTCGAACCAGGGGTTACTGTTACGAGTGTCAAGAAGAAATCTACTTTTATTTCCATGGGGTCCGACTCCGATCATTCCCCAGACAAGCTGATCATGAAAAGACCAAGCAGGTTGGTCAAAGGACTCTCCTCAAAGAATACTAGTGAATCAGAGTCAAGGGTAGCTGTTAGGACTCTCCGGGAAAGGCCGGTCGGTCCGGAGGCTAGCAGTCCACTACCTCCCAAGGAAGCCTCGACCTCAGAAACTCAAACTGAGGCGAGAACTCAAAAGCATGCATCAAGCCAGCAGTCCGGAGGATCAGCTGTACCAAGCTTCATCCCTCCCCGGGCTGTTTCTGCAGAAGTTCCCCCAACTGTAATGGAGGAAAGGATGGAAGACTCTACTGAGGAGGTCAGGTTTGAGTCCGAGTCTTCCGGACAGGTTGAAACCGCTATGGTTGTTGCCAAGAAAGGCAAAGAAGACTCGTATCTAAGGCGTCCAGATCTGCCGGAGAGCCTTGAAGGGAGAGTTGGGCCCTGCTTCCACAAGGTAGAGTCCAAGTATCTTCTGTCTTTGTTGAAAAGCAAATATTCGTTTATTTACACTAGAGATCTGGGACGGCTTCGCACTAAGTGGGGGATCCCTGAAAACGTAAATATCCGAATTCCTATTGATCCGGAGACCCCGATGGACTGCAAGAGGAATGAGATCGTATTTTTTACGGAGCTGCTAAATTGGGGACTCAGGTTCCCATTGGATCCAGAAATAGTGTGCTATTTCCACTTAGTGAAGTTATGTCCATCGCAGCTAAGCCCCAACGGATGGTACACCTTGATGTCATGTATTATGGCATCCAGGCTGTCCGGAATTCCTCTTCCAATGGAAGAGTTCGCTGCGGTTGCCAGTCTGTGCAAACACCACCAGTTCCCTTTTTATCACTTTAATATGGGGAACAACCTGAAAGCCGTCGATGATCTCCTGGAGTCGGAGAATAAATGGAGGAGCCAATTCTTGTTTATAAGTGGCTCATGGGAGAATGGTAAAAAGATTAAAGTCGGGGAGAATCCTAGCCTTCTTCGAAGTAGATGGAGAAGTGATCGTAAGTTCTTTCTTTAAGTTTCTATTCGAATCTTCCCTTCTTTAAGCTTTCACTAACTAACTATTCTTTTGTTTTGCCAGAACTGCCAAAAGAGTTCGGAGACTATACGAAAGCCGGACAGGTTACCTGTGGCAAGATAAACGCATGGGCCGCAGAGAACTGGGAGAACCGGTTTCACAAGGCTTTCACTCCGGGAAACTTAGCCAGATCTCACCTGTGGAACACCACAGGTCGGAGGGATTTAACATGGGAGGAGTTCTCCACCCCTCCTGATGATGACATAGTGTTGAGAAGGTCACACGAGCTAGATGGGACCCTTTTCCTCCCTCTTCGGGCCAAAGCCCCAAGTAAAATGAAGGGCCAGAAGAAGAAAGGGAGGAAAACGGCAGTGGATACGGAGAAAAAGGCTCTAACTGACACAGAGGTGCCAGTCCCAGCTCAAGTTGATGCAAATCTTCTACAAGTGGTAGAAGTGGAAAGTAAGAGACACGGAGAGACTCCCCCAAAACCTCTAAGGGCCTCCAAACGAACTCGCAAGCAAGCAAGCGATAGTGCTGGCAGAGAAGTAAAAAAGAAGAAGACTTCTCAAGAAGAAGAGTTCGCTGTCCGGGATCCGGAGCCCACTTTCCCAATTGATCCTACATTAGCTGAGGAGATCCCAGAAAATCTTAACGAAGGGATTCCAAGGGAACTCCATACTGATGAGATTGAAAGGGGAGAGATCAATATGGACGAAGTGGATGTCACCGACCTGGGTCCTCTAGGTGATTACTTTCTTGGTCTGTCAAGAGATGAGTTTGCTGGGCCATACGTTCCTCCAAGTAGTTCCAACACAGTGAACTTTAATGGCAAGACTTTCTTGGTTTCCAGCGAAAGGGACATTATAGCTCACTCCCTCCTTAGCAACGTGCAACCTGTGCTCACCCTGGAAAGGCAAGTCCGGAGTCAGGCAGAAACCATTAAGGAGCTTAAGTCTGAGAAGGAGAAACTGTCCGATGACCTCCGGGGTGCCACTACCCAGGTTGACTTGCTTAAGGAGTCGAACGAACAGCTGAAGAAGAGTAAAAATGAAAGCAACACAAAAGTTGCCTCTTTAGAGAAAACCCTAGAAGATCTCCGGGCTAAGCTGTCCGAGTTGGAGAAGGACTTGAAAACCTCAAAAGATGAGACTGCAGCAAAAGAGAAGATTGTCACCAATCTGACTACTGACAAACTTGCTTTGGAGAATGCAGTGACTCAGGCTGTTGGTGAGAAAGCTGCCCTGGTGAAGGATCAAGAGGCCATGATCAAGGCCAAAATCAATGCTTACGCCAAGGAGATGACACGGAGTGAGGAATTATTGATTGAGAAGGTGAAGTCCGACATGGTCCTCCTATTTCACGAGAAGTTCCCGAAGAGGAGACTTGGGGACTTATGGCGTTATGTGGATGATGATGATCTTCCATATTGGACCATGGTTGATGAAGGGTATACTGATATATCTTCATCTGGTGACGAGGAGGAAACCGGAGAGAGTCCGGGTGAAGAAGAAACTGACCCCAAAGGCAAGAAGGTCATTGAGGAAAAAAACGATATCAAGACCAAGGGAAAAGATGAGGGTGAGCCATCCTCAAAGGCTCCACCTTAGTCAGTAATTTGTTTTGTTAACTTTTTGTTCGAACCAAAGTCCTTGGAAGGCCAAGGCACCTTTTTTCGTGATACTGTCCGTTTTAACCGGACAGATTTTTGTATTATGTTAAAACTTGTTTAAAAAGTCCTTGGAAGGCCAAGGCAACTTTAAGTTTATCGAATGAATGTTTTATCTTGCACAACCTCTCTCTTATTCCACAGTTTGTTTAAGTAGTTCATATTGTGAGAGTGTTTAATTTCTCTGGCTAGAATTCAAATAGCCCTTAGATCTTTCAGTCCGGGTAGTATGGCAATCAACAGAATTTTGTAAAAACTTAGAAAATTGTTTAAGAAGGCTCCAAGTTTTATTGAAAGCTCTTCGTGGCGCCGAAGAGAGGAAGTGGTATGCCCCCAAATATTTACATGGATATTCAAACAAATAAATATTTACATAGATTTTATTCTAAGTACATTCGAAGGTGTTCAATATTCCAAGGGTGAGTTAAAACCCTGCCATCTTTGTCTTCCAGCCAGTATGTGCCAGGCTTGATTCTTTCAACCACAGTATACGGACCCTCCCAAGTTGGGGCCAGCTTTCCGAAGAGTTTTTCCTTGGTATGCAAGAAAACTTTCCTCAATACTTTATCTCCTGGTTGAAAGTCCCTTCTTTTAACCTTGGAAGCAAACCTGCTTCTCATCAAGCCCTGATAGTGTGCCATTCTAAGATGAGCTTTTACTCGCCTTTCTTCAATCAAATCAAGCTGATTTCTGATTGCTACTTCATTAGCCTGTCCGGAGAAGTTATGAACACGAAAAGAGGGGAGTGTCTTCTCTATGGGAGCTACTGCATCCATCCCATAGACCAAGGCAAAAGGTGATTCTTGTGTGGCAGCCCCAGGCGTTGTCCGGTAGGCCCACAAGACTTCTTGTAAATAACTAGGCCACTTCCCAGCAGCCCCTTCGAGATTTTTCTTTAAGCCGGACAGTATTGTTCTATTAGCCACCTCAACTTGCCCATTGGCTTGTGGGTGGAATGGTGAAAAAAAGCAGTGCTGAATACCCCTTGAGGCACAGAAGCTCTCCATTTCTCTGTTGTCAAACTGTGGCCCATTATCTGTTGTTATTTTCTGAGGGACACCAAATCTGCAACATATGTTGGATAGAATGAATTTTATAACAGCCTTTGATGTTGTCCCTGCCAAAGGGGCTGCTTCTATCCATTTCGAGAAGTAGTCAATGGCTACGATTATGGTTTTACGCCCTCCGGACGCCATAGGAAGAGGTCCAATTAAGTCTAATCCCCATCGAGCAAAGGGGATAGGCTCAGAAATTGACTCCAAAGGAATGGCTGGCACATGAATTTCATTACTGTACCTCTGACATGGGTCACACCTTCTCACCAACTCCTTAGCATCTTTCATTATTGATGGCCAATAATATCCGGAGAGAAGCACTCTTCTTGTTAATGCTCTAAATCCACAATGGACTGATCCCTCACCATCATGTAATTCGGAGAGAACCATTTGTGACTCATGATCTCCTAAACAGCGTAGGAGAGGCTTGCTATAGGATTTCTTGTACAAGACCTCTCTAATCATGATGAAACCATGAGCCTTGTGTTTTAACGTTCTGGCTTGTGATTTAACCAAGGGTACGACGCCATCGGACAGATACTGGATAAGAGGAGACCTCCAATCTTGAGGCTGATTTACTTGTATTTCAAAGACTTCCTCTTTCTCCCCTTCATTAAGTTGAATAGAAGGACTTTCAAGCACATGGATCCATGGATAGGACTCCGTGTATGCTATTGTTGCCAATGAGTCTGCCAGTTCATTCTCTGCCCGGGGAATATACTCATAGACAACAGCTTTAAACTTCGTTGCCTCATTTTTTAAGAGAATTAAATACTTGATTAACTGTTCTTTTCTAGCTTCTGACAGGCCCAAGGCATGGTGGACAAGCAATTGGGAGTCGCTTAGCAGCTTGACCCTTTTTGCTCCGCAGATGTAAGCCAATTTCAACCCAGCTATAGCTGCTTCGTATTCGGACTCGTTATTGGACGCCCTGAATGCAAAACAAATAGCTTGAAACATGTTGTCCCCATAAGGGGAAGTGAGACATATTCCTGCCCCAGATCCCATGGCACTGGATCCTCCGTCTGTTCGGACAATCCACACTTTTTTGTCTTTTGAATCAGCAGGTTGTTCTGAGTCCCTATCAGAATGGAATTCGACGAGAAAATCTGCCACAGCTTGAGCCTTTACTGCTGTTCGAGGAGCAAAGTCTATGTCGAAGTCCCCCAACTCTACTGACCACTTTGTCATTCTGCTCGAAATATCCGCTTTCTGAAGGACATTTTTTAAAGGGAAAGATGTCCGGACGATGATATGATGAGCCTGAAAATAAGGCCTCATCTTTCTTGCAGCTATCACCAAGGCCAATGCTAATTTTTCAAGTTTCAAGTAGCGCCGTTCAGCATCAATCAGACTTTTGCTGATGTAGTATACTGGGTGAGGATACCCATCAACCTCTCTAACTAACACAGCACTGATGGCACAACTTGAAACAGCCAGATACACAAATAGAGTCTCCCCATCGATTGGTTTGAATAAAGTCTTCGGAGAGGACAGATGCTTCTTAATTTCATTGAACGCCTCATCACACTGTGGTGTCCACTCAAACCCCTTTGCACCTTTCAAAGTTTGAAAGAAAGGAGCACATCTGTCCGAAGACCTAGAGATGAACCTGTTCAAAGCTGCTAACCTCCCCGTTAACCGCTGCACTTCTTTAACATTTCGAGGAGGCTCCATTTGAAACAAAGCATTGAGTTGGTCCGGGTCGGGCTGGATTCCATGCTCACTTATAATGTACCCTAAGAACTTCCCGGACTGCACTCCGAACACACATTTTTCAGGATTTAACTTTAAATTTACCTTGGCCAGGTTGGCAAAAGTCTCCTGGAGGTCGGACAAGTGTAGCTGCTCATCCACACTTTTCACCATCATATCGTCGATGTAAACCTCCATATTTCTTCCAATTTGACCAGCAAAGGCTTTATTGACTAACCTTTGATAAGTAGCCCCAGCATTCTTCAAACCAAAAGGCATCACTTTGTAGCAGTGTAATCCTCTATCAGTAACAAAAGTGGTATGCTCTTGATCCATGGGATCCACCTGGATCTGATTGTACCCGGAGAAAGCATCCATAAAGGAGAGCAGCTTGTTCCCAGAAGTAGAATCTACCAGCTGATCTATCCGGGGAACCGGATACAAGTCTTTTGGGCAAGCTCGATTGAGATCTGTGAAGTCAATGCACATTCGCCATTTTCCGTTCTTCTTTTTTACCAAGACTGGATTGGCAGTCCACAAAGGGTACTGAGATTCTTTAATGTGCCCCATCTTTGTGAGTCTGTCAACCTCTTGTACAATGACATCAGCCTTTTTTTTTGAGAAAGCTCTCCTCTTCTGCACCACAGGTGCCACATCTCTCCGGACAGATAGGTGATGGGAAATCACCTCTGATGGAACTCCAGTAACATCAGCATTGCACCAAGCAAAGACATGCTGATGGTCTTTTAAGAATTTTAACATTTCTTCTTTCAACACTTGTGGCATTTTGGACCCTATCTTGACAAATTTCCCTTCTTCTAAGCAGTGTGTCTCAACCTCCTCAACTGGGATCAACACTCCGGAGGTCTCTCTGGGGTCATCAATTTCACCCTCACCCCCAGAAAGGCCCTCAAACTGCTATTGGTCATTTATACGGACTGCCCCCAGCGTTCGTGGAGCCAAAGCAGTGGCATAGCATTCTCTTGCAACTTTTTGACTGCTCCGGACAACCCCAACCTGCCCCTGAACAGCATATTTTAGACACTGATGGACTGTCGAAGCCACTGCATGCATCCTAGAGAGCCAAGATCTCCCTAGAATAGCATTGTAGCAAGTGGGACAATCCACCATAATGAAAAGTATTCGGACTGTTTTTTTGAATGGGCCTCTGCCCAACAAAACTTCTTCTTCAAACTCACCGATTACATCGGCTGAGCTGCCCGTGAAGCCTACGATTGATCTATCTGACTTCTGAATCACAGCTGGATTTTTCATCTTCTTATAAGTATCAAGGAAAAGGATATTGGCTGAGCTCCCAGTATCTACCAGGATTCGCCTTATCTCATTGCCCCCTATTGATGCTCCTATGACAACAACATCTTCATGAGGGCCAGCAATGTCCCTCAAATCATCCCCATCAAAGACAATGAATGGGAATAAGCTTGATGATTGATAAGAGGTCATGCCCCCCTCTAGCTGGGTAGTCAAATTATGGACATGCCTTTTTCTTGATGAAGTGGTAGGAGCCGTTACAGTATCCCCTCCGAAAATTGTCAAGGACTCAAAGAATTCAATGAGCCCGGAGACCGTCCTAGAACACTCCTCTATTGCACCCACTCTGTTCCTTGTTGGATCAGGATCCAAATATTCAGATTCCACATCAAACCTTTCAACGATCACCATAGCCCCTTCTGGGGCAGCATTAACCGGACCAGCCCGGTGAGTGTTGTCAGGCCTGTTGCCTCCTCTTCTTTTGACATATGCACCCAACTTCCCTCTTTCAATCAGGTTCTGAACCTCTTGTTTCAAGGCTATACAATCATCAGTAGAATGGCCAATATCATTGTGATATTGACAAAAAGAACTGTTTCGATGTTCTCTGGGAGACTGCAAGGTTGCCGGTCTCCGGTAGTGTACTTCATCTTTAGTTTTCTCGAAAATGGTTGCCACACTTTCTTTGAGCTCTGCAAACCACTCCGGTTAGACCCACGGCCCCCTTTTATTTCTAGATTGTTGACTTTGTGCAGGAGCAGCTGGTTGAGACTGAGCTTTTCCTCTTCCATGCCCCTGTCCGGTTTCTCTAGTTTTGTTGCCGGACTGGTTTGGATTGGGAGTTGGTGTCACCGGGGTGGATCTCACCTGTCTGTGCACCCTGGTCTTTTTTGTTTCATCAACATTTATTTGCTTGCCAACTTGATTCAGCAATCCACCCCAGGTCATGGCTTTCTTCCTTGTTACCGAATCGGCCAGGTTGCCCGGGTTCAAACCTTGTCTCAGGGATGCTATTGCCACTTGTTCAAAGCAATCAGCCAGCCCGTTCTTTGTGTTCACAAAACGACTTATGTATTCTTTCAACGATTCATTTGGCTCTTGGGCACAATGGATTATGGTATCTCCATTGCCCTTGAGCTCCTTACTTCCCACAAATTGCCTTCGAAAGGCCACCCAAAAGGTATCAAAGTCTCTGATACAGCCCTGAGGAAGGCTGTTATACCACTTCAGTGCACTCCCCGTAAAGGACTGGGAGAATGCCCTGCAGAGTAGTTTATCATCATCATCAAAGTTCATCATGAAGTTCTTGAATTGCTCCAGATGATTGTCTGGATCAGTACTGCCATCGTACTTCTCCATCTTGGTGCTATCGAACCTCTTGGGGAGGTTTCCGGATAGGATTTTAGAAGACAGTGGAGACTGCCTCCAATTCCTTCCACGACTGAACACGGTATCCTCATTAGGTGTTGCAAAGATACCTGGCTCATCATGGAAGGCAAATGGATCCACCAGCATCCGGTCTATATGTCTCCGGCTGTGAGATGATCCTTTCCCAATGTGTCTTTTCATTCTTCCATGGTGGTCTCTTTTTCTGGAATACTTTTTAACTTGCTTTTGTTTTTTCTGGTTCGCCCTTCGTCACTGCTGGAGGACAAGGACTTTTCATTCCCCTCACTGTCCGAAGAGCTGTCCGAAGATTCTGAACTTGAGTCAGAACTCTCCACAGGCTTGGACCGGTGAGACTTTTTAGAACTGGCATGTGTCTTTTTAGTGCTTACATGAGTCTTTGAAGCCTCATGCTCTCGAGGGTTATCAGAGCGATGAGCAACTGATGCTTTGGACTTTTCCTTCATGCCCATCTTGGCCTTCTCAGCCCTCAGAGCTTCTATTTCAACCCTCAACCTGTCACGCTCTTGGACAGTATATTCATCGTTCTCTTCCACCACTTCGAGCAAAGCTGGTGGAAGCTCTGGATTATCCGGATTCATTCGGACAGAATTCTTTTACTTGGTTTTGAATGTTTGATTCAGGCACCGTCGCCTCCCACTGTGGTCGCCAATTTGGTGTGGATAAAAGTAGCCTGAGGGTAGGCTGGTAATTTTAAGTGGAGTTTTAAGGCGGCGTAAGGGTGTTTCACTGTGGTGTGGTGGTGTTTAAGGGTGTTTTGATATATTTCAAGGTGTTTCAAAGTGTTTTAAGAGTGGAGAGAGAATTAAGCAGCCTGGCAGCAGTTAATTTTTCTTACCCATAGTTAATGCTGGTGGTTGGGTATTTATAGTGTGAAATTTGGGCCCTTATGGGCTTTCGGGTCAAGTTTAGTGGACCCGGGTCATATTTAAAGACCCACAAGTTTTAAGTAAGTGAATAGACAGCTTAGTCAGATAGTGTTTAGGTATTTTAGTACTTTAGTCATAGTTCGAACTGCCTTATGCTTGCAGTGTTCAAAATCACCTGTTCGGTTCAATCAGTCCTGTTCGAATTATAGTCTTGGAGTCTGTCCGATTTTCGGGGAGTTTTACTTTGGACTACCCTTCCGGGGCGCTCTTCGAATTCGGACTCATCAATAATGTTGTTCGATACAGGTTTAGTATTTGTCGGGCCTCTCTTCATTGACATTTTCCCCATGAAGTATGTTATTATCATCCTTGATTTGTTCTCCGCTCCGTTTACGTATCTGATTTGGAATGCTCCGAATTTTGTTAAAATCATTTCGTTTGTGCCGAATGGCCTTTACATCGTTTGTCATTATCTTCACCAGCCTTTATATATTCGAATGTGGTGTGGATAATAATCGCCTGAGGGTTGGCTAGTAATTTTAAGTGGAGTTTCAAGGTGGTGTATGGGTGTTTAACGGTGGTGTGTGGGTGTTTAACGGTGGTGTGTGGGTGTTTAACGGTGGAGAGATAATTAAGCAGCTTGGTAGCAGTTAATTTTCATTACCCATAGTTAATGCTGGTGGTTGGGTATTTATAGTGTGATGTTTGGGCCCTTATGGGCTTTCGGGTCATGTTTAATGGACCCGGGTCATGTTTAAAGACCCATGAGTTCTAAGCAGGAGGGCATGTAGCTTAGTCAGGAAGTGTTTAGGTTTTTTAGTACTTTAGTCATAGTTCGAACAGCCTTAAGTTTACAGTGTTCGAAGTGATCTGTCCGGTTCGAATGATCTGTCCGATTTACGTACTTGTAGCCTGTCCGGTTTTCGGAGAGACTTAGGCTGATTTGCCCTTCCGGGGAGCATGCTGAATTCGGACTCATCAGGAGCCCCTTTTTTAGATGTTTGAACAAGTGTCATTGTCAAATAACTGAAAAACAGTCCGATTGCATGAAGTGGTTCTTAATCCGGACAGAGTTATGGGTATATTCGGACAGATTTAAACGTTACGAATTCCAAACGATTTTTGCCAAAGTTAGTGGGACACGTGTCGCTTTCTGGTTGGCCACTCCAGCCGTTTTTTCACCTTGAATTTCGTGCCACCTTCTTGAACAAGTAACCTCTTTAATTGCCAATAGTGATATCAGCGCCGTCTTTTAATCATTACCCAAATATTCGGATTCTCCTAGGAATCAACTCCTTTTTCTTCAGATCTACTATAAATTCACATTCATTTTTCACTATTTTACTATCTCTCTCAAATTTTACTCTGCAATTTCACCCAGAGCTTTATCTCTCTAAAACAATAACTTCCTTGGCTGTTTTATGTTTACAGCAAGAACAACATTGATCAAAGGCGGTTGGCTCAACCTTTCGGAGTTGGAGAAAGCACAAAGGGTCGAGAAGGAAAAACGACTGGGAGCAGGGCTACCATCGTCGCCTGTTGAGAAACCAGCCTCCTCTGTTGCAGAATCTGATAGAGGCTCATCCTCTTCAAAAGGTACCAAGCCCAGAAAGCTCTTTCAATCCACCCTTTCTCCCATAGTATCGGGTTCCTCAGTTCAGGAGTCAATACCTGTTGTTGAACCAGGAGTTACCGCTACAAGTGTTAGGAAAAAATCATCTTTTATTGCCATGGGGTCTGACTCTGACCACTCTCCGGATAAACTAATCATCAAGAGGCCAAGCCGGTTAGTCAAGGGGCTAACTTCTAAAAATACTCCCTCAAAATCGGGAACAAAGAATAGCGACTCTGGGTCTGGAGTGCCATTTAGAGCTCCCCGGGAGAGGCTGTCCGGTCCGGAGGCCAGCAGCCCGGCACCCCCCAGAGAACCTTCTGCCTCAGAAACTCAACTTGAGGTGAGAAGTCAGATAAATACGGGTAGTCAACAGTCCGGAGGGCAAGCTATGCCAAGCATCAATCCTCCCCGAACCACTTCCACAGAAGTCCCTTCAACAATTATGGAGGAGAGAATGGAGGACTCTATTGAAGAGGTCCCCTTTGAGTCCGAGTCCTCCGGACAGGCTGATACCACTGCTGCTGCTGCAAAAAAGGGGAAGGAAAATTTGTATCTGAGGCGCCCGGACCTGCCGGAGTGCCTTGAGGGAAGAGTGGGGCCGTGCTTCCACAAAGTTGAGTTCAATTATCTCTTGGCCTTGCAGAAGACCAAGTATGCATTCATCCATACCTCTGATCTGGTTAGAATGCGCACCAAATGGGGGATCCCTGAAAACGTGAAGATAAGGATTCCCATTGATCCGGAGACCCCAATGGACTGCAAACGGAGCGAGATAGTCTTCTTTACGGAGCTATTTAACTGGGGGCTCAGGTTCCCACTAGACCCGGAGATCGTACGCTACTTCCATCTGGTCAAGCTCTGCCCAACACAGCTAAGCCCCAATGGTTGGTTCACCTTAATGTCATGTATTATGGCATCCAGGTTATCAGGGATCCCTCTTCCTATGGAAGAGTTTGCTGCAGTGGCCAACCTGTGCAAGCATCATCAGTTCCCCTTCTACCATTTCAACATGGGGAACGATCTCAAAGCTGTTGATGATCTCCTGGAGTCGGAGAGCAAATGGAGGAGCCAATTCTTGTTTGTCAGTGGCTCATGGGAAAATGGCAAGAAAATCAAGGTCGGAGAGAATCCAAGCCTTCTCAGGATTAGATGGAGGAGTGACCGTAAGTTTTTTATTTTAAGTTTCTGTTCGAATCTCTCTTTTCTTTTTTGTACTAACCAATTTCTCTTTTGTTTTAACAGAGCTGCCAAAGGAGTTCGGGGACTACCTGAAGGCCGGACAGACTACCTGTGGCAAAATCAATGCATGGGCTGCAGATAATTGGGAGAACCGATTCCACAAGGCCTTCACCACTGGAAACCTAATAAGGTCCCACATGTGGAACACAACAGGTCGGAGAGACCTAACTTGGGAGGAGCTCACCACCCAGCCTGATGAAGACATTGTGTTGAGAAGGTCCCACGAGCTGGATGGGACACTCTACCTGCCTGCCCGGGCCAAAGCCCCAAGCAAAATGAAGGGCAGAAGAAAAGGCAAGAAGGTGGCAGGTGATACTGAAAAAGAGGCCCCAACAGATCCAGAGGGGCCAACACAAGTTCAAATTAATGCAGCCCTTTTACAAGTGGTGGAGCAGGAGAGCGAAAAGCAAGAAGTGAACCTCCCAAAACCTCC
Source organism: Limnanthes douglasii subsp. nivea (assembly GCA_036936605.1). Taxonomy (NCBI): domain Eukaryota; kingdom Viridiplantae; phylum Streptophyta; class Magnoliopsida; order Brassicales; family Limnanthaceae; genus Limnanthes; species Limnanthes douglasii. The sequence goes on from JAUPFV010000004.1 coordinate 55,245,582, forward strand.
AAGGGCATCCAAGAGGACTCGCAAGAAAGAAAGTGAAGGTGCTGATAGGGAAGCCAAGAAGAAAAAGACTTCCCAAGGAGATGAGCTTGCTCTCCGGGATCCGGAGCCCTCTTTCCCTACTGACCCGACACTGGCCGAAGAGATCCCAAGGGACTTTCAAGAAGAGATTCCAAGGGAATTCCATACTGATGAGGTTGAGAGGGGAGAGCTTAATTTGGATGAAGTGGACATCACCGGCCTGGGTGGACTTGGTGAGTATTTCCTTGGTCTGCCTAGAGACGAGTTTGCAGGGCCCTACGTCCCTCCGAGCAGCTCCAATACGGTCAATTTTAACGGTAAGACTTTCATGGTTTCTAGTCAGAAGGACACTATAGCCCACTCTCTGCTTAGCAATGTGCAGCCAGTGCTCACACTGGAGAGGCAAGTCCGGAGTCAAGCAGACACTATCAAAGACCTCAAGTCTGACAAGGAAAAGCTGTCCGAAGACCTCCGCACTGCCACCACCAATGCTGACTTGCTTAAGGAAGCAAATGAGGAGCTGAAGAAGAAACAAAATGAAAGAAACACAAAAGTTGCCACCCTAGAAGAAACCATAAAAGATCTTCAGGATAAGCTGTCCGGAATGGAGAAGGACCTGAAAACCTCAAGGGGAGAAACTGAAGCAAAGGAAAAGCTCATCACCAACCTGACCACTGACAAGATCGCTTTAGAAAATGCAGTGACTCAGGCTACTGAAGAGAAGGCTGCTTTGGTGAGGGACCAAGAGGCCACAATCAAGGCCAAGATCAACACCTATGCCAGGGAGATGATACAAAGCGAGGAGCTAATGATTCGAAGGGTGAAGTCTGATATGGTTCTCCTGTTTCACGAAAAATTCCCGAAGAGGAGACTAGGGGACTTATGGCGCTATGTGGATGATGATGACATTCCATATTATACTATGGTTGACGAGAGATATTCCGGTGAGTCCTCATCTGATAATGAAGAGGAAACCGGGGAGAGCCCAGGCGAAGAGGAGATTGATCCCAAGGGCAAGAAGATAGTCGAAGAGAGGAGCGACATCAAGGGCAAGAAAGCAGATGAGGGCGAGCCATCTTCAAAGGCTCAACCTTAATTTATAATTTATTCTGTTTATCTTTCGTTCAAACTAAAGTCCTTGGAAGGCCAAGGCACTCTTTTTGTGATGGTGTTCGTATTATTCGGACAGATTTTTTGTACTGTATCCTAACTTGTTCAAAAGTCCTTGGAAGGCCAAGGCAATTTTAAGTTTGTTAAATGAATGTTTCCATTTTGTTCAACCATTATCTTCTTTCATTATTTGCTTTTGTTTTAAATAGCTGGAGTTTAAATAGCTTTATTGCATTGTGAGAGTACTAAGACTCTTCGGCTAGAATTTAAATAGCCCCTAGATCTTTCAGTCCGGGTAGTATGATAAGAGATAAAATTTTGAAAACACTTAGAGAATTTTGAAGAAGGCACCAAATTTCATTGAAAGCTCTCCGTGCCACCGAAGAGGGGAAGGTATGCCCCCAAATATTTATATGGATATTTAAACAAGTAAATATTTACACAAGTGTTATTCCAAGTACATTCGAAGGTGTTCAATATTCCAAGGGTGAGTTAAAACCCTGCCATCTTTGTCTTCCAACCAATAAGTCCCAGGCTTGATTCTTTCAACCACAATATAGGGACCCAGCGTTCGTTGGGGCCAGCTTTCCGAAGAGCTTTTCCTTAGTATGCAAGAAGACCTTTCTCAATACTTTGTCCCCGGGCTGGAACTCTCTTCTTTTAACTTTAGAAACAAACCTGCTTCTCATCAGGCTCTGATAGTGTGCAATTCTAAGGTGGGCTTTAACCATTCTTTCTTCTATCAAATCAAGCTGATTTCTAATTGCCATTTCATTAGAGTGTCCGGAGAAGTTGTGAACACGAAAGGAAGGAAGTGTCTTCTCTAAGGGAGCTACTGCATCCATCCCATAGACCAAGGCAAAGGGAGATTCTTGTGTTGCAGCCCAGGTGTTGTCCGGTAGGCCCACAAGACTTCTTGTAGATAAGTAGCCCACTTCCCAGCAGCCCCTTCCAAATTTTTCTTTAACCCGGACAGTATAGTTCTATTAGCCACTTCAACTTGCCCATTGGCTTGTGGGTGAAAAGGTGAAGAAAAGCAGTGCTGTATACCCCTTGAGGCACAGAAGCTTTCCATCTCTCTGTTGTCAAACTGTGGCCCATTGTCTGTTGTTATCTTCTGTGGGACACCAAATCTGCAACATATGTTGGACAGAATGAATTTTATGACAGCTTTCGACGTCGTTCCTGCCAGGGGAGCTGCTTCTATCCATTTTGAGAAGTAGTCAATGGCCACAATTATAGTTTTACGCCCTCCGGACACCACAGGGAGAGGCCCAACCAAGTCCAATCCCCATCGAGCAAAAGGGATGGGCTCAGAAATTGACTCCAAAGGAATGGCTGGTACATGAATTTCATTGCTGTACCTCTGGCATGGGTCACACCTTCTTACCAGCTCCTTAGCATCTTTCATGATTGATGGCCAATAGTACCCGGAGAGTAACACTCTTCTTGTTAAAGCTCTGAACCCACAATGGGCTGATCCCTCACCATCATGCAATTCGGAGAGGACCACTTGTGACTCGTGATCTCCTAAACAACGTAGGAGAGGTTTACTATAGGATTTTTTATACAACACTTCTCTCAACATAATGAAACCACGAGCCTTGTGTTTCAACGTTCTGGCTTGTGACTTATCTGAAGGTATAATACCATCGGACAGATATTGTATGAGAGGAGACCTCCAGTCTTGAGGCCGGTTCACTTGTATTTCAAAAACTTCCTCTTTTCCACCCTCACTAAGTTGAATAGAAGGGCTTTCAAGCACATGGATCCATGGGTAGGACTCCGTATATGCTATTGTTGCCAATGAGTCTGCTAGCTCATTTTCTGCCCGAGGAATATGCTCATAGACAACAGCTTTAAACTTTAACGCTTCATTTTTTAGGAGGAGTAAATATTTTACCAACTGCTCCTTTCTGGCCTCAGATTGGCCTAAGGTATGGTGGACAAGTAACTGGGAGTCACTCAGAAGCTTGACCCTTTTAGCCCCACAGATGTGGGCTAATTTCAACCCAGCTATAGCTGCTTCGTATTCGGACTCGTTATTAGACGCCCTGAAAGCAAAAAAAATAGCTTGGTACAGGTTGTCCCCATATGGGGAAGTGAGACATATTCCTGCCGCACATCCCATGGTGCTAGACCCTCCGTCTGTTCGGACAATCCACACTTTCTTGTCTTTTGAATCAGTAGGTTGCTCTAAATCCCTATCGGAGTGGAATTCAACCAGAAAATCAGCCACAGCTTGGGCTTTTACTGCTGTTCGGGGGGCAAAGTCTATGTCGAAGTCCCCCAACTCTACTGACCACTTCGTCATTCTGCTTGAAATGTCTGCTTTTTGAAGGACATTCTTTAAAGGGAAAGATGTCCGGACGATGATAGGATGAGCCTGAAAGTAAGGCCTCATTTTTCTTGCAGCTATCACCAGAGCTAATGCCAATTTTTCAAGTTTCAAGTAACGCCTCTCAGCATCAATCAAGCTTTTGCTGATGTAGTACACTGGGTATGGACAACCATCAACCTCCCTTACCAACACAACACTGATGGCACAACTTGAAACGGCCAGATACACAATAAGAGTCTCCCCATCAACTGGTTTAAACAAAGTTTTGGGAGAGGAAAGATGTTTCTTGATTTCATTGAATGCCTCACCACACTGCGGGGTCCATTCGAACCCTTTTGCACCCTTCAAAGTTTGAAAGAATGGAGCACACCTATCCGAAGACCTGGAGATGAATTTGTTCAAGGCAGTTAATCTCCCCGTCAATTGTTGTACTTCTTTAATGTTTCGAGGGGGCTCCATCTGGAATAAGGAATTGAGTTGATCCGGGTCGGGCTGTATTCCATGCTCACTTATGATATACCCTAAGAACTTCCCGGACTGCACTCCGAATACACACTTTTCAGGGTTTAGTTTTAAATTCACTTTTGCCAAGTTAGCAAAAGTTTCTTGGAGATCGGACAAGTGCAACTGCTCATCCACGCTTTTCACCATCATATCGTCAATGTAAACCTCCATATTTCTTCCAATTTGATCAGCAAATGCCTTGTTGACTAACCTTTGATAAGTAGCCCCAGCATTTTTCAAGCCAAAAGGCATCACCTTGTAGCAATGTAGACCCCTATCAGTGACAAACATGGTATGCTCTTGATCTTTTGGATCTACTTGGATCTGATTGTACCCGGAGAAGGCATCCATGAAGGAGAGCAGTTTGTTGCCAGAAGTAGAGTCTACTAACTGATCTATCCGGGGAACCGGATACAAATCTTTTGGGCAAGCTCTATTAAGATCCGTGAAGTCAATGCACATGCGTCACTTGCCATTTTTCTTCTTTACCAGGACAGGATTCGCAGTCCACAAAGGATATTGAGATTCTTTAATATGCCCCATCTTTGTGAGTCTGTCAACCTCTTGTACTATGACATCAGCCTTTTCTTTCGAGAAAGCTCTTCTCTTTTGAACCACTGGTGCCACATCTCTTCGGACAGATAGGTGATGGGATATCACCTCTGATGGAACTCCAGTAACATCAGCATTGCACCAAGCGAAAACGTGCTGATGGTCTTTCAAAAATTTCAACATCTCTTGTTTCAATATTGGTGGCATCTTGGACCCTATCTTGACACTTTTACCTTCTTCCAAACAGTGTGTTTCAACCTCTTCAATTGGGATCAACACTCCGGGGGTCTCCCTGGGGTCATCAATCTCACCCTCACCCCCAGAAGGGCCCTCAAACTGCTATTGATCATTTATTCGGACTGCCCCCAGCGTTCGTGGAGCAAAGGGAGTGGCATAACATTCTCTTGCAACCTTTTGGCTACTCCGGACAACCCCAACCTGTCCCTGAACAGCATATTTTAAACACTGATGGACTGTTAAAGCCACTGCATGCATCCTAGAGCGCCAAGATCTCCCCAGAATAGCATTATAGCAAGTGGGACAATCCACCACGATGAAAAGTATTCTAACCATTTTCTTGAAAGGGCCCCTGCCCAATAACACTTCTTCTTCAAACTCCCCGATTACATCGGCTGAGCTGCCCGTGAAACCTACGATCGATCTGTCTGACTTCTGAATCATAGCTGGATTTTTCATTTTCTTATAAGTGGTCAGGAAAAGGATATTGGCAGAGCTTCCAGTATCCACCAGAATTCGCCTTATCTCATTGCCCCCTATAGATGCTCCTATGACAACAGCATCCTCATGAGGGCCAGCAATATCTCTCAAATCATCCTCATCAAAGATTATGAATGGGAATGAGTTTGGTGATTGTTAAGATGTCATGCCTCCTTCTAGCTAGGAGGCTAAATTATGAACATGCCTCTTTCTTGAAGAAGCAGTATGAGCAGTCATCGTGTCCCCTCCGAATATTGTAAGTGACTCGAAGAATTTAATGAGCCCGGGGACAGACCTAGAACATTCCTCTATAGCACCCACCCTGTTTCATGTTGGATCAGGATCTAAGTACTCAGATTCCACATCAAACCTTTCCACTATTACCATGGCCCCCTCCGGGGCAGCATTACTTGGACCAACCCGGTGAGTGTTGTCAGGCCTGTTGCCTCCTCTTCTTTTAACGTATGCACCCAAATTTCCCCTTTCAATCAAGTTTTGCACCTCTTGTTTCAACGCTATGCAATCATCAGTGGTATGGCCAATATCATTGTGGTATTGGCAAAACGAGTTGTTACGATGCTCTCTGGGAGACTGCAAGGTTGCTGGTCTCCGGTAGTGTACCTCATCTTTTGTTTTATCGAAAATGGTGGCCACACTTTCTTTGAATTCTGCGAACCACTCCGGTTGGACCCATGGCCCTCTTTTGTTTCTGGATTGTTGACTTTGAGCAGAAGCAGCTGGCTGAGACTGAGCTTTTGCCCTACCATGCCCCTGTCTGGTTTCTCTTGCTTTGTTCCCGGACTGGTTTTGATTTGGAGTTGGTGCCACCAGGGTGGATCTCACCTGTCTGTGTATCCTGGTCTTCTTTGTTTCATCGACGTTTATTTGCTTGCCAACTTGATTTAGCAACCCTCCCCAGGTCATGGCCTTCTTTCTGGTCACCGAATCAGCCAGGTTGCCTGGGTTCAAGCCTTGTCTTAGGGATGCTATTGCCACCTGTTCGAAGCAATCAGCCAACCCATTCTTTGTGTTCACAAAACGACTTATGTACTCCTTCAATGACTCATTTGGCTCCTGGGCACAATGGATTATTGTGTCTCCATTGCCCTTCAGCTCCTTACTCCCCACAAACTGCCTTCGAAAGGCTACCCAAAACGTATCAAAATCTTTAATACAACCCTGAGGCATACTATTGTACCATTTCAGAGCACTCCCCGTAAAGGATTGGGAGAATGCCCTACAAAGTAGTTTATCATCATCATCAAAGTTCGTCATGAAGTTCTTGAATTGCTCCAGATGATTGTCTGGATCAGTACTGCCATCGTACTTCTCCATCTTGGTGTTGTCAAACCTCTTAGGGAGGTTCCCGGACAGAATCTTAGAAGATAATGGAGATTACCTCCAGTTTCTTCCACGACTGAACACAGTATCCTCATTGGGAGTTGCAAAGATACCTAGTTCATCGTGGAAAGTGAAAGGATCCATCAGCATCCGGTCCACATGCCTCCGGCTATGAGATGATCCTTTACCAATATGCTTCTTTATCTTTCCATGTCTATCCCTTTTTCTTGAATAGTTTTTGATATGCTTTTGCTTCTTCTTGGTTCGACCCTCATCACTGCTAGAGGACAAGGATTTTTCATTTCCCTCACTGTCCGAAGAGCTGTCCGAAGATTCTGAACTTGAGTCAGAGCTCTCCACATGCTTGGACCGGTGAGACTTTTTAGAACTAGCATGTGTCTTTTTGGTACTCACATGAGTTTTCGAAGCCTCAGGCTCTCTAGGGTTGTCGGTGTGATGAACAACCGATGCCTTTGATTTTTCTTTCACGTCCATTTTGGCCTTTTCATCCCTCAGAGCTTCTATCTCAAGCTTTAACATGTCACGCTCTTGGACAGTATACTCATCGTTTTCTTCCACCACTTCGAGCAAAGCTGGTGGAAGCTCTGGATTATCCGGATTCATTCGGACAGAATTTCTTGGCAGGTTTTGAATGTTTGATTCAGGCACCTCTCTTCTCCCACTGTGGTCGCCAATTTGGTGTGGATAATAATCGCCTGAGGGTAGGCTAGTAATTTTAAGTGGAGTTTCAAGGTGGTGTATGGGTGTTTAACGGTGGTGTGTGGGTGTTTAACGGTGGTGTGTGGGTGTTTAACGGTGGTGTGTGGGTGTTTAACGGTGGAGAGATAATTAAGCAGCTTGGTAGCAGTTAATTTTCATTATCCATAGTTAATGCTGGTGGTTGGGTATTTATAGTGTGATGTTTGGGCCCTTATGGGCTTTCGGGTCATGTTTAATGGACCCGGGTCATGTTTAAAGACCCATGAGTTCTAAGCAGGAGGGCATGTAGCTTAGTCAGGAAGTGTTTAGGTTTTTTAGTACTTTAGTCATAGTTCGAACAGCCTTAAGTTTACAGTGTTCGAAGTGATCTGTCCGGTTCGAATGATCTGTCCGATTTACGTACTTGTAGCCTGTCCGGTTTTCGGAGAGACTTAGGCTGATTTGCCCTTCCGGGGAGCATGCTGAATTCGGACTCATCAGAATGCAGTAGTAATATTTTACTTTCTCAGCAGTTTCACAAGGCTCAACAATCCTGACCTGTAGAAACTTGGTTTCATTGTCATTTTTCCTGTATATAACAAGCAACATCCATAAGTGAACAACAACAAAGTTACCTTATAATTGCAAACAACTCGCAGGATACAAATGTAAACAACTTTTAAGATTTAAATGTAAACAACTTTCAGCTAGCACAGTTACAAAACAACTCTCATGTTATGGAGACACGAACAAATCGCTGGTTCTACTAAGAGTTGTTCGAAAACAAGCACAAAAACTAATATGCGAATTGTTTATAACATACATGTAATAAGATGCGAATTGTTCTATTTTTCATATGCACATTGCCAAGATCTAGGAAATTTAGAAACAACACCAAAATCAACAAAAAACTGAATGTAGATCATCTACTATGCATCACAACACGCACAAAACGTTTAATAGTACATGAAACCTCAAAAACTACTGTGTATAATGATAAACCCAGAAACTAAAATATGCACTTACTATCCTAACTACGTGATTTCAGTAGAAAGAAGCAACGATTATCGTCAAAGAACCCCAACGAGTAATTGGAAATCACGAAAGATATAAAAAAGAGATATTTCTCAAAATTGAGGCGTATCTGTTTAATGTAACTGGTTATTTCTTCACTGGCCAACGTTATCTAAACGACAACTCCTCCAACGATAGCTGGTTACTTGTTTAACGGAGTAGAAGATGGTGTATAGTCGATAATCAGAGAAGAAAAGTAAAAAAAATTGTGACGATGGTTGAAATTTTATGGGATGAAGAACGGAGGGATGAAGTCGAACGGTTGCTGAGTCTATAAAATAGTACTACTTGTTTTGGTTGTTTAGAGGGGTTACAGGAGAGGGAAAATGGGTTTGAAGAGAAACGGGTATATATAGTCGGGGGGTATTTTTGTCGAATTATTAAGTTAGGGTACCAATTATCACCATCTTGATTTTGGGTACTAGTTGGTAATTATGTAGTTGAGTGAGTATCTACTGGTACTTTTCTTCTTTCTCATTATCCTATAATCATGGGGTCTTCTCAACATATTTGCGTTAACCCGTCATATTTCCCCTTTCTGAGCCTGCATCGTTTCAACTCATAATTAAATTCATCTCATATTTATCACCTTTCATTTCCTTTTACCTCTTTTAGCTCGTCTAGACTTTTTTATCATGAAATACTGTTTCCGTTCCTTGTTATCTTTTATATTAAGTCATATTTCATATTTTTTTAACTTTATCTCTATTAAAATTATTTAATCACATTTTGCTCATCATCTATCTTTATTATGAAATGTATTATTTCATTCTTTCTCGATTTGGTTTGAACAAAACTTTTCATAGATCTTTATATTAATGAAAAATCTTAATTTTCTTCTTATAGTATGTACGTGGAACAATATAATGTCAAGAATGTCAAAAACTACTATGTATAACGATAAACCCATAAACTAAAATGCACACTTACTATCCTAACTACGTGATTTCAGTAGAAAGAAGAACCGAATATATTCAAAGAACCCCAACGAGTAATTGCAAATCACCAAAAACGTAAAAAAGAGAGATATTTCTCAAAATTGAGGCGTACCTGTTTAATGTAACTGGTTCTTTCTTCACCGGCCAACGTTATCTAAACGAAAACTCCTCCAACGTTATCTAAACGAAAACTCCTCCAACGATAGCTCGTTACTTGTTTGACGGAGTAGAAGATGGTGTATAATCGATAATCGGAGAAGAAAGGCAGAATTTTTTGTGACGATGGTTGAAAGTTTATGGGCTCAAGAACGGAGGGATGAAGTCGAACGGTTGCTGAGTCTAAAAATAGTACTACTTGTTTTGGTTGTTTAGAGGGGTTACACGAAAGGAAAAATGGGTTTGAAGAGAAACGAGTATATATAATCGGGGGGTATTTTTGTCCAATTATTAAGTGGGGTACCAATTATCACCATCCTGATTTTGGGTACTAGTTGGTAATTAGGTAGTTGAGTGGGTATCTACTGGTACTTTTCTTCTTTCTCAATATCCTAGAATCATGTGGTCCTCTCAACATATTTGCGTTAACCCGTCATATTTCCCCTTTCTTAGCCTGCATCGTTTCAACTCATAATTAAATTCATCTCATGTTTATCACCTTTCATTTTCTTTTACCTTTTTTAGCTCGTCTAGACTTTTTTATCATGAAATACCGTTTCCGTTCCTTGTTATCTTTTATATTAAGTCCTATTTCATATTTTTTCATATTTTTTTAACTTTATCTTTATTAAAATTATTTAAACATATTTTGCTCATCATCTATCTTTATTATGAAATGTATTATTTCATTCTTTCTCGATTCGGTTTAAACAAAACTTTTCATAGATCTTTATATTAATGAAAACTCTTAATTTTCTTCTTATAGTATGTATGTGGAACAATATAATTTTTAAAATGACCATTGAAGTGGATATTTTGGAGATTTAGATAACTATTCCAACAACGTTTTTCGTAGAAAGTCTAACTCATCTTAATCTTCCCATTATGCATTTGAATATACATAGTACTGTGTATCCATTTTGGGTGGAAAAAAGATAAGAAATTTCTAGCCAGAGAACAAAACAACTTGCTACTACTCGTTGGGCAAATGCTATTTCAGAACTTAGTAAAGCTTTCGAAGAAGGTGCTGCAGCTCTAAGGTTATCTTTGTGTCGATATCCTTTAGAGCATTGGTTTTCTTTCAAATACATGCACACTGCATAAAAAACGATCACTGTTTATTGTGGAAATAAATTTACAAACGGATGCAAATTGAGACTTTACGCATCAATTGATGTCGACGCCGGATTAATGACGATTAAGAGGTATGTTATGTAGCATACTTGCAGTCTCTTTTTCTCCTAAAAATATAAGAGGCATAGACATTTGACATCGGATCTGTCATTTATTGACAGCCAAAATCATACAAACTTCTGTCAAACAAGATTACGGTATAGACATCTCCTACTGTATGTCATGGAATGCTTTGGAGAAGGCAAGAAGGGGAGTTTTTGGAGATAGTTCAAGTTCTTTTTGTTTACTAAGGGGGTACTTCAAACGGTTGAAGAGCCATTATATTACTACCGAATGTCAGTTAAACTTATCGGCGACATTATATTACTACCGAATATCAGTTGGAATTGTCCGCTGGAAACGTCTTCAATCGTTGTTTTATAGCATTCAGTTCATGTCTTCAAGGTTTCCATTCATGTCATCCAATGTTGTATGTCGATGGAACCCACTTGCGCGAGAAGTATAAGGTTGTATTTCTTTCTGTCGTAGGAAAGGACGACAACAACGGTTAGTTCCATACTTCTTTTATAATTTTATTTATTATTAGGTTTGTGTAAAAAATTAAACAACTCTCAACTATAAGTTGCAAACAACGCTCGGGGATAGTGTTCCAAAAATCTCCTAAGAATAATTGCAAACAACTCCTAGGGATAGAGTTACAAACAAGTCCAAGGTAATACCCAGGGGATAGTTGCAAACAACTCTCAAGGATTTGGTTCCAAATAACCATCATGGAGGAGTTGCACACAACTCTCCGGGATAGTTGGTACAAACAACTCCCAAGTAATACCGAGGGAAGAGTTGCGAACAACTCTCATGGATTTAGTTCAAAACAACTCCCATGAGGAGTTGCAAACAACTCTCAAGTATAGAGTTACAAACAACTCCCAGGTATAGAGTTACAAGCAACTCTCAGGGAGGATTTGCAAACAACTCTCACGTACGACTAGCAAACAACTCCCAATATAGAGTTGTACATAACTCTCAACAAAAATAGTTGCAAACAACTCTCATCAGTAATAGAATGCGAGATTTGTTATAATTAAGATCATGCTTTAGTGCAACTTCTGAGTATGTTTGTCATGTATTGCATGACTATTCTCTGTTGCAATCGGTATCGTGAGCATTGAGGATTCAGACAATTGGTTGTGGTTTTTGCGCTGTTTGAAACCTCATATTCTGTCTTGTATCCAATATGTTTTCATGCGTATTGTTATTTCCATCTTTTTTAGAATTTGAGAAAAGCTTTGCAACATACGAACAGAGACTATAAGTCTAGGATGCTAAATTTCTTCCATCGATGTGCTTATGCTCTCACCCAAGATATTTTTAATGATCTAGTAAATGATTTTCTAAGCGAAGGTGGTGAAAGAATTAAACCAATTCTTGAAATTTTACCTCCGAATGAGTATGCTCAGGCATACGTTAAAGCGGAACGATACGGGGCTATGGCTTCTACTGCGGCCGAATCTTTCAACAATCAGGTCAAAAGATTATGCGGGCTATCCATTGTTGAGTTGATTGACCATATTAAAGTCTTGCTTATGACTCAAGTTTCAAGAATATACCATGAGGGGTTGAGTTGGAGTATTAATTTATGCCCCGAGTATGAAAAGAAGTTAAAGTAGAATGTTGAGAAATACCGAACTTGGGTCGTACGTAAGTCTTCTGCAGCCTTGTTCGAAGTCTTTTCAGACCCTGTAGCAGTTGTAAATTTGTTGGATTTTAAATGATCTTGCGGAGCATGGAAATATGAGTGTTTTTCATGTCCTCACGCTTTAGCGACAATTCAGTCTACCAACCAAGATCCTCTAACTATAATAGAGCCATTCTTCATGGTTAAGAATTACAGGTCAAGTTACTTTTTCAGCATACCGGCAATAACCGATTTTGGTAAAGGATCAACCTCTAACGATCCGTTGGAGGTGGAAGTTCTTCCTCCCAACGTGAAAAGACGGCCTGAAAGGCCTAAGAAGAAGATAATTCCATCTAGAGGAGAAGTTACAACCAAGCAGCTGAGGTGTGGCCGTTGTTCATAATCAAGTCATAACAAGAGGACCTGTGAGGTTCCAGTTTAAATAACTATCTGTTCGGTCCATTAATACACTAAATAATTTTAGAGTTGTTTATCACACACACTGCGAATTGTTTGTATTACAATATTACAACACAACTACCTTAAAAGCCAAAACGAATCTCAGGATATAACTGCAAAGAGCACTCATGTTATAGTGTCACAAGCACCTAAAGTTATTGACAACTCTCAGGTAATATATCTGCCAACAACTCTCAAGGAATGTAGTTTAATACAATTCGAAAACTTTATAGCCACAAACAACTCGCATGATAAGTTGTGAGTTGTTTGAAAACTACCATCAGTCAATATATATGCAAACAACTTGCACGCTTGGATGCGAATTGTTTACAGATACATGTGTAATACGTTCATGCGAATTGTTTGCATGCTCCGAGATAATGTGAATTGTTTGTATATTACTTCCCTGATATTTGTTTGAAAATAAACCAAGAGATTTATTTGTTAATGTGACTTGAGAGTTGTTTGAACAATATTAATATTACATAAACTTTTTACACTCATTCAAACTTTATACAAAAAGAAGATTACATATCCATAGAAGTTTTATACAAAAAGAAGATTACGTTGCGAATTGTTTACTAGTAAATTTGTTGTATACGTTGCAAATTGTTTCTTAGTAAATTTGTTATATACGTTGCAAATTGTTTTGTCATCACTTAGTGTTCCAAACTAAATTTCACACAGTGCTTTCAAGTGAGTTCGAAAATGTCATACATTGCATATTTATGAAACAAAAAGCTATATATATATATATATATATATATATATATATATATATATATATGCACCAAAAAAATTACAAGAAATATATGTACACCAAAAAATTAGCTCCCTCCACACTTTTCCACATAAAAAAAATGATTACCAGTGTCGGTTAGTTTTTTCATCGTTCAGGTTACCATATCTTTTTGGTAGTCTTCTGCATGTATCCTTTTTTATAATATCTCTGGCGTATTGACAGATAAAAATTCCATAGTCTAGGGTTCCTCTTTCTTGATGTGGAATATTTCTCGTGTTTTTAACTTTGTACCCATTCTTTGCCTCTGGTAGGTATTTTCTCTCGAGACAATATTCGATATACTTATAATAGTTTGTATCATAAATAAGGTACAAATAAACTCTCAGGAAACATAATTTTCAACAACCACCAACTTGTAGAGTTGTTGTCAACTCTCAGGTAATATATAGTTTCATACAAACTCTCATAGAATATAATTGTAAACAATTCCCAGTTTGTAAAGTTGTAAACAAAATTGAGGGAATTGTCAAGCTTGTTCCTTGAGTGTTTGTTGGTTTTGGTATTGTTTCCAAACTTCCACATAACTCCCAAGGAATATATTTCCCTGAGATTTGTTGAAAACAACACTCATGGAATTAAGTTTTCAACAACTCTTAAGGAATAGATTTCCCAACTTGTAAAGTTGCAACAACACTCAGCAAACGAAGTTTCCAATATCTCTCAGGGAATATCTTTTCCCTGAGAGTTGTTGCAAACAACACTCAGGAAAAACAATTGTCCACAACTCTAAGGGAATTGATTTCCCATTGTGTAAAGTTTCACACAACACTCAGGGATGGGATTGCAAACAAATTTCAGGGAATAAAATTTTATACAATTCTCATATTTTATAGGGGTTCAAAACAACTCTCAATAACAGTTAGTAATCTTACCAGCGGACCAAGTGTCTTTATTGTGTAGTCCACTGCATGTGGACGAGGCAGGAGTGGGTTATAGTTTGTTGTCGTCCTGGCGTCTATGTTAATAAAGCAATGTCCAATAGTTGATTATATCATTCTTATTGCTGCAGACTAGAATTAGCATAACGTTTGTGTCATCAGGCATTTTTTCAATTACATCGTCAACTACATTTGTGATAGTCTGTCTGTTTTCCATTTGAAACTGCATTAAAGTAAAAGTACATTACAACTAGAAAATGTGAGGTGTTACTAGTTTATAGCTAAACTTACCGTAGTCATGCCAGAAATTCGCATGGCGCCAAATTTGGCTTTATGGAAAGCTTTGCATGGAACCTTCCACTTTGCTGCTTTAAGCATCTTTAGAAGCCAAGTTTCCACAATCTATGAAATGACAGGGCGAAACGAGTTGTTTATTATATACAATAACTGAGAGTTGTTTGAAACATATCTGAGAGTTGGTCGCTTAGTGGATACCTTGTAGTCCATGCCTTTTTCGAAAGGTAGTGCCAACAAATCATTTACGGGCACGTGAAGTCTACAGGGAAAATGGGACGCGGGTAAATACCAAGTATCATGATTTCCCTACTCTTCTCTGGCTTAAATTATTTGTACTTTGTGGTATTCATTGACATCTATCAGTTGAATTGTGGGTGTAGCGATTGGTTATTCGGTGAGAGTTACAGGTGCAGGTGGTTGTGGATCGGTGTCAGCAGATTAAAATTAGGCAGCATGTCATCCTCCCTCACTGTCTCTTCCCTTGACTTGAAGATAAAAAAGTATTATGTTGTTAAATTATAAAATAAAAAATACAAATTTTTGACGTATTATTATTTAAAAATCCACTCACCACAGGATCTACGACGACTAATAACGTTGACTGTTCTGGGATAATGTCAAGAGCTTGTTGAGAAAAGTTATTTATTGCATCCTCCGACATATTCTTCAAATCCTGTTGTATCATATTATCGATTTCATGAGCATCAATTTCATCAATGACCATCAAAAAATACATTTTGTGAATATATTGTGTTACCGTGCGTATCAGAACACTCTAGAACTTGGGAATCTCTGTTTTTCTGTTGATTTGGAACTGGTACCACAACTGCTTCTTGGCTAAGTGGTTCTGACCTTGCGTTGGCTATTTCTTGGACTTCAGCTACATATCCTTCTTGCTGTTGGACTTCTACCGGTGCTTCCTTATGGCTGAGTAGTTCTGACTACTTACAGAGATGGGGAGACTCCGAATTTTCCCCCGCTACATGTTATGCATTTTCGGCCTGTGATAGCCTTTCACTCTTGCCAAAGCTGGGTGTTTTTGTTATTGTACTCCTTGATTTTGTTGTTAGTGTTGTGGATGTTGTTAGTCGGTATTTTGTTTCAAATATAGCTGAGAGTTATTTCCACTAGTGGCAAAACAAACCTGAGAGTTGTTTGTAATACTACCTGAGATATAGTTACAAATAACTCCGAACCAGTTTATATGTCATTAAACAACTCTTAGGTTCTTGGTCACCAAACAACTCTCACATTATAAATGTGTATGATAGCATCTTTTCATATTTTTATGAATATTTTTTCCATCTATTTGAAAGGATATTGAATTTTAAAATTTTACATGTTTTAAACTGGCTTTTGATAGTGTTATGCTCTACATTTGTTTTGATTCATTTCCCTTCGATCAACTCTAATTTGGTTTCGTATGTCAAGACCCATATGTCCAAAATGAAGAAATATGGAGATTAAATTCATTTGAACCACTGGGACCTTAATTAAGCTCACGTATTGCTGCCATGTATTACATCATCTTTTCAATATATGTATGTATTGTAACCTATTAGTATAGATTTAATAAAATACGAAGATTGGTTTAGTGGGCACCTCTTATGCCTTTCGTGGAGGTTGGTTTAGTATAAATATTGATTTATTCGAACTTATACACGAAAAAAAAAGTACGAATAAAACTAAACAATAAATATTTGGGACTTTACACACGAAATAAAGGGTATCATTAAAATTAAACGATAAATATTTAATTAGAATTGTGTTAATTGAAGATGCGAATTGTAATTAGAATTGAAACAACTTTCACGCAATAGAGTAACCTACAATTCTCAACAATATAGTTCCTTAGAGTTGAAACAACTCTCAAGAAATAGATTTGCATAAAATTCTCAAGGAATAAAGTAGAGCTGGAAGAACTCTCAGGAATATGAACCAGGATTGCAAACAACTCTGAGGAAATAGAGTTGAAACACCTCTCAGGAAAGAGAATTGAAACAACTATCAAACAGTATAGTTGGTACAACTATCAGGCAGTATAGTTGGTACAACTCTCAGGAAAATAGAGTAGGGACAACTCTCAGGCAGTATAGTTGCATACAATTCTGAGATAATAGAGTTGAACCAACTCATAGAAAAATAGAGTAAACTACAACTCTCTGGAAAATAAACTAGCCTTAAATTCTCAGATAATAGAGTTGAGACAACACTAAGGAATAGATTTGCATACAATTCTTAGGCAATAGAGTAGAGTTGGAACAACTCTCACGCAATAGAACCGGGATTGCAAACAATTCTCAGGAAATAGAGTTGAAACAGCTATCAGGAAAGAGAATTGAACAACTATCAGGAAATATAGTTGGTACAACTCTTAGGAAAATAGAATTGGAACAACTCTCAAGAAATAGATTAGCCTACAATTCTCATGTAATAGAGTACCCTACGACTCTCATGAAATAATATTGCATACAATTCTTAGATAATAGAGCTGAAACAACTATCAGGAAATAGAGTTGAAATAACTCGCAGCAAATAGAGTTGGAACAACTCTCAGGAATAGAGTTGAAACAACTCTCATGAATAAAGATGAAACAACTGTCAGGGAATATAACGAGAATTGCAAACAACTCTTAGGAAATGAAAATGACTGCTTTATGATTATTTGTGGTAGTGCGCATTGTATGTTATCACTATTTTTCCACGTGTATGTTTTTTAATTGGTCAATACAAGGTAAGATATGTCTAAATCACGAGTTTTTATTTTAAAACATGGTCACCAAACTATAATTGGGCCTTTAACGGAGTTTGAAAACTTTCAAAGTATCCAAGAGTACGTGGAGAGCACATGGGAGGAGCTGGTCAGAGGTAACTACCTAATTACCTACTCCTCCGAGGATCACAAGGATTTTATCTTTAATAATGAGAAAGATTTTGTTGGTTTAGAATTATATCTTGATTTGGAGCGTTTGAAACACGTTAGTTTTCTCATAGAACACAAGTCATTGATAAAGGTTATGGTTCTAAGGGTTCTCGTGATAAGGGTTCTGGTTTTAAGGGTTCTGGTCAAATAACTGGGGAGAGTAGTAACTGTTTAGGTAATTTTGATTAGAGAACTAAACAACTTGTTACTACTGGTCGGGCTGATTCTATTTGAGTAGTTGATCAAGCTTTTGAAGAAGGTGTTGCAGCTCTATGGTTATCTTTTTGTGGATATTCTTTAGAGTATGGTTTTTCTTTCAAATACATACACAATACAGCAAAAAAGATCACTGCTTATTGTGAAAATAAATTCACAACCGGATGCAAATAGAGACTTTACGCATCATTTGATGCCGACACCGGATTAATGACGATTAAGAGGTATGTTGCGCAGCATACTTGCAATCCTGTTTTCTCCCAAAAACATAAGAGACATAGGCATTTGACATCGGTTTTGATTGCTGAGGAAATTCATGATTTTATTCGGGCATGTCATTTGTTGACAGCCAAAAACAGACAAACATTTTTCAAACAAGATTACGGTCTAGATATCTCCTACCGTTTATCATAGAGTTCTTTGGAGAAGGAAATGAGGGGAGTTTTCGAAGATAGTTCAATTTTTTTTGGTTTACTAAGAGGGGTACTTCAAACGGTTGAAGAGCCATGATATTACTACCGACTGCAAGTTGGAATTATCGGCTGGAAACATCATCAATCGTTATTTTATAGCATTCGGTTCATGTCTTCAAAGTTTCTATTTATGTCGTCCAATGTTGTATGTCGATGGAACCCACTTGCATGGGAAGTATAAAGGTGTATTTCTTTCTTCTGTAGGAAAGGATGAAAAAATGGTTAGCTTCATACATCTTCTATAATTTGATTTATTATTAGGTTTGTGTAAAAATTCAAACAACTGTCAGCTATAAGTTGCAAACAACGCTCAAGGATAGCGTTCCAAACATCTCCATTGAATAATTGCAAACAACACTTAGGGACAAAGTTACAAACAACTCCTAGCTAATACCCAAAGAATAGTTGCAAACAAATCTCAGGGATTTACTTCCAAATAACTATCAGAGAGAAGTTGCGCACAACTCTATAGTTGGTACAAACAACTCCCAAGTAATACCCAAGGAAGAGTTGCAAACAAGTCCTGTTTTCGTTCCTTGTTATCTTTTATATTAAGATCATTTTCAAATCATTTATCATGTAACTTGTCATCATTCATTTTATTACTCAAATCAATTATATTTATATTTTAATAATACTTAGACATGTCCATTAAAGTTTTCTCTTATTATCAAGTATCAACTTGTATTATTCATTATCACATCACAATTACCTCGTATATAATAAAATATGATATAATGGGGATATACCCTTATCACGGCTCGGTCCTTATAATAAGTTATACTTATTAGAATAGCGAATTGTTTTTAATATGTGTAGGAGGTGACATCAATGGTTCGCTTCCAAAACTGTAATAATTATTTTATTTAAAATTCAAGTACTTTATCGATTTATTAGTTTGATGTGACGTAAAGTAAAAGATATTTTACACCCGACTTAAACGCAAATCATTTATCTTATCAATAATCTAACAATTATTAATAATCTATTTTGTTTTTAGATACTCAAGTTATTTTTCTTATATTTTTTTAAGACTATTTTTCTAACTTTCTCTCTACTAAAATTTTTCAAGATCCAAACTCATTTTTTCTCATCATCCATCTCGATTTAGTTTGAACAAAACTTATTATAGATTTTGAAAGTAATAAGGTAATAGTTGAATTTCAACGAAAACTTCTAGTTCATCTTATAGTATGTTCGCGGAACAATATAATTTTCAAAATGACCATTCAAATGGATCTTTTAGAGATGTAAATAACACAAAAAAGATAAGACATATTATCACATATCTAAAGCTCAATCTAAATTTTATGAATATACTGAAGAAACTAATATAGAATCCAAAGTAGCCTTTATTATATATAAATGAGGAATTTTTTATGGCATAACCATTATATTACCTTATCAGCAAAGTTTGAGAATTATCACACATGAAGCTTTGCTCAAGTTGAAAAAAGATGGATGCAACCATGTAAACCAACACATCTTTTATGAATCCTTTTTTGAGAATTACCACACATGAAGCGAAAGTAGTCTTTTACCGATTTTTTTGTCTCATCATTTGTAGCTCATGCTGTTATCACCCAAATTTTCTGAAATCGTCCATCACAAACTAGCACTAAAAAGCGCAATACTGCATTTAAATTCTAGAAGTTGAATATTATTATATATTTAGTAGTATAACCGAGTTAAAAATAAAAAACGATTGTGTTATCATTGTTTCTCAAGCTGATACTACTGCTACTACAGTTGATGCGGAAGCTATTTTAAATATACATGTAGATGCTGGATATATATATATATATGGACTATAAATTTATATTCTGGTAAAAAATAACTTGAAAATAAAGGGCATCCTCTACAAAGAACCCAAGCCAGTAAAAATCAACTAAAGAAATCCTTTAAAAAATAGAAAAACTTTTGGAGTTACTCTAAACTCTAAAAGAGAAAAGACTACTCCTTTAATTGTTAAAGATATTGCGAGTGTAAAACATCATCCAAGTTCTCAAATGCAACTGAAAACGAATCGCTACAACACCCCAATATTAACCCATCGAAAACTCCCCTACAGACTTGGTCGGCTCGTCTTCCACTATGGACCCTAACACCATCTATGATATACTAAAATGTTGAACCGAAACTTTTCTTGAAGTAAGTTTTAATTTTTCATGTAATTTATATTGTAATAGCTTAATTCTATTTTTTTTACTTAACCATAACTTTATATTTTTCATAGTTACTAGAACTGTGTTTATTGGTGATGTTCAACAAAAATATTCCAATGATAGTTTAATACATTTCACTCCTTATCTATAAGTCTCAAAGCTCCATGAT
Source organism: Limnanthes douglasii subsp. nivea (assembly GCA_036936605.1). Taxonomy (NCBI): domain Eukaryota; kingdom Viridiplantae; phylum Streptophyta; class Magnoliopsida; order Brassicales; family Limnanthaceae; genus Limnanthes; species Limnanthes douglasii. Next base: position 55,266,223 of record JAUPFV010000004.1, read on the forward strand.
GTCCTTTTCAAATACCTTTGAATGTTTTATCAATGTTTGGCGATAGTTTTCAATAATTGTTTTCTTTGAATAAAATTTTCTATTCATCCACCCATAAAATCCTCAGCTCATACCCGCACATGATTTTTTATTTCCTTATTAAATCAATAAAATTTTATCTTTCAACAGTATTTACATGTAAAGAATAAAAATCTATTATATGACTTGTAATCATAATCTATTTTGGTATCATTTCTCTCTTACCATATACTAGGGAAAATGTACTTCTATTTGTAGCTTCAATTAGAGTTTTATTATAAGTCCATATAATTTCTTGCAATGAAATTGGTCAAATCTTTTTTAACAATTCAAATTTCATTTTAATCCAATTAAATATAATTATTTTAGTAACTTCAACTTGACCATTAGCTTGAGAGAAATACATAGTAGATAAATGGTGCTCGACTTCATATTTTCTACGAAAAACTCTGACCAAATCATTTTTGAGCTGTGGGCTATTTTTCATCATAAAAATCAAGGTACTTCATACTTACACAAACTATATTTATATAAAAACTCACAAACTTCTTGTGCTCTAGTTTTTGCTAATGGTTTACCCTACCCATTTAGTATTATAATTCACCACCACAATTAAAAATTATATTTTTTTCATGTCTTCATGGGTAAGGGACGAAGTAAATCAATTTCTCATTTATCAAAAGGATATTATAAAGGAAACATGTCATAACTTTGCTTGATATGCGACATATATATAGGAAAAAGTTTGGCAAAAATCACACTTCTAAACCATAGCCTTATCATCCATCACCAGACAAAGCCAAATAGTATCCTCCCAATAAAAAACCATTTAATCAAATTATTGTACCTACAATATGCTCTGAAGACCTATTAATGCAAATCTCACAAAACAATTAATGCTGCATATTTACCAAAATGTTTTATTAATGGTCTTATTGAGCTTTTTTATAATTACTGTTTTATGTCGGATAGTGTCCCGATAAATTATTCATTGTGTTTTTCTTTCAATTTCTTTATGAATATCATTTTTTATGTATCCTTTATTAACTCGTCATTACCCCATAAATATTTAGTTATTTTACATATTATTATTATTCTTATTATTGTTTTAAATTTCCTCACAAATAATTTGTCAAACATATTTATCTTGTTATTCTTTGTCAGATTTATTTCAAAAGGACAACATGGAGCTTACTGACTTATGAATATGAATTGAAATCTATTGAATATCTTTTGAATAATCCATTCCAATTCGGAGCTAACTTCCTATATTTTTTTTATTTTCCTCTTGAAAACCATTTCTCAAAACCAAATCCTCATCTACAAACTCATTTTCAGCTTTGAATCAAATTTACTTTTCATGAGTCCTTATAATGCTTAGTTTGGACTCGTGTTTGATTTTATTTCCTCTAAAACATCAATACTAATTTATGTTTGATAATCATGTACATATAAGAATAAAAATCAATTATATGACTTGGAATCATAATCTTTAATGGAACCACTGCTTCCATACAATATAATAGGACAAATAGAGTTTCATTTGTAGTTGTCATTAAAGTTTTCATATAAACCCATAAAAGTTTTTGCCAAAACTATGGCCATTTTCCTTTTACCAGTTCAAATCCCCTTTTAATCCAACTAACCATAGTTATATTAGTAACTTCAACTTCATCATTAGCTTGAGGGTCTGACAAAGTGGATGAATGTTGCTCTACCCCATATTTTTGTAAGAAAACCTGTGACAAAATCATTTTTGAAATGTGTGTCATTATCCGTCACAAAAATAGAGGTACTTCATACATACACAACATATATATTGTTTTAACTCACAAACTTGATGTGCTTTTAATGATTTAGCCTTAATACATTCGGTAAAATAGTTCCACGTCACAATTAAAATATATTATATTCTCTTTCTGTCATGGATAAGAGACCAATCAAAACAATTTCTCACTTATCAAAAGAACATGATGAATGAACTAATGGCATAGTTTTCATGTCGCCATGGCAATGGATAAGGGTCACAATTTAGAACCATATCCTTAATATTCATCAGTAGACGAGGCCAATATTATTATGTAAAAAACGTCTAATCAAACTCTTGTATCCATAATAAGATCCGACCATCCCTTCATGCAAATCGTTCGAGATAAGAATGTCACATTTTTACCCAAACATCTTAATAATGATCTCGTTATACTTTTATTTATAAAGACCTTCATCAAGGACTAACTATTTTGATAATTTTATTCTCAAAACTTGTGTTACTATTTATCTTCTGGTACTTTATGATCATTAAAATATGATGAACGCCACTATTCATCTTCATTTGTCATAAAAGACTTACATTTTTAACCTCTACCTAAGGATTCTTATATTTAGTTATATAATGATTATCTTCTAAGCAACCAAATGTCGCCAAAACATACGCTTCGAAATTTAATTCATGAGGTACTTGTTCAAATACAACATTAAAGCATTTATCTAATGTTTCAAGTAACTCTAAATAACCCCTCATATTTTCTTGCCTAATATCAAATAACCTTTTTATATTGACTTATCACCAACTGTGGATAAAAAGTTCGATGCACCACAGATACGAGCTAATTTCATACACGCTAAAATAGACTCGTATTTTGCCTTATTATTTGTCACTTTAAATTCAAACTTGATTGCCTACTTGATTAATTCATTGCAAAGGGCTTAAAAAATAATGCATATTAATCCATGTTTTCTTGTAGAAGCTTTATTTGCTTGGATAATCCACAAACAACTTATTTGCACACATTTATTGACTTTATATTCCTCATAAATAATTCATCCATCAACCTCATTCATAAGATACACAACCGTTTGTGCCATAATAGTTGTACGAGGTTCAAAATGAATATCATTCTCCATTAACTCTATAGACTAACATGTGGGACGAGGCACTCCAGATTTCTTTGTTTTCTCAATATTAATATGTTTTCCAACCTGATTCAACAACCCTTCCCAGATCATGGCCTTCTTACGAGTTACTGAATCTGCTAAGTTTCCCGGATTCAAATCTTATCTAAGTGAGGCAATCACAACTTGTTCAAAGCAGTCTGTTAGAACATTCTTAGTATTCAAAAACCGGCAAATGTACTCTTTAAGAGACTCATTTGGTTCTTGAGTGCAATGAATGATGGTATATCCATTTCTCTTAATCTCTTTCTTTCCAACGAATTGCCTCCAAAAGGCAACCTAGAATATGTCAAAAAATAATTATAGATCTTCGAGGGAGACTATTCTACCACTTAAGGGCACTTCATGTGAAGGTTTGAGAGAAGGCCCTACATAACAATCTGTCGTCATCATCAAAGTTCACCGTAAAGTTCTTAAACTACTCCAGATGGTTGTACGGATCTATAATCCCATCGTATTTCTCCATCTTAGAGCTATCAAACCTCTTGGGAAGATGTCAGGAGAGTATTTTTGCAGACAAAGGTGATTGCCTCCAATTTTTGTTACAGCTAAATGCAGTGTCCTCATTTGGAGTAGCAAAAATACTTGGTTCGAACTGGAAAGCAAAATGATCAATCAGCAAGCGGTCAATATGCTGATCAGCTGAAACCTTTATATTCCCATGATGTTTCTTGAGCCTGCCATGTTTATCCATTTTTCTTGAATTCTTTTTAGTAAGCCTCATTTTCGTTTTCGACCGTCCTTCATCACTATTGGAAGAAACTGATTCTTCAAGCTCTACATCATTAGATGAAGTGCTGGAGGATTCCGAAGTGGAGCTCCCCACATGTTTAGATCGATATGTTTTCTTGGAGCTAAAATGAGTATTTTGGGACTATTCATTCTCTTTAGGACTTTTGGTATGGTGAAGGATCGACGCACCAAATTGGGTTGTCAAGATGTGGACATACCTCTTTCTTGAAAAACTAGAATGCGTGGTTAGAGTGTTTATTTTCCTTGTCTTAGCGCTCTCAATGCTTTTATCTCAACCCTCAACTAACCGCACCCCTCAACAATGTATTCATTGTTTTTTTTTCTATTTCCACCTTAGGAAGTGGAACATTCTTTGCATTCGGATCCATCCAACCTACCTTGTTAGCTGGTTTTGAATACAAAATTCAGGCATTGTCGTGCTCCCATTGTGGTTGCCAATTCAGTGTGGATTATTTCTGATTGAGGGAAATTTTACAAAGTGTTTTGGGAATTTAAGGTTTAAAGTGAACTGTATAGAGATAATTTAGTTGTGTGCTTGTATTAAATTCTGATCACCATCATTAATGAAAGTAGTTGGGGTATTTATACTTAATTAATGACCCATGGGCCTCTCGGGTCGGATTATGGGCTTAGGTCAAGTTTAAGAACCCATTAGCCCAAGAGATGAAAAGACCAGCACTTAGCTGAGTCAAATTCCACTAGCTTACTCAGCTCGGTTGGTCATGGTTTTGGTTATTTCCGAACTTCCCTTCGGATAGGTGATATATATGGTGTCAATTTTTTCTAGACATCATCATTCCTAACATTAAAAATTGATTTTTTTTAGGCAGTTGTTTTTTAGACTCTTGAACTGAAGAATCTGACTCTAATGGAGATCGGGCTGAAATAAATAATGGTTTCCGAACTCTTGATGTTTTTATTATGATGAGCTATTGTCTGTGTTTGGCTTTGATTGACTGATTTCTCCACCATGAGAGGCAATGAGTACAGCTGCTATTCTTGCCTCTCTTCTTGCTCTTTCCAAATCGGATAAGTTTAGTCAACCTCCTTTCACCAATGCGTTTCTGTCTGTGAACATATAATCTACCCAGACACAATTTTAAAATATTATCAAGCTTTCTCTCTCTAGAAGTTTTTGTGTTCTCATAGAGATAAAACAGTGAAACTTGTTTATATAAAGATGAAGATGTAGGAGTTTCACCTAGGGAGAGATGAATCAATCAAAATAATGATTCGAGGCTATGAAGTATGGGGATTACGCCATAAATTACTTTTTAGCGAGTAGGTACAGGAACCTAGGAGAAAAAACAGCTGAGAGGTCAAACGAAAGCGCGACATATGTCCCGCTTCAAATGAACTGAATTTTAAAATTCTTAACTATATATCAATCTCTTTGGATCCGATCAAGATTCGTCTGGATACAACGTCAGATCAGACTTTCCCTTGGGTACATACCAAGTTTTAGTTCTCGAATTAGCTCTTCCAAAATATCTTTGCAAGACCTAAAGAGGCTACTGATGAGGTCGGATTTCTTTGACATTAGCTATTGTATATATCCGAAGGGAAGTTTGGACATATCCAGTACCATGCCCCACCGAACAGGTTAACTAAGTGGAACGTGACTTAGCTGGTTTTAGTCTTTTCCTATTTTGGGTTTATAGGTTTTTAAACTTGACCCAAGCCCATAATCCGATCCGGAAGGCCCACAAGTCACTAAACAAGTACAAATACCCTAACTACTTTCATTTATGAGGGTGATAAAAATTTACTACAAGTACAAGCCTCTTTTATCTCTCTACATTTTACACTAAACACTAAATTCCTAAAACTCTTTCCTATAATACCTTTCGATAAAAAATAATCCACACCATGAATGATCCTACATTTAGTTTTTTTTTCATTAATAGGTTATTAGACTCCTTAAAGTGTTGAGGATTACATTTAACATCGTCCCACACTTTGATTTTTATGTTATATTAAGGAGTGCATAGACTCCCTGAAGTGTTTAGGATTAATTTTATAATAATCTCACATTTAGATTTTTGTTTATTAGAGGGATACTGCAAGTCTTGCTCGTTGAAATTCCTTTGGCCGTCAAAGTAGTAGGGAACTGGTTTGTGGCATCGTGATTGACCCTGGCCAGCTCATACTTCTTAGAACTATTTCCAAATCTCGATCTCAACTATCTTCTTCTCGAAGATCTTCATAGAAGTATTTTTTGCATTGGTTTCCAATTTTTATAGAAAAATTATTATCTATTTTTATATGTTTGTGATATATTTTCTTTTCATACGTCATTCATTGTAAATTTAATGAGCCATATATATAATAAAAGAAACATTAAGTGATATAATATATCAAGGTAACATCTTACTGGTTAGTTAGGATTTACAATGCAATTTGTCATCAATTCTCAAGCACATAACAAAATAAAAGGCATACAAGAAAATAATAAATAATTTAACGTGGTTCGACAATTGTCTACGTCCACGGGCGCCGCCAGAGAAAAGTGTTTTACTATGATAGAAAAATGTTACAAATTTTCATATTACTTTTTATGTAGTCCTAGTAATCTATTTATAGGTTTTAAATGACTTACTAGACAATGGGCCCATATACACAAAACTGTCAATGACACCGAACTATTCCAGCAGACATGGTAAATTGTACCATCAAACACGGTATAGTGTGAAGACATTATTCGACTCATACTCAACATGTAACAAGAAACATAAAAAAGAATGTATATTGGAAAAAATATGTTGAATGTAGAATATTGTTTCTTCATTATCAACAAATCTTACTCTTGAAGCGAATACTTTTCTTCACTATCAACAAAGAAACTTCTCTTCTTCTGACTCACCAAATTCCCCTACGACATTCACTCTATACTGTGAGTATCAATCCAGTTTAGGCATTCTCTAAACTTTCGAATTGATATTGCATTGGTCATTATATCTGTTGGATTATCGTGTGTAGATATTTTCTTCATATCAATAATTCCCTTTGATATTATATCACGAATAAAATGATACTTGACATCTATGTGCTTCGTACGCTCGTGGTACATCTAGTTCCCTGTAACATGTATGGCTCTTTAACTTTCACAAAAAACTTTTATAGTAATCCTATCCAAGACCACATCTGCCACCAAAACTTGCAACCATATTGCCCTTTTAACTTCTTATGTTACCGTCATGTACTCTGCCTCTGTTGTAGACAAAACTATAGTAGCTTCCAACTATGCTTTCTAACTTATCGCACTTCCATCTAGAGTGAATACGTATCCTCTCATATATTTATTTTTATCCATATCACCTGCAAAATCAGAATCAACAAAACCAACCACAACTCCTGCAATATCATTCAGCGATCCACCAATATCGGTCTTGTTAAAAATTAAGCCAACGTTCGCGGTATTCTTAAGATACCAAAGTATCCATTTTACTGCACATCAATGTTATTTCCCATGACATTTCATACACCTGCTAACTATATTAACCGCATGTGAAATATCAAGACGTTTGCATACCATAGTATACATTATATTACCAACTGCACTTGAATATAGAACCTTTGACATTTGTTCCAACTCAGCATCGTACTTGGTCGCCCATGTTGCAAACAACTTGAAATGAGTAACAAATGGGATGCTAACTGCCTTAGAATCAAACATGTTGAATCATTGTATCACTTTCTTAAAGTAGCTTTGTTGAGACAATTGTAATGATCTTACACTTCTGTTCCTGATAATCTTCATACCATGAATCTTCTTTGCTCTACCCAGATCATTCATCTCAAACTCTACACTAAGCTGTTTTTTTATTTTACATACTACAAGAAGAAATAAACATATCATCCACATACAACAACAAGTGAATAAAAAATCATTTGCATCTTTTGATGATACACAAAGTTGTTATATGGACTCCTCGTGAACCCTTTTGACACCGTAAATATATCAAAACGTTTGTACCATTACCTAGGTGACTATTTCAAACCATACAGTGACTTTTTCAAAAAATAAACCTTTTCTTCCATATTAGGTTCGATAAATTCATATGGTTGTCTCATCTAGATTTGTTCCTCTAATTCATCATGTAGAAATGTAGTCTTCACATCCAACTGCTCAAGTTCTAAATCTTGCAAAACTACCATGGCTAACAAAACTTGAATCCAATTTTGGCTGATGAGACTGTAGAATACGCTTCATTGAAGTTGATTCATTCCCTTCGAGTAAAACCCTTAGAGACCAGTCTTTTCTTGAATCGAGATGCTTCAACCCTTGGATTACCTTACTTTTTCTTGAACACTCATTTGCTCCATTTACCTTCTATCCTTTAGGAAATTCATCAAGCTTCCATATTTGATTCTTATGAATAGATTCAATTTATTCTCCCATAGCACCAAATTCATCAATCTGCCTCTGAACTCGCTATAGCTTCCCTATAACTACTAGGTTCTTGCACCTCCACTTCTTCTATAAATAACAGAGCATATGCAACTAGATTTGCATACCTTTTTGGAAGTCTAATATTTCTTCTTTCTCTGTCCAATTCTATGTTATAATGTTGTTATTCTGGTTCGGGTGCATCATCGTCACTATCATCCGATGCAGACACTTCACCTCCAGATTATGGATCTATCTCAAAACTAATCGAATTATTTGGCCTACTATGAACTGATTCTACTTCAAGCTCCACCTATTTACTTACAACGGATCCTGATTCGACCAATTCTCATACTTCCTTCTGACTGTCTATCAAAGAAAACTCGTTAAAAGTCACGTCATTACTGATGAGAAAACTTGGATACTTTGGAGAGGTGAACCATAACCTATATCTCTTCACTCCGGTAGTATACACTACTTATATACCTTTTTTACCCTCGACTCAAGCTTACAATCTCTCACATGAGCATATATAGGACAACCGAACACCCTCAACTGTTTGTAATCAGTTGACGATCAGATCAAATCTCAAAAGAAATTTTACAATCAATAGTCGTTGATGGAGACCGATTCACCAAGTCACACGTTGTATTGATAGCTTCATATCAAAAATATTTTCCCACACCTGAATTTGAGAGCATGCTTCGTGCCTTGTCACAAAGAGTTATGTTCATTATTTCTGCAAACTTATTCGGTTGTGGTATTCTAGAATAAGTGCATGGCGTACTATTCCCTCAGCTTCGCAGGACTCGTTGAACTCACGACCGCAAAATTCTAACCCATTTTATGTCCTAAGACATTTGATTTTTCTTCATGTTTGCTTCTCAATCATCGTCTTCCATTTGAAAAAAGGTTGAATATGCCTTATCTTTCATTTTCAGAAAGTAAACATACACCATCGTTTAATAATTATCGATCAAACTCATGTAGTATATGGATTCGTTCTTCGATGAAATCTTGTTTTGGCCGCAAAGATCTGAATGAATGTAGCCGATTGTCCCTTTAGTCTTTCTTACAGCCGATTTTCTTAATTTGACTCTTGTTTTTTTACCAAACACACAATGCTCACAAAATCTAAATGGTTCTTTATACCCTTTCAACAAATCTATCTTTCCAAAAATAGTTAAATGTTTTCACTCATATGACCGAGACGCTAATGCCACAACTAATTTTGATCCTACTTATTTTGGATATTATTCCCTGATGATGCTACTGTAGTATCACCCATAACAACACTTCATTGGAGAATTTAAAGCTTATTTTAGAAATTGCCTTTCATGCTAACAATTTAGCACCACAATTAAAAATTATATTTTTTCATGTCGCCATGGGTAAGGGACCAAGAAAATCAATTTTATCACTTATCAAAAGGACATGCCGAATGAACTAATATCATAACTTCTCTTGGTAGACGGTTTGTATTAGAAAATATTTGACAAATATCACAATTTTAAACCATAGCTTTAGCATCCATCACTAGACGAGGTCAATAGTATCCTGCCAATAGAAAAACATCTGATCAAACTCTTGAATCTAGAATAGGCTTCAACCATTCGTTCATGCAAATCTCACGAAACAAAAAATGCTCTATCTTTACCCAAACATTTTAATAATGTTCTCGATGAGATTTTTTATAATCTTTTTTTTGTCGGGTAATGAGTCCGGATTCTGTCACCACTTCGGACAGGGTCAGTTCGGACAATGTCTACCTAACCGAACAGGGGCAGTTCGGACACCATCATCCATTGGACTGTTCGAACAAAACTAAAGTATTTAAAACATAATCACTTTTTGACTAAGCTGCCTGCTCTCCTACTTAGAACTTATGGGTCCTTAAACTCGACACGGGTCCATTAAACATGACCCAAAAGCCCATAAGGCCCAAATATAAGGGTATAAATACTCAACCACCAACATTAAATGAGGGCAATGAAAATTAAATACAACCAGACTGCTTAATTCTCCCTCTACACTCTACCCAAACATTAAAAACTCACAAACTTCCACACAACTCTAAACGAAAATTACAATCTTACCCTCAGACAAAAATAAACCACACCAAATTGGCGACCACAGTGGGAGAACGACGGTGCCTGAATCTAGCATTCAAAACCATCAGAAAAAATCAGTCCGAATGAATCTGGACGCCCCGGAAGTACCACCAGCTTTGCTTGAAGTGGTGGGTGAAAATGATGAATATACCATCGAGGAGCGTGATAGATTAAAGGGCGAGATAGAAGCTCTGAGGGCAGAGAAGGCAAAGATGGGCATAAAAGAGAAGTCAAAGGAATCAGTTGCTCATCATACCGACAACCCTAGAGAGCATGAGCCTTCGAAGACCCATGTGAGTACCAAGAAGACTTATGATACCTCCAAAAACTCTCACCGGTCCAAGCCAGTGGGGAGCTCTGACTCAGACTCAGAATCTTCTGGTAGCTCCTAGGGTGAGGATGGAGTTGAAGAGTCCTTATCCTCCAACAGTGATGAGGGCCGATCTAAAAAGAAACAAAAGTTAGTTAAGAAGTATTCAAGAAAAAGGGATAAACATGGAAAGTTAAAGAGGCATATAGGCAAAGGATCATCTCACAGCCGGAGACATATAGACCGGATGCTGGTGGATCATTTTGCCTTCCACGATGAACTAGGTATCTTTGCAACTCCCAACGAAGATACCGTTTTCAGTCGTGGCCGGAATTGAAGGGAAATGGGGACAAAATAATCCATTGTGCCCAAGAACCAAACGAATCACTGAAAGAATACATAAGTCGTTTTGTAAACACCAAAAACGGGTTGGCTGATTGCTTCGAGCAAGTAGCAATAGCATCTTTGAGGCAGGGCTTAAACCCTGGAAATTTAGCTGATTCAGTGACCAGAAAGAAAGTCATTACTTGGGAGGTCTACTGAATCAGGTCGTAAAGCAAATCAACGTTGATGAAACAAAGAAAACTAGGGTGCACAGGCAGGTGAGGTCTGCCCCGGTTGCACCAAACCCCAACCAAAATCAGTTCGGGAACAAGGTAAGGGAGGCCGGGCAGGGTCATAACAGAGCTAAAGCTCAGTCTCAGCCAGCTGCGCCTGCCCAGAGTCAACAATCTAGAAATAAGAGAGGTCATTGGGTTCAACCGGAGTGGTTTGCATAGTTAAAAGAAAGTGTGGCCACCATTTAGGAAAAAACAAAGGAAGAAGCACACTATAGAAGGTCGGCTGCACTGCAATCTCCTAGGGAACATCGTAACAATTCCTTCTGTCAGTACCATAATGAAACTGGCCATACCACTGAAGATTATATTGTTTTAAAACAAGAAGTCAGAATTTAATTGAAAGAGGAAAGCTGGGGGCATATGTCAAAAGAAGATGAGGAAATAGGCCTGATAATGCTCATCGGGCTGGTCCGAACAATGCAAGCACATCTGCTCCGGAGGGAGCTATGGTTATAATCGAAAGATTCGATGTAGAGTCAGAGTACTTGGATCCTGATCCAACTCGAAACGGAGTGGGTGCCATTGAGGAACGTTGTAAAACAGTCTCCAGGCTTATTAACGTTTTTGAGTCACTCACAATTTTCGGAGGGATTACTATGACAGCACCCACTACTTCTTCAAGGAAGAGGCACGTTCATACTTTAGATACCCAGCTGGAAGGAGGCATGACCTCCTATCAATCACAAATTCCATTTCCCTTCATTGTTTTCGATGAGGATGACTTGAGGGATATAGCTGGTCCTCATGAAGATGTTGTTTTCATAGGAGTATCTATTGGGGGAAATGACATAAGACGAATCTAGGTGGATACTGGGAGTTCAGCCAATATCCTCTTTTTAACCTCTTACAAAAATATGAAAAATGCAGCCGTAATCCAGCGTTCGGACAGATCAATTGTGGGTTTCACTGGAAGCTCAGCAGATGTGATCGGGGAGTTCGAAGAGGAAGTTTTGTTGGGGAAAGGCCTTTTTAAGAAGATGGTTAGAATACTTTTTATTGTAGTGGATTGTCCCACTTGTTATAATGCTATTCTAAGGAGGTCTTGGCTCTCTATGATGCATGCAGTGGCCTCCACAGTCCACCAATGTTTGAAATATGTTGTTCAAGGACAAGTGGGAGTTGTTCGGAGCAGCCAAAAGATTGCAAGAGAGTGTTATGCCACAGCACTTGCCCCACGGACGTTGGGGGCAGTTCGTACCAATGAAGAATAGCAGTTTAAGGGGCTTTCTGGGGGTGAGGGTGAAATTGATAACCCTAGAGAGACCCATGGAGTGTTGATACCGATTGAAGAAGTTGAAACACATTCTTTGGAAGAAGGAAAAAGTGTTAAGATAGGGTCCAAAATTCCATCCGAACTAAAGAGTAAAATGTTGAAGTTCCTAAAAGATCATCAGCATGTTTTTTCTTGGTGCAATGCTGATGTTACCGGAGTTCCAGCAAATATTATATCACATCACATATCCGTCCGGAGAGACATAGCTCCTATGGTACAAAAGAGAAGGGCTTTTTCCAAGGAAAAGGTTGATGTTATTGTTCAAGAAGTTGACAGGCTTACTAAAATGGGGCATATAAAGGAGTCTCAGTATCCTTTGTGGACAGCCAATCTGGTCTTAGTAAAAACGAAAAATGGCAAGTGGCATATGTGCATTGACTTTACTGATCTCAATAGGGCTTGCCCAAAAGATTTATACCCGGTCCCCCGGATTGATCAGCTTGTGGAATCCACTTCTAGGAATAAGCTATTGTCTTTCATGGATGTCTTCTCCGGGTACAATCAGATTCAACTAGACCCAAAGGATCTGGAGCATACCATGTTTGTCACTGATAGGGGTCTTCATTGTTACAAGGTTACACCATTTGGGTTAAAAAATGTTGGGCTACCTATCAGAGGTTAGTAAACAAAGCCTTTGTTGATCAAATTGGAAGAAACATGGAAGTGTACATTGATGACATGATGGTAAAAAGTGTGGATTAAGAACTACACTTGGCGGATCTCCAAGAAACTTTTGCTAACTTAGTAAAAGTAAATTTGAAACTAAATCCAGAAAATTGTGTGTTCGGAGTGCAGTCCGGGAAATTCCTGGGGTATATCATAAGTGAGCAAGGGATACAGCCCGATCCGGACCAGCTTAATACTTTATTCCAAATGGAGCCTCCTCGGAATATTAAAGAAATACAACGGTTAACTGGGAGGTTGGCTACTTTAAATAGATTCATCTCGAGGTCTTCGGACAGATGTGCCCCGTTTTTTCAAACTTTAAAGGGTGCAAAAGAATTTGACTGGACTTCACAGTGTGATGAGGCCTTCAATGAGATTAAGAAACATCTGTCCTCCCCCAAGACTTTATTTAAACCTGTTGATGGAGAGACACTCTTCGTATACTTGGCAGTTTCCAGTTGTGCCATCAGTGTTGTATTGGTAAGAGAGGTGGATAATTACCCCCATCCGGTGTACTACATAATCAAGAGCTTGATAGATTCAGAAAAACGCTATTTAAAGCTCAAAAAATTAGCATTAGCCTTGGTAATTTCTGCAAGGAAGATGAGGCCTTAATTTCAGGCTCATCCTATTATCGTCCGGACATCCTTTCCCTTGAAGAATGTTCTTCAAAAGGCAGACATTTCAAGTAGAATGACTAAATGGTCAGTAGAGTTGGGGGACTTCGATATTGATTTTGCTCCTCGAACAGCAATCAAAGCCCAGGTTGCGGCTGATTTCTTAGTTGAATTCCACTCAGATAGGGATACAAAGCAAACGACTGAGATGAAAGATAAAAAGGTCTGGATTGTCCGAACTAATGGTGGATCAAGTACTATGGGATGTGGTGCAGGGGTATGCTTGACCTCTCCGTATGGTGACAAAATGTACCAGGCTATATGCTTTGCTTTTAGGGCTTCTAACAATGAATCCGAATATGAAGCTGCTATAGCTGGTTTGAAGTTGGCTTTCATTTGTGGAGCCAAAAGGGTCAAGTTGATGAGCAATTCACAGTTTCTTATCCATCATGCACAGGGTCAATCCGAAGCTAAAAAGGAGCAACTAGTGAAGTACTTATTTCTTCTTAAAAATGAGGCACTTAAGTTCAAAAGCATCGTCTATGAGCACATACCTCGAACAGAAAATGAACTAGCAGATTCCTTGGCAACCATAGCCTATACTGAGTCATACCCTTGGATCCATGTGCTGGAGTGCCCTTCCAGTCAACTCTATATGGGTAAAGAGGAAATTTTCGATGTACAAATGAAACAACCTCAAGATTGGAGATTTCCTCTCCTGCAGTATCTCTCTGATGGCATCTTGCCTCCGGATAAATCACTAGCAAGAAAAATGAAGCATAAGGCTCGTGGTTTTATCATACTAAGAGATGTTCTGTATAAAAAGTCTTACAGTAAACCTCTTTTGCGATGTTTGGGGGATGAAGAGTCTCAAATAGTCCTCTCTGAATTACATGATGGTGAGGGGTCAGCTCACTGTGGATTCAGGGCTCTAACAAGAAGAGTTTATTGGATGGCTATTACTGGCCATCTATAATGCAAGATGCTAAGGAGCTGGTGAAAAGGTGTGACCCATGCCAGAGATATAGCAATGAAATTCATGTCCCAGCCATCCCTTTAAAGTCAATTTCTGAGCCTATACCTTTTGCTCGATGGGGGTTGGATTTGGTGGGACCTCTTCCTATGGCATCCGGAGGACGCAAGACAATAATTGTTGCAATTGATTATTTTTCGAAGTGGATTGAAGTAGCCCCATTGGCAGGTACAACATCAACAACTGTCATAAAATTCATTTTGTCCAATATTTGTTGCAGATTTGGCATCCCACAGAAGATAATGACAGACAATGGGCCACCGTTCGACAACAAGGAAATGGAGAGTTTTTGTGCCTCTAGAGGTATACAATATTGTTTCTCTTCACCTTTCCACCCACAAGCAAACGGTCAGGTTGAAGTGGCTAACAGAACTATACTGTCTGGTTTGAAGAAAAATTTAGAAGGGGCTGCTGGAAAATGGCCTAGTTATTTACAAGAGGTTTTGTGGGCCTACCGGACTACACCTGGGGCTGCAACACAAGAGTCACCTTTTTCCTTGGTCTATGGGATGGATGCCATAGCTCCCATAGAAGCAACTCTCCCTTCCTTTCGAGTTCACAATTTCTCCGAACACGCTAACGAAGTGGCAATCAGGGGTCAGCTTGACCTAATAGAGGAAAGATGAGTTAAGGCTCACCATAGAGCTGCACACTATCAGGGTTTGATGAGAAGCAGGTTTGCTTCCAGAGTTAAAAGAAGAGATTTTCAGCCGGGGGACAAGGTATTAAGGAAAGTCTTCTTACACACTAAAGAGAAGTTGCTCGGCAAAATGGCCCCAACTTGGGAAGGACCTTATATGGTCATTGAAAGGCTTAAACCTGGAACGTATTGGCTAGAAGACAAGGATGGAAGGGTTTTGAATCACCCTTGGAATATTGAGCATCTCCGGATGTACTTAGAGTAGAAGCTATGTAAATATTTACTTGTTTAAAAATCCATGTAAATATTTGGGGGCATACTCTTTCCTACCCTGGTGGCGCGGGGAGGTTTTAATGAGGTGTCCGGGCTTTTTTATAAAATTTGATGCCTTCTTAAAAATTCGAAGTAATCTTACTTTGTTTCTTGTCACACCATCCGGATTGAATTAAAGGAATGATGACTACTTAAACATTTGTCAGCGGAGAGTTTAAACACTCTCGCTTTAGAATATTTATGAAATAACTAAGGGTTGTTTAAACACTAGCCACCAAAATTGAAACAAACTATGAAAGAATGCAAGAGTTGTGCAAAACAAAGATATTCATTAAAATAACCCAAGTGCCTTGGCCTTCCAAGGACTTTAAAACGGTCAGACAAAACAAAAGATCTATCCGGTCAAATGCCGGACACAATTACAAAAATACCTTGGCCTTCCAAGGACTTTAGTTTAGACAACGTAATAGGTGAAAAGATAATTCATAATCTAAGACTGAGCCTTTGAAGATGGCTCAGCCTCACTTGTCTTCTTCTTCTTGGGATCGTTATTCTCCTCATTTGGGCTCTCCCCGGTGTTCTCTTCTTCGTCAGAGGAGGAAGCACTAGAATAATCATGCAAGTCTCCATCAGCTATAGTGTGGAAGGGAAGGTCTTCGTACTCTACATGAAGCCACAAATCTCCCAGGTTCCTCTTCGGGAACTTCTCATGAAAGAGCAAGACCATGTCCGACCTCACTTTGGCATACATTTTCTCTTGAGTATCTATTACATTGTTGGCATAAGCATCGATATTGGCCTGAATTTTGGCCTCTTGCTCCCTTAGCAGATCTGTTTTCTCCTGTGCGACTTTGGACACCGAATCCTCAAGTACGATTTTGTCATTAGTCAGAGTATGGATGACTTGGTCTTTGGCCTTCACTTCCTTTTTCGAAGAGGAGAGATCTTTCTCCAACCCGGACAGCTTTGCTCGGAGGTCTCTGATAGTATCTTCTAAGCTAGCCTCCTTTGTAACCCAACCCTCCTGGTTCTTCTTTAACTCCTCGTTTTCTCCCTTCAGAATTTCATCATTTTGGGTGGCAGTAAGGAGGTCGTTGGACAGTTTCTCCTTGTCAGATTTGAGATCTTTGATAATATCTGCCTGACCTCGAACTTGTTTCTCCAGAACAAGCACTGCTGAACATTACTTAATATGGAGTGAGTTATAGTATCCCTTTCACTTGAAACAGTAAAAGTCTTACCATTGAAGGTAACGGAGTTTGAAGTACTTGGAGGGAGGTAGGGCCCAGCAAAGTCATCTCTGGGGAGGTTCTCAAAGTATTCACCAAGCCCCTCAAGCCGAGTGATGTCAACACCATCAATGCTGAGGTCTCCTCCTCCAACTTCGTCAGTTTGAAAGTCACCAGGGATCTCCTCTGCTCTTGTTGGATCAGTAGGGTCAACAGGAGGGAGAGGCTCCGGAGGCCGGAGAGAAAGTTCATCACCGCTGGAGGTCTTTTTCTTTTTGGCCTCCCTCTCCTTGTTTTCTGCTCCACGTTTTCGGTCTCTCTTGGGAACCCTTGGAGGTTTGGGAGACCCTACATCTTCCCTAGCACTCTCCTGCTCAACCACTTCTAGGAGAGCAGCATCAATCTGACTTGGAGCTGGCCTCTCTTGGGTTTTTGGAGCAGTTTCCTCCACTTCAACAGGGTTAGCCTCAACCGCACTCTTCTTACCCTTCCCTTTCTTGCTTTTCATTTCACTTGGGGCCTTGGCTCGACCTGGCAAGTATAGTGACCCGTCTGGTTCGTGTGTTCTCTTGAGGACTACATCCGAAGGGGTTGGAGTGGTGAGTTCTTCCCATGTCAAGTCCCTCCGGCCAGTAGTGTTCCAGAGATGAGACCTTGCGAGATTTCCTCCGGTAAAAGCATCATGAAAACGGTTTCCCCACTTCTCAGCAGCCCAAGTGTTGATCTTGGTACAAGTGGTCTGCCCGGCCTTTAAATAGTCATTGAAGTCTTTGGGAAGCTCTGTCAAGAAAAAAGACAAGACCAGTCAGTTTAAACAAATTCAGTAAAAGTAAAAATGAGAATGTAAGGTAGGATCCTTACGATCACTTCTCCATCTGCTGGTAAGGAGACTCGGGTTGACTCCAGCTTTGATTCTCTTCCCATTCTCCCAAGCGCCGCTTACGAACAAGAACTGAGTCCTCCAGTTTCTCTCCGACTCAAGCAGGTCATCCATTGCTTTATAATTATCACCAATGTTGAAGTGATAGAAGTGAATGTGGTGATTTCTACAGAGGCTGGCCACACCTGCGAATTCCTCCATTTGTAGAGGAATTCCGGAGAGCATGGAAGCCATGATACAGGCTATAAGAGTGTACCAGGCGTTGGGGCTCAGTTGACTAGGGAAAAGTTTGATAAGGTGGAAGTACCTAACTATCTTCGGGTCTAAGGTAAACCTTAGCCCCCAGTTAAAGAGCTCAGTGAAGATGACTATTTCACTAAGCCTGCAGTCCATTGGGGTTTCAGGGTCAATGGGGATTCTTATTTTCACGTTCTCTGGAATCCCCCATTTCGTACGCATCCGGCCAAATTCGGCTGTGTGGATGAAAGCATAAGTGATTTTTTGTAAGGCAAGAAGATATTTAACACTAACCTTGTGGAAACAAGGTCCCAGTTTTCCTTCAAGGATTTCTGGTAGATCTGGGTGCCTAAGGCATAGCTTTTCTTTGCCTTTATCCTTCGTGGAAGCAACGGCCAAGAAGGGATTCTCAGTTGTTTTTGGGAGGGGGAGTTAGAAGTTGGTTCAGTCAGGCCTCCGGACTGTTGGGCCTCAATACTTTCCTGGATTCTGGCCTCCGGCTGGGGCTCAGGTGAGGTGGTTTCTCTTCGGAGGCTTGAGCTAGTGGCCTCCGGTCCGGACAGCCTGTCCTTAGGTACTTTTATGGGTGCCTCTGACCTGTATTGCTGTCTTTGGCCCCTGATTTTGAAAGGGGTGCCTTTGGAAGCCTGCCTTTTAACCAGCCGGCCTCTTCCTCGATCGACCAGTTTGTTGGGAGAGGTATCTGCATCTGACCCCATGGCTATAAATGGGGAAGGCTTTTTGAATCTGGTAACTGCTAACCCTGGTTCAACACTAGGTTCTGATTCTTGAACCGATGAGCCTGAGACAATGGGAGAAAGGTTGGTTTGAAACAATCTCCTCGGTTTGACACTTCTTGTTGAGGAGGAACCCTCGTTAGGCTCTGTGTTTAAGGTTACTGGTTTGTCGATGGGGGAGGTAGGTAGGCCTACTGCAATGCGTCTTTCCCTTTCAACTTTTTGTGCCTTTTCTAGCTCTGATAGATTAAGCCACCCGCCTCTGATTAAAGCGTTCCTAGCCGTGAACATAAACAACCAAAAATAAGAACTTCTGTTTGAGAGAGAAAGCTCTGAAAATTAGCAAAGTGAATATGAAGATACCTCTCCCAACAAGAGCATTTGATCAATGCCATTCAACAACAAATAGAAAGTAACAAGTTGAATTCAACTGGTAGTGGAAAAGAGGTTATAGAAGCTATAGACAAGATTGATGAAGAAGATTTCAAAGATCATCCGCCTGATCCTAATATTAGAAGTTGCTATCCTTCTCCAACGACCTCTTCTCAAAGCTTTAATGATACTATAACATCCAGGATGAAAACTGCAAAAAGAAGAAGGTCAACTCGTAAATTATCTATCAAATCTCTAAATTTAAGAGGCAAATTTTACAAATCTTATTCTGATAATGATCAGAGAAATTAGTTGGAATGCACGGGGGATGAATAATAAGTTTACCTTAAGAAGACTTAAATCTATAATAAGATCTGAGTGTATTAGGGTGCTTACTATTCAGGAGCCTATGTCTAAGGGAGATAGAATTAAAGAGGTTGCTGCAAATCTTGGTTTTAATGGCTGTTTTGCTAATGTCTCTAACAAGTTGTGGATCTTTTGGATGGATAATGTTAATATCAGTGTGCTTCTTGATATGGATCAATGTGTTCATATGGAGATTGAATATCCTGGGGTTAATGATAAAATCTATTTCACTTCTTTATATGCTAAGTGTAATCGGGTTAAGAGGTTGTATCTTTGGGAAAGTCTTATGGAGGTTGCTGATAATGAGAATGCTTGGATTTGTGCTGGCGATTTTAATACTATTTCATCTCATGAGGAGCAGCTGGGTTGTGTGACTTCTTGCCAGGCTAGTATGGATAACTTCAATGAAGCAATGAGGAATTGTAACCTGAATGATGCTGACTATTGTGGCTCTAAGTTCACTTGGTCTAGGAGCAACAAATGGAGAAGGTTGGATCGTGTGCTGGTGAATGATAAGTGGATCTCTATTTTTAAGGAAACTCAGGTTTTTCACATGGTCAGAACTTGTTCTGACCATGCTCCTTTATTAATAACTGTTAACTTACTGGACACTATTAATGATATTGGTAAAAAGAAAAACTTTAGATCTCTTAATGTTTGGTTCAATGATGACACTTTTCTTAGTGTAGTTAAACAGGATTGGAATCATCCAATTAGTGGTCATCCAAGCAAATTCTTTTGGTACAAGCTTAGGAGACTCAAAGGCTGTTTGAAGAAATGTAACAAGGAGAAGTTTGGTAATGTTTTTTATAGTGTTAAGGAAACTGAAAATAATCTGAAAAAAGATGGAGATTCTTCATTATTCTGATAATAATCAGCACTCTTTTTCTAATCTTCTTTGGCTAATAGTTTGTATTTAAAAGCTTTAAGAAATGAAGATTCTTATTGGAGACAGAAGTGTTTTAATAAATGGCTGCATGAGGGTGATGGTAACTCTAAGCTCTTCTATAGTTATGTTGCTAAGAGGAGAAAGAGGAATGAAATTATAAGTGTTAAGGATGGAAATACCTGGCTGCTGGATAGGAATGCTATTGGGAAGTCTGCAGCTGATTATTTCAAGAATATTCTGACCTCTGATGCTTACAGAAACAAAGATGATGAGAATATGTTGTTAAGTAACAAGATATTTGATTGTATTCCCTCTATTGTTACTGATAGTGATAATACTAAACTTCTTGGCAGAATCACTGAAGATAAAATTTGGAGTATAATCATCAACATGAGGAGTGATAGTGCTCCTGGTATAGATGGGTTCAATCTCTATTTTTTTAAGCATTGCTGGTTAATTATCAAAGGGGATTTATGTTGTGCTTTTAATGCTTTTATTGAGGATGGTTCCTTTCCTACTGGTCTTTTTGCCACTGGTATCTGTTTAGTTCCCAAGACTGTTAATCCTATCTGGTGGAATCATTATAGACCAATTGGTATTTGTACTCTTGTCAATAGAATCTTTTTTGCTCTTATCAACCATAGGTTAGCTGATATCTTGCCTAAGATTGTGTCTAATGCTCAGACAGCTTTTGTTAAGGGCAGGCTTATCCATGAAATATTTTGTTGGCTAAAGAGTTGTTATATGATATTAACAAAAATCCTAAGCGTGGTAATATGGTGATTCAGTTAGATATGTCGAAAGCGTTTGACAGGGTTTCTCATTCATTTATTTTCAGAATTCTAAATGCTTTTGGTTTCAACAATAAGTTTGTTAACATTATCAAGAAAATGATCTCTGATGTGCATGTTTCAATGCTTGTTAATGGTGATACCTTTGATTACTTTAAAATGAAGAGAGGGTTAAGGCAAGGGGATCCTATCTCCCCTAGCCTGTTTATTATTGGTCAGGAATTGCTTAGTAGGGGTCTTAATAATCTGTTTACTAATCATCCTAAAATTTGTTACCCCTCGAGATCTAAGTTTATAATCCCTTGTATCATGTTTGCTGATGACATTCTGCTTTTCACTAATTGCATTTCTAATTCTATTAATACTTTAAGTAGTTTTCTAGATTTGTATCAACAGGTTTCAGGACAGGAAATTAACAAAAGCAAAACAAAGTTGGTTGTTTCCTCTAAGTCCAGTTCTTCAAAGGTTCACAGTCTTAAGGTGCAAACTGGGTTTGATGTGGATTTCCTTCCTATCACTCATTTAGGAATCACTGTCTCTAATAACAACAAGGCTAAAGTCTACAACTCTATCCTTAACAAGATTAATGACAGAATTTCAGATTGGGATAGTAAAGTTCTTTCTTATGGTGCAAGGTTATCTTTAATTTCTAATGTTCTCCTCCCTATTACTTATCATTGGTTACAATGCTGTGATATCCCTAGATCTATTATTAATAAGATTGAATATACTTTTAATAGATTTCTTTGAAGAACAAAATATAATCAAAAAATTATTCATTGGTCTACATGGTCATATATTTGTAAGCCTTTTAGTGAGGGAGGCCTTAATGTTAGAAGTTTATTGGATATTCAGAATTGTTTCTCTCAGAAGCTTTGGTTTAATTTTAGAAGTAATTCTTGCCTTTGGTCTAATGTAATGAATGATATTTACTGCAATCATAATCATCCTTCATATATTAATAACAAAAAGGGTTCATTAGTTTGGAACAGGCTTTGCAATATTAGAAATCAAGTTGAAAGCAATGTTACCTGGATCCTTGGAAGAGGCAATATGGATTTTTGGAAGGATGCTTGGCATGCTCTACCTGCAATTGCCACTGATAACAATGTCAACTGGTATCTTGATGTGAAAGTTAACTTCTTTTGGCAAAATAATTCCTGGAATTTGGATGGTTTGCAGGGTAGTATTGATAACAATAGGATGCAGTTGATTAACAACCTTCGTATTACTGATAATGAGGACATAATTTGATGGAGGCTTTCGAAGGATGGAGAGTTCAACTTTAAGCAGACTTGGGACAATATTAGAACTAAGCATAACATCTTAAGCATTTACAGCAAGATTTGGAACTTGAAAATCCCCAGGAAGTTTTCTTTTATAACCTGGAAGCTCTTACATAATTTTATTTCTATTGATTCTATTATGATGAGGAGACACATTAGTATGGCCTCTAAGTGTATGTTCTGTGAGAATTGTGAGAGTAAAAATCATTTGTTTGTCAACTGCTCCTTTGCGTGGCAGATTTGGAATTGGTTTTCAAACATTTTTAACATCAAAATCCAAATATTCATGACCATTTCTCATGTCTTAAGATGTTGGTTTTGGTTTTCAAAAGCTGGTTTTCATATTAATCATTTGGTTCCTCAGGCTATTTGTTGGGTTGTTTGGAAAGCTAGAAACTCTATTAAGCATAAAGGGATTCAGTTCAATGTTAATAAAGCTATTGATATCATTATTAGTGTTATTGAAGGTGTTGATATTTTTGGTTATTTAAATCACAAGCATTGGCTAAAGTCTTATAATACTGGGGTTTTGCTTAGCTGTAGTTCGATTGAAAGAAAGAGCAAGCTGGTTTACCTGAGATAGAATCCTCCTGTGCAGCCTAGATTGAAGATGAATGTCGATGGCTCTTGTTCCTTGAATGGTGAAGCTGCTACTAGGGTTCTTGTCAAAAACAGCGACGGTGATATCATTCAAGCTTATGGTAACCCGTTGGGTAAAGCTACTCCTCTTCAGGCTGAAATCATAGCATTGCTTCTTGGCCTGATTGAATGCTACAAGAACAGTTGGGCTCAAGTCGACATCGAGTCTGATTCTTTAATCCTGATTAAGCAGCTCTCAAGCAAGTCATCCAGCGATTTTGAAGATCATCACGTAAGTTACTGTCGAAAGCTTATTCATCAGGATATAAAGCTAAAGCATATCTCTAGGATCCAAAACCAAGCTGCTGATTGGCTTGCTAAATGGACCCTAAAGTGTAAGCTTAAGCTAAATTTTCAGTTCCATAATGCTCCCTCTAAGCTTCTTGCTATTACTCTTTTAGAAAGTCTTGGATTAGGGTATTTGGGACTTGGATGCTGCTAGTTTCTTTGTTTTTGTAGGAAAGCATGAATTCCGGAGTTGCTGATTGTTGTTCTATGAAGGCATGGAGTTGGTTGCTGTGTAGATTGGACATTGGATTCAGGAGATGTTGCTGATGTTTGTTCGTTGACAGCTGCTGTCCTGTTTGGAGTATGGAGCTACTTTCTTGGATTGGTGTCTTTAGTGTGAATGAGCAAATTCTTTTCTTGTATTTTTCAGATTAATTTTGGAATGAACTTTCGAAATTTGGGTGGCAACTTTTACCTCCAAATTTTCTTTCCCTTTCAAACTTTGGGGCTTTTGCTGTTATGTCCCTAATTTTCTATATACTTTTCAATTTGTTAATAAAATTTAGTCTTCTCATTATTAAAAAAGAAAAAAACTTAATTATCACTAGTTGTTGTATTATCTAAATATGTTGGGATCTGCTTAATTAATTGATATATACCTATCTAAAAAGACATATTTATAATATAACATATTTAAAAAAAATAACAAAGACATTATAGATTTCGATTTAAGAACGAACACCACGCTACGCTGAAATTATTTAATTGTATCTGTTTTGAAACTTTACTTTTATTATTACAGCGTATCTACAAAAGAAAACTACATGGTTAAACGTTTATAATTAATTAATTAAAGTTTAATTTAATTCTAAGAATTATTTTATTAATTCATAATATAATTAAAATATAAATTTGATAGGACGAGTACTTTATTGTTCTCATTATTACTTCAAGGGAGGATGGTCTCATCCTACACATCTTATTGGGCCAGTCCAATGAATCTAATCTTATCTACCCATGTGGCAAAAGGTTAGGTCGGACTTGGGCTCATCTTCGTAGAAATTTTTGTTTGCTTCGTTAATTTGTTCGGATAGAGCTAAACAAGAAAAAACTAAAACTATTAAATCTAATGATATTTTATTATTATTATTATTATTATTATTATTATTATTATTATTATTATGTTTTAAAATAAAAATATGAAGTACTATTAAAATATAAAAACCATATAAAGTATTTGTTTTAAAAAACATAAATTTAAAAAAGATAATTCTTTAAAATTTAGAATCAAAACAAATGCATTTTAGTTTGAAACAAAGTCCAAAAAATTGGATTCTTTTTGTTTTGTATATTGAATATTAAAATATCGGTATACCTGTTTTTATATTCGATCCGAAACAAACAGGTTTGGTTTCGATTTTTTAAGACTCAGTTTAATAAAAGAAACATTTATGGAAGAAGTTTTATGCTTTTGTTTGATTATTTTTTAGGAAAATATGGATTTTCATTTTTTCGAGCAATTTAATCGATTTCTATGAATTTATATTTTTCTACATAAATTTTTAAAATAAAGTTTATATTTTTTATTTATTTTATTTATTTTTAATTAATTTATTTATTTTTAATTAATTTATTAATAGCACCATCAATAATGTTATTAATTGTGCAGGTTTAGCTCGAATCTTATATTAGAATGGTTTAGATATAATTTAGTCAAACAAAATCCGAAATATTATTTTAAAGTTGTTTTTATTATCGAAGATTCTAGCATTTTATAACATTTTCATGAGCTTTATCGTTTTTCATCTGTTCTATGTTCTACACTAAATCTACCGTTTTGGTACTCAATCTTTTTATTTAGGGCTTTGTCTTTATTATTTTATGTCAATTTTCACACTTCTTTAATTTCTCCCATCATTTATACATCTTACTTCACTAGGTCTTTCCATTCCTTCCAACACTTCTTACCGCATTAGACATCTGTCTCTTACAAATTAGGTACTTCAGTACTATTGTATAACCCTAACTCCAACTATATTTCTTACTCTAGCAAGCATCTTTTGGTCGGGATTAATTAGACCACATAAACCCACCATCAAATTGATTTTCTTTGTGGGAAACAAAAGTCATCGTTAGGGCAAATTTTTCAAAACCTCTCTTACCACACTCACATGCTTTACCAGTTTTTTTTTAAAAAAAAACCTAAAATCGATGTTCGTTTTTCCGACGAGATTAGAACCAATTCTTGTAATATAAGACCATGCAGCCTCTCGTTGGCATGCAACAATATCTAGAAATTCTAAATCAATATCATATGGAAAATATCATGAAGATTGCATCTCTGGTAGCAGACTTGCGCTTGACACATCGATGGATATTTCATTATGTAGTTCGTAAAAAAAGATGGTAAATACATCATCCACTATAAGCAGAATCCAAACGAGCAGAATCCCAAACATTTACCTTTTCCATCATCCATTAGTAATCTCAACCAGCCTCACATGATGGCTCTAATCTAGACTTTTAAAACCTTGTTTGTGTCTACCGTAAACTTAAAATAACAAATTTATAGCTTTCGAGGCAAATGCATAAACAATACCACCAATAGGAGATCGAATGGAGCAATATGAGGTCTTTTACACAATGAACAAAAAACAGAGTACTAATCTTTGACAGATGGGTTGCTCATTGGCCTTAGTTTTATCTGGTTATACAGTTAATACATTGCTAGTTATGGAATAAGGGAATATTCCTAAAGCTATATATTATATTAGTCTATCTTAAATACCGAGACACAATTTCTACAGTTAGAAAAACTAGTCTTAACTTTGATGGTATCAACCACAAAAATGAGACCTTATTTTAAAGCCTATACCATCATAGTTTGAACCTCATATCCCCTATATAACATATTACATAAGGAAGATATATATGGAACCCTGACCATATCATTTATCGAATAAGAAGACATCGGTATAATATTTGAACCACGCACTAGCATCAAGGTTCAAGCGTTAGTACACTTCCTAAGGGAGTTCCCGTGAGAGAGGTCGTTACCTCCTGGAGAAACCGTAAACCAATGGAAAGTTCAGACTGCTAGAGGGTCCAACAACTTGGGAACTCATGGTCAACAATTCCCACTGCCAAGCATAAGAAAAGAATGATAGCATAATCAATTATCTGAGAGAAATCTTTAGTTAATAAGTCTTGTTTTGATAAGTCAACTTGATTAAGTACCAAGCAAAAAAACTTCAAAGGTGGGCCTCGCCTCATTGAATTGTACATATTTAGTACCATGCGTAGTTATGTATGGCAAGACAACTGATGTTGTCTAACAAGTCCATAGCTACCTAACGATTCTTGACAAACCCAAAATGACATATTTGTTGCTCGAGATATCAAATCTGGGCACTTTAAGTACTTAAACTGAAAGTCTCGACGAGCCTGTCAAATCAAGGACATGATAAGGGACCGGTTACAAAGTTTGGGCCCCAAAATTAAGCGTTTAGAGGTCGAAATAGTTATTTCAGTATTTGTTTCGCAAATTCTAAATACTGTATGGATGTATTAAAAAATAGCCCAGTAAGTCCCAAAATATTTAGATTATATTGGACTGTATTTTTACTTTCTGGATATATGCGTAATTATAGATCAGGGTTTGAGCGTTTTCTATTTAAGCTCTAAAACCTTATTTTATTGGTAGTTTTTTTGTTAATTTGATATTTATTTCTATACTTTTGAAGTTCTGGGTTCTGGGTTTATCTGTCTTTCTTTTTGTTCATATTCTTCCTCTACCATCTTGGTATCAGAGCGTTACATTCCTACACGTGGGAATTATATCACCACGAAGAGATCAAGAATGCCAACGCACAAACATTTTAGATGATTGGGGAACAACTGAGCACGTAGGGAGAACAGATGCAAACAATGATGCGGAGGGTGAGCATTGATTCCAAGCTTTATAAGCCAGTTACCTACCATCAAAATCTGATAGAGACTACGGTGTAGGTCAGAATTCTTTCTCTCCGAAGAGAGAAAGAGAGCAGGGTTCGTGTTCCTCAACAAAACCATCGGGAACGTACCTTAGAGCTACCTATGTATCATGATTTGATTCATAATAAAAACAATTGATGGGAGACACGGTTTAGACTCGAGATCTCGGAATTCCATGAGGGTCTTCAACCTGAAAAGTTTGTGGTTTAGGTCCCATTTGTAGAAGAAATCATAGATTTCAAAGACATCCCAGGGTGCGACTAGTCGTAATCAAGTTTCTCGATCGAGCGGCATCATGGTGGTGGCAGCTGAAACAAACCAAGTGAAGGCAAGGTAAATAAAAAATTCATACATGGTATAAACTTGTGAAACATCTTAGGTCGTATGTTTTACCTTATAATAATGTGAGAACTGTGTATCAGTAATTACATAACCTAAAGTAAGGTTCTAGATCCGTTGACGAATATACTAAGGAATAATTTAAGCTGAAAAGTCATGTCGATGTCGTTAATTCAGATGATAAGTTGGTATCTCACTATATTAGGGGAATAAGCCAGTAATTTCAGGACTCTCTAAACATGTTTGATCTTATCAATGTATTTGAAGCACATCAGCATGTCTTGCACCTGGAGAAAGCTCTCTCGAGAAGTGACCCCAAAACCTACACTTACCGTATCACAAGAGTCTGGCATGAATTTTTCTATATCATAAAGAATTTTTAGAATAAGCAAATGACTATGGAATTGCATATATATTGGTTATGAAAGAATATGTTAATCATCTATTTGTTGGCATTCTTGAGCTAGTTTGCTCATTGTTGTAAAAAGTTTCAAATACATTTCCAAATGAATTACCTGTCAAACTTCCTAAATTATAATACATCCAATATCATATTGATTTAGTGCATGGCGCTAGTCTGCCAAATCGCCCTCACTACGGAATGAGTCTGAAAGAACGCGAGGATATGAAAAGGCAGGTCGAGGATTTATTGACTAAGGGCTATCATTGTAAGAGCCTTAGTTCATGTGTAGTCTTGGTATTGTTAACACCTAAGAAAGATAGTACGATATGGATATGCGCGGATAGTCGGGCTGTCAACAAGATTACTGTCAGGTACGAATTTTCCATTCCCAAACTAAATGATTTGTTAGATTATTGGAGTGGTGAAAAAATGCTCACAAAACTGGATTTGAAAAACGGGTATCACGAGATCCGCATCCGAATAAAAGACGAGTGGAAAACTGCGTTCAAAAACAGGAAAGGTTTGTTCGAGTGGACGGTAATGCCCTTTGGCCTTTCTAATGCACCCAATACTTTTCATGCGCATTATGAATCAGATTTTTAGGCCCGTGATTGGTAAATTATTTTGTTGTCTTATTTTGAAGACATATTGATTTATAGTATTAGCAAAGAGCTTCACTTACAACATCTGCGCGAAGTCTTATGTGTTCTCAGGTGAAAGAAATTCTATGGCGGGTTGAACAAATGTTTATTTCTGACAGATTATGTCCTTTTCCTATGGTATGCAGTATCAAAAGATGGAATTTTAGTGGAAGAATCTAAAATAGCACTAGTTCGTGATTGACCACCACCGACATCTATCATAGAGAGTCAATAATTTCATGGTTTGGTGTTATTTTATCGACAGTTTATTTTCAATTTTAGCATTATCATGGCACATATTATCGATTTTATGAAAGGGAATACTTTCAGTTAGACTCCAGAGGCAACAACAGCATTTGAAGAAATTAAAATACGACTGACCAGCGCATATATATTTGTCTTACCTGACATTTCTACATGGTTTGATTTGCATTGTGATGCATCTGGCATGGCTATTAGGGCTGTGTTGAGCTAACGGGGGCAACCAAACACCTAATTTAGTGAGAAGTTAAGTGGGGCCAAACATAACTACCACATTTACGATCTCGAGCTCTACGTAGTGATTCGAGATTTGAAACACTAGATTTCATACCTGGTCTAAAATTATTTCATATTATATACTAACAACGATGTATTGAAGCATCGAGAACGTTAAGATAAACTCTCAGCACCCCACACGTGATGGGTAACATTTAGCCAACAATTCACTTTATCCCTATCAAGCATACATCGGGAGCAGTTAACCTTGTAGCTGATGCATTGAGCGGGCGAAGTATGATGATATGTATGGAAGGATAGATTGTTGTGATTTAGATGACGTTATATTTACTCAGTATGGATACGTATTTTGATCTTATCTTAGAAGATGTTAGGGCATGTTTAATGGCCAACTTTAGGGAATAGTGTTTATCTGTTTAAAGGTAATATATTATGTATTCTTGCTGAAAGTTTGAGACTATTGATCATGCAGGAGAAGCATAATGAAGAGTATGGTGGTCAGGATTGGAACCTACATTCTATATCTTTTCAGTTTTAGTAGCCTCACTTGAAACAGGATGTTTTCCGTTTCGTGGTCGGGTGTCGCATTTGTAAGATGATGAATGGTACGACTTCCAATATTGTATGTACTTACCACTATCTATACTAGAATACTATGGCTAAGGGTGAGCATGGACTTTATTTTTGGATTTCCAATCACGCAACAAGGTAATGATTTTATAATCGTGGTTATTAACAAATTTTCTAAGATGACTCACTTTATCACATATAAAAAAATAATATATGTCGTGAATGTCGCAACTTTGTACTTGAGAGAAGTCTACCGTTTGTACAGTTTCCTATGAAGATCGTTTATGACCGAGAACCTCAGTTTGTTGGTTATTTCTGGAGAAATTTATGGCATCTTACAAATATGAATCTCAACTTTAGAATGTCTATCACTCACATATGCATGGGCAGACAGAGGTAATAAATTAGAATTTTGGAAACATGTTACGTACGAATGTGGCTGGTAACTTGAAGTCGTTGGATTCAAGGTTATATCATGTTGAGTTTGCCTACAATAGACACCACAAAATGAGTACAAGGCATAGTCCGTTTTTGGTGGTGTACGGCTATAATCCGCAAGATCTTATGGTTTGGAATTCCCACGTATAGACAAGGTTCTTTTTAGGTTTGAGATCGATATTGATGAGTTATGGGAAATCGATGATAATACGAGGAAATATCTCGAGGGCACGAGTGCAAAATACAAAGCTATTACAGACAAGAAACACCGCATAGTCGAGTTTGAAGTGGAAGATTTCGTGTGGGTTGTCTTGACCAGAGATTGTTACCTTGCCCATGATAAAATAAGCTCGCACCAAGAAAGATGGGTTTATACACATTTGTGGAAAAGATAAACCTAAATACATACAGGTTGAAGCTTCCCAACCATATGAAGTCTCGTGATGTCTTTAACGTGAAGCACATGGTTTCTTTTACCAATGATACTGATAAAGATGAAGCTGAGGATTTGAGGGTAAATTCTTCCCAAGGAGGAGAGGATGATGTAGCCCATCAAGCCCATAGCTACCTAACGATTCTGGACAAATACAAATGGACCTTGCTGTTATACCATATATTGAGAACTTTAAGTACTCAAACTAATGATCTCGACGAGCCCGTTGAATATCAAGGATGTGACGAGGGCTTTGTTACAAAGTTTGGGTCCTAGACATCTCTTTTAGTTTTTTTTGCAAATTTTAAATATTTTATGGATTAATTTACAATAGCCTAGTAAGTCCAAAAATATTCAGATTTGGTTGGGTCATATTTATTGGTTTTTGGATATTTGTGTAATTTTAGATTAGGGTTTTGAGCATTTTCTATTTAAGCTCTAAAACCTTATTTATTTGACAGTTTTTTTTTAATAATTTGATACTTTTTTCTTGAACTTTCGGAGTTCTCTACTCCCTAGGGTTAAGGATTTATGTGTTTATCTTTATGTTAATTTTTCCTCTACCTGCAACGATTGCAATGCATAACAAAACTACAAGTAATGAATTAAGTAATAATTATTGAAGAAGGAGTTGACTAGAAATCTGAAATTGAAGCATACCCACAAAAAGTATACTGCTAGAGGACAAACTCAAAGTCATAAGCATCAAGATTTGGGATTTGGGAAACTAACTATGTATGACTGAGATATACACTATAAAAGGAGGATCTCAAACTAGAAGAGTCACCTTACATCCTGCAAAAGCTTTATGAAAGAGTAGGAATTTCACTATGGCTACATAACACTGCATAGATATTAAAAAGATTCAAAATCCTTAATGAAACGCTGCAACACATTTCAGTTATTTGCCAACTCTATCCATATCCTAAGAGTCCCTCTCTAGAATACCTCAAATGCAATACCATTTTTTAGGTGGGGCATAAAGGTCCCTTGCCAAAGGCCTTAGGTAGTAGGTTGTATATTCCATTGAAATTGGATTACTTCTCCAAGTGGGTGGAAGTGGATCCCTTGGAAATTATTAAGGCAAAAGAATTCATTAATGTTTCATAGAGAAATATCTACTATAGATATGGAGTACCTCGGGCCATCAACATGGACAATAGTCTGCACTTCTAAACGTTCTGGCATTCGTCTGTCGAACCTCATGATATTACGTAAAGAATGTGTTAACCATTCTACCCATAAGAACATAAAAAAGTAGAGCTAACAAATAAAACCATTTTAGAATGCATCAGACGGGTTTTGAAAGATACAATAAATTTGGTCAGACTTCTTCCAAGAGGTTATGTGGACATACCAAACTACCACTATGGAGAGAAGAATTTCGCTCTAGTATTCAGATGTAAATGATAAAGCCAGCCGAAACGACTAGGTCTTCATTTCAGATATGTAATTATGATGAAAGAACTAATGCCGAAGGCTAAAGGTTTGAGATCAACCCAAGTATAGATAAACGAATGAAAGATAACTCGGAAACATCTTACACAGTATCAACAATCTTGGTCCGAACTCGGAAACATTCTACACAATATCAACAATCTTGGTCCAAACTCGGAAACATTCTACACAATATCAGCAAAGGTCTAGTAAGGGCCTACAGACTACTTGATGAAGAATGATATCTTATTTCTCATATTTGGAGAATATATCATCTAAATTTTTATACTTTTTAAAATGTCTTACGCAACTTCGAATCTCTTAGTAATTTGTACATATTTTAAAATTTTGAGATGCATTCTTTCCTACCCCGGTGGGGCGGAAATTTTTTAATGAGTCATCTGACATTAATAAGCTCTTAGAATTTTATATATGTATTTTTCATAATTCAAACACTATAGAGAGCTTCGAGCACCTGCATATAACTCTGTGTTTGAGTAATTTTATGTAAATATAGTTTCAAACACCTTAGGTAGCCTTGAACTCCCACAACCAGTTTTGTGTTTGATTATTGTTTTAAGTATAGTTTCAAAAACCTTATGTATTTTTTATGAGTACACTTTTAAAAATCTAAGGGGGCTGAGCTCCTGCAGCTAATTCATTATTTGAGTAATATTCTCTCAGTATATTTTTAAACACGGGAACAACACTTTCAAACCCTTACAATTGAATCTTTTCCATCATTATTGATCACTCGATTACATCAATAAGATTTTCGAAGTTACAAGACTTCATCACTATAAAAAAATAAACAAAATATTCACCAAAAATTATGGTATAACCCTCAAAGATTGGAAAACAATGACGTTAAACTTCATATTCAATATCATATTTTTATTTTTCTAAAACGTACGTGGAAAAACATCTCTAAAAAAACTAGTGAGGCACATCCTTAACAAAAATTAAGCCACATCAACCGTTGAATTAAGTAATGAACGACATAGATGTTCTTTGCAGATGAATGTATGAGATGCACTCATCTCCAACGGGAACGATTAGTTAAAATCAAATGACTCCATTGTGTGTTGTCATAGTAATTGTGGTTGCTCATACGAATAATATGTAATGACGGACTTTTTAATTTTCTCGTGAAAGTCAGTCTTTTCAAAATTTCGTGATTTCTTCCATGACTCACCCGTTTTGTTTTTTTAACAGACATCAAAAATCTCGGTCATCCAAAAAAGTATTCACTACTAGTTAATAACCCTTTATATTCAAACTTATATCCAAAACATAAAAACACATCGATAAATATTAATTTTAAATTGTAACCCAAAACATAATAAATATTTATTATAACAATTTTATAAATAAGAAAAAAACAAAATTTTATTAAATTTAGTAAATAACAACATTTTGTTTTCATAAATGTTCTTTACAACTATCATTGTAATAAATATTTTGCTATTTTTTTATAAATAAAACAAAATTTTCACTTATAAATCTTAAATTCAATAGTTAAACTTAAAACATCAAGTTGTCACGTCTTCCACGAGCTATCAAACTGATCAACGTAATTATTAAGAACAAATAAACATAGTGTTCTTCAATTATTCTTTTAAAATTATAAATTTTAATAAATGAATTTTTTACTTCTATTCTTTTGGTTTATATAATTAAATAAATATGAAAAAAAAAAGTGTAGAGAAGAATATCAATAATCAATAACCCATAGGATTCTTATAAAAAGAGATTCCTTGTACAAACAAATTAAGAAATTATAAGAGACAATAATAAGTTAGGTCAAATGACTTGTGTTAGAAGATTGAAAGGATCTCCTTCTATCCAAGTTTCAAGTTTTCCTTTCCTTTCCTTTGGCTTTCTCCTGATTTTCTTTTTCAACAACACTTCTTCTCTATCCCTTTATTCTTTCGGTAGATTTGATAGTTCATAAAAGCAAGATGGCAGATGTATAAACTTTACATGATGTTGTTACCGATATCTATTCAAAATAAACTATTTTGTCAAAAATATTATTTTGATGATATCATATTATAAATATGGTTTGATTCGCATATATGTGACTTGAGGCAGTACATGGTAGTGAACTGAACAGCTTATTCGGTATAAATTGCTCTGTAGATAGAAACAAAGTGATAAAAACATTGAATGGTGACAGAGTTATGGTCCAGAACAAGAAGTTAAAGCCAGTGAAATTATAAATGGAAACAAAGCTTTATATACGATTCATCTTCTTTTGCGTTAACAAAACAAACAGAAGCTCCATGTGACATGCAACTTTATTATGGTTTAACAATTTTCTTCATTTCATTTTGGTCTAAATAACTTCTGGTCAAAGTCTGATGTATTATAGGTTTTGAATCAACTATTAAATTTTTACTATTGATTTTTTCAATTTGTGAAAATATAAATAATTCATTTAAAAAAATGATTATATAATTGTATGAACTTTTCAAAATATTAACATTTGGTCAGAAACCAATTTAAAAAAGATAGACAATAATGAACTAATATATATATTAAGGTAATATTTTTAAATTTTGGCTATCATACAATTTTATTTTAGTTGATTTTTTTATTTCAAACACCAAAATTAATAAAATAAAAAATTATATATATGACAAAAATTATAATACAAGATTTAATATAATTCGGATGGTGAAACATCTTATTTTCACAGACAGCAAAATACTAAATTTATTCAGAATAAAAGTTACAAGGAAACTTTTTAACATAATTAGCAATGCTTCTGACATACTCTGTTTCAAAAAAATTAAAAAAATTAGTCAAAAAATTTACAAAAGAAAAATCTCATCCTATCATGTTTATTTCACACAAAAAATCTAATTTTTATTTTTTCTTTAAAACTTAATAAGTCTTTCGCTTTCACGCAACAATAGTTGTATACTTATTCAAAAATATTTGTAGAACCAATGATGTGGGAAGCAAGAACTCCAAGATCACGATAGCAAACAATAGATTTTAACAAACATTTGATAGGTAGTGACACTAATCCGCTGACATTCGTACTGTCTCTACAATTTCTAACAAGTAGTGGCATCCAAACATTTTAACAGTCATATTGCATGTACAATTTATCATACCAACCTTAAGGTACACTCAGATCAAACGGATTATTATCAACGGATGTGCTGGTCTCACCTTTACAGATTCATCACACAATATCGGAACTCAATTTCATCCACAAACATAGAATTATATTCAAGCAGATGAACCTTATTTTCATATCAACTTTGGCTTAGAAGCTTTAGAAGATAAGTTCCTTACTATAAAATTCATCAGGTAATATTATTACATTTACGTTTCAACATAGCTTATGCATGCAAGTTTTGGAATAGCTTATATCCTTAAGTTTCAGTACATGTTTCTGGACTTAAGTCCCGATAGAGCTCATAACTCAATCACTTTGAGCCTACATTAACAATTTTGTACCTAGGCATACAATGACTTTAGTATTCATTTCTTGATGTCCTAACTACCCTTTAAGAGAAACATCCAGTCTATATACTTTTCAAACTTGAAAAAGTCTCATATAGTACGTGAACTTTAAAGCTCGTGGTTAGGGATGATAATTTTTCCCAACCCTGGGGTATTCGACCCGAGCCAACCCTAATGGGCTAGAATACCCACAATTTTTAGGTTACACAAGATGGATTATGGCTTTTAAAATATATTTGTCATCGGATTTGGGAGAGTTATGAATTTAAAAACATATTTTTCGGGGTTCCAACCCGAACCAGACTCATTGGATACCCGTTATTCTAATATTAAAATTTTAAAAATAATATGTTATTAGTATATAAACTTTTAAATAATATTATAATATGATTAAACTATTTTTTTTATTGTTTGTGATTTATATTTTTATGATTTAGTTTTGATAATTTTATCGTTATTTTATACTTTATTAGATTTGAAAGTATCTCAAATTTGATTTGGATTTAACAAATCTAAAGACTTCAATTGAATAAATTATAAAAAAAAATATGATTTTTATTTAAATTTATATTTTTAAGTAATAAATATAACCTACTAAAAATTTAAGTAAATATGAAATTTTAAATAATATATATGTTTTATAGATTTGTTACTAATTATCTAGATTTATTACTAAACTTAAGAGTTAATATTTGGTATATTATTATTATTTAAAAGAGTATATATATATATATATATATATATATATTCAAAAATAACAATTATTGGATAATTTATTATGGAATAATTCAACAAGCTTCACTTAATAGGAAAAGATTAACTTTTAAAGAAACCTTCAATTTAGTCAACTCGATGATCATTTGAGTACAATTATAGTATATATTACATGATTCATCGTTAAACTTCATTAAATGAATATTAAGATAAAAAAAATTGAATTGTAACATTGAGAAAATTTGATATATAAAACAACCCAATGACTTTATAGTTGTGTATAATGGGTTACAAATAATCATTAATCCAATAGAAAAGTAAAACGTGTGCAATGATTGTATGTGCATTTGAGATAAGATTAATGGTTTGTAAAATTGATATACTCATTCATCTATAACAAAAGATTATTGGGTACTTGCGGACTGGTACCCGGAACCGACAATTTTGGGCATAAGAAAGAAACTTGTACGCTGACGAGTATCCAAATCGACGAGTGATAGAAGTAAAGAAATGATAGGTTACGGGTTTAACTATACTCGCATCCATCCAAGATAATTGTTATTCCTACTCATTTACAATTTTCACTTTGTCTCTCTCCACTACATCTCAGATGAACTGAAACTTGATTTTTATGTGCTTAGTTCACTCATGGAACTTCAAATTTCTCATCAAATGAAGAGCATTGATATTGTCACGAAAAAATGTCATTACTTTCTATATACCAGTTATCTCACTTAACAATCATTCTAACTATATACCTTTCTTCATTGCTTCACATTATATTTATCTTCTCTGTCAAGACAACAACCTTTTGAAAATAATATTTGCAACTAACCACTCCAACAAACAAAGTAAACAGATTACCCAAAATTAACTTTCTAATATTGAGATAGTCCGTATAATCAGAGTCTGCATACCCCTCTAGATTTTATTATATTTTTTACTTCAAATTATAATACAACCTAATCTTAATTAAACTCTTTGAGTATATTATGAGCTATTTAAGAGTCTGTTGTGAGGCTTTCCTGGATTTATGATAATTTTTCTCAAATATTGATTGAGTATGTAATATCATGACTTGCGCATATGATTGCGTACATAATGATTATAGTAACATTATCATATGGTATTTTTTGTACAAATTTCTTATCTTTAACTTCAGTTGGTGATTTTGTAGTACCAAGTTTGAAATAGGCACCAATAGGAGGTCCAAATTCTCAAGCTTTAGACATGTTGAACTTTTTTAGAACATTATGTATGCATTCTTGTTAAGATACTAATATATAATATCTCAATATGTTCCTCTTAATGTCTATCTTAAGTATATTTTTAGCTTATCCAATATCGTGTCTATTTCAAACTCTTATTTTAGTTGAGTTTTCACAGTTTGAATCTTCTTTTGTCATTTCCAACTATCGATGTATATCATCCTCATACAATAAAAACATGATATGTCTCTTCATGTATGTTTCTCCATTATAATAAATACATTTTTTAAATATTTTTTGATATAATTTGTTAACTTCATAAAAAACTTAAATAGTTTATTTCACTGTTTTAATGACTACTTCGGCCCATATAGAGGTCACTTTAGCAAAAAAACACATCACCTTAATTTCCTTATTTTAAACCATGAGATTAACTCATATAAATAGTCTATTCTATTTATTCATCCATGAAGACATTAGTTCGATTCATTTGATCTAACTCATGATCAGGTCTGGCAACAAATTGACAACAAAAACTTTATAAAGGTTTGATTCAAAACCATTGACAAAATATTTTTGAAATAAACACCCTCATTTTTCATAAATCCCTTAGCAACCAACCTAGCTTTGAAACTAGATAATTCAACTCCATGAATACCTTGCATGCCTTTAAATATCCATTTGAATCCGAAAATTTTGTGACCCTTTCAATATTTTACAATAATCCATATGGCATTCTTCTTCAAAGAATTCATTTATTTTATAGTGGTCTTCTTCCACGTTAGTTTATTATTTCTCTTCATAAGTATCGTGATAACTCTCGGATTCAATAACATTTTTATGCATTCCAACAGATAAATCATAACCTATAATATCAGCGTGTTCATACATCTATATATGGTTACTATGTCCTCATGCTTTATCCTTCACCAACTGATAATTGTAAGTATCATTATGTTGCTCTTCACCCTGAACATATGAAGTTTTTGAAACTTTAAACTCTTGGTCAAGGTCTAACTCATGCAAATTTGATTTTCTTAATAATGTTGTGTAAGCTCCATCTCAATTTCAACTTCTTTCTTGGCATTACTACGGTATTATCAATGTTTTTCAACAGTGGAATCACATCAGTAAATACCACATCTCTATTAATTAAAGTTGTCTGACTTCGTGGTTCCATACACTACAACCGATACCTTTTTACTTCATCGGGTAGCCGATAGACAAACCATATAATAATCTTAACTAAAGCATATCTTGCTTCATATGTGCATAAGCAATACATCCAAATATTATCAAATATTTTTACATTGATTTCTTTTAATCTGATCTCTCTTGAGGAAATATAAACCTTAGCACCGAAGATGGGCTCTTGTTGATGAGGTATGCAGTTATCTTGAAAGCTTCTACCCAAAATATTTGGCATATCAATGACAGAAAATCTTGAAAAATTTAAGTTTATTATCACGGATTTTGAGAATATCTATACCACAATCGATAATGAGGACCAAGTCTTATTTGTTTTGAGATTGTTACTAACTTTATATGAAAACATTATGAATACTATCATGTATGGTAAGAATATGTTATCTTTGGAGGATGTTAAAAGGGTACTGAAATAATAGGAGTTATAAAAGTTGTATCTAGACAATCAAGTGGAATGGAAAGGTCTTGTGAGGAGGGAAAGATCTAGAAATAATGTGGGTTCTATAAATAATTATAATTAAACGACGATCCAAGTCAAAAACCAAGAATTCAAACTCTTTTGAATTCAGTGAAGAAGATCACTATATGAGAGATTATATAAAGTTGAAAGGTAACAAGAGAAATCAAAAAGAAAATATTACGAACTTGGTAGAATATGTGGATGATTATGATGATAATGACAATGATGATGCATGCGAGGTGTAGTATGTGAGTTTAGGCTATGTGAAACAATATTGGGCACTCAATATTGGCACTACATACTACATGTGTTCATTCAAATAGTGGTTTAATACTTACAAAATAATGCAAATGGACAGTTTATTTGAAGAATAGTTATTTTTTATTGTCAGTGGGATAAGTATCGTTAAAATCAAAATGTTTGATGATGTTATCATAATCGGGAGGTGCTAACATATTTCTTGGTTGAAGAGGAACCTTATATATTTTTGGATGCTAGACTCTCGAGGTTACGAGTATCATACAGAAGATGGTGTAATCAATGTCACAAAATTCTCGGTAATGTTAATGAAATGAAGTTTACAAAATGTAATTTTCATTTTTTACAGGTGTGTTATTGTGAGAGATATTGTTGTAATAATATTATAAAATAGCAACCAGAGTCGGCAGGATCAAATTTAGTTGTGACATTGGCGTTTAGGTCATATAAGTGAAATATGATTGGTTGTTTTGGAAAAGAAAGGCTTGCTGAAAGGGTATAGAGCAGAAACATTAATATTATCTTAATAATGTGTATCTGAGAAGTAAACTAGAGTAAAATTCAGCAAGTTTGTCATAAAAATACAAAATAGATAATGAGTCACATTCACTCAAAATTTTGGGCTCCAAACATAACATCTTAATAATTTTAAGTCGATTATCATGGATCTGGAGAATATCAATATCAAAATCGATGACGAGGATCGAGTTTTATTTGTTTTGAGATCGTTACTAACTTCCTATTAGAATTTAGTGGATATCATCATGTATAATAAAGAGATATTATCTATGGAGGATGTAAAAAAAGCTCGAAAATAAAAGGAGATGAGACAGTTGTAGCTAGAAAATCAGATGAAATGTAAACTTTTTATGATCAATGGAAGATCTAGCAAAAATATGGGTTCTTTAGAAATACTTATTGGAGATGAGCCAAGTCAAAAGTTAAGAATTCAAACTATTTTGAATGAAGTGACAGTGGTCACTATATGAGAGATTGTCTAAAGCTAAAAGGTAATAAGAAAAATCAAAAGGAAAATTATGTGAACCTAGTAGAACATGTGAATGATTATGATAATATTGACAATAATGGTGTATGAGAAGTGTTTCATATAAGTTCTCATTATGGAAAACTATTGGTTACTCGATATTAGCATATATACTACGTGTTTCCGTTTTCAAATAATGGTTTCTTACATACAAAATGATGTAATGGACACTTTATTTGTGAATAATTATTTGTTTCATATTGGTGGGATAGGTGATGTCAGGATCAAAATGTTAAATAATGTTATAAAGATCGTGACATTCTGGCATGTTCCTAGGTTGAAGAAGAGCATGATATTTTTTTGATGTTAGACTCTCAGGTTAAAAATATCGTGCAAATTATGGTATAATAAACGTGACAAATAGAAATGGTTTTCATGAAAGGAGTTTTACAAAATGGGCTTTATATTTTCTAAGGGTGTGTTGTTGTGGGATATATTGTAGTAGCATCTTTATGGAGTAGCACCCAGAGTCAGCATGATCAGAATCGGTTTTGGTATTAATATTTCAAGGTCGCGTAAGTGAAAGATGATTGGTTGTTTTGAGAAAAAACGATTTGTTAACAGGTTATCAAGCATAATCATTAATATTTATATATAATGTGCGTTTGGGAAGAAAATTAGCAAGAAATTCAACAAGTCGTCCGTAAAAAAATAAAATGGATAATGAATTAAATTCGCTCAAACCATTGGGGCCCAAACAGATTTTCATCAAAGTGTGGATCCATATACTACATGAATCTTATTGATGAGGATTCAAGGATGATGTGAGTTTATTTTTAAAAAATATAAAATGAAGATATTCAACATTTCACTTGATAGATAATGAGTTAGAATTTTGCAGTCATGAATTCAACAAGTCATATGTTGTTGAGGAAATAATATGTCATCGTACATGTTCTACAACACCAAAACTGAATGAGATCGTAGAAATAATGAACATAACCCTTGTGATAAAGCACGAAGCATGCTCAATATGGGAAATGAATTTTGGGTCAAATGTATCAATACACCTTGTTACTTGGTCAATCAGTCTCCATCAATTGTTATTGATTGTAGGATTTTTTTTATTTGGTCTAGATCGTTGACTGATTTTGAATAAAATTAAGGGTGTTCGGTTGTTTTGTGTATGCTCACTTGAGAGATGGTAAAATTAAGTCAATATAAAATAGGTTAATATATTTAGGATATGTTATGGTATAAAAAAAATATAGGCTACGATATATCATTCTGAAGTCTCTAGATTTTCTCATCAGTATGGATGTAGTCTATTTCACTAGGCAATCAGAATGATGTTGGTTAAATGGTCGAACCAGGATCGATTCAAGTAAAATAAAAGTAATCCAAGCGTTAAGACACCTCGATTCAAGGCAAGGCTGGTCAGTTTATAGCTTCTTCATCACTTTCTCGGTTTGATTCTCTACCAAAGTATTCCATTTTATAAAGACAACAATTGTTCTATCTTTGGTCTTAAAAATTAAAACCCATATTTTCTCAAACATTTATCAATCAGGAATATAAAATACCTTACATCACCTATGGTAGGTTCCCTTACCGGACACCAAATATCTGTATGAGCATAATCAAGTACTCCATTTGATATATGGTTGCAGGGAAAAACCTGCACACTCTTACTTTTACCCAATATATAGTTTAACAAAAGCTCAGCTTCTAAATTTGTGGTACCATCAAACAACTCATATTTACTTCGTTCACTGAGTTTCTTCTCACTTAAATGCTTCAACTGATGATGCGACAACCTGGTAGAATCATTCACGCCACTAGACACTTCACCATTACTACAATACCGTCAAGAATTAATACACCATTGTTCAAATGGCTTTTATAACAATAAGGGAGCCTTGCAAGACACTAAGTTTGACATTTTCACCCATATAGTTAAACTCTTCCTCATTTAACATTCCAATACAAAAAGGGCTCCCTTTAACTTTGGGTATATACCTTACGTTTTTTATCACTCTCTTAAGTCTTGTAGATAACTTGAGCTGAATTTTTAAATCCATTTGACATTGTAGTATTCGTCATTCCCAAGGATAATAACCCTTCCACCATCAAGCATTCGCAGAATAATGCCTATTGAAAGTCATGTAGAATAATATATCGTTCTACCTACAATAATAAGACTTTATTAACCCATCATCATACTCAAAGTCATCAGATACTTTTGAAGTATCTCCAACTTTTGTCTTCTCATAATTGTTTCATTTTCCATTACTCTGCATAGTTCTGATTGATGTGTCATTTTTTCTTCCATGTCTAACAGACTATTTTTGAACATGTATTGAACTTTTTGGAGTACGCTTGAGATTTTTCTCTCTTCTTACTATGAGCTGTAGACAGTACCTATGACATCACCCTGTTTAGATTTATCGTCGGTATCAACAACCAACCCCTAGGTAATATTTTACTTTAATTCTCCAAAGGTTAAATTAATTCAGTTGTCGAATTTTTCTAAGCTAAGTTTCATGAAACCCATCTTTCGTGGAATTCTGTTTCCCTACGAGATTTGTTCTCCAACCTTCAGAACGACAATAATCTACTTCTTATATTGTCCCTCCTCTATGCTCACCGCACCACTTGTTGGAAAAAATCACCGTTCGTTCGAGGCAAACAAAAAATGTAGGATTTATGAACCTTCGGAAAAACAATTTACCATATTCAAGAATTGGCAACAAATAAAAAATATAATAGGATTCAAGCACACACTAGATTTAACATTGTTCGGTTGGTGTTAATAATCATACATCCACGAACAACGACACACTCTTTTATAAATAAGTAGGTTACATAAAGACTCTCAAACACAAAAGACTCAATCGTTCTTTATTACAAAATATGGCGTGACTCACACATCTCTTTATTTAGTGTTTAACTCTCGCCTCAATTATCTCTCAAAATACCCAGAGTTGTTTATCTCACTTACAAAATATCATGCTCACGAAACTCTTCGTCGTCTCGTCAGATCGTTTCAATTGTATAGCTTCTATTTATAGATTTAAAGAAGACTATAATTTTTCGTGAGACGCTCCAGATTAAAACCCATTAATTAATGACTCTGAAAACTTCTAACCTATTAGTATATGAAACCTTATAAAGAAATCTAATATATATAAACGACTCAATTAATAAAAACTCTAATTAATATAGAAAAAATAATATAGAAATTCCAATTAAATACGAAACCTAGCGAATAAAAGAATTCGTTTCAAACGGCTTCTGATCGGCTCGCTTCTAGATCCACCCTTCTTCGGATCAACATATCTCTTTTCAGATTTAAAGGTCACCACTTTCTCCGCAATTTGTCCCGGTCTTTAAGATCCAATAAACGTCTATGCCATATCAACGAAATCTTTAATGATATCTTTGTTGACCAGTCACGTCTAATTATTCCTGACATATTTAAATTATGCAATAACTAAAAATTGAAATAGATTTTTATAGTTATAATATTTTTTCTAAATGCAATCTTATTTGCCTAAAATATGACTGTTTAGAATCTATTCATATTTTAAAAATAATTATATTCTCTTTTTAAAAAGTAATCTAACAATAGAAAAATCTAAGGGGAAATAATCTTAATTTGTTTGGGTGTGAATGGGAATATGTTTTGATGATTAAAATTGAGGGATACGTTACATAGACGTAAATGATAGCATCTTATGCATGGAATGGAATGGAATGGACCCATTCACATTATCATCGTGCCGAGACAACGACTACACTTTTCACACTGCTCCATTTTCAAGACTATAATGTCTCTTATTGCGTACGCCACATCTATTTCCTTTTATCGTTTATCAAATTATTTTTTCACAAATTATACGTAATGTTTTTCAAAACCGTCCGATATTAGTTTTAATATTTGTCAACGTGACGTGAGTGGTGGTACTAGTCGTAGTCGTAGTAGGGCATACTAACACTTGATTCCAATTTCCAAAGTAAGAGTGGATGACACTAGTGCATACTCAAACTCGACTCCAAAATGCTCCTACTAGATAATATTAATTATATAGCATATTTTTTTATGTCAATTTTAAAATAAAAATTAAAAAAAAAATGTGATGGAATTGATTTAGTTCGATCTAATATTCATTAAAGTTTTAAATAGTATGAACTATTAAATTTAGCGATAGATACTTTTTACATTTTCAAAATGCCGTCCATAATTCTTAGACTATTTATTTTAGTGACATATTATAGTGTTTGAATTTTTAGAAATTCGCCGGTAGTTTTTGGATTATTTATTTTAGAGATTAATTTTATTAAAATTAGAAACTTAAATGATTAATTTTATCAAAAATAAATAATTAACAAA
Source organism: Limnanthes douglasii subsp. nivea (assembly GCA_036936605.1). NCBI lineage: Eukaryota > Viridiplantae > Streptophyta > Magnoliopsida > Brassicales > Limnanthaceae > Limnanthes > Limnanthes douglasii. The sequence continues at coordinate 55,310,989 of JAUPFV010000004.1, forward strand.
AATCTGAATAAAAAAAATAAATACAAAAAAACTAACTATATCAAACTGAATAGTTAAAAAACTATTGTTCAAAGCCATCCAATAATAATAGAAACGGCTCCATTCCTAATATTGTATTAGGACCACTAAAATCTTAGCTAGCTACTTATCCATATCATCTAGAAGTATAGCCTTTCTTTTTTAATTAGATGAATTTATTTTATGTGACTGGCGATTATCGGATCTAACTTTTTGAGGTACTGTTATTATCTACCTAACAGTATGAACCATATTTTATATTTTATATTTTATATGTATAATTATTAATTAAAACCAAACGAACTGAAAAACAACCATTCCAACACCGACAATAAAACTGTGAATGATTTTTTTTTTTCACACCCAAAAAAACTGTGAATTTTAAAAGTTAATGTTTATTTTAGTCGTGTTTTAAGTAAAATACAGTAGGTTTTAAACCTTTCATTTACAAATTGTATTTATGTTATGGATATCTGGTTTTGTAATCCGGATACAAAACTGACTGTTGATTTGGACGGATCATAAATAAAATCAGATTTTTGAAAATAAAATATTTTAATAAATAAAACAAATAAAATAATAATAAAAGTAGTTCAGATTCTTTTGTGATTGTGCGTTTTATTTCATGCTAGGAGTCATATTTTCAGAGTGTAAGGTGAATTTTAATTTTTATTGTAATAAAATCAAATTGAATCAAAACTACGTAGCACATTATAATTTCTTTTTAGTATTTTTGTAATTAGTTTAGCCGTAACTGCGAATTACATATCAGATTATCCATCGATAAGTGCGTTAAAATTAATTATTTAAATATAATCTATCTATCATTTTTTTAGTTTTAGTGAATATTGTTATGTACCACCGAACAAATATTGCAAAGATAAGATTCATCTGTCAAATATGATGTTGATTGTTTCGTTTGCAAAGTGTATTTTGCGAGATCGAAGTGTTTAGTATGAACAAGATTTTAAGCCTCTTGTTTGGTTTACTTTCGATCTTTATTTGTTGTCAGATTTAGTTATCTAGCTGAACCAATACAATTTCACATATTTTTATTAGTTTGATATTATTTAGATATCCTTTCTCACTAACCACCATAACCGACCAAAAAAAAGGGAAAAAAATTGGAAAAAAATGCATTGATAAGTAGTTTGCTCGAATAACTAGTGAATTGTGGTCCAAGTCAAAATAGCATAAGTTTTAATTTTTGGATAACTCATTTAGTATTTCAAGTAAAACCCAAAATGAAGATATAATAAGGAGGTAGGAGGAAAGATGACATATTAATAGCTTTTTGCTTTACGTCTGAATCGATTGGTAAGTTTTGTATTACGACAAGGACGACCAAACCTTGACCTTAATTAAAGTGAGTCAATTTGAAAGATTGTAAGCATCTCAGAGTTACACAGTGTATGAATGTTATGAGTAGACCTATCAAAGAAGAACCATGAATCAAAACAAGAAGGGGCAACAATATTTATGAATCAAAGTAACCAACTTTGGAATTAAAATCTAGTACTTAAGACATAAAAAAATTATCATCGAAGACTTTAGTGCTTAAATAATTGATGTTCAAATTAAGAAACACGTTTCTATTAACATGTGTACACTATTCTAAAGAGCTAGTACATTATGATTGATGAAACAATACTCAACAAAAAGAGCAAAATATTGAAAAGCTTACTGGTATTTAGTGAGAAAACTAATATATCAAATAACATAGTGATATATAGTGACATTGGACTTTCGATAATAAGATCATCTCTAAACTATTTGGTCATTCGACTTCTTAGCATCCAAATGAGTAAGTAAAATATACGTATTCCTACAAATGATTTGATCTTTTTCTTCAGTGATCGTGTACATCTAGAGGTCTTCTAAAGTTACCCTGTAAAGAGTATCGCAATAAAAAAAGGCATGTTTAAGAACTTGTGCACCTAAGAATAAATATCAAAACGAATATCACCTCGAATTAATACTTGTCGTTTCTGAAGCTATTATTGTAGATTCTAATGAAAATGCTTACCAATTCCTATAGCATTTCATGCACACTGAATGATTGCAATTTGCAAATACATCCTTGTTTTGATTCTCCAATAAAAATATCGTATTCTTCTTGTCAGAGTTTTCCTTCATCTCGTCTTTTCTTTTGTACTTCTTGTTACATGTATTCTCTTGTTTTATTTTTTCAACATCACTGACATTCTTTTATGAAGTTGGAATAACGAGAGAAATATCACCCATGTTTCAACAAAAGAGACTATTACTTATGGAAAAAACTAACGAGTTTGTAACACAAGCATACACAACATTTTGATATTTTACAATTGAAACCATGTAGAATTTTATAATTCTTTTTTTTGCTAAACTTAATTTATGTTTTGAACTTTTTTAAACAAAGAAATATAATATGAAAATAGCATATTTGGGTCTGAAATCACCTTATAAATAAGGATTTTAAGCAACCCCAAAGCACTACAAGATGAAAATCAGTCCATGGAAAAAAATAAAAGAATATAGTAACATAACTATAAGATAGACTCATTTAGAGGTAAGCGCCTTCATATTAACCTGGATAATCAGAGACCCTGAAATTTTCAATTTTTTTCTAGGTTAGTTAAGAGATCCATATAAGATATATCTCGTAAAACAAAAATTTATTGCTTACTTTACCAGCTCATATTCAATTAGAAGCCACATTGAAGATACTTCACATAAGAACTAATATAAATAATCATCAAGAATATATTAACACGATATTTCACACATTTGAAGATACAACTAAGAAGTTAAAAGAAGGAGAAAAATAAAAAAGACTGAAGCAGTCAACACAGACAACCTAATTGATCATATAGAATCTTGATAGTAATTTATATGAGATACCCATTTTACACTGTAAGATTTCTTTTTGTTTTGTTTATCTAGTGTCTTGGTCTCAAGAAATCATAAATTATAAAAATCAAATTCAGTTTATCACATATAAATATTTATCATGGATCATCGATATAAGTATTTTCAGATCTACAGATAACGTATAAATTAACTCCCAATATGTTAAATATAGGTAAAATTGAACACATTATATAATAATAGAATTTAAAAACTTCAGAGATACCCAGGTGAGTAAAAATTCACAAAAAACAACAAGATCTTTGAACTGACAAACCTTCGAATACCACAAATTCAAAAGATATTAAAATTATATAAAAAAATCAAGAGATAAAGAAAGTTGCAATATATTGGCAGATTGAATGTTAGCTTGAAAATATTTATTAAAACCTTAAATGATTCATGCATGTTGATTTCCTCAAAATTCTCATCTAAATTTTTCTAAACCCTAAAATTATAAATAGTACCATAATATAAAATAAATAAAAAAATCTTTTTTTACCTAGGAACCTTATATTTGTATTTCTCATCTGATCTAAAAACTTCACAATATCAGTCTAATTCAATTTGCATCCATTAGGTTCACATTTCCAAGAATTCAATCTATATCTCTTTTATTCTCAATGCAGTTTCATGATTTTTATTGGAAAAGACAGACGTAGAAGGGTATAAGGTTTTTGAGGTCGAGAATCCAACGGTCATAGAAGATATCACATGATAAAAAAAAGGTTTCGAGGTTAAGGTGAGGTAAGTAGAGTCAATAGCCCTTGTTTGTCGTTACATAGATATATCATTGTCTAAAACGTGTGTAAGATGACTTATGTACAACATGCATGCAGGAACGATATTGTCAGTATTATTTAATCTAAAAAAGATTTAATTAATAAGCCCAACTGGGCCTTCCGAGTACAAAGAGAGTTGACAAAAATTGGTAAAAATAAGTATAAAATTTTGGCGCCAAAATTAAACTAACAATGATTTTTTTTTCTTTGCCTCCAAACGACTTTCAGAACTCTCCAATCAAACATGAACTTGAGCAGAAATTCGATTTTTCACAAAATGAAAGCCGAAACTAGTTATAATAGTGAGAAATATTTGGCAAATAATCTCGATCCAAACACTAGACTTCAATTGGAACTCCACCAGACTTCAGGCGTTTCAAAGCTGAAAGGTACCTTCATATTGAAATTTGATTCCTTGATGACCAGATGTTTTAACTCTACCTGAGAAATACATCATTAGGTGGATTATAGATAAAAGAGAAACAGAAAGATTATTACAAAGTTAGTGATCTTCCTTGATGTATCTCATCCCCTGACTTTCGAGATGGACGATTGATTTAAGATAAGCAGGAACACTGTGAGAGTTGTAGAAGAGTCTCATCTTGCATTTCCGCGTCCACTTGGTCAACCAGTCCACATTTTTATTCTGAGTTCTGCTAATATGCTTAATCACTATTGTTAGTTTGATTAGGTTACGACAGCATTTGAGTAAACTACCAATTGGATTGGAGAAGCTTCCCTCAGTTAACATGTTGATAATAATCTCAAAGTCAGTATCAATATCCACACTATTGAAGTCATTGTGATAATAGATAATCAGAGCATCAAGAAGAGCTCTAGCTTCAGCTTGAAGGGGAGAAAACTTTCCATAAATACGACCACGTCCAGATAATAGAGTGTCATTATAGTTCATGATGATTATACTACCACTAGCTTCGCCATTTAAGAGGGAGGAGCCATCAGTATTAACTTTAATTCTGTTTGTGGGGGGGGGGGGGTGTTGTTAGGAAACAAGCTTGGGAGGCTTGCTAATATTGAATCGATTAAGACAACAAATCTCATTAAGGGCATTGTAGAAAGGAAGCTAGTGCTTGCTAGATAAAATGTTAGCAAGATCTAAACTAGTAACAATGTGATTGATGTAGTTGATGACTGTTCGAGCATCAGAGATGTGGCTTTCCATCTTAGCTTTATTCCTCAACTTCTAAATAACCCAACATATAATTTGAGGCATAATAAAGTAATATGAAATTTCTTTTCAGAAATCCAGAGCCAAATTTTGAGAATATGTTGAATCGACATGAACCTCCAAGTTTTGATTTTGAAAATACGAGAGAAATGACTCCAAATTCTTCAGGCTAGATTTCACTCCACAAAAAAGTGCTTAATATTTTCTTGATTATTATAGAATTGGCACTGCGAAGCCAAACTAATATTTCTTTTATAGTATTATAGCATCTGTAGGAATCCAACTATGAAGCAACCTCCAAGTTAGGAGAGAACATTTACTTGGGACAATAGCATTCCAGAGTTTATAATACAGGTTAGATTGGTTGTGTTTGTTTCTAAGAAATTCCCAAGTATTTTTCAGGTTATAGTCTACACTCTTAGAATTCTTCTAAGTAACTAAATCAGGAATCTGATAATTGATAGAGCGGTACATGGCCCAAGTATCTGTAGGAGCAACCTTGTTGTTGAGAGCGATATCATTTCATCCACTCTGAGTCCAGTGTTAGAAACTTTATCAATGGTGTAGCCTCTGTAGTTAGTAGAATAGTCAATTTTAATCAGAGAATAATCTTTGATCAAAGCATCAATAAGGATATCTATTTGACCACAACCAGCTTCCATTTGATATTAGACTCATCAATATCTTTGATTGAGGCAAGTCTTTTCCAAATTTTTGAGCATTTCTTAGTTTTGATAGGCTTCCAGCTACACCAATGAGTCTTAGAAGTGTCTTGATTAGAGACCTAAAGGAAATCGTTAAAGATTTTTTCAATCCTATCACTAATACTCATTGGAAGGCTATTGTTAAGAATCGAGTAGCGAGGAATAACCATAAGGATACTATTAATAAGAGTGATTCTACCACCATAAGAAATCTTTTTATTTTCCCACTCATTGATTCTTATTCTGATTTTGTTAATCAAAGCTTCATAATTCCTAGACCAATTGGTTATGTTGAGGCTAACACCCAAATAAGTAATAGGCAAATGTTCTCTTCTAAAACCAGTATCTGCAGTAACTACGTTCTCTTTATGAATAGGAAAAATAGAAGCAGTTATGATAATGGTCTTGTCCTTGTTTATCATTTGTCCTGATGCATCTTGATAACCATGTAGAAATTTATTTATGGTAGCAATAACATTTCTAGAAGCATTTGTAAAACTCAAAAGGTTATTAACAAATGCAAGAGTAGGGATGCATATATGGCTTCTAGTTCTGAAATGAATTGGCTTATTGTTATGGTAGATCAGATTCATCCATTTTATCAGGACTTCCTTAGCCATAATGAAAAGGAAAGGAGAAAGGGGATCTCCTTGCCTTAAATCTCTTCTGGTTTTAAAATAACCTACAACATTACCATTAATCAAAATGTAAGCTTTAACGTTATAGATAATGTTGGAAATAAGACTAACAAATCTCTTATTAAAACCAAAAGTAATGAGAACTTTCTTGATAAAGCTGCAGGGCATTCTATCAAAGGCCTTAGCCATATCTACTTTGATCAGAATGTTCCCAGCCTTGGTTTTTTTTATTAAGGTCAAAGATTAGTTCATTTGCTTAGAGGATGTTTTGTTGAATTGATCTATTAGTTATATAAGCACCCTGGTTTTCAGATATGAGTTGAGGCATAAGGTTCCCAATCTTATTACTAATGATCTTGGAAATAATTCTTTTAAACATAGAACAAAGGCTTATTGGCCTAAACATTTTCCAGCTAGAGGGATTACTAGTTGTAAGAATAAGAGTTAAACTTGTGGCCAACACCCCTTGAGGAAGAGGTTGACCATTAAATAAAGAATCAGTGATTTCAATCAGATGTCACGAGAACTTGAAGGGTTTAGACCTTTAACTGCTTCAATAACTTCTTCTTCATTAGGTCCTTTTATTAGATCTATATTGTCCAACACATTAACAATGTTAGGAATATAATTAAATTGTTAATTTTTTGAGTAGTTAGACTCAGCAGTTGCATTAGGATAAAGGAATTCATAGAGAATGCTTTTAAAGTAATTTTCAGCATAACTATTAATCTCCTTCTCATCAGTTAACCATACAGAGGTTTCTTTGATTTTGACCTTATTTTGAACATAGCTTTGATAAAATTTAGTATTTATGTCCCCATACTTTAACCAAGTGGAGTAGGTCTTCTGCTACCAGTAAGATTCCTCCTGGGCAAGAGCTTAAAGCAGATTAGCATTAACCTTTGACCAGTTAGTTCTATTAAGGTTATTGTAATCATCTCTAAGCAGATATTCTATATTATTGAACTCAATTTAAGCTTCGGCGACTTTGTTAAAAACATTTCCAAAGACAGAATTATTCCAGACTTTTTGAGCATGCTTAAGTCTTTTGAGCTTGTTCCAAAACCTGTTAAGGGGGTGTTTACCCATCATATCAAACAACCAATTAGTTTTAACAAAAGGAATAAAATCATCATGTAAGCACCAGATGTTCAGGAATTTAAAACAAGATTTCTTGTAATGAATTATTTTAAATATAGAAACCAGAATCGACATATGTTCTGAGCAAGTTCTAGGGAGGTGCTTGATTGAAGTGTTGTTGAAGTATTCAATCCAGCCATTGTTGTATAAGACACGGTCGAGTCTCTTCCAATTTCTTTTGTTAGTCCAAGTGAACTTGTTTCTAATGAAACTAGCATCTTCCATATTGCATTGATTCAAGGATTCATTGAAGTCATCAAAGCTATTAGTGTAGTAGATTATATAACATTTTTCCTCAGTGGGGTTAGAGATGGTGTTAAAATCTGAAAGGACAAGTCATCGGTTAACAGTGGGAGCAATGTTATAAAGGTTAGCCCAAAGCTCTTTTCATGTTCGTCTGGCACTTAGCATAAACTGAAGGGAAGGAAACAACTTTATTCAAGTTAGTGTAGGTTATCTCAGCATGAATAAACTGAGAATGATCAATGATAACTCTGAGTTTGAACCAATCTTTCCAAAAGAGCCATATTTTACCCAAGAAAAATTTGACGTGAAGTTGCTAAAACAAATCTTAGAAGCGAAGAAACTGATTTGATCATGACCAGCCATAGGTTCGTGGATAGTAACAATACTGACCTTCTCTTTGGAAATGATGTGATTGAGTCTTCTCAAAGAATATTTGTTGGCAATATCTCTAATGTTCCAGTTAAGTGTGTTTATCATGATCATGCTGAGATTTGGTTTGTTTGTTGGGCCTAAAATAGGCTTGTATGCATTCTTTTCTGTTTTTCTTCTTTGTTTAGCTTCTTAACTGAAGTGAACGGTATTGTCGGTTAGACTTATGTATTTTTTAATAATGGGTGTTTGCAATATATCTATCATTCGATCATTTGTGTTTGGAAAAATGAGATAAAAGGACTGGTTTATAAAGGCTCTGAGTTGTGTTTCTTTACACACTTAAGTTACTTTAATCTTATTCACTTTATTTTACATAACAACTTACAAACTTCTTCTTGTTTTTATTTTTTTAGTGGCTTAAAATATGGTTTGTCAAGTGATGTATATAACTTATAAATCTGATAATATGGATTTGATAACAAAAATATTTACTGGTTAACTTCATTTAGAAATCCATACTCTAGTCCTCAAAATGTTATCACCTAGTCTTTTGACATAAAAGTTGATTCACTAATGCATTTCATCATGCATGTTATTTTTCACCTTCCAGAAGACATCATATTTCTTCCAAAATGATTCAATTAGTTTTCTAAACCTGCTGATTTTATTAGAGATGATATGGTGACAAATAATATTGATTCTGCTAGTTTGGCATAATAGCGCAAGTTGTGTACTCTGGAATTAAAGTCCTCTATTGATGGTTATTATGTTATCCTTCTTGGCTTCAGTGAGGTCTAAGGCATGATTAACCATAAGTTTTGAATATGTGAGTTATTTTACGCGATACGATCTACAAATATGAGTGAGTCGAAGGCCAGTTATTGAAGCTTCGTATTCGGCTTAATTTATTGGTACATGTTGTCTCCTAAAAGAAATATTAACTTAATAATATCAACTTCATAGCCAAGACTGTTAAACCCTCTATCAGTTTGGACTACCAATACATATTTGAGATTGTCCATCAAAAATGCTAGTCTTTCTTATTTGAATTCTGTTAAGGTATTTTCCAAAGCTTGAGGTTTGATGACAGTCCAAGTTTAAATCTGATATCAAAATTTTAAGCTTCATTGACCATTGTGTGAATCAACCAAATATATTTGGTATTTACAATACATTTTTAGAGGGAACAACGTCATGACGATGATATAATACACATATAAAATATATGACTTGGTTTTTATAGTGTCACCATTAAAGCTAGTATAAGTTAATATAGTTTAAGTTTATATAGTTGTAAGTAACGAGTGTTAGCGTTCATGGAAAACTTACCCACATAGTACAACATTATTATGGATGTGACCCCTTCTTATCTAGCTAGAATTGCACTGACATCATGAATTGATACTATAAAAAACAAGTATAGAGGCTCGTTAGGATTTTCAATTTGAATATGACTTCTAAAGACTAAATTCTCTTAGATTTTGAATGATTTAGCATTATATTTACAATTTAATGTAATCTACATACATTTGTAAAGATTTGAAAGAAGAGAAATTATTTTTCTAAGGTTTGAGAGATAGATATATTTTGAGTGAAATGACCATTCTAACCAATATCTGAACTTATTTTATGCGAAGTTTCTCATAGATGTTAATTTAGAAATTTTGATTGGAACAACCTTGATTCCCTTCCCACTAACTAAGTAACCTAAGAATTGTTGAATTAAACACTAAATGTTCATTTTTCCAAGTTTAATTTCAACTTCTTTAAGTTGAGGCATTCGAATGTTGTTGTCGGATCAGACATATGTTCGTTGTTTTTGTTAGTTTGCAACTGAGCTAATTCGTAAAAAGTTTGTTCATCAGATGTTGGTAAGTGGCATCGACATTTTTAAAGTTGAAGGCCATATATTTGTAATAGTGTAACCCATGTTTTGTCATGAAATTTATGTATTTTTTTTTATCTTTTTCATTTATTTCCATTTTTTACTCGGAATACGCATTCATAAAAGATATCATTTTGTTTCCTGAAGTAGCATCCGCTAGTTGTTTAATATGAGACCAAAAATGGGCCACTCAAACATATATTGTTAAGATCTATAAAATTTAAACACAACATTCCATGTTTTTACCAATAGTTGATTGGTGGTTAAGACTAGATAAAAGGATTTGTGAATGTGGCATATTAATTAAATCTTGTCAATTTTGGCCACAGTTTTCTTTTTTTTAAATGGTGTTCTTTTTTGTTTAATTTTCCAAACTTTTGTATTTGTTTATACTTATAGCATGTGGTCTTAGTTGTTACATTTGTGACATCATGTATTGACAATACAAATGTATCAAGGTTTTTGTATAAAAATGGTAATATATCGTTTTTGAGAATACCTTTACATACTTACCAATACAAACTACTTGGATTATCCCCAATTATAGTCTCGATTAATGCTCCGGGTTCCACTAAGTGTGGGGGGGGGGGGGGAGGGGGGCTCGCTCTAATCATCTTATATTATCAAGAACGATCAAGGTCTTGTTTTGTTTGTTATTTGTTGGATCGCCGAAAGATAAAATATCACTCTCAAACAACGTATTGGTTGCTTGGAATAACCCCGATTAGACCATTGACCATATACCGAAGGAATTAGTGTAGTATCGATACGATTTTATTTATTTTGTTAAACTACGATCGTCTAAAAATTGTGTCATAAGGTATGGAATTGTCTACCTATATAAATAAATCTTGTATCTTTTTTGCATTCTCTTATATCAAAGACTGTGTTTAACTTTAGACCTGGAATGATTGGGGTATTAATTCTCGTATAACTGGTATTACTCTTTGTAATGATATTAAAAAAGTTATATCAAATAGTTTATTATATAATTATGGTAACCAAATTACATATACTTATCATAATTCACAAAACCTCTACCATAACAGTCTTGCAATGATTATACTTGTATTTTTATAGGGTTCAACAATCCTTTTATATTTGAAGCTAATAATAAGGTATGAATTGTGATTCATATTTTCCGAGGTTTGATTCCGATGTTGAATATCAATATCTGTAGTATAGCACTTTTGAGAGAAGTGAGTGACCTCTGTCAGGGTATCTCTTTTGGTTATAGCCGATACTAGATACTTGCTAAACTATTTTGTTATGGCCATTTTTCCTAGCGGCCGAGTTAATGCAAATGATTTTTCTATTTGAGGAAGTTTAGTTTGAGGTAACTACACTAATTATGATGGGCCTCTCTTTGAAGTAAAAGGGATTTTTCATTTCATAAACTTGATTACTTTATCATCATCTATTATATTATGGATATTTTTGGGGCATCTTAGTATTTTTTAAAATATATATACTTATTAAGATATTTGAAATATCTATTGGGATTGCATTTTTTTAGCCTACATCTTTTATGGTTTAGGAAAATAGATCGAGTATTTCATCGTGTCATAAATTACTACGATATTTTGATGAGTTTGGTATAATAATTTTTTTAATCTTCTGTTAGGTTACTCGGTTTCGTAGTTTTGCTACGAGTTTTACTGTTTGGGTTAAAATTTCCGGAATTGGATGAAGGATCTATGTAATATTTGTAACTTTGTATATAGAAATGGTTAGAGTTTTGACCATATTAGTCTAAGATGATAGAAATTATAATCGTTGGGCCCTCTTGGTAGTCTCATACACGTTATTTTGTCTAGTTTGATCTGGCCTTAAACCTGAACTATAAAGTCTCTTAATTTCAAAACCCTTAATTTATGATATCATTGGCTAAGAAACATGAGATGATCCATTTCCTATAGGCAACGCATGCGATAATTTCATTGACATTTTCTAATTTGTTCTTAGTTCAAGCAAATTACTTAGTATATTTTTTTAAATACTTTCGTTTGGTTTATGTTTGCAGACTATAATGTAATTTCCGTCGCCCCAGGTTACCTTAATGTTAATAACTTAATCTTAGAACAACGTCGAGAGTAATTTTAGAATATGCATCGAGCCTAAAGTGTATGGTTGAAATATTTGAGGGCGCAACCTCAAAATTTCATCAAGAAATCTCGGTATAAAATTTGGTATTCTCCATGAAATTCGAGCATTTCATTTTGAAATTGCTCGAAATGGTGATCAAGAACGCCAGTTTCATCGTCTTAGTCTATCTTTTACTGATTAAACTTCATCGGTAGGTCTTCTTAAAGAATCTTTAACCCAGTGAGAATATAACCATGTTGTATTTGGGTTTGGGTATGACTCATATTTGACAACTGTGTTGAACATATCATTATGGGCCCAGATGTAAAAGTGTATCGACAAGTCAAGGGTATCGTCATGTTGAGCGTTTGTTAAATCGTCATGATGGTTCGACGGATAAGTTGTTGAGTTGATCCTGAGTTTGGTTTGTCCCATGTTTTTTTCATTTTTCCAATCACGACGAGAAAAATGAATCATGATCCTCTCATCGGATTGAGAGTGCTCTTATAATACGGTGGCGTTTCATATATTGACACATTCATAGTCAGACCATTCTTAATTTTTTTATGTCTTTAGGACTCTCTCACGAGAGTGGTAGACTCGTTGGTCGTGTCTGGACGATTGGTTTGGGGAAAGACGATCATGTTGTAGCAAGGGATTTTTTTTGTCGTAACCTTCAATAGAACTTTTTTTATTTTGTTATGGACAACTGACCGTAAATTCTTCTAAATATTTCGTACGCATGTTTACTATTATATTTTTTATTGTTTAAAATTAATCTAAACGTTTGTTGTTGCATATCGTTCATATATTGCTCCTAGGGGGTAGCCGAGTTGGTAGAGTATGGTGTGCTTATGATCGGTTATGAGTTCGAGTCCCTCTACATACGCTTTCTCGGCTGAGCCTGTCACCTTGTGTGGTTTACCTTCTGGCGTTGGTTTGCAGGCTATCGCATCAGACTGAGGGTTTACCCTGTGCGCACTCATTGCATTCTGAGTAGTGGCTGCGGGTTCCCTCCGAAAAAAAAAGAAAAAAATATCGTTCATATATTATTATTAAATATTAAAATTAGAATGGTAAGATCTTATGCAATTAAAATTTGATTTTTAATCACTAAAAAAATATAATACGATATCTAGTAGAAAGACAAATTGTTACGAAAAACTATAAACACCAAAAGAAAAAACATATATTATTATTATTAAATATTAAAATTAGAATGGTAAGATCTTATGCAATTAAAATTTGATCTTTAATCACTAAAAAAACATAATACGATATTTAGTAGAAAGACAAATTGTTACGAAAGATTATAAACACCAAAAGAAACAACATAAATTTATAAATAACACTAATTATATGTGGTTTTTTTTGTTAGTTGTTTTATTTTTATAATACAACAATACGTACTTTGGTTGAAAAAAAACTTATTTTAAAAATAGATGAAAAAAATAATTATAAAATTTAAATATATTTTTAATTATAGTCGAGTCTTATTCATAAAATTAGTTGGAATCCTTAATGCGCTATTTGATCTATGTGGAGAGTTTTATTTTGTATCTAAAATAGATCAAAACCATTGTCCACATAACATGCTTAAAATGGGCTATAGAAACATTAAATGAAGACGAAATTCTTTATCTGTAATCCTAAATGATATAGGACCAGGCGACCAGTCTGTCAGTGTGTTACACTATTCATTTATTTTGGGTAGAAGCCCTCTCCATTTATTGTATGCTAATTAATTGTAGAAATTCGCTCCAACGAATTATTTTTCTAAAAGGTTGGGTCCATCAATAATTTTTACAAAATTGTAAAACCATTTCTGACCGTGGGATTTTTCGGAGACCTTGTCCAGTTTAGGGATCTTCATTTATTTATGCTATTTTCTTAAAGTTATTTTATTATTTCAGAAATTTAAATACAAAAATTTCAAGTCAAACAATTTTACTATCTATTAACTATCTTCCGTCTCATTCCATCGATATTTACATTATTATTGAATATTTACGAATTTTACAATAAAAAAAAAATTATTTTAGTTAATAATTAATATTTTATATAATAACAAGATCATTTATTTTGAATTTATATTTTAAATTTATTTGTTTAAATTTTATTTGGACATATTAATATCTATATTTTAAAATTGTTCTAGTCGTGAAGTATATCAATAGCATTTGTTTTTTAGTTTGTAACGAATATATATTTTAAATCTAATTTTACAGGTTATTATATTAATATATTTTTCATCGATAAAAGAATATATAGTAATTGTTTTAATAAATTTTTTATGTGATTTTTTATGTGATTTTTTTTTCCCAAGAATCTACTTTTATTGATGTTGAAAAAGTTTTACATTCTGTTAATTACACATAATATGTGAGCTATAAGCTCAAACAATTACAGAGATATGCTTTAAAATCTATTTTGTTGTTACTCCATCAGCCGCAACCTCCTTCTTTCTTCCATCCTTCTTGATCCATCTGCATCTCTGCATCTCCTATCTTCCTACTTCTGCATCCATAACAATCCTTCCACAGTCCTCAAATCTTCTCATTTACATACCTGAACCTGAACCTGCAAGTAAAAACCATATAGTCAAGTCTTACGACTTGCTAGAATTGTCAGAGAACACATATTCAAATTTTTAAGCATATCTAAAGTTTCCTAAACCCATAGCGTCAGATCTTAAAATGTTAGCAAAATCACTAAAATTTTGCAAAGATTGAATAGAGAAACTACTCTTAATTTTCAAAGCATACTTAGCCAGCCAATCTGCAGCCAAATTTTGCTCCCTAAAAACATGCATAATAGTCATTTGAGGGGAAATCAACTGTCTACAACACAATAGACTATGCTCTAAGTACCAGGGACTAAAGCCAGACGCTAACATGTTAAATAAAGCAAAACAATCAACTTCAATGTCTACAATCTTCAGATTAGTCTCCTTACAGTACATTAAACCATTAACAATCCAGCCATTACAGCACAAATAGAAGAACATTTTCCTAATACACACCCTTTAGCTATTATTAACTTTCCTAAACTATCTCTTAATATATAACCACAACTAGATTCACCATTGAGAAGTGTAGAACCATCACAGTTTAGTTTAACATGACTATTTTCAGGCTTTTCCCACTTAACATACATAAAAGGCTTAGATAATCTAACATGATTATAACAACCTAACTGTTTAGCAATATTAAGATCAAATGACCAATGTTTTCTAGTTAATACAGATGCTAAATCCAGTGAATTAAGCATTAAAAGAACATGATTCACAATCTGTTTATGAGATGTCAAAATATTACTATGTTTATACTTATTTCTAGCCTTCCAAATGTTCCAGATAATCATAGACGGCAATACTGTCCTAACATGAACTCTTCTAACAGTTGACAGAAACCAGATGTTCACAATATGATTAATAGTCATGTGTCTACTTATTTTAATATTAAATTTATCAGAAAAGTAATTCCACACAAGCCAAGCAGTATCACAGGAAACAAATACATGGTGTAAAGACTCAATGTTATCATAGTGCACACATTTACTAGCTAGTTGAAAACCTTTAGATTGTAGGATCGTATCTATACTAATTAGATTATTTAGAACCCTCCAAAGACAAAAAGAACATTTTTTAGGTGAAAGATTGTTCCAAATTTTATCTTTGATTATTGATGAATGATGTTTCTGTCTTAACTCTAAAACTGTATCTTTTAACCTAAAAGAACCATCATTAGACAGTTTCCAAATAACAGAATCCATAACATTCTGATTTATTTGTGTTTTAATAATCTTGTTAACATAATGTAAAGGCAAGTTACTTTGAAGTTTTAGGATATTCCAAGTATTATTTGATGAGTCCGAATTCGAAGTGCTCCCCGGAAGGGCATCCCAAAGTAAATCTCTCCGTAAACCGGACAGGCTCCAAGAGCTTAATTCGGACAGGACTTTTGAACCGGGCAGATGACTTCGAACACTGCAAGTCTAAAGCAGTTCGAACTATGACTAAAGTACTAAAAAACCTAAACACTATCTGACTAAGCTACCTGCCCATCTACTTAAAACTCATGGGTCTTTAAACATGACCCGGGTCCATTAAACTTGACCCGAAAGCCCATAAGGGCCCAAATTACATACTATAAATACCCAACCACCAGCATTAACTATGGGTAACAAAAAATTTACTGCTGCCAAGCTGCTCAATTCTCTCTCCACCTTGAAACACCTTGAAACACCTTCACACCACCCTGAAACACCCTCACGCCGCCTTAAAACTCCACTTGAAATTACCAGCCTACCCTCAGGCTACTTTTATCCACACCAAATTGGCGAGCACAGTGGGAGGCGACGGTGCCTGAATCCAGTATTCAAAACCAAGTAAAGAAATTCTGTCCGAATGAATCCGGATAATCCAGAGCTTCCACCAGCTTTGCTCGAAGTGGTGGAAGAGAATGATGAGTATATTGTCCAAGAGCGCGACAGGTTAAAACTTGAGATAGAAGCTCTGAGGGCTGAAAAGGCCAAGATGGGCATGAAAGAGAAATCCAAAGCATCAGCTGCTCACCACACTGATAACCCAAGAGAGCATGGGGTTTCCAAAACTCATGAGAGCACTAAGAAGACGCATGCCAGCTCTAAAAAATCTCACCGGTCCAAGCCTGTGGAGAGTTCTGACTCGAGTTCAGAGTCTTCGGACAGCTGTTCGGACAGTGAGGGAAATGAAAAATCCTTGTCCTCTAGCAGTGATGAGGGACGAACCAAGAAGAAACAAAATCAAGTTAAAAAGTATTCCAGAAAAAGAGATCACCATGGAAGAATGAAGAGGCATATTGGAAAAGGGTCATCTCACCACCGGAGGTATACGGACAAGATGCTGATGGATCCTTTTGCCTTCCATGATGAGCCAGGTATCTTTGCAACTCCTAATGAGGATACCGTGTTCAGTCGTGGAAGGAATTGGAGGCAGTCTCCACTGTCTTCTAAAATCCTATCCGGAAACCTCCCCAAGAGGTTTGATAGCACCAAGATGGAGAAGTACGATGGCAGTACTGATCCGGACAATCATCTGGAGCAATTCAAGAACTTCATGATGAACTTTGATGATGATGATAAACTACTCTGTAGGGCATTCTCCCAATCCTTCACGGGGAGTGCTCTGAAATGGTACAACAGCCTGCCTCAGGGTTGTATTAAAGACTTTGATACTTTTTGGGTGGCCTTTCGAAGGCAGTTTGTGGGAAGTAAGGAGCTGAAGGGCAATGGAGACACAATAATCCATTGTGCCCAAGAGCCAAATGAGTCGTTAAAGGAGTACATAAGTCGTTTTGTAAACACAAAGAATGGGTTGGCTGATTGCTTTGAACAGGTAGCAATAGCATCCCTGAGACAAGGTTTGAACCCAGGCAACCTGGCCGATTCGGTGACCAAGAAGAAAGCCATGACCTGGGGAGGATTGCTGAACCAAGTTGGCAAGCAAATAAATGTTGATGAAACGAAAAAGACCAGGGTGCACAGGCAAGTGAGATCCACCCCGGTGGCACCAACTCCAAATCAAAACCAGTCTGGGAACAAAGCAAGAGAAACCGGACAGGGGCATGGAAGGGGAAAGGCTCAGTCTCAACCAGCTGCTCCTGCACAAAGTCAACAGTCTAGAAACAAAAGAGGGACGTGGGTCCAACCGGAGTGGTTTGCAGAGCTCAAAGAAAGTGTGGCAACCATTTTCGAGAAAACAAAAGATGAAGTACACTACCGGAGACCGGCAACCTTGCAGTCTCCCAGAGAACATCGAAATAATTCCTTTTGCCAATACCATAATGATATTGGCCATACCACCGATGATTGCATAGCGTTGAAACAAGAGGTACAGAATTTGATTGAAAGAGGGAAGTTGGGTGCATACGTTAAAAGGAGAGGAGGCAACAGGCCTGACAACACTCATAGGGTTGGTCCAAGCAACGCTGCCCCGGAGGGGGCTATGGTAATAGTTGAAAGGTTTGATGTGGAGTCTGAGTACTTGGATCCTGATCCAACCAGAAACAGAGTGGGTACTATGGAGGAGCGTTCTAGATCAGTCTCCGGGCTCATTAAATTCTTTGAGTCACTGACAATCTTCGGAGGGGACACTATGACAGCTCCTACTACTTCTTCAAGAAAAAAGTATGTTCATAATCTGGCCTCCCAGCTAGAAGGAGGCATGACATCCTATCAATCTCCAAACTCATTCCCATTCATAGTTTTCGATGAGGATGATTTGAGAGATATTGCTGGCCCTCATGAAGATGCTGTTGTCATAGGAGCATCTATAGGGGGCAATGAGATAAGGCGAATTTTGGTGGATACTGGAAGCTCTGCCAATATCATTTTTCTAAACACTTACAAGAAAATGAGAAATCCAGCTGTGATACAAAAGTCGGACAGATCAATCGTGGGCTTCACGGGCAGCTCAGCCGATGTGATTGGGGAGTTTGAAGAAGAAGTGTTGTTGGGCAGGGGCCCTTTCAAGAAAATGGTTAGAATACTCTTCATTGTGGTGGATTGTCCCACCTGTTACAATGCTATTCTAGGGAGATCTTGTCTCTCTAGGATGCATGCAGTGGCTTCGACAGTCCATCAGTGTCTGAAATATGCTGTTCAGGGGCAGGTTGGGGTTGTCCGGAGCAGCCAAAAAGTTGCAAGAGAATGTTATGCCACTGCCTTGGCTCCACGAACGCTGGGGGCAGTCCGTATAAATGACCAATAGCAGTTTGAGGGCCTTTCTGGGGGTGAGGGTGAAATTGATGACCCCAGAGAGACCCCCGGAGTGATGATCCCAGTTGAGGAGGTTGAAACACACTGCTTAGAAGAAGGAAAAAATGTCAAGATAGGATCCAAAATGCCACCGATGTTGAAAAAAGGAATATTGAAATTCTTGAAAGACCATCAGCATGTTTTTGCTTGGTGCAATGCTGATGTTACTGGAGTTCCATCAGAGGTGATTTCCCATCACCTATCAGTCCGGAGGGATGTGGCACCAGTGGTACAAAAAAGGAGAGCTTTCTCAAAAGAAAAGGCTGATGTCATTATACAGGAGGTTGACAGACTCACAAAGATGGGGCACATTAAAGAATCTCAGTACCCTTTGTGGACTGCCAATCCTGTCTTGGTAAAAAAGAAGAATGGTAAATGGCGTATGTGCATTGACTTCACAGACCTCAATCGAGCTTGCCCAAAAGACTTGTATCCGGTTCCCCGGATAGATCAGTTAGTAGACTCTACTTCAGGGAACAAGCTACTCTCCTTCATGGATGCATTCTCCGGGTACAATCAGATCCAAGTGGATCCAAAAGATCAAGAGCATACCACTTTTGTCACTGATAGAGGTTTACACTGCTACAAGGTGATGCCCTTTGGTTTGAAAAATGTTGGGGCTACTTATCAAAGGTTGGTCAATAAGGCATTTGCTGATCAAATTGGAAGAAATATGGAGGTTTACATTGACGATATGATGGTGGAAAGCGTGGATGAGCAGTTGCACTTGTCCGACCTCCAAGAGACTTTTGCCAACTTGGCCAAAGTGAATTTAAAATTAAACCCTGAAAAGTGTGTGTTTGGAGTGCAGTCCGGGAAGTTCTTAGGGTATATCATAAGTGAGCATGGAATACAACCCGACCCGGACCAACTCAATGCTTTGTTCCAAATGGAGCCTCCTCGAAACATTAAAGAAGTACAGCGATTAACGGGGAGGTTAGCAGCCTTGAACAGATTCATCTCCAGGTCTTCGGACAGATGTGCTCCATTCTTTCAAACCTTGAAGGGTGCAAAGGGGTTTGAGTGGACACCACAGTGTGATGAGGCATTCAATGAAATCAAGAAGCATATGTCCTCTCCCAAGACCTTGTTTAAACCAGTCGATGGGGAGATTCTTTTTGTATATCTGGCTGTTTCAAGTTGTGCCATCAGTGCTGTGTTAGTAAGGGAGGTTGATGGGTATCCTCACCCAGTGTACTACATCAGCAAAAGCTTGATTGATGCTGAGAGGCGTAACTTGAAACTTGAAAAACTAGCTTTGGCCTTGGTGATAGCTGCAAGAAAAAGGAGGCCCTACTTCCAGGCTCATCCTATCGTTGTCCGGACATCTTTCCCTTTAAAGAATGTCCTTCAAAAAGCAGACATTTCGAGCAGAATGACAAAGTGGTCAGTAGAGTTGGGGGACTTCGACATAGACTTCGCTCCCCGGACGACAGTAAAAGCTCAAGCTGTGGCTGATTTTCTAGTTGAGTTCCATTCTGATAGGGATTCAGAACAACCTGCTGATTCAAAAGACAAAAAAGTGTGGATTGTCCGAACAGACAGAGGATCCAGTACCATGGGATCTGGGGCAGGAATATGTCTCACTTCCCCCTATGGGGATAACATGTTCCAAGCTATTTTTTTTGCTTTCAGGGCATCCAATAATGAGTCCGAATACGAAGCAGCTATAGCTGGGTTAAAATTGGCATACATTTGTGGAGCAAAAAGGGTCAAGCTACTAAGTGACTCCCAATTGCTTGTCCACCATGCTCTAGGCCTGTTAGAGGCCAGAAAGGAGCAATTGATCAAATACTTGCTCCTCCTTAAAAATGAAGCGTCAAAGTTTAAAGCTGTTGTCTATGAGCACATCCCCCGGGCAGAGAATGAGTTAGCAGACTCATTGGCAACGATAGCATATACGGAGTCCTACCCATGGATCCATGTGCTTGAAAACCCTTCTATTCAACTTGATGAAGGTGAAAAAGAGGAAGTCTTTGAAATACAAGTAAACCGGCCTCAAGATTGGAGGTCTCCTCTTATGCAATATCTGTCCGATGGCATCGTGCCCTTGGATAAATCACAAGCCAGAACGTTGAAACACAGGGCTCGTGGTTTCATTATGATTAGAGAAGTCTTGTACAAAAAGTCCTATAGAAAACCTCTCCTACGCTGTTTAGGGGATCATGAGTCACAAATGGTTCTCTCTGAATTGCATGATGGTGAGGGATCAGCCCATTGTGGATTTAGAGCTTTGATAAGAAGAGTGCTTCTCTCCGGATATTATTGGCCATCAATTATGAAAGATGCTAAGGAGCTGGTAAGGAGGTGTGACCCATGTCAGAGGTACAGCAATGAAATTCATGTACCAGCCATTCCTTTGGAATCAATTTCTGAGCCCATCCCTTTTGCTCGATGGGGATTGGACTTAGTTGGGCCTCTCCCTGTGGCATCCGGAGGGCGTAAAACCATAATTGTAGCCATTGACTACTTTTCGAAGTGGATAGAAGCAGCCCCCTTGGCAGGGACAACATCAAAAGCTGTTATAAAATTCATTCTGTCCAATATATGTTGCAGATTTGGTGTCCCCCAGAAAATAACAACAGACAATGGGCCACAGTTTGATAATAGAGAGATGGAGAGCTTCTGTGCCTCAAGGGGTATTCAGCACTGCTTTTCTTCACCTTTCCACCCACAGGCCAATGGGCAAGTTGAGGTGGCTAATAGAACAATACTGTCCGGTTTAAAGAAAAACTTAGAAGGGGCTGCTGGAAAGTGGCCTAGTTATCTACAAGAAGTCCTGTGGGCCTACCGGCCAACACCTGGGGCTGCAACACAAGAATCCCCCTTTGCCTTGGTCTATGGGATGGATGCAGTAGCTCCCATAGAGAAGACACTCCCCTCCTTTCGTGTTCATAACTTCTCCGGACAGGCTAATGAGATAGCAATTAGAAATCAACTTGATTTAATTGAAGAAAGGCGGGTAAAAGCTTATCTTAGAATGGCACACTATCAGGGCTTGATGAGAAGCAGGTTTGCTTCTAAAGTTAAAAGAAGGGATTTTCAACCAGGAGATAAAGTATTGAGAAAAGTTTTCTTGCACACCAAGGAAAAGCTCTTCGGAAAGCTGGCCCCAACTTGGGAGGGTCCGTATACTGTGGTTGAAAGAATCAAGCCTGGGACATACTGGTTGGAAGACAAAGATGGCAGGGTTTTAACTCACCCTTGGAATATTGAACACCTTCGAATGTACTTGGAATAAAGCTTATGTAAATATTTACTTGTTTAAACATCCATGTAAATATTTGGGGGCATACCACTTCCTCTCTTCGGCGCCACGGAGAGCTTTCAATAAAACTTGATGCTTTCTTCAATAATTTGCTAAGTTTTTGCAAAAATCTGGTGTTTGTCATACTACCCGGACTGAAAGGTCTAGGGGCTACTTAAATTCTAGCCAGAGAAACTAAACACTATCACAATACAATAGCTCAAAGCTACTTAAATTCTAGCTGTCTAAAGTAAGACAAGTAATAAAAGAAGAAGATGGTTGAGTAAAATAAAGGCATTCATTCAACAACTTAAAGTTGCCTTGGCCTTCCAAGGACTTTTTGAGTAAGTTTGGGCACAGTACAAAAATCTGTCCGAATAATACGGACACCATCACAAAAAAGGTGCCTTGGCCTTCCAAGGACTTTAGTTCAAACAAAAGATAAACAAAACAAATTACAAATTAAGGTTGAGCCTTTGAAGATGGCTCACCCTCATCTGCTTTCTTGCCTTTGATGTCGCTCTTCTCCTCGACGATTTTCTTACCCTTGGGGTCAATCTCTTCCTCACCTGGACTCTCTCCGGTTTCCTCTTCGTCACCAGACGAGGACACATCGGTGTACCCTTCATCAACCATGGTCCAGTATGGGAGATCATCGTCATCCACATAACGCCATAAGTCCCCTAGTCTCCTCTTCGGGAATTTCTCGTGAAACAGGAGGACCATGTCAGACTTCACTTTTTGAATCATTAATTCTTCACTCTGTATCATCTCCCTGGTATAAGCGTTGATTCTGGCCTTGATCATGGCCTCTTGATCCTTCACCAAAGCAGCTTTCTCCTCAACAGCCTGAGTCACTGCACTCTCTAAAGCAAGTTTGTCAGTGGTCAGGTTGGTGACAAGCTTCTCCTTGGCTGCAGTTTCTCCTCTTGAGGCTGTCAAATCCTTCTCCAGTCCGGACAGCTTAGCCCGGAGATTTTTTACGGTCTCTTCTAAAGAAGCAACTTTTGTGCTGCTTTCATTGTGATTCTTCTTTAGCTGTTCGTTCGACTCCTTAAGCAAATCAACCTTAGTAGCAGCAGTCCTGAGGTCATCGGACAACTTCTCCTTCTCAGACTTGAGGTCTTTGATGGTGGTTGCCTGACTTCGGACTTGCCTTTCCAAGGTAAGTACTGACTGCACGTTGCTAAGGAGAGAATGGGCTATGATGTCCCTCTCACTGGAAACCATAAAAGTCTTACCATTGAAGTTCACTATGTTGGAACTACTTGGGGGAACATATGGCCCTGCGAACTCATCTCTGGACAGGCCAAGGAAATAATCACCTAGAGCGCCTAGACCGGTGACATCCACTTCATCCATGTTAATCTCTCCCCTTTCAACCTCATCAGTGTGGAATTCCATTGGAATCCCTTCCTTAAGATTCCCTGGGATCTCTTCGGCTAACGTCGGATCGGTTGGGAAAGTGGGCTCCGGATCCCGGAGAGCGAGCTCTTCTCCTTGGGAAGTCTTTTTCTTTTTGACTTCCCTGTCAGCGCTGTCACTTGCTTGCTTACGAGCCCGCTTGGAAGCCCTTGAAGGTTTTGGGGGATTCACTCCTTGTTTCTCGCTCTCCTGTTCTACCACCTGTAGGAGGTTTGCATCAACTTGAGTCTGGGTTGGTACCTCTGAATCCATTGGGGCCTCTTTCTCAGTATCCTCTACCGCTTTCCTGCCTTTCTTCTTCTTGCCCTTCATTTTACTTGAGGCTTTAGCCCGGGCAGGAAGAAAGAGGGTCCCATCCAGTTTATGAGACCTTCTCAGCACGACATCTTCATCAGGTGGGGTGGAGAACTCCTCCCAGGTTAAGTCCCTTCGACCTGTGGTGTTCCACAGGTGAGATCTCGCTAGGTTCCCAGGAGTGAAGGCTTTATGAAACCGGTTCTCCCAGTTCTCTGCGGCCCAAGCATTGAGTTTGCCACAGGTGACCTGTCCGGCCTTCAAATAGTCCCCGAACTCCTTAGGCAGCTCTGATAAAACAAAAGAAAAACCGATTAGTATAAACTTAAAAGAAAGAAAGGTTCGAACAGAAACTTAAAATAAAAACTTACGATCGCTCCTCCATCTACTTCGAAGAAGGCTAGGATTCTCCCCGGTTTTGATTTTCTTGCCATTTTCCCATGAGCCACTGACAAACAAGAACTGGCTCCTCCACTTGCTCTCCGACTCCAGGAGATCGTCAACGGCCTTAAGATCGTTCCCCATGTTGAAATGGTAGAAGGGGAACTGATGGTGTTTGCACAAATTAGCCACAGCTGCAAACTCTTCCATTGGAAGAGGAATTCCGGATAGCCTAGACGCCATAATACATGACATCAAGGTGTACCAACCGTTGGGGCTTAGCTGTGTTGGACATAGCTTGACCAAGTGAAAATAGCGCACTATCTCCGGGTCCAGTGGGAACCTAAGTCCCCAATTGAATAGCTCCGTAAAGAAGACTATCTCATTTCTTTTGCAGTCCATCGGGGTCTCTGGATCGATGGGAATTCGAATATTTACATTCTCAGGGATCCCCCACTTAGTACGCAGTCGTCCCAGATCTTTAGTATGGATGAACGCATACTTGGTCTTTAACAGAGATGAAAGATACTTGAACTCCACCTTGTGAAAGCAGGGCCCTACTCTCCCTTCGAGGCTTTCCGGCAGGTCCGGACGCCTCAGATACAAGTCTTCTTTGCCCTTCTTGGCAACAACGATAGCAGTTTCAGCCTGTCCGGAGGACTCGGACTCAAATCTAACCTCCTCAGTGGAGTCCTCCATCCTCTCCTCCATTATTGTTGGGGGAGCTTCTGTAGAAACAGCCCGGGGAGGGATGAAGCTTGGCACAGCTAATCCACCGGACTGTTGGCTCTCCGAATGTTTTCGACTTATCACCTCAGTTTGAGTTTCTGAGGTTGAAGTTTCTTTGGGAGGTAGAGGACTGCTAGCCCCCGGACCGGCCGGCCTTTCCCGGAGAGTCCTAATAGTTGCCCCGGACCCTGATTCACTATTTTTTGCCCCCGATTTTGAGGGTGTGCTTTTAGAAGGAATTCCTTTAACCAACCTACTTGGTCTTTTCATGATTAATTTGTCTGGGGAGTGGTCAGAATCGGACCCCATAGCAATAAAAGAGGATTTTTTCCTAACACTTGTGGCAGTGACCCCCGGTTCAACAATAGGGATCGACTCTTGAACTGAAGAGCCAGATACTATGGGAGAGAGTGTTGATTGAAAGAGTTTCCTAGGTTTTGTACCTTTAGAAGAAGACGAACCTCTGTCAGATTCTTCGATTGAAGGGGCTGGTTTCTCGACAGGCGACGCTGGAAGCCCTGCTGCAAGTCTTTTTTCTTTTTCAACTCTTTGAGCTTTCTCCAATTCTGAGAGGTTAAGCCAACCGCCCTTAATCAGTGCTGTTCTTGCTGTGAACATAAACAACTAAGGAAATTTTGAAGTTTTAGAGAGATAAAGCTTTGGGTGAAATGGCAAAGTGAAAGAGATAGTGAGAATGTGAAAGGTGAAAAGAATTTATAGTAAATGTAAAAAAAAAGGGGTTTGATTCCTAGGAGAATCCGAAAAGTTGAGCAATAATTAAAAGACGGCGCTGATGTCATTTATGGCATTTAAAAGAGGTAACTTGTTCGAGAAAGTGGTACAACTTTCAAGGTGAAAAAACGGCTAAAGTAACCAACCAGAGAGTGACACGTGTCCCACTAACTCTGACAAGAACCGTATGGAATTCGTAACGTTTGATCTGTCCGGTTCTGTCCTCAACTCTCTTCGAATTGATAAACCACTTCCTGAATCGGACTGTTTTTCAGTTCTTTGACAAGGATACTTGTTCAAATACCTAAAAAAGGGGCTCCTGATGAGTCCGAATTCGAAGTGCTCCCCGGAAGGGCATCCCAAAGTAAATCTCTCCGTAAACCGGACAGGCTCCAAGAGCTTAATTCGGACAGGACTTTTGAACCGGGCAGATGACTTCGAACACTGCAAGTCTAAAGCAGTTCGAACTATGACTAAAGTACTAAAAAACCTAAACACTATCTGACTAAGCTACCTGCCCATCTACTTAAAACTCATGGGTCTTTAAACATGACCCGGGTCCATTAAACTTGACCCGAAAGCCCATAAGGGCCCAAATTACATACTATAAATACCCAACCACCAGCATTAACTATGGGTAACAAAAAATTTACTGCTGCCAAGCTGCTCAATTCTCTCTCCACCTTGAAACACCTTGAAACACCTTCACACCACCCTAAAACACCCTCACGCCGCCTTAAAACTCCACTTGAAATTACCAGCCTACCCTCAGGCTACTTTTATCCACACCATTATTAACTATATATTCATTCACCTTTGTTTGCTGATAATACCTAGAATTAACATCAGTTAATAGAATTAAAGGTTTCATATCACTCCATTGATCTAACCAAAAATCTATATTCCCCTGACCTATCTTCCACCTAATGTGCTT
Source organism: Limnanthes douglasii subsp. nivea (assembly GCA_036936605.1). Lineage (NCBI taxonomy): Eukaryota > Viridiplantae > Streptophyta > Magnoliopsida > Brassicales > Limnanthaceae > Limnanthes > Limnanthes douglasii. The sequence continues at coordinate 55,337,477 of JAUPFV010000004.1, forward strand.
CTCTGCCTCTAATCTAATTTCCATCATTCTTTTCCAAACTTTTGAATCAGTGTTTTTTAAACTAGCTTGCAGTGGGTGTATATTATTGCAGTACTTAGAGTGTAATAATTTTGACCACAAAGAGTTATTACTTCTAAAATGGAACCATAGTTTAAAGGCAAAAGCAGATTGGATATCATCTAAACTCCTAAAGTTAAGACCATTTTCCTTAAATGGCTTACATAAACAATCCCAACTAGTCCAAATAAGGCTTCTGTTACTCTCATTACAGCCCCACAGAAATTTATTTAACAACTTATTAAATCTAGTAATAACTTTTAAAGGAAATTTTGTTGACTGCAAGTAATATATAGGATATGGCATAAGTACAGAATTAATTAAAGTAATCTTTCCACCAAAAGAGATATCTTTAGAATTCCATTCATGAATCTTATCCTTAACCTTGTTTATTAAGCACTCATAATGTTCAGCAAAGTTATTTGAATGAATCGGGATGCCTAGATATGTAAAAGGTAATTTTGAAACTTTAAAACCTAAGAAGTTCTTAAGGTGTTCTAGTCTATTTCTACTCATTTTTGAAGAAGCTAAAAAGGTAGATTTATCTTTATTCAGTTGCTGTCCAGATAGATTTTGATACAAATCTAAGAAACTAGATAGGTTTCTAACACTATCTAAAGAACCATTTAAGAATAATATTATATCATCAGCATAGGCTAGCACACTAATATTCAAACTACTTCTCATATTATAGGCCCTAATCTTTTGCTGATCAACCAACATCTTTATACCCCTAATAATAAACTCTTCAGCAATTATAAACAGACAAGGTGAAAGAGGATCACCCTGCCTAAGACCATTCTTTGACTTAAAATATCCAGAAGTTTTTCCATTAGTAATAACAGAATATGAAATATGTTCTATAGATTTCCTTATTAAGTCTTTAACTGGGTCATTAAAACCAAACGCATACATAACTTCATATATAAACCTATACTCAAGTCTATCAAATGCTTTTGACATGTCAAGGCTTAAAATAAGATTATCTCCTCTAGTTTTCCTATTCAAATCCTTTACTAACTCCTGAGCTATTAAAATATTTTCCTGAATCATTCTATTGTCAATATAAGCACCTTGTTCATCAGAAATTATTAAGGGGAGAAGCCTAGCAAGTCTTCTTTGAATCAGTTTTGAAATTATCACATTAAACACAGAACACAGACTAATTGGTCTAAATTGAGTCCAATATTTAGGAGACTTAACCTTAGGTATAAGACAAATTAAAGTAGAATAAACACCTTTAGGAATATCTGAACTTAAAAAGTATCCTTTAACAGCACTAAGCAAATCATCTTTAATAATAGACTAACAAGCAAAATAGAATCTGGACTTGAAACCATCAACTCCAGAGGCACTGTTTTTATTAAGGGATCTAATAACATCATATAATTCTTCTAGATTAGGCTCTTTCAAAATACTTTCATTACTTTGTTCAGTTAAAATTTTAGGTATAATGTTTCTAACAATAGACAGATCATTCATAAGGGAATTTTTGTTCAACAGATTTGTAAAATAACCAACAGCAGACAGACCAATCAATTCTTCATTCTCTATCCAATTATTATTATAGAAAATTCCATTACTGTTCTTAACTTTTCTTTTCTTAACATAGTTGTGAAAAGTAGAGGAGTTATTATCACCTTCAGTTGTCCAATTTACATAACTTTTCTGATACCAGTAAATTTCTTCTTTTTCAAGCAAACTTATCAAAATAGAATTCAATTCTTGTAGTTTGATTTGGTTTTCAGTACAATTGTTTTCCTCAAGCACAATTTCAGAAAGTTTTATTTCATTCTCAACTTTGTTTAAATTAACAAAAATGTTACCAAATACATTCTTATTCCAAGCTTGTAAATGCTTTTTTAATCTTTTAAGTTTAGACCAAAATATATACATATCAGAAAAATCATTTAAAGGTATAGACCAGTTACTTTCAACAGTTTTGATAAAATCATCATGTTTTAACCACATATTTTGAAATCTGAAAGATGTTTTTTTGAAAACTAGTTTGCTTTAAAATAGTTATTAACAAGGGTGAATGATCAGAACAGGTTCTGGTCAGATGATCCACCCTTGTGACATTAAAAGTATTCCTCCAAATTTCATTATATAGGCATCTATCTAACCTTTTCCACTTATGTTTATTAGTCCAAGTAAAATTAGAACCTACATAACCAGGATCTTCTAACTTACACTCAAATATCATATCATTAAAATCATCCAAACTTTTAGTGTGCAGGTTATTACATGCTCTTTGTTCACTAGTATTAGTTATTGAATTAAAGTCTCCTACAACAAACCAAGGCAACTTAACAATAGAAATAGTCCTAAGCTGATTCCACAAAGATACTCTAAGATTAATGTTACACTTAGCATATACAACAGTAAGCAAAACAACCTCCCTATATGCAGAATGACTAACCCTAGCACTTAGAAGCTGCTCAAAATTATCAATGAAATCAATTTTAAAACCATTTCTCCATAAAATCCATATTTTATTATTTATATTTGCCTGAACAGACTCAAACCCTAACTTAGAACAAATTTCTAAACTTTTATCTACTGCTACCATTGGTTCTTGCAAAGCTAAGATATTAATAAAGTGTTTTTTTGTTAGATTCTTTATTCTTCTAAGGGTTTTAATGTTACCTACACCTCTAACATTCCAATTTAACATCTTTAAAGTCATTATAAGTATTATTTAGATGATCCAAAAGATCCTTTAGGGTTTCTAGTTTTAATTACAAGTTTGTTCCTAGCAGATCTTCTAAGGAGACTATTCAAGGAAGGCTTGCTTTTCTTAGGAGAGACAGGCAAACTTAAATTTCCACCACAATTATTCCCTTTATGTGAACTAGGAGAAAGACTCAATCTATTTCTAGGAACTTCAGATTCAATCAATTCATCTACATCTTCATTCAATAAAGCATTGAAAGGATTATTAAATTTCATAGATTCAATAACATTTTCTACATCTTTTTCTGAAACAATACTAGAATCAAATTGTTTAAATGTTATTAAATTGTTATCACTAACTACAGCATGCGAATTAAAACCACCTAAAGACATGTTATCACACTCAGAAACTATATGCTCACATGATAAAGAAATATTACAATTACCTGTTAAAATTGCATTATCTATATATTTTTCTAAAATATCACTAGATTCCAAGTTCTTAAATGCAATTAAATTGTTATCACTAACTTTATGTATGTTACAATCATCCAGAGGTAAACTATTATTACTTACAGAATCATCACAGTTTATATCAATATGTTTAACAGGCTCCTTGACATTAGATACAGGTTGCTTAACTGCCATATCACTATGCAAAACCCTATTACTATGCATAACACTACTATCATTCAAAACATCATTATCATCATACAAAGCAATATCTTCATGCAAGACAGTATGATCCCTTATCCTATTATTGCTACATGTTTTTTCTGTCTGCAATGCTAGAATCACATTATCAGTCACATTATCAGATGCTACATTTTTATCAGACACATTAGAATCAATCTTCTCACATGCAAATTGCTTAACCATATCACTGACTATCTCAACATGTTGACAAGAAACTGTATTCATGATGTTATCAGAAGTTTTATCAGATGTATTATTACTAACATGTTCAACAAGATTTCCATCACATATAACATTCATTTTTCCAGAAACATTAGATTGCACATTAATTACTAAATCTTTGTTGTTTATATTTTTAGGCAACCAAATAGTATTATTCTTTTTATCCTTAGTATTAACTTCAATTTTTTCTTAAATTCAGAGATTTCTTGTATTCTAAGTCATCAGATTTACAAGCAGTATCCTTATGACCTAAATGCTTACATTTTTTACAGTAATAAGGCTTATCCTTATAAACTACATCCTGCCAATAACCATTCCTATCCCCAAAACTAACCCAAATTCTTTGAGGAAGAATACTAGACACATCTGTAACGGTCCAAACTTCACAACAATTAAAACTAGCCCTATTTTTACTAGGTAACCAGGATTTTAATGGCATGCCAATTGCCTTAGCTAAATTCTCAATTGTATCTTTATTATACATATATTCAGGAAGTTTTGGAAAAGAGATCCAAACGGGAGTCATAGGAGACTCATGTTTGGGATTAAAATCTGGGTTCCATTTTAAAATCCTAAAAGTAAACTGACCCATTGACCTAACATTATACTTCCAGAAATTTTTAACATCTATCATACTTTCAAACTCTACAAAGATATGTCTAAAGTCCTATTTATATATACTGAAATTACCTACAGGCTTTAACGATGCAATATATGTTCTAAAATCTACTGCAGAGGGACATCCATATGTGAATTTTGCAATCAACGTAAATTTAGATAAAGAATTCAGAGAAAACTTATCAGATTCGCTAAACCTGACGAATGTGTATCCGTCTTCAACTCCGACTTCCACCTTGTCGTGCAGGAAACCCTCGCCAGATCTGACCGCTACTGGTAGTACCTCCTTTCCCGTCTTTACAGCATCCGCATATGATCTTGATTTTTGAACCAGCTGCTTGCATGACTCATTTTCACCCTTGTTCAGAGATTCATTCCTTTCGAAAGTTGGATTTTCAAAGAAACGAGTCTCTGAAATGAGATTTGGAGGTAGATCTGCTCGATTCTGTTCTTCATGATGAAGAACATAAATCTTTCTTTGCATGTGAGATTTCTTGAATGACAAAAATCGCTCTAGCTAGATCTGAGTACCGAACGATGTGAGGGCTGAAATACTAGGGTTTTTGGTAGAAAAGTGTTTGGCTGTGAAGATATGAAGCTTCACAAAAGAGAGATTTCTTGAGAGACAGAAATCGCTTTGGCTAGATATGAGAGGACAGACGATTTGGGGGCTGAAATACTAGGGTTTTTGGTAGAAAAGTGTTTGGCTGTGAACATATGAAGCTTCACAAAAGAGAGATTTCTTGAGAGACAGAAATCGCTTTGGCTAGATCTGAGAGGACAGACGATTTGGGGGCTGAGTTTCTAAGGTTTTTGAAAAACGATTTGGCTATGGCTGTAATGGTTATGAGGCTTCACAATGGAGAGGCTTCACTAAAGCTTGGAGGCCCATGGCCGAGTTTTCAAGAAAGCAGAATGAGGTTCTTGGAGGCCTCATTCCTCCTCAACCATTTCCAATAACCCATTTATTGTGTCTTCCATCATTTTTTATGTGATTTATTGTACTTGTTTCTTCGTTATTTGTGTTTTTCAATATTTTTATTTATTTTGAATGTATCTTTTAAACTTAAATTGTTCAAAATTTATTTTGGACAAAATTAATACCTTTATATTTATTTTTTCGTAAGAATTAAGTTTTTATTATAAATAATTCAATTGACACCATTTACTTGTCAATTAATTTTATATTATAAATTAAAGTTAAGTTTTTATTATAAATAAAAATTTATACTATAGCTTAAGTTTTCTTTTTGATAATTTAATTTAAATTTATATTATAAATTATATTTTATTACATGTATATTACAAATTATATTTTTATTACATAATTATAAATTCAAATTAGAGTATTTAATTTACGATTTACTTTCTCTCCTTCATACACCTCTCTCTTTTTTTCACACCCATGCGACTCTAAACGTTTTTCTCTATGTTTATGTCATTCTGTGGCACCATCACATTTCTCATCTACGGTTTCCATCGAAACCGACGGTTAAAGATCTTTAAAATTTTTATAAATTTTAGATTTTTTTATGAATTCATTTATATATATTTATATAAATTATATATTTGCAAAGAATTAATTCCAAATGTATTATAACATATGAAAAAAAATCAAAATATTGAAAGGTATCTCAAATTTGATACAAATATTTTAAATTTTATGAATATACTCCACCGTAGTTTAATTTTTATGTAACGCTTGATAAATTTTAAAGGTGAGATTTGGTCGGTTCGAATAATTCGGTTTGTATATTATTAAACCGATTTAATAAAAAAATCGTTTTTTTTTTATTTCGGTCGGTTTTGGTTCGGGTTTTCGGTTTGAATGTTGGTGCGATTCAGATTAATAAAGTAACCTATAAATTGAAAATGAAAAGATAAGTTTACATATTATTAAAATTATAGTTTAATATTGCATATCTGAGTTTCGTTTTTTTAAGAGAACCCGCAGCCGCTACTTAGAGTGCAATGAGTGCGCACCGAGTAAACCCTCAGTCTGACGCGATAGCCTGCAAACCAACGCCAGAAGGTAAACTACACAAGGTGACAGACTCAACCGAGAAAGCGTATATAAAGGGACTCGAACTCATGACATTTGGTCACAAGCATACTATACTCAACCAACTCGGCTACCTCTTAGGGGCAATTTCGTTATTTTCTAAATAGATTATACCTTGATTTGCCCAAATTTTGTATCAAATTTATTATATATCTTTATCTATCACTTTAAGATGATATTTGGTTGAACGTTTTTGAAATCGTAACTCTAATTTAAGATTTTTTTTCAATTTGTAGCCTATTAAAATTTTAATTTTTTTAATTTTTTTAAATATATTTATTTTTGTTAAATGGTGATTCCAATAACTTCTAATTTCTTAATAATATTACTACTTCATAACTTCTACTATGTTGCATATTTAAAATTGATACGGTGTGTGCGATATTTGTTGTGTTTTTGCTACTTATTTTGAATTAGTTTTACAGCTCGTGGACTTACATATTATGGACTGCTTTTTTTATGAACAATAAACTACATCTTACAACTGTTTTTTATGAACAGTGGACTGTTTGTTGTGTTTTTTCTATTTATTTTGAATTAGTTTTAAAACTCGCTGGCTATTGCTACTTATTTTGAACTAGCTATTTTTCACAAGTCGTCAACTTGTAGTAGGTTAAGATCTTTTTTCCTGAGAAAACCCGCACTCGCTACTCAACGAGTGCGCACATGGTAAAACCTTGATCTGTTGCAATAGCCTGTAAACCAACGTCATAAGGTAAACCACACAAGGTGACAGACTCAACTAAGAAAATATTTGTAGTGGGAATCAAACCCATGACATTTGGTCACAAGCTCACCTTACTGTACCAACTTGGTTATCCCTTGCGGGGCACGTTAGGACTTGCTTGCATGTTGTTTATTGTGTTTTTGTAACCTAATTTGAAATGTTTTTCGCAACTCAAGGATTATAGTAGGTTATGACATGTTTGTGTGTTGTTGATGTGTTTTTGTAAATTATTTTTGATTCTTTTTGTGATTTCCTAAACTTGTTATAAGTTAATACATCATTGTATGTTGTTTGTTATATTTTCATAAGTTATTTTGAATTTTTCTTTACAATTCATGAACTTGCAATAATGTATGACATGTTTGTCTATTTTTTGTTATGTTCTTGTAACTTATTTTTAATTGTTTTTTGCGACTCGTAGACTTGCAATAGGTTAGGACATGTTTGTTTATTTTTGTTGTGTTTTCATAATTTATTTTACACTTTTTTTAACAATTCATAGACTTACAGTATGTTGAGACCTGTTTGTATGTTGTTTATGTGTTTCTGGAACTTATTTTCAATGTTTTGTTACTCGTAGACTTGCAATGTGTTATGGCATTTTAATGTGTCATTTTTTGTGTGTTCACGACTTATTCTGAATTATATTTAGTAACTCGAAAACTTACAATATGTTATAAATTATTTATGTGTTTTTTTAATATTTTGGTTTTTTTAATTATTTTTAACAAGTCACAAGTCCATGTAAACTATTTTGCACAAGTTCACCAATTTTAGTTTTGCGCAAATGGTAAACTCACAAGTTTATTATGACTGATTTTCACAAATATTAGCTCCACGAGTTTAATTAATAATTATTTTTCTAAAAATAACAGAATTGAATCATAAACAAACATGACAAAACCAAATATTTAAAAAAACTTTGCAATGCATACTCTGTTTACAATAATAATAAGCTCAATGTCAATAGTTAGAGACTTTATATAATCAACTCTACCACCAAAGTAAGATCGTCATTCCATAAAAAATAGTGCTTAAAATCACAAGATGAATAGGTAAACATAAACACCCCTAACCAACCGATCACACTTAGCTAATGCAAAGTTCATCATACATTAAAACCTCTTTAAATTAATAATGTTGGGATTAATATATTTTATTAATTTAGCGAGATACAATTATATCTATAAATTAATAATTTATTAATTTAAAGAGGTGTTACATATGATGAGTCCGGATTCTGTCACCACACCTTATGGGAGCCGGACAGGGTTAATTCGGACAATGTCCATTTCACTGGACAGGGGTAGTTCGGACAACTTTCATTCACTGAACTATCCGAACAGAACTAAAGTACTTAAAACTTAATCACTTTTTGACTAAGCTGACTACTTGCTTACTTAAAACTGATGGGTCTTTAAACTCGACCCGAATCCATTAAACACAACCCGAAAGCCCATATGGCCCAAGGATAAGGGTATAAATACCCAACCACCTACATTAAATGAGGGTAATGAAAATTAAATACAACCAGGCAGCTCAATTCTCCCTCTACATTCTACCCAAACATTAAATACTCTCAAAATTCCACAAAACTCTAGATCAAAATTACAAACTTACCCTCAAACAAAAATAAATCACATCAAATTGGCGACCACAGTGGGAGAACGACGGTGCCTGAATCTAGTATTCAAAACCATCAGAAAAACCAGTCTGAATGAATCCGGACGCACCGGAAGTACCACCAGCTTTGCTTGAAGTGGTGGGAGAAAATGTTAAATATACCATCGAGGAGCGTGATAGATTAAAGGGCGAGATAGAAGCCCTGAGGGCAGAGAGGGCAAAGATGGGCATACAAGAAAAGTCAAAGGCATCAGTTGCTCATCATACTGACAACCCTAGAGAGCATGAGCCTTCGAAAACCCATGTAAGTACGAAGAAGACTCAAGCTAGTTATAAAAAGTCACTCACAATTTTCGGAGGGGATACCATGACAGCACCCACTGCTTCTTCGAGGAAGAGGCATGTTCATACTTTAGCTACCCAACTGGAGGGAGGCATGACTTCCTATCAATCGCAGATTCCATTTCCCTTCATTGTTTTTTATGAGGATGACTTAAGGGATATAGCAGGTCCTCATGAAGATGTTGTTGTGATAGGAGCATCCATTGTGGGCAATGACATAAGACGATTTTTGGTGGATACTGGGAGTTCAGCCAATATCCTCTTTTTAACTTCCTACAAAAAGATGAAAAATCCTACGATAATTCAGCGTTCGAACAGGTCAATTGTGGGTTTCACTGGAAGCTCAGCAGATGTAATCGGGGAGTTCGAAGAGGAAGTTTTGTTCGGCAAGGGCCTTTTTAAGAAGATGGTTAGAATACTGTTTGTCTTAGTGGATTGTCCCACTTGTTAACTTGGCTCTCTAGGATGCATGCAGTGGCCTCACCAGTCCACCAATGTTTGAAATACGCTGTGCAAGGACAAGTGGGAGTTGTTCGGAGCAGCCAAAAGATAGCAAGAGAGTGTTATACAACAGCACTGGCTCCTCAGACGTTGGGGGCAGTTCGTAACAATAAAGAATAGCAGTTTGAGGGGCTCTCTGGGGGTGAGGGTGAAATTGATGACCCTAGAGAGACCCCTGGAGTTTTAATGCCAGTTGAAGAAGTCAAAACACATTCTTTGGAAGAGGGAAAAAATGTTAAGACAGGGTCCAAAATGACATCCGAACTAAAGGGTAAAATGTTGAAGTTCTTAAAAGACCATCATCATGTTTTTGCTTGGTGCAATGTTGATGTTACCGGAGTACCAGCAACTATTATATCACACCAACTGTCTATCCGAAGAGACATAGCACATGTGGTACAAAAGAGGCTAGATCTTTCCAAGGAAAATGCCGATGTCATAGTTCAAGAAGTCGACAGACTTACCAAAATGGGGCACATAAAGGAGTCTCAATATCCTTTATGGACAGCCAATCTGGTCTTGGTGAAAAAGAAAAATGGCAAGTGGCGCATGTGTATCGGTTTCACAGATCTCAACATAGCTTGCCCAAAGGATTTGTACCCAGTTTCCCGGATTGATCAGTTGGTAGATTCCACATCTGGGAACAAGCTGATGTATTTCATGGATGCCTTCTCCGGTACAATCAGATTCGAGTTGATCCGAAGGATCAGGAGCATACTACGTTTGTTACTGATAGGGGCCTTCATTGTTACAAGGTGATGCCATTTGGGTTAAAAACTGATGGGGCTACTTATCAGAGGTTAGTAAACAAATCCTTTGCTGATCAAATTGGAAGAAATATGGAAGTATACATCGATGACATGATGGTAAAAAGTATGGACGAAGAGTTACACTTGACAGATCTCCAAGAAACTTTTGCTAACTTAGAAAAATTAAATTTGAAACTAAATCCAGAGAAGTGTGTGTTCGGAGTACAGTCCGGGAAATTCCTGGGGTATATAATAAGTGAGCAAGGGATACAGCCTGACCCGGACCAGCTTAATGCTTTATTTCAAATGGAGCCTCCTCGGAATATTAAAGAAGTACAAAGGTTGACTGGGAGGTTGGCTGCGTTAAATCGATTCATTTAAAGGTCTTCGGACAGGTGTGCCCCGTTCTTTCAAACTTTAAAAGGTGCAAAAGGATTTGAATGGACTTCACAATGTGATAAGGCCTTTAATGAAATTAAAAAACATTTGTCTTCCCCCAATACTCTATTTAAACCTGTTGATGGAGAGATACTCTTCATATACTTGGCAGTTTCCAGTTGTGCCATAAGTGCCGTATTAGTGAGGGAGGTAGATAATTATCCCCGTCCGGTGTATTACATCAGCAAGAGCTTGATAGATGCAGAAAAATGCTATCTGAAGCTTGAAAAATTAGCATTAGCCATGGTAATTGCTGCAAGGAAGATGAGGCCTTATTTGCAGGCTCATCCTATTATTTTCCGGACATCCTATCCCCTGAAAAACGCTCTTCAAAAGGCAGACATTTCGAGTAGAATAACTAAGTAGTCAGTGGAACTGGGGGACTTCGATATTGATTTTGCTCCTCGGACAACAATCAAAGCCCAAGTTGTGGCTGATTTCTTAGTTGAATTCCATTCAAATAGGGATACAGAGCAAACAACTGATGTGAAAGATAAAAAGGTCTGGGTCATCCGGACTGATGGTGGATCAAGTACTATGGGATATGGTGCAGGGGTATACTTGACCTCTCTGTATGGTGACAAAATGTACCAATCTATATGTTTTGCTTTTAGGGCTTCCAATAATGAGTCCGAATATGAAGTTGCTATAGCTGGTTTAAAGTTAGCTCTTATTTGTGGAGCCAAAAGGGTCAAGTTGATGAGTGATTCTCAGCTTCTTATTCATCATGCGCAAGGTCAATTTGAAGAAATAAATGAGCAGCTAATAAAATACTTACTTCTTCTCAAAGATGTGGCACTTAAGTTCAAGAGCATTGTTTATGAGCACATACCCCGAACATAAAATGAACTAGCAGACTCCTTGGCAACCATAGCCTATACTGAATCCTACCCTTGGATCCATGTGCTGGAGTGCCCTTCCATTCAACTTAGTAGGGGTAAGGAGGAAGACGCTTCGATATACAGATGAAACAACCTTAAGATTGAAGGTTTTCTCTCCTTCAATATCTCTCAGATGGCATCTTGCCTCCGGATAAGTCAATAGCAAGAAAAGTAAAGTCCTAGGCTCATGGTTTTATCATACTAAGATATGTTCTTTATAAGAAGTCTTACAGTAAACCCCTCTTACGATGTTTGGGGGTCGATGAGTCTCAAGTAGTGCTCTCCGAATTACATGATGGTGAGGGATCAGCTCACTGTGGTTTCAGGGCTCTAACAAGGAGAGTTTTGTTGGCTGGGTATTATTGGCCCTATATAATGCAAGATGCTAAGGAGTTGGTAAGGAGGTGTGACCCATGCCAGAGATATAGCAATTAAATTCATATTCCAGCCATCCCTTTAGAGTCAATTTCTGAGCCTATACCTTTTGCTCGATGGGGGTTGGATCTGGTGGGACCTCTACCTATGGCATCCGGAGGACGCAGGACAATAATTGTTGCTATTGATTATTTTTCAAAGTGGATCGAAACAGCTCCATTGGCAGGAACAACATCAAAAGCTGTTATAAAATTCATTTTATCCAACATCTGTTGCAGATTTGGAATTCCACAGAAGATAACAACAGACAATGGGCCACAGTTCGACAACAAGGAAATGGAGAGTTTCTGTGCCTCTAGAGGTATACAACATTGCTTCTCTTTACCTTTCCACCCACAAGCAAATGGTCAAGTTGAGGTGGCTAAAATGAATATACTATCCGGTTTGAAGAAAAATTTCGAAGGGGCTGCTGGAAAATGGCCAAGTTATTTGCAAGACGTTTTGTGGGCTTACCGGACTACACTTGGGGCTGCAACACAAGAATCGCCTTTTGCTTTGGTCTATGGGATGTATGTCATGGCTCCCATAGAAGCAACTCTATCTTCATTTCGAGTTCATAATTTCTCCGAACACGCTAACGAGGGGGCTATCAGAGGTCAACTTGACTTGATAGAGGAAAGAAGAGTTAAGGCTCACCTTAGATCTGTGCACTATCAAGGTTTGATGAGAAGCAGGTTTGCTTCTAAAATCAAGAGAAGGGATTTTCAACCGGGAGATAAGGTGTTGAGAAATGTTTTCCTACACACTAAAGAGAGGCAGTTCAGTAAATTGGCTCCAACTTGGGAAGGACCCTATATGGTCATTGAAAAACTTAAGCCTGGAACGTACCGGCTCCAAGACAAAGATGGAAGGATTTTGAATCACCCTTAGAACATTGAGCACCTCCGGATGTACTTGGAGTAGGAACTATGTAAGTATTTACTTGTTTAAAAGTTCATGTAAATATTTGGGGGCATACTCTTTCCTACCCTGGTGGCGCGGGGAGGTTTTAATGAGGTGTTCGGGCTGTTTTATAAAATTTGATGCCTTCTTAAAAATTCGGAGTGTTTTTACTTTGTTTCTTGTCAAATTTTTATTTAAACACCGGCCGGATTGGATTAAAGGAGTGATGACTACTTAAACATTTGTCATCAGAGAATTTAAACACTCTCACTTTAGAATGTTTATGAAATATCTAAGGGTTGTTTAAACATTAGCCACCAAAATTGAAAAAACTATGAAAGAATGCAAGAGTTGTGCAAAATAAAGATACCCATTAAAACAACCGAAGTGCCTTGGCCATCCAAAGACTTTAAATTTTCAAAACAAACAGATCTATCCGGTCGAAGACCGGACATAGTTACAAAAATGCCTTGGCCATCCAAGGACTTTGGTTCAATCAAAACAAAAATGAAAAGATAGTTACTTTAAGACTGAGCCTTTGAAGATGGCTCAGCCTCACTCGTTTTCTTCTTCTTGAGGTCATCGTTCTCCTCATTTGGACTCTCCCCGGTGTTCTCTTCCTCATCGGATGAGTCAGCACTAGAATAATCATGCAAGTCTCTATCAGCCATAGTGTGGAAGGGAAGGTCTTCGTACTCTACATAAGTCCACAAATCTCCCAGATTCTTCTTCGGGAACTTTTCGTGAAAGAGCAAGACCATGTCCGACTTCACTTTGGCATACATCTCTTCTTGAGTATCTATCACATTGTTGGCGTAAGCATCAATTTTGGCTTGAATTTTTTCCTCTTGCTCCCTTAGCGGATCAGCTTTTTCCTGTGCAGCCTGGGACACCGAATCCTCGAGCGAAATCTTGTCATTGGTCAAAGTATGAATGACCATGTCCTTAGCCTTCACCTCCTCTTTCGAAGAGGAGAGATCTTTCTCCAACTTAGACTGCTTTGACCAGAGCTCTTTGATAGTATCTTCTGAGGTAGCTACTTTTGTGGCCCAACCCTCCTGATTCTTCTTTAACTCCTCATTTTCTCTCTTCAGAACATCAGCATTTTGGTTGGCAATGAGGAGGTCTCCGGACAATCTTTCCTTGTCAGAATTAAGGGCCGTAATCATTGCTGACTGACCTCGCACTTGTTTCTCCAGACCAAGCACTGGCTGAATATTACTCAATATAGAGTGAGTTATAACATCACTTTCACTTGAAACAGTGAAAGACTTACCATTGAAGGTAACAATGTTCGAAGTGCTTGGAGGGAGGTAGGGCCCAACAAAATCATCTCTGGGGAGGTTTTCAAAATAGTCACCAAGCCCCTCAAGCCCAGTAATGTCAACACCGTCAATACTGATGTCTCCTCCTCCAACCTCATCAGTTCGAAAGTCACCATGGATCTCTTCTGCTCTTGTTGGATCAGTAGGGTCAACAGGAGGAAGGGGCTCTGGGGGCCGGAGAGAAATCTCATCACCTCTGGAGGTCTTTTTCTTCTTGGCCTTCATATCCTTGATCTCTACTCCCCGTTTCCTGTCTCTAGGAACCCTTGGAGGTTTTGGAGATCCTACATTTTCCCTAGTACTCTCGTGCTCCACTACTTCTAGAAGAGCAGCATCAATCTGACTTGGAACTGGCCCCTCTTGGCTTGTTGGAGTAGTTTCCTCCGCTTCGGTGGGGTTAGCTTCAACCGCACTCTTCTTGCTCGTACCTTTTTTGCCTTTCATCTTACTTGGGCACTTGGCTCGACCAGGCAGATACAATGCCTCGTCCAGTGCTTGTGTTCTCTTAAGGACTACTTCTGGAGGGGGTGGAGTGGTAAGTTCCTCCCAGGATAAGTCCCTCCGGTCAGTGGTGTTCCACAGATAGGACCTTGCAAGATTGCCTCCGGTAAAGGCATTGTGGAAGCGATTTTCCCACTTTTCAGCAGCCCAAGCGTTTAAATTAGTACAGGTGGTTTGCCCGGCCTTCAAGTGGTCGTTGAAATCTTTAGGCAGCACTGTAAAGAAAAAAAAGAGAAAAGAAACAAGACAAGTCAGTTAAACAAGTTTGATAAAAATAAAAATGAGAGTGTAAGGTGGGATTCTTACTATCGCTTCGCCATCTGCTGGTGAGGAGACTCGGGTTGACTCCGGCTTTGATCTTCCTCCCATTCTCCTAAGCACCACTCACAAACAAGAAGTGAGTCCTCCAATTTCTCTCCGACTCAAGCAAGTTATCCACTGCTTTATAGTTATCACCCATGTTGAAGTGATAGAAGGGAATATGGTGGTTTCTGCAGAGGCTGGCCACAGCTGCGAATTCCTCCATTAGAAGAGGAATTCCAGAGAGCCTGGAGGCCATGATACAGGCCATAAGAGTGTACCAAGCATTAGGGCTCAGCTGACTTAGGCAAAGCTTGATGAGGTGGAAGTATTTGACTATCTCCGGATCTAAGGGAAACCTTAGTCCCTAGTTAAAGAGTTCAGTGAAGATAACTATTTCACTAAGCTTGCAGTCCATTGTTGTTTCAGGGTCGATTGGGATCCTTATTTTTACATTCTCCGGAATCCCCCACTTTGTTCGCATCCGACCCAGTTCGGCTGTGTGGATGAAGGCATAATTAATTTTTTGCAAAGCAATTAAATACATAACACTAACCTTGTGGAAACAAGGTCCCATTTTTTCCACAAGGACCTCCGGCAGATCTGGATGCCTTAGGCATAGTTTTTCTTTGCCTTTATCCTTCTTGCCATCAGCAGCATCACTCGTTTGTCTAGAGACTTCGGACTCAAACGAAGCCTCTTCAATAGAATCCTCCATTACTTCTTCCATTACCAAGGAGGGGTTTTCATTTGTTTTTGGGTGAGGGGAGTTAGAAATTGGCACAGCATGCTCTCTAGATTGTTTGGTTTCAGTGGTTCCTTGTATTCTGGCCTCCGGCTGGGGCTAAGATGCAGTAGTTTCTTTTCGGAGACTTGAGTTAGATTCCTTCGGTCCGGACAGCTTGTCCTTATGAATTTTTATGGGTGCCTCTGACCCTTTGTTGCTGTCGTTGGCCCCTGATTTGGAAGGTGTACCTTTTGAAGCCTGTCCTTTTACCAAGCGGCCTCTTCTCCGATCAACTAACTTATCTGGAGAGACATTAGCATCTGATCCCATGGCAATAAATGCAGAAGGCTTCTTAAAACTGGTAACTGCTTGCCCTGGTTCAACAGTGGGCTCTGATTCCTGAACCGACGAGCCTGAAACGATTGGTGAGAGGTTGGTTTGAAATAACCTCCTAGGTTTAACGCTTTTGGTTGAAGAAGAGCCCTGGTCAGACTCTCTGCTGGGTATTACTGGTTTATCGATAGGGGAAACGGGAAGGCCTGCAGCAATGCGCCTCTCTCGTTCAACCTTCTGAGCCTTTTCTAACTATGATAAATTAAGCCACCCACCTTTGATTAAAGCGTTCCTAGCTGTGAACATAAACTCACACCGATAACAAGTATTTGTATTTGAGAGAAATCTTTGAAGTTTAAACAAGATGAAGAGGATGATAAAACAGTAAATGAGTGATTAATTTATAGTAAACACACAAGAAGATGCTTAGATACCTAGGTGGGAGTGCTATTCTAGGTGAAAAAACGGCTGATGTGGCGAACCAGAGAGTGACACGTGTCCCATGAATTCTGACAAGAAACCGTTTAGTTTTCAAGAACTTTTTCAGTTCGGATAAAACTATAACAAAATTCGAAGGACCTGTCCGGATATGACTGTGACCAGTTGCAGACTATTTTTTAGGTCTTGCCAAAGGCCTTTGAACACCACCTAAAAATGGGCTACTGATGAAGTCTGGATTCTGTCACCACACCTTATGGGAGCCGGACAGGGTTAATTCGGACAATGTCCATTTCACTGGACAGGGGTAGTTCGGACAACTTTCATTCACTGAACTATCCGAACAGAACTAAAGTACTTAAAACTTAATCACTTTTTGACTAAGCTGACTACTTACTTACTTAAAACTGATGGGTCTTTAAACTCGACCCGAATCCATTAAACACAACCCGAAAGCCCATATGGCCCAAGGATAAGGGTATAAATACCCAACCACCTACATTAAATGAGGGTAATGAAAATTAAATACAACCAGGCAGCTCAATTCTCCCTCTACATTCTACCCAAACATTAAATACTCTCAAAATTCCACAAAACTCTAGATCAAAATTACAAACTTACCCTCAAACAAAAATAAATCACATCAACGTATAACTTTAAATTTCCAAGTCCAGTGTACTAGTTACAATGTATATTAGTTAAAGATAAAAAATAAATTACAAAAATAAGTTCCAAAGCACATTTGATGAATTTACATTCACAAATTAATTGAATTTGTCAAGTTTATTCTTTTTTAATAAGTAAACAATTAGTTCGGGTACCAAAATATTGATCCATGGTACCAACGCAGTACAATAAACATGGTTAGGAATTGATGACTTCATTTAAAATTTTAAAATCATGTCAACTATGCCCAACTCTTAAGTTCAATGAGTAGATTTGAAGATGAACTCAATATAGATATGAAGTTCAACAAATAAAACGAGTGACTGTAGATTCATTTTTAGTATAAATTAATTGAATTTATCAAGTTCATTAGAATCTTTTAGTAATTATCAATTTATAGGTTCAATGGGACCGATATATATACATCAGGACTTGAAACAAATTCTTATATATTATTTTACCGATTGGGATTTAATTTTGTACTGGTCTCAAGTTGGAAGTGGACGATATATATTTCCTATTAATTTTAATATTTTGAAATGTCGTAAGTAGAAATGTCGTAACTTGATCATTTTGTGTAAAAATAACCAATGAATTTGAAGATATTGCGCACCTACAAAAAACTTAAATAAAGAAAACAATATCAATTTGAACTATTTTCGCAACTCAAATAAGCCTAAGTTTTGTAATCCATATAAATTAGTTTTTTTTAAATTTAAATAAACATACAATTTGCAACTTAAATAAGCCATTTTTTTGCAAGAAAAAATATACCTATTCTTTTGTAACTTCAATATGCATCACACAAATCTTAAAAAACTTGATTTAATAGTAATAACTTTATGTTGTCTTACAACGGGAGGTTTTTTTTAATTGACATTTCAACTTATTATGTATTCAAAATTCATTTAAAATAAAAATTACAGAAGAAAAACAAACTTAAAATGATTTAATTCAAATTTAAAGGAAAAGTGCGCTAAAAACATAAACAATAACAAAAATCTCATCATGAATTGAAAATTCAAGTCTGATTATTACTAAATTGAATTAAAAACATAACATCATTATGAATAGAAACATTTTTATTGATTTCTTCATGATTAGAAATTATGACTTCATTACGAATTTGTAACGAAAAAAGATCACATGAATTAGAAGTTTGTATTAATAAAAAAAGATAAATGTGAAATCTATAAAGCGAAATTGTTCACAATGTATGACACATACACAAAAAATCTAAATAATTCGATACATAAAAACTAAAAATATATATCTCAATTAACCAAAATTACTATACAAATAAATAACTGATATCGTTGTGTCGCAATATCGCACTAAAATTTATAGTATAATATATTATTCATATAGATATCATAGAGGTAGTGTGGAAAGAGAACCAAATTTTCTTGAGCTCCTCTCCCAACAGACATGGTAGATGGTAGCCCAAAGCAAGTGTATCATATGTTGTGATCCCGCGAAGGAGGCTAGTTAGCAGCCTCCATAAATCAACTAGGTCAATCTTAGCCAGTAAGGGCAAAGTCGAGCTTAACACTCGTCATCTCCTAAATAATTCGAGCGAAAATAAAATTATAATGATATAATTTAAGGATTCAGTATTATAATGGTAAAAAACACGCATTTAAGATGAGAATTCAAACCTCAATCTATGAGTTTATCTCGATTCATCAACTTTCCCTAAATGACAAGCTGGAGAATAAAAGTATGACGATAGAATATTATATTTATATCAAACCAAATCTATCCAACCTACGTAGGGAGAAAGCGGGTGGATAACATGAAAGTATCATTAATGGTGAATTAAATATTCCAACTCGTACGAGTCGACATTGCTAAACTTAGTACTAGGTGCAGATAACGACTGGATGACATTGTTAATGTCCCTTAGATTGAGTTATTTATGGCACTACCTGACCTAGTGCTAGTAGGCCAACACCAATAACCCTTTAAAATTAAGCCAGGCACCTTAAAATTGACATCTAGTCGTGAATCACAAATGATACTCATACTATAGTGATTAACAAGAAAAGTAGTCAACATCCAAGGGTCAAACCAAAATGGCGTTAACCTTCCATTACCAATTGTAATTTTAACCATCATGGAAGTTATAGGCCTGAGATGAGAATATTCCTCTAGTCTCATGAGGATAAGTTATCAAGTTTTAAATTCGATAAGTTTTTATTTTTATTTTTTTGTTTTAATCTAATCAGCCTAAATTGAATCAACGCCACTACTAATTAGTTAGTACAATTATTTGAGATATCTGATTGATTTTAAGTTTTTAGATCTAGAATCTCAAGGTCACCCTCAATTAAGGGCAATATTATTATTAATCAAGCCGTCTTTTCGCGTGAAACCTCTATCTTATGGCCAAACCATAAGAAAGAACTGAGAAACTAGGAGTGTTATTTGAAAATTCTTGTAGGGATGATGCATAGAGAAGACTAATAAACCTAGCATGCAAAGAACAAAGATTTAATAAGCTTGATCCTTCCTAGGTGTTTGGAAGTCCAATAACTAATATGTGTAGTAATCTTTCCAGACATGATGCGATAGTCTATATGAAAAAAACAATCTGTGAGAACTGGTATTCTAAGATATTTAACTAAAAGAGAACTAACATTAAACCCCTATGATGTTGATCAACTCAGTTCTTAGAGATGAGATAATCAGAGAGAAGAATATGTGACTCTTCTCTGGAATGACTTTAAGGTTTGAGAGATCAAGATGTCCTTGAAATCATCTTTTTTAAAGTTGAGGAAGTTAATGTCACCATGATAGAAAATTATCAGATCATATGCGAAGCAACATATTGATAATTTTGAGATTTTGACACATCTAGTGGAATTTAAAGTTTGAATAATTGCTTTTTATCTTAAGGATACTCGAAAGAGCTTGCATGGCCAAGAGGAGTAAGAATGGGCACAAATGATTTCATTGTCTAAGACCATTTTTACCATTGAATGTTCTGTGTGAATCATCATTTATGTTAATAATATATGATAGGATGAAGATACATTTAATAATCCAAGTGATCATATGGTCGAGGAAGTTCATAGGCACCAGAATGTGGAGAAATATATACCATCGAACATTATCAAAGGCTTATATGGGTCGATTTTAAAAGTAATTCTCGGGTCTTTATAATTAGTTTGATAACCTATAATAAGCTTTTGAGAGATAGATAAGTTGCCAGTAATGTTACGACCAATTATAAAAGCTGATTGAGATTTATCAATTAGATAAGGAAAATAGTCATTGATCATGTTGGCCAGGATATTGAAGATGATCTTATAGACTATATTGTAGTAAACAATTGGTCGGAAGTCATCAACGTAATAGATGGGATTCTATTTTAAAGATGAGATAGGTAGTGGTGATATTACATGAGGGTTCAAGATGTCTAATATGAAAAAATATTAAGACCTTATCACATGGGTTCTTGCCAATAATGTTCCATGAATGCTTGAAAAAATTTGCTTTGAAACCATAAGTCCCATAGGCTTTATTGTTATTAATACTAAACAAGACGTTTAATCTTTGCGCAAGTAATTGAACAGACCATTGTATTCATATTTTTGAAGCTAAAAGATCCCATGATAGCTCGTGGGAGATTTGAAGTCCAAAAGGTGTGAGAAATAGTTGATTAAGACACTGATTACACCCTTAGAGGTACTGGAGAGGTTCCCTCTAGTGATCCAATCCTCTCTATATTTTTTCATATAGAAAGATTCTTAAGCATGGTTGAGGAAAATAAAAATGGTGGAGGTTGCAATCTCATTAGATACTAGAGTAAGATTCATGGGATCATCAGCCCAAAGAGATTGAGCTAAGAAAATCTCGTGTTGGGCGTTAGTCACCCTGAAACTTATATCGTTATACTGCCTATAATTTAGGTCGTGAAAGAAATTCTAAAGACAAGTAAGTTTATGGGTAGCTAGAATCATACTGTTAATAAATATTGGAAGGTTCCAAATAATATAAACAAACTTGTTATAAGAGGGATGAAAGTACCACATGTTAAAGAATTTAAATGGCTTTTTATTATTTATCCTACGTGTACCTAAATTTTAAAATACTAGTGAAGTGTGGGGAGGCCCATAATGGGAAATAAACATGAGGAATGAATTATCTTGATCATTGTTAACTAAGATGCGGTCAATTCCATAAAAAGTTAGAATTATGGTTGTTTTTTTACCCAAGCAAGTTAGATTTTTGTTGACCCAAGATCACTCGATTCACAGTTATAGTGGTAGTGATTGAAATCGTCAATAAAACTCTGATTTGGTGAGTCTGTATGTCTGTCAGGATAAAAAATTAGCATTTAATCCCTGAGAATGGTCCAGGGTTAATCACATAGTGCTTCCAAATTTTTTTATAGATCATCCAGCAATGGACGTTGCTCAGTCTCGTTATTGAAAGCCTAGATGGACAAAAGAAAGAAATGAACATAATAGTTCATACTACAAAATTTGTAGTTAATATGTTGCAGGGATGAAGAAATAATAGAGATGACAAAGATACTTGGATTCCAGATAATCTAGTTTATGTCTAGGTGAAAGAAAGAGTGATTAGTAGCGTAACTCCAAAATGGAGCCATACTAATAATCGAGTCAACATTATTCAAACGGACTCTAGTTTCAAACATGATCATTGTCAAGATACTATTTCTAGCAATAAGTTGGTAACATTTTTTTATAGTATTGAGTCATTCAACCCACAGACATTCGAAGAAGCAATTTACATTTTAAAAACTTTAAAACTTACAATGATTCTGAAAATGGGAATACCTAGAGGGACAAAAATGCCTAAAATACAATCTTTTGTATATATATAAAAACTGATTAAATAGTATGCCAAAAAATTCCATAAAGCATGAATAATTGTCCAGAACCAACAACACAAGTCTGAAGTATGACGATTAAAAAATTCAAATTAAAAACCTATTTTTTCATAATTTCGAGTTGGCACAATCCTTTGTATATTGTTTAAAAATATATAAATATAAATCAAATAATGTTATATTTTGATAATCCTTACCAATTATTTAGCCGACTTTATTGTCGTGTCAGTTTTACCAAACAGTGTAGAGTTGTAGTTGTATATAATACCTTCTTCTAAATCAAATATACATAAAATCCAATTAAATGGTCCATTTTTACTCTAGTTTTTGTTCAATTGGAACAATTATACATCTTGCTTCTTTAGATTTGCCTTGTAGATACTATAAAACATTATGGTAACATCGCTTTTATCTTGTATTGATGTCTATAATATAATCTATATAATCAAACTAATAATTGATGAGTCCAAATTTATTCACCACCACTCACTGAGAAAACCGAACATGGGTAATTCGAACAATAAGTGCCCATTGAACTATCCGGACAAGACAAAAGTATTAAAACACTAAACACCTTTTGAATAAGCTATATGCTAATCTACTTAAAAACTAATGAGTTTTTAAACTCGACCCGGTTTCGCAACTTGACCCAAAAGCCTATGGGTCCATAATTAAGGGTATAAATACCCAACTACTTTCATTAATTAGGGTAATAAACATTTAATACAACCAGGCATCTTAAATCTCTCACTACAAAACACCGAAACATTTAATACATTTAAAAACTCTCCAAAACACTTGACAAAATTACCCTCAGTTTAAAATAAACCACACCAAATTGGCGACTACGGTGGGAGGAGAAAGTGCCTGAATCTAGCATTCAAAACCAGAAATAAAAACCAGTTCGGATGAATCTGAACGAACAAGCAGTACAACCATCTTTGATAGAGGTGGTGGGAGAGAATGATGAGTACACGATCAAAGAACGAGACAAGCTGAAAGCTAAAATAGAAGCGTTGAGGGCCGCTAAAAAAGCAGAGATGGGTTTAAAGGAAAAGTCGAAAGTGTCAGCCATTCACCATACTCACAACCCAAGGGAGAATGACCCGTCAGCAAACACTCACTCGAGTACAAAAAAGACCCGTGTCGGTTCCAAGAAATATCACCGGTCCAAGCCGCCGGAGAGCAGAATCTGAGTCCTCCAGTAACTCCTCGAATAAGGATGGGCTTGAGGAGCCCTTGTCATCCAGCAGTGATGAGGGGAGATCCAAGAAGAAACAAAAGTTGGTTAAAAAATATTCAAGAAAGAGGGATATGCACATGTGGATCAGCTGTTGATGGATCCATTTGCTTTCCATGATGAGCCAGGTATTTTTGCAACACCTAATGAAGACACAGTTTTCAATCGTGGCCAGAATTGGAGGCAATCCCCATTGTCATCCAAGATACTGTCCGGAAACCTTCCCAAGAGGTTTTCCAGTACTAAAATGGAGAAGTATGATGGGAGCAAATATCCGGACAACCATCTGGAACAGTTCAAAACATTTATGATGAATTTTGATGATGATGACAAACTGCTTTGTAGAGCCTTCTCTCAATCTTTTACGAGAAGTGCTTTGAAATGGTACAACAGCTTACCACATGGTTGTATCAGAAACTTTGACACGTTTTGGGTGGCCTTCCAGAGGCAGTTTGTAGGGAGTAAGGAGGTGAAGGGCAATGAAGATACTATCATCTATTGTGCCCAAGAGCCAAACGAATCACTGAAAGACTATATAAGTCGGTTCGTGAACACAAATAATGGGTTAGCTGATTGCTTTTAGCAGGTAGCAATAGTTTGTTTGAGATAAGGATTAAACCCTGGGAATCTGGCCGATTCGGTAACCAGAAAAAAAGGCCATGACTTGGGGTGGTTTGCTAAACCAGGTGGGAAAGCAAATCAATGGAGATGAAACAAAAAAGACTACGGTACACAGGCAAATAAGATCTGCCCCAGCGGCACCAAACCAGAACCAGTCCGGATACAAGGCCAAAGAAGCCGGATAGGGGCCCAACAGGGCCAAAGAGACTCAATCTCACCCAGCTCCAGCTCAGAGCCAGCAGTCCATAAATAAACGAGGACCTTGGGTCCAACCGGAGTGGTTTCCTGGATTGAAAGAAAATGCGGCAACCATCTATGACAAAACAAAAGATGAGGTACATTTTAGGAAGCCGGCAGCGCTTCATTCTCCTAGAGAAAGTCGTAATACTTGTTTTTGCCAATATCATCGTGATATTTTCCATAACACCGAAGATTGCATCGCTTTGAAACAAGAGGTGTAGAATCTGATTGAAAGGGGGAAGTTGGGAGCTTATGTCAAGAGAAGGAGTGGAAACGGGCCTGACAATGCTCACCGGACTGACCCAACGAACAATGCAGGGAGATCTGTTCTGGACGGGGCCATGGTAATCTTTGAAAGATTTGATGTTCGAAACAGATTATTTGGATCCTGATCCAACCCGGAATAAAGTGGGTGTTATAACGGAACATACCAAGACAGTTATCTGGACTCATAAGCTTTTTTTATTCACTTACTATATTCGGAGGAGACACTATGACAACGCCAACTTCTTCTTCAAGAAAGAGGCATGTTCACACTCCAGCTACTCAGTTGGAGGGAGGCATGTCCTCTTATCAGTCCCAAATTCACTTTCCCTTCATTACTTTTGATGAAGATGATGCAAGGGACATAGCTGGTCCTCAAGAGGATGTTGTGGTAATAGGATCATCGATTAGGGGCAACGACATCAGGCGAATTTTGATTGACATTGGCAGCTCAGCCAATATTCTCTTTTTAAGTTCCTATAAATAGATGGGCTTCACAGGGAGCTCTGCAGATTTAGTCGGAGAATTTTAGGAGGAGGTATTGTTGGGTAAAGGCCATTTGAAGAAGATGGTCAAGGTACATTTCGTGTAGGTAGATGGCCCCACATGTTACAATGCGATCCTTGGGAGATCTTGGCTCTCCATGATGCATGATGTAGCTTCAACAGTTCATCAATGTATAAAATATGCAGTTCAAGGACAGGTGGGAGTTGTCCGGAGTAGCCAAAACATAACAAGAGAATGTTATGAAACTGCACTTTCCCCTAAAACCTTGGGGGCAGTCTGGATAAATGAAGATTAGCAGTTTTTGGGGCCCTTTGAGGGTGAGGGTGAAATTGATGACCCCAGAGAGACCCCTGGTGTTTTGATACCAATCGAGGAAGTTGAAACCCACTCTCTTCCGAAGGAAGGAATGTTAAAATTGGCTCCAAGATGGCACCGGAATTGAAGAAGAAAGTGTTGTCCTTTTTGGAAAACCACCAAAATGTTTTTGCTTGGTGCAATGGTGATGTGACCGGAGTACCTGCGAATGTTGTATCACACCAATTATCCATCTGAAGAGATGTTGCACCTGTTGTACAAAGAAGCAGAGCTTTCTATAAGGATAAAGCTGATGTCATAGTTCAAGAAGTTGACCGACTTACCAATATGGGACACATAAAGGAGTCGTAATATCCTTCATGGACAGCCAACCCAGTGTTAGTAAAGAAAAAGAATGGGAAATGGCGTATGTATATCGACTTTACTGACCTCAATAGAGCTTTCCCAAAAGATCTCTATCCAGTCCCCCAGATAGATTAGTTGGTAGACTCCACATCTGGGAACAAGTTATTGTCCTTCATGGATGCCTTCTTCGGTTATAACCAGATGCAGGTGGATCTGAAAAACCAGGAACACACTACTTTTGTTACAGATATAGGCCTCCATTGTTACAAGGTAATGCCTTTTGGGTTGAAAAATGTTGGGGCTACTTATCAGAGATTGGTGAACAAAGAATTTGATGATCAGATTGAGAGAAATATGGAAGTATATATCAATAACATAATGGTAAAAAGTTTGGAAGATGAGTTTCACCTAGCTGATCTTCAAGAAACTTTTGCCAACTTGGCAAAGGTTAATTTAAAATTGAATCCAGAAAAATATGTGTTTGGGGTGCAATCCGGAAATATTTTGGGGTATGTGATAAATGAGAAAGGGATACAGCCTGATACAGACCAGCTTGATGCCTTGTTAAAGATAGATCCTCCTCAAAGTGTTAAAAATGTACAAAGGTTGAGAGGAAGGTTGGCTGCATTAAATCGTTTTATTTCAAAATCTTCAGATAGGTGTGCCTCGTTTTTTCAGACTTTAAAAGGTGCAAAAGACTTTAACTGGTCCCCACAGTGCGACCAGGCATTTAATGAAATAAAAAAGGATTTATCTTCCCCCAAAACCCTTTTCAAACCTGTTGACGGAGAGACACTCTACATATATTTAGGTGTGTCTGAATGTGTTATAAGTGCAGTGCTGGTAAGAGAAGTGGACAATTATCCTCGCCCGGTGTACCAGATCATCAAGAGTCTGATAGATGCTGAAAAGAGGAACCTGAAGCTTGAAAAACTGGCACTAGCCTTGGTGATTGCTGCCAGAAAGATGAGGCCGTATTTTCAGTCTCATTCTATCATCGTCCGAACGTCTTTTCCTTTGAAAAATGTTCTTTAGAAGGCAGACATATCAATCAGGATGACCAAATGGTCAGTGGAATTGGGTGATTATGATATTGATTTTGCCCCACAAACTGCAATCAAAGCTCAACCTGTTGTCGATTTCCTGGTAGAGTCCCATTCGGACAGAAGTACTAAGCAAGCTGCAGATGAGAAAGCTAAGAAAGTGTGGGTTATCCAAACAAATGATGGATCAAGTACCATGGGTTGTGGTGTTGGGATATGTTTAACCTCTCAGTATGGTGATAAGTTATACCAGGCTATATGTTTTTCTTTTAGGGCTTCTAACAATGAGTCCGAATATGAGGCTGTTATAGCTGGTCTGAAGCTAGCTTTTCAATATAGGGCTAAAAGAGTCAGGTTGATGAGTGATTATCAACTTCTTATCCATCATGCCCAAGTTCAATCTGAGGCCACAAAGGACCAGTTGATCAAATACTTGTTTCTCCTTAAAGAATTGGCAGCTAACTTCAAAAATGTTAGCCATGAGCACATACCTAGATCGGAGAACACACTAGCAGACTCTTTGGCAACCATAGCATACTTTGAGTCCTACCGATGGATTCACATGCAAGAATGTCCATCCATACAACCCAATCATAGAAAGGAAGAGGAGGAAAGTTTAAGTATACAAGTGGTTCAACCCAAAGACTAGAGATACCCCTTTTTCAATACATCTCTGATGGCATTTTGCCTCCGAAGAAAGTTGTGGCAAGGAAAATAAAGCATAGGGCTCGTGGTTTCTTAATAATAAGAGATGTCCTTTATAATAAGGTGTTAAGTATACCTCTTCTGTGTTTTTAGGGGGTTAAAGAGTCCCAAATTGTGATATCCAAACTATGTGATGGAGAAGGATCAACACATTGTGGCTATAAGGCTTTAACCCGTAGGGTTTTTTTGGCCGGATACTATTGGCCATCGATAATGACAGATGCCAAGGAGTTGGTTAAGAAGTGTGAGCCATGCCAAAGATATGGTAATGAAATTTATATCTCATCTGTTCCTCATGAATAGATTTCTGAGCCGGTGCCTTTTTCTCGTTGGGGACTGGATTTAGTTGGGCCTCTACTAATGGCGTCCGGAAGGTGAAGGACTATTATTGTAGCCATTGATTATTTCTCAAAAAGGATAGGAGCGGCCCCACTAGCAGGAACTACTTCGAAAGCTGTTATAAAATTTATCTTATCTAATATTTGTTGCAGATTTGGGGTTCACAAAAGATAACCACAGATAATGGGCCACAATTCGATTTCAAGGATATGGAGAATTTATGTGCTTCCCGGGGAATTCAACGTTTTTTTTCTTCTCCTTTTTACCCACAAGCAAATGGTCAAGTTGAAGTGGTAAATAGGACCATCATGTCTGGGTTGAAATAGAATTTAGAAGGAGCTGCAGGAAAGTGGTCAAGTTATTTACAACAAGTGTTATGGGCATACCAAACTACTCCTGGAGCTGCTACTCAAGAATCTCATTTTACCTTGGTATATGGAATGGATGCAATTGCTCCTACAGAGGAAACTCTTCCATCATACAGAGTCCACAATTATTCCGAACATGCTAATGAAGTGGCAATCAGAAGTCAGTTAGACTTGATAGAAGAAAAAGAGTTAAGGCTTATCTTAGAACCACCCATTACCAAGGCCTGATGAGGAGCAGATTTACTTCCAAAATCAAAAGAAGGGATTTTCGGTCAGGGGATAAAGTATTGAGAAAGATTTTCTTGCATACTAAGGAGAAACAGTTCAGCAAGCTAGTTCCAAACTGGGAAAGGCCTTATGAGGTCTCCGAAAAACTGAAGCCTGGGACATACAGGCTTCAAGAAAAAGATGGAAGAATCTTAAAACACCCTTGGAATATTGAACACCTCCGGTTATATCTGGAATGAAACTTGTGTAAATATTCAATTGTTTAAAGTCCATGTAAATATTAAAGGGCATCCTCTTTCCTACCCTGGTGGCGCGGGGAGGTTTTAATGAGCTGTTCGGTTTTTTCAATAAAATTTGATGCCTTCTTAAAATATTCGGAGTGGTTTGATTACAATTTCTTTAGAGTCTTCAAATTACTAAGGATCTTTGGAAGATCGGATTAGTTTGGTTGAATGATGACCATTAAACACATGTCATCAGAGATTTTAGACACTCTCATCTTAAATACTTGTAAAATAAATAAGGGATCTTTAAACATTAGCCATTAAAATTAAAGGAAGGAATGAAACAGAGAAAAAATTGAGTAAGATAATCTTGTCCGACTAAAAACATAATGATAATATTAGAACATCAAATATGCCTTGACCATCTAAGGACTTTAAGTTTAAAGAAAGGATTAACCAGACTCAAACCGGACATGGTTACAAAAATGCCTTGGCCATCCAAGGACTTTAGTATTTTACAAGATTAAGAAAAACAAGTGAGGAAAGATAGTTAAAACCTTAGGGCTTATTCCCTTCGGATGTTCCTCCATCATCTTTTTTCTGGGGATCTTTGAGCTCAACACTTGAACTCTCCCCGGTTCCTTCTTCCCCATCGGTGATACCATCAATTCCACTAGAATAGTTCTTCTTATCACCATCCACCATCGTATGGAATGGGATATCTTCATACTCAACATATTGCCACAAGGTACCAAGCATTCTCTTCGGAAACGTTTGGTGGAAAAGCAAAACCATATCAGACTTAACTTCGACATACGTTTTTTCTAAGGAATCTATCACTTCGTTGGTGTATGCATCGGCGCGGACCTGAATTTTTTGATCCTGCTCTCTCACCAAGTCTTCTTTCTCCTTGGTTACCTTGGACACAGCCTCTTCAAGGGAAGTCTTGTTGTCGGACAAGTTCAGGATGGTTTCATATTTAGTCTTCACATATTCCTTCAAGATGGTGAGATATTTTTCCAAACCAGAGCACTTAGTTTGGAGATCTGTGTTACCATTCTCTAAAGCGACTAGCTTGGTTGACAGATCTTATTTGTCCTTCTTCAACTCTTCCAGTTCCTTAATAATTTGATTTGCGTTGAGAAGGTTAGTTGACAAAGTCTCCTTGTCGGTATTGAGGGTATTGATGAGGGCAGACTGATTTTTTACTTGCCTTTCCAAGTTGAGTATTGATTGAATATGGCCCAAGAGAGAGTGGGTTACCACGTTGTGTTCCCCGGAGACAGTAAAGGACTTTCCATTGAAATTCACCATGTCGGAGGAGCTTGGAGGAAGGTAAGGGCCAGTAAAGTCATATTTCTCAAAATCATTGAAATAGAGACCAATGCTTTGGAGGCCACTGATGTGTACTCCATCAATATCCCCTCCGGTACCTTCCTCGGTGGGAATCTGCTCTGCTAAGATAGGGTCAGTTGGGTCTGCTGGAGCTAGAGGCTCCGAAGGGCGAAGGATTACGTCGTCCCCCAAGGTGACCTTTTTCTTCTTAGCAGTTCTCTCATCACTGCTTGCTCCCCTCTTCCGGTCCTTTTTAGGAGGCCTTGGTGGATTTTGTGATTCACCTGCCTTCTTAACAGTTTCATCTTCAACTACCTTGAGCAAGGTAGCATCAATCCCTCCTTGCTTCTTCCCTCCTTGATTATCCGGACAAGTCTTTTCTGCAGCACCCCGGCATGCCTCTACTGCAGCCTTCTTTTTCTTGCCCTTCCCTTTCATTTTACTAGGGCTTTGGCTCTAGAGCAAGGCCAATTTTCAATCATTTTCCTCTGTTCTCTTAAGTATGACAGCTGGGGGAGGTGGTGTAGTCAATTACTCCCAGGTGAGATCTTTCCGACCCGTGGTATTCCATAAGTGAGATCTCACCAAGTTGCTAGAAGTAAAACAGTTGTAGAAGGCGTTCCCCCAACGTTCAACAACCTAGGAATTTAGCTTGGCACATGTGGTCTGCCCCTCCTCCAAATAGCTGGTGAACTCCTTCGGCAATACTGACATGAGAAAATGGGTGATTCAAGAGTGGAATTTTTGTGAAAATAAGAAAGAGAAAATGACAAACAAAACTGAATACTTACTTGTGCTCTTCCACCTGCTGGTGAGCATGCTAGGGTTATTAATAGCCTTGATATTTCTCTCATTCTCCCATATCCCACTAATGAATAGAAATTGAGTCTTCCTGTTTTTCTCTGACTCCAACAATCCATCCACCACTTTGAATTTGTCTCCTATGTTGTAGTGGTAGAATGGGATGTGATGGTTTTTGCACCAGCTGACCACTACGGTGAATTGCTCCATGGGGAGAGGAATGCCGGAAAGCCTCGATGCTATTATACAGGCAAAGAGAGTATACCAAGCATTTGGACTTAGTTGGCTTGGACAAAGCTTGATCAGGTGAAAATACCTGACGATTTCTGGGTACAAGGGGAATCTGAGCCCCCAGTTGAATAGCTCAGTGTAAATGACAATCTTTTTGAGCTTGCAGTCCATCGGAGTTTCCGGTGTGACTGGTATTCTCACCTTCGCTGATTCTGGGATCCCCCACTTAGTTCGGATCCGGCCCAGCTCAGCGGTGTGAGTATAGACATAGTTGATGTTCTGCATGGCCAGCATATACTTCACATTGACCTTCTGAAAGCAAGGTCCCACCTTACCCTCCAAGCACTTCGGTAGCTCCGGATGAGCCAGTCCCACCTTCACTTTTCCCTTTCCTTTTTTGTCAGAAGCAACGTCCTCAGTTTTTCCAGAGGCTTCAGTCTCAAAGGGGGGGCTCTTCGATGCTATCTTCCATTACTTCTTCCATCATTGTGGATGGTTTGTCAGTTATGGAGGTTGGAAGAGTGTCAGCTTGTGGCTCAATGGTCTGTCTGGATGGCTGAGCACCAGTTTCTTCTAGAGGTTTGGTGTCTGGTTGGGGCTCAACTCCGAAGGACTTTATTTGAGAATTTATTTTAGTTTCCTCCGATCCGGAGGGCTTATCTTTTGGGGCTCTTATAGATATCTCTGATCCGGAGGCTTTATCTTTGGATGCTGACTTAGAGGCCCCCGTTTTGGAGGACTTTGGTTGTAAGCTAGTTGTTTGGCCTTTTACCAAGCATGTTGTCTGGCGACGGTTGGTTTTTTCTGGGGATTTTTCGATGTCAGATCCCATAGCTATGAATTGATAAGGTTTCCTAACACTTGATACCGCTTTCTCTTGAGCATTAGAAGGTTGAGACTCCTGAACAGAGGAGCCTGATGGGATTGGCGAAAGGTTTGGCTTGAATAAACGTTTAGGTTTTGCACTTTTGGTAGAAGACGATCCTTGATCAGCTTCTAAAGATGGTTTATCAGACTCATTTTTATGTTCTGACGCAACTGTAGAAAATTTAACAACTCCTTAAACCTTTTTTTTCTTTTTGTTACTCTTTCTCTTTTGAGTCTCTTTTTTCATATTTATTATTTTTTATGAAGTCTCAGTCAGTATGTGATTTGTTTCTTTTTTTATTTGAATATTTTGTTATATCAACCAGATTAGGATTTTGTTTAACTACCCGAGAAGGTTGTAAAATAGATTGATAAACTATATATATATATATATATATATATATATTAATGCTTCTTGTGTTTTCAAAACATCATCTTTATCTTTCTTGCTCGGTTATTCTTTCAGTTAGGAGTGTATTGGCAGCATTAATCTTTTTAATTGGACGATTTAAAGCAAGAACGTTGTTGATCTCATATTCATTTTCTTTTTCTAGCTTTTGAACTTTGTCTGTAAGAATATTATTTGATTTTTTTCGTTTTTGAATCTGTTTAATGAGTTCATCGATTATGGAGGCTTTAGACTTCTTTTTTAAGTTTCCGTATTTGTTCATTCAGGCTCATGTTGTCAAATTTTTATTTAAAGTGATGTTAGACTCGTCATGTGGTCTTTACAAAGGTTTTGGAATATGCGACTTAGAGTTTCCGCATCCATATTTCATATAGATTTTTTTAGAACTTTTTGGTGGACTAGCAGGCTCTTCAGTACCAACAAATGTATCCATTCATCATTTTCAGAGTTTCTTATGTTTCTTTCTTCATCAACATCAACACCTTCATCAATATCAACACTCTCATCACGTTCTGTTTCATTTACTTCATTTTTAAATTTTAGCTTCTCTTTGTCTATTATTTCTAGTTCTCCCACAATATTTTGCTATCGTAATATGAAAAAATATTAATTTAAGTTACAGTGTAAATGATATTTGTGAAGCAAAAAATCATTTGTAAAATTTCATTGCAAAAATAATTCGTAAACTTACATTTTTTATGTTATGCTTTGGAATATTTCAAGTAGTTTCATATTATTTCTAGCCTCCAATAACATCCATCTGAAACATCGTGGTATAGTTTTTATACATCTTGAGTAGTATTTGGTGTGGTTTATTTTTGTCTGAGGGTAAGTTTGTAATTTTTGTTTAGAGTTCGTGGAAGTTTGTAAGTGTTTAATGTTTGAGTAGAGGGTAGAGGGAGAATTAAGCAGTCTGGTTGTATTTAATTTTCATTACCCTCATTTAATGTTGGTGGTTGGGTATTTATACCCTTACATCTGGGCCTTTATGGGCTTTCAGGTCATGTTTAATGGACCCAGGTCAAGTTTAAAGACCCATGAGCTCTTAGTAGGAGAGCAAGCAGCTTAGTCATGAAATGATTAGGTTTTTAAGTACTTTAGTCCTTTGTTCGAACAGTCCAATGGGTGGGGTGTTCGAACTGCCCTGTCCGGTTAGATGGTCTTTGTCCGAACTGTCCCTGTCCGAAGAGGTAGCAGAATCCGGACTCATCAGTAGCCCCTTTTTTAGGTGTTTGTGCAAATAACATTTGTCAAAACCTGAAAAACAGTCCGTTGTCAGTGATAGTTTTATCCGGACAGGTCTTTCGAGCTATGTTATGGTTTTATCCGGACTGAAAAAAGTTCTTTGAATTTAAACGGTTTTTTTCCAAAGTTCGTGGGACACGTGTCACTCTTTGATTTGTTACTTTTAGCCATTTTTTCACCTTGAATTTCGTACCCACCTTCTCTGAAAAGCAACCTCTTCATTAATGAGGGTGACATCAGCGCCGTCTCTTAATCATTACTAATATTTTCGAATTCTCGTAGGAATCAAGACTTCTTTTTTAGGTTTACTATAAATTAAGACAGTTTTCCACTGTTTTTACTATCACTTTCATCTTTACTTTGCTAATTTTCAGAGCTCTCTCTCTTAAACACAAATTCTTTGCTTAGGTTGTTTATGTTCACGGCTAGGAACTCTCTGATCAAAGGCGGGTGGCTCAATCTCTCGGAATTAGAAAAAGCACAAAAAGTCGAAAGGGAAAGGCGCATCGCAGCAGGCTTACCCACTTCCTTATCGACAAACCAGCAATCTCAGCTACAGAGTCTGACCAGGGTTCTTCCTCCACAAAGGGTGTCAAACCGAAGAGATAGTTTCAATCTAGTCTTTCCCTATTATCTCAGGTTCTTCGGTTCAAGAGTCGGACCCCACAGTCGAGCCAGGTTTAACAGTTACCAGTTTTAAGAAACCTTCCCTGTTCTTAGCCATGGGGTCAAATGCTGATACTTCTCCCAACAAGCTGGTTGATCGAAGAAAAGGCTGGCTTGTTAAAGGGCAGGCTTCTAAAGGCACTCCTTCAAAATCGGGCACCAAAGGCAGCAGTGCAGGGTTAGATACACCCATGAAAGTACCCAAAGACAGGCTGTCCGGTCCAGAGGCTACTGGTTCGAGCCCCCAAAGAGAAACATCCACGTCGGAGCCCCAACCGGAGGCTAGAATTTAGGAGAGTGCTAAAGCTCATCAGTCCGGAAATCAGGCTGAACCGACTCTAACCCCCCCCCCCCCCCCACTTACAACAACAACTGAAAATCCTACCTCAATAATGGAGGAAATAATGGAGGACTCTATCGAAGAGGCTTCATTTGAGTCCGAACCTTCCGGACAGACCAGTGGTGTTGTTGCTGCTCAGAAGGATAAAAGTAAGGAGAAGTTGTGCTTAAGGCATCCGGATCTTCTGGAGTGTCTTGAAGGAAAAGTAGGACCTTGTTTCCACAAGGTCAATGTTAAACACCTCCTCGCTTTACAAAAGATCAATTACGCTTTCATCCATACAGCTGAGTTGGGTCGGATGCGTACGAAGTGGGGGATTCCGGAGAATATGAAGATAAGAATCCCCATAGACCCTGAAACCCCAATGGATTGCAAACTCAGTGAAATAGTCATCTTCACTAAGCTCTTTAACTGGGTTTAAGGTTCCCCTTGGATCTGGAAATAGTTAGGTATTTCCATCATATCAAGCTCTGTCCTAGTTAATTAAGCCCCAATGGATGGTACACACTTATGGCCTGCATCATGGCCTCCAGGCTCTCCGGCATTCCTCTACCAATGGAGGAATTCGCTGCTGTGGCCGGTCTCTGCAGGAACCCTCATATCCCTTTTTATCACTTCAACATGGGGGATAACTACAAAGCAGTGGATGACCTGCTTGAGTCGGAGAGAAACTGGAGGACTCAATTCCTGTTCGTAAGTGGTTCTTGGGAGAACGGGAGGAAAATCAAATCCGTAGTCAATCCAAGTCTCCTCACCAGCAGATGGAGGAATGATCGTAAGGCTCCTACTTTATATCCTTATTTCATCTTTTATCAAATTTGCTTAAACTAATTGGTCTTGCCTTTTTATTTAGCAGAACTGCCAAAAGACTTCAATGACTACCTAAAGTCCGGGCAGACCACTTGTACCAAGATCAACACTTGGGCTGCTGAAAAGTGGGGAAACCGGTTTCACGATGCTTTCACAGGAGGCAACTTGGCAAGGTCTCACCTCTGGAACACTACTGGCCGGAGGGACTTGACCTGGGAAGAACTCACCACTCCACCCCCTCCGGATGTAGTCCTGAAGAGAACACAAGAACCTGATGGGTCACTTTACTTGCCAGGCCGGGCCAAGGCCCCGAGTAAGATGAAAGGAAAGAAGAAGAAGGGCAAGAAGGTGGTAGGTGAAGTTAACCCTGCCGAGGTGGAAGAGGCTGTTCCAACAAATCCCGAGGGGCCAGCCCCAAGCCAGATTAATGCTGCTCTCTTAGAAGTGGTAGAACAGGAGAGTGTTAAGGAAGATGCTCGATCCCCAAAGCCCCCAAGGGCTTCCAAGAGAGACCGAAAACGTGGAGCTGAAAGCAAGGACAGGGAGGCTAAGAAGAAAAAGACCTCTAGGGGTGATGAACTTTCTCTCCGGCCTCCGGAGCCTCTCCCCTTCTGTAGATCCTACTAATCCAACACAAGCAGAAGAGATCCCTGGTGATTTTCAAACCGACAAGGTTGGAGGAGGAGACCTTAGCATTGATGGGGTTGACATCACCGGGCTTGATGGACTGGGTGACTATTTTGCCAACCTCCCCATAGATGATTTTTAGGGCCTTACCTCCCTCCGAGTACTTCAAACACCGTCACTTTTAATGGTAAGACTTTTACTGTTTCAAGTGAAAGGGATATTATAGCTCACTCTATATTAAGTAGTGTTCAGCCAGTACTTGTGTTGGAGAAACAAGTTCGAAGTCAAGCAGATACTATCAATGATCTCAAATCTGACAAAGAGAGACTGTCCGATGATCTTCTTACTGCCACTCAACATGCTGACATTTTAAAGGTAGAAAACGAGGAGCTGAAGAAGATCCAAGAGAAATGGACCACAAAGGCTGCCACACTAGAAGACACTGTCAAGGAGCTCCGGGAGAAGTTGTCTGGTTTAGAGAAAGACCTCACCTCTTCAAAACAAGAGGCAAAGGCCAAGGATCAAGTCATCCACAACTTGACAAATGACAAGATTGCTCTTAAGATTACAATGTCCAAGGCTGCAGAGGAGAAAGCTGATCTGCTAAAGGAGCAGAAGGCCAAAATTCAGGCCAATATCGATGCTTATGCCAACAACGTAATAGATACTCAAGAGAAAATGTACGCCAAGGTGAAGTCGGATATGGTACTGCTCTTTCATGAGAAGTTCCCGAAGAGGAACCTGGGAGATTTGTGGCTTCACGTAGAGTACGAAGACCTTCCCTTCCATACCATGGCTGATGGAGACTTGCATCAATATTCCAGTGCTTCCTCCTCTGATGAAGAAGAAAATACCGGGGAGGGCCCTCACGAAGAGAAAGACGATCCTAAGAAGAAGAAGAAGAAGACAAGTGAAGCTGAGCCATCTTCAAAGGCTCAGTCTTAAATTATGAATTATCTTTTCATTTTTTATGTTGCCTAAACTAAAGTCCTTGGAAGGCCAAGGCATTTTTTGTTGTTGTGTCCGGTATCTGGCCGGATAGATCCTTTGTTTTGTTTGACAATTTAAAAGTCCTTGGAAGGCCAAAGCACTTAAGTTATTTCAATGAATATCTTTGTTTTGCACAATTCTTTCATTCTTTCATAGTTTGTTTCAATTTTGGTGGCTAGTGTTTAAATAGCCCTTAGTTATTTCATAAACAGTCTAAAGCGAGAGCGTTTAAATTCTCCAATGACAAATGTTTAAGTGGTCATCATTCTTTTACTTCAATCCGGATGGTGTGACAAAAAACAAAGTAAAAACACTTCGATTTTTTAAGAAGGCATCAAATTTTATTAAAAAAGCCCGGACACCTCATTAAAACCTCCTCGTGCCACCAGGGTAGGAAAGAGTATGCCCCCAAATATTTACATGGATTTTTAAACAAGTAAATATTTACACAGCTTTAATTCCAAGTACATTCGGAGATGCTCAATATTCCAAGGGTGATTTAAAACCCTTACATTCTTGTCTTCGAGCCAATATGTTCCAGGTTTAATCCTTTCAATGACCATATAAGGTCCTTCCCAAGTTGGGGCCAGTTTGCCGAGCAGCTTCTCTTTAGTGTGTAAGAAGACTTTCCTCAATACATTGTCCCCCGGCTGGAAATCTCTTCTTTTAACTCTAGAAGCAAACCTGCTTCTCATCAAACCTTGATAGTGTGCAGCTCTAAGGTGAGCCTTAACTCGTCTTTCCTCTATTAGGTCAAGCTGGCCTCTGACTGCTACTTCATTTGCGTGTTCGGAGAAGTTGTTAACCTGAAATGAAGGGAGAGTTGCTTCTATGGGGGCTATTGCATCCATCCCATATACCAAGGCAAAAGGTGACTCTTGTGTTGCAGCCCCAGGTGTAGTCCGGTAGGCCCACAAAACCTCTTGTAAATAGCTAGGCCACTTCCCAGCAGCCCCTTCCAAATTTTTCTTTAAACCGGACAGTATAGTTCTGTTAGCCACTTCAACCTGACCATTTGCTTGTGGGTGGAAAGGTGAAGAGAAACAATGTTGTATACCCCTTGAGGCACAGAAACTCTCTATTTCCTTGTTGTCGAACTGTGGCCCATTGTCTGTTGTTATCTTTTGTGGAACACCAAACCTGCAACAGATGTTGGATAAAATGAATTTTATGACAGCTTTTGATGTTGTTCCTGCCAGAGGGGCTGCTTCAATCCACTTCGAAAAGTAATCTATAGCGATAATTATAGTTCTGCGTCCTCCGGACGCCATAAGCAGAGGTCCCACCAAATCCAACCCCCATCGAGCAAAAGGTATAGGCTCAGAAATTGACTCTAAAGGGATGGCTGGGACATGAATTTCATTGCTATATCTTTGGCATGGATCACACCTTCTCACCAGCTCCTTAGCATCCTGCATTATAGAGGGCCAGTAATAGCCAGCCAGTAAAACTCTCCATGTTAGAGCTCTGAATCCACAGTGAGCTGATCCCTCACCATCATGCAATTCGGAGAGGACTACTTGAGACTCATCATCTCCCAAACATCGTAAAAGAGGTTTACTGTAAGACTTTTTATACAAAACGTCTCTTAGTATGATAAAAGCACGAGCCTTGTGCTTCATTTTTCTTGCTAGCGATTTATCCGGAGGCAAGATGCCTTCGGAGAGGTACTGGAGGAGAGGAAATCTCCAATCTTGAGGTTGTTTCATCTGTACTTCGAAAATTTCTTCCTCTTTACCCACATTAAGTTGAATGGAAGGGCTCTCCAGCACATGGATCCAAGGATATGACTCAGTGTATGCTATGGTTGCCAGTAAATCTGCTAGTTCATTCTCTGCTCGGGGTATATGTTTATAAACAATGTTTTTGAACTTAAGAGCCTCATTTTTAAGAAGAAGGAAATACTTCACTAGTTGCTTCTTTTTTGCCTCAGATTGACCTTGTGCATGGTGGATAAGAAGCTGGGAATCACTCATCAGCTTGACCCTTTTGGCCCCACAAATATAAGCTAACTTTAAACCAGCTATAGCTGGTTCGTATTCGGACTCATTGTTGGAGGCCCTGAAAGCAAAACATATAGCTTGGTACATTTTGTCACCATATGGAGAAGTCAAGCATACCCCTGCACCACATCCCATAGTACTGGATCCACCATCCGTTCGGACGAC
This sequence comes from Limnanthes douglasii subsp. nivea, assembly GCA_036936605.1. Taxonomy (NCBI): domain Eukaryota; kingdom Viridiplantae; phylum Streptophyta; class Magnoliopsida; order Brassicales; family Limnanthaceae; genus Limnanthes; species Limnanthes douglasii. The sequence goes on from JAUPFV010000004.1 coordinate 55,376,465, forward strand.
CCAGACCTTTTTGCCTTTCATCTTAGTAGTCTGCTCCGTATCCCTATCAGAGTGGAATTCAACTAAAAAATCAGCCACAGCTTGGGCTTTGACTGCTGTTCGAGGAGCAAAATCAATATCGAAATCCCCCAATTCTACTGACCACTTAGTCATTCTGCTTGAAATGTCTGCCTTTTAGAGAATATTTTTCAAGGGAAAAGATGTCCAGACGATAATAGGATGAGCCTGAAAATAAGGCCTCATCTTTCTTGCAGCAATTACCAAGGCTAACGCTAACTTTTCAAGTTTTAAATAACGCTTTTCTGCATCTAACAAGCTCTTGCTGATGTAGACACCGGATGGGGGTAGTTATTCACCTCTCTTACCAATACAGCACTGATGGCACAACTTGAAACTGCCAAGTATACGAAGAGTGTTTCTCCATCAATAGGTTTAAACAAAGTCTTGGGAGAGGACAGATGTTTCTTAATTTCATTGAAGGCCTCATCGCACTATGAAGTCCAGTCAAATCCCTTTGCACCCCTTAAAGTTTGAAAAAACAGGGCACATCTGTCCGAAGACCTTGATATGAATCGATTTAAAGCAGCCAATCTCCCTGTCAATCGTTGTACTTCTTTAACATTCCGAGGATGCTCCATTTGGAGCAAAGCATTAAGTTGGTCTGGATCGGGCTGTATCCTTTTCTCACTTATTATGTAACCCATGAACTTCCCGGACTGCACCCCGAACACGCATTTTTCTGGGTTTAGCTTTAAATTCACTTTTACTAAGTTAGCAAAAGTTTCTTGGAGGTCTGCCAAGTGTAGTTGTTCATCCACACTTTTCACCATCATGTTATCAATGTATACTTCCATATTTCTTCCAATTTGATCAGCAAATGCTTTGTTCACCAATCTCTGATAAGTAGCCCCAGCATTTTTCAATCCGAATGGCATCACCTTGTAGCAATGAAGACCCCTGTCAGTGACAAATGTGGTGTGCTCTTGATCCTTCGGATCTACCTGAATCTGATTGTACCCGTAGAAAGCATCCATAAAGGATAGTAGCTTATTCCCAGAAGTGGAATCTACTAGCTGATCAATTCGAGGAACTGGATAAAAATCTTTTGGGCAAGCCTGTTGAGATCTGTGAAGTCAATGCACATGCGCCACTTGCCATTTTTCTTTTTCACCAAGACCGGATTGGCAGTCCACAAAGGATATTGAGACTCCTTTATATGCCCCATCTTTATGAGCATGTCAACTTCTTGAACAATAACATCGGCCTTTTCCTTGGAAAACACTCTTCTCTTTTGTACCACAGGCGCTCTATCTCTCCGGATGGATAGGTGATGAGATATAATATCTGCTGGAACCCCTGTAACATCAGCGTTGCACCAAGCAAAAACATGCTGATGGTCTTTTAAAAACTTTAACATCTTAATCTTCAATTCGGGTGGCATTTTGGACCCTATCTTAACACTTTTTCCTTCTTCCAAAGAGTGTGTTTCAACTTCTTCAACTGGTATTAATACTCCAGGGGCCTCTCTGGGGTCATCAATTTCACCCTCACCCCCAGAAAGCCCCTCAAACTACTATTCTTTGCTGGTACGAACTGCCCCCAACGTCCGTGGAGCCAGTGCTGTGGCATAACACTCTCTTGCAATCTTTTGACTGCTCCGGACAACTCCCACTTGTCCTTGAACAGCATATTTCAAACATTGGTGGACTGTCGAGGCCACTGCATGCATCCTAGAGAGCCAAGACCTCCCTAAAATAGCATTATAACAAGTGGGACAATCCACCACAATAAAAAGTATCCTGACCATCTTTTTAAAAGGGCCCTTGCCCAATAAAACTTCCTTTTCGAACTCCTCGATCACATCTATTGAGCTCATAGTGAAGCCCACAATTGATCTGTCCGAATGCTGAATCACGGCTGGATTTTTCATTTTTTGTAAGTGTTTAAGAAGAGGATATTGGCAGAACTCCCAGTATCCACCAAGATTCGTCTTATGTCGTTGCCCCCAATGGATGCTCCTATGACAACAGCATCTTCATGAGGGCCAGTTATATCCCTTAAGTCGTCTTCATCGAAAACAATGAAGGGAAACAGAATTTGTGATTGATAGGAGGTCATGCCTCCTTCCAGCTGGGTGGCTAAAGTATGAACGTGCCTCTTCCTTGAAGAAGCAGTAGGAGCTGTCATAGTATCCCCTCCGAAAATTGTGAGTGTCTAAAAAAAATCAGTAATCCCGGAGACTGTTTTACAACGTTCCTGAATGGCACCCACCCAATTTCCAGTTGGATCAGGATCCAGATATTCTGACTCTACATCAAACCTCTCGATTATAACCATAGCTCCCTCCGGAGCAGCATTGCTTGGACCAACCCGATGAGCATTATCAGGCCTATTTCCTCCTCTTCTTTTGACATATGCCCCCAGCTTTCCTCTTTCAATCAAATTCTAAACTTCTTGTTTCAAGGCTATACAATCGTCAGTGGTATGGCCAGTATCATTATGGTATTGGCATAAAGAGTTGTTACGATGTTCCCTAGGAGATTGCAGTGCGGACGGTCTTCTATAGTGCACTTCTTCCTTTGTTTTATCATAAATTGTGGCCACACTTTCCTTTAACTCTGCAAACCACTCCGGTTGAACCCAAGGCCCTCTCTTATTTCTCGATTGCTGACTCTGGGCAGGTGCAGCTGGCTGAGATTGAGCTTTAGCCCTGTTATGCGCTTGTCCGGTCTCCCTTGCCTTGTTCCCGGACTGATTTTGATTGGGGTTTGGTGCAACCGGGGCAGACCTCACCTGTCTGTGCATCCTATTTTTCTTTGTTTCATCAACATTGATTTGCTTTCCGACCTGATTCAGCAAACCTCCCCAAGTCATGGCTTTCTTTCTGGTCACTGAATCAGCCAAATTTCCAGGGTTTAAGCCATGTCTCAAGGATGCTATTGCTACCTGCTCGAAGCAATCAGCCAACCCATTTTTGGTGTTCACAAAACGACTTATGTATTCTTTCAATGATTCGTTTGGTTCTTGAGCACAATGGATTATTGTGTCCCCATTGCCCTTTAATTCCTTACTCCCAACAAACTGCCTTCGAAAGGCCACCCAGAAGGTATCAAAGTTCCTGATGCAACCTTGAAGTAGACTGTTATACCATTTTAGAGCACTCCCCATAGAAGATTGGGAGAATGCTCTACAGAGTAACTTATCGTCATCATCAAAATTCATCATAAAGTTTTTAAATTGCTCCAAGTGGTTGTCCGGATCAATACTGCCATCGTACTTCTCCATTTTAGTGTTATCGAACCTCTTAGGGAGGTTTCCGGACAGAATCTTGGAAGACAATGGAGATTGTCTCTAATTCCGGCCACGACTGAACATAGTATCCTCATTAGGAGTCGCAAAGATTCCTGGTTCATCGTGGAAGGCGAAAGGATCCATCAGCATCCGATCCACATGCCTCCGGCTGTGAGATGATCCTTTGCCTATATTCCTTTTCAATTTCCCATGTCTATCCCTTTTTCTTGAATACTTTTTAATCAACTTTTACTTCTTTTTGGATCGGCCCTCATCACTGCTGGAGGATAAGGATTTTTCAACTCCATCCTCATCCGAGGAGCTACCAGAAGATTCTGAGTCTGAATCAGAACTCTCCACTAGCTTAGACTGGTGAGACTTTTTGGAGCTAGCATGAGTCTTCTTGGTACTCACATGAGTCTTCGAAGGCTCATGCTCTCTAGGGTTGTCGGTATGATGAGCAGCTGATGCTTTTGATTTTTCTTTCATGCCCATCCTAGCCTTCTCTGCCCTCAGAGCTTCTATCTCGCCCTTTAATCTATCACGCTCCTCGATGGTATATTCATCATTTTCACCCACCACTTCAAGCAAGTCTGGTGGTACTTCCGGGGCGTCTGGATTCATTCAGACTGATTTTTCATGTTGGTTTCGAATGCTTGATTCAGGCACCGTCGTCCTCCCACTGTGGTCGCCAATTTGGTGTGGTTTATTTTTGTCTGAGGGTAAGTTTGTAATTTTTGTTTAGAGTTCATGGAAGTTTGTAAGTGTTTAATGTTTGAGTAGAGGGTAGAGGGAGAATTAAGCAGCCTGGTTGTATTGATTTTCCTTACCCTCATTTAATGTTGGTGGTTGGGTATTTATACCCTTACATCTGGGCCTTTATGGGCTTTCGGGTCATGTTTAATGGACCCAGGTCAAGTTTAAAGACCCATGAGCTCTTAGTAGGAGAGCAAGCAGCTTAGTCATGAAATGATTAGGTTTTTAAGTACTTTAGTCCTTTGTTCGAACAGTCCAATGGGTGGGGTGTTCGAATTGCCCTGTCCGGTTAGATGGTCTTTGTCCGAACTGTCCCTGTCCGAAGAGGTAGCAGAATCCGAACTCATGAGTATTCAACATTTGTGTGTCTATAAAAAATGGTTGCACAATGATAGAGAATTACTTAATGAATTACTGTTTTTATTATACTTTATTAAATACATATATTTGAATTACTACTTACAACAAGTATTGCTACACAAGTAATTTTATTGTATTGTATAACTTTACAATATTTTTTCACTGAACTTATTAGTTTTCTCTTATTGTTTATGCCTAATCATATTCATTTATTTTTGAATTTTTTTTAACATATTTGACTATTGAAGTAGCTAATCTTTATCTGGATGTTTTGAAAAGTAATGTTCCACAAAATATAATATTAGGAGTTTGACTACATTTATGATATCTTGTTCTCTTGATAAAACTACAGTTAGCTTGATTGCATCCTACAAAAATATTTTATAATTGTTACTTTTAGTTACAAAATTACGTAAAATAGTGTTACGTAAATAGATTTTTTTAGCAATGAAAAGAATATAAAAAAATAACGTTATTTTTTTTGTTAGCCAAGAATCTGAAAATAGTCTGGGATGATTCTTGATTTTTGTTTTTATTTGAAGAAGCTTCAATTCCAATTTTGTTTATATTAATCTTGCTTTCCTATCGCTTGACTCCCAAAATAAGCACTTTATCATTTCTTCTAATTTTAACAGCTTTTTAGCAAATATAATAGCTTCCTTCTTAGGTCAAACGATTTTATTATTTCTGACTCGACCTCCTAATTATTCTTTGAAGCATTATAAGTATGCTTACAGTTATATACACTTTAATGAGATGGGGGAAATGTGTGTTTTAGAAATAATTTAAGTGAGCTTCTCCTATTGGTATTGAATCTAGCAACTAACTTACAAGTACAAATCATGATCTGTAATATAATGTTCATTTTGTTATTTATCTGCATTATAAAGTCAAAAATACATGTAAGTTAGTACTTAAAATACAATAATTAGAATACTTAAATAGGTCTAATTTGGTTGCATAAAAGGTCTTTAAAGTTTGAAAAATAAAAAACAAAGTGGATATGGTACTAACTGTATTTTGGATGTGTAAATATGTGAAATTTGGTTGCGCAAAAGTTTTTTTAGGTTTGAAAAACAAAAAATAAAATTAGTATGGAAAATTAACTGTGTTTGGGCGCGTAAAAAGCTTTTTTAGGTTTGAAATAAAAAATAATAAAGTTATTCAAGAAACTAATTGTATTTGGATGCGTAAATATGTGTAATTTGGTGTATAAAAAGATTTGTTATGTTTGAAATACAAAAAAGAAAGTTGTTCTGGAAACTAACTGTTAGTTAGAATTGTAAATATGTTGAAATTGGTTGCATCAAAGCTTTTTAGGTTTGAAAAAAAATTGGCAAGGAAACAAACTATATTTGGGTGCGTAAATACGTTGATATTGGTTGTATAAAAACTTTTTTAGGTTTGAAATAATTAAAAAAATCTGAAAACTAACTATATTTTGGTGCATAAATACGTTGAAAATGGTTGCATAAAATATTTTCTAGGTTTGAAAAATTAAAAATAAAATTGTTCTGAAAACTAAATGTATCTGGGTGCGTAAATAAGTTGAAATTGGTTGTGAAGAAGTGTTTTTAGGTTTGAAATGCAAGAAAAAAAAGTTGGTCTCGACACTAATTGTATTTTACTGCGTAAATATGTTGAAATTGGTTACATAAAATATTTTTTATGTTTGAAATATAAAAAATAAAGTTGGTCTTGAAAGTAATTTCTAGTTGGGTGCATCAATACGTTTAAATTGGTTGCATTTTTAGGTTTGAAATACAAAAAAGAAAGTTGGCCTGAAAAATAACTAGATCTGAATACATAAATACATAAAATTGGGTTGCAAAAAAAATAAAAATAAAATTATATAGAACATTTAAACAGATACACAAGTTGTTCCTAGTAATTGTACATTTTGGTTGCGTAAAAATACATACAAATCATCAAAAACAAACACGAACAATTAGTAGGTCATGTACACAATAATTAAAAAATAAAAAATGAAAGAGAGTAATTTGATCGTGAGAACCTCATTTAGTAGATGATTTGTACTGAAATGATTCAGAACTCACCGAATTTTGTTACAAAAATATGTAATTTGAGAGATTTGAGAGTTTTAATCTTAGAGAGAAAGAGAAACTTCGCGAGGTGGAGAAGAAACTGAAAAAACGTTGATTGTGTGTCTTTATACGTGAAGGGTATTCTTGGAATATGTTATGTTGCATGTGATATTTTGAAAATTTGAGAATCCAGATATGTATTGGTACTTTTATTTTTACCTTGGTGGTTATTGTTGACTCTCTAATTTTTTCAAAGGTAATCTACCAAGAACCACCCAACATCAAAATTATTATACAATAACCGCCCAATATTTGACAAAGTACGAATCACCATCTCGTTTTAAAACTAAAGTATTGATAATCACTTGGACTTTCTGTTAATACTAATATACCCCTTAATTGTTTTTATCTATCCTTTTTTGCTATCTTTAACTACCATTTTAAACCATAACTCTATAAAAACTAGAAAATATCATTGGTTTTGTTTTTTAAGACGAACAAAACTAGATTTATTAAAGATATTTTTGGATTTTGTTTTTGTTTCTAGTTTATTGATTGCATAATTACGTGTAACTGGGTTGCGAAGTAAGTCTCGAAAACTTAATTGTGTTCATTATGTAATTACGTACAAATATGTTATGAAAATAAGAAGAATTTGGTTGCGCAATAATTGTATGAACAAAAACATAACTTGTTTTTTGTGAAAATAGTGTTAATTGTGTGTGAAACAACTAACTTTTTGTACTTGTGAATATGTACATTTCTGTGCTGACTGTTTTTAATAAAAATATTAGATTGTCTTCTGGGTGCAAAAATACGTCCATAAAAACCACTTATAGATTTTGTTTTGTTCGTGTTTAAAAAATAGAAATATGTGTTTTTGTAGAGTTTTTGTTATTTTAAATTAGGATTTGGAAGATATGATAACTAATTGTTAAAAGAGAAATAACACCAAAATATATTGTCATCTAATACCCAAATTATCATCTATGCTAACTTAAGACCCATCTCAATAAATAACTCTTATTCAATACCCAATTCTTTAATAATAACTCAAATATTTCATCAACAACCACGTGACCACTTCTAATTCTTGAACCAAAGTTTCTCTTTATTACTTTTTTTTTATTGTTAAAAGATCCATATCTTTCAAATCGGAGCTCGGAAAAAAATCCGAAAGTACCGTTGATTTTGTTTTTTTAAGACGAACAAAACTATATCCATTGATGATATTTTTTATATTTTATTGAAAGAAAGTTCACTAGTAACATGTGAGTTCCACCATGAGAGTTCTGTCCAAATTTAACCATGCGAATTCTGTATATTTTTAACCATGCAAGTTTTGTATATTTTTAACCATGAGAGTTCTTCATTATAATCCAATCATGCGAGTTCTTCATTATAATCTAACCATTCGAGTTCGTGTATATTAAATCATGCAATTTTAAGTCTATTAGTTGTGTTAGATTCTTATGTTTCCAACCACGACGATTCTGTACATTTTTAACCATGTGAGTTTATTGAATAATTAACATGAGAGTTCTTCATTATAATCTAATAATGCGAGTTCCTGTATATTAAAACATTCAATTAAAGTATAATCAACTATGTTAAATCTTCTTCTTTTTAACCACGAGAGTTCTGTACATTATAAACCGTGCAAGTTTATTATATATTAAACATGAGAGTTCTTTATTATATTCTAACCGTGCGAGTTCTTGTATTAAACCATTCAATTTTAAGACTATTAGTTGTGCTAGATCCTTATCTTTCCAACCACGAGAGTTCTGTACATTTTTAACCATGCGAATTTATTGAATATTAGACATGAATTTTTTTTAATTATAATCCAACTGCACGAGTTCTTGTATATTAAACCATTCAAATTTAAGTATATTAGCTGTGTTAGATCCTTATGTTTCCAATAACTAGAGTTCTGTACATTTTTAACCATGTGAGTTCTTGTATATTAAACCATCATATCTACGTAAAAGGCTTAGATGAGGTCATAAACTTGTTATATTAATTTAAAGGATGTTAGAAGTTTCCTTGAATGAACAAAAAAAATCCCCAACAATCTTCATAAACCTGTAAAAGTATGCTTTCATAGACATATTTCCTGCAAAAACATGAATCGGCACGGGTTAATTAAAGAGAAAATAAACATGCTACTTCTTTGAAACGTCAACATGCTACTTCTTTGAAAATTAACCATGTTATTCGTTTGAAAAATCAAGCATGCTACTTCTTCGGAAAATTAATCATGCGAGCTCTTTGAAAAAATAACAATATTATTTGTTTGAAAGATCAATCATGCTATTTCTTTGGAAAATCAACCATGCGAGTTTTTTGAAAAATTAAACATGCTACTGCTTTGAAAAATCAACAATGCTACTTATTTGGAAAATCAACCATGCGAGTTTTTCGAAAAATTAACATGTTACTTCTTTGAAAGATTAATCATGTTACTTCTTTAGAAAATCAACCATGCGAGTTCTTTAAAAAAATTAAACATGCTACTTCTTTGAAAAATCAACCATGCTACTTTTTTGGAAAATCAACCATGCGACTTTTTTCAAAAATTAAACATGCGAGTTTAGAGGAAGATAGAATGCATAAACACAATTGTGTGATTCTTTTGAACTAACACATAATGCTCTAGTACAATACATCAATGCGAGTTCTTCATACAACAAATAAAGAATATGTGAGTTTAGTGTATTTTTATAAGATGAAGATGCGAGTTTATTGTTGCTTTCGAAAATTGAGTCACAAATGACTAAACCTATAAACAAAACAATACAATAACATTAATATGACTTTAACGAAGAACGTAGTTATAATGAACCATCGAAATATACTATAAGTATAGTAGAAACCTACAAATGCAGAAGTTAGATGATGGTGAATGAATGAAAAACAGTAAGAAAGTTTTTCAAACTTCGATTTTAGTACCTGTAAGGTTTTATCGACGTTTGAACGACAAACAAATCGATAAATACGTATTTCATGACAAGGAACAACAATCGTCGACGTCTTTATTGCTTTGTCGGAACGAGAAATCTTCAAAAAATGGATGTATATGTTTAACTAATCATCATCTTCCCTAATCAAAGTAAAGGAGAAAAGTTTGAATTTATAGTTGTCACCACTGTAGAACTTATTTTGGATCTCGATCAAGTAAAGACGTAAAGCATGGAAAAAAGGACTATAGTTTTTTCACCTTAAAACATCCTATTTATACTAGTGAATGTATTTTATCCATTTATTACTTCAAACTACTTATTTGTAGTGTGTTATTTTTGAATATCACGTACCAATAAAATAGTTGAATATGTATTTATATATACGTTTTTAATAATGTATGTATAATATTATTGGAAACATTAATATATATTTATATTAGATATCTTTATTTTAACATTTCGGATAGTTACAGATAATTTAACTATTTTTCAAAAGTTTGTGTACAAAATTCTGAAGTTTATTCACAGCATCCAATATGATGGCGTTTGAAATCAGTGGTAAATTTTTATTTTTATTTCATATAAATAAACGTAGAACTGATAGTAGTAGTAGTAACTAAAGATAGTTATTGGAGGTGAGACAAATCGTCTCCCTATTCCACGGCTGCCTAGATTTTTCCAAAAAGACAAAAAAGTTTGAGAAGCCAACATTGAATATTGCAACCACAACGTGCCATAATAAAAACAAATGGACCATGCTTCCTTCTAATTTATATCATTATTTATTTATATACATTTTTTAAAAACTTCAATGGTGTAAGTATTAAATTAGTTTATATATTTATTACGGAAAATAAAAATAAAAAATATATTTCAATTTCTCAAAGAACCCATAAAAGAATTGGTCTTGCTTTCCAAGTTAATGCTTCACGGGTCATTAAGCACGAAACGGTACCACATGTTATTCTTTTGGAAAATCGTTTTAAATGTTAGATGTGACGTGGTTAAATAATTGTAACATACTTTACTATTTATTTATTGTTGTTTTACCAATTTTACTTCTTCTTTTTCTATATTTCCTAACTAATTTATTCATTTGTAGTTTCAATAAAGATTATTTTACTAACATTATTTATTATATATTCTTTCTAAAATAGAATCACACAATTAAATTCAACTAAAATATCACCTATATGATTCAAATGTAGTTAGTTGAAAATATTATTTATTAATTAAAATAATTATTAAATAAAATAATCGAAAACTTAAGCCAAATACGAACACAAATACGAACACGAGTTTGGGTTAGCAAAATGATTTTAAAAACTAAAATAGTTATGTAATATATTAAAAACTAATTGAGATATTGCGATACTTTTTTGGTTAAAAAATAAAAACTTGAAGTTTTAAATAAGAATTTTATTGTTGTAAAAAAGTTGGTTGTTAGAAAAAAATATATTGTTATATCAGTTTCGTTTGGTATTGCTTTAAAAAAATTTATTGCAGAAGTTTTAAATAAGATTTTTTTCCACCATATGATAACGGAATTTTTCGGAATAATAATATTTTTTATCTCGGTAACACATTGATTTGTTGCGACGAGACCGTTCCATATTAATACAATAGTACATAACTGTTTTATGTTGTGGTGAGTGTTAATAAACAAAGAAAGATAAAATAGAGAAGAGAAGAAGTCGCTAAGAAGAGGTTAGGGTTTCTGTTTATTTAGAAACCATAAGAATTATATTGAGCATCTGTTCATATTTATAGATAAAATAAAGAGCTTACGAGCTTGGGCCTTATATCTTTAACACACTCTCTCAAATTCACAATGCAACGGTAATAATCATTGAGATTTTGTCACAAAAAAACGAAACTGTGTTGTTGACTGAGCCTTTGTGAAAATATTAGCAACCTGCACAACTGATGGAACATATGGAAGCGAGATGGTGTCGATCATAAGATGATGCCGAGTGAAGTGACAATCTATTTTAATGTCCTTCGTCTTCTCATAAAAAACAGAATTCTTTGATATCTGCATGGCTCTTTTGTTATGACAATGTAAGGAAGTGGGTTTAGTAATATTAACCTCCATTTCTGCAAGAAGTCATCATAACCAAACAATCTAACATGTGGTCACGACCATAGCACAATACTCAGCTTCAGTAGACGATCTAGATAACATCTTGTTTCTTGCTTTTTCATGAGATTAACGAATCTCCAAGGAAAATACAGAAGCAAGTAGTATATTTTTTGTCATGAGGATCATTATCACAATCAGCATCGGTATAGGCACGCAGTTTAAGTGAAGAGGTCAAAAGAAACAAAATGCTCTAGAACTGAGTGTCACGAAGATATCTCAATATTCGAAAAACAACTCCCCAATTGACAGATGTAGGAGCAGTAACAAACTGATTAACCACATGAACAACATAATCCATATCTGGTCGATTAACTATAAGATAGACCAAGCTCCCTACAAGAGTTTGGTATAGAGTTGGGCCTGACAAAGGAACACTATTAGTCAGGAAATACTGGGCATTGATTTCAAGAGGGGTATGTACCGTCCTGCTATCAAAAAGTCGCGCTCGCTCGAATAAATCAGATATATATTTTGTCTGAGAGAGAATATAACCTTCTGGAGAGTGAGAAACCTCAATATCTAGAAAATAACGTAATAGTTCCAAGTCTTTTATCGCAAAACATTGAGCCATATCACGTTTTAGTGCCTCAATGCCATCAATATCATCACATGTAATGATCATATCATCTACATATAAGGATAAAATAAATCTTCCTATACGTGTACATCTGATAAACGAGGCCGAATCACGATTACTAACAAGGAAACCGAGTGAAGTAATAACCATTAATAATTTTTCAAACCAAACACGAGGAGCTTGCTTGAGACCATATAAAGCTTTCATAAGTCAGAAAATTTCACTTGGTTGGTGAGCAACCCCTGAAGGAGAGGAGTCATGTAAACCTCCTTATGAAGATCATAATTCAAAAATGTATTTTAACATCTAGTTGAAAAAATTTCCACTAATGAGCGGATGCAACTGCAATAAAAGTACGAACGATCATCGTTTTTGCCACATGGGAAAATGTCTCATCATAATCCATACCATACTTTTGTGAATACCCTTTTGCTACAAAACGAGCCTTATATCTTTCGACAGACCCGTTAGACTTTGATTTAATTTTAAAATCCCAACGAGAACCGATTATATGCTTACCGGATGGAGGTTTAACTATATCTCATGTATGAATATGATAAAGAGAAATAAGCTCTCCGACTATACCAATTTTCCAACGAGGATCACAAACAGCTTCTTTAAATGACCGAGGTTCATACAAATCATGTATATTTTATATGAAAGAAGCAAAAATAGTTGAGTAAGAAGAGTATGCAAAATTTGATAGTTTAATAGACTTATTTATACGAGTGGATATCCTGGAAGGTGGAGGATTTATTGTTCTACCAGACAAAAGAGTTGGCTCGAGCATTGATGACGTTGAACCAGGTATTGATGGTGTTATTGATCTCTCATGAGCTGAAATATCAATGTCAAAATATGTATCATTATCAGTTTAAAAAGGGTCAATAGCCTAAAGGTCTGTCTTTGTTACATCATGTGATTTTGTCGAAATCAAATAAAATAGGATATGTACAAGAAATATGACATGACGAGACACATATAGCTTCTGACTTGTGAGACCATAATAACAATAAACTTTATGTGTAACACCATAACTCATAATAACACATACAACTATTTTATGACCCAATTTGTTGCGTTCAACATGAGGACGAAAGACAAAATATGTACATCCAAACACTCGTGAGGAATAATAGTCTGGAAGTTGTCTGTATAACTTATGAAATGGAGACATTCCTGTATTATGAGAAATGGGAATTTTATTAATCACATAAACAACAGTCAAAATTCTTTATCCTTAAAAACAGTTGAAATTTCAGCTAATAAAAGGAAAGAACGAGCAGCCTCAACAAGGTGATGATGTTTTCATTATGCAACACCATTTTTTATGGGTGTTAGTACAAGATGATTGACTGTATAGTACCATCAGATGCAAGTAAATATTTGAAATTGTTGGAGGTATATTTACCCCATAAGTCACACCTAAAGTATTTTATCACAACAGAATGTTGGGTCTTAACAAGTGCTCTAAATTCTCTATAAATTTCAAGGAAATCTTACATTTTGTTACATCAGATTAATCCATGTGTATTGAGTATAATCATCAATAAACGGTACATAATATGGTGAACCACCCTTTGTGGAAATAAGAGATGGACCCCAGACATCAAAATGAATAATATCAAAAGCAATAGAAGAAATGACACTTTCATTAAACGGTAACACCGAAAACATTTCCAGTTTACGATCACTACATTCCAAGATATTACAAGTGTTTAACTGACCTAAAAACATTTAGAGACTAGAAATTTCAAACACGATACGGATACATGTCCCAGAGGAGAATGCCAAAGATAAAACTCAGATGGTGAAGGTTTCAAACAAAACGAAGACAAATCAACACTAGATGCAACAATATCAGTCAAGTATATTTTATCGTTATCAACATAGTACTTCAATAATGGTAAAAATATGCACAAATAAAAATTCAAAGAATTGAACATAGAATTTTAGTTTTTTCGCTCTTGTAATGATTATTTATTGTGAGATAGTAGAGATGCACGCGCACACACACATACACACACACACATATATATAATCATAATATAATTATTAGAATTTCAAATCAAATAAACATAAAATTTCATGTTTTTGTCAAGACAAAATATCTCCCATTTTTATTTTAATTTAGCACCGACATCCAATATGAGAATGTTTTTTATTTTCTAAAAATGATATATATTTTAATATTTTTATTAATCTAAAAGCATTTTTTTGGTTGATGTATATATACTTGTCCAAAATTATAATTCTATTTGATAAAAAAAATTAATATCTTTATATTTATAAAATAAAATAATTACTTTTAAGAATTTTAAAAAAACTGAAGTACGATTAAAAAATTGTATATTAATAAAACATGAATTAATTATATTTTCAAATTCTTAGCTAGAATAAATATTTCGATCTTATGAAGATTTATAAAAAAATTCAATAATGTACTAGTACATTATATTTTGGATATTTTGGTGCTCATTTATTTTTCAGACAAAATGATCTTTTGAATTGTTTGGTGTATTTTTATCTTTTTTACAACGTCAACATTAACGGTGATCTCCATAGAAATTTTTAAGGTCTGAGATGAATGCGACAAAAGATATATTATATCTCTTCTTTTTCATTTTTGAGATGCAAGTTTCCTCGAGTATGCTCTAAAAAGAGTTGTGATAAGAATTTCAAACTCCACTAGAAATATTATAAGCTCAAAATCATAAACATGTGCTTCATTGATGATCTTATGATCCTTTTGTCGGACAAATGTCTATTCCCTTAAGTTAATTAAGAACGGTGTCAATAATTTTTATCTTATTTATAAGCTTCAATTCATCCCTCATAAGAACCACATCTTCATCTCGGAGGTGGGGACTGCTCCCAAATACGATATGTTCGATATTTTTTACTATGAGGTTACTTAAAAATATTTATTTTGGTGTTCCTCTAATCATGGTTCGTTTGTCTTTCAATGAGTGTTGACCTCTTCTTCATAAGTCATCTATAGAATTAGGTCCTGGACTTCCAAGCACCCATCATGCATTACCAACTTTTTTTTATCTAAGTGTCCAGGATTCTCAGATATATGCATAATTTATTCGACGTTTTCTCTGGTCAGGCCACAAGATGAAAATTGCAAGTGTTAAGGTTGCTTGATCTCAGATCACCTAGTACAAACTGGATGACGACCTTGGAATCTTATACCTTAAGGTTTGGAATTAGGAGTGACGAGTCTGGATTCTGTTACCACTTCGGACAGGGTCAGTTCGGACAATGTCTATCTAACCGGATGATAACAATTCGGACGCCATCATCCATTATGATGTTCGAATAGAACTAACGTACTTAAAACCTAATCACTTCTTGACTAAGCTTCTTGCTCTCCTACTAAGAGCTCATGGGTCATTAAACTTGACCCGGGTCCATTAAACGTGACCCGAAAGCCCGTAAAGCCCAAATGTAAGGGTATAAATACCTAACCACCAACATTAAATGAAGGTAATGAAAATTAAATACAACCAGGCTGCTTAATTCTCCATCTACCCTCTACTCAAACATTAAGTACTCTCAAACTTCCACACAGTTTTAAACAAAAATTACAAACTTACCCTCAGACGAAAATAAACCTCACCAAATTGGCGACCATAGTGGGAGGACGAAGGTGCCTGAATCAAGCATTCAAAACCATCAGAAAAAAGCAGTCCGAATGAATCCGGATGCCTCGGAAGTACCACCAGCTTTGCTTGAAGTGGTGGGTGAGAATGATGAATATACCATCGAGGAGCGTGATAGATTAAAAGGCGAGATAGAAGCCCTGAGGGCAGAGAAGGTTAAGATGGGCATAAGAGAGAAGTCAAAAGCATCAGTTGCTCATCATACCGACAACCCTAGAGAGGATGAGCCTTCGAAGATTCATGTGAGTACCAAGAAGACTCATGCAAGCTCCAAAACGTCTCACTGGTCTAAACCAGTGGAGAGTTCTGACTCAGACTCAGAGTCTTCTGGTAGCTCCTCGGACGAAAATGGAGTTGAAGAGTCCTTATCCTCCAGCAGTGATGAGGGTCGATCCAAAAAGAAGAAAAAGTTGATCAAAAAGTATTCGAGAAAAATGGATAGACATGGGAAATTGAAAAGGAATATAGGCAAAGGATCATCCCACAGCTGGAGGCATGTAGACCGGATGCTGATGGATCCTTTTGCCTTCCACGATGAACCAGGTATCTTTGCAACTCCCAATGAGGATACTATTTTCAGTGTGGCCGGAATTGGAGACAATCTCCATTGTCTTCTAAGATTCTGTCCGGAAACCTCCCCAAGAGGTTCGATAGCACAAAAATGGAGAAGTACGATGGCAGCAAATATCCGGACAACCACTTGGAACAATTTAAAAACTTTATGATGAATTTCAATGATGACGACAAGTTAATATGTAGAGCATTCTCCCAATCCTTTACGGGGAGTGCTCTGAAGTGGTATAACAGCTTACCACAAGGCTGCATCAGAAACTTCGATACCTTTTGGGTGGCCTTTCGAAGGTAATTTATTGTGAGTAAGGAATTAAAGGGCAATGGGGACATTATAATCCATTGTGCCCAAGAACCAAACGAATCACTAAAAGAATACATAAGTCGGTTTGTAAACACCAAAAATGGGTTGGCTGATTGCTTCGAGCAAGTAGCCATAGCATCTTTGAGGCAGGGTTTAAACCCTAGAAATTTAGCTGATTCAGTGACCAGAAACAAAGCAATGACTTGGGGAGGTCTACTGAATCAGGTTGGAAAGCAAATCAACGTTGATGAAACAAAGAAAACTAGGGTGCACAGGCAGGTGAGGTCTGCCCCGGTTGCACCAAACCCCAAGCAAAACCAGTCCGGGAACAAGGCAAGGGAGACCGGACAAGGACATAACAGGGCTAAAGCTCAATCTCAGCCAGCTGCGCCTACCTAGAGTTAACAATCTAGAAATAAGAGGGGGCCTTGGGTTCAACCGGAGTGGTTTGCAGAGTTAAAAGAAAGTGTGGCCATCATTTATGACAATACAAAGGAAGAAGTACACTATAGAAGGCCGGCCGCACTGCAATCTCCTGGGGAACATCGTAACAATTCTTTCTGTCAGTACCATAATGATACTGGCCATACCACTGACGATTGTATAGCCTTGAAGCAACAAGTTCAGAACTTAATGGAAAGAGGAAAGCTGGGGGCATATGTCAAAAGAAGAGGAGGAAATAGGCTTGATAATGCTCATCGGGTTGGTCCGAGCAATGCTGCTCCGGAGGGAGCTATGGTTATAATCGAAAGATTTGATGTAGAATCAGAATACTTGGATCCTGATCCAACTCGAAATAGGGTGGGTGCCATTGAGGAATGTTGTAAAACAGTCTCCGGGCTTATTAAGTTTTTTGAGTCACTCACAATTTTCGGAGGGGATACTATGACAGCTCCTACTGCTTCTTCAAGGAAGAGGCACGTTCATACTTTAGCCACCCAGCTGGAAGGAGGCATGACCTCCTATCAATCACAAATTCCATTTCCCTTCATTGTTTTCGATGAAGATGACTTAAGGGATATAGTTGGCCCTCGTGAAGATGTTGTTGTCATAGGAGCATTCATTGGAGGAAATGACATGAGACGAATCTTGGTGGATACTGGGAGTTCATCCAATATCATTTTCTTAACCACTTACAAAAAGATGAAAAATCCAGCCGTAATTTAGCGTTCGGACAGATCAATTGTAGGCTTCACTGGGAGCTCAGCAGATGTGATCGGGGAGTTCGAAGAGGAAGTTTTGTTGGGCAAGGGCCCTTTTAAGAAGATGGTCAGGATACTTTTTATTGTGGTGGATTGTCCCACTTGTTATAATGCTATTTTAGGGAGGTCTTGGCTCTCTAGGATGCATGCAGTGGCCTCAACAGTCCACCAATGTTTGAAATATGCTGTTCAAGGACAAGTGGGAGTTTTCCGGAGCAGTCAAAAGATTGCAAGAGAGTGTTATGCTACAACACTGGCTCCACGGACGTTGGGGGCAGTTCGTATCAACGAAGAATAGCAGTTTGAGGGGCTTTCTGGGTGTGAGGGTGAAATTGATGACCCCAGAGAGACCCCTGGAGTGTTGATACCGGTTGAAGAAGTTGAAATACATTCTTTTGAAGAAGGAAAAAGTGTTAAGATAGGGTCCAAAATGCCATCCGAACTGAAGAATAAAAATGTTAAAGTTTCTAAAAGACCATCAGCATGTTTTTGCTTGGTGCAATGCTGATGTTACTGGGGTTCCAACAGATATTGTATCACATCACCTATCTATTCGGAGGGACATAGCACCTGTGGTACAAAAGAGAAGGGCTTTTTCCAAGGAAAAGGCTGATATTATTGTTCAAGAAGTTGACAGGCTCACAAAAATGGGGCATATAAAGGAGTCTCAGTATCCTTTGTGGACTGCCAATCCGGTCTTGGTGAAAAAGAAAAAGGGAAAGTGGCGTATGTGCATTGACTTCACAGATCTCAATAGGGCTTGCCCAAAAGATTTATATCCAGTTCCCCGGATTGATCAGCTAGTAGATTCCACTTCAGGGAATAAGCTACTATCCTTCATGGATGCTTTCTCCGGGTACAATCAGATTCAAGTAGATCCGAAGGATCAGGAGCATACCACGTTTGTCACTGACAGGGGTCTTCATTGCTACAAGGTGATGCCATTTGGATTGAAAAATGCTGGGGCTACATAGTAGAGATTGGTGAACAAAGCCTTTGCTGGTCAAATTGGAAGAAATATGGAAGTATACATTGATGACATGATGGTGAAAAGTGTGGATGAACAACTACACTCTGCGGACCTCCAAGAAACTTTTGCTAACTTAGTAAAAGTGAATTTGAAGCTAAATCCAGAAAAATGTGTGTTGGGACTGCAGTCCGGGAAATTCCTGGGTTATATAATAAGTGAGCAAGGGATACAGCCTGATCCGGACCAGCTTAATGCTTTATTCCAAATGGAGCCTCCTCGGAATGTTAAAGAAATACAACGGTTGACTGGGAGGTTGGCTGCTTTAAATCGATTCATCTCAAGGTCTTCGGACAGATGTGCCCCGTTTTTTCAAACTTTAAAGGGTGCGAAGGGATTTGACTGGACTTCACAGTGCGATGAGGCCTTCAATGAGATTAAGAAACATCTGTCCTCCCCCAAGACTTTATTTAAACCTGTTGATGGAGAGACACTCTTCGTATACTTGGAAGTTTCAAGTTGTGCCATTAGTGCTGTATTGGTAAGAGAGGTGGATAATTACCCCCATCCGGTGTACTACATCAGCAAGAGCTTGATAGATGCAAAGAAACGCTATTTAAAGCTCGAAAAATTAGCATTAGCCTTGGTAATTGCTGCAAGGAAGATGAGGCCTTATTTTCAGGCTCATCCTATTATCGTCCGGACATCTTTTCCCTTGAAGAATGTTCTTCAAAAGGTAGACATTTCAAGTAGAATGACTAAGTGGGGGACTTCGATATTGATTTTGCTCCTCGAACAGCAATCAAAGCCCAAGCTGTGGCTGATTTTTTAGTTGAATTCCACTCTGATAGGGATACGGAGCAGACTACTGAGATGAAAGATAAAAAGGTCTGGGTCATCCGGACAGATGGTGGATCCAGTACTATGGGATGTGGTGCAGGGGTGTGCTTGACTTCTCCATACGGTGACAAAATGTACCAGGCTATATGCTTTGCTTTTAGGGCTTCCAACAATGAGTCTGAATACGAAGCAGCTATAGCTGGTTTAAAGTTAGCTTATATTTGTGGGGCCAAAAAGGTCAAGCTGATGAGTGATTCCCAGCTTCTTATCCACCATGCGCAAGGTCAATCTGAGGCAAAAAAGGAGCAACTAGTGAAGTATTTACTTCTTCTTTAAAATGAGGCACTTAAGTTCAAAATTATTGTTTATGAGCATATACCCCGGATAGAGAATGAACTAGCAGATTCCTTGGCAACCATAGCATACACTGAGTCATATCCTTGGATCCATGTGCTGGAGTGCCCTTCCATTCAACTCAATGTGAGCAAAGAGGAAGAAATTTTCGATGTACAGATGAAACAACCTCAAGATTGGAGATTTCCTCTCCTGCAGTATCTCTCTGATGGCATCTTACCTCCGGATAAATCACTAGCAAGAAAAATGAAGCACAAGGCTCGTGGTTTTATCATACTAAGAGACGTTTTGTATAAAAAGTCTTACAGTAAACCTCTTTTGCGATGTTTGGGAGATGATGAATCTCAAGTAGTCCTCTCTGAATTGCATGATGGTGAGGGATCAGCTCATTGTGGATTCAGGGCTCTAACAAGGAGAGTTTTACTAGCTGGCTATTATTGGCCTTCTATAATGCAAGATGCTAAGGAGCTGATGAAAAGGTGTGACCCATGCCAAAGATATAGCAACGAAATTCATGTCCCAACCATCCCTTTAGAGTCAATTTCTGAGCCTATACCTTTTGCTCGATGGGGGTTGGATTTGGTGAGGCCTCTTCCTATGGCATCCGGAGGACGCAGGACGATAATTGTTGCGATTGATTATTTTTCGAAGTGGATTGAAGCAGCCCCATTGGCAGGTACAACATCAAAAGCTGTCATAAAATTCATTTTGTCCAATATCTGTTGCAGATTTGGTGTTCCACAAAAGATAATGACAGACAATGGGCCACAGTTCGACAACAAGGAAATGGAGAGTTTATGTGCCTCTAGGGGTATACAACATTGTTTCTCTTCACCCTTCCACCCACAAGCAAACGGTCAAGTTGAGGTGGCTAACAGAACTATACTGTCCGGTTTGAAGAAAAATTTAGAAGGGGCTGCTGGAAAGTGGCCTAGTTATTTACAAGAGGTTTTGTGGGCCTACCGGACTACTCCTGGTGCTGCAACATAAGAATCACCCTTTGCCTTGGTTTATGGGATGTATGCCATAGCTCCCATAGAGGCAACTCTCCCTTCTTTTCGAGTTCACAATTTCTCCGAACACGCCAACGAAGTGGCAATCAGGGGTCAACTTGACCTAATAGAGGAAAGACGAGTTAAGGCTCACCTTAGAGCTGCACACTATCAGGGTTTGATGAGAAGCAGGTTTGCTTCTAGAGTTAGAAGAAGAGATTTTCAGTCGGGGGACAAGGTGTTAAGGAAGGTCTTCTTACACACCAAAGAGAAGCTGCTCGACAAACTAGCCCCAACTTGGGAAGGACCTTATATGGTCATTGAAAGGCTTAAACCTGGAACATACTGGCTAGAAGACAAGGATGGAAGGGTTTTGAATCACCCGTGGAATATTGAACATCTCCGGATGTACTTAGAATAGAAGTAATGTAAATATTTACTTGTTTAAAAATCCATGTAAATATTTGGGGGCATACTCTTTCCTACCCTGGTGGCGCGGGGAGGTTTTAATGAGGTGTCCGGGCTTTTTATAAAAATTTGATGCCTTCTTAAAAAAGTGTTCTTACTTTGTTTTTTGTCACACCATCCGGATTAAATTAAAGGAATGATGACTACTTAAACATTTGTCATCGGAGAATTTAAACACTCTCGCTTTAGAATATTTATGAAATAACTAAGGGTTATTTAAACACTAGCCATCAACGTCAGAATTGAAATAAACTATGAAAGAATGCAAGAGTTGTGCAAAATGAAGATATTCATTGAAATAAACTAAGTGTCTTGGCCTTCCAAGGACTTTAAATTGTTAGACAAAACAAAAGATCTATCCGGTCAAATGCTGGACAAAATTACAAAAATGCCTTGGCCTTCCAAGGACTTTAGTTCAAACAAAGTAAAAGGTGATAAGGTAATTCATAATCTAAGACTGAGCCTTTGAATATGGATCAGCCTCACCTGTTCCCTTCTCATGGGATCGTCTTTCTCTTCGTATGGGTCCTCCCCAGTGTTTTCTTCTTCGTCAGAGGAGGAAGCACTGGAATAATCATGCAAGTCTCCATCATCCATGGTGTGAAAGGGAAGGTCTTCGTACTCTACATGAAGCCACAAATCTCCCAGGTTCCTCTTCGGGAACTTCTCATGAAAGAGCAGGACCATGTCCGACCTCACCTTGGCATACATTTGCTCTTGAGTATCTATTATATTATTGGCATAAGCATCGATCTTGGCCTCAATTTTGGCCTCCTGCTCCCTTAGCAGATCTGTTTTCTCCTCTGTAGCCTTGGACACTGTGTTCTCGAGCGCAATCTTGTCATTTGTCAAGTTGTGGATAACTTGATCCTTGGCCTTTGCCTCCTCTTTTGAAGAGGTGAGATCTTTCTCTAATCCAGACAACTTCTCCCGGAGCTCTTTGATAATGTCTTCTAAAGTGGCAACCTTTGTGGTCCACCCCTCTTGGCTCTTCTTTAGTTCCTCGTTTTCTCCCTTCAGAATGTCAGCATGTTGAGTGGCAGTAAGAAGATCATCGGACAGTTTCTCTTTGTCAGATTTGAGATCTTTGATAATATCTGCCTGACCTCGAACTTGTTTCTCCAAAACAAGCACTGGCTGAACATTACTTAATATAGAGTGAGCTATAATATCCCTTTCACTTGAAACAGTAAAAGTCTTACCATTAAAAGTAACGGTGTTCGAAGTGCTTGGAGGGAGGTAAGGCCCAGCAAAATCATCTCTGGGAAGGTTTGCAAAATAGTCACCAAGTCCATCGAGCCCTGTGATGTCAACACCATCAATGCTAAGGTCTCCTCCTCCAACCTCGTCAGTGTGAAAGTCACCAGGGATCTCCTCTGCTCTTGTCGGATCAGTAGAGTCTACGGGGGGAAGAGGCTCCGGAGGCCGGAGAGAAAGTTCGTCACCCCTAGAGGTCTTTTTATTTTTGGCCTCCCTCTCCTTATTCTCTGCTCCACGTTTTCGGTCCCTCTTGCGAACCCTTGGAGGTTTGGGAGATCCTACCTCTTCCCTAACACTCTCTTGCTCCACCACTTCTAAGAGAGCAGTATCGATCTAACTTGGGGCTGCCCCTATGGATTTGTTGGAGCAGCCTCATCCACCTCGGCAGGGTTAGCCTCACCTGCAACCTTCTTGCCTTTCCCTTTCTTGCCTTTCATTTTACTCGGGGCCTTGGCCCGGCCTGGCAAGTAAAGTGACCCATCCGGTTCGTGTGTTCTCTTGAGGACCACATCCGGAGGGGGTGGAGTGGTGAGTTCTTCCCAGGTCAAGTCCCTCCGGCCAGTAATGTTCCAGGGGGGAGACCTTGCAAAGTTGCCTCCTGTGAAAGCATCATGAAACCGGTTTTCTCACTTTTCAGCAGCCCAAGTGTTGATCTTGGTACAAGTGGTCTGCCCGGCCTTTAAGTAGTCACTAAAGTCTTTGGGCAGCTCTGTTAAGAAAAAAGACAAGACCAGTCAGTTTAAGAAAATTCGATAAAAGTAGAAATAAGAATATAAAGTAGGAGCCTTACGATCACTCCTCCATCTGCTGGTGAGGAGACTTGGATTGACTCCGGGTTTGATTTTCCTCCCATTCTCCCAAGCACCACTTACGAACAGGAATTGAGTCCTCCAATTTCTCTGCGATTCAAGCAGATCATCCACTGCTTTGTAATTATCACCCATGTTGAAGGGATAGAAGGAAATGTGGTGGTTTCTACATAGTCTGGCCACAGCTGCAAACTCCTCCATTGGTAGAGGAATCCCAGAGAGCCTGGAGGCCATAATGCAGGCCATAAGTGTGTACCACGCGTTGGGGCTAAGTTGACTAGGGCAGAGCTTGATGAGGTGGAAATACCTAACTATCTCCGGATCTAAGGGAAACCTTAGACCCCAGTTAAAAAGCTCAGTGAAGATGACTATTTCACTGAGTTTACAGTCCATTGGGGTTTCAGGGTCTATGGGGATTCTAATTTTTACGTTCTCCGGAATCCCCCACTTCGTACGCATCCGGCCCAACTCAGCTGTATGGATCAAAGCATAATTGATCTTTTGTAAGGCGAGAAGATATTTAACACTGACCTTATGGAAACAAGGTCCCACTTTTCCTTCAAGGCACTCCGGCAGATCCGGATGCCTTAAGCATAGTTTCTCCTTGCCTTTGTCCTTCTGGGCAGCAACAGCACCACTAGTCTGTTCGGAGGGTTCGGACTCGAATGGAGCCTCTTCGATAGAGTCCTCCATTATTTCCTCCATTATTGAGGAAGAGTTTTCAGTTGTCTTGGTGAGGGGGGAGTTTGGAGTTCGTTTAGTCTGACCACCGGACTGATGAGCTTCAGTACTCTCCTGTACTCTGGACTCCGTCCGGGGCTCTGATGCGATGGTTTCTCTTCGGGGGCTTGAACCAGTGGCCTCCGGTCCGGACAGCCTGTCCTTGGGTACTTTTATGGGTGCCTCTGACCCTGTATTGCTATCATTGGCACCTGATTTCGAAGGGGTGCCTTTGGAAGCCTGCATTTTGACCAGCCGGCCTTTTCTTCGATCAACCAGTTTGTTGGGAGAATTCTCTGCATCTGACCCCATGGCTATGAACGGGGAAGGCTTTTTGAAACTAGTAATTGTTAAACCTGGTTCAACGGTGGGTTCTGACTCTTGAACCGATGAACCTGAGACAATAGGAGAAAGACTGGTTTGGAACAATCTCATCGGTTTAACACTTTTGTAGAGGAGGAACCCTGGTCAGGCTCTGTGGTTGAGGTTACTGGTTTGTCGATGGGGGAAGTAGGTAAGCTTGTTGCGATGCGCCTTTCCCTTTCAACGTTTTGTGCTTTCTCTAGTTCTGATAGATTGAGCCACCCGCCTCTGATTAGAGCGTTCCTAGCTATGAACATAAACAATCAAAGTGAAGAACTTGTGTTTGAGAGAAAAAGCTCTGAAAATTAGCAAAGTGAAAATAAAGGTGATAGTAAAACAGTAGAAAAGTGTTTTAATTTATAGTAAACCCCAAAAAGGAGTTTTGATTCCTAGGAGAATTCGAAAGGATTTGCAATGATTAAGAAACGGCGCTGATGTCACCTTCATTTAATGAAGAGGTTGCTTTTCAGAGAAGGTGGGTGCGAAATTCAAGGTGAGAAAACGGCTGAAGTAACGAACCAGAGAGAGACATGTGTCCCATGAACTTTGGCAAAAAAACCGTTTAGATTCAAAGAGTTTCTTTTCAGTCCGGATAAAGCTATGACATTATTCGAAGGACCTGTCCGGATGTAACTGTCACTAGCAACGGACTGTTTTTCAGGTTTTTACAAAGGTTTTTGAACAAACACCTAAAAAAGGGGCTACTGATGAGTCCGGATTCCGTTACCACTTCGGACAGGGTCAGTTCGGACAATGTCTATCTAACCGGACGATGACAATTCGGACGCCATCATCCATTATGCTGTTCGAACAGAACTAACGTACTTAAAACCTAATCACTTCTTGACTAAGCTGCTTGCTCTCCTACTAAGAGCTCATGAGTCCTTAAACTTGACCCGGGTCCATTAAACGTGACCCGAAAGCCCGTAAAACCCAAATGTAAGGGTATAAATACCTAACCACCAACATTAAATGAAGGTAATGAAAATTAAATACAACCAGGCTGCTTAATTCTCCTTCTACCATCTACTCAAACATTAAATACTCTCAAACTTCCACACAGTTCTAAACAAAAATTACAAACTTACCCTCAGATGAAAATAAACCTCACCAAGGAGAATATTCTCAAACACTTGTGGTTTATTGTAAGTGCTAAAAACTCTTCAATTTGGTGTGACTCGATAAAAAATTAAACTTCTTTAAATATAATAACTTTTAGAACATTAACTTAGGCCGATCATCTTCCTAGGCATGGATAAAAAAAATTACACATTTCTTGTTTGACATGTAGTTGCTCACAACCTCCCTCGTGATACATTATGGTTAGAATATTTTTCTTTTTTATTCAAAACTCAATAACAACCACAAAATTTCAGATATCATCATCAATGGTTGTTGATCATGGTCCTCTCGAATTAGATCAAGTAGTGGTAGAAACCATAGTAACCTTGACGAGATCAACTACCTCATCCAAGTGCTCCATCCACCTCGTATTGATAATGAAGACGTCCTCTACCAGACCGCTAGTTGTGGAAATACAAAATTACTATCAAATATATCTACCATATCATTTGCCAATATTCCCCATCTATCGAGTGAGCTGAGTCGGTATGATATAAATATAATATCATTCACTAATTTCTTATTCTTTGACTCATTATCTTGTGTCAGCCTTCTACTAGGGATAAGCTCTTTAGCTGGAACTAAACACTCATCTCCTGATTATCTTTTATTATAATGTCATTGAATCCATCAATCATGCTCTTTTTTATTGTGTTTTCGTTCGCTGCATTTTGGAAGTTAGCCTCCAGTACCATGCTCTTTTTTATTGTGTTTTCGTTCGCTGCATTTTGGAAGTTAGCCTCCAGTACCATGTTCTTTTTTATTGTGTTTTCGTTCGCTGCATTTTGGAAGTTAGCCTCCAGTACCATGCTCTTTTTTATTGTGTTTTCGTTCGCTGCATTTTGGAACTTAGCCTCCAGTACCGAGCTTGGTGGTTTTATTTTTATTTGACCTTGTAAACACAACTAGTGTATTTGTGTTCGCATTAACATTTATTATATTATAAACACGCATTACTATTTTATTTTAATTTTTTTTTGTTAATTGTAATACATATTTTACGGACTGAAATTTGTACTCCATCAAAAACCATTAGAATTTGGTCCATTTTAAATGTTATGAATTAGATTATCTATTTTTTGTCGATTTTATGAATTAAATTATACGTTTTTTGTCGAAAAATATCTCGTAAATTTTAAAAGATATAAACATTTAAAAGAACAATAAAATTATACTCTTCTATCTAAAATGATCTTTCTGAAGTTAATTATTTTAAAATTTTACATTTTTTTTTACGAGTTTGGGTTTCAATATGTTTTATGTTTGTTCTATAGTTTTCTAAAATAATTTAATAAAAAACATTGTATGTATCAAAATCTGTTTTTATTATCCAGTTGTACAATACCAGTTTGGTAACTTAGTTAATCTCTCAAAATTTACAGCGTAATATTTACACTAGCACGGTATCGTTCTTAAGTTAGTTAAAAAGCTCTGAAAATTCAGAGAGTAGAGTTAGTATCATTTAAAGATGCTTTCTGATTCCACCGCCAAAAATGAACAACTTTAAACAACACACCACGTTGCATACAACAAATCAAATGAAACCAAGTACCCCAAACACAATCAATACTCTCTCTCTCCTCAAATAAAAATATACTCTCCAATTCTCAAAATAAATTTTTTTTTTTTAAAGAAAAACTTCAGATCCAGTCACCCTACCTCTCTAACAGTCTAACCAACCAAAGTATATAATTTTATTTTTGAACTTTTAAAAAACCAAATCCATTGATAATAAAATTTTGACTAGGTTTGATGAATTTGAGAGACCGAAACCGAAAGTCTCCTTTTTTAAAGTTAACATCAAATTCATCAAACCCAGTAGTAGTATACCAAACCTATCTCAATCTATCAGATCCTAGGCGATCAATCCAAGTAATTTACACAATTACCCTTTGAGTTTCACCAGAACCCAACCAACTTTTTACCAAAGTAGAATTCAATTCAAATTTGATCACCCGAAATCAAGTTTGAAAAAAACACACATCCGAGTTCGATTTTATCTTACTATCAGACATAGATTATAACGAAAAAACACTAAAAACAAGGGGATTGACATCGGGATCGATAATACAGATCCTGTAGAAAACAATTCAGGAGAAGAGAAGACAAATATCGGTCCGAATTATGCAAGAATTCAAAAACAATCCGAGTCGAATTCCGAGCTTTATCTCATAATATCAAATATAGCGATATTTCTTGAGAATTAAGATCAACATTTATCGTATTGTAAAAAATCATCCACGCAAAAAACAATACAAAAAAACATATGAAATTGAGAAACGTGGAATTTTACAATTTACTTCGAAACTTGAACCTTCTTCTTCTTCTCCTTCTTTATTATATTATTAAGTGCAGAAACACCTCTTTTTGGACACGTCTTCAAATCCAGATCTGAAAAACTCATCCACGTCAGCACGCCGTGTGATCTCGAAGAAATCAAGCTCCGATAGTTTAATCCTTCTGCTCTTCATCGTCGAGCCAGCTTTTCTTTTCGGTTTACGCGGTGCCGGCGGACAGCTGAAAACCGTTGGAATCTTATGCTCGTCGGATTTCGGCGTGTGACATTCCTCTCTGATTCCACCGTTCTCCTTATCGTTTTGATGAGTGGTTATCGTCTCCTCGCGGATCCTAAGGTTTCCGATTTTGATCATCGGCAATCGGATTTGAGGAAACTCCTGACTGAATTCCAGATCCATAGACATCTTCTGAAGACGAAATCGAGTTATCTCGACTAATTGAAACACGAAGAGAGACGAAGAGTTAGAGAGAGAGAGGGAGTAGTAGAGAGAGAAAGTGTTGGTTGGATTGTTTCGATGTGTAAATCGTCGTCGTCAGTCACTATATATTGTGTTACTAAACGTTTCTTTATCTACCCTTTTTAATATATGGACCAATTAGTAGTTATAAATGTAAAAAACATTAAAAGAACTAGTAGTGGCAGCTGAATATAAAACATTTTATAGGTGACGTGGCATTATAATAACCCTAGATGTACCATTATATAATTATATCACATCCGTAGATTTTTTAATTATATAGATTTTTTTATTGTTATTAAATTTGGAGGGAAAACGTTTTAGTTTTAATATGATTATTCTTATTTATTTCCTAATTTATTCAGCTAGCCAGTTGTGCTATTGTTATGAGCTTTTAGTGAAAATCAGATTATTAATGAAATTTGATATTAGTAATAAATAATACCATTGTTTTTACTATCTGAGATTATTATTAGAAAGATTTTTATCGACACGAGTAGTATGATTTTATGATTTGAATTATTATTATTAATTTATTATTATTAGAAAATATCATTTTTTGGTATAAGTAAATGACTCTGATCAAAGGTTGATGGCTCCACTGTACTAATTTTTTATTAGTAATAAAAATATATAGTCATACGTGTCACGATTTAGATATAGTCGTCAGTTTGCCGTATATCGGAAACAGTGCATAATTTCCACTTTTATTCATTATACTTAATTTCGTATAAATTAAAAAATTGTATAGTACTTTAGTGTGAGTTTTTAAAAAAAAAATGCAAAAACACATTTGTTACCTGCCCAAGACTATAAAATATATGATACATAAGCCTAATAAAAGTTGCAACAAAAAAAATTACAAACTCATTTCTTTCAATTATACACAAAAGTAATTTCGAAAGACCAAAACGAAATATATCTTCTGTTTTGAGCAACACCATCTTCATCTTCAAACAGAACCTTCGTCAAGTTAATCTCTAATCTAAGTTTCAAGTTTTCAAGGCAAGTCCTTTATCGAGACTTAGTTGAGGAAAATCCTAATTTCAAACCAGCGATACAGTAACAAAGAGTCGAAAATTTTCCTTCTACATGCAGCGAGTCTTCTTCAGACATCCGACTGTAGGTCCAAGACAAATGAAGTCCAAATGAAGACAACTTAGGTGACCACAATTGATCGATCCATCCTTCGTGATTCCCAAATTGGGGTTCAATTGCAGTAAGCTTAGAAGAGCACGGCAAGAAACAGAAAATGTTTGTCGATTGAGTGAATACATATTTGCAATTGAAAAAGGATAGAATTAGGAATTCTCCCTTATGTATATGACTCATTGTCTTTCACGAAGGATGATTGCCTTGCAATGAGCTGGGTAGCTAGCCTGGACAAGATTGAGCCTCATTTACATTTTCTCGTCCATTTTGACAGCCAATCAGCAGCAACATTTTGACTGCGATTAATATACTTGATAGACATGGAATGTTTAATGAGTTTGCGACAATATATTAGCACACTGCCAATAGGACTTGAGTGATAGCATGAGGCAAGCATTGATACAAGAAAAACAGAATCGGTTTCCAGATCGACATTTGTTAAGCCATTTAGGTTGCAAAGGATAAGGCTGTCAAGAAGGGCTAAAGCTTCAGCATGAAGATGAAGCATCTTGACATAGAGATTTCCATGACCAGAAATTAAGAAGCCATTGTTATTCCTGATAACAACACTACCAATAGAGTCGTCATTATTCGAGGTTGAACCATTAGTGTTCACTTTTATTATATCAGTAGCTGGAGGGATCCAATAATGATAAGAGAGAGGTTTGATGTTATAATGGTTCAACCAGCAACCAAAAGCTTTTGGAGCATGATAAAAAGGGACTCCAAATTTTACTGGAAAGCAAACTAGCTCTTTCCAAACCCAGAATGATGTGGTCAATTTCGTTGATGGCTTTAGAATTATTGGTGAAGCTGCCTTTAACTTTGGACAGATTCCTGAGATGCCAAATCACCCAGCAGATAACTGAAGAAATTATAGTGCAAAGGCTAACATCTTTCTCAACAAACTACAGCCAAGTTCTAAGTAAGTGAGGGAAGGTCATGAAACGGCCTATGAGAATCTTAAAGATAGAAGCATAGTGACACCAAACTGAACAGGAAAGACTACATTTCACAAAGGTATGATTTATACTTTCCTGACTACAACAGAACTAATATTTGGAGGTTAGATTTACGCTTCTTCTTTGCAGAAGATCATCTAAAGGAATCCATTTGTGGAGAATTCTCCAAGTTAAGAAGGAGCACTTGCGAGAGGTAATGTCGTTCCATATTTTGAAGAATATACTGGACTTGCTGTGCTTTTTCCTGAGGTAATCCCAAGTCTTCTTTGTATTGAAAATGTCTTTGTTAGATAGGGTCCAGTTAGGAAAATTTATGTCATTTTGGTTGATAGAGTGAAACTTAATCTTATGAATTTCGTTAGGAGAAATAGTGCTTAGCTTTTGAAGATCCCAAGAACCATGACACTAGTAGTTATTCACCTTCTGAGCCCTTATCTCCGGATTAGAAGAAACATTTTCAGGCTTTAGGAGAGGGATATCTTTAATCCACGAGTCAAACCAAAGGTTGATGTCACTAGATCTAACAGACAACCTCAATAGAGGCTCTGTCGTATCCCTAATTGAAGCTAACCTTTTTCCAAACTTTAAAGCATTTTTTAGGATTGAAATCAACTAGCATAGGGTGAATATTATTGTTGTATATGCTTTGGGTATATCTAGCCCAACGGGAGGTGTTATTCTTGTAGTTGAGCCATAGGTTACAAGACAACGTGTCTTGAATATCTGTTAGATTCCTAACATTCAGACCATCTTCAACAAAAGGTCTACAAACCTTGCTCCATTTACACCAATGAACACTAGAGATGTCAAGATTAGAGCCCCAAAGAAATGAATTGAAAATTTTCTCAATTCTTTCTATAATAGTTTTAGGAAGCTTATTACTTATCATCCAATAGTTAGGGATATGGATAAGGACAATAGTAATTAGATAAAGTCTGCCTGCAAACGATAATATTTTGTCCTATCAATCATTAATCTTAGATCTGATCTTGCTGATTAACACATTATAGTTTATATTCCAGTTTTCCTTATCAAGACTAACTCCCAAGTAAGTCACAAGAAGTTTCTCATTCTTGAAACCAGTGTCATTTACTAAAGAGGTTATCTTGTTAATAAGAAAATTAGATGCAGTGATAATAGGTGGTCTTATCCTTGTTTATCATCTGACCCGAAACATTTTGATACTCATGTAAAAAATTACTTAAAGTAGATATAGCGTAGTTAGATGCATTATATAAAATTAATATATTATCTGCAAAGACAAGAATGAAATACATAAGTTACTTCTAGTCTTATATTGAATTGATTTATTGTTATAGAACAGAAGGTTTAGACCTCTTAAGAGTATATCCTCAGCAACTATAAAGAGACAGGGAGACAGTGGGTCTCCTTGTCTAAGACCTCTGTTGATATTAAAGTAACCAAAAATGCAACCATTAACAAGAATAGAAGCTTTGGCTTTCCCACCAATAACATTAATAAGGTTTATAAATGTGTTGCTAAAGCCAAATGTAGAAGAACCTTCTTTAGATAGCTATGGGACATACGGTCAAATGCCTTTGTCATATCTATCTTGACCAGAATATTTCCATCTTTACATTTCTTGATTAAATCCAAAACCATTTCATTAGCCAGTAAGATGTTATCTTCAATCAGTCTGTTAGAGACGAAGGCACCTTGATTCTCAGATATTATTTTAGTCAAGAGATAAGACATTTTATTACTAATAATCTTAGAGATTACTCTGTTAAACATTAAACAAAGAATTTTTGGTCTATACTATTTCCAAGTAGTATGATAATTAAGTTTAGGTATAAGATATAGACCTGTAGCTAGAGCAAATTTAGGGAAATGGGAGCCCTTGAAATATGAAATCGCTACTCCAATAAGATCATTTTTTATGATACTCCAGTAATATGTGTAAAAAGTACGGTTAAACCCGTCCATTCCACCAGCACTGGTTGAGTTAAGGCCCTTGATTGCTAGGTAAATTTCATCCTCTTTAGGATCTTTTAATAGATCAAGATTGTCCTGGTAAGATACAATATTAGGAATAGAATTAAAAATGTACCTATTAAGGTAATTAGACTCAATTTCATGATTAAGGTAGGATAGGAAGAGAGAGCATCCTTAAAAAACTTTTCAGCAGATCTGTTTATTTGATCTTCCTTAGTTAGCCAAACAGAGTTGTCCTTTATTTTAATGATTCTGATCTTTCTTCTTTTTCGTTTAACACAACTATGAAAGATCTTCATATTTTTATCTCTGTCCTTAATCCGTTTTGTAAAAGACTTTTGAAGCCAAAATCTTTCTTCCTGAGCCAAATCTTGATGAAGCTTTTCATTAACAAAGTTCCAGTTGATCTTGTTAATATCAGTACTATTCTCCATGTATATTTACTCCATGTAGTTGACCTTCTCTTCAGTCTGCTTAATTTTGTATAAGATATTACCAAAAACAGAGAGATTCCAATCCTTCAAATCTATTTTAAGTCTCTTTTGTTTATTCCAGAACTTGTTCAAGGGAGTACCATGCATATCAAATTGCCAGTTAGCTTTCACAAAAAAAAGAAATTCCTCATTCAAACACTACATGTTTAAAAACTTAAAACTAGACTTAGTTTTTAAATTATCATTAGAAATAGATTTTAGAAGAGGTAAATGGTCAGAGCATGATCTAGTGAGATGCTTGACACTAGTGTTTTTAAAGTAATCCATCCAATCAGAGTTAAGGAGAACTCTGTCTAAGCGCCTCTAGTTAACTTTGTTAGTCCAAGTAAATTTGCGTCTCATATAGCCAGGATTTTCCAAGTTACATTGGTTGATAGCCTCATTAAAATATTCAGAACTACCATTACAGTAATGGAGAAAACCCTTATGCTCAGTAGGACATGTAATGGAGTTGAAGTCTCCTAACACAATCCATTCTTTAACAGTAGGAATAATGTTAATGAGGCAACTCCAGATATTTCTCATGTTATGCCTTTGGCACCTAGCATAGATAGAAGTAATGTGAGAAGTTTTCCCGATGTTTATGTAGTTGACTTCAGTATGAATGAAATGAGGGCTGTCATGAATGACGTTAATGTTAAACCAGCTGTTCTACAGAATCCAAATCTTGATATTACAGTTAGATTAAAAATTGGAGAAACTAATTTTAGTAGCAAGAGTTGTAATATGATATGATGAGACCATAGGCTCTTGAATAGTGACGATGTTGACTCTTTCATTTATTATAATGTTTTCTATCCTCCGTAAAGAATAATTGTTTGCAACTCCTCTTATATTCCAACAAAGGATATTAATCATGATCAGAGATAAGAGGAGTCTGCTTTTTTGGCCCCAAATTTAGGCTTGAAAATTATTCTTTCTTTCTTACTTCTGAACTTTACTGCTTTTAATCTTTTGTTAAGGAGATCATTAAAATTGACATCTGTTTCTTTGTTATCAAGGGTTGGAGATTGTGGAAGACTACCAAGATTTTTCTGATTTGAAGAGTAGTTTCCCGAGCCATAGGTGTCCACAACTTTCTCTTTTTTCTTCATGTATTCTGTAGCCAGATTTCTTATAGCCTCAACCATTTCCTCACTCTTCTCAGTTCCATCGGGTATTTGGATAGAGGGAATTAAACTGGTTTTGGCAGCTTCATTGTTTTCAAGATTAGGACTCTTGATATGACTAACTTGATAATCCTGACCATTCTGATCCTTATTTTTATCCATGTTAACAGTATTATTGAATTGCATCTATTACGTTGTTTTTGGGGTTGCTCAGAGGATAAAATTTGATTCTTTTCAGGTACTTTAACATTAGCCTTAAAAGCCTTCTTTTTGAACTTATCTTATTCATGACCTATGTGGTTACAATAATAACAATAAACTGGAACTTCTTTGTAACGTATACGCAACCAGCAGTCCTCATTAGAACCAAAACCAACTCAGATATCCCGCTTAAGATCTTGAGTGATGTCTAGTTCCACCGTAGCATAACTAGCATTGAAAAGGGCACGATTCTTTGGTGGAATCCAACATTTAAGTGGCTCACCAATTGTGTTAGCAATTATGTTAATAATCTGGTCATTGTACATGTAATCTGGGATCTTCTGGATCCTAATCCAAACAGGAACTATAGGATTTTATATCTTTGGATTAAAATTTTGGTGCAATTTTAATAGACGTATTATTTTGTCACCAACAGTCCATATAGGTCTCATCCATAGCATACACATATCTTCTTTCATAGAAAATTCAAGAAGTAAGTGCCTATTATCCCTATTACTTATATTAATTTCATCATTTACCTTTCTACCCTGTATAAAAGTGTCCATTGCCTACCTTTTAGGAATTCTTTGAGAGAACTTTGCAATAAGGGTGTGTGTTCTATTTTTATCCAGAAATTCCTTTGTTTCTTTACTGAATTGAATGAATATGTGTGATTGATGATAATTGTCTCTGTTGGCTCAAGTTTTTCATTGGCTTTTATTGTAGAGGAGTCTTTAACAAATCCAACAAATGTTTTATACCTTCGATCTTCATTACGAACTGGAAAATCATCATGAATTTGAGCTTGACCAGCCATGGTGATTGTCTAATGATGTAGATGGAAAGGGGCGGCTCACGATTCTTCAGAAAAGAAGCAAATTGCAGAAAGAATATGGATTGGAAGCTTAATTATTGAAGATAAAAAATCTTCATACTCTGTTTTCTTGGAGGAAAACAGAGTTCATTTTTTACTTAAAACAAATTCGGTCATTCAAAGTACAATTCTAAATCGGAAAAAGAATAAAAAAATCGCAATCTACTTTAGTGTGAGTTAATAGTTCTAAGACAAGAAAAAAATGAAGATAAACTATAAAATTTTGTCTACAACCACGTGCCTTTTCCCTTTAATCAACATGTTTGTTTTCATTTAGATAAATTCATATCATATTTATATAATGAAATATAAATATATTAGGTAAAAATATAAATAACTATTTAAAAATAAAGTTATTTCTTACTTAATTTTTTTTATTTCTATTAAATATCTATTTAATTTTAAAATTTACGATTAATTATTTAATTTTGTCACAGTATATTAAATATTTTTAATAAATTATAAAAAATTAAAATAAATGACAATTTTTTTATTCTTTAGAACACTAGATATCGATATTTAATTTAGGTATTGTATTGTCATTTTTTATTCAAGTTTCAGTTTTTTTTCGCATTTATATTTTCGTGTATTTTTTTGTCGATTTGTAATTGATTTCATCGTGGATACAAATTCTTAAACAAATGAAGACCTAGCACATGCCTAAAACAAAATATTTTCCTCTTTTGCGGAGAATATCTTGATATTCGCCTAGAGATTTCAGGCACAAAAACCGTGTTAAAAGTTAGGGAACGCGTCTTTTAAGGCTGAAACAAACTTTTTTTACTTGTTCGAAATCCATGTGAAACTTGTTTGATTTTAACATCCTCTCTTATAAGATCAATAAACCATTAATAACTATACTTATTCTCACTCTTTAAAACTTCCCAAACAAGGGGATTCATCTGGTCGTTTGCATCGATAACAACAACAACTAGTAATTGTCCCATAAATGGCCCTTCGAAGAAGTAAACAGCTCAAAAAAACGCATCGGCGTACAACCACTATCAAACCCATTCTTCAAAAAATCAAGACACGTGTAAATTATTTTGAACACGAATTTATTATATTCGGTAGCAAACGTAGATCCTGGATTGGTCCTTATATGTTCATGGTTGTATTGGCGTAGCTTGCGGTACTGAATCGTGTCATCCTCAAGAATTATATTAAGATCTCTCGACTTTACACGGTAGGCATTGACTATGGTGATTTTTCACCAAATAATATTTGGCCAAATCAGCCATTAGGCTCTTAACTAACCAGGGTCGGGTCAACCTGCCACCTTTTTAACTAGTGTTTAACAATCCACTGATAGTCAATATATCTATTGCGGTTATAGTTAAAGGTCTTGATCCTCCATAAAGGAGCGCAACCTTGGCAAGAAGCCCAAATAAACCATTTACAGTTCAGGCGCGCTATATTTAAAACTACAACGCATCTTATCGTTCTTGTATGCTTTTACACTTTGACGTTGTTGGATAATATACTCTTTGACGCTGTCTTTAAATTATTTTGACGAAGTGAATTTGACCCCAACTTCTAACCGGAGGTACCTTAACTCAGTAGGTAGCCTGAAAGTTCTTAGTTTAGGTTTGAAATTCCTCGCTATACTCCTTCATTTCATATTGGTAAAGTTTTCTTATTTTTCCATATCGTGAATGGTTAAATTATCATATCTTAAATAATATTTCTCGATACTAAAATCACTATCTATATTTTTATCAGAACAAAGGTCATCATTGTCACTTTCACTTGCGTTATATTATGTTGGACCATATATGTTGTAAGCACTGTCATTAATGTTACTACAATAATCAACATGATCTATTGGTTGTTCTTCAACTTCATCAAACTATGACATTAAAATCGTAAAATAGAGAAACTATTAGGCCTTCTAAACCATCACTTGCATGCGAACTACTTGTTTCATAAACATTAATAGCCTTATCCTCTATATTAACCTCTAAGCCTCTACATTTACATCAACATTACCATCATCCTCTAAATCAGAATCCATATTAGCACTTTCCTTTATACCAGCATATACATTTACATCAACATTATCACCCGTTTCCACACGAGCCTCTAAAATAGCATCAACATTAGCACCCTCCTCTAGACCAACCTCTACACCAACATGCACATTTACATCAACATCTACAAACTCTTTTGAACAAACATTTATATAAACCTCTACATTTGCATTAACATTATCAGTATCCTCTAAGCCAACATCTAGACCCTCCTCTACACCAGCATTTACACCTTGAAGAAACTTCGCGTAAACAACATCTACAAACTCCTCTAAACCAGTATTTACATCAACCTATACATTTGCATTAACATTATCATCCTCATTTAAATCAACATCTAGACTCTCTTTTAAACCAATATTTACATCAACCTCTTAACATTATCAGCCTCCTATATACCAACACCAAAATACCTAGCTTCAAAAATCGTATCCCAAACTATAATGCTAATGGTTCCTTTAATATCCACAATAAGGATTATAGATGAGTTTGTTTTTTTAGTAGAAGATATAATTTCTAATGGAGGTGTCATTCTGAGTACATACTAACCAGCCTAGTATCACCTAGTTTATGAGTTAGTTCATAGGAATTTGCGTGGATGTTAATTAAATTTATTTTTTCACCTCGTCTATTAAGCTTCTAAGCATATTAGAAGTGTCTATCCGTTCCTCATGCATCAGTTAAGGAATGTATTTCATGAAGCTCTAGAATTTAAAACCTTTTTGAGTTTATATAATCAATCATCATTGATTTCCTTTCAACGTACTTCAAAGACTTATTTCTAACTATTTTTCCATCAAAATGGTATTTCACCACAAATAGGTGTTTGTTGACGCCTAAAAATAACAAAACAAAACTTACAACCTTAAATGAGAAACAAACAATATACATGAACTTAAAACCATAACCACCATTACATAAACCATACCCACCATTGCATTAACCAGAATTGAAAAAAAACATAAATAATCAATAACTAACAATCTCTTACACGACATTAATTCATAACACTAACGATAAAGACCAAAACCCCATTCACAAATTTTAAGATATTATAATATCAAAAACTCATTCGAACCAGAGATCTATTCACCAATTGAAAACCATAAAAAACATTAACTTATAAACCAAAAACTATCTTACAACACATTATAACATCAAAATCCATTAGCCACAGACCTAGACTTGAATTGAATATCATCAAACACATATCCAATCACGAATTCATACTAAAAAAATTAAATATAACCACTACCTTCGTAAGAAGTTTGCGTCATTGCTTGAATAACAAAAGCTTTGGGAAAGTAAAAACTTTGGTTCAAATTTAACCTACAACTTGAGAAAAGTGGAAAAGGAAATTGAATATTAGGGTGATCTACGCTTCAGATGCGAAAGATTCAGTGTGGTTTGGAATTGAAAAGGAAAAAAAATTCAGCGTAGCGAGCTTCGAAAAAGTTTTGGTGATTCAGTGTATTCGGTAATTCAATGTCTTTAAAAATCGAAAGAAAACTGTAAACTATAGTTTTAATTAACAAAAAAATAAGAATGTAACCGGATCAGATAATTTTTAATTTAATAGACCATTCGAGTCCGTAAAAGCTTAGTAATTTATGTAATTTAGTACGACAAATAGGTAGGTATTTAAGTTGAAAAAAAGAATTAAGAGGTGAAATTGTAAAATTTTAAATAGAAAGTATTTTAGGTGATATATATATATATATATATATATATATATATATATATATATATATATATTGTGTGTATTGGAAACGTTTTTAAATGTAGCACTTATTAAATATGGATTAAGTAGTAGTTATAAATGTGAAAAACAGTACAAGAACTAGTAGTGGCAGCTGAATTAAAACTTTTTATAGGTGACGTGGCATTATAACAACCCTAGATGTACACATTTAATCATATCACATCCGTAGATATTCTAATCATATAGAATTTGTATTGTTATTAAATTTGGAGGGAAATCGTTTTAGTTTCTATATTATAATTCTTATTTATTTCCTTGTCGATTCAGCAAACCAATTGTGCTATAATTATGAGCTTTTAGTGGAAATCTGATTATTAATAAAATTTGATACTAGTTATAAATAATAACTCTGTTTTCACTATCTGAAATTATTATTAGAAATATTTTTATCGACATGAGTATTATTTAAGATTAAATTTATATAAGTAAAAAAATTCACTTTAGTATAAGAAAATGAGTGTGATTAAGTGTTTGATCAAAGGTTGATAAAATATTATTGTCATACGTGTCACGATTTAGACATCTTTGTCAGTTTGCCATAGATTGGAGACAGTGGATAATTTCCACTTGTCTTCGCTATTATAATCTCGTATAAATTAAAATTGTGTATAGGACTTTAGTGTAGGTTACAGTTCTAAGACAAGAAGAAGTAGAAGAAGATAAACTAGAATATTTTGTCCACAACCACGCGCGTTTTTCCCGTCGATCAACACGTTTGTATTCATTTAGATAATAAATTCAGATCATATTATATAATAAAACATAAATATTTTAGGTAAAAATACTAATAACTATTTAAAAATAAACAGTAAAGTACCAATTAATCAAAATATTATATATTTATTATTTTGTTTTATATATATATATATTTTAAATTTTTAGTTAAATTATTTCTAATTTAATTTTCAACTATTTTTTTTTATATTTGAATATCTTTATTGATTATATAAGAGTGATTAGTGGTTGGTCACATGTGTAATATGTGTAATATGTACCAAGAAATAAAGTGACTATAAATATAAAACAAGACTAACAAAAATGACCGCGAAAGGGGTAGCCGAGTTGGCGAAGTAGATGAGCTCGTGATCATAAGGTTTGGTCTGACAACCTATACAATCGCTTTCTTGGTTTAAGTGTTTCATTTTACGTCGTTTACCTTAAGACGTTGATTTGTCCTGTGCGCACTTGTTGAGTAGCGGCTGCAGGTTCTCTCCGGAAAAAAAAAACTAAGAAAAATGACGGTTTGATATAAATATGACATCACTGGTACGTAGCTTATATCGGTGATTGATCTAACTGAATATATGTCTAATATTTTTGTTTATGGTTTTTATTAAAAACTGAATATATCTCTAACATGGTGTGGTTTATTTTTGCTTGAGGGTAATTTTGTTTAGAGTTTTGTGGAATTTTGAAGGTATTTAATGTTTGGATAGAATGTAGAGGGAGACTCCTGCTGTCTGGTTGTATTTAATTTTCATTACCCTCATTTAATGTAGGTGGTTGGGTATTTATACTCTTATCTTTGGGCCACATGGGCTTTCGGGTTGTGTTAATGGATTCAGATCGAGTTTAAAGACCCATTAGTTTTTAAGTAAGCAAGTAATCAGCTTACTCATGAAGTGATTAAGTTTTTAATACTTTAGTTCTGTTCGGACAGTTTAGTAAGTGGAGGTTGTCCGAACTGCCCCTGTCCGGTTAGGTGGATGTTGTCCGAATTGCTCATGTCCGGTTCTCATAAAGAGTGGTGACAAAATCCGGACTCATCAGTAGTCCCTTTTTAGGTGGTATTCAAAGGCCTTTGGCAAGACCTAAAAAATAGCCTGCAGCTGGTCACAGCCATGTCCGGACATATTTTCAAACTGTGTAATAGCTTTATCCGAACTGAAAAAGTTCTCAGAAACTAAACGGTTTTTTGCCAGAGATCGTGGGACACGTGTCTCTCTCTGATTCGCCACATCAGCCGTTTTTTCCCTAGAACGGCGCTCCCACTTACTTCAAAAAGCAATCTCTTCATTTAATGAGGAAGACATCAGCGCCGTTTTTAATCATTGCAACCCTTTTGAATTCTCCTAGGTATCAAAGCATCTTTTGCATATTTACTATAAATTAGTCAATTTTCTACTATTTTACCATCTTCATCATCCTTTCTCTGCTAAACTTCAAAGCTTTCTCTCTAAAACACAAACACTTTCTTTCGATGTGAGTTTATGTTCACAGCAAGAAACGCTTTAATAAAAGGTGGGTGGCTCAATTTGTCAGAGTTAGAAAAAGCTCAAAAGGTTGAACGAGAAAAGCGCCTTGCTGCAGGCCTCCCTGTTTCCCCTGTTGACAAATCAGAAACACCAAGCTCAGAGCCTGACCGGGGTTCTTCTTCAACTAAGAGCGTTAAACCTAGGAGGTTGTTCCAACCCAACCTTTCACCAATTGTTTCGGACTCATCGGTTCAGGAATCAGAGCCTACTGTTGAACCAGGACAGGTAGTCTCCAGTTTTAAGAAACCTTCCCCATTCATTGCAATGGGATCGGATGTTGAAGCCTCTCCAGAGAAGTTAGTAGATCGGAGAAGAGGTCGCTTGGTGAAAGGGTAAGCTCCAAAAGGTACACCTTCCAAATCTGGGGCTAAAAATACAAATACAGGGTCAGAGGCCCCCATTAAGACTCCTAAGGACAAGCTGTCAGGCCCGGAGGCATCTAGTTCAAGTCTCCGGAAAGAAACCACTGCATCTGAGCCCCAGCCGGAGTCCAGACTTCAAGAAGCTAGTAATGCCCAACCATCCGGAGGGCCTGCTGAGCCAACCACTAGCTCCCCTCACGCAAAACAAACTGATAACCCTTCCATGATAATGGAAGAAGTGTTAGAGGATTCTCCTCGTTTATTTCTAGATTGTTGACTCTGTGCTGGAGCAGCTGGCTGAGACTGAGCCTTGGCTCTATTATGACTCTGCCCGACCTCCCTAGTCTTGTTCCCGGACTGGTTTTGGTTTAGATTTGGTGCAACCGGAGCAGACCTCACCTGCCCGTGCACCCTAGTTTTCTTTGTTTCATCTACATTGATCTGCTTTCCGACCTGATTCAGCAAACCTCCCCATGTCATGGCCTTTTTTCTGGTTACTGAATCAGCCAAGTTTCCAGGGTTTAAACCATGCCTTAGAGAAGCTATTGCTACTTGTTCAAAGCAATCAGCTAATCCATTTTTGGTGTTTACAAAGCGACTTATGTATTCTTTTAGAGATTCGTTTGGTTCTTGGGCACAATGGATAATTGTGTCTCCATTGCCCTTCACCTCCTTACTTCCAACAAACTGTCTTCGAAAAGCCACAAAAAAGTATCGAAATTTTTGATGCAGCCTTGTGGCAAATTGTTGTACCACTTCAGAGCACTCCCCATAAATGATTGGGAGAATGATCTACAAAGAAACTTATCTTCGTCATCAAAATTCATCATAAAATTTTCGAACTGTTCCAAGTTGTTATCCGGGTCTTTACTGCCATCGTATTTCTCCATTTTTGTACTGTCAAACCTCTTAGGGAGGTTTCCGGACAGGATCTTGGAGGACAATGGATATTGTCTCCAATTCCGACCACGACTGAAAACGGTATCCTCATTTAGGAGTTGCAAAGATACATGGTTCATCATGGAAGGCAAAATGATCCATCACCATCCGATCTACGTGTATCCGGCTATGAGACGATCCTTTTCCTATATGCCTTTTTAACTTCCCATGCCAATCCCTTTTTCTTGAATATTTTTTTACTAACTTTTGTTTCTTTTTCGAACGGCCTTCATCACTGCTAGATGACAGGGATTCTTCGACTCCATCTTCGCCCGAGGAGCTGCTGGAAGATTCGGAGTCTGAATCAGGGCTCTCAACCGGTTTAGACCGGTGAGATTTTTTTGAGCTAGCATGAGTCTTCTTCGTGCTCATATGGGTTTTTGAGGGCTCATGCTCCCTTGGATTGTCAGTACGATGAACTGACGCCTTAGATT
This sequence comes from Limnanthes douglasii subsp. nivea, assembly GCA_036936605.1. Taxonomy (NCBI): domain Eukaryota; kingdom Viridiplantae; phylum Streptophyta; class Magnoliopsida; order Brassicales; family Limnanthaceae; genus Limnanthes; species Limnanthes douglasii. Next base: position 55,419,528 of record JAUPFV010000004.1, read on the forward strand.
TCTCTTTTATGCCTATCTCTGCCCTCTTGGCAGCCCTCAGAGCTTCTATGGGAGCGATGACATAAAACAAATTTTGGTGGACACCGGAAGTTCTGCCAATATTCTCTTTTTAACTTCCTACAAAAAGATGAAAAATCCAGCAGTAATTCAGCATTCGAACAGGTCAATTTTGGGTTTCACTGGAAGCTCAGCAGATGTGATCGGGGAGTTCGAGGAGGAGGTTTTGTTGGGCAAAGGCCCTTTTAAAAATATGGTTAGAATATTGTTCGTTGTGGTGGATTGTCCCACTTGTTATAATGCTATTCTGGGGAGGTCTTGGCTCTCTAGGATGCATGTCGTGGCCTCAGCAGTCCACCAATGTTTGAAATATGTTGTGCAAGGACAAGTGGGAGTTGTTCGGAGCAGCCAAAAGATAGCAAGAGAATGTTATGCAACAGCACTGGCTCCTCGGACGTTGGGGGCAGTTCGGATCAATGAAGAATAGCAGTTTGAGGGGATTTCTGGGGGAGAGGGTGAAATTGATGACCCTAGAGAGACCCCTGGATTTTTAATATCGATTGAAGAAGTTGAAACACATTCATTGGCTGAAGGAAAAAATGTCAAGATAGGGTCCAAGATGACATCGAAATTAAAGGGTAAGATGTTAAAGTTCCTGAAAGACCATTAGCATGTTTTTGCTTGGTGCAATGCTGATGTTACCCGAGTACCAGCAGATATTATATCACACCAACTGTCCATCCGAAGGGACATAACACCTGTGATATAAAAAAGAAGAAAATGCTGATGTCATAGTTCAAGAGGTCGACCGGCTTACTAAAATGGGGCACATAAAGGAGTCTCAGTACCCTTTATGGACAGCTAATCCGGCATTAGTAAAAAAGAAAAATGGCAAATGGCGTATGTGCATCGATTTTACGGATCTCAACAGGGCTTGCCCAAAGGATTTATACCCAGTTCCCCGGATTGATCAGTTGGTGGATTCCACATCTGGGAACAAGCTGCTATCTTTTATGGAAGCCTTCTCCGGGTATAATCAGATTAAAGTGGATCCGAAGGATCAAGAGCATACTACGTTTGTTACCGATAAGGGCCTTCATTGTTACAAGGTGATGCCATTTGGTTTAAAAAATGCTGGAGGTTCTATTTCAACTTTTAATCTATCTCGCTCCTCAATCGTGTATTCATCATTTTCTTCCACCACTTCGACCAAAGCTGGTGGTACTTCCTACACGTCCGGATTTATCCGAACTGGTTTTTCCTGATGGTTTTGAATGCTAGATTCAGGCACCGTCGTCCTCCCACTGTGGTCGCCAATTTGGTGTGGTTTATTTTCGTTTGAGGGTAATTTTGTCTAGAGTTTTGTAGAATTTTGAAGGTATTTAATGTTTGGATAGAATGTAGAGGGAGACTCCTGCTGCCTGGTTGTATTTAATTTTCATTACCCTCATTTAATGTAGGTCGTTGGGTATTTATACCCTTATCTTTGGGCCACATGGGCTTTCGGGTTGTGTTAATGGATTCGGGTCGAGTTTAAAGACTCGTTAGTTTTTAAGTAAGCAAGTAATCAGCTTAGTCATGAAGTGATTAAGTTTTTAATACTTTAGTTCTGTTCGGACAGTTCAGTAAGTGGAGGTTGTCCGAACTGCCCCTGTCCGGTTAGGTGGATGTTGTCCGAATTGCCCCTGTCCGGTTCTCATAAAGAGTGGTGACAAAATCCGGACTCATCATCATTAAAGACCGAATATTATTGTGATTTTCATTAAACACTGAATATATCTCAAACATTTTTATTAAAAGCTCTTGTTTTTTTTCTTTTTTGTTCGCGATTCCATATGTTCTTTTTTCATAATTTGATTTCTTTAACGTCTTCGATCAACATTTTGGATGAAATTGGCATTCGAATTGGAATGTGTTTCTAGATTTAGGATTAGAGATTGTTTGAAGAAAGAAAACAATTTTGTATTTTCACATAAGTTTACCGTGTTTCTGTGTTTTTGGTTAAGTTTGTCTCTTGCTCCATGTATCGCGTCTCACATCTAGTGTTGCTAGGTGCGATACTAATTATGTCCAATGTCTCGCATTTATCATCTAGCTTTGCTCGATACGAGACCAATGTAAAATATAATTTTAGATGATAGATGTGTGATAAGTTATAGAAGCGTGATAAATGATAGATGCGAGACATTGTAAAATATATTTTAGATAGAATTGAGATGAGTAATAGATGCAATACATTGGTAAAATATATTTTAGATAGATCTAAGACCAGTGATAGATGCAAGATATTGTAAAATATGTTTTAGATAGATGCGGGACTAGTGATAGATGCGAGACATTAAAATATTTTTTAGATAGATGCGGGACAATAATATATACGAAAACAATGATAAATGTGAGACATTATAAAATATTTTTTGGGTAAGTTATTGATAACCACCCCGGAAAAGATTAAAAGTACTAGTAGCCAACTAGATTTTGAAGTTTACCAATAACCACCTGCAACATAAATGTTTCCAACAATGCTTCTAAGCACACAAAACACGTACAGTGTTAACAATTAGTTATCTTTAAAATTCGAAACACTATATATTTCTAACCCTGATATCACGGAAAACATACTCCTCTATTAGAAGCTTCTAAGAGGTTATCACACTAGTTGTAAGGACATGAGGGTCGTTCTTAAAATCTGTATGATGACAGCTTTTAATAACGTTCGGTTATATCTTGGCGACCATGAATTTCCCGGAACAGATGATCAACTGGATTATTCAATGCATCACCACCCTTTCCCACACTATTAATAATAACGGCAACCCTCACGAGAATTTCTATAGCCGAAAGGGTCTAAGATAGGGAGATCAATTTTTCTCTTTCTTATTTGTATTGGTTATGCGAATTCTCTCCAGTATTCTCAAAGAGAAAAGTAATGATGTTAATTTTCACTATTATTACAAGTGTCGTAAGCTTAAGATTGCCAATCTGTGCTTCGCAAATGATCTGATGATATTTTGCCGATGTGGCATCAACTCCCTCAAAGATGGTCTAAATGAATTCTTTGATCTCTTTGGTATTAAAATTATCCATTAGAAGAGTTACATCTTCCTCTATGAGATTAACATCGCGTTAAGATCATATTTGATCAATATTTTTGGTTTCAACGCTCTCTCCTAGTTAAATCTTGGAGTCCCTCTTCTCACATGTTGATTCTCCTATAACGACTGTCAACTCCTTCTCGAAAAAATTACTACCTGTATTTCCTCATGAACTTTCAAACATCTCTCTTATACGGGTATGATTCAACTCATCAAATATGTACTCTTCACGGGACAAGTTTATTGGTCTTCGATCTTCATTATCCATGCCATTCTCGTAGTTTCTCCATCATATTCTCCGGTCTGGTCATGAAATAAAGGCTAAAGTTTTGAAGGTGGTTTGGTATATTGTTACCTTGCCCTTATCTGAGGGCGGCCTTGGGATTTTAGACCTAAAAACCTGGAATCGGGCGCCCATTTTAAAACACTTGTGGTCCATTGTTAGTAAAAACGAAAAATATATCGGGTGTGACTGGATTATCTCTGAGAATATTAAAGACAATAACTTCTGGTGTTTAAAGATCGACTATTCTTGCTTCTGGATTTGAAGGAAAATTCTACGTCTCAGACCTTTGGCTAGTAATTTATATAGGATGACGATCGGTAATAGGGAGAACACCTCCTTTTGATACGATCTTTGGCTCATATCCACTTCTCAAGTTACCCATTATGAGAATAACATCGTCCGTAACTCAAGGCTTGGTAAAAACCTCAAAGTTTTAGACATTGTCTGCGATGGGCTCTGGAATTAGCCAACTCATATTGGATATGCTAGTTTTAGAAATTGCAGCATTTTTGGGGAGATCAACAACCTCATCATCTCCGTTTCTCCTTCTAACAGCCTCCATAACGATGTCCATTACTGGATTGTTAAGAGAGGAATCACTAAGTTCACTATTAATGACACATATACGTTTTTTTTATGCCCATCCCCATGACGGGTGGGCTGAGTTAATTTGTCATAAATTTAATATTTCTCGTCACCTCTTTATCCTTTGTCTTGTTATGCAGGACAAGTTGTCCACCCGTGACAAGATTCGAAGTTGGGGGATAAACTTCTCCTGAATTGTGCCTTATGCAGACTCTAACCCTGAATCTATCAATCATATCATCTTTGATTGTAGCTTCACTCAGTGCATTTGGAACTTTGCCAGCTCCAAGCTTGAGTTCTCAAATAATTCAACTAATTGTTCTTCTTGGATTAGCGAGACGTTAAGTTGATCTACATCTCGTATATGTCATATTTGGCGTTCTTGTTTTGGCGCGGTTATCTACCACGTGTGGCGGAAACAGAATGCTAGAATTTTTCACTCTTCTCTTTGTGTGTTTGTCTATGCGGTTTCACACCGTATGCTCTCTAACCTTAATTTAGCTTCATTTGTATAAAGGTTGTTCGACCTATGTGACATTTATTTTTTTCTAACTTATGTCTGTTGTCAGTGTTGTTTGTAACTACCGCTCCTTCCTAGTTTGGTTGGTGTTTTATAAAAAAAAATTACACTGACATGCTTGGTTTGCACCTTTTAGCTTGTCGTAAGATTTTTTTTTTTATCTTGGTTTCTTTTGCACTTTCTGACTTGTCTTCGGATTTTTTTTGTTCTTTTATTTTTATATCTAATCTTGGATTAATCTCTATTAATTTCTTTTTATGAATAATTTAATGCATTATGTATTTCTAAGAACAATATTTTATTTATTTAATATATTTTAACTAAAAAAATAGCAGATGATAAACAGAAAAAGAAATTACGAACTTTAGGTGGAATTGTAGTCCCTAACTGTATGGATAAACTTAAAAACAAATAATAGTTTGAAGACCAAACAACCCATGCTTGATTTATGCAGCCTCTCACTTATAAATTTGCTTAGCTCATACTTCAAATATCATCCATAGTTTATGTTTAGTAAGATAAATTATAAAAAATAAAACATAATTTAGTTTATAAATTGAGTAGCACAAAAACCAGATATATATATATATATTATTGATGTGTCCTGATTCTATCAAAGATATGAGGAAAAAGAACATAACAAAATTACAATAGCCAGATATTTTGAGAGTAATAAATGCATTGAAAATATGGCATCATCACTGTCTGATACAAGTCTAGACTTGCTTCAGTAATGTGACACTACAAAGATACTCTTTTAAACTCAAGAAATACACTTAGAAAGCTCATTCACTCACTACTCAAACTCAATATATATCTACTCGGACCAAAATTTCATAAAGGCAACTATGAAAGACTTCAAAACTGCCCAAACAGGGTTAGCTTCTGCTCCACCTTTTTCGGAGGTTCCTTCCCACGACTCACTATGCATAGAAGAAACCAAATATGGTATTAGCTCAGAGTTTCAGACATACAATTTCATTACTGCCATTATAAAAATGCACTTACGGTTTTATCCTGTTTAATGTTGCGTTGTTTCCTATCTTAGGGCTGGCTCGACGTTTAGTATCAACAACCTTGTTTTTGGTCGTAGTTGTGTCTGGGACTGTTATTACACCACCACCACTACTGACACCAGTGCTATTCAAGGTCTTGGTACCAATATCAGTTTGAGTTCTTCCAACCTGTATTGAATACATGTACAATAGCCTCAAACACATCAATGATGGATCAATTTAAAAGTAAAATAAATATATGAATTATAGGCTTTTGCAGCAGTTTTTGGTTTTTAGATATTGATTATGCTTGCTCCATTCTACATTATATCCCATGAAAAAGTTGGGGGTTCCCAAAATCTGGGTTCGAACAATAAAAATATCATCCCATTTGAAATCCAGGTTGGATCTGGATTGGACATTCGGACAATTGAGTAAACAAAGTGCATGGTTATAAGAAGCCATAGGTCAGGATCACAGATAACGAAAGCAAGGTGATGTCTCGAAAATGGTAATCACAAGTATAATGGCAAGCACACTGCGTTTATAGCGTTTTGCTATTTAAATCAACAGAAAATGAGATTTCACGGATTAACAATTTAAAAAATTTATGTAAACAAGCACATAAAGTCTACTTGCATTGTGATGGAAAGCTACCTTTGTCATGGTGGGCCGACTCGCTTCTACCGTCTGAGGTGTTAGGATCTCATTTTTTGTCGATTCTACCCCAATATCATTACAAACTAGGGGATCATTGTTGTTGGAGACGAAAGAATTGTTCAGTGGCAGGTGGTCAAGAATTTCTGTTGTTTCCTTTTCCGCAAAAGAAATATTGTTCTCTGGCAATGAGTCTGTGACGCTTTCTAGTCCTGCTTCATTTACCAAACCGCAGATGCCAGACGAAACTTCGACTGAATCATTTGGCTGTAGTGTGCCATTGACTGGTCCAGTCTCCACCTTTGCGGTTTGAATAATTTCTTCCGAACTTTTACTTAAATCTCTTAATGTACCATTCAAGCTCTTGCTTGGTATAGTAACAGGCACTGTCTCCATATCTGGTGCTTTATCAGTTGCTTTAACTGTCACTTCCTCTGTTATATAAGTTATCTCAGCTGTATTAGCTGCCCCGTTTTCAGTCACATGAGTTACTTTAGCGGTCATTTGCTCAACATCCTCAACTATTTTCTCTACTTCAAACTCGGACAAATCTGCAAATGTTTTTTCAGAAGGCTCTTGAGTTTCCAAGTCTACATGGCTTCCATTAACAACTTGCCCATTGGATATTGATACAACTTTTTCCTTATTATCGTGATCATTATCTTGCACAAAATGGCTTCGCTCTGATGACATGAAAAAAGGATCCTGAGGTTCAATTGAAAGTGATCCCAATTGGTTTTGTTCCAGTAGCTGATCCATGTTATGCTCCTCAGGAATCCACTTTGCAGGCCCAAGAACTCTATTTTCTTGGATAATCTCTCGGACAATTTCTCGAACTGTATAGAAAGACCCTCCAACCACCCTATGTGTCAGACTCAGAGATGGGAAACTCCCATTGTTGAGCTTCTGATGCCTGAAAGCAAGTTTAACACATACGTACACGCATGTAAATTTAGGTCCATGTACAAATCACCAAGGCAGGATTTGCCGTTGTTGATTGTAGTGTTAAACAGGATTTGTTAGGCTTATAATCATTGTTAAGGAGATAAGTTGTGAAGCATGATATCGCCATCATTCCACTTGTAGCTCTGAGTATCTATCACTCAAAATGATGAACTACACCTTTGAAGTCCATCAAGCGCTTACTCAAGAATAATATAAAACCAATTTAGCAAGCATAAAGAGGTGCATGAACTTAAGAGGTTTTAGTTCTGCTCGTTATATCTCAAGAAATATAAACGAAGATTGACAGTACCGACAAAAGTAAGGAAAAGTAAAATACGAATATTACTTGTGTATAAAGGATTCGACCATCCCTTTCCTTTCCTCTTTTGAGCGTCGAATCCGAGTCTTCTTCCCTGTAGACTCATTGGACTTGGATAGAGCGAATGTCTGCCCTGCCCAAGTACCCTTTAAACCCTGCATGCTGTTCACAAAAAGTTTAACATCGCCTAGCATATACATCTATTGTACATCTAGCAATATATGAACCAAGGATACATTCACAAGGTATGAAGTAGATCCAAGGGCTACTTCCGCAGACATCTTAGTATTCCACAGCAAGAAAGTTCTAAGAATTTGTTTGATTCAAACTCTCATTTGATTGCATAATGCCTTAATCCTGGGTTTTATTTTATGTGATAAAGAAATTCAATCCTGCTGATAAGATAAACAGCTCAATATCATTTGCTGATGAGATAGACTGCTCAATATCATTTGCTGATAAGATAGACAGCTCAATACTACCCAAAACAGCAGCGACTTGACAAAGAAATCGCTAATTTCATCGGTCTTATACAGTTTAAAGTTCGTTTATGGGAAAACTTAGAAATTCCGGAAACGAATCGAACAGATTATGAACATTCATGGAGGATTGAGTTCCGAAATTACGAAACTAGCAATTTTCACTCTAACTTGTAATGGATTACAACTATAAACACAATCATACTTGTATAGCAACAACGATTATAGTTTATGTCATAACACAAATGAACTAAAATACTGAAAACGAAAGTAAAACCGGAAAATGAGCATGCGTGATGCATCGAAAATATCGGAAACCGGAAAATGAACAAGGGAAGTGAAGAAACCTGTAGATTTGAGAGCCAAGAACACCCGAATATGCAACGAGTGAGGATTTAGGATTTTGTACTGAGATTTTGCAAAACCCTACTCCACTGTCAGCTCGCAGAGCGAAAATGCTGCAAGTGACTTCACTTTGGGGTTTTCAAGGTTTATCAATCTAATTTATTATTATTATTATTATTCTCGCTTTCCTTTTCTTACTAATGTTTTGGCATACTTATAACTTTTAATGATTTTTTGTCCTGTACGGTTATTTATACCAAAATATGGTTTAACTTTATCCAAAAAAAATTCTCTTGAAAATACTTTCGATGTTTCATTTAATTACTTAATTATCATTAAAAATATATATTAAATTTACCCTAAATATACCAAATTCACAAAATAACCTATTTGGCTAATTATATCCAAACAAACACAACTCCTTACTTAGATCAAACACCGGCTTTGAACAGTGAGTCGTCCCTCGACTATCGCGTTTGGTGACAGATAGTGCTTGGACTTTCAAATGTCCGTTGGCAGTCCTTGGACTATCGCGTTTGGATAAAGTTAGTCTAGAGGATCCTCTGATCCACCAGATCCTACCACTTGTCCCCATACTCCCCGGTTTTTTGTGTCACTGTAGTCCCTTGACTTTAGGTACGATTTTTCCCTTTGACCAAAATCCTTGTTGGCATAGCTGCTGGTGAGATGGCAAATTTTAAATACGTGACACCTTAATGGGTCCATCCTATGTGTCATTGATTAATTTAAAAAAATTCAATTAATAATTGAACACCCTTACATATATTCCTAATTTCATCTTCCTCGAACTCGAATGTCTTCTCCTCTCTCCTTTCTTCTTATTCTTTTTTCCTTCTCCTTCTATTCGTTTCCTAAATCATTAAAATTTCCACATTACCGAATTATATGTGTGAATTTAATAATTTTTTTGTACATGTGCATTAACATTTGTTCAAAGTCCTTGACTTTCTCATGTTTGCAGGCTAATGTTATTCATTTTACAAATCAATCCTAACAGCTTGTCAATTTTGGCGCATCTACACGTCTTAAAGCCCAAATTGGTTGTAGGTAACTAGAGTAATCGGACATCATAATGATGATATTCTAGGAAAAAACGAGACATTTATGTTTTGTTCTTTTCTCCTTATGCCTCTTGTATAATAAATTCTCTGTATATAACTCGGTTCCCTGAAAAATGTTGCTTGGAATCAAACTTTGGAGATCGAAACAACCGACCAATTACTCTCTAATTACTTCAGCATCCCTCTTAGAATGTATGCCTGATATGGACGTGAACTTCACCTGAATTTTCAAGTGTCCAAGCTACTCTCATGTTTCAGCAATACAAACGGTCCAAATATGAAAGATGTAAATTCTCATGCCGTTCACTTTCTCTGCACAAGAGAAATGGAACCATTTGTTGTCTTGCAGCATGAGCAAACAAAGGCAAGCTCAAACAACAATTGGCCATCAATCTTTGTTTTTTCTCCATTGACAATATCATCTGGGTATTTTATACTATCTGATTTTAAGGAAAAACTCATTTTTCCTGATGCAGCTTGTTACCGCAACTTTTTCTAGGGTTTAGGAAGATGATTTAGGGTTTGTGATTCGATTTGGGTATAGATTTAAGACCAGGTAGATTTGGGTATAATTTAGGGTTTAGATTAGGGTTTGATTTGGGGATTTGATTTAGAACAAGGGAGAGGAGAAAGTCGAGGAATTGGAATTCGAAAAGAGATAGTCTGTTCAGGGATGCAGAAAATCTAGGGTTTAGATTTGGTTTAATTATTTTAATAAATTAAATTAAATTAATTAAAAGATAAAATTAATAAACCGAATTAAATTAATTAAAAGATAAAATGTAACGCACCGATTGATAATGTTATAAATGAATTTAGGGAAAAATATTCCACGCAGGCTAAATAATGCCACATAAATAAACTTACTTAATTTTTAATGTCAAGTAGGAAATTATAGGGGTAGGTGGGTCATTTAATGTCGCAGACTAAGTTTGGGGTTTGACCTAAAGTCAAGGAACTACTGGTGACACAAAAAACTGGGGAGTATGGGGATAAGTGGCAGGATCTGGTGGATCAGAGGATCCTCTGGACTAACTTTATCCAAACGCGATAGTCCAGGGACTGCCAACGGACATTTGAAAGTCCAGGGACTATCTGCCACCAAACGCGATAGTCGAGGGACGACTCACTGTTCAAAGCCTCAAACACCATATTGGTCTTGCTTCTGAAAATCTTCAAAATCAACTTCAAAATTCAAATTACTCTCAAGAACATTCAACCTCATTTTAAAGAAAAACACATAATCAATCATGACTCACCCAGAACTAGGGATTAGCATGGAGGATTTGATGTCGTCAGAGGAAGGATATGAGGAAATATTACTGGAGAAGGAGCTCGGGTCGCCGGAGAAGAAGTCGAGGTCGCCGGAAAAGGTAACGTAGAAAATGGTTTCCCCACGCACCATCAGTTCTGGGCCTTGGTACCGATGGTGTGTAACGTGGTGGAGGCCGTTTCTAGGCCTTAGAATTGGCCGTACAAGACCTACACACCACCAGTGCCAGGCCCCAGAACCTGTTGTATACTGGCCGTGTACGACCGGTTCTAAAACCTAGAACCATCGCCTCTAACGCCCAGAACCACCGGTTCTAAGCCCCTGAACTTGTGGTGCGTGCTCATCTTGAAAAACAAATAGTATTTGACCTTTTTCTTTATTGTATCTAATTGGGAGCTGTGTTTTGTTGTTGTTAAATAGAGAACAGATGTTTCCCATGGCTCTGACGAAGCTTTCGCCACCTACTACAGTCATGTGTTCTTCACCACCGAGTTCTATACACAAGAATCATTGATTAAGTGGGTCACGAAAACCGGAAAACACTGTGGTTTGGTTATCAACCTAAGTCGGCGCGATAAAGTACAGAGTAGAAAAAGTCATAGGATATTTTTCCAGTGTGAGAGGTCGGGAAAGTATGTTCCAAAAGTGGCCGAGAAAGACCGTAAACGAAAGTCGACAAGAACCAAAAAAATTGGTTGTCCATTTGAGTTTCTCGGATTAATGGTGGAACCTGATCGATGGAAGTTAGAAGTTAAATGTGAGATTCACAACCACGAGAGTTCAAAACAGTTAGACGGTCATTCTTTCGCATGCCATTTGAATGATGAGGAGATGGAATATGTTGAACGAGCGACCTATATTGGAACAAACCCTAGAGATATATTGAATGGTGTTAAGAAGCTAAATGAATATAATGTTTCTTGTATGCGCACTATCTACAATGCAATACAGAATAAGAAGGTTTTGAAGAAGACGGGTAGTTCACAACTGCAGTTCTTGTTGGGAGAGCTTAAGACACATAATTATTATGAATGACATAAATCTGGTGAAGACGATGGACAAGTCATTACAAATATATTTTTTGCGCATCCAGTTAGTATTGACCTTTTGTGGAGATTTCCAATAGTGTTGATCATAGATAGTACGCATAAAGCCATAAGATATGGTATGCCGTTGTTCAAGATAGTGGCTATGACGTGTACTGGTTTGACGTACTGTGCGGCTTTTGCTTTCATATCCGGTGAGAAGTTAAACAACTTCTAATGGGTGTTACCGTGTTTGAAGTCGTTGATTGTCGTTCATGGGATCAAAGAACCGCGTGTTATTTTGACCGACATAGATTCAACGTTGATGAACGCCATCGAAGTGGTATTCCCAGAGACAACGCATAGGTTATGCTGCTGGTACATAAACCAAAACGTTCAGGGTCAAACAAGGAAGTATTTCCCTGAGAAAATCGATCATGTAAAGTTTGTTTCTGCTTGGAAGAAGATTGGGTATGCAGCATCAGAGATTGAATTCAATCACGCCAGACGAGACATGCTATTGGAGTACAAAGACTATCCTTTTGTAATTGAATACACTGAAAAATCGTGGCTTGAAAAATACAGAGACAAATTTGTTGTTTGGAAGACGAATAAGTACATGCATTTGGGACATTGCACGACTAACCGCGTCGAGAGTTCTCATTCAAACTTAAAACGTTACTTACGTACAAGCAAATTAAACTTTGAGTTATTTTGGGAGACGGTGCATTCACTAGTTGAAATCCAACATAGCTCTGTATAAATTCGCCGACAAACTATTTGACAGAATTTGAGGCAAGGTTTCTCACATGGCATTATAACTATTTTTTACTGAATTAGAGATGGTTGAAGATTGCAAGAAAATCTCTATCGAAGATGGGTCATATGTTAAACATGATATAGGCAATGATATTTGCATATGCACGATAAAATCTACACACGGTATACCGTGCTACCACAAGATCCCCGAGTGGCGTAAAAACGGAAAAGTTGCATCGTTCGAATCGTTTCACAACCATTGGACAAGGTTAGAAATACAGCCTCGTACAAACCGTACAACGATGGAGATTCTCAAATATGATTTGGAAAAACTTGTAATCAATGTTATGGAGATAAAAGACGGAATTCGTATCAAACACATTTACAAGAAATGGTTTGAAATTGTCTACCCTGAGACATCCTTCTTGCTAGAGCCATTGGAGAAGCAGAAACACCGCGGTCGTCCGCAGGTGAAATGAAAACTTGTTGTCGATACATCATCTACTAAATGAGATAAATATCAATGGGAACATGTGAGGGATGTTGATAAGGCTAGCGAAGACTCGGTGATGAACTCTTTTAAAACACCAAAAGTAAACTCCCGTAAAGGAGTTTCTAGTGCAAATATAATTCGTGCGGATGTGCCTAGAGTACCTCGTATTCGTAGTTCTTCTATTACCTCGCTTGCTAGCAATATCGTACAATCATCTGTTGTTGGAGGCAAAAAACTAAGATATGATCCAAAAGGTTTTTTGCGTTGGTTTCCGACTCACTTCAATCCGTTTATATCTGGCATAAATTATGTTAGGGCATATGGTCATTGTTGATATCGAGCAGTTTTGTTTGGGATGTGCGGTCATGAAGAAGGTTGGCAAGGTGTTTAGAAAGAGATCTACAATGAATTAATGGACAATTATGAAACTTATAGCAAGATATATAATGGTAAAGAAGAATACATGAAGGTTGCCGAAAGTATAAACTATTACGAAACTCCAGCTTTCACCAAATATTGGATGACAATGCCGGAGATGGGCATTACGATTGCAACCAAGTTTGAATGCATTGTTCATTTCGTGTCACTTGTGGGATCTCACAACTGCAGCCAAACGTTTCTACCTCTGCGCGGTGAACCCCCTATGATGTCCAAAAGACATGAAATTAGGTTTGGTTTTGTTGATACTAATCACTTCTTTAATGTAAGTCATTTGAATCATACTTTTGATATTCAATACGCTTGTATTAAATGAGATTTTGTTCTAATTCCTGATTAATTTAACAGCTAGCAATCAAGCCTCCATGTCCTTGCGCACGTATACATCCTACGTGGTATGCGTTGAAGAGTGAGAAGGCTTCAACTTGGGAGCTACCAATAGTTGGTCGCTGCAAAACATATACAGATCTCGAAGGTAAAAAGCCAGTTTGTTCATTCCCATAAGTAAATGGTCTTACTGAATTTGTTTAGTCGGTTCATGTTATTTGGTTGGTTTATGTTGTCTAGCTCTTTATTTACTCTTTCGTTATAACGTTTTGTACTTCATTTCTTAGTGGTTTGTGTTTTAGTACTTTATTTTTATGTTGATAATAAATCAGTAAATTGTCCGACCAAGCATTACGCAACTTATCATTTCATAACTTAAAATTAAACAAAAAATAAACGACAATAACTTGTCAATGAAAATAGTCGCTACATAGAATACAAAACGACGATACATAACTTGAGATTAAACATAGTTTTAGTCAAAATTGTATCCTTCGTTGTCAGTGAGGATACGTAGTGTTTCCTCCTTCATGACGATTTGATCCTGAACATATTCCATCATCTCTTTAGATAAGTAGTCTATCACTATTAAACCAAAGAATTAGAATGAATCATTCCTAATGTCGGCTGGCTGGTTGAACACCAAAAAACATTGGTCGACTAGTTATACACCTGTACCTAGTGGCTACATCTTTACGACTACGAGATAGAGGCATTTGTGTAGACGTAGACATGCCGTTGTACATGAAATACATCATACATAAAACATCATCGAAAAACTCATCGATATTATGATACGACCTAGTAAACTTCACATGTTTTGCAGCCTTGATTAGATGAGCGTTGTCAAACACGCTCCACTCCATAAAGAGATAAATGACGTAGATTGCTGGAATAAATTTGTGTGTTTGGTGTATCAAACTTAGACATCCTTATATAGAAAAGTAGAATTTTAGTTTGGCGGGAATTATAAAGCGGGAAATAAATTCAGCAGGAATTACAAGGCGGGAAGAAATTGATGAAAAACATCTATGCACCATAGGTACAACCTGTTGTGTACCTATGGTGCACAGTAGGGTGTACCGATGATGCCTAGTCGACGACACCATCAGTTCTTTACCATGTGCACCGATGATGTATAAACGGTGCATCATCGGTGCGTAAGGTAAGGCACCACTAGTGCCAATGAATGCGCACCAATGGTGCCTAGCACCGGCCGGTACATGGGGCTTGTACCGATGGTACATGCCCCATGAAGAGCCGGTACAACGCACCATCGGTATGCCTTATGTTGTACCAATGGTGCACACCCAGCTGTACCATGGGTACAGAAAGGTGTGCACCATAGGTTCTCATGACTGCGTACCTATAGTGCACAGTTACTTGTACTTTTTTTGGTTTTTCTGTTGGTAATATTTTATTCAGGGATTCTTTCTCAGTAATACTTTTAGGACGTTTGATGTAATTTTTTTGTGAAGCATCTTCTCTCCCGTTTTTAAGATTACATCTGTATATATTATCGAGTAAAATTTGCAAGTGATTCAATGAGTACAATTAAGCGTAAAATTGATTGTTGTTTCAATACTTATAATTTGTCATTTGAAGTGGATGTTCATTGTTCCAGTATGTATAATTTGGGTGAATTTATAGTGGATGCTAATAATTGAATGTAATCAGTAACTATAAAGATGAAAAGAAAAGACTAACATTCATAACGAAATAAACCATTCATAATGCCAACACACAATAAAAGTTCCAAAGCGATAACAAATATAAACATGAAGACAAAGAAAGATCAACCTAGAATAGCCAAAACAAGTCCAACAATGAGGACAACTAGCCAGGGAGAAAAGAGCTGCAACACTTGTTCTCTCCACTGAAGTGCACGCTCTAAATCTTGACGTATAGGCTATGTAACAACTGAGCGAATGTCCTCCAACAATATATCATCCGTGGTGCACGGGGGTGGACTGATCGTATGCCAACCATACTCAGCTAAGTACCTCCAGTACGTGTTCATCGTCGACTATCTATAAGTATCGATGGTTATAGTCAACCGATCCTCTAGAATTAAATGGTGATGCCAATCCATCTGTGCACTCTCACGCCATGTGAATCTAGCCAAATCTCCCTTCTTGTAACCCGGTTTGAGTACACATGGGAGTTCGGGTTCATCCTGAACACGTCCAAACTGACGCATAACATAATTGGGCATGTAACCCTCAACTGTGCTCATCATCCGCAAATGATAAACAATGGTGTGGATCTCCTGCACGGGAAACTGAACCCTGATACCCTCGTATGGCTCGAAAACAACTTGTTCAAATATAGTAAAACTGTGAATCCATAATAGAATACGACTTAGTATAATTATGTTATACTAATAAATATAATCACTTACATCTATCTCCCTCAAATCCGAAAGAAGAGTACGTATAAAAGATTTGGGGAAGACGTTTGTTCCAAAAATCCTTTTCGGTAGGCACTTCACAATCCTTGGCGGCCTCGCTACATGATCCGTGTTCTCAGGGGCTCTAAATGCGGGGAAACAATCGTAAATCCAGCAGTCTAGCATGAAAACAAATCCGTAAAGGTTATGCTTCGATACTTTTGAAGCATCATCCAAATCACTGAACAAAAATGTCAATGTACTCGTACCCCACGCGATGTCCCATAACCCAGAGTCCACATTCTCCAATCCATATAAGTAGTCAGCCTTGGCACTTTTCTAACTAGTATCCGCAAATATAGTGCAACCAAATAGGAACATCAAGTATGCTAGTGATACCTGGTGGATAGTGTCTGGATCAGTCTGTTTAATGTAGCGACCCCTAGTGAACGTCTCTCGCAGCCAATTTATCTTGAAGTCGACGCCACTCGTGGACTGGATCTCAGTACGGACCTCTTTAATACTTAACCCCAACATATTGGCGTAGTAGTTGTATGCCTCATCACGTGGAACTGTGACTACGTTCAAAGTCCGACCAATTACAAGGAGACCTATAATGCAGCTGACATTGTCCAAAGTAATGGTCATCTCCCCGAATGAGAAATGAAATGTGTTGGTCTCCTGATGCCAACGCTCAATGAAAACCTCATCAAGTATAGAGTGTGTGAAGTACTGAGGCAAGAGAGCAATCAAAGGTCTGAAAGGAGTCTGTGCCAAGTGTCGCTCCACCTCCGACTGAGCACTAAGGTCCCACATACGAAGCACATTATAATGTGCCTGGACGCCTAACGACGTGCGATCCTGCGAATGAATAACTAAGTCAAACATAAATAAAATTAAAACATAACACTGGATACCATATAATAATTTGATACTTACCTTCAGGATGAAAACATGGTATGCCTCATGCTCCCTATAGTTAGGAAAGAGGGGTATCTTGTTGCATTTCAAAAATGCAAACGTCTTCCGCTGCTCCTCAATATGTATAGCATCGATATGCTCCTTGACAATGACATCATGTTACGGATCTCCAGTAGCATCCACCCTCTCACTAACAACAGGTAGTGGACGTGAACTTTTATACGTAGGGGGTGGTGAACTAGTAGCGGGCGGTGGTGAACTAGTAGCGCACGGTGGTGATCGGTGGACATGTGATGTATCTCGTCGTGATGAGCCTCCACCTCTAGTATCATCAACTATTTTTTCAATAGATTTCTCCTTTCGCTTCTCATGATTTATGCGGCGCAACGACCGATCAGATCTGTCCCTCTCCTCCTCTTCCTCCCTCAGACGTCTAGTGTCTGTGTCCTCCGTTGTTGCTCATCCGCGTTTAGCGTCACACACTCTTTAATTTTCTACGGCCCGTACCGTCTTCAAATTCTTCCCCAGGTTAATCACCCTTGATCTCGGGGGAAGTTCCCTCGACCGAGGAAGGCCAGCGGGTCGCGGCTCGAAAAAATCAGACCTGAAATAATAACAAAATACAAACAAAGTTAATATTGTGATAAAACATACAATACAATCCATAAACCCCCAAAAAATCTACAAACTAAACCTAAACCTCCATATAAAATACATTTCATAGTTTTAAAAATTTTGATAAAAATTTAACATAATTTGAAAAACAATTCAAAAAACCGCAAGTGTACCGAGCGGCACATGGGTCTGTACCACTTGATACAGCCCCGTACCATCGGAGCGCACCCCACCGGTGACGCTGCCGGCCATTTTCCACCCGACAATCGGGCTGGAAAATGGCCTCATAAACCTACCATAATTTCTAATTTCTAACCTAAATCTATCAAAATTCTACCCCAATTCTAACAAAACTCAAAATCCTAACAAAATTCACAAAATTCAATCCTAAATATAATAACCTAGAAATTAAAAATAGGGAAACTTACTTTGTTGGTGGTGGATTTTTATTCTTTACCATGACGAAGGAATAGAAGATGAGGAAGAGGTTGAGGTGTGGTGGTTCGCCGGAAAAGTTAGAGAGAGGTGGGAGGCTTTGAGAGAAGTGAGGTTTAGGTTTGTAGAGAGAAGTGATAGGAGTGAGGGAGGTGAGAGAGTGTTGTAGGAAAAAAATGATGGATGAAGGTTAGTAAAAAATGGCTTATATACCCTTAAAAGGGTATTTTTGTCAAAAAATGGGTAAACATATACCATTTTTGGGTAAACTCAAAATTAGGTAAACGTAAACCACCTTTTGGTATATATATATATAGCTTGACCCATTATTTTAAGGTGATCCTAGTGTACAAAAAACCAACTAGGTCAATAAATTATTCATAAACTTAAATCAAAATATATTTATTATGTGATATCAGAAACCGATAAACTATGGATACACATTTGGTCATAAAATTGTGATAATACTATCCGTTCAACATAAATGGGTTTTTTTAGCCAAAAAATAGCTTTTTTTTGTTTTGAATTCTTAAATATTTCACCTATTTTTTGTTTGTTCCCTCTCAGAATCTTGGACCAATATCAAGGAACGTCGACTCATGAACCACAAAAGGCCTCAAGTGCTCCGATTTTGTAGTTTAAATTTTAATTTCAAGTTCAAATTCTCTTTATCTCTCTTTATAACTGATCTGATTTCTTGCTTCAACCTTCGATCAAACACAACCTCTTTCTAAAAGTCTGAAATTAACAGGTATTGTAAGTTATATGATTAAGGTTTAGTTTTGAAGTGATGAAAATGATAAATAGGTTGTTAGCTAGGGTTCTTCATGAATACCTTCGTATTATCATTTTTTTGTAAACTAGAGTTTTAAAGTATAAAAAGCTCTTCCATTTTGCATTTGATGTGTTGAATTTTAATCACTTGGTTCGAAAATATTGTCAGTTGTCATATTGTTTACTGTTTTGAGTGTCCATTTTGGGTTTCATTCAGATTGAAAGTAAAATATCCCAACGTCTCGCATCTTCATTGTCTCCCATAACCACATCTCTCATTATTTTGCATGGTTTAATCAGTAATTTTCACTCTTATCACAATATTCCACATGTTAGAACGTTCAGTTCAATTGTTGCTTACGAAATTGTTACATATAGCTCACTCTTCTATCTTTTGTAGCACTTCACTCGCTCAACACTCTTTCAAAACTTCCACTTGTTCTTTAGTCATTAGAAAAATAAAACAGATAACAAATGACAGAAAATCTCGCTTAGAGATCCACTAGTCGAGAGAAAATAAATCTCAGCATGCACTAAAGAGGAAGCTTAGAGATGAAATTAAAAAATAAGAATAGATTGGGCCGAAAAGTGAATGGGTTAATTGAGAACCCAACAGTGATTCGCTAGTAGTTAAGCCAACAACGTACACCATAATGATTGCTAAGTGGTGTCCATATAAGCGTTGGTGGTATGGGTAAATTTTTCACATGTATCGCATATTTGTACGTGTATTTATGAATGAAATGTTTTTTTAATTATGGCTCGCATGTCTCTCATGTCTCTTGTGTATGGTATCACCATATTTATTATATATTTTCTTGCATTTTCCTTCAAATGGTCTCGCCTTGTTTGTTAGACCTGGTCTCGCCTCTTTTTTATAATTGGTCTCACGTTTTATTGCAAGAAAAATGGCTCTCAAACCATGCAATTTTAGATCATGTTTAGTGAGCACCCTAAATTTGTTGAAGAAAAGGTTTCCATTACGGATGAACATATCGAAGTTGCGAAAAACATTATTTTATACCATATTGAAGGTTTCATATGATCTACGGAAGGAGAATATACACGATATAAATAATCACCTAGATCATAAAAGATACTCGATAGAAGATGATGCTTTCATCTTGGGGTCCAAACATGTTAAACTCACCACCAAAAATGCGAATGCTATCTTTGGTTTAAAGCACGGGAGGAGGAAATAACTTTAAACTCAAGAAGAGTCCTCCAACTTAGATACAACAATGGTAAAAAATCAGAGTCCCATATTGTCAAGACATACTTTCTTGACAAAAATTCAAGAAAAGTGGGGAAAAATAAATAAAAATCAATAACAATTAATTTACTAAAAGGTATGACTTTATCATTAATGTCACATTATTATTGGTATTGGTATTGGTATCACATGTTTCTTAATACATATAAAATTGGTCAAGTATCGCATGATGCAGTTGCAAAATTCTTACATGTTTAATTAGATATAGTTTAGTCTTATCGTGTTTTGCTTCAGGGTTGCATGTTATGTTTGTAATAGTCTTGAATTAATATTTTTATGTGCTACAGTCTCGCATGTATTTAATAGTTATTTTTATCATTTTATTGTGTTTTACATATTAGAATAAATAGAGTCGTTGTTGTGGGAGAGAAAGGAGTCAAGGTGTAAATGATGTGGTTATTTTTTTTGATCTTATTTGTGTGATATACATTTTTCTATCCAGTATCGAGGGATGTACTTGGTATAATAATGCTCTAGTATGTCGAAGAACTTAAAAAAAATAAACAGTTATGATTGATCTGAAGCAATCAAGGAGAAGCTACTTTGGTCAATTTGGACCTGTGTTAAAAAAAACTTGATAGAGTTAGTGGATGTGTTGAAATTTTAATGGTTACTATATTGGTCTATAACTAATCAAGAGAAAATAGTTGTAATGATGCTGGTATATTTTTTAATGTAGTCATGCATCATGGAGCAGACAACCATTGTACAAGGAGAATAAATGTCAACATGATTCCAAGATGCTACGAATGGTAGGGATTGGAATTAGATTCAACAAACTTGGTTTTGATTGAAAAGATGAAACATCTCAGAGATAAAGTGGTATAACATGTTTTAGTTGTAGTAGTAGCACATGTAATATTTGTTTAGTTGCATTAGTCTCACATATTTAATTGTAGTCTCGTATATAGTATTTGATCCAGACTGGCATGTAGTCTTGCATGTTTAGTTGTAGTAGTCTCGCATATAGTATTTGATCTAAACTGACATGTAGTCTCTCATTTTTTATTTGAAGTAATCGCGTATGCCGTATTTTGCTATACTCTTGCATCCTTTTATAATTTTTTAATCATTTTATAGGTTTTTCAAGGTGAATTAACCCTAATAGCTGTGAAAATAAGTGCATTTAGTGGGGATGAAGATATTAGGAGATAATCTAGATGGAAACTCATATCTTGTATAAGTGCCAAGGCCTAAGAAGAAGACTAAATCCCTAGCAAGAAAAACAAGAAGAAAGGCTTCATACCCCAAACGACCACCAACCAGAACAACCAGTAAAACTCTGACCTAACTAGAACAACCCCAACACCAACAAGAACAACCACTATAACCCCAAACCCAACCAGAACAACCCTAACACCAACCAGAAAAACATGTACAACCTCAACCCCAACCCCAACAAGAATACCTCAAACACACCAGCTCACAACCATGAATACACAATTCAGAATACCCACAATAAATTCCATGAGATTGAGAGATGAATCTGATGCTGATTGCACCCTAAGTGAATTCTATAACCAAAAAGAAAATCTACACTCCCCTCCAAGAACACTGCAACCACCTCCAAGAAACAGTAAAACTGCCTACAAGAGGATTTATTTTTCTCAGTACCTGGAACGTAAAATATGTAGCAATACGTACTTAGTAGATTTCAGACGCATAAATTTTTTGCTTGAAAAAAAGAATTATAAGTATATATTTTTCTTATAGTCTCGCACATTTAATCAGATATAGTTTTTCATGTCTCGCATATTCTCTCTTTTCTATTTGTTGTTGCAGTATCACATCGTTATATACCTTGTTTCTCATGTGTAAAATGTCTCACATTGTTATTATAGATCAAAGAGAAAGATATAAAGTGATAACCAAGTTTTGTGAGCAGCTGGAATTTCAAGATCTTAGTAAAACACTATCTCTACTTCTTTGTGATCCAAAACACAGTATATCAGTACCACCAGTCAACAAAGAGATCCCACTAGTCACACCATATTACCGACCACATCAAGAGAACCCACTAGTCTCAACATAACTCCAACCAGACCACATAGTCTCACCGGAACAACAACCAAACAACATAGTCTCACTAGAAAACCAGCAAGAATACCAATACAAACACCAACACTAATACGAACCAGAAAACCAACACTATCAATAACACAAACACCAACGCCAACAAAATAAACAAGAGAAACAACATCAACAAGAACACCAACAAGAACAAGAACAACAAGAACACCAAAACCAATAAATAAAACTAGAAAACCAACAAGAACAATAATACTAACCATAATCAAAAGTAGTCACATCAGGAAACAAATGAAAAAAAGAAATATCCTCATCAGCCTTAGCTAATACACCATCCAAAAACAATGTACTTCAGAAGATGTGTCCTTTTATGATGTCGCAACAACACAACCTACACTAGAAAAACAATAAATTTATGATCAGATTAATAAGATTGAGGTCGATGCTACCTTGAAAGCTACTACGACTACTATTATCGTGAAAGATATTGAGGTTATTGTTTCCCAGGATACTACAACTATTGTCATAGATGTTATTACTAAAGTTTTTGTAAAAGATACAGAGACAAAATCAGTGGTGCAGTAGATTAAGATTTGACTTTCAATATATTTTATTTTACCTTGTCATACACTGTAGGGTTGTAAAACACTAGATTGTCATATTGCTATTTTTCATTGGTCTTTCTTGTTTATTTTACTTAGTGTCGCCTTTTTTCATTTGACTTGCATGTTTTGTTTTCAATTAGTGGTATCGCATATATCCTTCATGTATAAGAGAAAATTTAATGAGACTTGTTGTTGTCTTGCATATATCCTTCATATTTATTTGGATTTGCATGTTTACTTCATGGATATCTGGTATAACCTATTTTTAAATACATGTCTTGCATATTTGAGGAAGGCAAAGCACAAGTAAAATAAGACAATGAATGGTTTTTGAAGAAACCACATTAGAAGATATATGAGGTGACTAAAACTGATTGTCAAGTAGATACTATAAAAATAATTGATTGGCAATAGTACCAATGAATGTTTATTTAAGTGATCAGATGACGCTACCTACCAAACACGACATGGACTATAAGGTAAAATTCAGAACGACTCTTATGTCTTTAGTAACTCATGTCTAGCATTATAAAATTTCCCCAATCTCCAATGACTTATTTATAAAACTTCTTTATCTTGCTTTTGGTATAACATATCTCACACTTATCATTTGGTATATTATTGATTCTTATATTTATAAGACGTTTAAAGAAACAAATTTCAAGTACCAGTTATTGGTTTCAATGGGAAATACTCAACTAAAATGGGAGCGATACTACTTTCTTTTCATACAACAATATATCACTTAAAATAACTGTTTGTAATCAGTTATCTTAATACAGACTTCAATGTCTTATAAGTACGGTGCAACAAGGATTGTTGATGATGTATTCTTGAGTATGTAAGACACCGCATATTATATTTTGGTTCCAATATGCACCATCACAAAAGATACACTGGACCATTGGACATTGCTGATTATTGACCTTGAAATGGGAGAAGCAAAAAAACTATAACTCATTGTTGCCTACGAGTAAATACACAACAAACAATACAAAAAATAATTTCGCATAACTGGTAAGTATTATAAGTTTAGCCGTGTAACATTACCCCAGTCTTGCATGTTTCATGTATTGCAAATTCCATGCATGCTTCTTAACTAGTACAGGTCTCGCGTCTTTATTTTTAACTGGTCTCACATATTATATTTTAACTAATCTCGCCTCTTACCTATTAATTAGTATAGCCACGTATGTATTAACTGATCTCACCTCTTTTTTTGTAACTATTATCGTCTTTTTATTTGTAATTGGTCTTGCATTATAGCATTGCACCAGTATCACATGTTGCATCTTCTATGTGTTCTTATACAAGTCATATTTTATAAATGGTCACACTTATTTTCTTACATATATTTTCTTGTCTGGTCTCTCATATATTTATAGTTATATGTATTTTAATATTGTTTTACAGTTGACGTGCCTAATTAAATGAATATATATATACCAATAAGAAATCAATATAAGGTAATAAAACGCAAAGATATCCCACAACAGAAACCAGGAACAATTGATTGCGATGCTTTTGTTTGCGAATACGCCATAGATTTTATGGTTTTAATTCTAAGCAATACAATGAAGACATGTGTACGTTGAGGGGAGTATAATTTTTTTATCATTTCCTTACTAATGACTAAAACATTTCATTAGAAGAAGACTTGATGGAGTATTTTGTGATGTTATATAATTTGTAAACTTAAGTACTTTGTAAGTAATACATTTTGTAAGTAAAGAAACAAAAAATATTTTGTAAACTACTACAATTTCTAGTCTCACATATTTTAATTGAATTATCTTATGTGTATTATTATCATAAGTCTCTTTTGTATTCCTTGCAGTATTCTCATGTGTATTATTGTCGTAGTCTCGCAGGTAATTATTGTAAATCACCATGTTTCTACCTATTTTTCTATATTAGTATTTAAACTTGTCAGTAATTATTGATTAGGTGTTTAATTATTTGATTTGAAAAACGTAGATAGATCATCAGTACTATGGAAATCACTACAATGGTTAGTTCACCAAAGCAAGTAAACTTTAATTCCTAGGTGTATAGTTCTAATTTTGTTTACTATAAATTAACTTTACACTTTTATTAGGGTTTTTTTTATTACAAATTGACTTATATAATTATTGTCTCCGGTGATGATGAGTCTAGTTTTAACAATTATAATGATTTATCACCAGAGAATTTATCACCAGAATGACAAAAAAATTTGGAAAAGGACAACCACATAAAATTACTTTTTATCTTATTCTCATAATGAGATTTTATCTTTTGCTGATGAAGATTAATATTTTTTTTATTCTAGAGATGAAGATGACCCAAGTGAGAATCTTTGTCTTGCTCGTGGAAAAAATAGAAATTTAGTGAAGTTGAAGAATAGTATGAAAAAGAGAAGAAGAAGAGTCTGAAAAAGAAAACTCTTTTCTTCTGGTGTTTAAAAATATAACTTGAGAGTTTATTTTTAGTTTATGTTTGTATGTTTTTGTTATTTTTTTAGTTATTCGTTTCAACTCTTTTTTTGTATTTTTATAGTCGAAATTATAAAATTATACTATTTTTTGGTTTCCTAATTAAAATCGTCTCATATCTTTATTGTCTGTCATGAGCGTGTCTCGTATTGTTTTGCATGTCTCTTATATCTGGTCTCGCGTAGTTCAAATACTGAAGGTTTTCCAATAGTATCTTTTGTATTTGTTCAAGTCTCGTATGTATTTATAAATAGACTCACATCTCACTCAAAGGCCAAAGATGGTCTATCTATGATAATAGAGGGTCACACATCTCTATAAATAGCACATATAATATAGTCATAGTAATAAAGAAGGTCTCGCATTTTATTCATAACCTTAAAGGTAGTCTCGTATATATCAAATAATACTAAACTTGGTCTCACATCTATCAATAAAACTATAATTTGTCTCGCATGTATTGAAATAAGGTTAAGCCTAGTCTCGCATATAGTTAGAACAAAAAATTAACTTTATCCTTATTATGGAAAACAATAAGAAACATTTTATAATATGAAAAATTACAGTTGTAAAAGTTTTAAATTAGAAGAGAAAAATTGAAACAAGAAAACATCAAAGATAAATCCCAAATATTTAAAAAGTTCATCAGAAGTTTTTTTTTATGCCCTAACTTTGGACAACGACCATATTTTATCTATCGGGATGTTATTTCTCCTCTATACGAAATATGGTTCTTTTTAGGCCTTCCAGCTCGTCTTTTCAAGTTAGGAGACATGATTTCATGGGATTCATTATAGCTTGATCATTCACCAAAATTAGTTAAAGCATGTATGCTAAAATATTAAGTTGATCTGTAAATGGTTTAATTAATGCCATTAGATCTTGCTAAGGCGAATGTATTACAGCAAGAGCATGAGAACATGGAAATAAATATTATTGACAAACACCACAAGAAAATTTAAAATCCAGTATATTAACCACAAGAGGTTCACAAAAAACTTCAAATATGGTTGTTGGAGACTTCGAACTAGCCACGGACGACCTTCTTCAACATTGACCTTAAACTTCTTTTCATACTCATGACATAATTTATTGCTTCAACTTAGCCCATTTACGTAACTTTATGAAATTTGAGTCATGACTAACACCCTAATCTTATTAATTAATTCAAGAATAGGTAGACTACATAGATATTTAATCTAATGGTTAAAATATTCATCGAGAGAAGATGTCATAGCATCATATCGTTTCTCTTTAATATAAGTTTGAGCATATTTATCTCGCGGTAAATTATCAAGAAAGTTAATAACTCTCTGACCTCACACCTCATTCCTTAATAAACAAATTAAGGTTTTCATTAAAGATGTCTATCATTGGAACATTAGCACATTCTTTATACCTAAAAACCATGATAGACTTATACTTCGAATTTGAACGACTGAGAGCATACTTCAAATTTTGAACAAGATGAAAAATATAATAGGCATGATATCATTTTAGATACAATATATTAACAACATTAATGATACCTAAATGACGATCTGAAATAAATATGATTTGATGTTCCAACAAATAAAGTTTCAAACTCTTTAGAAACCAAATCCAATTTTCAACATCTTCATATCTAACAATACCCAACACAACACAAAAAAAATTAAATTGATATCATATATATCTCATCTCACAAGTATTCTTTTATAGGTCTTCCAAAGAAATTTGATTATGAATGGCGTGATTAATGTATATTATATGTTGGTCTCGCACGAATCAATGACGCGGTACTAAAAGTCCCGCATCTTTCATGTATTTACAGTTATGGTCTCGTATGTATGATATTGACGATCTCGCATCTAGCTTATACGAGAATTAACTGGTCTCTCTTATAGTCGTTCGTTATAAGAATACTCTTTAACCTTTTGAAGTATCCATTAACTAAATTAAATGATGTAGAATTATCTCCAAAAACTTCCCTCCTGGCTTTCTCTAAAGTATTCCATAAGATACGATAAGAAATGTCTAAACCGTAGTCATGTTTAACAATTTATTTTACATTCTTCGTTGTCACAAAATTATTTGATCTATTAAAATCTTAAATATCTTTAACAATCAACTCGAATATCAAATTTCTCCTACGTTCTTTGCAAAAAAAATGGTGCTACAAGTATGCAGGTTAACAAACTGTTTGATGACCATGAAGTCGGTTGACGATTTAAGTGATGCATACAGTCTTCATTCACATCCTTTTGAGACTTTATTTTTGTAGTAAGCAGTTATTTCATATGTTGTATTATATATATTTGAAACAAAAATCATGCTCAGAAGCACAACGACATAAATCTAACCTTACAACTGCATCACCTTCATAAAAAACTTGCCCAACACCTATAATTGCATCAACCCAACCGATAGTAGCAAGCTATTTTTTCTTATGATAAAAAAATAAAACCATAACTACTCTCTTTACTAATTAATTCATTATTTGAAGCTTCAAATAAACTTAAGCTAGACTCTGTATGCATTTCTTTAGTGGCCATATCAATAGCATGATATTGTATATGATGTGCTTTATTTCAGTCTGAGGGTAATTTGGTAAAGTGCTTTTAAAAGTGTTTTGGTAATTTTGTGGTGTTTTGTGTTTAGTGTGTAGAGTAGAGAGATAATTAAGCTGCCTACTAGTAATAAATTATGATCACACTCATTAATGAAAGTGGTTGGGAGATTTATACTAATCACTAACACATGGGCTTATTGGGTCGGGTTGTGAAACCGGGTCTAGTTTAAGGACCCATTAGTCGTATAGTTTTAAGTTGATTTACAACTAGCTTAGTCAATAATTAGTACATTTGTCATGTTTGGATATTTAGTGTGGTGGTTTAGTCCGAATTATCCTTCGGATTTAATTATGGTACAGTGACTAAAAACTCCAAACTCATCAGTAGCCCCTTTTAGGTCTTGCAAAAGATCTTTGAAAGAGCTAAAACTCAAAAAATTAATGCCAATTTTTCCCGATCTGGTCGTGTTGTTCAAACTGAAAGAGTTCTTCTTAAATAACTTACCATGTTTGAACTTTTTCAGAACTGATTTCCCATCTCAAAATTCTAAGAGTTTTTCTTGAATCGTGGGACACATATCAAGTTCTAGTTCGACCTCCCAACCGTTTTTTCTCCTAGAATGTCGCACCTACTAGGATAGAAAGTTACCTAGGCTTTAATTTTCACACTTTACATCTTTTAATCATTGCTAAAAATTCGATCCATCTTCCCTTAAGTAACTGCTCCTTTTACTGTTATATAAACTTTTCTACTGTTTTATTGTCTTCAACACTCACAAATATTCTTAGAGAGAGAGAGAGAGATCAGTTTACCTTCAATTTGTTCTTGAGACATATATGTTCATAACAGAAATGCCTTAGTTAAAGGAGGCTGGTTGAATTTATCTGAATTAGAAAGAGCACAGAAAGTAGCAAGAGACAAGCGCATTGTTGTTGGTCTTCCTACTTCTCCAAGCGAGAAAGGTAATCAGCCACACCAGAACATTGATCAGGGGTCATCTTCTTTAAAAAACCCTAAAGTTAAGAAACTTCCATTTAGAACAGACCTTTCACCTCTCCCATCTGGTTTCTCAGTCCAGGAATCACAAAATCCTTTACCCAAAGAGAAAGCCGTTTCCAGTGTCATGAAATCCTCACCATTTATTGTGATGAGATCAAATACAGAAAAATCACCAAACAAGTTAACTCCTCGTAGGGTTACGCGTCAATCCAAAATCAAATCCACACCCACATCTTCAAAACCCTCCAGTTCTGAGGTAACAAAGGTTGTACCACAAGCTAAAACATCCGAGCAGCAGCCCCCACCAGATACTAGAATATCAGAATCATCATCTGCACAACCTTCTGAAAAATTATTTACAAAACCATCTGAACAGCCATCCTCAAAGGCATCAGAACTGCCTTCTTCAAAACCATCTGAATAACCTTCCAACGTGATGGAAGAGAATATGGAAAATAACATAGAGGAAGCCCCTTTCAAGGCTGAGGCATCCGGTCAAACGGGGGATACAACTTCAGACCGAAAATGTAAAACTAAGATGGGCATGACTCATCCAGACGCTCTTGCGGAGAGTTTGGAGGGAAAAATGGGTCCCTGTTTTAAAAAAGTTAGTGTCAAATACCTGGTGGCCCTTCAAAATATCAACTACGTGTATACCCACACAGTTGAGTTGGGTCGATCTGTACTGAATAGGGGATCCTAGAGTCAGTAAAAGTGAGGATCCCGATTACTCAGAGACCCCAATGGACTGCAAACTAAATGAAGTGGTAGTCTACTCTAAAATATTGAACTGGGGACTTCGATTCCCCTTGGATCCGGAGATTGTCAAATATTTCCATCTAATCAAGTTGTGTCCCAGCCAACTGAGCCCCAATTCTTGGTACACCCTCCTAGCCTGCATTATGGCGTCCAGGTTGTCTAAGATTGCACTACTGATGGAATAATTTGCTGTTGTGGCAAGCTTATGCACGAACCATCAGATCCCCTTCTACCAT
Organism: Limnanthes douglasii subsp. nivea; assembly: GCA_036936605.1. NCBI lineage: Eukaryota > Viridiplantae > Streptophyta > Magnoliopsida > Brassicales > Limnanthaceae > Limnanthes > Limnanthes douglasii. The sequence continues at coordinate 55,449,208 of JAUPFV010000004.1, forward strand.
TACAACATGGGGAATGACTACAAGGTGATGGATGATATCTTGGAGTCCGAAAAACCTTGGAGGACGCATTTTCTCTTCATCAATAGGACTTGGGAGAATGGCAGGAAGATTAAGGCTGACACAAATCCAAGCCTTTTGACCAGTCGCTGGAAGAGCACTGGTGAGTTTTTCTTACTTTTTTCTTCTATCTTTTAAGTTATAAGTTTTTAATTTAGACTAACTGATGTTTCTTCCCAGCTCTTCCAAAGAAGTTCTTAGGTTATCTAGAGGCATGGCAGAATACTTGCGCCAAGCTAAATGCTTAGATTTCGGAGAACTGGGGAAATGCCTTCCACAATTGCTTCAAGTCAGGAAATTTTGTAAGGTTTCACCTGTGGAACACAACAGGTAGAAGAGATCTCTCATGGGAAGAGTTAACTACCTCTCCCCTGCGGATGTGATCCTGAAGAGGATAGAAGCCAAGGATGATAAGTTGTATTTGCCTTCCAGGGCCAAAGCCCCTAGCAAAATTAAGAACAAGAAGAGGAAGGCCACAACAGACCTAGCCCAAACAACTATAGAGGGAACCGGTTCGGAGAACCAGGGAAGCATCAACACTGCTTTGCTGAAATCAGTGGAGGTAACTGTAAATGAAGCTGGTGGGTCAAAGAACCCACCAAGGCCTCCTAAGAAAGATAAAAAACGCAAGGCAAGCAGCGATGAGAAGGCTGCCAAGAAAAAGAAGGTCACTATAGGAGCAGAGATAATCCTTTGCCCACCTGAAGTCCTCCCCCCCAGCTCATACTGATCCCACCTTACAGGATGGAATTCCAACTGATCTTCAGTTTAGACAGGTTGCTGGTGATGGCAACGATGAGGTGGACCTTGCAGCCTTTCAATACATTAGTATCTATTTTAATGATCTAGAGAAAGATGGCTTTGCTGGTCATTACCCCGCTTCCAGTTCTTCCAATATGGTGACTTATAATGGGAAGTCCTACTCTATATTTGGAGAGCAAGACACCTTGAGCCATGCCTTCCTAGGCTACATCCTGGAGAGGCAGGTGAGAACTCAAACAGACACCATTAATTCTCTAACCACTGAAAATCAAAACTTGTCAGATAATATTCTTAGTGCTCAACAAAGCATAGAGTTGTTGAAGAATAATAAAGAAGAGTTAGCTGCCAAACTGATCGTATCAGAGGCGGCCAACATGGAGCTTCAAACCAAATCATCCAACCTAGAGACCTCTTCTTCACAAAACCTCACAAACTTGAAGGAGCAATTGAAAACTAAGGATGGTGCTATCCAAACTTTATCCGACGAGAAGAACAAGTTGGAGAGTACTATTGAAGAGAAGATTAAAGAAAATAAGGCCTTGGAACGCCAACAAAAACAAATTATTACTGCAGGTATAAAAAATTATGCCAATGAAGTAGTGGATTCCCTAGAGAAGAGGGATAATGTGATCAAATCTGATATGGTCCTGCTGTTTCATGAAACTTTTCCTAAGAGGACCCTTGGTCCCTTATAAAAATATGTAGATTATGAGGACATCACATTTCATACTCTAGCAGATGGCGACAAGTGCAACTATTCTAGTGGAATAGACTCTACAGCTGATGATGATGGAGGAACAGGTGAGCGTTCAAGCACTGAACTCAAAAGTCCCAAAATAGACGGTGGTGAAGAAAAATCCAAAGGGAATAAGCCCTAAGGTTTTATTGTGTAATTTTTGTTTTTTGAAACACTAAAGTCCTTGGATGGCCAAGGCATTTTTTGTAATATTGATCGGTTTGAGTCCGATCAGGTTTAATTATTCAATTTCCCCTTTTGTTTAAGACTTTGTTTAGATCTTTCATGACTAATGTTTAAGTAGCCCATAATATTTCAGAAGTGTTGAACAAAAGTATCCAATATCTCGATCACATGTGTTTAATAATTGTGACCATGTACTAAACATATCCGATCAAATCAAGAAAACTTGAGAGCCGGGGTGTTGAATAAGCAGTTTATATCCGAATTGAAACAAAATCACACGAGCCTTTTGAAGAAGGCATCATATATTATTGATAAATCCGAACACCTCATTAAAAACTCCCCGCGTCACTAGGGTAGGAAAAATTATGCCCCCTTAATATTTACATTGATATTAACAAGTAAATATTTACAAAATATTTTTATTCTAAATATAACCTGAGATGCTCAACATTCCATGAATGCTTTAGAGCTCTCCCTTGTTTGTCTTGAAGTCTGTATGTCCCTGGCTTGACCTTTTCACAGACCATATAAGGGCCTTCCCAATTTGGAGAGACTTTACCGAACTGCTTCTCCTTAGTATGTAAAAAGACTTTTCTTAAAACTTTATCCCCTACTTGAAAATATCTTTTTTTAACTTTGGAAGCAAATTTTCTCATACTCAAACCTTGGTAGTGTGTTGTTCTTAGGTGTGCTTTAACCCTTTTTTCTACTATTAAGTCTAGTTGATTCATAACTGCTACATCATTAGCCTGTTCAGAATAGTGTTGGATTATGTGTGATGGTAAAGTAGCCTCTGTGAGGGTAATTGCATCCATCCTATACACCAATGCAAAAGGAGAATCTTGTATGGCAGCCCGATGAGTAGTTCGGTAGGCCCAAAATACTTCTTGTAAATAACTTGGCCATTTTCCTACAACTCCCTCCAAATTATTCTTTAATCCGGACAAGATGGTTCTATTTGAAACCTCAACTTGTCTATTTTCCTGAGGGTGAAAAGGAGAAGAAAATCAATGTTGAATCCCTCTAGAGGTACATAAGGCTTCCATGTCTTTGTTATCAAACTGTAGCCCATTGTCTGTAGTAATCTTTTGAGGAACCCCAAACCTACATCATATGTTGGATATGATAAATTTAATAACGGCTTTCGAAGTGGTTCCAGCCAAAAGAGCTTCCTCTATCCACTTAGAGAAATAGTCAATGGCGACTATAACAGTTCTACACCCACCGGACGCCATATAAAGAGGCCCTACTAAATCCATCCCCCATCTGGCAAAAGGTACTGGTTCAGAAATAGACTCCATAGGTACCGTTGGCGCATGAATTTCATTCCCATATTTTTGACATGGATCACATTTCTTTAGCATCTGCCATTATGGTTGGCCAGTAGTATCCGGCTAACAAAACTCTTCGGGTTAGTGCCCAATAGCCACAATGTGTTGAGCCTTCCCCATCATGTAATTCGGATAATACAACTTGGGATTCTTCAAACCCTAAATAGCATTGGAGAGGCCTGCTGAAATATTTTTTGTAAAGAATCTCTCTTATTATAAAAAAACCACGAGCCTTGTACTTAATCTTTTTTTCCACAATTTTATCTGGAGGTAATATCCCATCGGAAATATATTAGAGAAGAGCGTATCTCCAATTTTTAGGTTGAATAACCACTATGTTCATGTTTTCTTCATCTTCTTTCTTTTGATATATTTGTATAGATGGACACCCTTCTCCAAGAATCCATGAGTAAGACTCAGAATCGACTATAGTTACCAAGGAGTCTGCCAAAGTGTTTTCCGATATGGGAATATGCTCATAACAAATATTTTTAAAGTTGGTTACCATTTCTTTTAACATGAGTAAATACTTGATCAGCTTTTGTTTCTTAGATTTAGACTTCCCTTGAGCATGGTGGATAAGTAATTGAGAATCACTCATTAATCAGACTCTCTTAGCCCCACATATGAGAGCTAGCTTAAGATCAACAATGGTTGCTTCATACTCAGACTCATTGTTGGAGGCCCTGAATCCAAAGCATATAACTTGATCCACCAAAGCATATGGGGATGTTAAGCAACCTCCAGCTCCACAACCCATAATACTTGATCCACCATCAGTTCGAACCACCCATTCATTTTAAAAACAATTTCCTAACTCTTGTCTGAAGGATCTGTCGCATGAAACTCTACAAAGAAGTAAGCCACTAACTGAGCTTTAATTTTTGTTCGGGGGGAAAATTCAATATCGTAATCACCTAGTTACACCAGCCACTTGGTCATTCTGCTTGATACAACAGCTTTTTGAAGAACATTTTTCAAAGGGAAAGATTTTCGGACAACAATGGAATGAGCTTGGAAGTAGGGTCTCATTTTTCTTGCTGCAATTACCAAAGCCAATTCCAACTTCTCCAACCTCAAATATCTTCTTTCAGCATCCAGTAAACTCTTACTAACGTAGTAGACCGGACGAGGATAATTGTCCACTTCCCTTACTAACACAACACTTATAGCACATTATTATACAACTAGATACACATACAACTTTTCACCCCGAATAGGTTTGAAAAAGAGTTTTAGGTGAAGACAAATGTTTCTTTATTTCAATAAAATCCTGGTCGCACTGTGGGGACCAATTGACGTCTTTAACATTTCTCAATACTTGGAAGAATTGAGCGCACTTGTCTGATGACCTTGAAATAAATTTGTTCAATGCAGCCAACCTTCCTTTGAATATTTTTAACATTCTGAGGAGGATCCATTGTTAATAAGGCATTAAGCTAATCCGGATCAGGCTGTATTCCCTTCTCACTTATTATGTAGCTCGGGAAGTTTCCAGATCGGACCCCAAGCACACACTTCTCAGGGTTTAACTTCAAATCCACAGTTTCTAAATTGGAAAATGTCTCTTGAAGGTCAGATCTGTGTAAATCCTCCTCCAATCTGTTAACCATCATATCATCTATTTACACTTCCATATTCCTTCCAATATGATTAACAAAATTCATATTCACTAGCCTCTAATAAGTGGCCCCAGCATTTTCCAATCTGAAGGGCATCACCTTGTAATAATGAAGACCTCTATCTGTGATGAAAGTAGTGTGATACTGATCCTTTAGATCTACTTGTATATGGTTGTATCCTGAGAAGGCATCCACGAAGGACAACAGTTTGTTTCCAGATATAGAATCCACCAACTGAATAATCCGAGGAACGGGATAAAGATCATTAGAGCATGCTCTATTAAGGTCAGTGAAATCAATACACATACGTAATTTGCCATTATTTTTATTAACTAGCACAGGGTTGACAGTCCACAAACGGTACTGGGATTCTTTAATATGACCCATCTTGGTCAAACGATCAACTTCTTGAACAATCACATATGTTTTTTTTTCTTAAAAAAACTCTCCTCTTTTGTACAACGGGTACAACATCACTCCGGATAGATAACTTATGTGCAATAACATTTGCTGGTACTCCGGTTACATCACTGTTCACCATGCAAACACATGCTGATTATTCATAAAAAAAGACAACAATTCATGCTTTAATTCTAGCACCAATTTGGAACCAATCTTAACATTTGTGCCCTCTACGAGGGAGTGAGTTTCAACTTCTTCAATAGGTATTATAACACTGGAAGCCTCTCTGGGATCATCAATCTCACTCTCATTGGTAGAAGGCTCTAGTAACTGCTAATCCTTGTTAATCCTGATTGCTCCCAACGTTTTAGGAGCAAGAGCTGTTGCATAGCACTCCCTGGCTATCTTTTGACTACTCCGGACAACGCCTACTTGTTCCTGAACCGCATACTTCAAGCACTAATGGATTATAGAGGCCACAACGTGCATTCTGGAAAGCTAAGACCTCCCAAAAATTGCATTGTATAATGTGGGGCAATCCACCACAACAAATAGTACTCTTACCATCTTTGTAAAGGGCCTCTTGCCCAACAACACTTCCTTTTCGAACTCCCTAATTACATCCGTAAAACTCCCCATGAAGCCTATAATGGTTCTGTTCGAACGTTGAATAACTGCTAGATTCCTTATTTGCTTGTAGGAGCTTAAAAATAGGATGTTTGCCGAACTGCCCATATCAATCAGAATTTGGCGTATATTATTTCTCCTTATAGAAGCCCCCTATGACCACCGCATCCTCATGAGGTCCTGCAATGTCCCTCAGGTCGTCTTTATCAAAGACTATGGATGGGAATGGGGATTAACATTGATGGGAAGACATTCCACCTTATAACTGAGTGGGCAAATTGTGGACATGCCTCTTCCTCGATGAAGTGGTAGATGCAGTCACAGTATCTCCTCCAAAAATGGTTAATGATTCGAAGAAGCTGATCAGTCCGGAAACTCTCTTAGTTTTCTCTGTTATCACCTCCACCTTTTTTCGATCTGGATCTGGTTCCAGATGCTACGATTCTACATCAAATCTTCCAAGGATCACCATCACACCCTCTTGAGCAGATGTTCTAGGATTGTTTGAAGGACCCGCCCGGGGAGCATTATTCTGTGCATTATTCGGTCTATTTCCACTTTGTTTTTTAACATAGGCTCCCAGTTTGCCCTTCTCAATACGATTTTGTACCTCTTGTTTCAATGCTATGCAATTCTGAGTATCATGACCTATATCATTGTGATATTGGCAAAAACGAGTGTTTTGGTTCTCTGTGGGGGACTTCAGTGATGTCAGTTTTCGGAAGTGCACTTCATTCTTGGTCTTATCATAGATTGTGGCTACATTCTCCCCCAATTCAGCAAACCACTCAGACTGGACCCGAGGACCCCTCTTACTTCTGGTTTGTTGGCTCTGGGTCTGGTTGGATTGATTCTGCTTGGACCGGTTATACCCGTGTCTTATCTCCTTTACCCTGTAACTAGATTGGTTAGTGGCTGGAGGAGCTGTTGTTGTAGTGGTGGACCTCACCTGACGGTGCACCCTTGTTTTCTTTGTTTCTTCTACATTGATCTGTTTTCGAACTTGGTTCAATAAACCACCCAAGTCATAGCCTTCTTCTGAGTCACAAAATCAGCTAAATTCCCAGGGTTTAAACCTTGCCTAAGGGAAGAAATTGCCACCTGTTCAAAGCAATTTGCTAGCCCATCTTTGTATTCACAAAACGACTTATGTAATCTTTCAAGGACTCATTTGGTTCCTAAGCGCAATGGATAATGGTGTCCCCATTACCCTTTAGTTCCTTACTCCCAATAAATTTCCTCCGGAAGGCAACCTAAAATGTATCAAAGTTTCTAAAACACCCCTGAGGTAAACTGTTATTCCATTTAAGAACACTCCCTGTAAAAGTTTGGGAGAAAGCTCTACACAAAAGTTTGTCAACATCGTCAAAGTTCATCATGAAGTTTTTGAATTGTTCCAGATGGTTGTCCTGATCTCAACTCCCATCGTATTTCTCCATCTTGGAGCTATCAAACCTTTCAGAAAGATGTCCGAAGAGTATTTTTGCGGATAAATGCGGTTGTCTCCAATTCTTACTGTGACAAAAAATAGTATTTTCATTAGGAGTTGCAAAAATACCTGGTTCAGACTCAAAGGTAAAGGGATCAATTAACAATTGGTCAACATGCTAGTGAGATGATCCTTTACCCTAGTGCCTTTTGATCCTACCATATCTGTCCCTTTTCCTTCAATGTTTTTTAGATAACCTCAGCTTTTTTCTAGATCTCCCTTCATCACTGCTTGAAGATAGTGATTCTTCAAGTTCTGCCTCATTTGAGGAACTACTGGAGGACTCAGATTCAGAACTCTCAACAGGCTTAGACCGGTGTGTTTTCTTTGAGCTGAGGTGAGTCTTCAAAGATTTCTCATTTTCCCTAGGATTGTTAGTGTGGTGAAGTAATGACACTCCAGATTTTTCCTTGATACCTTTTTCTGATTGTTTTATGGCTCTTAGCGCCTCTATTTCAGTCCTCAACTGGTCTCGCTCCTCGATGGTGTACGCCTTATTTTCCTTTGCACCCTCCACCTATGTGGTGGAGTATTTTGTCCATTCAGATCCATCCGAACTGCTTTACTTGCTGGTTTTGAATTTTAAAATTCAGGGACCGTCACCTCCCACTGTGGTTGCCAATTTAATGTGGTTTATTTCAGTCTGAGGGTAATTTGGTAAAGTGATTAGTGTTTTGGTAATTTAGTGGTGTTTTGTGTTTAGTGTGTAGGGTGGAGAGATAATTAAGCTGCCTACTAGTAATAAATTCTGATCACACTCATTAATGAAAGTAGTTGGGGTATTTATATTTAATTACTAACTCATGGGTTTATTGGGTCGGGTTATGAAACCGGGTCGAGTTTAAGGACCCATTAGTCATATAGTTTTAAGTTGATTAGCAACTAGCTTAGTTAATAATTAGTACATTTGTCATGTTCAGATATTTAGTGTGGTGGTTTAGTCCGAATTTCCCTTCGGATTTAATTATGGCACACTGACTAAAAACTCCGAACTCATAAATATATAAACTAACATTGTTTAAACGCTCAATATCAAACAATGCTACCAACCCCACAAAATTGGTCTCATTCGTAGATAAACAATTCATATTATCACCGCAACAATAGTTTATATTGCTACCAACCCCACTAACATTGTGTAAACGCTCAATATCAAACAATGCTTTCAACATACTTTTGAATACTTTCAAAGTTTTCAAACTCACTAAGATGAATGATTGGAGTTTAACCATTTTTTAAAAAAATTCACACTCGCGGTCTGGACATTTCTTACTTGTAATGCACAATTCAAAATAATTAGTAGCAAGCATTGCATCTCACATAATATACAAGCCTAATCTCGCATACCATACATACTCTATTGTTGCATAATTCATATAAAATATGTTATAGTCTCACATATATCAATACTATTATACATGCATGTATGTCTTGCATATCTTAAGTATGCATCACATGCGAGATATATGGTATTTATACAACATCTCGCATTAAATACCTCACATGTCTTGCATCTTCTCATCTAACGTCTCACATCTTCTTAAACAATACCTTCAAACTATAAACTCGACTTCCCAAATATTTTACAGCCTAAAAAAACTTATCAGGCCAGAAAATACATATTACAATAAGTTTGTAACTAATTAGATCATGTCTGATATAGTTGGTTGAGGATATTTATTGAGAGTTGAGTACATAAAACGGATATTAGATAAGTAATAGTGATAGTTGAGGTCTAAATGACAATAAAAGTTAGTGTTGGGTACATTTGGGTACAATTCTCATTTATTATTTATATTTGGTACCAAATAATATTAAAATACTATAATATTTTATCATTATTATATTTTATGTAATTTTTAATAAAAAATGGAATATAAAAACTAAAACGAGCTTGTGTTTATTTTCAAGAGACTAATTAAACAAGTAGTGTAAAAAAATATGTTTCGAAAAACTTTTTTTATTATTATTAAAAGATTACATTTAATATTGTTAAAATTTTATTAGTAATAAAATTTATTATTTGTTAAACCTTGTATAATTATTAATAAATAATTTATTTTGACAGTAATGAATTTTATTACTACTAAACGATTTATTTAATAGTTTTATTATTGTTTTAATGTTCTTTTTTTAAAATTTAACGTTAAGTACGACAAAAATCTCACATCGATTAGACATGAGAATGATCAATGGTATAAAAGTATAAACATATATCATCTAGTACGAGACGTTTTAGAAGTAGACCAAAAACAAAACTGTGCGTGCTTTCAGACTCAAAGCAGACAGTATCATACTAGTGCGAAGATCAAGTTGTTCATACTTATATACACATGCGGAATATGTACCATATATTCCCATCAAAGATTTAACGGGGGATCTAGTTAAGCAAGATCTTCAAAAAAATGGCTTTATATTTATAAATGAGATGAAAGTATATGAGAAGTTAAATCTTTAAGAAATGGCTTTATGCTAGATTCTAATGAATGTAAAAAACAGATATGTATGTCCATAACTGAAAATCTTGATAATTTTAAATCAATTGTTATAGATATCAATAATATTCATATCATTATTGAGTATGATGATCAAGACTTCTTTGTTTTGAGATATTTACTAAATTCCTTTGAGAATTTTAATTGATACCATCATGTATAGTGGGAAAAGTTATATATTATGTATGTCAAATGGGTGTTGAAATCAAAGAAGTTGAGAGAGTTGTAGCTAGACAATTAGTCGGAAGGGAAAAGTCTTATGACCACGGGAAAATCCTAGCAACAAGGTGAGTTTTTCAAAAAAGAAGAAGTGGAGGTCCAAATAAAGATCGGGAACTCAAAATGTTATCAATGCGGTGAGAAGGTTATTACAAGAGTGATTGTCCAAAGCTGAATGGTGAAAAGAGGAATAAACAAGAAAGTGTTGTAAACCTAGAAAAATGTGTGAACAATTATAATGATAATGAAAGCAATGATACATGATATGTGTTGTTTGTGAGAGTTCAGATAATGGAAAAATATTAGGTACTTGATATTGGCTCTTATATGGAAGTAGGAATTTAATGACTAAAATATAAGGAATGTAAGTTTAGTAGAACAATTATAATTATGTAAGACTATTGAGGACTAAGGGTAATTTACTCTCTTTTATGCAACCATTTTCAGTTTAAAACTAAGTCTTGGCGCCTCTATATAAATGGCAAGGCTGAACTTATAAAGTGGTTGAACACTTTTATACTTACTGAATTGTGCTCTCACTTTCTCTCTCTAAAAGTTCTATATTTCTCTCTCTCTAGAATCACATATTACTTCTTCTTAAGACAACATTCTTAATAACTAAACTCACTGAATTGACGACTTTACTGGGGACCGATTAAGAATCAGTGACTTGCCTGTTCGAGTTTTAATACAATCTTCTTGTTTTTTCGTTCATATTTCATATAATGAATCTTGTAAACAATCTATCAGTTCCATCGACGATGGAAACTTTAAAAGATGACTTGCAAATAAATGAAAACACGCTGGATAGATCAACTCCGATCCAAAATCAATCAGACATTGAGATCTGTATGAATTAACTTTTAGACAAAATAATTATGCTTAATGAAAAATATGAACAACGAGAACAAGAAATCCACTCGGTGAAGCTCAAATCCGAGGTGAGACAAGAAAATGAAAAGGCTGGAATGGGAGATCAATCTGATCGATCCTTTGCTGATCGACGAGCTAGAAGTGAACATAAAAATGTGCGCTTCGAATCTCCTAAAGAGTGCTATGCCTCTCACAAAGGGAAAAAACAAGCAAAAGTATATAACCTCTATTGATGAAGAGGTAGAAAGCTCAACTTCAGGCTTTAAAAGATATAGAAGATCTTCGAAAGAGAAACCAGACATAGAGCAGCCGAGGAAGCATAAAAAGGAATAAAAATCTAAAAGAGATATGTTCCTCGTTCTACGTGGTGTGAAGGGAACACTTCGAATCAGTATGCTGAGATTGATCGAAATCTATATGCAGTAATGAGAACTGATGATCAGTTTGTCCAAGGTGTCGATTGGAGAAACTCTACGTCGACAAGTGAGATTCGGTCTATAACGCTCCCGAAGCGTTTTGACATTGCTAAGGTGGAAAAGTTCGTTGGGATGCAAGATCCCGATGACCACATCGAACAACTTAAGAACTACATAATGAACTTTGAAGATGACGACCAGCTGGTGTATCGTGCATTTTCGCAGACTTTTAAAGGAACGACTTTAAAGTGGTATAATCGGATTCCAAGGGGATCCATCTCAAATTTTAGGAATTTTTACACTACTTTTCGAAGGAATTTTGTGGGGAGTAAAGAAATGAGAGCGAATGGGGATACAATCATCCAGTGCAACAGGTAGCTGGAGAGAAATTGAAGGATTATACAAAGAGGTTTATTTTGACTAAAGCAAGTTTGGACAATTGCGAAGAAAATGTGGCGATAGCAGCTTTTCGCCAAGGTCTATTGTCATGAGATCTGGCCAATGAAACTACAAAGAGAAGGGTTCTAACTTTTGGAGCCTTTATGGCTAAAGTAGAGGATCAGATTAAGGTTGAGGAGTCAACCAGAGTCTGAGGAGGACCGGTTAGTACTCCAAAAAATTCAGGTCGGGTGGCCAATAACCAAGGGTATCCCTCAAATGGTAATCAACAGACATGGAGGATGTAACAAGAGTACCAATCGAAACCCTACTGACCCCACTTTTACGTCAAGAACTGCTGGAATTTTTATCTACTAACTTGGACGTTTTCGCTTGGAAAACGGAGGATGTAACAGGAGTACCAATCGAGGTGATACGTTATAGTTTGGCTATCGATCTAAAGGTGAAGCCGGTAATTCAGAAAAGAAGGGCTTTCTTTTTGGAGAAAGCAGAAGCAATTATTTTTTAGGTAGACTGGTTATCTAGGGTCAGACACATAAGGGAGTCAAATTATCATTTGTGGACAGCAAATCCGGCGGTGGTAAAAAAGAAAAATTGGAAGTGAAGAATGTATGTGGATTTTACAGACTTGAATCGAGCCTGTCCTAAAGATCTATTTCATGTTCCTCAAATAAATCAACTAATTGATTCTACCTCGGGAAATAAAATACTAACATTCATGGATGCTTTTGCAGGATATAATCAGATTTAGATGGATCCAAAAGATCAAGAATGTACGACCTTCATAACTGATAGAGGGTTGTATTGCTATAAGGTTATGCCATTTGGATTGAAAAATGTGGGAGCCACTTATCAAAGATTGATGAATAAATCTTTTACTACTCAGATTGGAAAAAAATATGGAAGTATATGTAGACGATCTGGTGGTAAAAAATTTGAAGTATGATGTGTATCTAGAGGATTTAGATGAAGCATTTTTTAATTTGAGGGCGATCAGGTTAAAGCTGAATCCGGAAAAGTGCACCTTTGAAGTTCGGACAGGGAAGTTTCTAGGTTATATCATTAGTGAAAGAGGAATAGAAGCTGATCCAGAACAGTTGACCCTGATAGCGATGAGTTCACCTCGATCTATTAAAGAGCTGCCAATTCTGACACGAAGGTTAGCAGAACTTAACCGATTTATTTCTAGATTTTCTGATAAATGCTTTCCTTTCTTTCAAGTTCTACGAGGACCAAACAGATTTGAATGGACATCGGAGTGTGAGGCAGCATCCACAAATATAAAAAATATATTATCATCACTAGAAATATTGTCAAAACCTCGAAATGGAGAAAATCTCTTTTTGTACATTGCGATATCGGATTTTGCATTAAGTACGGTGTTGATAAGTGAGGATTCAGGTCTTTCGAAGCCAATGTACTATATCAGTAAAAGTCTAGTGGTAGAAGAAAAGAGGTATTTGAAACTGGAAAAGTTAGCATTAGCATTGGTGATTGTTGCTAGGAAAATGCGCCCCTATTTTCAAGCTTACACTATTGAAGTTCGAACTTCATTCCCTTTAAAAAATGTTTTACAACGACCTGATATTTCAGGGAGAATGACCACGTGGTCAGTCGAGCTGGGAGATTATGATATTTATTTCACACCTCGAACTGCAATCAAAGCTCAAGCATTGGGAGATTTATTTGTTGAATTCCATTTGAGTAGATTGGATATAGAAGAGAGTAAATATAATGCACCAGTTCATTCGAGGTGTATTGTTCGAACAGATTGAGGGTCTAGTGTTTCAGGGTGCAGTGTTGGGGTTCAGCTGATAGCTTCAACTGGAGAAACGATGATTCAATCTATTAAATTTGGTTTTCACGCTTCGAATAATGAAGCTGAATACGAAGCTGCTTTGGAAGGTTTAAGATTGTAAAAAATATGTGGAGCAAATTCAGTACGCTTGGAAATGGATTCTCAGTTGTTAGCAAATCAGGTATCTATATTTTCCAAAGCAAGGAAGGATCGTTTGATTTAATATCTTCGGGAACTTTGGAATTTGATGTTGTTATTCAATGATGTTGTTGTTGAATATATTGGTCGAGAGAATAATATGGCGGATGATTCTTTAGCAAATATTGCTTATAAGGAGGAATATCCTTGGATTTTTCTACAAGAAAATCCTTCAATTACTACTCAGTTTAGTTAGTGCGAATATATAGAGGAGTTCTTTGTCCCATCCGATGCAATTCGAAGAGATTAGCGAACAGATATTCTTAATTTTTTACGCAAGGAAAATTACCATATGAAGTGAGGTTGACCAAGAAATTGAGAGGTAAAGCCTTCAGATGCATAGTGTTAGATGGAATATTGTATAAGAAGGCATTAAGCATGCCATTGTTACGATGTCTAGACAAGCAAGAATCACATGAGGTATTATCAGAATTGCATGCTGAAGAAGGGTCAGCACATTGTGGGTTTAAAGATTTATCACGACGAGTTTTACTTGCGGGATTTTATTGGCCTACAATCATAAACAATGCTAAAACTTTAGTTCGAAGTTGTGATACTTGTCAAAGATTTGCTAATGCGTTTCACAGGCCAGGAGTACCACTCATGTCTATAACCGAGGCTATACCATTTGATAGATGGGGGATAGATTTAGTGGGACCTCTGTCAATGGCTTTTGGGGGAAGGAAAATGATAATTGTAGCAGTAGATTATTTTACAAAATGAGTCAAGGCAGAACCTCTATCTGGAACAAAGAGAAAGGATGTGATCAAGTTTATTGTGAATAATATCTTTTGTCGCTTTGGTGTTCCTCGAAGAATTACAATATATAATGACCATCGGTTTAATAATAAAGAAATGGCTTCATTTTGTACGTCGAAAAGAATCCAACAATGTTTTTTGACGCCTTTTCATCCTCAAGCTAATGGACAAGTCGAGGTGACAAACATAAGATTTTTAGATGATTTGAAGAAGAACTTGACAGGAGCAGCAGGAAAATGGCCAAATTATTTACAATATGTGCTTTAGGCTTATCAGACAACTCCTAGGGAGGCTACAAAAGAAATTCCATTTGCCTTAGCATATGGAATGGATGCAGTCAGTCCCATAGAATCTATGATGTCATCTTTTAGAATAAACCAATATTTTGAAAGATCTAATGATGAAGCTAAAAAGGAGAGTTTAGATTTGATTGAGGAGAAAAGAGTTTGAGCTCATTTGAATGTAATTCATTATCAAACTCTTATGAGGAATAGATATAATTCGAAGGTGAAAAGAAGAGAATTTAAAAAAGGCGATAAAGTATTGAGAAAAGTTTTCTTGCATAAAAAGGAGAAGAGCCTTGGAAAAATGGCTCCGAATTGGTAAGAGCCTTATATGGTTGCTGAGAGGATAAAACCAGGGTCTTATCGCCTTTCGATTTTCAAGGAAGGATGTTTCAACACGCGTGGAATATACAACATTTGAACCTATATTGGCTATATATTTGTCATTCTGTTTTTTGGATTTTTTACTATTGAATGGCGCACTCTTTCCTACCCTGTTGGCCCATGAAGGTTTTAACGAGGCGTTATGTACATATTCAATATTATCAATAAAGATTCATTTTTCCCAATGGTTGTTTACAAGTTTTTATAAAAACTATCTTAACAACTTATCAAAGACTGATCATATTCGAGGTTGGTTAAGAGTAGAATGTTCTGAAGTATTTATTACACTTTTCAAAGAAACAACCATTTTCGAAGTACAACGTTCATTAAGTACATTTGGATTTTGCTAAGTAGAATGCACTGTGTTTTTTCGAAGTTCAATATTCACCAGACGTATTATGATTTTTCGAAGTGCAAAGTTCAATAACTACGTTGCAGTATTCGAGATGATATACTTGAAATTTGTAGTTATATAATTTATGCATTTCGAAGTATGTTATCGTATTTAAGGAATTATGTTTAGAATTTTTATTATTATTTTAGGATTGTTAACATCGAATAATCATATGGATGATAAAGATGAGAAATAAACAAACATTTGTCAATTAGATTAATTCGATGAAACACAATAATTCCAAGTTTCTAGTTTGACAATTACAAAAAAGATATATAATGTTTAAAGAGCAATAAATTTATTCAGACGACTCGTCCTCGGATGATTCCTCCTCTTTATGATGATGAGTCAGGGATAGGATCGAAGTCTTCAGTAGCACGCCGTTTGATGAGAATTTCGTTCCAAAAACTTGAGAGGTTAATTTTTAGATAAATTGCATGAAGTTCTCAAAGAAGAGTGATGGATGTTTCTTCTTTGCCATTTTTCATGGCAGCCAGCATGTATATAGAACATTCAACTTCTGCAGCAGCAATAACAACTTCTTTTTCCTTCTCAAAGTCACCCTTCAATTTGGTCATCTCATCGGTCAACTCCTTATTTTTTGCTTCGCTGGAAGTAAGAGAAGTTTGGAGGCCTTCGGATTTGACCTTTTTAGTAGTTAGCTCATCAGCGTGTTTAGATTCAAGCTTATTCATCTTATCTTGTTGTGAGGCAGTCAGCTTTTCTTTCTCAGCAAAATGTGTTGTTTGCAAATGACTTTTATTGAAGAGGGCGCCTCAGATAAGCTCAGCCCATGCTAATTCGAACATATGGAATTGCTCGACTACCTTGCCTTGAAAAGTTTCCCTTAGTTGTGTTTCATCTTCGGCAAGCCCTTTGTAGCCGACCATATCTTTAGCCAATTGCTTCAAATGATCTTGAGAAGCCTCGACTTGTGAAGCAAGTGCTTTTGCTGCATCGTCAAGATCGGCGAATGGTTGGAGTGCAGCAAAGATTTCAGGATTGGGTGGAGGAGGAGGAAAATATGTAAAACTAGGACAGGGAATCATATACAAAGTTGTAGTTGGAACTGATGGACAGATGATTTTTGGAGACACTTCGACGGTTGTTGCTCTCCTGAAGTGATGTATGCGGGTCTGAATATCTTGGAGGATGGGATCGTCTTCTCCAGCGAGTTCTTATGAATCATTGAAATTAATAAAGTTGTCAGGGTCGAAATGGTCAGTGTTTTGATTCCCATCATCAGCATTGTCATCGATGATTATCGGAACATCATTATTTGTTGTTTGCTCTTCGAGAGGAGGAATTTTTGGGTTTTCAACCGTTGTGGTTTCTTCCTCATCGGTTAATGCGTATTCAATGATTTTGGATTGCTTATTTTTCTTCCCATGAGGACTGGAGGAAGCTTTCTATTTCTTCAAGGAAGGTTCTTGCTCTTTTCCTTCTTCGATGGGTGAAAGAGTCTACTCCCCTGCTTTTCTTTTGCGACGGTTAGGCTTTGACGGCGTTGAAAGGCTAGCACCAGATGTGCTAGCTGCTTTTTTCTTTTTTTTTTCCTTTTTTTCTTTTTCTTTTTTCTTCTTTGGCAGATGATTTTCCGACCTATTGCGGATAGGGAGAAATACTTTGCAATCAGGTTGAACTAACCTTTTGCAGGTGAGATGAGGATTGGGTTAATCTATCAAATTTTGAGGAGGTAGGGCTCCTTCCGTGATCGAAAAAGGTGGTTGTAAAGGAATTTGATCGGTTGGAAGGCGTTGTTCCATACTTTTTCGTCCCATGCGGTAAGATTTTTGAAAATATCCTTGGCTGTTGACCGACGTATAGTATATCACCTCGGAATTTCTGAAATAGTCATACAAGTAAAATAATTAATGAGGAAGACAACATATGAGATTTATGTTAAAATATATAAGTTTCGAAGTACTTACGTTTTCTTCTCCAGATGAGATTTATTTTCGATGGGTTGGCATCGGATAGCTTTTTGTCATTCTCCCATGCTCCTGAGATAACGATAAACTTTTGCTTCCAGAGTTTTTTCGATGGGTTGGCATCGGATACCTCTTTGTCATTCTCCTATGCTCCTAAGATAACGATAAACTTTTGCTTCGAGAGTTTATCAGCTTCCAGGAGGTCATCGATGATTTTTAGATCATCTACTAAAGTAAGGTAGTAAAAGGGGAGCTTCAGACCTTTTGATAGTTGGATTAAAAAGATGAAATCCTTGATTTTGATCGGAATTTTGGACCACCGAGATGCCATAATTACAGACATAAGAGTGAACCATTGATTTGGTATCACTTGAGTGGGGTATAGGCTGAGAAGTTTGAAGTACTCCACGATCATAGGATCTAGTGGGAACCGAAGACCCCAATTGATGATTTCTGGGTAGACCACCAATTCATCGTCTTTGCCGTCTAAGGGAGTTTCTCCTTTCTTAGGCAGTTGAACAGTGATGTTATCTCCCATTCCACATTGCTTCTTTAAGTCCTAGGCTTGACTTTCTTGGTAATATATATATATATATATATATATGAAACCTTTTTCAGCTCAATAATATAGTCAGCATCAAGACCCCTCAAATTTCTACCAATAGCAGCCCTCTCTTCCTCGGAAACAAAGCCCGACTCTTTTTTTTAGGCTTATGAACGTTCTTTCCTATAGTAGTTTCCGAGTTCCCCTCATCGGACTCATCCTCATTATCAGTTTTGGTAGCCTCAGAATCAGCCTCATCGTCTTCTGATGTTTCATCTCTTGTTTGAGGAGGATTTTGTTGAGGCAGTGAAACTTCAGCTTCTGGTAAGGGATCCTTTGTTTGGGAAGGATTTTTGGATAGATTTTGTTAGGACAATGGAACCTCTTCGATTATCTCTCTCCGAGGAGAAGACTGAGTAGCTGGATTCGAGGAGGGAGGAGTTGGAATAATGTCTGAATCATCTCCCATGGCTATAAAAGTTTTTCTCTTTTTAGTTGATGGAGGATGAGTCGAGGATGGAGTATTTGAGATTTGTTTTGAGGAAGATTTGTTTGATTCTTCACTAATCAGAGGTGAAACTTTAAATTGATAATAAGAGGCTTGAGGCGTTTTAGGTGTTTGCACTTTAGAAGAAGGGCATTGTTCGGTTATAGGAGAGGTGAAAAAGCAGGTACCTTAGTTGGATCGAAGTTACCGTAATAAGTGGTTTTGGTGGTTGTTCCAACAGGAGCGCCATTTATTAATCAGGCAGCCTTATACTCCTATGCTCTATCAATAATGAAAAAGTAGTCGTATAATCTGAGGACTAGATTGTCGTCAACTTTAGAAGGTTTGGGTTTTTGGGTATGCTAGCCTTGGATCTTCTGGTTTTTGGATTTTTTTTCTCATAAACTGGATGAAGATTGACCGGAGAATATAGTTTTTTATCAGAAAGTTTGAGTTTTCTGATGAAGATGATGAGAAAGTTGAAGAACATGGTGAAGGTAACCAAGGGTTTGAGTTCTCTCTCAATGGATTTGTATCGTGAGAATAAAAAATGAGGCAAATGATGAATTTATAGAAAGATGAGAAGACGTGTAGAAGTGGAAAGAGATCTATGATGATAGGGCATAATACAAAACAATGAAAAGCTTAGGAGTTCGACATCTGTCAGACTAGCTAGCTAGCTATGGATATAATAGCTAGGCATTCATGATGAATCTAAACGGTTACATTTGTGGATACTTTTGACAAAATTCGAAGATTTATTTTGAATCGATGACTGTGTTCTGAAAATGCTTCCAAAACAATTCGAGGCTAAAGAAAAAGAAATTATTGAATTTTTGGCTTTGAGTTTTTTATTGACTTTTTTTACTTCGAATCTTCCATTGAGTTTTGGACTTCGAGTTTTATATGGCGTTTTTTTACTTCGAATCTTCTATTGAGTGTTAGACTTCGAGTTTTATAAGAAGTTTTTGACTTCGAGTTTTCATTTACTGATATGGCATACGGAAGGATTCGAGGACATTTAGTTCTCATTCATTTAGTGACATGAGAACTAGGGGGGCTACTGATATGGAAGTAGGAATTTAAGGACTAAAATGTAAATAATGTAAGTTTAGTAGAACAATTATAACTATGTAACACTATTGAGGACTAAGGGTAATTTACCCTCTTTTATGTAACCGTTTTCAGTTTAAAGCTAAGTCTTGGCGCCTCTATATAAAGGGAAAGGCTGAACTAATAAAGTGGTTGAACCCTTTTTTGTCTTACAGAATTGTGCTCTGAATTTCTCTCTCTAAAAGTTCTCTTTTTCTCTCTCCCTCTAGAATTCACATATTAATTCTTCCTAAGACAAAATTCTTGATAACTAAACTCACCAGGCTCTACTTACCACATGTTTCAATTTAAACAAAGGTTTGATACTTACAGACCAATGCAGGATACTCTTTATGTGAAGAATAATCATTTGTTGCATGTTGGTGGGATCGATGACGTTAGAATCAAAATGTTTGAAGGTATTGTCAAAATCATGACGTGTTAGCATGTTCATGGGTTGAAGAGAAACATAATATATTTAAGGGCACTAGACTTTGGGGTTACAAGTAACATGAAAGCGATGATGTAATCAAGGTAACAAATGGCTCAATGATGTGTATTAAAGGTAGTTTGTAGAAGCGGATTTACATTCTCTAGAGGAATGTTGTTGTGGGTGATGTTGCAGTAGCATTATCACAAAATAATAACTAAAGTTGGAAGGATCAGAATTAGTTGTGGAGTTAGTGTCTCGGTCACGTAAGTCAATGATGATTAGATGTTCTGGAAAAGAGAGATTTATTGAAAGGGTATAGAATAGAATTATTGGGATTTTTTTAGCATTGTATTTGGAAAACAAACTAGACTGGAAGTCAACAAGTTGACTGTAAGAAAGACTAAAGGGACAGTTTATTACATTCACTCAGATCATAGGCGGGGATAAACTTCCATCAAATAGTGTAGTCGGATACTATGTGAGTTTGATCAATTATTATTCAAGGATGTGTGGGTTTATTTTGTGTTCAACTAAAGATGAGGCATATACAACCTTTTTCAAATAGAAGATGATGATTAGAAAGCAGACATGAATAAAGATAAAGCGTCACATAAAATATTATGGGTTAGAATCTTGGAATCATGAGTTCAACAAGTTCTACGATGCTGGGAGAATAACACATCATCTCACTTGTTCTAGAACACCATAATGGATCGCAGGAAGAATGAACATAATGCTTCGTGACAAGGTACAAAAAATTCTCTTACATGATGTTATGGGAAAGGATTTTTAAGCTGAAGCTATCAATACATCGTGTTACTTGGTGAATCAATCTCTATAAATGGCTATTGATTGTAAAACTTCTTTTGAGATTTCGTCTGAATATTCAGCTGATTAAGAACATTTGAGAGTGTTCGATTGTCATGTGTACACTCATCATGATGTATAAAAGTAAGGATTCACTTTGAGCATATAATCAACTCTTTACTGTTACTATATTTTTTAGCCGACCTAATTTATATTTGGTGGTGGAAGGTTTATGTACTACAAATGAAGGGATTTTTTATGTAGTTGTGCTACTTAACGTGCTCATGGGTGTACTAGCACTCGCAGTTTGATAAATGGCATATTCTTACAATTTAGGGTACCTTTTAGTAGATCCCTCTGGACCAACTTTTGGTATACCTTTGGTAACAACCAGATCTTTAGGCTTCTATATTTATGATTTGCAAAACCCATCAATAATATGATCTTGATGTTCATACTTATAACCACGTATGAAACTATCTATGATGGATATTTTATTTTATAGAGAATCTTCATCCGTAGTGACATCTCTTTGAACGATATCTAGTGTTCTATAAAATATATCCAAATTTTCCTTAAGAATGAATCTACCTTCTAACTCTATTGCAACTATTTCACATGTGTAAAGTCACCTGTGTGCTTTCCTAACAAAACATCAAGATGCTATCCAATCTACGCCTATTTGTCTAGCGCGTCTAATAGTGTGGGACATTTGTCTAGGCGCGCATGGGATACATAACTTAACATTTGCAAGTTTAATGTATTTTTATTACTATGTACAATACGAAACTTACTTTTCTTAAAAGATTCAAGAATCGATGAATGTTTCTTAAGTCTGAGCTTGTGAACTTTCTCCACAAAAAATCAAAATTGCATTAGTTAGTACCAAGGTATTCTTTTAGGTCCGCGTGAGCACTCTTGCACCTATAGGAAAAATAAATCTTTTTTTTACAACATTTAATTTTCGTAATAAAAGCGGTAACATTTATAGTGAATTTTGGGCTTACATATCGGTTGTTCTATTGTCATCATGTTTGATCTCGTTCTTTCGATGATTAAAACATTTTTCACCGTATTTTATTATTCATGATGACATAACACAGTCTATACATTTTGGGTAGCCAACGAACAATTCAGATAGTGATGCTAGAATTCGCTTATAATCTTTTATCGTTTTTCTTTTGACAAGAAAGTTATATAACTCTATAAACTGTTCGTAAGTGGTGGTATCTGGCATCAATATTTTTATCTTGTGAAGAACGTTCATGTTTATATAGAATTTGCATAGTACGTTCATTCCATCCGAAAATATGCCTTCAATAGCTAACATCAATGCTAACTCCCGATCCTTCTAAATGATGCTTGGAAACACACATATATTATCTATAATCAAGCCTCGTAAAACATTTAAAGACCACCTATAGTTGGCTTCCTTCTCCATACTCATAAACACATGAGCAATGCTAAACGTAAGGGATGTTGAAGTTAATACAACAATCTCAAGAAATGACATTTTATACCTAGTAGTCTTGTACGTAAAATCCATGATAAGGACATGCGATAATGTACACAACAAGTCAATACTTTTAAGATGCACAAAAAATAAATCAGTGATCACATCCGATGTATCACTTGCTCGATCTCACGCATAGTATTTATGTTCATTCAATTTTGCAAACAAATATTGTATTTGAGATTTATCACCATAACATCACAATGTTTTTTACCAAAATTATATAGCATACACATGTTGAAAACATTTTCCGAGTTATGCATCTTCAAACCGGCATATATTTCCCTAGGATGCGAGCTAAGGTAAGACAATTTACGGACTATGTTTTCTTCATATGGCTTGAGTCTATAAGCTTGAGAATGACTGTTTAACCCGGCATATTTTCCATGTTTATGTTTCCCGTTTTCAATGGCCAACCATCATTGTTGAGCTAGTACATCAACATGATACTCTCTTAATAAGAATGGATAATTGCATTTTTTTGTTGTATATGTTTTTTCTTCAAAGTATCTTAAGAGAGATTTTGATACATAAATACCGTACCTCTCGCATTAGTAGATTATCCTATGAGTTTTTCTCCATTTTAGGAGTCGTATATTATAGAAATGATGATGAATTTTATCGTTTTCCATTTCGAATAAACCTATTCATCCAATTCGCGTTTAGTAAAATATTTATAGTTTGTAAAGATATATGTGTAATCAGTCATCATAAATGGTGGTAAGCATACTCTAAATAAGACAATAATGATTAAATCGCACCAAATGATTGAAAAAAGTAACTAATTTGCACAAAACCGCAGACAATTATACAATATGATGCATACATATTTACGATAAATAAACCACGCGGTTGCATGCTTTATTGTGTTGAAACTACATTGAGTCGCACCCATTGTGCGATATTTCTAACTTTAGTCACATGTTAGGTGCGATAATGTATGTCGCACGATTTTTATGTTTTACAGTTACGAAAGTATGAAGATTACCTCTATTGTAGTGGTTTCCTCTTCATCTATAAATTCTTCTAACAAGCACCTTAAATCTTGGTCTCCTATGTTTCTTTGATATTTAGGAGTGATTAAGTGAGATATATTGTTAGTTTAGGTTAGATAGTGTCTTAGAGAGTTAAATGTTTTAGAGAGATTTTAAAGAGGTTTTGTTTTTTTTGGGTGAATGACAATTTCATATATAGTTAGGTTAGTTAGGGTATTTTCAGTTTTTCAAGTTTAAATTAAAAAAATTGAATAGGATAAATGATCTAACAAAAATAGACCAAAGCCTAACATGGCCTTAAAAAATCTCAAATTTCCAATTCTAAACCAATGTTTACTAATTAGAAATTTTTTATTATAAAACATATTTTTACCCTTATGATTTTAAGTTTGTTTTAAGTGTGAACTAGGGTAAAAAACACTGTTAGTCCCCATATTTACCACTTGTATCAACATAGTTCCTTTCGTTCACTTCTGCATAAAACCCATCCCCTTCGTTTTAAAAATTTGCAAATATAGTCCACTCGCACATATAAACCATTTAAAAACTAACACGTGACACTTAAATTCTAAGTTTTGTATCGCTTTTGGTCCCCAAATCGCATGTTTTGTATCACTTTTGGTCCCCCAGAATATGCGGAGGGACTAATCATGCAAATGTTTAAAACAAAGGGGATGAGTTTTATGCAGAAGTGAACGAAAGAGACTATGTTGATACAAGTGGTAAACATGGGGGACTAACAGTGCTTTTTAGCCTGTGAACTACCCATAAATGTCTAGTCAAGTTTCACATTACCATATAATACTTAAAATTGGTAAACTACTAATAAATATTTGGACCAATGTGAAAAACCATAAGTAACACTGTTCTATTTCTTTGAACCAAATCTTCTCAATTCTACTTTTTTTAAAGTTTGTATTTTTCAAACCGTAGCTCGGAAAAAAATCTAAAGTACCGTTAGTTTTTTTTTAAATATACAAAACTAGATCCATTAATGATATATATTTTTTGCGAGAAACATGCGAGACCATGCCTACCAAACATGCAAGACTATACATAAAAATGCAAGACCATCATAAAATAAACATGCGGGATCAGGCATCAAATAAACATGCGAGATCAGACATAATAAACATGTGAGAAATTTACTACTTGGTAATAAAGATGAGAGACTAGGGTTACTGGGTCTGCGAAAAAAATTGTCAATGGATCTAGTTTTGTTCAAAAATTAATGTATGGTCTCGCGTTGATTATGTCTGGTCTCACAGGTTTTTAATTTCTCGTCTCGCAAGATTATGTCTGGTCTAGTATGTTTTTTCATGTCTAGTCTCATATAATTTTTTATCTAATCTCGCATGTTTCCTATGTATGGTCTCGCAAGTCACTAGCGAAAAAAAAATAAAAAAATATCATCAATGGATCTAGTTTTGTTCGTCTTAAAAAACGGTTGTAGCTACTAATTGAAATATACATACCTCTTTAAAAATAAAAGAATAAGAAAAGAGAATAAAGAGAAGTTTTAGTTCAATAATGAGAGGTTCTTACAAAGTTCGTGATGAAGCATGGATATTTGAGCTATTATTTAACTTATGTATTAAATGAGAATTAAGTACAGAAAATGAGTATGAGAATTGTTAAAAGAAAATGCAACACCTACTAAGTAGAATGACATAAAACATAAATAAGTAAATTTTAAAAATTCTATTATCGAGTGGTAATTATATAAAAAATATAACTGATAGAGTAACTAGAATTGTAAAGATTTTAAAAGTTTTTTCACGTGCATAAATTTTTACATTTCATTCCATTAATGCAACTACAAATCTAACTCTTTTTCCTTTGTGTTTATATATTATATTTTGTTTGAGTGGTAAAATATGTTTTCTTAATTAAGAAAAAATAAATAAATTATATAGACAAAAAATTATCTAAATAAGATACTAATATATATGTAGAAGCGGACTTAGTGGGTAGTCAAATATGTCATGGCATACTCTCCATCTAAAATAAAAGTTTAGTATAGTTGTATAGGTCGGCTTTTGTGTTTTTACTTTAGTTTATGAGTTTAAAGCTCGTGAACCCCAATTTTATTCTTTGTTTCACCTTCAATTTCATTTTGGCCTTCAATTCAAACTAAATTTATAAATTCAATAAAAAAAATTAAATAAATTGTCATATTAAATAATTATATTAGATTTCCGAAGTTTAATATTTCTATAGTAAAAAATAATCAATCGAAGCATCATCCAAAAAATCTACTTATACTCCTTCGACAAGTGATCCATTATCTTCAAATAACGTATTCAAATAGAGGATATTTGGAATTGATCCTCGAAAGAGATAATGCAATTACGTTTGAACTATATATAAATATCCATTTTGAGTTGAAATTCATTTGAAGTTCGTATATTTTTACTATGTAATACCTAAGTTTTTATTTTTTATTTTTTTCCTATAATACTCTTAATTTTAATTTTGGATCCGTCTAAATATATGATAATTTTATCTAAAATTTATGCAAACTTGTCTAAAAATTCACATTCTATACCAGTAAAACAAACATAAACATAAACATAGAAAGATTTACGATAAAATATATTTTAAATATTTTCCAACATGTCTTTAAATTTTCTATTTTTTATTTGTCAGAAGAAAGACAATGCAATGCAGTAAATCAATCCGGAATACAAATCCATTACCTAATCTTTTGGAAGTTACAAATGAATAAACAAAATTTCAGTAATTTTTTATTACTAAGTTTTTTGAATAGGTATATAACAAAGGAAATAACACCTAACAATATTATTTTGCAGCAAAAAAAGTTTATAGAAAAACTTGTATTTCTTTTCATTATGATCTCTCTCTCTCTATATATATATATATATAAAAAAATATATATATATCTTAGAAACAAATAAGAAGGTAACTAGACTATTATTGTCCTCTTCAAAATCACTTTCCAATGGATATACATATATGAAAGAAGAATATGTTCAATCTTTTGCTAAACTTAATTATCTAAAAAATAAGAAGTAACAAATCCGTGTCAGTCGGTCAAAATATGCCCACCGAGTCCCAAAAGCAGTCGTCAGCCAACCAGCTTCTTGCCCACCGTATTGTCTGTCAGTATAAATCTATAATAACTGAGTGTATCAACCGAGCTGCCTTAAACTATGCTTTTACAAAGACAGACACAGAATCTCTCTTTCCAGATTCCAATATCCAAACAGCTGGCTGTGTTCGAATAAATTACGATTGATCCATCCGTCAGGTAGCTTTCAAAATGTCCTAACTAACGTCCGAGTGGTTTCTGCTTATAACCTTTCTGTCCTCTCTCGATATGTTTGTCTTTAATTTTCCGTTTCTTGTCCATTTTTTGCCGATATCTTGCCTCTCTCTCTCTTTCATAAACACCAGGCCAATGCAATTCCCCTGTTAACGGCCACAACCACATCTTCTGTGGATAGTCATCATCTTGTGCAGCTTCTGCTAAATCTTCATCCATAATCTTTAACAACTTCAAATCAAAATACTTTACCCACATATGTCCCTTTCGTTGCTCGTAAGGATGTTGCTCTTCTAACGCTCCACTTCGGGGATCTATGTAAACTATCTTCCGCCCGCTGTGGTAAGCCCATACATTGACTAAGACTTCCAGCACCCGACAGTAACAGTGCCTTGTCTGCTCATAAATTCAATTAAATATTGATCATATTTACCTTACTTGAGAGCTACTCCCTTAAAACAACTCTAGTAAGTTTACCTCGAGTCTTGACGAACCCAGCATACATGTTTTGGGCTTGGTAGAATTGCTATGTAATGCATCAAGAGAATCAGCGAACATCCTGCAGATGATTGTGAACTCCACTAGGCATGAGATGGGTGGACCAGTGGATTAACTAAATGATAAATATTGGTAATAGATTATTTATACTACCTTGAGAACATCACAAACTCTAAGAATGAAGGGGTTGGCATCACCCAGCTGTGCAGGGCAGACCAGTGATCACCATCTTCTGGCATGGGAGGAAGAGCTTCAACATTTGATGGTAGCTTATACATCCTCCGGAAGGCATTCTCAAAGACAGTTCTGCATCCATTAAAATTCAGAAATCAGAAAGCACAAACTTTCAGAACTACAAGAAAATAATCACAACTATGTATACGTATTCCAATCACCCTTTTCTTCTTGGAAATTAAGATTGATTTTAAATCACCGCACAGGCCCCAAATTCTAATGTTAACTAAGCTAGTAGAACTTGAGAAATACACGTATAGACAAAAATAGGCACTATCTTATAACTATTCTGTCTTGATATTTGGTTACACGTCCACCAAGCCGAGCACAGATTTTTAAATGATTCTATTCGGTTGTATTATCTTCTGTAGATAACAAACACCTGACATCAGCATTCTACAACGCATTATTGAACTCTATCATCAATATCATGATCCTCTTACCTGCAGTTCCCCCCATTTAAGATATCACACATGGACCAAAATGTCAGTGCATGTTTGTTTTCAGTTCCTTCGTCATCCATGTCCATGTCCAACCGTGCCCAAAAGTATATTACATCTCCTCTTCTTCCTTGCTGTGTTACTTCTTCTACAACCTTCTCAGCTTGAGCTGACAAAGAAAGCTGTTCCAACAAGAAGTTAAAAACCAGTAATTTAGAACTTAAAAGTAATGGAATATAAGCAAAAGCTGCTAAATTCGTAAACACAAAAAATAGCATGACCTTTTTCTCTAGCAGAATCAATCACTCTCCTTTGCCTCAAGTATGTAACTATAAGTTTCATGCATCTAACTGGAACTTTTTTTTGTTTCTTTATCGGAGAATTTTGCTAGATATGAACTTGCTAGACATTAATGCATGCAACACAGCAAACATTTACGTATTAAAGTGACATAAGAACTACCTTCCTACCAGCAGCTCGCCATGACTGGAACCCGATCCAAGGCCTCAAGTGAATGCTATCCACCTTATTTGCAATCGCAAACATTCCTCCAATATCACAAAGAAGGTCACGATAATGAGTGTCATTCAGCAAGATTAGCCGGTCAACACCGTTTACATCATCAGAACTTAACCTCCGAGCTTTAGTGGACTGAGATATGAAATAAAGAGCAAAATGAACCAGTCAGTAGTAATAAAAGTATTATTCTTTTCAGACATGTTTTACTGCATATATAATGTATGAAACAGTGATACAGTAGAAGAGCCTACAGGAGGATATTATCTCGTCAAAATTTGAAATTATATGACGCAAGTTGCAACAAAATATGAATTAAGCCCAAGAAAAATTTGATGGAGAAAAAAAATGAAGAAACTTACAAGACTTAGACCCCGGTATAAAGAGCCATGGTGCAAAAAAGGCCATGCACCAGCGGCACTATAAATTTCATAAATACATACTGGCTGGCCTGTCCTTTCGAGTTCCCCCTCATCTCTTTCATTTGATTCAAATCTAAGTTTCTCCGATTTGCGAGCATTACGATATATTTCATCCCAGTCCCCAACCTTGCTCTCCATTCTTTCTTCAAGCTGCAAAGTACAGGACATAGGAAGCTCTTTTGAGTTAAGGTTCTCAAGAAATGAGAAAAATACTAAAATTGCAAAGACGCATAGAGGTACAGATATACCACACCTCTTCGGTTTCAACCCTCTCAAATTCCTCAAGTTCCTCAATTGCTTCTAGCACATCCCAATCTACTTTGGAAATGACATCTTCAGGATAAAGTCCTGTATTATTCCCATTGGATTTTATAAAGTCTTCAGTGCTTCTGAATCTTTCTTCAAGTTCGTAAGTAATTGCGGAGCTTCGAGAGTAAGCATCAGTGACATTCATCGTTCTAACATCGCTTGATCGATGTCCTACGTTCTTCTTTAGTGAATTCCACTCCCATACAGACTGTTGAAGTTGAGATATAGAACCTGGCAGCACAGCGTCTGAAGGGAAATCAAGTATGTTCTCTAACAATCTTGCATAACCACTAATGCATTCTGATGCAAGCATGTTCTTAGCTAGCAGCCGTCCAGAAGAGGCCACTGTCTGAGCAAACTTAGTAAGTCTCCCGTTTGACACCAAAAGGGAAAAGGTCCTCAACAGAGAATCAGGATCGTGTCTTGGGTAAAAAATAGCATGAGCTTCATCAGAAATCTGTAATTTTAGAAACTTATATAAAAAACAGATACGGAATATAAAGAGTACTGATACTTAGAAATCATAAGACTTAGCCAAAAGCTCGACGAGACTCACATATTTTTTCATAATAGGAAAATCAGGTGTTAGGACAGGAATTCCAAAGGTCATAGCTCTGGTTATTAGTGGAGGGAAACCCTGTTCTTCTTGTGAAGAAGCATAGAGAATAATATCTGCCATCAGTAAGAAACTGTTCACATCATCATTCATGCCATATCGCCTAACAGCATCTTCAGCCAGTCCAAGGCGGGAAGTAGCTTCCTGCAGTATATAATACCACATCAGGTATAGATATTGATGATCACTGATTTTTTTCAAAATTGTTAACGTCCATTACTCGTAAATTTCTTTACAATCTAATCAAACTTCCATCTTTTTTTAGGTGCCCCTTTTGAATTCCTTTTAGAGATACTATAAGGCCAGTATATCATGTGAGATTCTGTAGACAAATTTCAGATTTCCAATACTCAAGCTTCTAGATGAAACTGAAGGCACCTTATACACAACAAAGAAGGTAAATTTATGATATATTGTCTTCTAAAGGAAAGAGAAAAGGTCAATAAAGTACCACCAAAAGGTTGACTACCTGTAAAGCATCACTATATCCATCAGTGGAATTACCAAATAGAAAAACAAATTTAAACGGCCCTCCCACGTCTTTTCTTCTTCCGTATTTTACAAGCAATGGTCCCAATGCATGCATTGCAACAGCATAGTCCCATGAGAGCTCGTTGTAAAAGAAAGAACTACCAATGACCAGGATCACCAGGTCTTCTTCACTAAATCCATTGGCATTCCTTAAACTAAGCTTTGTGTGGGTTTTGCTGTAGCTTTCTGCAGCCCATACGTCCACTGGTGATCCCGGAATCACAAAGAAGTTTCCAGTGTCCAGAACACTATATAACATCTGATACATGAGACTCAAATTTGAGAAAGTGTAGAAATTGAAACGGTTGTCAGTAAAAAGAAACATCGATGATATTGATATACCGGTAATGTAAAATCAGGAAACACCATAACGTCAGCCCTACTAAAAGCTCTTCTCCAATGAGAAACAAGATGACTCTGCCCCATTTCCTTATAAACAGGTAATCGATTTGCAAGAACATCTTCTTGAATTATCCATATAAGGGGTACAGCACGAAATGGCTCCTGCATAAGGCTGCATGCATATGAAACTTACTCATCATAGCCTCTCAACCCAGCACGAGAATAATAAAGATGATCACTACGTAAACAAGACATAGCAAGTATAAAAAAGCTGAGATAAAGGTCCAGGAGATTCAGATTCCAGTTTATTGCTCAATACATAATAAATTGACTAGGGTTGGGGTAATCTAAAGACTGAAAGCATCTACTGTTATCAGTGTTTATGCAAACTAGGTACCCTCATATCTCTATGTCTAAAAAATAAACCGGCTTTCTAGATCATTAAAGGAAAAAAAAAATCCGCTGTTCAGCATATGAGGCAAACATGAAATGAGGAAAAATATCAGTAGACCTTCAATTTGCTAAATGTATATATTGCGTATATTCACACATGTCTGATTAGTAACCAGATCTAATCAAAGTCAATGTGATTAGTGGATTTCAACCTACTTTACATGTCATGGTTTATCAAATATTTATTTCCTCACTACTTACTTATCTATAGCTCACTTTAAGAAAACAAATATATAATCAAGGGTCACAAAGCTGCTATATTTATCACGAATGAAAACTATTTTGTGGTTCTGTTTTTGATGGTATAGGACGTGATATAGGGCAGATATCAGCAGAGAAGGTCTGTTACACATAAAAAAGTGTGAATATTTAACTCACCCACCTTGAAATAACGTCTTTTGCTTCAAGAGAATCCGCAATAATACCCTCAAACCTGCAGAAAATGATGGATGCAAATGATCCAAGTGAAATTCACAAACAATTAATATAGGGAAAGAGTTACTACATATGCGTCGCCTACATCAATGGATATCTAAAAAGTTAATCAGTCATTGTATCAGGAACGACTTAAACCACAAAATCTCAAAACAGGGAAAGAAAGAAAAAGAGCAAACTAACATGGTCCAATCAATATTTGGGTCCTCATGCACAGGTAAAACTGTAGTGTGGCCACCTAGTTCATCCAACATTGAATGTGCCTCCCCATTATCAACAGCATAAACCTGTCAAATGTGTTTATAGAAGAACATAAGTTTTTCCGAACCAGGTCATGAATCGACGAGTCAAACATTACACTTTTGCGTCATCTACAAAGATTAAATATCACTTAAACCTTCTATTTTAAGTTCATTCACTATATTTAAAAAATATGGTTGGAATATTAATTATCCCAAAACCTTGATACCCCTCAATTTAATATATATAACCTGTCTCATGAGATTGAGATGTGGACTGCATATGAACCCAAGTACGCCATCACGATGCTAGCCAAACAAAATTATGGATGCATGCAATATATTATAACATCAACATCCATTTTCGAACATAATAAGCGATAAGTACTATCAATAGCTTCAATAACTACTATACAAAAGAAAATGAGAAAAAGGGAAAATGCAGCGTAGATTTTACAAAAAAAGGCATAAATTTCACCTTAAGAACATAACCAAGTCTTTGAAGATTCTTCATCACAGAGATCAACATTAAGGACTGCGGATCTCTCTTCATATTTCCTAATATCTGGCATTCATAACAAAAGACACAATTAAGGTAAATAGCATAAAAGTTAATGTTGTTTATGCAAGGTATAATTCTAGTATGAGAGCTGCAATTATTCTTATCAAATTATATTTACTATTATTCAATTGACATTAAATTCATGGTAAACATGTTGTACTTCAATTTTTAATACATCACTAAAGACTAGAGAATTCTGTTCCAAACTTCACACAACAAAGGCTTATTGAAGTGTATGCTTCCAATAGTCAACAACATTTTGATACTAACCGTCACTCGTGAGCACAAAAAACTATACAAGAGAAACTTCATATTTCACTTGTATGGTTGGATCACGAAAGAATAACAGTTTAAGAATCTGTTGATTAGCCCAAGTCATAGTAGTTGATAGCTCACGTAGCGCGCGCTACGCCGCTAAATAGCCGTGTAGCACAGTGCAATAGCGCTGCGCTACGGGTTGGGCCAATTAATCATCTGGACCTGGCGCATTCTTTCCTCCCCTAATTACACTCGTATCCTAATTACCATCCTACAACAACAGCTAGACTCTGATATAATGAGCCAATTGATAGTAAGCCAATTGGTTTCACCTTTACATATCTAGTAAGTTTCCACGATATTCGTGGTTCTTTACTCATTATTCTGATGATGGTCATGTAGAGTTCAAGACTTCAAGCCCCCTATAAGCCACTAGTTTCACAACACTCTGCAAGCTAACAAAATTTTGCACAACCCCAGAAAAATACTGCTCAGTCCAGTCTATTGAACCATAGAGTTCGAAACTTGATAAGTATATAACTGCCTTTCTATCTGCTCAAGAAACCAACAGGCTTTAAAACTTATGAACTGCCTTGCCTACACTTTCATCAAGAAAGACTTTTCCAATAAACATGTCTCCTAAGTCAAACTACATACTCTAGATGGCTTAGTCTGTGCAGGTCTCGAAACTATCTAATATATACAGTTGTCATTTAAAAACACAGATATAGACCATCCTTCTTTGAAGGCCTCCTTAAGGGCAGATGTTCGAAAAACCAATAATGGCGAATCCGTAGATATTCTTATTGTACCTAAATTCTATAAGGTAATATACCATTCTTTAAAATGCCTATTCCGTGTAGAATACAGCATTCAATGGCATGGCATAGCGTGCAACTTGCAATACATCCTAAATGCGACATAATTTAATGGAAAAAGCTAGGTGTGGATCTTTTCAAAACCCTGTATTAACCCAACTAGCCATCACTATGATGAGCATCGTAACATCACTTCTAAGATAATATTGTGAACTAGTCCACGGATTCCTCTTCAATTTAAAGCCAAAGACTTCTAAACAATCATTCGTACCAAATGCATTCTTGTAACTTCTTAATTGAATTCCCAGGAACAGAAATTCACATCAATTCTTCTACTTTTGTATATATGTTCATCCCCCGTATGATCATCACCTTATATTTGTTGGCTAAAGATAGCTGTTCATTTCTGATTATAAGAAGTTGTTGCTCAACAGAAATTCAAACTAGAATTGTACAGTTATCTAAGATCTAGCAAACAAACAAAAAGTATTGTGCAAGTGCAATTCCGCAATGCTGGAAAAAAGAAAGAAAGAAGAAAGAAAGAAGAAATGAATTTAAGGTGAAAAAGATACGATGAATATACAAAAGAAAACTCACAAGAGCTAGCCTTGGGGACCGAATACCAATCCTAATGACAGACCGCAACCGATCAAGTCCTTCCCCTTCCATCAACGCCCTGGCGAGCCTCCCTGGAACGAATTTCAATGTACTCCCGATCTTAAGACCGTCCCTGACCGATCTCCCTTGTTCACTCCCTTGCCTAAACACCGACGTGATCGAGCTTTGCATCATCACCGACATAACAAAAGCGCAGACCGCGAACAAGATCACGGCGTAGAATAGGTACGCACCACGAAACTTGAAGAGAGAAAGAAAACCTTTGCTTTTCAATCCCCGGCCGGCGTGTTGCGGCCGGTTTCGCAACGACGGGCGATCTGATCCCGACTTGAGCCGGTCTCGGCTATGGCTGGAGGTTCTTTTGAACGGGAAACGATCCCGAATCGCGTATAACCCTACATCGTTGTCGCTGTTGTTGCCATTTGGCTTTCCGTTAGGCTTGGCGTTGTTGTTGTTGTTGTTGTCGTTGACACCGTCATTTCCGTCCATCCCGAGAGGAGGACTCCGGCCCATGAATGGTCTGAGATTGTTGTGATTTAGAGAGAGAAATTTGTTAAGAGCGGAAAGGGGAGAGTAGAGTGAAAGATCGCCATTGATCCAATAAGGCGAAGAGAGGTTTTGGATGCAGTAAGTTTAAGGAAAATGGAGTGATGAAGTTGAGTGTGTTCTTCTCGTTTTCGTTTTCGTTTGTTTCAATTTTCTATCTTTCCATTTTTTCATGTTTGTTCTTCTTTTTTTAGTTTTGGTTTTGGTTTTAGTTTTGGTTTGCGATTCAGATTTGTGTTATTTTATCCAACGTTTCATTTAACGTTCAGATCTATCTATGCGTATGTACTAACGTTTGTAAAATCTTGTCCACTGTTCATATAAGTGAATAGAGGGAAAGTATATTTCCTTCATCGACAAAATGTTATAGGAAAAGTAGTAAAACACCTATTATTATTATTATTTATTTACTTTTAAATAAATTAACATATTCTTTTTATTTACTTTCAAATTTATATTTGTATGTCATTTTTTTTTACTTTTATTTCTACAAACACGTAATATTTTCATCCAAAAACCCCGCTTTTAATATAAAAGTCAAATAGAATGCTATAATAAATAGAAGGGTGAATTCCTAATAGGTCTATAAAATATTTTAAAATTCTCGATAAGTACATTTTAGTTTCTTAATTCCAATTAGTGTATAGGATATTGCAAATGACAAAATTATCCTCGCTTACATGCTATTCTCATTCTCTATTAGAAACACGAACAAAATTCAAAAGCTTCAAATCGCTCTAAATCCAAAACCAAAATCAGAAACCCTAACTATTAGACGATGGATTGAAAATCCAAAACCTAGAAAACAAAACGGATTCCTCTACTTGCTATTGACAGAAGATCGATTAAGGTATGATACTAAATTTCAATCTGATTTTTTTATCACGTAGTTTCTAGAAATTGGTTGAATCGAACGATTAAGGTCAAACACTAAGCTTACGCTCATGTAGCTGCTCTACTTTCTGTCATTTTTGTATTCAATTTCATATGCTTTAACTTCTGATTGTGTTGTTTTGGGGATAAAAATAAAGAAGGAGATTTCGGGTTTTCATGATACCCACTCTAGTAAACATATAGCTGATGTTTACATAGGAACAGTAATTGTGTCTAGAGTTTGTGAGGTTAAAGGGACTTTAGGTGAGGGAATAATGGTATTAGGAGGCGAGGCTTGTATGATAATTGAGATTTTGGGTTCCTTTGTTTAACGTTGATGGTATTTGTCTGAGTGATAGTGGGGACGAGGTGTGCTAGGTGGTGGCCCCTTCTAGGAAGTAGTTTCTTTAGATTAAATAGTTTCTTTATCTGCTGTAGCATGTTTTATAACATGTGCAAGAGTGATACGAAATATATTTATGTAATCTGTTGTATAGAATAGTTATGTTTGTCAAGTTTAATCACTAAAAATCGTTATCTGTTAGGTTAACTTTTCTTTCAATTTGCTTTATCGTTTTTTAGGTTCAGCAGAGGGCTAACCAGGAAACCATTGCCTCTGATTAAGAATCTCCGCAAAGCGGTAATAGTCCTATCTTTTTTCTTAGTCTGCGGTTCTTCATTTTGATAGGTTTTTCACTATAAGTAGTCTGATTTTCCACAGTGAGATATATACACTTGTTCAATTCCAGGCTTTGCCATGATGATTCCTTACTCTTACTGATTATTGATAACTATGAATTAAGCTTTTAGTTAATTGGTGTTTGGTTGAGTAGTGATTACTAGTTCTTTAAACTTTGTCTATAGATTAATCCTTCAGTAAATCCAGAACATAGTTTTTTGCAGGCTTAAGCAGTCATGGTTGTTTAACCTACTTTTGAGTTAAATTGCGTGTTTTTTTTGTCTTTATGATTGCATATATTTCTACTACCATAAACCATCAATGCAATGGGTATAAGAGGTATATGGGTACTCTGGGGAAAAGAAAATCAGAGTTTTCAATGACAGAAAACTCAATAAAGACACAAGAGAAACAATTTTGTCTCATATATTACAAACTTACTTCGCGGAAGTATTGAATATTAAAGAACCCCAATATCTCACCAAGAAGAAGTTAAAGGAAAAGATTCAAGAGGTTGCCAAATTGGATAACGAAGAAGTTATGAAAGATGTAGGTATAATGCGAGTCATGTACCTATGTTTCACATTATTTTTTTTCTACTTGTGGAGAAAATATATCGGAAGCACTTGCAAGATTTATAGAAAATGAGTTCCTTAGACTACACAAGTACGATTGGGCTGATTTAATTGTTCACAAACTAACCGAATCAATCAAGAAAAAATACAAAAGTAATCCAGTTGGAACAGTAGGATGTATGCAACTCTTAATTGTAAGTAAAATATAAAATATATAGATTATTTTATATAATTTTGAGTATACTAATATTTTTTTACTAGTTATACTAATAGTTGATATTTATTTTATTTAATGTTTGCAGCTTTTTTCTTGGAGCGCACAAGAAAAAGAGTTCCACAAAATGATTTCCCAAGATGCCTACGATGGGTAAGAGAAACGGGTTTGAGACAACATGATAAGGTACAAAGCTTGTTTGATGAGATAATGGAAGAAAAGGTAATATATACATTTTCATAATTCTATAAATCTTAACTACATTAGACATGCTAATGATAAATACATTAGCTTTACTGTCTTTATAAATTAGGTGATATATTCATTAATGTTAGTTTAGTAGAATTTATTGTTTTATGTTTTTAAAATAGGTAATAGATGGTGATTTATTACTTCTAGCTCACGAAGAAGACAAAATGAGAAGAGTCGAAACTGACAGTGGAGAAGGGATCAACAGAAAAACAAAGATTCAAGAGGTAGCAGAGGACGGTGAAGACAAAGATGATTTTGTTGAACATGAAAAGAATGATATTCCAACAAACCAAAGGAGAACGAGAAGTGCATTTCAAATAATGAAGCTATTGATAAAGAGTGATGAAAAGAAAAAAGGAACAGAGAAGGTGGAGATGAATGAAGTTCCAACAAAAAGAATAAGAACGAGAAGTACATCTCAAATAATAAAGCTGTTGGTAACGACTGATGAAAAGAAAAAATGAAAAGAGAAGGTGGAGATAGAGGCGGAAAGTGAGGAAGGAGAAACAAACGAAGATGAATAATTTCAAACGTGGGAGAATGAAGCTGAAAGTGATGATGAAGACAAAAGCGAACATAGTGGAAAAGATAGAGAGAAGAAGAAAGACAGCCCAATATCATCTAATGACTCGAAAGTTGAGTATATGATGCTGTTAACAGAAATCGAAGAATTCAAAAGTGCTCTGCAAAAAACAAAGGTATTTTATATTAAAAAAAACTATTTATAACAAATAAATATCATATCTAATACTTCAATTTTTTTTAGGAAAGCCTTGAAGAGTCAAATACAAAGTTCAATGCTCTACAAGTAGAGATGAACGAGAAAGAACAAGTATAAAGCTTATTTTTATAACTGTTTTATAGCGTTGAACTAACATTTTATTCCATATAAAATAGGCAATTACACTTAACAATTAGCTATAACATCAGCCATGTAATCTGTAATCTAAACTAAATACATACATAAAGCATTACTAGACAATGATCTGAATAATATACGGCTAGTAATCTGAAAGTCATTTCGAAATTAGGTTTAATTCAACACAAAATCATGTTAATATATTATATGATTCGATAGTATATCTCTATGATTAAGAAAACCCTAACAATATATCACCAAATAATTCAATAATCAACAAAATAAATCATTCAAGAACAAGAAATTTCGAATCTATTGAGAAAAGAAGATAAAAAAACCCGATGTCCAGTTGAAAGAAGTCTGATCGAAGAATGACACGAAGAAAAAAAGGTATTTCGTTTCGAGTTGTTTGAAGAGTGAGATGAAGAAAAAGAAAGGTATTATGTTTCGACTTATTTGAAGACTGAGATGATGAAGACGCAATTCGTATATGTGTTAAACGTAAATTAAGGGTAAATTTGTCAATAAGAAAATAAAATGCCTCTTATAGAATTATCATACAATTAAATGCACCTATTAAGAATTAGACAAAATCAGGCCCACTGGACCAGAATTTTTGTTGGACTGGGACACTTTAAGGGAAATAACCCTAATTAGAATGCTATAATATTTTTCACCCATATTTATTATAGTATTCTTTTTTTTCTTACAATAACCTAATTTTTTCATATTCAACCCAATATGTATTCATAAACTTCAAAAATTAATACTCGAAAAAATCAAAGAAATTAAAACCTAAATCAAACAATATTAAGTTAATGGAAGAAAAAAATATATGAATCAACAGTTGATAATGTCACCAAAACCACTGAAAAGTCCTATTAATCTTAAGTTTAATTTTTAGATTTATTAAACCTCAAAAATCTGATTTCCAATTTTTTATAATAAAAAATCACGAAATTGCAAGTTAGATTATGAGCGAGACCCTCATACTTATGTATTTAGAAAAAACAACTAATTGTGAGGGCTAGTGTGAGAACTAGGTGTTATTTTATTTTATTAAGAGCACATAATTATGAGACCAACCCTTAGAATTAGGTGTTACTTTTTTGTAAAAGACACATATTTATATAAGGGTATATTTGGATTTTTCTTGATGCAGGAAATAATAAAACGGAAACACTTCTGAAATATGGAGAAAAAAAAAACAATGAGGAAATAGTCTCTCCCGAATGTTATTTCCTCTTGCATGAAATTTTTATTTTTTAATGGAATAGAGTAGTATTTTATATCTTCCGATTGTCGATTTTCTCATCCATAGTCGTAAACTTCAAGAATCAAATCCAAAAAAATATATTAAAACAAGTAAATGAATGTAGAAATCGATAATTCCGGAAACGAAAATGAAACACAAACAAGTCTAAATGCATATTAATCTTATCTCTTATTTGTAAAATAAAAATTATCAAAAACCACGAATTTAGGAAAATTCTCTAAAATTCGCGAAAAAATAGATATGCAAAGAGACAATTTCCGAGACACTCTATGGGAATTAGTAGTTTTTTTCCTGTTTTTTATGAAAGATGGTCTTATAAGAAGTTTTAAAATATATTTCTTCAAGTGAAGTTACACCTAATTCTGAGCTACGGTCTCGAAAACAGGTGTTAGTGATATTTTTTTAAACGCACATAATTCTGAAAAGTTGGCTCAAAAATAGGTGTATTTTCTCTGGTTTTTTCTCGTAATTTTTTAAAACTTTTTTAAAAGTATAAGGACACATATTTCCTAATCGTGGTTTCAGAAATATGTGCATTTTCTCTGCTTTTTTGTTTTTAAAAAAACACTAAATCTATAAATAAATGCAAAAACATCATTCTTAATACCAGTTAACCTTCATAAAAATTCATAAACCTTCAATTAACACAACATAAAAAAGCATAAAATCTGTAAAATAAGTGATCATTAGAAGATCATAACATGATTTATTCGGCAAATTTGGATTCCTATATATCCACTCGTGTGGGACTTTATACCCTATAGATCATATCCATTTGTATAGATGTCATCATCTACATCCAAAAATCCGTATACTTTGAAAGAAGCTTGTACAGTTTGGAAAGGGGTTTTGATTGATAAAAAAAAGAATCTACTTCAACTAATATGCCCTTAGGCATGACCATACATAATATAGAAATCACACTTGGAAAGGGTAGACAATTAGCTAGGGCAGCAGGTGTTGTAGCGAAACTTATTGCAAAAGAGGGAAAATCGGTCACATTAAGATTACCTTCTAAGAGGTACGTTTGATATCCAAAAAATGCTCAGCAACAGTCGGCCAAGTGGGACATATTAGGGTGAACTAGAAAATTTTGGGTAAAACCGGATCTAAATGTTGGCTAGGTAAGCGTCCTGTAGTAAGGGGAGTAGTTATGAACCCTGTAGACCATCCCCATGGAGGTGGTGAAGGGAGGGCTCCAATTGGTAGAAAAAAACTCGCAACCCCTTGAGGTTATCCTGTACTTGGAAGAAGAACTAGAAAAAATAATAAATATAGTGATTATTTGATTCTTCGTCGTCGTAGTAAATAGAAGAGAAAATAGATTTTTTTTTCTTTGTTTAAAAAAAATCTGAGTTAATTAACTATAACACGTTCACTAAAGAATCCTTTGTAGCAAATTATTTATTAAGAAAAATTGGCAAGCTTAATACAAAGGCGGAAAAATAAATAATAATAACTTGGTCCCGAGCATCCACCATTATACCCACAATGATCGGCCATACTATTGTTATCCATAATGGACGAGAACACCTACCTGTTTATGTAACATATCGTAAGGTATGACATAAATTGAGAGAATTTTCACCTATTATATATTTTATTGGACATGCGAAAAATGATACAAAGTCTCGTCGTTAATAAAATGAATATAGATTCTTTAGTGAGAGAAGTTAGAAGTGAACCTTACGATAAATAAGCAAAATAAAAATCG
Organism: Limnanthes douglasii subsp. nivea; assembly: GCA_036936605.1. Taxonomy (NCBI): domain Eukaryota; kingdom Viridiplantae; phylum Streptophyta; class Magnoliopsida; order Brassicales; family Limnanthaceae; genus Limnanthes; species Limnanthes douglasii. Next base: position 55,490,006 of record JAUPFV010000004.1, read on the forward strand.
TATACAAAAGTATACGCGTTAGGTCAACATATATGTATGTCTACCCATAAATCAAGAAGAGTAATTGATCAGATTCGTGGATATACCTATGAAGAAACACTTATGATACTAGAACTTATGCCTTATCGAGCATGTTATCTCATTTTTCGATTGAAAATGCTAGTCACAATAAAGGTTTCAACAAAACGAGTTTAATCATTAGGAAAGCCGAAGTAAATGAGGGTACTACTGTAAAAAAATCCGATAAAAAAACTCATTTGTCATATAAGTATCGTATTGCAAAACATATCCATATATGACGAATATACAGAATCGGTAATGTGCTTAAAAAACATGGATCCGGATGGAGAAATAAGAACACAAAAATGACACATCGTGATACAGATAGTAGTGTTGGCTTATGGGACACAAAATAAATCCACTTGGTTTCAGACTTGGTACAACCGAAAGTCATCATTCTCTTTGGTTTGCACAACCAAAAAATTATTCTAAAGGTTTACAAGAAGATAAAAAAATATGAGATTGTATCAAGAATTATGTACAAAAAATATGAAAATATCCTCTGGTGTCGAGGGAATTGCGTGTATTCAGGTCAGAATCTATATGGGGTTTCCAAAATTATTAATTGAAAACAAGCCAAGAAGAATCGAAGAATTACAAATGAATGTACAAAAAACTTAATTGTGTGAACCGAAAACCCAATATTTCTATTACAAGAATTTCAAATCCTTATGGACACCCTAATATTCTTGCAGAGATTATAGCTGGACAATTAAAAAATAGAGTTTGTTTTCAGAAAGCAATGAAAAAATCTATTGAATTAACTTAACAAACGAATACAAAAGGAATTCAAGTACAAATAACATGTCGGATTGACGAAAAAGAAATCATACGTGTGGAATGGATTAGAGAAGGCAGGGTTCCGCTACAAACCATTGAGGCTAAAATTAATTATCGTTCCCATACAGTTCGAACAATCTATGGGGTATTAGGAATCAAAATTTGGACATTTGTGGACGAAGAATAAAAAGGCTTTACTTGTCTTTACATTATTAGCCAGTACATTATTAGACATTGATAAATAAAAATGAAAAATTATTTCATTTTTTTTTGTTCAATGTTGAATAAAAAAATGATCAATTCTATATCAATTCTATAAGGTTGTATAAATATTTGATAGGTTCTTTCATAAAATTAATATGCTAAGTGTGTGACTCGGTGGTTAAGGATTATGAGTCCAAAAAAACCGACCTATAATAGGAACTAAAAACTCTAGCACTAATAACCAACTCATTGCTTTGCATTATCTAGATCCAAAGAACCAGACAAAATATGATATATTTATCATATCGTTGTAGCAACTGAAAAAATATCTGATTCTAATATAAGTTGTGAAGCAAAGTACGCGAATAAAATGAAGAATGAGAGAAAGAAAAAATCTCAATAATCTATGATTCCAATATGTAAGGTCTATGGGGTCATCTCATAAAGGGCAATGTAATAAAGCATCAATATAGATTCATGCATAATTATTAATTAGTTATTCATAATTATAATTATAAAAATTTGTTCATAGAATAAATAAAATAGCCTTGAGCCAATAAAAACTAAGAAGATTTACTAAAAAACAAATTAATAAATTTTTTATTCACTTTTTTTGAATTAAAAATGAAAGGCTCCATTAGAGGTGTCAAAAAAATCCAAAAAATCCGATATCCGACCAAAATATTCGATATCGAAGCCGAAAAAAACGAATAATATCTGGTGAGAATAGAAAGTAACAAGAGAAGATTGAGAATATCTACTTAGAATCAACAGAGATTTTCAGATGTGAATATTGTCTTTCTCCTCTAAATATTCCATAGGCGTAATCATACTCCTCGGCCTCTTTAAATAGGCCTAGCAAGTTAGTTACAAAATCGGTTACATAAGAGAGATATTTACAGTTCAGTCCCTATTCTTCTTATAAGGCTTAATCTTACTCTATATTAATAGAACTTATCATTTAAGTCCTTATTAATTACATTTAAGTCCCTTATGAATATATTTCCTTATCAGTAGCCCCCTTAGTTCTTATAAAGACAATTTTATAAGAACTAATCAGTCTTCGAACATTACTCCAAGTGAATAAAACTTCTTTCATCCAACCCCTTCATTATGACTGAGCCCAATGACTTACAACTTCACTTCGAATCTAAGAATAAGTGCAAATAAACTCCCCACTCACTTTGAATCTACCAACTTGAAATACAACCTTACTTTCACTTCGAACCTCTTGACCCCTACTTGAAAGACTGATTGGACCCTTCTTGATAGGTCTATGACACAGCACGTTTTCCTCCACGTTTCACATTCCACCAAATGAGAACAGTTCACTGGTTTTGCCTCTTCCAATTCTCAACGTCATTTTTTCCAAGTATAAATACTTAGCTCCACCTTACTGAGAACCTTTTAGAAAAATCATCTATTTCCTAAGCCATCTTCATCTTGTTCTTCATCAACCTTCATCTTCATCTTCTGCTACCTTCCCCAGAAACACCACTTTGTTCAGTCACAAAAACAACTTCCCAGATCAACATCTATTGTATGAGAAGATATCCCAAATACAAAAGATCTAAACCCAGAAAACCAAGAAAACCAAAGAAATCTCTCTTCCCTGGTCCTAGCAATCAAGTGTTTGGTGCTTACGATTATCTCTGTATTGGAGAAAGGGCTGAAGAATACAGAGCTGCTGGGTTAATCTACAACGGTCCTCACTTCTCCTCTACCACCTTCAAATACGGTAACTTTGATTCCAACCTTGCTACTTCATTTTCACCTTTAGCATCAAACCCAGAATCTAGCCAACAATCTTCTCCTCCTCGAAATCAACCCACTTCTCCATCACTAAGACCACATCGAAAATCTAAGGCTGTCAATTCTGACAAACCTCCAACTCCTAAAAAACTACAACCCAAATCACCTCTCCTACAATCCGAAGCCGTTAAAGTTAATCTTCACAAAAAATCAACCTTTCTAGCAATGGGTAACGATGCAGAAACCTCCTCTCCTCCCCCACAAGAAGTGGTTGACGTTACACTAGAGAATAGTCAACCAGTTCTTGTGACTCAAACTGAGACTCAAACTCGAAGTCTTCGCAATGAAGCTACCGATGAAGAAAATGACAAAGAAAATGATTCTGAAGCCACTGAATCCGATGCCGAAGGCGAATCCGAAGCAGAAGAGGTAATCCCTCCAAAGAAAATTCGAGGAAAGAAAGCTCCTATTACCCTCCCCGAAGATGTTGTTGCCTTGGTTCAGGAAAACCTACAACCACTTTGTCCTCGGTACATTCTCGCCCTAAAAATGTACCATATACTTACTACCTCAAATCAGAAAAAGAAGAACTTAAGAAACTATGGGGATTAACAGACAACATTGTTTTTCGACTACCAGTAGAAGGAGAAACACCTCTGAGTTGTCAGAAGAACGAACTGGTAGTTTACCCTGAACTTTTCAACTGGGGACTTCGATTTCCCCTCGATCCAATGATTGCAAGGTACTTCAAAATTCTTAAGTTGTGCCCAACACAAGTCACTCCAAACCAACTGTTCACTTTATTCTCCGCTATTATGGTGTCGAGGCTAGGAAGCATCCCCCTCGAAATAGAGGATTTCATCTCATTGACAAAAATCTCAAATGGGCCAGTTTTACCATTCTACTACCTCACTTTGGAGGATGATTTGAAGATTATTGATGACCTCCTTGAGGCTGACAAGTTTTGGAAGCAAAGGTTTGTCTTTTTATCAGGAGCTTGGGAAAATGGTAAAGAAATTTCCGATGACAACCCTTCACAACTTACTCTCACCTGGAGAGATAACAGTAAGTAAATCATTGTTGTATTGTTAATATATTTTTTTAGCTTATTAAGCTTAGTCAAATTAACCAAGTCTACTTATCTAACTGTTTACTCTTTTTCCAGAAATTCCGAGGAGATTCAAAGGTCGTCGAAAGACTACAAAGGACATCTTCAAGAGAATGGCTGAATGGGCAGAGAAAGCCTGGGGAAATGGCTTTCACTCAGCCTTTCAACCAATCAACTTCGTCAACAGCCATCTCTGGCGCATAACCTTGGGAGCTGACTTCTCTGAAGATCCGATGCTCCCCCCAGATCCCATTGAAGTGGTTCAAAGAATACTCGCACCAGATGGGAAAACCTACCTTCCCACCAGGAATCGATCTGACAGTCACCTGCCACTAAAAAAGAAGGGAAAGCTAACCCTAAAAAAACCCAACACAAGCAAGGCTAACCCTTCCAAAAATTTGAAGCCTGCAGGGAAACGAAAAGCGCCTGCATCTCAACTTCCTCCAATATCCGAAGAGGACGAACCTGTACTGAAAAATAAAAAGAAAGAAGACAATGCCCCAAAGAAGAAAAAGAGCAAGTCCACTACTCCAAAGAAAAAGAACGAAGCTAAAATACTCGAAGAGGTATTGGCTTCCGAGGTGCATGAGAAAACCTTCATTGAAGAAAATCCTCAAGGGGGATTGGCACTAGGAGATAGCGAAGAAAATGATTATCTTAACCTCGAAGATTTCAACTCGAGCGGGGATTTTGTAATCAGTGGTGAAGATTCTCAGCCTACCAACACCATTCCATCAACTTCTACTGGGGCTGCCAGAACTTCAACATCTAATGCAATCATTCCTGTCCATTATCACCCATCAAACTTGCCCAACCCTGACAGATCCGATGAGGTAACTTCAATCCTTCGACCTTTTACTAACTTAAGTGCTGCAGCCAAAAAATTATGTGAAGAAGTGAACAATTCACATACACAATTGGAGCTCCTTGCACAAGAATTAATCAAGAGCAAAAAGGAAAACGAATCTGAAAAAACTTCAAAGGATAAAGCACTTCAAAATTTCGAGGCTGAGAAAAGAAGACTTCTTAAAGAGCATAAAGAAGAAATCGAAGCTTTGGAAACTTCTCATCGTCTGGCTCTTGAAAATATGAATACCCAACATTCTACTGCCATTTCTGAGGAAAAGAAAAAATCTACCGATACTGAAAAACTTGTTAAGGAAACTCAGGAAAAACTGGAAAATTGTCAAACTCAATTGACTACACTTCAAACAGGGTTCGAGCAGGAAAAGAAAGTTGTCGCCAAGAAAGCCGAAGCTGCTGTCGGTGCTGTGTTGCTTGATGGTATCAAGAAAGCTCAAACTCAAACAGCTATCAATCTTCTTCGAGAAATCCATGCTGCCTATCCAAGGTTGAATTTAACAGAATTTTGGAAACAAGTTCCAGAGGAAGATCTTCCAAAGGAAGCATTCGAGGTGCCATCAAGCTCCTCAGAAGAAGATGATGCTTCTAAAGGGTCATCGGAAGAAGAGGATGACTAAACAGTAGATTATATATGTCGTGTTTGTTTTTTTTTAATTAAGTAGTTTTCTCCTTTTTTGTAAGCTTCAAGTTTTATCCGATGAAACAATCAACTTTCTTAATATTTCAAATTTCTGGTGCACTTATAAAACATGGCACCTCGAAAATTAGATGCACTCATAAAACGTGGCACCTCGAAAATTAGATGCACTCATAAGACGTGGCACCTTGAAAATTAGATGCACTCATAAGACGTGGCACCTCGAAAATTAGATGCACTCATAAGACGTGGCACCTTGAAAATTAGATGCACTCATAAGACGTGGCACCTTGAAAATTAGATGCACTCATAAGACGTGGCACCTCGAAATAGGTTGTTTCTTCAAAGCTATTGCTTTGGAAAATTACTCTTGGTCAACTTTCAAAGATGATTAGTTTTTGCCAAGTTACCAAAATAGCAAATCATTCATCATTTTAAACAACCAATGGCCAAAATTTTTTTTATTATGAAATTCAATTTTAACGAGACACCTCATTAAAACCTTTATGGGCCAACAGATAAGGAAAGAGTATGTCTGTCTTGTAAAAATTCGAAGTTCAATTTTACTCACAATACAATTTCAAATGTTCTATATTCCAAGGGTGTTTGAGCATCCTCCCCTCACGATCAGACAACCTATATGACCCTGGCTTGACCTTCATTTTGACTTCATAAGGACCCTCCCAATTCGGAGCCAATTTTCCGAGGTGCTTGTCTTTAGTATGAAGAAATACTTTTCGCAATACTTTATCGCCAACCTTGAACTCCCTCTTCTTAACTCTAGCATCGTACCTGCTTCTCATTAAGGTTTGATAATGAACCACATTCAAATGTGCTTTGACCCTTTTTTCCTCTAACAAATCAAGCTCAACCCTTCTAGCTTCATCATTATCTACTTCGGAATATCGCAATAACCTGTAGGAAGGCAATGTAGATTCAGCAGGGCACACAACATCCATTCCATACACTAAATAAAAATGAGTCTCTTTTGTGGCCTCTCTAGGGGTTGTTCGATATGCCCACAACACTTCTTGAAGATAATTTGGCCATTTCCCTGCTGCTCCCGCCAAGTTTTTCTTTAAACCCTCCAAAATAGATCTATTTGTAACTTCCACTTGCCCATTTGCTTGTGGGTGAAAAGGAGTAGAAAAACATTGTTGTATTCCTTTCGAGGAGCAAAAAGAGTCCATTTCTTTATTATTAAATTGGGGACCGTTGTCCGTTGTTATTTTTCGAGGAACCCCAAAACGGTAGCAGATGTTACTTAGAATAAACTTTATCACATCCTTAGCTTTTGTTCCAGCTAAAGACTCTGCTTCTGCCCACTTCGAAAAATAATCAACCGCGACAATAATCATCTGTCTTCCACCTGAAGCCATAGGCAATGGTCCTACTAAATCAATCCCTCATCTATCAAAAGGAACCGCCTCAGAGATTGTCATTAGGGGTACCGCTGGGTTATGTATCAAATGTGCATACCTTTGACAAGTATCACAACTTCGAACTAATAACTTGGCATCCTGCAATATAGTAGGCCAATAATACCCTGCCAACAATACCCTACGTGTTAAAACTTTGAAGCCACAATGAGCTGACCCGTCTCCATCGTGTAATTCAGATAAAATGTTTTGAGATTCTTGCTTACTCAAACATCGTAATAAGGGCCTCGACACAGACCTCTTATACAATACCCCATCCAACACCACATAACCAAGAGCTTTATTCCTTATTTTTTGAGCAAGTGCTTATCAAGAGGTAGTATTCCCTTTGTAAGAAAATTTAACAAGTCAGTTCTCCAATCACCTCGAATGCGCGTCGAATCATTTACTACCTCCTCAACAAATTCACACTGCTCAGAGCTTGACATAATCGAAGGCAGTGGTTGTGTCACAATCCATGGATATTCTTCAGAGTAGGCCATTGTTGCTAAAGAATCAGCCATTGTGTTATTACCTCTTCGAATATGCTCCACCTTAACATTTTCAAACTGTGCCATCACACTTCTAAGTTCTTGCAAATACAAAACTAAACGGTCTTTTTTAGCCTCTGATATTCCTTTAACATGGTTAACTACCAACTGCGAATCTGTTTCTAAGCGCACGAATATTGCTCCACAAATTTTTGTTAACCGCAATCCTGCTAGCACAGCTTCATATTCAGCTTCATTATTCGAAGCATGAAATCCAAATCTTATAGCTTGAAACATAAACTCCCTTGTTGGTGCCACCAATTCAACTCCTGCACTCGACCCTTTATTACTAGATCCTCCATCAGTTCGTACCGTCTACGTCGGATTCATGTTCATTTTTTCACCTTCTTTCTCTTCGGATCTACTCGAATGAAACTCAACAAAGAAATCTGCTAAGGCCTGAGCTTTGACAGCCGTTCGCGGAGAGAATAACACATCGAAATCTCCCAATTAAACAGACCACTTAGTCATTCTTCCTGAGATATCTTCTCGAGGCTTTGATAATATTTCAGGAGTGGACAAAAGATTTTTGATCTTAACAAAATCTTCTTCACAATCCGAAGTCCACTCAAAATTATTAGGTCGACGCAACACACCTGGAAAAAAGGCAAGCATTTATCTGAAAAACGAGAAATGAATCTGTTCAGAGCTGCTAACCTGCCTGTTAACATTTGCACTTCCTTGATACTCCGAGGCGAGGACATCGATATCAAAGCCTTCAACTGTTCTGGATCCACTTCGATTCCTCTTTCACTTATTACATATCCCAAAACTTACCAGATCGGACTCCAAACGTGCATTTTTCTGGGTTCAACTTCAACTGTATTGCTCTAAGATTCAGAAACGTCTCTTCTAAATCATCGATATGATCATCATCACTTTTTCTCTTAACAAGCATATCATCGATGTATACTTCGATATTCCTCCCTATTTGCGAAGCAAATGCCTTATTCATCAACCTTTGATATGTAGACCCATCATTTTTCAATCCAAACGGCATCACCCTATAACAATGTAGACCTCGATCAGTGATAAATGTTGTGCTTTCTTTATCCTCTGGATTCATTCGAATTTGATTATATCCTGAAAATGCATCCATAAATGTTAGAATTTTGTTTCTAGAAGTAGAATCCACTAGTTGATCAATTCGAGGTACTAGAAAAGGATCCTTTGGGCAAGCTCTGTTTAAATCTGTGAAGTCTACACACATCCTCCATTTTCCATTCTTCTTTTTCACCACTACCGGATTAGCTGTCCACTTCGGATATTTGGACTCCCGGGTATGCCCCATCTTATACAATCTATCTACCTCAGCAACTATGGCCTCGGATTTTTCCAACGAAAAAGCTCTCCTTTTTTGTATTATCGGCTTGATCTTTGAATCCAAAGCCAAGCTATGACATATAATATCAATTGGGACCCCCACTACATCCTCGGACCTCCAAGCAAACACATCCAAGTTCTTAGACAAAAAATTCAACAATCTTTCTCGCACTGATAAAGACAGTAAAGTCCCAATTCGAAGTACTCTGTTATTATCGAAGACGTGTTCTTCTATCTCTTCACTTACTACCACAGAACTCGGGGTTGACCTCGGGTCATCAATTCCTTCATCTTTACTACCAGAGGGCAACCCCCCAACCCGCTATTTCTCCATTGGATTATCGGTACTTTTATCGCGTAGTCTAAATGCAGCAGCGTAACACTCTCTAGCTACTTTTTGATCACTTCGAACTACACCAATTCGATCCCCGACTACATATTTCAAACATTGATGAACTGTAGAAACTATAGCGTACATTTTTGCCAGCCATGACCTTCCAAAAATAGCATTGTAGCTCGACGGACAATCTACCACCATAAAAAATACTTGTACTTTATTTTTAAAAGGCCCTTTTCCCAAAGAAATTTCACCTTCAAACTCTCCCACTACATTCGCTATTGCACCAGTAAAGCCAATTATAGTTCTTTCTGACCTTTCTATCCGAGGTGGAGGAGTCAATCTATCATATGTTGATTTGAACAGCACATTAGCAGAACTTCCAGTATCAATCAATACTCGTCGAATTTCTACCCCACACACTTCTGCTCCAATGACCACTGCATCCTCATGTGGTCCAGTAATTCCTCTCAAATCACCCCCATCGAAAATTATAAATGGGACATTCTTATTGCATAGATGTGCTCATGCTCCTCCTTCAATTTGATGCGTTAAATTCACTATATATCTTTTCCTCGAATTATTGGTATTATTAGTCATTGAGTCTCCCCCAAATATTGCCACTGACTCAAAGAACGCACACAGATCTCGAACTCGTCCCTTACACATCGGCTCATCAACTGACATCAACAACAATCGACTAGGGTCTGGGTCGACATATTCCGAAGCTACATCAAATTCATCATCTGCAACATCTAAAATCATCAGTGCAGTTTCCTGCTTAGAATTAGGATTACCAACCTTTTGAGTTACAACTTTAGCATTCTTTTTTACATACTCCAACAATTTTCCATTCTCTATCAAAATCTGCATCTCCTTCTTCAAAGCAATACAATCATTTGTATCATGTCCAATATCATCATGATACCTACAGAACCTGTTATTGCGTTCCTCTCTTGGCCTATTAATCGCTGCCGGCTTTCTGAAATTTACTGTTCCCTTGCTTTTCTCATATACCGATGCCACACTTTCAGTCAAATCCGCATAATATTCTGGCTTCACCCATACATTCGATCTTGGTTTGAACTGGTATTGATTACTAAAATTGTGATGATTAGAACCCCCTTGATATGAACTCGAACCTCCTCGGTAAGAAACATTTTGATTACCCCTTTCCCTTGACGAGCTATTATTCGAAGCGTTCACCTGATTATTTCCTTTCTGAACACCAATATTTCCTCCTCGAACTCGAGTAGACTCTTCGACTTTGATCTGATCTTCAACCTGAGCCATGAGAGCTCCAAACGTTAATGCCCCACGCCTTGTTGTTTCATCAGCTAAATCTCCCGGCAACAATCCTTGTCGAAACGCTGCCATAGCCACCAATTCCTCACAATCATCTAATCCTTCTTTTGTTGATACAAATATCTTAGTATAATCCTTCAACTTTTCTCACACAACTTGCTTACATTGTATTATTGTATCTCCATTAGCTCTCATTTCTTTGCTTCCCACAAACTGTCTTCGAAAAGCTGTGTAAAAGTCTCTAAAATTTGCAATAGACTCCTTAGGAATCTTGTTATACCATTTTAATGCAGTTCCTTTGAATGTCTGAGAGAAGGCCCTGCAAACCAATTTATCATCATCCTCGAAATTAGTCATATAGTTCTTGAATTGCTCTATATGATCATCTGGATCCTGAGTTCCATCAAACTTGTCAATTTTAGAAATGTCAAACCGCCTCGGAAGCGGTACAAATCTGATCGCACTAATCAACGGCGAATCCCTCCAATCTACTCCTTGAACATACTGATCTTCATTCCTCATTCCCACAGTAGCATACAAACTTGGTTCCCCTTCAAATTTCTGAGGAGAATACACTTTCCGAGGAGAATACACTCGTCTTTCCTTCTTTTGCCTTCTTTCTTTGTACATTTTAGATGGCCGAAATTCATATCCTTCTCCTTTTGAATGACTTCGAAAATGCTCATATCTTGACGTTTCATCTGACTCCGAATTTTCAGAATCCTCTTCTTCACTAGAATCTACATACTGTCGCTTCTGCAACTTCTCTCTTTTTCTCATTCCACTATGCTCCTTTTTACGCTCAAAATGCATTTTACGTTGAACATTTCGAACGTCGCTGTCATCATTCGATGGATCCGACTGATCATCCCGATCACCTCTTGCTATTTTAGATCTAAGTCCAGCGCCATTATTATCTTGTTTCTTTTTAGCATATTCATCAAGTTCCGCCACTTTTCTTATCAACTCATTCATTTTACCTTCAAAATCAAATTGGTTTGATTGAATCAGAATTGACTTACCTGCTTCTTTATCTTGCAGATCAGATTTCAACGTCTCCAAAGCTTTTCGAACAGGTGGATTATCTTCGTCCTCTGAATTCATCTCCGATCAACAAAAATGTAAACAAAATACTTCAGAAAACGAACAAATTCGAGACTCGATTTTTGATCTATCGATCAAGGTATCTTCACCCCCTCTTTCTAGCGCCAATTTGGTGAGAATAGAAAGTAACAAGAGAAGATTGAGAATATCTACTTAGAATCAATAGAGATTTTCAGATGTGAATATTGTCTTTCTCCTCTAAATATTTCATAGGCGTAATCATACTCCTCGGCTTCTTTAAATAGGCCTAGCAAGTTAGTTACAAAATTGGTTACATAAGAGAGATATTTAGAGTTCAGTCCCTATTCTTCTTATAAGGCTTAATCTTACTCTATATTAATAGAACTTATCATTTAAGTCCTTATTAATTACATTTAAGTCCCTTATGAATATATTTCCTTATCAATATCCGTATTCGAAAGAAAACGGATAATATTCATATCCAAAAATAGCGGATATGGATATAGTCATATCCGTATTTGAAATATCTGATATCCAAAATTTTGTAAAGAAATATATACATTTTTTGTTTATTTAAGTATGATTTTTAGCTATCCCACATTGTAAAAAGAGAAACAAATTATTAACAAAGTTAGCCATAAATATGGAGGGTTTCTTATTTAAAAATTATATCTTATCCCACATCTAAAGTTGGAAAAAGAGTTGTTACCAAGATGTTTATAAAACACATAGTGGCTTTTCTTAACAAATATATATTTTTTAGTCTTATGACTCGTATCCCACATCTAAAATGTTGAAGAGAATTGCTACCAAACTTTCTATGTCTTATAAGTATATTTTTCTTAGCCTTATCCCACATCTAAAATGGGAATATGAATTTCTATCATGGTGCCTATAAAAGTAGCCAAACCAATAGTGAAATTAGTTAGAAAATTTAGTAGAAATTCAGATATTCGGATTCGGATATTGTTCGTATCCGGATAATATCCGTTAGATACGGATTTGAATATTATTATTTAAAAAAAATAGATTCGGATTCAGATAATGATTTTGGATTCGGATATAGGCAGATATGTATTCGAAATATCTGTTTGACAGCCCTAGGCTCCATTAGTAGAATTAAGATCTAACCATTAATCAAGAAGCGATGAGAACGACTAAACCTATGAATTCACAAGATTCTATTGAAAATGAGTTTTAATTATTCATTGGGTGGGATGGCGGAACAAACCGCAAACCTATCTATCTATTCTAATTATGAGAGGTCGTGGGCTAAATCTAATTTAGACGTAAAACTGAAATAGATATTTAAAAGAGTAAATATTCGCCCGCACAAAGTTTATTTTATTGGGTTGATCAATTTGGTTGATCCACTAAGCTAAAAAAGGCAGAACAAAATAAAGATTAGACATTAAATTATCCATTTCAAAAAAATATACAAATTTACAATTGGAATAGATTAAATGAAATCTCAAAGAATCCTATTATTTAATCGATTAGTCATTAACTGTATGTATTAATACAATCCTTTTTAAGTTATTTCATTCACGAGGAGATTGATGAGATGAAACGCTCACGTTTAGTTCTCGAGTAGAGGTGGCATTTATAAACAACCATCAACTATAATCCCAAACTTACTAGATTCCGTAACAACATAAAGGAAGATTGAAATAAATATCTTTTCGAGGTCATCAGCTTTATTTCGACAGATATGCTCTTAAATCACTGGAACCCACTTGGAATCTCATCTACACGAATGGAAGCAGGGAGACGAGCAATGGCACAAAATGTACGTCGCGGGGGAAAAAATATGGATACACATATTTCCAGACAAAGCAGTTACAGTAAGACCTACAGAAACACGCATGGGTTCAGGAAAACGATTTACCGAATATTGGGTAGTTATCGTTAAACCCGGTAGAATACATTGTGAAATGAGTGGAGTAGCCGAAAATATAGCCAGAAGGGATATTTCAATAGCGGTGTCCAAAATAGCTATAAAACTCAATTCATTATTTCTGGATAGATATATAGAATTAAAAAAGAAATTAAGTATTTAGGATAAAACATTTCTCGGGTTTTTTTATTGACAAACAATATATATTTTTCTTTACATTCAAAATTAAAAGAAAAGATAAAAAATGATATGATTCAACTTCAGACCCATTTAAATGTAGCAGATAACAGCGGGACCCGAGATTTAATGTGTATTCGAATCATACGGACTAGTAATCGCCGAAATGCTGATATTGGTGACGTTATTGTTGATCTGATCAAGGAAGAAATACCAAACACGCCCTTAGAAAGATCAAAAGTGATCAGAGTTGTAATTGTACGTACTTGTCAAGAACTCAAACGTGGGAACAGAATGATAATACGATACAATGAGCAGTTGTTATTGGTCATGAAGGAAATCCAAAAAGAACTCGCGTTTTTGGTGTGATCCCCCGGAAATTAAGGCAATTAAATTTCACGAAAATAGTTTCATTAGCTCTCAGGTGTTATAAAACTAAAATGAGATCTTAATTTAATTTAATCTAGTTATATTATTTAAATCAAATAAATAAATAAAGTGTTTTTATGCATATACCCTTAATCAAAAAATATTATTATATTATAAATAGAAAAAAAATTATATATTACCATAATATTATATATATTATTAGTTAATAATAATTTAATTATAATTTTATTCAGATTTTAAATATTAATAATTATTTCATAATATCTAGAAAATAATATAGAGAAAAATAGATGTTAAAAAAATCAAAAATAGAAATAAAAAATTAAGAGTAATATAGATATTTATATAAATAATTCATATTTTATTTATTTTAATATCTATATTTTCTTATTTATTTAATATCTATTTAAATATTTCTATTTCTTTTATATTATTTTAGAGAAATTGCACCTAAAATACCCACTCAACTATTCAATTGTCCTATAGTACCCAAGAATGGTACAATTGTCACTTAATACCCAACTCAACTACCTAATTATCACCTAGTACCTAACATTATTTTAATACCCTAACTACCCTTACCATTCATGAACAACGTAACCAAAATTTCTCTGTCCTACTTTTTTCTTTTATTTTATTTTTAAAAAATCCGTATCTTTCAAACCGGAGCTCAAAAAAAATAAATGAAAGTAGCATCGTTTTTATTTTTTAAAAATGAACAAAACTAGATCCATTGATGATATTTTTTATTTTTTAAAAAAATAAAATTTCACCAGTAACAATTCGCATCCTATCATGAGAATTGTTTAGGAAATCCTGAGAGTTGCTAACAATTCGCATCCTATCATAAGAATTGTTCAGGAAATCCTGAGAGTTGCAAACAATTTGCATCATATCATAAGAATTGTTCAGGAAATCCTGAGAGTTGAAAAAAATTTACATCCTATCATGAGAATTGTTCAGGAAATCCTGAGAGTTGCAAAAAAATTGCATCCTATCATGAGAATTGTTCAGGAAATCCTGAGAGTTGCAAACAATTCGCATCCTATCATGAGAATTGTTCAGCAAAACCCAGAGTTGCAAACAATTCGCATTCTATCATGAAAATTGTTCAGGAAATCCTGAGAGTTACAAACAATTCGCATCCTATCATGAGAATTGTTCAGGAAATCTTGAGAGTTGCAAACAATTCGCACCCTATCATGAGAATTGTTCAGGAAATCCTGAGAGTTGCAAACAATTCGCATCTTATCATGAGAATTGTTCAGGAAACCCAGAGCTGCAAACAATTCGCATCTTATCATGAGAATTGTTCAGGAAATCCTGAGAGTTGCAAATAATTCGCATCTTATCATGAGAATTGTTCAGGAAACCCAGAGTTGCAAACAATTCGCATCCTATCATGAGAATTGCAAACACCTTGAAGTACCAGCGCGTATATTTGGTCGGGGGTATTTTTGTCCAAATTTTAATTCGAGGTACCAAGTGACACTATCCAAAAAGCGGGTACCACTGGGTAATTACATAGTTGAGAATGTATTTACTGGTAACTTTCTCATTATTTTAATATCTATTCATTTTGATTATTTAATATATAGAAAAAAAATATATATAAATAGAAAAAAATAAAGAAAAAGAACATGTTGATTATATAAAATTTCAGGGCCAACAATAATTTTAGTTTATCATGGGTAAAGACACTATTGCGGATATAATAACCTCTATACAAAATGCTGACATGAATTGAAAAGGGACGGTTCGAATAACATCTACTAACATCACCGAAACAATTGTTAAAATACTTTTACGAGAAGGTTTTATCGAAAACGTAAGGAAACATCGAGAAAACAACAAATCTTTTTTGGTTTTAACCTTAAGACATAGACGAAATAAGAAAAAACCCATGTAGAACTCTTTTAAATTTAAAACGAAACAGTTGACCTGGTTTACAAATTTATTCTAACTATCAACGAATTCCGAGAATTTTAGACGGTATGGGAATTGTACTCCTTTCTACTTCTCGAGGTATAATGACAGACCGCGGGGCTCGACTAGAAGGAATCAGAGGAGAAATTTTGTGTTATATATGGTAATCTTTCTAATATCTAAAACTTACCGTTTAACTCAAACAAGTGTCAATGCATATTAATTTTATCTCTTATTTGTAAAATAAAAAATTATCAAAAACCACGAATTTAGGAAAACATCTCCAAAATTCACGAAAAAATAGAGTTGCATAGACAATTTCTGAGACTCTCTCTGAGAATTACTAGTTTTTTCCTGTCTTTTATGAGAGATGGTCTCATAAGAAGTTTTAAAATATATTTATTCAAGTGAAGTTACACCTAATTCTGGGCTACGATCTCGGAAACAGGTGTCAGTGATATTTTTTTAAACGCACCTAATTCTAAAAAGTTGGCTCGAAAATAGGTGCATTATCTCTGGTTTTTTCTTGTATTTTTTTTGAATTTTTTAAAAGTATAATGACAAATATTTTCTAATCGTGGTTTTAAAAATATGTGCACTTTCTGTGCTTTCTTGTTTTTTTAAAAAAACATTAAAATCTATAAATAAAATCAAAAACATCATTCTTAATACGAGTTAACCTTCATAAAATTCCATAAACCTTCAAGTAACACAACATCCAAAATAATAATATCTTTAAACAAACAACACGATTTTCGTACACAAAAACATCTTAAAACAACAAACACAATAAGCTTTCAAACTCGGTTTTCTCACGCCCGCACGTCTTATACGTCTACTGGATCTTTACGTATGAAAAAACTCTAGCGTCATAAGTTGTTCAATTTATTCCTTATTTCTTTCGCGTGATAATAATACGAACCATGAAACAAATTTTTCATCAACTTCCTAGGACCCATCACGTACAAACAAACAAACCTATGACGAGGTATTTTCCCCATAAAACATCTAGTTCTAACATTCTCTCTCGGAATTAACTGTTGCCTCGGTTTAACCTACAATTCATGAACCCAAAAACACTCAACTCGTGAATCCGGAAACATGAAATTTATGAATAAATAAAACACTTTATTCTTCTATAAACATCTTTTCTAACAACAACAACTCTTCAACAATAAATAAACATATTTTTATACCATAACTATCATGAACATATAAACACAATGAACATATAAATATCTTTCAAGCTGATTCATCAAGAATATAAATTTATTTAAGTTGGTCAAAAGTACAAATCTATTTCAAAATTACAAATCTATTTCAATCAACTTCATCAAGAGTACCAACTTTATTTTAAACAATAAAATCTCTTTCTAATTCATATAATAAAATAACAAGTTAATAAAACTAGAGAGAGATATCATACCAAATTCAAAAACAAAATTACAGTGAAAAACCTTGAGACCATCTTGAGAGAGAATCTAAAGGAGACATTTTTTTAGAGATGATCTTGAAAGAAAAAATTTATGAGAGACGACTAGGTTTTCAGAGAGTGATAGTGAATGGTTTTATTTAGGTTATATTATTAAGGGTATATTAGTATTATCTTTTATGGAGGAAATAATAGAATGGAAAACTGTTGGAATAGATGTAACACTGTTGGAATAGATGTAACGTGCCCCACATACCGAGCAAGATATTGTCCGTTTTGGGCCCGAAAGACCGCGCAGATTCTCCTTGAGGTGGGAGTTCACACTTATATACACTATATTCTTTTCAATGTTATCAATGTGGGACTCTAAACCAAGTATGGATGAAGTTTACTCTTCAATATCCTGCCCTCCTTAAACTTGATCTCATTAATGAGTGGAACGAACGTCGCCAAATCACAGAGGAATCAACATCGCTGGATATATTGATGGACGGAAAGATGTCGCCTAATAACAGCAAAATAAACATCGCTGGATATTCAACACATTTGTTTAGTCCCACATTTTTTCGAATTTCGGCTTTGATATCATGTTAAGGTAATTCTGAATGTGTTATATGTATGGAAAAAATAACGTTAGGATCGGAAGATGTTGAGCATGAAAATATCATTTAGTGAATAATCTAGAAGCACATATAAAACATTTAAAACGTTGAGTGAATGTGTCTCTCACATCTTCACCCTTTATACACATAAACCAAATCACCTCCCTAGGTATATCACAATTACAGTGTATATATATATATATATATATATATATATATATATATATATATAGTATGGCCGTGTAAACGCCAAATAAATCAATCTTCCCACCAACCTGTGGTATGTGGACCCGTCAATGAGTGGTGTCGTGATAATGAGTGGTTTTATTTAGGTTATTATTAAAAGTATATTAGTATTATATTTTATAGAGGAAATAATAGAATGGAGAACCTTTCAATAACATAGAGAGAAATAATATTTTTTTATTAAGGAAATAGTCTATCCCATAAATAAATAAATGGTAATCTACCAATAACCATCTAACATTGAATTTATTTATAAATAACCATCCCCAATTTGATAAAGTATGGATAACTACCTAGTTTTGAATCAAAAATACTAATAACCACATGTAACTCTCAAATACTCTTAACCGTTTTTTTCTCTCTTGTTTTTTTTAATGTCATAATTTTAAATCATAGTTCTAAAACAATTTCCAAAAATACCATTGGTTTTGGTATTTTAAGACGAACAAAACAGGATCCATGAAAGATATTAAAAATATTTTTGATAAATTATGGATAACTACATAGTTTTGAATCAAAAATACTAATAACCACATATAAGTCTCACATACTCTTAACCACTTTTTATTTCACTTGTTTTTTATTTTTTAAATGTCATATTTTTCAAACCATATCTTTAAAAAAATTCAAAAATTACCATTAGTTTTGGTTTTTTATGACGAACAAAACTAGATCCATTTAAGATATTTTAAAAAAATTGGATTGCGTCTGGATATGAAAATATGTGAAATTAATGTTCAAAATTAGTATGAAAAAAACAATTATGTTCTAGTTACATAATTACATGTAATTCGACTGTAAAAAATTTATTGTGTTTCATGTACAGACTTACGTGTGATTAGGATGCATAAAATCAATTATATTCTGGTTAAAGAATTACATGCAAATGAGGTGCGAAAACAAGAATAAAATAGTTGCGAAAATAGAATTTTAGTTGTGAAATAAGTCTAATTGTGTGAAAGAACAAAATGCAAACTTTTTTGTGAAAATATATGTTAATTTAGTGTAAAACAACTAATATTTTTCTAGTTGCGAAAATATGTGCATTTTTCTGTTAAAAAACTTCTATTAAAAAATAAAATAAAATTAGACTACGTTCGGGTGCGAAGATACGTATACTCGGGGTAAGAAATTAGTGTGGAAAAATAATTGTGTTCCAATTGCGGAATTACTTGTAATTGGGATGTGAAAAAAGAAATTGTGTTCCATGTGCAAAGTTACGTGCAATTAGGGTGCGAAAAAACAATTACAGTTCTAGTTGTGGGACTACGTGCAAGTGATGTGCAAAAATAAGAAGAAAATAATTACCGAAATAGGATTTTAATTACTAAATAAGTGTTATTGTATAAAAAACAAAAAACAAAATTATTTTTAGTTGCAAAAATAAGTGTTAATTGAGTGTGAAACAGTTAACTTTTTTGTAGTTGTGAAAATATGTCTTTTTATGTTAAAAAAACTTATAAAAAAATTATTACGCCCGGATGCGAAGATATGTGTATTTGTGGTGTGAAATTAGTCCGGAAAAGATAATTCTCCCAAAATACCACTCATAGAATTTGATTTGTTCATTTTAAAAAATAAAAATATATGTGTTTTTGGACTTTTTTTGTGTAGAATTAGTTTTAAAAATATAAAATTTTAAATTTTAAAAACAACTAATTGTTAAGGTTGTACGTGATTTGTGTGTTAAAAGACATTATTTATAACGTTTATGTTACCGCTAGTTTTTGGTAAACTTCAAAATTCAAACAATTACTGATAAATTTGTTTTTTTCGAAATAATTATCACTAACTTTCAGAAATAAATTAATAATAAAATTAATTAATCGAATACATATAAAAACATACTAATAAAAAAATAATATGTGGTAAAAAATATGAATATAGTTTGGATTTGGTCATTCTGATAAGATAATTCAAACATCGAATTATAGTACGAGAAGCTAATAATCAAATTAAGATCCAAACACACCTACTTGTCGATTAAAGTTGATTAAAATAAATTTATTCCATATAATCGATATTTTTGAATAATTAGTTAAATTTATTTAAAATTAGCTTTTCTTTTTACAAACATAATTTTAACTTTTTTATATAATCATATTTTTTTAGTTATATAGTTTTTATTTTATGAAAAACAATATATAAATAAATTAAACTATTTAAAAATATTTTGGGATATTTTTTGGTTGCGGATGAAACAATTAGTAAGAAACAGTTAGACAACTTAAACATGATAGAGGGTGTCCCTAAGTTACAATGTTACTAAGAGAGATGATAGTGAGAAATTAGGGCAGGTTTATGACAAGCTTGACCATGAAACCTTAGTGTATGGCAAGCTTGGCATAAATATTAAGCTAAGTCGGCCAGTCTTTCTTATAATGAAGGCCCAAGGTAAATTCGAGTAATCGTAGACTAAATGAATATGATTTATAGATTCTGAATAGTTGCTACAAAGAACACATTCGGGATTTGTGTGGTAGCCTCGAGCTAAAATTTTGTCACACGTAGTCAGATTTCCTTGTATAGCTAACTAGGAGATGAAGGAGTGTCTAGTGATGCTAAATTTGTTCCAAATTAAAGAATCCCAATTAACTTTATAAACGGTTGGTCAAATAAACTTATATGTATTGGTTATCGTGAAACTATTTCATCTCTAGTTTGGGATCAAGATGAACGAGTTCTCCCGGTGAAAAAGCGTCAGACATTGGCAGATTGCATTACCAATGTAAAACAAGTGTTGTTGGTGTAACATTATACCAAAACAAATATGATTGGGCCAGATCCACTCGTCATCACTAATGATATCTGATATCATAGGTTTGCCCTATAGTCGAGCATACCTGATTATGCTAAGGCTATAACAGTCCATCATTGAATTTGGGAAGAGACATGGATAATATCAAATGGAGGTGAAGGTTTCATTTCTGACATCCACTTTGTAGAGATTTGCAGCGACAGGTCTGAGCTTGAGTATTTTCCTTCAACCCAGATCATTGTTGAGCCTATGGGGAAACTCTAAATACTTGTATCCTTAAGCTTTACCTTAATGAACCAGTCAGTCAAATTCGCTTAGGATTCTTAGTCAAAATAGATCAAAACATCTTAAGGGCGACCACCTGATTTCAAACCGTTAGGTTAAGAATCCCGAGTCTGCCCTACTCTGAGAACAAGGTAATTTTGTCTCAAGCAACTTTAGCACCAGTAATTTTACGACCCCGACCACATGAATTGTCAGAAGAGTTGAGAGAGCTTGTTCAGAAAACGAATGGGGAGGAAGAAAACCGATGACCAATAGACCTGACTGACAAAAAGAACTAATTTGAGAAGTTGGACCTTCCTTCATATGAAAGATGTCTCAAGGTCAATGAATTGATATGGTTGGTTATGGTGAGGATAAAACTTGACCGGATGATATTTTTGGTAGTTATCTAAAAGGTGTATTATATTTAGGGTGGAATGTAGAGAGATAATTATTAAGGTGCTTGTATTTAGTGTCGATCGATCGAGAGAGAGAGAGAGAGAGAGAGAGAGAGAGAGAGAGAGAGAGAGAGAGAGAGAGAGAGAGAGAGAGAGAGAGAGAGAGAGAGAGAGAGAGAGAGAGAGAGAGAGAGAGAGAGAGAGAGAGAGAGAGAGAGAGAGAGAGAGAGAGAGAGAGAGAGAGAATTCCAACCCTCTTAAATGTTGTACTTTTGAGTATTTATAGATTAATTTCAGGTCCAAAACCCAATGGAGTTGGGTTACCAATATGGGACAGGTTTATCATTCTTCAAGCCCGTTTATATTGGTTTATTAAACATATTTCATAAATATATATGTGGCTGACACACAACTTAGACAATATTACTTTTATTGTAGGTCTAAACCGCTCTTAAGAGAAATCCGACCCACTTTCTGTCTATTGCCCTCAAGGATTTTCGACCCCATCATCTTTCCCTTTAGCTCTCTCAAAGGTAAATTGAGAAATTTAACTTGCCTAACTCCGAACTACATGTGATTTTTACTTCTGTGTTTCTCTAATCCTGATTCTCCAATACTCTGTCATTGGGTATATGTGATGAAAATATTTGATCATCTCCGATGGATTATTCAAGAATGATTATTATCCAAAGGTCATACATTTAAAACAATTACTTTTCATGACACGATTCACTTTATAATTGAATCTACGAACCTATATTATCCTAAGTAAAACTAATTAATTAGAAAAGAAATGGTTTCACTACCCTAGAGTCTCTTAGGTACGACTGGCGTTTCCACTTCTCTAGTAGAAATCTCGAGCATTTCTTAGAGTCTTTACATAAAACCTTTTAAATTTTCACAGTTTAGACTTTTATAAATATAAAGGCCTTACATTCTAGAGAGATAAACCACCTCATTATTGTTATTCGCAATTTCACCGTTAGTATTTTCCTTTCTCCACCATATTAACCACCACAGATTAATATTTCCGCCAACATTTTATTGTTTCTATATTCACCATAAAAAACATACTAACCAAAGGTGGTTGGCTAAACTTGTCTGAGCTAGAGGAAGGGAAGAAGAAAGCGAGAGCTGCTGCTGGGTTTCCTGCCTCCTCAGGTATAGTTGTTGTTACTCAATCTATTGAGTACGAAGGTGTTTACCCTTACAATATGCGCAACATTCCCTCTAAACTTTCATCGACTGCCCAATCGTTTACGCTACACAGTCATTCTCCTCAACCACTCAGGTCATCCCGATCCCAAGGGGCCACCAGCCATCGAAATCTTTCTACCTTTAAAAATATGAGATCAGATACCGAAAATAATATTCCGCACAGAGTTACCATACTCTCTAAGGATAAAACAAACCTTCTACAGAAAATGAGGCAACAGAAAAACCAAAACTCATTAGTAACCCCTCACCAAAAGTTCTGAATAGGGAAGAAGAATCTGCTACTCTATCAATCAAACTCCCATTAGGCTTAAATATGGAAGCAAAACCGTACAATACTAGCTGTTAAGTCCTCTCAACATGAGTAAGAAAACCTTCGTTCTTAGCCCACTAGGCCTTTAGAATCTATGCCACAGTAAAGATTCCCTCTTGAGACATCCGGTCATATGGGGGGGGGGGGACTCTGAGGCTGTTGGAGAAGAAAAATCTGAAGGCATCAACATGTGGTGATAACCAAGGTAAAAGAAAATCCATGGAAACAGAAACTAAACCTCTTCCTCTGTCTCTCGTTAGCCGCGTCAGAACTAACTTCACAACGGTTAGTGTTAAATACCTATTAGCCTTAGATATAATAAATTATTTCTATTAATCTAAATTGGATGACATCCGAGCCAAATGGGGTCCCTAATACAATTAGAATTAGGATACCCCAACCCGGAAAGACTCTGATAAATTGTAGAGGTATGAAGTTGGTATTGTACACCGATATGCTCACCTAGGGACTTCGGTTTCCCTTGGACCCCAAGATAGTGAGGTATTTTAGCTTGGTCAGGTTGTGCCTAAGCCAAACTAGCCCAAATGCTTGGTTTTTATTGTTGGCATGCATCATAGCTTCGAGATTGTCTAAGATTCTCATGCCAATGGAGTAGCTGGCTATTGTGGCGGGTCTATCTCGCAATGCCCACATCCCACATCCCCGTGCTGCTAGGGTAGGAAAGAGTATGCCCTCAAATATTTACATTGATCGAAAACAAAGTAAATATTTACAATATAAGTTTATTGAAGATATAAACTTAGGTTCTGAATATTCGACAGGTGAGTCAAAGAATTGCCTTCTTCGTCAACTAGCCGATATATTCATTGATTAATCTTTTCATATACAGTATATGGTCCTTCCCAGTTTAGAGCCACCTTTTGGAAATTCTTATCTTCGGTGTGTATGAATACTTTTCTCAAAACTTTTTCTACCACTTGGAACTATCTTCTTAGAACTCTAGATGCAAACCTACTCATCATTAAGCCCTGGTAATGTATTGTTCTTAAATGAGCTTTGATCCTCTTTTCTTCAATCCAGTCCAATTGAGCTTCTATTCCAGCTTCATTTTCCTCATTGGAATAATTTTGAATCCTCAAAGAAGGAGTAGCTTCGATATGTGTAATTGCATTCATTCCATAGACCAAAGCAAACAATATTCTTGTGTGGGAGTATGTGAAGTGGTTCGAGAAATCCTGAGTACTTCTTCAAGGTAAATAGGCCATTTGTCGACCATTAATTCTAAAAAAAAATTGAGACCCATCAATATGGTCATGTTTTCCACTTGCTTTTAGTCCATTGGATTGGGGATGAAAAGGGGTGGAGAAACAATGGTGAATTCGACTTAAGGCACAAAAAACCACCAAATTTGTGTTGTCAAATTGGAGCCCATTATCTATAGTAACGCGCCTAGGAATTCCAAACCTACAAAAAATATTAGAATTGAAAAACTGAAGTAACACTTTGGAAGTTGTCCGAAGAGGGGTGCTGCTTTTGTCCATTTAAAAAAATAATCAGTTGCCAAGATAATAGTTCGACATCCTCTAGAAGCCATCGGAATATGACCTACTAAGTTAAGACCTCATCTATCAAAGGGTAGTATTTTGGATATTGACTCTATTAGAACTGCTAGTACATGTATTTCATTTCCATATCTCTGACAATGATCACATCTTCTGACGAACTCTTTAGAATCTGCCATAATAGATGGCCAATAATAACCTTCCAACAAGACCCTTCTAGCTAAAGCTTTGTAACCAAAATGGACCAATACTTCCCCATCATGTAACTCAGATAAAATTTCTTGGGACTCATCATATCGTGGTAGCGTAATAAAGTCTTATTGAAATATCTTTTGTAGAGGACCCCTCGCAAAACTAAAAACCCATGCGCTTTGATCTTTAGCTTCTTGGCCAAGCTTTTATCTTCGGGTAGGATTCTATTAGTAATGAACTCTTGGATATCATACCTCTAATGTTGACTAACTATGATTGATATTTAGAAATCTTCTTCAGTTTTAACTTTCATTTCAAGAGTTTTTGGTGTAGATGGGCATTCATGTATTAGAATGGAAGGGTATACGTCTGAATACGCAATAGTGGCTAAAGGGTCAACCATCCAATTTTCTGATCTTGGTACATGTTTAAATTTTAAATACTTAAAGCAAGTAGAAATTTCTTTCAACACTTGTAGGTATCTCACAAACTACTCTTTCGTGGTTTCAGATTTCCCTTGTGTTTGATGTGTGAGTAATTGTGAATCACTCAACAATTGGATTCTTTTGGCACCATATATTTGAGCAAGCCTCAGACCTACTATAGATGCTTCGTATTCTTTTTTATTATTTGATACTCTAAATCCAAAACGTATAGCTTGGTACATTGAATATCCAAATGGGGAAAGTAAACAAATTCATGCCCCACAACTCACCATCCTAGATACACTATCTATTTGTATTATCCACTCTTTGGTAGGTTTGTGAATTGCGAAAATTCCTCATAGGGTCTCTTTAAATGGAATTCAACCAAGAAATCGGCTATAACTTGTGCTTTGATTGGTACTCGAGGAGTGAAGTCAATATTATAGTCCCCCAACTTTACAGACCACTTAGTCATCGGATCCGATATATTTGGTTTTTGTAATACGTTTTTAAGTGGAAAATAAGTTCAAATCGTGACGGATTGCGCTTGAAAATAAGGCATCATTTTCTTGGCCACTATTAGCAAGGCCAAAACCAACTTTTCCAACATGAGGTATCTTTTCGGAGCATCCAATAAACTCTTACTAACATAGTAATCAGGGCGAGGATTGTCAACCTCCCGAACTAGCACCACAATCACAGCATAATATGATACTGCTAAATACACGTAGAGTCTTTCTCTAATGATCGGTTTGAATACGTTTTATGAGAAGATAATATTTCTTAATCTTAAGGAATGTTTTATCACAATTCGGGGACCAATTGAATTCTTTGGCATTTCTTAATACTGGAAAGAACTGATTGCACTTATCCAACGATCTTGAGATAAACCTATTCAAAGCTGCCAATCTTCCAATCAATAATTGAACTTCTATGGTAGTCTAAGGAGGATCCATGGTCAATAATTCCTCTAATTGTGTTGGGTTGTATTGGATTCCTTTCTCATTGATGATGTAACCTAAAAACATTCTGGATCGTACTCCAAAAGTACATTTTTATGGATTCAATTTTAAATTAATGGCTTCCAAATTAGAGAAAAAAAATTCGAGGTCAAGCAAATGATCCTCCTACCTTGAGTTTTTTACCATCATGACCAATTGTTGATAAGTAGCCTCAAAATTCTTTAACCATAAAGACATTACCTTGTAACGATGCAACCCTCTATTAGTGATGAACACGGTGTGGCCTTGATGTTTCAGATCCATTTGTATTTGATTGTACCCAACAAAAGCATCAATAAAAAAGAGGAACTTATTTCTTGAAGTAGAATCCACCAACTGATCTATCTGAGGTACCGGGAAAGGATCTTTGGGACATACCCTGTTAAGATATGTGAAATCAATGTGCAGCCGTCATTTTCCATTATTCCTTTTAACGAGCACTGGATTTTCTATCCAATATGGATACAGAGAGTCTCGAATATGTTCGACCTTTGTTAATCAATCAACCTCTTGAACGATGGCTTCAGAATTTTCCTTAGAGACCACCATTCTTTTTTAGATTACTGTTCCCAGCATCGAAACGTACTGATAACTTGTGGTAAATGATATTAGTTGGTACACCGGTTACATCCTCATTGCACCAGTCAAATACATGTAAATATTTGGATAAGAAAGATAATAAATTTTCTCTTAACTCCGATGGTAATGTAGTTCCAATTCTAAAATTCTTTCCAACCGCTAAACTATGCACTTCGACTTATTCTATTGGGATAACAATATTATGAGTCTCTCTTGAATCATCTATTTTACCTTGAACCAATGAGGACTATAGTAATTGCTATTATTTTCTAGTTGTCTCATTTTCGAGAAACTTTAGAACAAGAGCAGTGACATAATATTCCCTAGCTACTTTTTGGCTTCTCCGGACCACTTCTACTTGACCTTCAAATGTGTATTTCAAACTCTGATAAACTGTTGACGCAAAATCATTCATTCTTGATATCCAAGATCTGTCAATATTTACATTGTAAGGGGTCGGACAATCCACTACCATAACTAAGACTCTTACCATTTTCTTAAATGGTCATTTTCCCAATAGTGCTTATCCTTCGAATTACCTAATAAAATCAGCGGAGTTTCCCATAAACCTCACTATAGTTTTGTTTGATTGGAGTATGACAGATGGTTTATTTATCGATAGGTAGGCATAAAAAATGTAAGCCAAACTACTCGTATCAATTAAAATTCTTTGGATCTATGTGTCCTTAATGGATGCTCCTATTATCAAAGCATCTTCATGTGGGTCTACCATGTTTCTCAAGTTATCTTCACCAAATACTATGAAATGAGCTGGTTTTTGGTAGAGGTGTGTATACATTTTCCTTTCCAACTGTGTGGTCAAACTGACCACATGCCTTTTCCTAGAGCAACTCAAAGGTGTTGTCATGGTATCTCCTCCAAAAATAGTTAATGATTTGAATAAATGACACAGTTTGGAAACCTTTCGAGTGTTTTCTACCACCACATTGATTCGACCCCGATTCGGATTAGGATCCAAGTACCCCGAATTCACATCGAATTTCTCAATAATTACCATCATACTTTCTTGTTTGGAAACTTCTATATTTTTCCTTCGAACACTAGGAGATATAACTTGAGCCCGACTTGTATTTGGCTGTGACTTGTTGCTCATTTGCTATTACCCCATTATGATTTGACAAAAGTAATTAATTTCCCGTTCTCAATCAACGATTGTATCTGCTATTTTAGAGCGATACAATCCTTAGTATAATGTCTCGCATCATTATGATATATGTAGAACCACGTGTTTTGATTTTCCTTTGGAGTTT
Source organism: Limnanthes douglasii subsp. nivea (assembly GCA_036936605.1). Taxonomy (NCBI): domain Eukaryota; kingdom Viridiplantae; phylum Streptophyta; class Magnoliopsida; order Brassicales; family Limnanthaceae; genus Limnanthes; species Limnanthes douglasii. The sequence continues at coordinate 55,518,019 of JAUPFV010000004.1, forward strand.
GGATAGGTGTTGGCCTTCGGAATTAAACAATATTTTAAGCACTATCATAGACGGTAGCCACATTTTCAATCGGTTCTCTGTAATAACCCTTCTGGACCCATTGATTCCCTCTTAGCTTGTATTGTTAATCCTGATTTGATTGGCTCTGTCAAGGCCAATGAGAAACTTACCCTGAGTAGCTCAGAAGGTTGCTAACTGTGGCTTATGATTGGTTACTAGCTTGTAGGGTAGAGACTCAAGGGGCAGATCTGTATCGATGAGGCTACCTCAATCTTTTGGTTTCCTCCATAGTGATTTGTTTTTCGACTTGGTTCAACAATCCACCCCAGGACATTGCTTTATTTCGAGTCACTGAATCAGCCAATTCACTAGCTAATAAAATTTATCAAAAAAAGGTTATCACCACATGTTTGAAACAATCTGTCAACCTATCTTTAATGTTCACAAAATGGTTGATGTAATCTTTTAACAATTCATTCAGATATTTCCAACAATGTATTATTTTATCTCCAATCCCTTTGAGTTCTTTAATTTCCACAAACTATCTTCAGAACGCCATCCATTACATGTCAAAATTCTTGATGGACCCATGTGGTAGTCTGTTATACTATTTTAAGGTGCTATCTTTAAAAGTTTGAGAAAACACTCTACATAATATCTTATCATCATCGTTAAAGCTCATCATGAAATTATTAAATTGCTCGAGATGATTATCAGGGTCCTTGCTCCTATCATATTTCTCCATTTCTGAACTCTCAAAACACTAAGGTATATTTATGGATAGAATCCTTAAAGACAATGGTGAATATCTCTAATTATGTCATTCACTAAACATATGATCCTTATTAGGAGTGGAAAAAGTCTCAGCTTCAGATTGCACATCGAATTAATCACTCAACGAGTGATATATGCTATAGTCTACTGACCCCTTCATCTTTTCTTGATAATCTGTCTTTTTTCCTTTAGCATTTCGGTCTCTTTTCTTCCCCGATGAATCCTGTTTGCTTGATTAATGATGTTTTTCAAATATTTCTTAGCTAGCTTTCCTTTTTATGACCATGATCACTACTCGAAGAGGAAGAATAAACTTCTGATTTTAATTTCATCATTAAGCCCTCAATAGAATTCAATGTGCGCGAACAATGTTTAGCATGATGTTTCTTTTTAGACTCTTGGTGAGCTTTAGATGACTTATTTGGATTATGCTTGGGATTACTATATCGCTCATCAAATTTGGGATATTTTGATGGATTTTTTCCACCTAAATCCTTCTCAGCCTGCTTTTGGGCTCTCAATGCTTCAATTTCTGCCTGCAGTTGATCATGCTCTTCTTGCATGAAAAGTCTTTTGTCAGTATTATGATTCACATGGGATGTCTTAACAAACTACTCATCGCCTCTGATCCCCTCATGTTCGAGAGAGCGATCTGTCAAGTTAATTTCCCTGCTAGGTTTTGGATATTAATATCCGAGTACTTTTTATTCTCACTATGATCGTCAATCCGGTAAGGAGAAAACTTGATCGAATGGGATTTCTGGTAATCTTCTAAATTGTGTATTAAATTTAAGGTGGAAGGTTGAGAGATGATTAAGGTTCTTGTATTTAATGTTTCGAGAAAGAAAATTTCAACCCTCTTAAATGTTGTACTTTTGAGTATTTATAGATTAATTTCAGGTCCAATGGGCAATCGGGTCGGGTTATGAATACGGGTTATGCATATCAACCCCCAACCCATCTATATTGGTTTATTAAACATATTTCATAAATAGATATATGGTTGGCACACAACTTAGTTAGTATTATTTTTTTTCTGGGTCTAAACTGCCCCATAAGAGATACGACCCACTTTCTGTCTGTTTCCCTCAAGGATTTCCGACCCCATTAGGTTACGTTTGAGAATAAAGGGTGAAAAGCATTATAATTTAAGCAGAAAGCGATGAGAGGGACACCCAAGTATCTAATAGGGAGGGAGCCTTCTTCGAAACCAAGCGTGGAAATAATGGCGCTGTAAATGTTATCTGGTGTACCTGAGATGTAAACATGACTCTTGTTTGGGTTGAAATAAAGACCTTAGAGGCTTACAAATTATTCAACACCCTATTTAATTAAATTGATTGATGTGATATTTTCACGGCAAAAGATCATGAGGTCGTTCGTGAAGCTGAGGTTTACAATCTTCAGTTTGTGGCACTTCAAGTGCAATCCAAAATGTTGGTTTTGTCTCTTTTCTTTAATGATACTAGAGAGAACCTGCATAACAAATAGAAAATTATACGGGGAGAAAGGGTATTGTTGTCGAAGACCCTTTTATTGTTGAAAGATCCAAAAGTATTATCATTCATGCAAATGGAGTATGAAGGCAAGGATATGCATTGAATGATCAAGCCAAACATTTTAGTAGGGAAGTCCATCACGTAGAGGACATCAAGAACAAGGCACCAACGGACATTATCGAAGGCCTTAAGGTCAATCTTAAGGGCACACCTATGGTATTTCATGTTAGTGTGATAACTATACAGGATCTCCTTTAGAGGAAAGATATTATCCAAAATATTACGGCCTGAGATGAAAGTAGATTGGAAGGAGTCGACTAAACCTGGAAGGGAATCTTTAATATTCGCAGCCAGAATTTTAGAAATAACCTTATAAATAATATTACAACAAGCAATTAGACGGAAATCAGAAGGGGAGGGATGGGTATCAGTTTTTAGGATAAAAGCAATTAGTGTTTTGTTCCAAAGGGGTCCATTTTCCCATCCAAAAATAAAAAATTTACTACTTTACAAAAATCTTGGCTAATTATACCCAAATGGATTTGGAGAAGCTGGCTCTAAAACTATCAGGCATGGGGGCGTAATTACTATCAATGTCAAATAAACCTTTTTTGATTTCATCATCAGTGATAAGTCTGGTCATATTGGTCTTTTCATGGGAGGGAAACCTAAATGTGCCATGGTTTCTAACCCTTTCAAGGCTTGGATATGTGGTTGGGCTTGTGGAGCCTATGAGGTTAGTGAAATGATTTGTAAAGATATCAAGAACACCTAATGGATTTGTTATAGAGCTTTCATTAGCATCATTGATATAAATGATTTGTTTCTCGCTTTTATTGACCTAATGTTGCTATGGAAGTATTTTGAGTTATGATCACCTAGTTTCAACCACGTCTCCTTTGATTTTTTCTTAAGGAAATATTCCTCCACTTTACTAAGGAAGACGTAGTTTTTGGAGGCCTCTATTTCAAACCCAATCATGTTGGGATCGGCCGGGTAGTTGGCAAGGAACAACAGGGCTTGGAATATGTCGTCGGGTCTGGTCAACCCTCTCACCAATATTGCCAAATTTCCTTTTATTTTACATACAAAAGGAAAGTTAAAGCCTCCTAAGCTTAAAGGGATAATGGTCATAGGATCTTCATCACTAGTGGACAACCGTGTGTCTGAGACAATGCTGGTGTAACTAGGGTGGTTTTGCCACATGTTAAAAATGTAAAAGTTTTTTCTTTAGGTAGAAACGATATGATGAGGTGAAGAATGATCAGGGTGTGGGTGAGGTGCGGGGTAGGTTGAAATGGGCAAAGAAGTTTGGGAATTTGTCATCCCAATGACCATTAACAATAGCCTTATCAATTTTCGATAATTTGGGCTGTCAATCTGCTTGTTAGTCCATGAAAATTAGAAACCTGAAGAGTGGAGATCACTAAGACCGCTTATGTAATTACAATAATTGAAGTCCATAATAGAACTAGTCCAAATATCATAATTGCCCGAACGTTTTGAGGGGCATCTAATAGCATTGAAATCTCCCATAACTACCCAAGGGTCGTCGTGCCTTGATTTAGTTATTTGAATGATACTTGTTGAAGCCGTAAACTATAGTGAGAAAGAATTGAAGGTTTTTTTCCATGTACATAAGTCTACAATCCATAAATTGGGGATATGTACTATAAAGCTCAACCTTAAAGACACTAGGGTTCCATGCTATCCATATTCTGCAATGGGTGAGCTTCATGGTTTGTTACGTGGTGCCATAATGGTAGCATGAAGCTCATAATTGTATCAAAACATTTAATACTAACCTTAGTTTCTAACATGTAAGTGATGGTTATACTATTAGAAAAAACATAATCATAACTTGTTCTACAAAATTTATTTAATATGATATGTTTGCATTAGAAACTAAACTCGTAGATCTTCGCAACCATATATAGAATTAAATTTCAAAAATATAAATTAATACATAATTACCTTTCAAATATACAACTAAAGGTTAAAATAATCATAAATATTTAGTTTTTTATGTAGTTATCTATTTTATGTAATTTTTTTCTATAAATTTTATTTTAATATTATATTTTGTATAAATAAAACTAGAATTAGATATTCATAAATATACATGAAATTAAATTTTTAAAATTTATAAATTAGTGCAGAATTATGTGTCACACATACAATTAAAGGTTAATGTAGTTACAAATATTTAGGTGTAATGTATTTAGATATTTATTTGTTACGAGAAATGTCACAACGTTTTCTAAAAATTATAGTTAAATAAAATATTTTTTATATTAGAAACTAGACTCATAAATAACCATGTATTGAATTAATTTTTTTAAAACTAAATTATTGTAGAATTACGTTTCAGACATCTCATTTAATATAATCTCAAACATTTAGTTGTTGAATATTTAGACATTTTACTATTACAAGAAATACCATAATTTTATCTAGAAATTTTATTTTATTATGATATTTTTTTCGTTAAAAACTTGAAGCGTAAATATAGGCAACTAAATATGGAATTAAATTTAAAACTAAATCTAAATTAGTACATAATTACATTTCAAACAAACACTTAAATATTAGTATAATCTCCAACATTTAGTTGTTGAATATATAGACATTTGGTTATTACGATAAATACCATAGCTCTATGATGTAGACAGAATATCAAATTTTTTTCGGAAGGAACCTGCAGCCGCTACTCAGAGTGCAATGAGTGCGCACAGGGTAAACCCTCAGTCTGACGCGATAGCCTGCAAACCAACGCCAGAAGGTAAACCACATAAAGTGACAGGCTCAGCCGAGAAAGCGTATGTAGAGGGACTCGAACTCATGACCTTTGGTCACAAACATGCCATACTCAACCAACTCGGCTACCCCCTTGGGGGAAAAAAAGGACAGAATATCAATTGAAAATAAAGCAGATAGAACCATAACCCTAGGATATATATAATTGAGAAACATAATATATACAAGTTGCAAAATACGATATATAAAGTTGCAAAATTTTGTATAGTCATATATGCAAACTGTTTAATAACAAAACAATGTATATTAATGTTGCGAACCATGGTATATTCAAGTAACAAAGAATATTTTTTAGGGTAGAAAGCTTGCAATTTAGCCTCAAGTATTTCATTGGATAAAGGCAATTAAATTTAGAACTTTTTTGGGAAAACCTCGATGATTTTCTTACAACGCAATATTAAACTATAAAAAGATCATTGAAAATAATAAAATTATATTGGACATGCATATCGACTGAAACCATTTCATGAGTTGTGTGTGTTGGTTTCACAAGCTGATTGGAGATGTTATTGTATAATTATAAAATTTATGAAATGATCAGACTTGAACCATCTATATGTCGATGTGTAAGTCAAACAACACTCGCGTATGTACCCATGAACTTGTTGTAATTCAACAAAAAACACGGTGGATTATTTTTCATATAATGTACGATCTTTAATAAAGAATATCATTATTATGCTAAGATTACAGAAGAATAAGAGGTTGTAATTGACTATACATTTTTAAATGCAAAGTTATAGTAAAAGATGACAATGGCTAAAACTATTTACACATATAATGACCACTCTTATGTGCGAAGTCCAAAAGATGGATAAAACATAAGGTCATAATCTAAGTTTTGGATTTGGTAGATGAGTGTGGATAAATCTATAAAAAATATCTTTCTTTATTTCAAAATTTCGAACAAGAGTAGATCGAATCTCATATGAACAGTGTAACCACTTTGGAGGCTGGTATATTGATCTGTACAATTGGAACATTGGTCGATACATTTGACAACATTGCTAGAATGACGGTGGAAAAAAACTATACTAACTCTATCTAAAACCACCTACCACAAAATGACCACGAGTTGTATCCAAAAGTAGATCAACGTTGGCGAGTTTATTAGTTATGTAAAGTCTACCGGTTTGTAGAGCCAAACTTATTATATAAATCTTACATACCACTATACATATATCATTATATTACTAAGGTGATGAATAGATATTTTGAAGGATATTACAGATTTATAGTCGTAACAATGGATGTGTTTGGAAATAAAATTGGATGGTCATGTGTTCGAGAGAAACTTAGCTTCGAAATTCAAAATGATGAGACTTTTGTTTACAAATTTATGGTAGAAAGTTTAAATCAACAAATAATTAATATGTATGCAACACCAGTGAGGAAAGGCTTGACTAAAATGGAAACGTTTGTCGTCTTACGAGGTACTTATTACGATCACTTTCTAATGTATATTTTATTACCTCGCTTAATGAAGGTGTTTTGTGTATTTACTGCTCAAACGAGCATCTCATATGGTTGAAAAAACTAGAAAATATCATACTTGCTTTCGTGAACAGGGATTATTTCTTTCACGTACGTCGTTGTGTTGCTTATTTGATATTTATTTATTTTTATAAATTGTTATATTTATTATTTATTCTAACCATAAACGGTTTTATAGGTCAAAATAGGCTACGATATATATTGCACTTCCACCGTAGTTCTATCAACTATAAATATTTTAAATAAGTCATATCATTCATATTGGAATACTTAACTTTTTTATGAAGACTAAAAAGTAATAGTTAACAAAATCTGATTAACATTTGACACGATTTGGATGAACCTTATTCTTTAGCCTTTGACTTTTAGTTTTTCTATATGCACATGTACCATATTTTTCAAATTCTTATATATGACGCAAGGTTCAATTGAATTACAATATTTATCTATATAACGATTTATACAATATTTAGCTCTTTAAAATATGAAAATATATCTTCATCATGTTTTACACCTTAATTTTATATATTTTGAAATCCAATTATAAGTATGTTTTGTAATCATAATAACAAAAAATATGGTTCGCATGTCGAGATTTACTGCAAGTTTATAATTATATTAATAGCATGTTTCATATTTATTAATATATATTTGGAATTTTAGTAACATGTTTATATGTTTGTATTCACTTTGTGTATTCTAGTGCTAGAAATCGTATTGGTTTTAAAAATGTTATCAATAAAAAATTTCATAATTTTTGTATCATGCTTCATAGTTTAAGTTTTATAGGTTTGATTAACATGACGTCATACACCGTAATGGATAATGCAATCTTCAATATGCATTCTTCAACAATAACGTAAATTTATATTTATGTTGACAATGTATAAAATCATGATGACTTATTTTTGTATATAGAAAAACATTATTAACTTTTAAAATATAGTATTTATGTTATTACAAAATAAGACTTTAATTTTATGAATTGTGTGTACTTAAACTTGTGAAACATAAGGTAGTGCATGTTGATATGCAAAACATGATATATTCACAATTGGCAAAACAATTTATATTCAAATAACTTTGTGAAATATATTATACTCAATAACCCAATTATATTCGTGAAATCTAGTGGTTTTGACCCAAGTCAAATTTTACTCCATATTTGCGAAATATGGTTTATGTAATTTGTAAAACTCATATTTTCTCTCAATTGCGAGATATAGTATTTTTTTAATTGCACAATCAGCCTTGAAATTTTATGACTAATTTCACAATGATCTGACAAAATAAGTCTTTAGGTATAAAGCCTAAATTCGTCGGGAGATATAAAATTATTTTAATTTAAAAATATAAATATGAATTAGAAACTATCAAACTTATTTATTCTCCTCTTTTAGCACGTTCTCTCTTTTGATACTTTCTCTCTCGAACAAGCGAGATGTCCCCAAGCATAAAAAAAAATCACACTTCTTTGAAAGTTTTCTTTACAATTCCTTCAATATCATTACCAAGGTTAATGATTTTGATTTTATATTCAATTTCTAGTTTTTATGTGTTCGTGTGTATAATTTTGAAGACCCATACCTATCTAACTTTAGTTATCGATGATAAACTACTTATGGTATCGCTTAAACCGATTATATTTTAAAAAACATTATATATTTTTGTCTACTATTGCATTACAACTTTATGTGTTTACGTTTTGCAACTAATTTAATATTTGTCACTTACATTAATTATTATTTCATTTTTAGCATTCAATTATTATAGCACCAAAAACGAAAAGGGAATAAGTTGCACGTATTATTAAACATTCTTATTATATTATATGCATACTCGGCCTTATTCTTCCCAACTTCTGGTGATGGGATGTCCACAAAAATGGTTCGTTATACTGAAGATTTTGAAAAAATTTAACACCTCAGGTTGAAGTTATAAGGATAAACAGATAAAATCTATGAAGAACTGTTTAAGCGTACATAAGTCATTGGTTATGTCGCAATGATAGTGGTTAGTAACTCCTCCTTAATTTTACTATAAAACTATCTTTTTGAAATTTGATTATTGTTATTTATTATTTAGAAGTTTGGGTATAGTAATTAATTTTAGAACACACACAACAATAACAACAAACAGGGTCGGCCCTCTCTTAAGCCATGTGAGGTTGTTGCCTTGGGCCTCAATTTTAAAGGGAGGCCATTTAAGAAAAGTAATAGGTTAGTGTTAAACATAAGTCATCATAGTTCTCTTGTTCATATTTGTTTTTCTTCTCTCTGTGCTTGATAAGATCCATCAACACAGTTTTTAAGGTATTCTTTGATGTATTTTTCTGTAATGAATTTGTTTTGCTGGCTGTAATGGATATATATTATTAATTGTTATGTTTTTATCTTCCTAATTATTAATATTATTTTATAGTGACATACCTCTGATAAACTGTAGAAAATATGCTTGCGGATGAAGAATTTGTTAAATCACAAGCAAATTTTATGCTTAAATTTGTAACAAGATTTGTGATTGTCGAAAATTAAATCAATGAAAATAGAATTGAGATTGATGCTTCTGAGAATGGTGAAGAAGATTTAAATATCCACGAAGATGAAAATATGGAAGAGGATGAGGATTAAAGTCATGAATATCACAACTGCAAAAATGAAAATGTTGATTTTAGTGATCGAGGAAGTTGGAAAAAATTAAGAAAGAGCTAAGATATATTCTGGTGGAAAAAGGTCATCCACCTAAGACAACAATTGACTATTAGTTTACGAAAAAAACTATTAGTAGGTCTTTTTATTATTCATCATATACAAGCAAAATGAGTAATGGAGAAAAGTATGATAGGCGATGGATAGTTTACTCAAAATCAAAAGATCTTATCTTTTGTTTTTGCTGTAAGTTATTTAGTAAAGAAGAAGATGCTCCTACGCTGACAGGTGTTGGGTATTTTGATCGTAAAAAATGCTTCATGTCGTTTGAAAAGTCATGAAACTAGTCATAATAATATTAAACGCGTAGTTAAATGGAGAGAGTTGAAACTTGAGACTTTAAAAGAATGCAATTATTAATAAACATGTGCTTGAATAAATTGAAAGGGAGAATGAGCATTATGAAATGTTTCTATTGAAGCTATATTCGATCGGTTTCAAAGTTATAAAAACACTTTTGGATTTTGGTTTGCTTTGAAGAAGCTTAAATCAACTAGTGATGAAGAATTGATAAGATCTTGTGTTAAGCTTGAAGAATTTTTGACACGTGGTTCACTTTCAGATGTAGATGGAAAATATTTGTTTACGGAGTTGAAACTTCTAAGAGAAGTATTGCCAATATAAATCAAAAGGGTTATTGGTGTGTTGATCTTTATGAAAGGAATAGAGGTTTGTTATCTTAATGCATTCATTGCTTATCAGATATTGTTGACAATTCCAGTTCCAGTTGCATCTTCCGAAAGGAGTTTTTCAAAGTTGAAGTTGATAAAAAAAACTATATTCGCTCTATTATGCCTCAATACCTATTCAATGGATTATAAGTGATATATATTGAGAAGGATAATATTGATAATCTCGATTGTGAGAAAATTATGGATGAATTTGCGGAAAGAAAAGCTAGAAGACTTGTTTTTCATAAATAATTTTTATTGTCTTTTTATGAGTTGTAAAATACTTATAATTTTATTTTGTTGGTTTGAAAAAAAAAACTTATTTTGTTAATTTCTAAAATATTTCGTAGGGCCCCATTTTTTAAAAATGCATTAGGCTTCATAAATCACCGGACCGACATTGATAACAAACCCACTTCCATAAACTTAATATCATGTTATTTAAAGTGGTTTACATTAGAAAAAAGCTACGGAGATAGCTTAGTTGCTTCATTAAAAAATATTAACTAGGCGCGAGTATGTTACAAACATTTCTTCGCAATTTATACACCTATAATTTTGCAAATTATTGCAAAATACAATGTTTTGTAAATTGGTTTACTTTAATTACGCAAAATGTTTACAAGCATTGTTATTTACGACTACTTTCATAAATGTTTGATAATACCACCTTTCACAAATTGGTTTACTCTAATTACATAAATATTTTACAAGCAATGTTTCACAAGCTATTTACTTTTAATTTTACAATTTTTTGACAATGTCATGCTTGTTAAGTCTTAGTTACCTCTAAGTTTATAATTTATTTGTAGGCCTTGTTTTGAAAATATAATCCTATAAATTTGTAAATTATTTACAAGTATTTATTTAACATACGTTATATGTCCATGTTTCGCAATTTTACATGTCTTCACTTTACAAGTTATATATAAATAAGATGTTTGTATTGTTTAATCAAATTTTTTTTTGTGGAGCTCTTGTCTAAATAATTTCAAAAGAGATCCATTTATAATAAAGGAATAAGGTCGTATGAAAGAATAAGGTGAAGAATAACCAATATAAAGGAGGGTAAGGACTCTGGAGAAAAATAAGACTTATATAATGAAAATAGTTAGGATTCAAATAACGAATAATATAATGATAGGTTCACTATAGTCCGAAGAAATACACCAAAAAATGATGTTACTTTTATGGATGAAGTGAGCAACTAAAATCTTGTCAAGCAAACAACGGTTATGCGTCAAAACTGAAACGATTTTGAAATTAGTTACTGTAATTATTATTTTTTTAATGAAAAATATGAACAAATAGTTAAAAATATAAATCAAAAGACCAAAATTCTATACGGTATTCAGCAATACATGAAGATTTGTGAGAAAAAAATTAAACTTGATTTCTTCATTGTATAGCAAAATCAACTTTGTCAGTTAATGGCTGATTTCACCACCATCTGGTAACATTAGGCTTCGCAATGAATGTTTTGCCAATCGAGAAATTGTTTTATAAGTTTTGGTAAGCTTAATGTTTTGCATTTCCAGGTTAATTGTATGTTTTTCAAAATCGTGGTTTACTGTATGCCTCATATCCCGAGAACATTATGTTTCAAAATTATAGTAACAAGATGTTTGATAAGTCTTTATTAACTCAATATTTCATAATTTTATTTTCACATATTATGAAATTTTATTACGATCATGTTTTGCATTTATGATACCATCATGTTTCACAAGTCTTGGTTAAATTTCATGTTTCGAAATATTTGTAAAATTATGATTCACAATTCCATCACGGTCTTGTTTTATAATTATTATAAAAAAAAATGTTTCTGTAAGTCTTGATTAACCATATGTTTCATAATTATCAAAATACTATGTTTGGAAATCATAGTAACAACTTGTTTTTACTTCATCGTTAACTTTATGTTTTACGATTTTAGTAACGACAACTTTCACACGTTTGAATATTGTGATATAAAATATAATGATACATAAGATATAATATATGTAGTAAAAAAAATAGTACAACATATACATAATTTAAAATATTAACCATACCATAAACTATCTTAAATTAAACTTCAAAATCAACAAAAAAACCTACCAATACATACGAAATGTTGCAATGATAAAGGAACATGTTATAGAGTTGATCATAATTGTCATGAAAATCTTGACAGGTCACGGAAATTGTTTGATGCACATCTCTCAATTGTCATACTACTATAATTTCACGATCTTCGTAGACATACAAGTCATTATATGCAGGTTTAAAGTTAACAACTTCCACCTAATACATTTTACGTATCAATTTGGCATAATCTGGAAAGAAATGGTTTGCCCCCTTCGAAAACTATAAAACCCCATATGATCTTCTAGTAAAAGAAACAAGTGTCACACTTTTCACATAAGGTTGTTGTACTTGTACATAAATATCGTCAACTTTATTTGGTAGCTTATTACTCATAGGAACTTCTCGAATGTTTTGTCCTTATCTGAACTAGATAACTACTTGTTCTTGATAATATGCATGAACATGATCCACTCTGGATATATTCTCTTATGTCTATCTAATTTCCTGAAAAGTAAAACAATCAATAATGGCTAAATATGGTTGGAACACAACATGAAAAATCATTAAACTCAAACAATTTATAATGAATTAAATTATTATACTTAAAAAATAAGATATTAAACCTATATTTCAACACAAAAAATTCAAAAAATTCTTATTGCCCTAAATATGCAAATTCGTGTCTTCTAATTTTGTAAATTATATATTCCTAATGAACTTATTTTAGTTTTGTAAATAATATCCTCTAATTTTATTTATTATGTTAATTAAAAAAATCAATTTCATAAATTAATTTCTTCTAAGGGGGTTTTATGGCACAAATGAAAGACAATGGACTAATATTTCAAATTTTGACAAGTCGAGAGAGTCATATAGTTCATTTTTAAGTTGGAGGATCAATTGTCATAAAATGGATAGTACGGGGACTAATTGTGTTTCAAAACCCATATTAGTTATATAATATTTTGTAAATATTTTATATCATATTTCACAAATGTTGTTATAGACTATAGTAATAGTAGGTTAGATTGCAAAATGATAACTGTAAATATATAATGGTAAAGTTTCTCTAAAGTCACATTTTACAACATGACAACAACAGAGTTTTAAAAAATGTACTTGTGGTATAATGGGTCAAACATGGTTTGGCATAGGTTTAGAGAGTTGTGAGTTTTATTCTCTAATTCTTTGATAAAATAGTGTATGATATCCGCCAGACAAATTTGGCAAAATAATATATAAAATTCATTGGAGACGGTCTTTTTAAAAAAAATTATTTGTCAAAAGTTGTAGAAAAACATGCATTATTACGTTACGTTCTGGTGAGTTCCTTGGATATTCGCAAAACATGGTATCAAGATGTCCCAGAACTATTATACTTGCACGAAACATTGTATATATAAGTTTGTGGTAGTTTTACAAGTCAAATGTTAGTTATGTTTTGCAATTTAAAATATTTAATTGTAGTTTAACGTGTTTCGGAACAAAAATATAGTGTGTTTCGCAACCTAGTTTATGTCATGTTACAACCTTATTTGCGAAACAAGACTGCCACATGAGTCATGACTTGTGAAACCTTCGAAAACTTAGTTATATCATGTTTCTCTATATATTGTGTTTTGCAAGTTTTTATATATATAAATAATAATAAAGCATTTTTTCCAATGTCTTCGAGAGTTCCTTAATGTTTCATTTGTATCTAGCAAATCTCATCAATCTTCTGCGCTAATGCTTTAGCGAAGAATAATAAGAAGCTTCAGACTTTTTGGTTTGATTCAATCCTGATTTAATGTCCGAATTGGTCGTATACGAGAGTTAAAACTCATTCTCGACCTCTCGATGTATCTCAAAATCTATCCAAAAACAAACTCGAATTTGATTTAAAAAAATCTGTAAAAGTTATCATACAATTTATATGTTAAAACGAATAAAAATAAAAGGTTTAAAATAAATTATGTCAGTACTATAAGTCGGAGGTTGATGTGAAAAAAATAAAATTCCCAATAAAATTTACTTTTGTAAAATGAATAAAGTTTGTGTTTTTTTATAAATCGTTATAGCTATATTTAATAATTTAACTTAGGGTGAAGCTATTTCCCCTATATGATTTTTTATTTCCTCCATGATTAAAAAAACTCATGTTGTTATTTCCTCCATAAAGGAAATAACATATTTGCTCTTATTTTATATTTTACCCATTTATTCTACTTCTTTCATTTTCATGAACACATTAACTCTCATCTTCCATCAACCCATTAACTCCCACTTTGCCATCTTCCATCAACCAACCTAACCTCATTAACTTAACTCTAGCCACACCCTCTAGCATATAAATTACTCATACCTTTAATTTCTCCTCTTTTAACCTAACCCAGAAATCATTAAAAAAATCCTCTCCTTGTAGATCGACTAAACCGAAAGAGCATGAGCTTGTAAAGAACTGAGTTCATGTTCTAACATCATAACCAGGACTGTATATTCTCATCTCATTTTTTTAACTTTCGATTTCATGTCTTATCTTCTAATCTAGTTTTTTTCTTCAGTTTTATAGTTCCATATCATAATCTCGTTTTTTCAGTTTTTCTTATCTTTAATCTGTTTTTTTTTCTGTATCTTCTATGTATTTTGGTTCAATTTGGGGTTTTTCATTACGGTTCATGTTGCTTCGTTTTAAGCCAAAACTATAAAAACCTATCATTTTTAATAGAAACAGAAGAAACGCACCTAATTCCGAGATACCATCTCGGAATTAGGTGCAATTTTTTTTTAAAGAAAACACATGATTCTGAGACAGCATCTCGGAATCAGGTGTTTTTTAAATAAAAAATAACGAGCACCTAATTTCGAGATGCTATCTCGGAATTAAGTGCATTTTTTTTAAAGAAAGACATCTGATTCCGAGATACCATCTCGGAATATTTTTAAAAAAAAATAACGAGCACCTGTTTCCGAAATACTGTCTCGGAATCAGTTGTTTGTCGCTCGGAAATGCAGAAATCGGGATTAGCTCCAAAAACAAAATTTTCGAAGTGGTATTTTCAAGTTACGGTATTGTAAAACGTAAAAAAAGATTAAATTACCTTGTCCGTTGCTTGAGTGTTGTTTTCCAGTAAAATTTGAGGTTCTTGATTTTCCATGATTAATCTTCGAAAAAATTGAAGTTTTTTGTTTTATAGTTAATTTTAGAAGGTAAAATCATATAGGTTATATTAAAGTTGGGTTAACAATGTGTTTTTTACTATAAGACGTTCTATTTGATTAATGATAAATTTGAAATTAAAATAAAGATAATTTTATAAATACAAATGTCAAGTGTTTTAAAAAATTTAAATCACAGAAGACATAAAAAAAATTATTGAGAAAATAGCTTCACCATTTAACTTATATGATTATTTTTCTTATGATAAAAATATTTGTATCCAAGAAAATAATTATAACTTATTTTAGTTTACTCTCTTAAATAAGAGTAGTATTACAAGAATGCCAATTTTTATTATTTATAATTTTTATTATTTGTAATTGTATACGTGTCAAGTGAAATGGTTATGGTGTATCTTGCCAAATGTATTAATATTTTCATTACAAAATGCACCCTTAAATTGAATTTTTTTATAGTGAAACACAATAACTACATATAATAATAAAAATACACTTTTGCTATAGCTCCACCCTTATAATAATGTCACCTATTCGGTTCTGAACAAGTGAGCCATAAAATAACGAACCTAATGAAATCATGCTCAAAGTCAGAGGGAAAAAGACGAGTATATAACACAATATTAAAACTTAAGGCATTGAATATGGAAAATAATAGTCTAAAACATAATTGGTTACGTCGAAGAGTAATATTATAGTTTATTAAAGGATCTTCTTCTAACTTTATTGGTTACATATTCCCTTTGTACAAACAAACATAGCACTACACATCCCGATAGGACATATATAAAGCATTGAACTACAACAGCTTGTATATATTGTTACATATACTGACACAGTTCAGTCTTGCTCGACTAAACAAGCTTCGAGAAACTGTCGCAGTTTTAATCTTTCATCTCTAGTTAGATCAGGATCTTCACTGGTCAACCTTTTCCGAAGTTTGGCACTGAAGCTGTTTGCATCATCGTTCACAACCTGAAAATAGACGAAGATAATTGTATACTCCAAAAGTAATATAGAAAAAATACATAGAGTTTTCCTCTTGTTCTAACAATATCTAATCATGGAAGATTAATCTACCCTTGAAAGTTGAAACCAGGCAGATGAAAACTTACTTGTATACAGTTGTTTACGTTGCCATCTTTGTTATGTGTAGTAGCTTCTGATCCATTGTGTGTCCACTTGCCATCGACTATGTACTTGTACTCGTACTGTCCTTCCTGCAAAAAATAAGAAACATATACATAAACAGTACTGTACTCTTATTCAAATAGATTTAAATCAAGCTCAGTGTCCTACAAATAGTGACTGCTCTTTCAAATTAATTTCCGTAACTTTTCTTAGTATGTTTTCATCAAAAGTTGAATTAATAGGAAAGATTATATCTTCAAGTTTTATTGTATTCCCTTTATACTATCCTCAATCTTAATATAGCCGTACTTCCATTTAAAGAGGTGAGGTTTATTATTAGTAAACTCAATAGTTTCCTGCATTGATTATCAAATTGAAACCCTTCTTGTTATGTCAAGAACATTTCCATGTGTGTTGTTATTCATATGCAACATGCAGCACTAGTACACAGCATAAAAATGAAGAAAAAGATTAAAACAATACAAACAAAAACAGAGAAAAATCCATAAAAATTAACTTTACAGAAAAAATAAAGAAAAAAGAATGGCAACTTACCGGCAATTCTCTCTTGAGAGTCCAAACCCTGTTTTCGCTGTCAAAATTTAGAGGCATCCTCTGGAAATAGGAAAGAAAGAACATGTCAAAACTAAAATAATTTTAATCAAACTAACTCTGAGAGCAAACAAATTTGTGAGCCAGTTTCATTTCAGTATGTGATCATTGTATATAAAAGTAATTCTCGACTAATTGACACACCATGCTGGGCATACGAAACCATGAAACAAAATCAGGCAATAGTTTCATGTCAGTAGAATGACAAATGGAAGTGCTACTCATACATAAGCCCATAATGTAACCATGTATTCAATAAATTGAGGTTTAGGAAGAAGATAAGTATATAACAACTTCTAAATTTTCTAATACATACAAAAGAATCCTAACCTGACCCCATCCAATATCAAGTCCAGAAATTTCCACAGAAGAGCAGTTGCCGTGTTTCCATGCCAAAGTTATAGGCTTCTTCTCAAGTCCTGTAAGCTTTAGAAACAAGAAACGATTTGGTTAGCCGAAGAGCACAACCTACTTACACTTGGAGCAGATACATAAAACAATCAACACGTCATGAAGTTGTACCATACAAAATTATGCTATGAAGAATAGCTGAAGTTATACCTAGATATAGTACACTCAAGTATATTTCTGCCGAGCCTGGTTATAATTGTTACCACACGTAGGCAATCCATAATCTAACGGTAAAATAGACACTCAAGGTTTATGCATCCATGTAACTATCTAGTAACTGCATTTCACCTAATCTTCCCCATAAAATTATGATTTGAGTTTTAATTTTCTGAAGAGAATCTATACATTATACATGTGTACAATTAACGAATATAAAATTTCCTTTATCGAATACAAGGCTTGCTGAGAGATTTCCAATAGTAACAAGACAAAGGTAGTTGAATCTTAGATTAAATAGTCTCCATAGTCAAACAAATTATGGGTATGCCAAACTTTACAAAAGTGAAAATAAGTAAAGCTAACTTACAATATCAGCAGTTGCACTTTTTATAGCATCCAACTTTGGAAAACAAGGCCGTTTGCTCTGTCAAGAAAGCGATGAACTAGTTCAGAGCTATTAATTAAATTAATAACAAGACGGGGATGAGCCAAAATATCATTCTGTTTCCCATGAACAAGCTTGTAAGACCAAAGTAGCAAGATCATATTTCTAATACTAAACTTTATAACTGACATTCTTATAATACAATTGGTTATGATGATGAATTAGCTTTAAAACAGTACATGGACAGCTCAAATCAACGCATACACAAAAAATCTGGTTAGCTCTTTAGAGAATAACCAGTTTCCTCCATTCGTTTTCAACAATATGCACCTTCAATCCTCTTCGACACCTATATGTTTTTACAGCATCCTTCCAACTTTCTTTCCCTCCCTTAGATAAATACATGTATAGTTCTAACTTTTGGTAGTAGTCATATGATAAAAGCATTAGTTGACTTTGAAAACAAAAAAGGAACTTAATTCCAATACCAAACATGCACAAGCAGACTTTACCATAACTTCATAAAAAATGAGTATATGAATGAATATGAAGACGGGTGATTATACATACATATGAGGATACTAATCTAAATAACACTCTTTCAACTGAGTTACCAAAGCAAAGCAAAGCAAAACTTACGATTAACATTCTGTGAGCCTCACTAAGTTTGTAACCCTGAACCCAGAACATGTATGCAAGCTGCAAAGAATAGTAAGATATCTAGTGATTAATAAACTAATTGGGGAGCTATAAAACAGCTTATGGCTTTGACAATAATAATTCTAGATGACACAAAGGATACTAACACAATAGACCTGCTTTTAGAACATCAGTTTGTAGTCCACATCAACAAATGCAATCTATTCGACTCTCTTTACAGGTGTGTACCCTAGCTTAAACATAGATAATTAAATTCAACAGAAGCTCTTTAATGGAGCTACAAGGCTGAATCCAGTAACACAAGATATCACTTCATTCACAACACTATATCATTCATAGATTTTTTAAATTAGCCTAATAGAATTTCTGAATCTAGCTGATTTGTAAGGGGAGTAGTTCTTGTTTGCTTATTACTTATTAGGATCCATACCCCTAATATGCTGACAACATTCGCCTGGCCATACAAGCGCGAAAAAACAAACTGATACTTAATTTGCTTCAGAGGTTGATAAATTTCAAACACAAAACACACAAGTATACCGCGACACCAGGAGCTCTTCCCAGTCCAGCAGTGCAGTGCACGTATGTAACACCACCATTTCTATTTATGGCCTTGTACAGTTCACTGACCACAGCTGGAAGCCGCAGTCTTAGATCAAATGCATCGAAGTCTCTGTCACATCAAATATAACTCTGCTATGTTAAGTGAATAATCACATTGTCCATTGGAGCTTATGCACATGTAACCATGCGAACGTATGTGTGTGTATGCTTGTTGTGCATATGCATTTGTTTGTTTGTGTATATGAGTCCTTGGGTTCCCACGTCAATCTCCATCCTCTTCGTCAGCATTGAAGAAAATTAGTAAAGAGAACATAATTTTTCTAAATAAAGGTAGTTGCTTTACAGGAATATGTGAGAAAAGAACCATCAGTGTAGATATTTAGAAGGTAAAAAACAGTGTAGATTATATTATATAAGTGTGCAGAGTATGGATGGAGTGAATCAGTTTCCGGTGAACAAAACTTATAAACATATTGATTCGATATCAACTTCTATTCCTCAAATCCTTACTAAATAAAACAACAAATTCAGACCGTCTTAAATTGTTACCTATTACAACCTTGAAAAATGAACTATAGCCGGATTAGAAATGTAACTATGCTTATTAAAAGGCAATAGTAGCGACTAACCTTATCTGTGCCCGCAAATGCTGAATATCACCACAGTTTCTGGCATATTCTCGTATGGAACCTATATCTACTCCAAAATAGCTAGTAAAATTTGTCAAGAAATTATGAACAATGCAATTTCATAAATCTTCACCCTCAAAATTTTGTTTTTTTAGCAAAAGAACCATCTTTTTATGCCATTTATAATATACAAAGGTGATAATTTTTTCGAGATTTATACATTTAACTTCAAGTAATCTGAAACCATAAAACCTTAAGGATACTCTAGGTCTGGATCTTGTTGCAAGCAGAATATTGTTTTGACTCCAATTTTTCGAAGCTTGTCTACATCTTCAGGAGTCTACCAAGTCAAGAAGAGCAAAGGAGAAGCAATAAAATAATCAGTTCTACTATTTAACATAATAGGTTTTTGTCATATATAGTGTTGATTTAAGAACAACCTGCAAACATGACCCCACGATCAAGTCTGGGCGGATGAAGTTGTAGTTCATTCCTAACTCATGCCTATAGGTCAAAACTAAAATAACACATACCAAAGTGCACCATTAGCAGATAAATACAAAAATTGAAAAGAAAAGATACTGCTACGAAACCAAATTGTGGAAGGAACCTGCACTCTAAGTTATCAACTTGTCTAAAGAGGCCTCTAAAATTGTGAGTGGTTGAGTATAAGCAAAACTGAGTGGACTCACCAGCCCCCATAGCTTCAGTCATGTTATGACTGTATATATCAGATTTTGCATCCTTCTTATCAGCACCAGACTTCTCCGTGCTAGATTTGGAATCAGAAACTGCCTGCAAACAAAACAGTGGATAAGCTTAGATAAAAAAAAAATTGATGAATTAGAACTGACATAGCAATCCTAGGAAGTTTTATACTGGTATTTTCTATGAGAACTAAAGAATTCAAAACTAATGAGGACATCTAATCGGACAGGACGGTCAACTAGAAGTGTTCTTTTAGAATAGGCCAAAATTTCTTAAACAGGTTGAATTAGTTTCTTCTTGTTTTGCTGCATTTAAATATGAACTTGAAACTGAATTAGCTTCCAAATTTAAATGTTCAGAATTATTTTAACCAAACAAGGTAACTTTGGGACTAAATATGAGTAACAAACCACAAGATTAAAGACCACAACAAAATCATCCCTGAGGAATAGCCACAACTCTCTATCGGAGTTCAGGCTCAGCACAACCGATCTTTTTTCGAACCGTCCGATGAGTTATTTCATGAAATCTCACAGAGCCTTTACAAACTATATTTTAATCAATGTTTTAATAAACTAGACGGCTTATATCAATAACTCAAACCATTTTTCCCTTACGAAAATAAGAAAAGATACCACCTTTAATATAGAGCTCGATCTGAGTTTGTAAATAACAACTCTTCTTTACCAATGTCCCTCACAAACACAATGGTCTATCTACTAAAAACAATAACTCGGATACCAATGCACAATAATAGTATGGAACGCGATCATAAACTAAAATGCGAATAGGTCCCACTCATCTTCTACCGGAAACAAAGCCAAAACGGACGGAAAACAGCTCGATTCTACCGATTTAGAAGTTACCTTAACGACAAAACGTTTGTCCAGAACATGATAGTTCACCATTCCCTGCGTCCATTTCAAGATATTAAAGAAGACAGTTGCAATCATGATAACAAAATGAACAAAAGCTAAATGGAAGAATTGAGTACCAGTTGATTCACGGAAGTGTGCGTGGATTGCTTCGTTTGATGGCAATTGAAACTTTTCAAATGCAACACCGACCTGATAATCGAAGAAGAAGTTAGGATTGGTGAAGGAGAAGAAGAAGTTGTCGAAAGTATGAAGTGGAAGGAGGTTAGGGTTGAACCTGGGGAGATCGTGAAGAGTGAACATGATGATCTGATAGTTTTTGGAGCAGGAAAGATGAAATATCTTAGAGCTGTGTCTGTATGTATGTGTATGCATTTATTTGATTAGTTTAGTTATATGGGGCGTGGATCCATATGGAAATGAAAAGGGAACCGTGATCGAAGTCGCCATTCTACAATTTTTTTTTAGCAAAAGAACGTTTATTATTAAATTGCAAATTTACAAACATTAGGAGTCAATTAATACTTAGTACAGAAATGGAAGACAAGAATGCAATAAGCCACAACTAATCTCTAAATCAGAACTAATCGATCACTTTCTCCTTTGACATCAAAGCTCCCATCTTGATAACTAGAAGAAAAATTCTCAGGAATAGGAAAAACTCTTCCAAATTCCCACCATAGCACTTCAATTAGGCAAGCAAATCGACCCGTAAATCTGCTTCTAGACCAGATCTTCACCAGAACCTTTAATGAACGCAAATCAATTCTCCAAATCACTCGCCATTTCCCCAGATTCTTAAGCTCCTCACTATTAGCCATAAACTCTGAAGCTCCTGCAATAGAAACCAACCTGAAGTACCATTTCTTCCTGCTTCGATTTGGAACCGGGGGAGTGCACCTAATTGCACAAGGTTGATGAAGGATCAGGCGAAGTAGCTGATCGGAGAGTAGAAACAGATGATAAAAGCTTGAAAACAACCAAGCACAGCCCCAATAGGTAATTAACATTCATGGTTTTTGCCTTCTTAATCCATTCCTTAGAATTTCTGATTCTCTACCATTTCTTCTCACGGCTCTTTCCTATTTGAAATTTGACACTCGATATATACTTGGCTTTGTTGTTGATACTTCGAAAATTCCAATTTCGATGTTTAACATCTTGAACTGGATTTTTTAATCTTTTTTGTCCCTGAGAAGATCAGACATTTAGAAGCCTTCTTTCTTTGTCTGATTTCATTGGAGCTTTTAGCAGCTTTTAGCTTTAGGCTTAACACTATATGAAAGTCCACATCCTCTTCATCTTTATTACAGGTGGGATTAGTTTGAAGGCTTCCTATATTTTGATCCTCCTGAGGTAAAACCTTACAGCTATTTTCACATTCTTTTTTATGCCCTTCATCCATAAGCTTTATGGCTTTTGTAATATCATTTTCATTTGGTGTAGGGGTCATCTTCTTGAATATTTAGATTTTGAGGCTTACGGACTCTACTCTTTGTATTGATAGAGTCAGCATCATCATTCATTTTATCCATATTGTCAGCTTCATTGTTCTTAGCAGTCACATGATTATTGATGCTGCTTTCATTGTTGTTAATGTTGATTGTTTCATAATTCTCTTGGGTTTTTTACTTTTCTTGAGTTTTGTTGCACGACTTCTCATCATGACCTATATGGCTGCAGATTCCGCAATATTTGGGAAGATCCTTATAGCTCGCCGTAATCCAGCACCCATCATTCTCCGCAAACCCGATCCAGATGTCTTTGTGAATCTTTCTTGTTAAATCAAGCTCAACCTATACAAGAGACGAGTTATCGTAAGCACGATTTTATCTAGAATTTTTATTTGAATAGGATTTCCTATAGACTTAGCTATAGTAGAATCATTCTTTCATTATACAAAAATCCAGGAAGATTACCTAATTTAATCTGTACTGGACAGATAGGACATTCTCTTTTGCCATTGAATTGTGGCGTCCATTTTAGAAGACGCATTGTTAAGGATTGAACCTGCCAAACACTTCTCCTCCACAAACAACACAAGTCCTTTTTACAGTTAAATTCAAGGAGCAAATGTCGTGAGTCTCATATACTCATACTACACTGCATTTTTAGATTCATCTTTTGCAATAAGTCCTCCATTGTCTGTCTTTTAGGGATTCATTGACTAAACTTGGCAACAAGAGTATGTTTTCTTTGCTTTTCAAGGCTTCCTTTGATTTGTTTCTAGAATTGAAGGGAAGTGTGGTCTGTTTTGTGGAAGTATTCCATTGGAAGGCATTCTAACTCTTCTTTGTTTTCTTTGATAGCTGCAGCGTATGACTTGCGAGGCGGCTCAGATGATTTAAGATTTTCCATCAAAACTGCAGCGTAGGACTTGCGAGGCGGCTTAGATGATATGGGATTTTCCATCAAGATTTTCAGAGGAAAATCAAGGAGCTCAAAGGGATATTAATAATCAGCAGAATACTCGGAGTCTCGCCGATCACTCAGCGATTCAGATGATTAATCTGGTATTAGGAAGCAGATTGAATCCAATTCAATCTTATTGCGTAGAGATTATCAAGCTTCAATCTTGGAGAGTTTCTTGATTCATTTCAATCTTGGAGAGTTTCTTTAAGTCAAAATCAAAAGTTACCTTATATCTCTAGGATTTGAGGATATTTTGGCCATTCTACCTTTTTAATGAGAAAAGTAGTCTTTCAAAACCGAAAAAGAAAATAATTAAATTAAATGACTAAAACGATAACATTTAAGGTATTCTAGGTTTTGGCAAAATTGGGCTAAAAAAAACTATATGTCTAACGCATTTTTTATTTTTATTATTTTATCTTACATCCCATTTGGTCATCCATCAGGGCGGATCTTCTCATTCGGCGGAAAAAATTTCCGTCTGATTTTTTAGATTTATCCGTAGAACCTCCCCGTCAGGTGAGAAGGTTTGCCTCGGCGGAAATAAAAAAAACCATATTTGTTAAGCTTTTAAATTTAACAAAATTTTGGGGTTGATTATTTTTTGGGACCGTATTTAGCCATAACCATTGTTTAATATGTCCGGCTTTTTTTTTTATTTAGTCTTTCAGACTTTAAAATCACCTCTGACGATTTTTGGATTTGGAAATATATATATATATATATATATATATATTTATAATGAACGGTTGTATAACGATTAGTAGCTGAACACCATCTTCACAGTATTATCGTGGAAGACTCTGGCTTATTCGTATACTTTCCTAACATTTCAACTATGGAGGATATGTATGGTCTAGTACATACATGCGACTACAAATTATTGAAGTATGTAATATAGTTTATATGAACTAAATTTTGAATACGTCTTGGGGCACTAATAGAGTGAAATTTTGTCACCATTTACAATAATGGTATACATGTGTTTGCATTTTTCCATACCATAACAACGTATTATGCTTTCGATGTATATTTTTTGTGAAAAAACCAAAGTTTCCCAAATGGTGGTTCATTACTGTACGGATCCCTAACACATAATAATATTCACCAAGTTAATTCAAATCCATTTTATCTAACAAAAATTACTTTGTAGCATGTAATAGACCTAAGTTATTAGTGGGTAGGATTATGTCATCTACATACAACACTAAATATATCATTTTACTCACATTGATCTTGTGATTTACATAATACTTGACATGATTCAGTTTTTAACCAAATAAAATGACAATGTGTAGGAATTTGTGGTAACACTGACAAGACATTTTTTTGAGTTCATAGATATATTTATTTAGTTTACACACCTTTAATTTTGTGTCTCTTAACACAAAGTTTTTTGTTATTTCATGTAAATATTTCATCAATGTTTCCATTCAAGAAGGTTGTCTTAACATTCATTGGATGAAGCTCAAAATCAAAATAAGAAACAAAAGCTATTGTTGTCCTAAATGAGTCTTTGATACTAAGAAAATGTCTCATTATAATCTATTCTTTCATTTTTATTGATCCATTTTGCTATAAGAAGAACTTTGTATCTTTCCACTTTCATTTAAACTTCACGTTTGGGTTTAAACAACCATTTGCATATGAGTGCTTTATTCTATTCAGGTAAAGTAACGAGATCTCAAACTGAATTATCTTGCATTGATTTTTAATCTTCATTCACTGCTTTAATTTAGAGTTTAAAGTTTGAACTATAGCATCCTGAAAGAAGACCGTGTCCTATTCCATAGTGCATGAAGTTCTTTTTATCTTCATTCAGGATTGCTACATAATCTGAAAATATAGCACTTCTCATATCTCTAATAAATATATACAATGATGGCTCATTGTGTTGTCTTATTTCTTGAGTTTGTTGAATTTGTTTATCAGAAACAACATCGAAAGTTACTACTAAATGTGGTAGTGCAATATTTGTAAGTTGAACCAAATTGTCTGATATAATATTAATTACTGGTCTATTAATTATAGTCGGAACATCATTGTCGTTGATTGAATCATTTAGTTCCAATTTTTCATAAGAAGGTACTAAATATTTCCCTTTAAAATTGGCATCATCAAAGAATCATACAGCTCCCATCTCAAAGATGGAATTTATAATGGAATAGTAAAATTTATAATCCATAAAGTGATCTCTGTATACTTCCGAAATTATAACTAACTGTTTTAGACTCTAACTTTTGTATACTATGCATATTAGGCTTTGCTTTTGTTGTATATCTTCATACACAAAAAATGCTTAAAGCTAGGCTTGCATCATTTGAATAATTTATGTGGTGTTTTAATTGTGGTTATAGTGGGTACCCTATGATATATGTATATTGCATACTTAAGAGCTTCCCTCATAGAGAATATGGTAGTGATGTATGAACAATCATAGTCATAACCATATTCACTAATGTATAGTATTTTCGCTCATATAAATTATTCATAATGAGTGAACTAGACATAGTGCATTGAGGAATAATCTTACACAATCCTAAAAGAATAGAATAAATGAGCCATGAAATTTGCACCGGATCCATCATATCTTTCATAGTATTTGTCACCACAATCGAATATAAAAACTTTAATCTAGTTGCCATTTTGTAATTCAATTTCGACTTTAAAGTAATCGAACATATTAATTACTTCAAATTTCTCATGAAGCAAATATAAATAGACATATCGTGAAAGTCGTCTATGAAATATGTGAAGTTCCTTTGGTCAATTCATGATATTCTAGGGAATAGTCTGCATATGTGTGTTGGATTAACCCCAATACATCTTTAGCACGAGAGGCTTCAAATCTTCTTAGTTTGGTCTGTTAACCTTTGATACACGATATACATTTATCTAAATTAGTATTTACATGGGTTGAATTTATCCAACTCGTGGGTCAAACCAGTGAAATATTGGGCTAATTTTGGCCAATGTATGTTTTATAAAGTAGGCTCAATAAATATGTAACATTAAGGGTATTTTGTGTAATAAGGAGCAAATATGTTTTACTTAGTAAGATAATAGGATGAAATAGCCAAAATAGACTAACCATATAGACCCAAAGGCCCACCACCACTACTATATAAAGCGATGTACCATTCTAGGAAAAGGTGAACAATTATTAGTTTATAATAACTTTTGGGAACTTTCCTCTCTACAACACACGTGTTTCTCTCTCTAAAAATCTGTGCGGCTTTTAAAATATTCTTAAACCCTTTTACCTTCAGATATTTATAGAGTCATCAGTGACAACCACACTGGAAGCTTAGACTGGTACCCAAGTACATCATCTAAACCCAAATAGTTTCCAAGCTTGATCTTTAACCTTGAGAGATGAATACCGGGGTACATGAAGACTTTGCAGTAGTAATATAAAACATAGCGATCGAAGAGCAGCAAGGTGAAAAATAATTAAAATACGACGAGCAAGGAACAATTGGCATTAGAGGAGAAGCGGAGCCAGTTGTTAAAGGACATCAATTAGTTGAATGTGGAGAATGAAGTGATATTGGATCGATAAAAAAAGTATGATTAGAAATATGAAAGGATGGTAATAAAAATGATTTTGACGAGGATGATAGTGTTAGTTCTGATTCGTTATAGACTGAAGAAAATTATCGAGGCTACCATTCTCATAAAAAGAAACATATAAAAAGACATTGGTACAATCCTTCAAAATCAAGTGACTATATCACAACCAATACAGAAGAACTCTCTCTATCTCCATAGTGTTGTTATCGTCATAGAAAAAAGGGACATTCTAAAGGTAAGCATTATTTAAGAAAGAGTTTTGACAGATATAATAATCATAGAAGAGAATGGGGCTCTAAGAAATAGTATGGCTCTTCGGCTAAGCGAGAGCATGCATTAAAGGTTAAAGAAAGATTGATTATTGAGAGAATAGTGAGACTGCAGCAAGCAACAATTCAGATTCAATAAAGCCTCACATTGTTACATACAGTCCATATAGTTAACTAGTTGTACAAACAAGGGGTTCGGGGAACCAAAGTTCTGATTATAATTGCAATAGTAAATTTGTGAATCTCACTGACCAGGGTATTTACGCTACGTTACGAAGGCCCGAGAGGGCACCAGGATAGCCAAGCGCACAACTAGAGACAATCTTCTTTATTAGCAGAAATCCTATTCGGGTACCTTCCGATGCATTTTGACATTTTAAAACTTGAGAAGTTAGATGGGAACCCGAGATCCAAAATACCAAATTGAACAATTCAAAATCTTTATGATGAATTTCAACGACGATGATAAGTTTTTATATTGTGCATTCTCTCAAACCTTTAATGGCATGGCTTTAATGTGGTACAACTAGTAAAAAATATGAAATAATGATAATATAATCCAATATAAACAACTAGTTGGAGAAAATCTAAAATATTACACCAAGCATTACGTTATCACAAAAACAAGTCTTGATGAGTATTATAAGCAAGTTGTAAATACTGATTTTAAGCAAGGGCTGATCCCCAGAACTTTTCTGACATAATAGTCAGGAAGAAAGCTCTAACTTCTAGTGCCCTGTTAGCTCAAGTGGATGAGCAAATTAAAATGAAAGAGTCCAAAAAGTTAAAAATTTATTCCCTTACCCATGCAACCGCAACAACAACTACAACTACCCACTTAGGCTTTCCAACAAGTCCAAATTTCTCAACAGCTACAAGTTTCTAGTTGACGAAAAGGTCCGAGTCAAGTAACGCAAAGCCCAATAGTAGGTCACTCATCGTAGGCAAACAGCAAAGATCGAGGGCAAATAAATTGGTCCGGCCTAACTATTTTGTTGAGTTATTGGAGAATGTGACAACTATATTTGATAGAACATGAAACCATATTCAGTTCAGGAAACCCCTAACTATTTCAGGCCTAAATAAGAGATGCACAATAAATTTTGCAAGTATCACAATAACATCGGTCATAATATGAAAGATATAGCTCTATGTAAGATAACTAAATTACGGTTGATCAACTCCGCAAATATCGATCGAAACTTGAACCCTTGTATAAGTATGCAATTTTATAAAGCACAACAATTGAAATATGTTTTTTCGGTGTTATCATTGAAACATGCGTGCATACTCCTTACTTTTGGGGACATTGATCTGAAGCTCGAGTACGGTCTGTGCGCTGATTTTCCCCTATCACTAGTGATTAATCTCGATCTGGAGCACCCATTTTCCATTCATTGATAAATCCAATCGTCAAAATCAATAAAAAGTCCATCATGGAAATAATAAATCAAGATCTAGATGGATCCCTATCTTTATCTCTATCAATGGGGATACCTAGGATTTATATCCATCTATGAATCGATCTAGACTATCCTCTATCCGCATAGATATGTCCATATGAGCGACTACGCCGATCATTATATGTTTTGGCCACGTCCATTTCCGCTCTGAAGCGGAAGGTTTGGATCTTTCAATCTTATGTCGTGAGGGATATGACCTATCTTAGGTCCATAAGATACCATAGTTTTTGGTATTCTATGATTCACCTCCGAATAATGAGTAGGTAGTTTGATCATTTTGATTCTTCTCTTCATAGTAAACTGATGGGGAGATGCGGAGTAATATGTCGAATTACTATATAAATAAGAGTTGTAAACTATAGGACTTCTTGTTCAAGTAGGAATTTTTTTTATCGTTCATTCTTTTCGATAAGAATAGGTATTTGAAATGATACAAACTCCTCTTCATTCTGTTATACTCGGCGAAGGAACTGCCTAAGCATACTTTTTCGGATCCAAACTTCTTTATTTTTTTAAGTTTTCTTCTTGCATAGAAGAACGTAACTGTTTAAAAACCGGGATTTTACTAGTAGGCGGCATACCCTCTTAGTTTTGAGTAGGTGGAACCATTCTGTTTTGGTTCATCTCCAAATTTTTACCGGGTGATCCAGGAATTTGCCTATGATTTTCTCAACTGATATTTCGATCTAGAAAAATCTCTTTATTTCTGCATCGCGAATTCTCACATTATTTTCTTAAAAAGATATTATTAAACTGTGGGAAAGTTTAAAATGAGTAATTATTTTCATTCTATTACTCACATAAACCTTTCGATGACTTATCGGTTGCCTTGCTTGAGGAATAGTTTCACGAAAATGGAGAAAACCCGGAATAACGTTCAATCTTGTTTCTGGATTGAGTAGAAAAGGGATATACGTTCTCTTCTTCTGTGCATATGTGTGATGGGTAAATCCCCATAAAAAGGGGCAACTTTCGTGTAGTTTGTAATAGGATGTAACTGTTAAGATTTTCTCTCGGATAAATCTTTTTCTTAAAAGATCTCTTCTTGTTCCTCAATCTTCGGAGAATGCGGTGTTGTATTATTGTAAGTTCTTTGTTCCGAACATTTCCTGAAAGTACAACAAGTTTTAAATCCTAATGTAGGAAAATGATATCTTGTTGAATCAGTCTTTTTCGCCACATCGTGTATAACGAGAATCGAACCCTTTTGTTGCTGGCGGGCGGATGAAGAATGTTTTAATTCGATCTAGAAACTTGTTAGGAGTAGGTTTTGGCTTGCCCTTTCTATGTTATTAGTAAAGCACTAGCAAACTCCCTTATTAGAGTAAATTCAAGGCGCTCATTCTGTTGATTGTTCGGCCTACTCTTGTCGGGGCTTTCTTGGTCCTACGCAGGTACTTGTGAACTCAAAAGAAAAAAAGAAAAAACGAATAGGGGCACCCCCTTTGCTACTCAAACCATAGTAGGTATTCATGTAGAAGGAAATGTTATTTGTTCAATAGTGGAAACAAGGTACGCAACAGGCTAAAGTCGTGAAAAAAGGTCATGGTCTCGGAAGAGATGCAACATGACGAGCCAAAAGTGGTATACTATAAAGAAAGTTTTGTACATGATGTAACCCTTATGCCCATTGGGAGGAGGGATAGTTTGATATGGATTGCAAAAAGAAAAAAAAACCGTTGAGCGCGCTTTAGTGTGTTTTTTCCTTGCTTTTGGGGTTGCTTGCTTGCGAGTTGTCACGAATTTAGCGATCTCAACGCGGTCCGTGCGGCACTTGTGCTGGCCTGCTCGTCTAACTTTTATGCAGCTAACTCAGCTTTGCCGCTCAACGGAACCATTATCCAACTATTTGATCTTATAAACCCATATGCAACCAATTGTTTTCTTCGCTGGCTCAAGCATAACTCGTTGATCCATGCACCAGTTACTGCTGTTTAACCTTCACTTATTAAACTACCTGAAGCACCTCGCGTGTTAAAGCATCCGTTTTAATTTCATAGCCGTTTCATATCCGACTTCCACCAGATCGAGATTGAGTTTTAGCAGCATCCTCCGCGGGTGAATGGTACACTGTATCTAAAGCAGCAATTACAAGTGAACAACTAATTATGGGTCAATAAAGAAATCGGTGGCCCATCACCAGGAGCTCGTAAAGACCAAAAAGAAGAGTACGTTGCCGGTGAATCATATACCGCTTATGAGGGCAAAACCAAAGGTGAATGCCCGCCCCATAGTGATTTAGTTCATTTCTTCACTGTCCAATTACTCGTGATTTGCTCTCAAGCATCGGGTTGTCTTTACTGGTAACTAGCAACTGGCTTTTTTACTATGTTGGTGTTTTATTGCTATATATTCATGTTGGTGGGGTGGGATCTTGCTCCTCCACTCTAGCCTTGTGGTTGCGGTTAAGGCTCCTTAGGGGAGGAGGCCTTAGCTACGATAGAGAAACTAGCGTGAGATATGGATCCGAACGAAGAGAAGTCGGGACTGGATCTCGATCTCTCACCAGAGATTTTTGATATTATGGGTATGGATCTGGATATCCATCTGAATCTTCTTCTGGATTTGGTATTGGATCTACGATCGATATGCACCTGGGTATGGATATGTTATTGAAGCTATATGATTTGGTAATATACTTGGTCTAGCTACCTTTGCTACTTATGCTTATTCGGTTTGACTCTAATGCTTTCTTTCTATAGACGATGGATGCTCCATTCTTTTTTTATCTTCTAGTAGGTACACTCCGGTAGATTATCCCTTAGGCGGCCCTCCGTTAGGTAGTGGTGGTTTTTTACCATGTAGAGGTGGTTCCCCGTGTAGGTATAAGTAATATATCCATGCTTCAACAGGTTCTTCGACTGGGACTGGAACTGAGACGAACACCACTATGTATATAGGATCTGCTACTAGTGATGGTATTGCTAGTCTTTTCTTTTCGACCATGAATCTCTCGGAAACCACATTTAAGGCAGCTTAAATCAAATATTACACTCGTCTAACAGAAAGGGCACACGGGGCCAACTAGAAGGCTCTTTTTTCCAGTTATATATTAAGAAGTAACTCAAATACGCGTTCTATACAAGCACAAGGCTGGATCCGGCTTTCACATCTCTTTGGAACGAACTCGCAAACTCACTCCCTTTTTTCTAATTTATGGGAGAACTCACGCGAAGAAAAGAGCAAGAAGGGTCACCAGGGACAGCTTCAACCAATTCTTTGCCCGGTTCCATCCGGAACAGTTAATCCTTTAGTCGCACATCTGGTTAGCTTACCAGAAGCTCCAAGAAGGAAGGCCTAGGTTACAAAAATCAAGAATAAAGTAGGGAGAGGCTAGATATAGGCTAGTCGACTGGTTGGAGAAGCTCGAGTAAGCAAGCGAATGAGCAATTGATTAAGTTTAAGAAGGGTAATGCATGTAGGCATACTCCACTCTTTGCGAACATTCAAATATTGTTGTTAAGCAAGAATCGCGCTATCTTTTATTAAGTTCAGCTTCAGAACAAAGGGTATCAGAGGCATCCAAAGAGATCCCAGAGGATTGGATGGTGGCCAATAATTTAGTACAGCACAAGACAGTCCAAACTTCCCAAAAGAGGACTACTCGAAAGAGGGCTTACTCTCATTCGTCAGAAGAAACTTCTGAGCATGCAAACAAAAGTTGATTTACTTGCACTTACTCTTTCGAGGGATCACCCGTTGACTTCCCTTGAACTTTTCATCTCTATATATAACTCTTAGGGATTCGAGTGAAGTAGCAGACAATACGATAGAGAAAGAGCTAGCTACAGCTACTTTTTATAATATTTCTTGCCTTCTTGAAGCTACGACATCCCCCCGATCGTATACGAAAGGGTGAGTTGATGCTAGGGTAGTGTCTTACCCTGATTGCTCAGTTGTTAACTGAGCTAAACCATTCTCTTTTGAAAAAAAAAACAGATTTCGTTGAAATTGTTCGTGTGGAAATTTCTAGAAAAGCTAATCATAGGTTCTTCTCTCCATCGGAATAATATGGTCGTTATGCTCATTACTAAACTTGTTGAAGAGATGAAATATAACCAAGGTATATCTTTTTTATCAAAAGTTGAATTGATTCAATTCAGCAGAAGAAAGGAAAGGCAGATGAAAAAGAAAAGGTCAATGGATCAGTTTCTCACTGCGGCCTGCCTTATTCCTTTGAGGATAGGCATCGGGGCTAGAAGAATGTGATACAAAACCACTCAGTGAGGCAGAATCTGCAAACGGTCACATTATTTGTATAGTAATCCAGTTAGACCTTCGGACGGGTTTATTTCCTCGTCGTTTCGAATGGGAGAGCAAAAAAGGCGAATCGCAATGACCAGACGAATCCGCAGCAAGGGCATCTGCCAATTATGTTACGCAGTGGTTGTAGAAAAAGAGTGAAATAGGCTGCTAGAGACCTTGAAACCTCTATTTTATAGCTATTAGTATTAGGTATCCTCTCAAACCCCAACTGTTACTATGATCTTTCCGATCGAGATTCGGAAAATGTTCACCCATTCTCTCTATTTCGGTTGTGCAATCCTTTTGTGCAAGTTAGTTGAACAACTTCGGGCGCATTAAGAAACTCTCCCTAATTCGAAGAAGTGGAGGTTGCACGTAGGGAGAACAACAATTACGCAGAGAAGATAAGGAGCACGCGGTGAACCTGGAAGTGCGGATGAGGAAAATGAAGCGATGACATTTGATAGCTATCTCTTTAGAGAAGAAGCCCCCGAAAATTGATATTTTCTTGCATTAACTGGTCTTTTTTCACTCAATTTATCCCATTTAAGGGTGCCCTCCTATCCTAGGAAATAGAGTTGGTCAGAAAAACGTTTTCATATACTATATTGAGGAGTAAGGAAAGGGCTTTTCTCATTAAAAAGATATTTCTCCATTCAAAAGTGCTTGTTTTTTGTTCTATTAGAAGAAAATGGATTTTTCCGACCAAAATGGTCTGGAATCATTCAGTAGTACATCCCACGCTTGATTGGCCAAGGAAAGCCCATAATTTTGAATCTGGAATTTCGATATCAACTGCCCGGTCCTCTGTTGGTAACGATCTACGGTCAAGGGTGAGGTGAATCTGCATCGGTATTTTGTTGTGTGCTCTACGGCAAAAGGTCAAAGCAAGTACAACTTCTGAATAATTTCATAAAAGCTTCTCGCCACCTTAGCTATGAGTATCTTAGGTGCCTAGTCTCCACGAATCCTATGGGTAGCCAATTTCCTAATATTTGTCAATATTAAGACATTAGGGAATACAACCAACTTCCCTACGATAACCCCAGAAAAGAGTTCCAAACCTGCCTTTGTCTCAAATAGGGTTTGTTGAGATACGAAACCGTAAACGAAAAAGAGTAGTTGACCCGAGTTGTAGATGCGACCTGCATCGTTCCCGACAACGATAAATATTAAGAGTCATGAGAGATCCCATTAATGGCGAAAAAAGGTTCGATAGGGAGCCCCGTTCTAAAACCATCCAATTAGTCATAGTCTGCCAAGAGGGCGGGCTTAAGCCTAAATATTTCCTTCCATAGTCCTACATTAAGTTACATAGTTGTTTTAACACGAGGAGTCTCTTTAGACAAGTTCTCCCTCAGGGGGAGTTTTTTTTTTCTTTCATAAGAAAACAACCTTTATTAGTAAAGCGGCCTAGTCAAATTGAGTAACTTCACCCTCTTGCCACAACAAAGGTAAGAATGGGCATACTTCATTATGGGTGTAACGGAGAGAGGAACTCTCTTTCCAGAAGAAGGATTAGTAATCAAAGTTTTTCAAAAAGATTATGAGACTAAATCACTATTGTTGAAGTCTTAGATCTAGCACGTTGGGCGCTTGAATCCTCTGATCACTTGGTCAGTACTAATTCTAAGACCAAAGGCTATCCCGAAGGAGTACATGTTGCTGCTTTAACCTCTAAAACTGGAAAAAATTCCGAGTCAAATCATGTCCTTGAAGGCTATCCTTATTTAGGCCTCTCTCTCAAAGGTTTCGCCTCGTCATTAGGTAGAGACTCCAACAGAATATTCCATCATGAACCTAGTTTATTTGATATCTTTCCCTAGTACAATTAAATCTGCTTCGATAAAACAGATCCTACTATCCTAAATTTTTATAGTAGGCTACGCCAAATTTTGAAAACTCCTATTGATGAGGTGTCAAGTTTAGAACCCTGTTTTCATCCTTCAAGACTGGTCCGACAAACATACTAGCAGAGATACAGTGAGGGGATTTTCAACACTAATGGTACTATCTTTAAGGCTACGTAATCGTACATGGAGTCTTTATCCACATTGGAATAAAAGCCTTAAGCTAAACAGCATCATCGTTGAAGGATTCGAGTATGACCTTCAACCATTCCTAATGCAGACAGTTCTCACTGGCACCATTTGGGCCTTAGGTTCTTCTGAATGATCAACCGTTCTTCCTGTCATTCTCTGAATCACCTGTCTCAACAAGGCTTCATAAAGAAACTGAAGACTCTGCACTCTCTCATCCATCTAATGATGATATCTTTTTTATTGGTTTGAGGAGACTGGAAAACTTTTGCGTTAAATCCAGCCTCTACAATAATCCTGTATACTCGTCATCCTCCATCTCCATTTAGTTTTGCAGTGAGACTTTCTCTAGCTGCTCGCCTCGTTCCCAGAGGAAGAGGTTCCAAATGGAGCTTTCTTTCGACCGAAAAAATTTCTTATATAAATAAAGATGTGAATTGTCGGGTTTGGATAGAAATTGAATCCTCGTCTTTACAGTCTTATCCATTGTGCGAAGAAAGCGCTCTTAGTTCAGTTCGGTAGAACGTGGGTCTCCAAAACCCAATGTCGTAGGTATAAATCCTACAGAGCGTGATTCCGCTCTTGTTAGGTCGAAAATGACACTGAACTCAAATAATTAAACAGTAATCAGAATTTGACCTCCCACTGATGAAATTAAAGAAATGAGGAGGTCGGTAAAAAAAATGTTAATTAATCAAAGATCCAACTGATCACCACGTTTGTATTGTAAATATGCAGTAACAAATAATCCAGCCAAAGTAATAGATATTAGACCTGAGACGATTCCAAATAAAAAACTTTCATTATTTCTCCAGGATCTCATTCAATAGATCTAACCCATTTTGCGGGTAGATAGAGCGTCCACCGCTTCCTTTGCTCCACTGGCACCAAAGAGCAATAATTCAAAATAGATAGAAAGATTGGTTGAAAGGTTGTTCGTTCCCCTATCACTCAAAGGCAGATAACGAAAAGGTGAGCATCCATAGCTTCATTGTCCATCTTCTTCTTGCTACTAACTCTACCCGCCTAAGTTGGATGGGATTAGATTCAATTAATGAATTCCCCTTGCCTCATAGATCCACTAGGCGAGTGGAATACATTGAGAATGGGGGGGGGGAGGGTTGTATAGCGTAAAAATAATAAATTCAAACATTAATTGAAAATGAAAAATTAATAACTTTTATCAGAAGACAGGTAGAGGCTCAACAATAGGCTCAAGAGGGCTACTAAATAGCACCAGAGAGGGTAGTAATCGATATGGCCTCGAAGCAAGAAAACGTAATGGTTATCACAAAACCGCACAACAAATTAGATGTATATGCAGAGTATTTAAATCTGAACCCCAATTGAGGAGTTTTTATAATGGTCAACAAACCTAGAGAGCATGTCATAGTAAAAGGTTTGTATGAGTACTTCGAGTTATTGACTATCTTCGGAGGAGATACTGTTGTGATGACCATAAATTGCTCTTGGAAAAGGTATGTCGTGAGTTTGATGATGCCGTTATCCGGGGGAATGTCGACCCCTCTATATAGAAATCTACTAACCTTGATAATGTTTGATGATGATGATTTGAAAGAGGTAGGTTGGCCACATAAAAACACGATGGTGATTGGGGAAAACAATGAATGAATCCAATTAAAAAGGGTCCTGATTGATAAATGCAGTTATACCAACATATTGCTTACAACAACTTATAAACCAATAGAATACTCTCTTCTTATTCTCTCATCCGTTAGAACGATAATGGGCGTTACTAGAGCTATGATTGATATTGTTAGAGAATTAAAAAAATGCTAGGATAAGAGCCATTAAAAAATATGGTCAAAGTATTGTTTATAGTGATAGATGATCTAACATCATACAATGCTAATTAAGAAAGATTATGGTTGCCAATAATGGGATTGCCTCTGCGATTCATCGGTGTTTGAAGTATGTGGTTGAAAGTAAGATAAGGATGGTTCATAGCAGTTCAAAAGTCGTAAAATATTTACTCACGACTATATTGGCTCTGAGACAAGTCAAGTATATTGGAACAAAACTAGAATAACAGTTATAAGGTTCTTCTTAGGAGTTAGATATTGTAAACGACCTACGGGAGACCCCTAGCTCATTGGTTCCCAACGAGAACCTAGAAGTGTATCAGTTCCCAAATGGCAAGAGTCTAAAGATTGGAACCTTATTACCTCTGATGTTAAAAGAAAAATTGGTAAACCTACACGTATTTGTTTGGTTCACCGATGACGTAACAGGTGCACCTGCAAATATCATTAGTAACAAACTCACATTTTGACTAAACATGCGCACAATAATTAAAAAATTATAATTTTCTATTGAGACATCTGGGGGAATTGTGGTAGAAGTGGATCTGCTAACAAAAGTATGTTATATTTGAGAATCCCAATACCCACTATAGACGATGAATTTGGTCATAAAAAAAAGAAGAATGAGAAATAGAGGATGTGTGTTGACTTCACATATCTAAATAAGTCTTATCTGAGTGATCATTTTCCCATCCAAAGAATTGATTAGCTGGTAGACTCGACATTGGGTAATATGATTTTATCTTTTATGGATGCTTATGTTGAGTATAATTGGATACAAATGTATCTGAATGATTAGGATAATACTACATTCATAACTAACAAGGGGTACATTGTTACAAGATAATGCCATTCGGGTTGGAGAATATTGAGGTGACTTATCAATGACTAATATATAAAGCTTTTCCTAGCCAACTCAGAAGAAACGTCAAAGTTTATATCGAAGACATGCTAGTAAAAAACACAAAAAATGAGGATCACTTTTTTCAATTTAGAAGGAAATTTTCAAAACTTAAAAACCATAAACCAGAAGCTTGATCTATAAAAATATACCTTCGGGGTACGCTTTGGAAAATTCTTGGGTTACATAGTGGGCGAAAAATAGATTGAAGTTGACTCATCATATTTAAAAGCATTAAAAGTCATGGATCCATCGAGATCCATCAATAAGGTAGAAATCTTGACTGTAAGGTTAGATGATTTGAACATATTTATTTCGAGATCATCATACAAATGTGCTCCATTTTTTCAAGATCTAAGAAAATCAAACCATTGCAATTGGACACCCCCGCATGATGAATCCTTCACAAATATAAAAATAATTTTTCTTATATGTAGACTTTAAGTAAGCCAATTATGAAAGACACATTTTTTTTATATCGTGGTGTTAGAATACACAAGTGTAGTACTACTTAGACAACATGAAATTTGTCCTAGACTTGTATACTATGTGAGCAAAAGTTTATTACACACGAAAAAAAACTGGTGAACTAGCCTTAGCCTTGGTCGTAGTAGCCCAAAAAATGAGACCATATTTCTAGGTATACTCAATTATGGTTCGTACTTCTTTTCCACTAAAAAATCCTTCAGAAGCTTAATATTTTTGGGCGGATGACCAAATGACAAGTAAATTTGGGAGACTATTAAATTGATTTCGATCCATGAACAAGGATAAAAGCTCAGGCATTGACATAATTTTTAGTAGAATTTCACTATGAACCACCAGATCCAGAAGTAAATTGGGAACAACTTAAAGATTAATGGGTCATTCAGACATATGGAGGTTCAAGAATTTCAGGATATGGACCAGAGTTTCAGTTGCTAGCTCCGACTGAGGAAGGAATGTATCAAGCGATATATTTTGGTTTTAAAGTATCTAATAATGCAACGTAGTATTAGGATTTCTTGGTAGGATTGTG
Source organism: Limnanthes douglasii subsp. nivea (assembly GCA_036936605.1). Taxonomy (NCBI): domain Eukaryota; kingdom Viridiplantae; phylum Streptophyta; class Magnoliopsida; order Brassicales; family Limnanthaceae; genus Limnanthes; species Limnanthes douglasii. The sequence goes on from JAUPFV010000004.1 coordinate 55,557,085, forward strand.
AGTTGCAAAAATTTGTAGTGCTAAAAATGTTCACTTGATAAATAATTCACATCTCCTAATCAATCATGCATCGGGGAAATCCAAAGCATATAAATACCAATTATTGATTATTTAGCTACTATTGCGTATTCCGAAAGGTATCCATGGATCACTAAACATGCGAGTCCTTCAATAATAACAAATTTCGAATAAGTTTTGAATACAGATAAAGGTTTATACATAATAGTGTCGATAAGGATTAACGATACGATGTGAAAGTGTTTATGGTTAAATGGGCTTTATTGGTGGATAAGATACTTTTTAAAAAGCGAATATTTAAGATGCACGACTATGTGGTCTTCAAAGATATAACCTATAATATATATTTGAGTGGACCTTTGTTACGATGCCTAGGAGTAGACAAATCGCATTAGATATTGTCCAAATTGCACAATAGAAAGGGTTCAACCTCTTTTTGTCTTAAAACATCGACAAGACGAGTCTTATTGGCTCGTTTTCTTAGTCTTTTATCATGGTGGCTCTAAAGAATTAGTCAAAATATGTGACACTTGGTAATGATTCACCAACGCCATACATGTGCCAATGGTTCCCGTCAAGTTTATTTCTAAAGCATTGTCATTTGACCAATAGAGATAGATTTCGGTGTACCATTAACAGTGGTGGCTTCCAATAGAAGAAAGACTATCATTGTAGCCGTTGATTATTTTTCTAAGTGGATGAAAGTCGAACCACTATCCAGAACTAGAGCAAAATATATAATAAAATTCATATTGTCCAATATATGTTGTAGGTTTAAAATACCAAGAGCAATCACTACGAATAATGTCCTTTAATTTAAAAATAAAGATATGCTTGGATTTTTCTCTTCCAAAGATATCTGCCAATTTTTTCCTTTACCCTTTCACCCTCAAGCCAATGGGAAAGTTGAAATTTCGAATAGAACAATACTTGACGCTTTATAATTTTTTTTGAATGGCCTGCTGGCCATATTATCTTCACAAAGTATTATGGGCTTACCGAACAACACATCCAGTCTTGACCCAAGAATCAACATTCACTCTAGTTTATAGAGTGGATGTAGTGGACCCTGCTAATACCATGCTCCCATATTTCAGGATGGAAAATTATTTCAAATGAAACAATGATGAAGAGAAAAGGTCTAACTCGATCCAATCGAAGAAAAAAATGTCAATGTACATTTATGATCTGATGGCGACTAGTGTTGAAACACAGTCGTCGGCTGTAAGAAATCAAGAAGAAATAAACGAAACAACGGATATATAAGCCCTAACCCTAGGTTGAGTATAAGAGACTTAAAGAAAAACTCAAATTTGTTTCAAAACGTCTAATGATAAAAATAGGGTTTGAGAGCCATTTATAGAAGTGCTCGAAACCCTACGCAAAAATTATAGATTGTTCCTCAAGAAATAAAATAAAGTCCAACATGATCCGACACTGCTAGGTAGATATAAAGTCTTTATCCAACAATAGGTTTGAATAAAGTTTCGGGTGAGGACTGAGGATATGTGTCGCTTAGTTTGGTGAGATGGGTGTTTAGTAGGCATAGAAAATAGTTGGGGTACTGGAATGATAATAAGTTTGGTGAGAAGGTATTTAGTGTGACATTTCCCCCCAAAAAATAGGAGGCTCGGAAAGGTGAGACAAAATTGAAAAAGACCTTACCTAGGCATATCAAGCATCTAAATTTTTACTTATAGTGAATATGTAAAATTGTAGAGTTTTCAATGAATGTAATGGTCAGTGGTATACTCTTTCCTACCCTAGTGGTGCATGAAGGTTTAAAAAAAGTACCTACATAGATTGCTAAATAAATAAAAATCAAATTTCCTTTTATAATTGCTCCGAGTCCTTGAATTTCTAATCGGATTTTTTATTACTTTCTACATTCTCCGAGTCATAGAATTTTCGATCGAATTACTTATTTTAAGGGTTCTAACACTGGTTATGCATTATATATATATTCTTCGAGTCGTAAATTTCCAACTGAATTTTTTATTTTTAAAAGTTTCAAACGCTAGTTGGTCAATACTCAAAATTCAGTATGTTTGATTATATAAAAGCCCTTAGATTTTTCTTCTTAATAAAGATTGATGACCCTCAATCAGAATAAATCCAAAGACTGAATTTAAATTAGAAAATGTACAATACATAACAAAATAAAATAGTGGCATATAAAACAAACTTAAGTTCAAGATTCTTTAGTCGTACAAGAACTTCTGATTCAAACATGAAAGGAATAATTACACCGTTGAAACGTGGCAAATCATTCTGCGCCTTTTGAATTATTTATAAAATTTGGTTGAGATGAGTGTTCTTTGGAGTTCCTCTCATATTCCTTATGTGCATATCTGTCATCACTCCCTAAATTATCTACTGTCTCCTCATCATCTTCGAGTGAAATATTTGGAGGGTGATCCCCCTTTGGAACTAGTTGTCAATACGAGATCAAGTTCAAATCCGAAAAATTCTCATATATGCTAAGAATCAACATGGATATGACTATATCTTTGCAATCGGTTAAGTTATCCAAACACCCTTTAGTATAAGCAACGAACGCAGTCGCCTCGTCTTTTTTGGCTTAAACTTTAAGAGTAGCAAGTGCGATCGTTTTGTCTTATTTGGCTTTAACCTTGAAAGTACCAAGCTCCCAAATAAATTTATTCATTTCCCCTTTGGTTTTTTTGATGGATTTATTTTTCTCTTTATCATTTTTTAAGAAAACATCCATATAAAGAGCGTATTTTGCATCCATTACTATCATCAAAGAGCTACACTCAGTAAGCTCTTCCTAATGAGTCATTCTTTGTTTTTTCGGTTCTAGTTTAGCAGAGCGATCCTAATTTTCAACTTTGTAAAAGAGAAAAATTTGATCCGAGTTTGCTTGCCAAAACTTGCCGAAACTTTATACAAGATTTGCGTTATCTACTTCAAGCTACAAAATCAGACTCTTCACTTTCGATAGTCTTTCTCTTAGTTTCTATGCCTGTTTTCAAGTATATAAATAAGGGTAAAAATGTGATGAAGAGAGACACCGTGAGAATATGTTTCGAGGGGCTGAAATAACTCGAAGTTGATAGAGTCATTTGTTGGCATTTTCCACCTAACCCATGTTGATCTTCTTCTAGGGGATGTTTGGATGATCATTTATATTATGGGCTGCTAATGCACACTGATTCTCATCCATGGAGTTTGATAACTTATTTTTTCCTAGAGGACTTCGAACATCTAACTTAGTTGGTTTCAGCCAAAAGGGCTCAATTGTTGATCTCCAATGGGTTGAGCATCAAACTCTAGTTGATTTCCCTCTAGAGGGTTGGTGATTATTCTTCTCGTCCCTGAGCATTGTACCAGTAATGAAGGGATCATGGTTGTGAACACGAAAATGACGAACTTTTTTCCAATAGTAACAGTCTTTTGGACCAAATGTTTTTTCTTTCTATCACTTTGTTCACTCTCATTTGAATCTTTCGAAATGTATATTGCCTTTTTATTTTTTAGGGTTTGTGTCTCAGTAGCCGTCAGGTTGGAAACCTCACCTGTTTTAATGATGACACTCGAATAAGCCATAACGGTTCCCTATGTTCCGGGAGTGTTTTTATTTGGCTTCTTCTTAGCGGTACCATCAAAAATTTCCTTCATGACTCCCTGACTAGGAGCTATTTTCCTATTCCGAAGGTAACCTTGAGCATTAGGGCTCAAAGACGCCTCATCATATTGGCTGGATTGGGAGAGCTTATTAATTTTTCCGTAAATATTTTTCCTTCAATTGAGTGCCAATAGTAACTCTAGACCAAGTTAATTGGAGTAAAATTTTTATGGAACTCACTTGACTCGACCAATTTTCCCTAGCTCACTTGTTCAGCTGCGTGAATGTTTCCTCTGCAGCCTTTAAATATTGTTGCATTAGATGTCCATGTTGAGATTTTGAAATCATTGCAAGATATATCCGAGTTAGAATTAAAGTAAAAGATGTAACAACTAACTTCAAACTAGGTGAATGAGTGGGTTTACATATACTCATCCACCTCCCTCGAACACAACTCATATATTTTTTATCTTTGAAATTTCTTTGTCATTCTCCTAACATCCATTGATGAAGAATAATTGTTTTTCTATGTTTTTTCCACCTCGAGAAGGTCATTCACCACTTTAAATTCATTCCTGAGGATGATGAAGTAAAAGGGAATACAAAGATTCCCGAACAAAGAAGTAACTGATACAAACTCAATCATAGGAAGCTAAATTCCGGAATGTTGTGAGGCTATGATGCAGGACATTGAGGTAAACCATGCCTTTGGTTGACCATACTGGGATAAAGTTCCATTAGTTTGAAGTATCAAACTACAGTCGGACCCAAAGGTAACCAAAACCTCTAATTTAGGATGTCTGGATAGACCATTAGTTCAAGATTCTTGACCGAAAGCATTGTCTCTTCTATTTTGGGGAGATGTATTTTAATGGACTCCAGGATCCCTCAATGCGTCCTCAACTTTGGATCGTTCTCTTAAAAATTGTAAGTATATTTGATTTTATGCATGGAAATAAAATACCGAAAATAGTAAGTATATTTGATTTTATGTATGACAATAAAATACCAAGCATTGATGGGTCAAAGATTTCTTCCAAACTCGTTGGATATCCCTAAGATAAGTGCATCGTCAACGTCTCCCAAACTCTTCCGAGCAGTGAACATCCGATCCAACTTCGTTTTGGTTTTTGGATTCGACGTTTGGCTCATTGATTAGTTGCATTAGCATCATTTGAATTTTTTTGGAGCCTATCGGATGTCTCCTGGAATATATCAGTTGTGCAAAAGGAATCTTCTGAAATCTTATAAGAAATTCCATTTCGGATCCAACCGATCCCTTTGGAGGAGTATTACAGTTTTGAGAAATCACATTGGCTCGCTTCAACTTCGTGTGTCTGGAGCTTGGGGGAGTCTGTATTTTATATGCTTGTTGTGTGACATTTTTTAGAGGTGACATGTCTTCGGAGTCTGATAGACCCATTGGTATAAATCGTATTTTTCGAGTGTCCTCTTGAGAGCGAGTTTTCATAGAAGGATATGTGGTATTCAATAAAAGATAAGTATGCGGATTAGAACTGGATGGGGCAACAAGTTTTGTTAAAGTTTCTCTAAGGCACTTGATATGTAGGTGTACACCTGTTTGATGAGTTTTTCCCTTAATATATTATCCATGCAGTTCTCTTTGCTTTGGCTTGGTCGGATTTTGACAACCAATAAAGATGGTTGTATTTGAAAAACATATAATAACATTATTTGAGGGGCTTGAAAATATGCATCCGAACAAATGTTACAGTGGCAGTTTGGCGAGGAAATAGGTTTTGCAGCAGTAGGAATTCAAGAGCTTCTCTCTCTATCTCTAGAATTAATGGTAAGTGAGAAATGTGTGTGAGGGTGAAGTGAATTTATAAATTAAACTTTGAAGGCTCACGAGCACCTATTTGTGGGAGTATAAATGTTACCCAGTTGACCCATCACCCTCTAATCAATATTGGCATTGGAAAGAGGAAGACTCATTTACTACTTATTCATGCAGCGTTATTAAGGCGCGGTTACCTAGACCAAATTTTCTCGTTGTACATGTACAGAGGTAAGCCACACATGAGGCAGGTAACTTAAGTCATTGTTAGATTAACCAACACACTATATAATTTTTTTTATTTTGTAATACATAATCTAAAAAATAAGATTGGGCGAAGTCCGAAGTGATACCTTTGCTACCTCAAAAGGTGGGCTGCAATCCGAAGCGACACTAAAGCTAGTACTCCCTCATAAGTTTTTGGAAAGACTAGTGGGCTACTAATAAATGGATGATTTATCCGAATCGTAAGTCAAACCAGTGAAATATTGGGCTAATTTGGACCATTGTATATTCTGTAAAGTAGACCTAACAAATATGTAACATTTATGGTATTTTGTGTAATAAAGAGTAAATATGTTTAACTTAGTAAATAATAGGGTGGAATAGCAAAACAATGAACTAACCATGTGGGCCCAAAGTTCCACCATCATTACTCTATAAAGCAATATACCTATTCTATAAAGGGCTGAACAATCATTATTCTATAACTATTTTTGGAAACTTCTCTCTAGAACTCACATGTCGCACTTTCTAAACATCTATGTGAATTTTGAAATATTCTTAAACCATTTTACCCTTCAGATATTTTTGGAGTCATCAGGTGTAGTCAAAAGGACCTCATAAATCTTTTGCAACAAACATTCCTATTCTATTTCAAAGTATATGACCTAAATTCATGTGATATAAAGAAATTAAATTTTTAAAAGTTACTTTATGTCTTACATTCACTATAGTTGAATAATTAGTTATATTAATCAGCTCATATAAATTATCATTATAATCAAGAACAACTGAGTCAATTACTTAATTTTCATAAAAAACAATTGTAAGTTTTTTATCCAAATAGAACGAGTGTAATCGAATTTATCCAATAATAAAAAAGAAAGTAAATTCCCTATAAAGAACTGAACCTAAAAAACATCTCTCAAACACAGAATATCTCTTAAACACGAAATATATCATAAACTTAAAAATAATTAAAATTTCCAAATAGTTTTAACTGGGCCAACCACACTGTTTGTAGTGTAAATGTGAATGTCTCATTCATTGGCAGACGTGTTTTATCTTGAGTCATGAAAATAAATACATACGGAAGCTATGATTGTTGGATCAACACACTAGGTTTCCTTTAACACTGAAACTAAATTAACTAAATTAGCTAATTAATTTACCATATAAGAGATATTACCTTTACTTACCAACCATACCTTAAATTTGGGATATTCAGTGATCGAATAATTTGTGTTTTTACATAGCAAGCTATTACTTTACATTTTTATTTTTAATTCTTGGGGTCTCCTTCGTATTTTTTAGATCCCGAAGGTTTATTATATGTAAATGTAACATATGAGTGTTTGTTATTGTCTCGATGAACATTATTCCTAATATTAATTATATTGGCCTCTAAATTCTATTGAGGGTGATTATCTTCTTTATTTTATAGATATTATATGTTGTCTCTAGGAAACTTAATTTAGAATGAATATATTGTAAAATATAATACACCATGATAATATGAGGGAGTTGAACATCGAGTGCCTTAAGGTTTGCATATATATATATATATATATATATATATATATATATATATATATATATATATATATATATATATATATATATATATCGGCCATCTCGAATATGTGCTCAAGAACTTTATTGCTCCCGTGTATTTCAAAGTAAATATGCTTTTTATTTCAAACTATAGAAACTTAACAAAACTTCTCTCTAAATGGGAAAACATGTTCTTAACCAACTTCATATCGATGGTCTTGGAATTTAAAAGCACATGTGGAACTTCATATTGTAAAACATATCTACTGAGGCGATTAGAACGTTCCCGTGACTTTGAGCACATCATTTCCTTAAGAGTGCTCTTATATGTAAGAGCATGTGGTTGGTAACTATCTAGGGTAATGATCAGTATCATTGAGTTATAAAAAAATTAATATTTTATATTTCCACTCTTTAACTTCCTTTTTTTCATATAACGGGGATCTGAAGTGAGTTTTTTAGTTGAGAGTCATTAGTTGAACAATCAAATAAGAAAAACTGAATTAGTGAAACAATATATGAATTGTACAATGTAGTTAAACACAAATACTTAAGTTTATCAGGTTTAGAGTTGTGATTGGAATTCATATGTACTAAACGCGTCATAAAAATTATCAAAGATGGTTGCTGCTAAAACATTATACATTATATGTGAAATTAGTATTTTAAGGTAAACAATGTTGGTTCCATGCCATATCGAAAATCAGTAAAACCTTTCGTGGGGGCCATACTTGATTGATTCATAGTAAACTCAGTAAATTATTCAATATTAAAAAACCAATTATTCATAAGTATGGTGTGTATATAAGAAACAAAAATATCATGCAACATGTGTTTGTTATTATGAAATATACAAGGTAGTCTTCAATTAGGTTTGACCTACACTTATAACAACTTTTACTTTAAAACTCTAATAAAAAATAAAAATAACACGGTATTTTTTCTTATATTATGCTTCTAATTATTTTTGAATTATCGAATCAATCTTCTAATTATGGTGAATAGTATAACCATACCATGGTTTGCAACTAGTCACTCATTTGTCCAAATTATAATTATTCTTAGGTTTTATATGATCTATAGTTTTTTTTTACAAAACTAGTGAATAAGTTTATATTTTTCGTTATAAATATTTAAAAATGTCATGTATCATGCATGTTAAATATATTTCAAGATTCACAAGGGCCATGAACCATTTCATGGTCCATAGATAGTCTAATTACTTTTTGAATCGAAAAATATAAATAGAGAATATGAGACTTACAATTCTGCATCTTCAAATAATTACGATTACAATTGTGTAATCTAAATTATTGTTTTTTATTGGTGGAGACTGTGGTAATAATATTCCAAGAACTTGCTTTCTAGATATTTCATTGAAAAAAGAGAACGATAACCTTGATAAAATTACAAGATAAGTAAAACTGTATGAAGCACAAATAAATGAGAGAAATAAACTCCACACAAATCCTTAGTGGCAATTTTTTTTATCGTTTGTTTGCTTATTATGAAGTAAGGTTAGATTTTTTATTTACGTAGTTATTGAATTATAATTTACTAATTATATACGTGTCTTTAAATTGAACCCCGTTGTATTCAATCTACCCAACTCAATTTTATCCATCACTTAATTGCACTCCAAGTTGTATTATTACATATGTTTTGATGTTCCAGCAGCTGCAGGGGACCATAACTATTATTAAGCTATTATAACCCAATAACTAAGTGTGGGCTAATGAATCCTCTCTCAAAATTCACATTAGCACAACTATTATGTACACTTAAGTACTTCCACAATACTAAACAATAATATAATTATTGTTTTTATTATTCATAAATTAAATTATATATATCGATTACATTAATTACTTGAACTTGTAAAAACACATATGAATACTCTGTGTAAGAAATACTTTACGGATTTCTTATATACTTATTGAACCATGAAATTAAATCATCCTGTAATAATGCGGAATAAATACTTACAGGATGTAGACATTCTTTGATCTTCAGATTCCTGACTTGAAGCGGATGATCCGTGATCCTTTGCTAGGTTATCGATTCTTCTAAGAGATGGAAACCAAAACACACTTTTGTAATTGATTCGAAGGAAGAATCAATTTGTTTTTTCTTAAAGGATTTTTTCTCTCTGTATTTGATCTCCTTTCTTTTAAGAATGAGGAACTCATTCTTATATAGAACTTAAGTGAGAAAACAGTTCTTCTCTTTTAACCGTTTGTAACTTCCAGACGGTTACTTAATGAACACCAGTCCTTATTAAATTGCCACCCTTAGGGACCATAACCCGGTATTATTTTGTTATACAAAATAACCCCAAAACTTTACGTTTTGCTTAAGTTGTTTATTTCCGAATCCAATCCTTCACAGTATTCGGAATTAAACCTGGTATATATACAATTACCTCCATGATACATATTTTATCTACTAGTCCGTTCTTTTCTTTATGATTACTTTTATTGGACTAATATTAACGATAGTTCGATACATTGATAAGACATGTGACGGTCCAACTTAATGGAGAAATTCCAACAATCTCCCACTTCGATCATTATATGCCACTATAGGATGCATCAACTTAATGAACGTTCTAAATTTCTATCGTCACATAGATAACTTTAACAATCCCATAAATGACCATTAACGACATAGGACTAAAGTCATTATCAATGCATTTCAAGCCGTAAATAGATGCATCAGTAATCACGATATCGCAACAATCAACTACATGGATCTATCATGGTGCATAGCATAAGAATAATATGAAATGTAATCTTACATATCTATTCTTAACTAGTCCCACTTAATTGGAGGTCTACTTACAGCAGAGTACGAATAATCAAAGATAGGAGCACATTGAAAACTTATATATAAATATGTTTGCATTAATGACCTTAAGTTCGCTATCATAATACAAACAAATTCAATAACTTAATACAAACTCCCACTGAAACTAACAATCCTCTAAGTACACAACACCCATGTTAATGGTGTGTTCAATAAAAGCTTTAGGTACTAATTCCTTCGTAAGAGGATCTGCTAACATCGAGTTTACCACTCTGTACTCTCTTTTTAACAGACATGAACTTGATATCTACATGTTTGGACTTAACCGAGCTCCTGTTACTGTTTGAATACTGAACTGCCGAGTTATTGTAACAATATAATCTAAGCGGTCTTTCTATCCCCTCTACGATTCGTAGTCCCGTGACAAAATTTCGCAGCCAAAGCGCCTGATTGGATGCCTTGAAACAAGCAACAAATTCTGCAGCCATGGTGGAAGATGCAATGAGTGTTTGTTTAATACTTTTCCATGATATTGCACCTCCCGCTAAAAGGAATATAATGCCTAAGGTTGAACGACGAGAATCCTCACATCCAGCGAAATCCGCGTCGGAATACCCTATGACCTCCAGTTTATCCGACTTCTTATATGTTAACCTGTGATGTTTTGTTTGTTGCAAATACCGGAGAACTCTTTTGACTGTTTTCCAGTGTTCCATCCCCGGATTACTTACGTATCTCCCTAACACGCCCACCACAAAAGCAATATCTGGCCGTGTACAAATTTGAGCATACATCAGACTTCCAACAGCCGAAGCATATGGAACCTTTTGCATTTCCTCAATCTCAAGTTTTGTCTTTGGGCATTGGTTAATGCTAAACTTTTCACCTTTTGATATAGGGGTTTCCTTTCCTTTGCTGTTAGTCATCCCGTAACATTGTAACATACTCTCAATATACGCCTTTTGTGATAAACTCAAAATTCCATGGGATCGATTCCTATGAATTTGAATTCCTAACACAAATGATGCATCACCAAGATCTTTCATATCGAATTTGTCCGAAAGAAATTTCTTGGTCGTATGTAACAATTCCTTATCGTTCGTGGCCAATAATATGTCATCAACATACAGCACTAGAAATATGAATTTACTCCCACTGAACTTTTGATACACACAATCCTCCACTGAATTTATCTCGAAACCAAATGAGACAATAACTTCAAGGAATTTGTGATACCACTGTCGAGACGCTTGCTTGAGACCATAAATAGATTTCTTCAGTTTACATACCGTCGACTTTGGATCACCAGAGACAAAGTTTTCAGGTTGTAACATATAGATCGTTTCCTAACTGCCTCCATTAAGAAAAGCGGTCTTTACATCCATTTGATGGAGCTCAAGGTCGAAGTGTGCAACTAATGCCATGATTGTCCGAAAAGAATCCTTCAAAGAAACTGGAGAGAAGGTTTCTTTAAAGTCAATTCCTTCACGTTGAGTAAAACCCTTAGCTACAAGTCGCGCTTTATGCCTCTCCACATTACCCTTAGAATCCCGTTTGGTTTTAAAAATCCATTTACAACCAACCGGCTTCTTTCCCTCAGGTAATGGAACAAGCTCCCATACCGCGTTATCTTGCATTGATTTAAACTCTTCGTTCATTGCTCTAATCCATAAGTGAGAATCAGAACTTTTCATGGCTTCACGAACACTTAAAGGATCGTTTTCTGTTGAACCATAAAATTCTTCATGTTCTTGAAGATACACTATATAGTCTGAAGATATAGCGCTCTTTCTTTCTCTAGTAGATCTACGCAAAGGCATAATTTCTTCATTTTGCACTTGAACTTCTTGAGGAGGTAGAGTTTGTTCTTCTTGAACAACTTCATTTTGCTCCATTGGAACAACATCCATAGGAGGAAGATTAACATCATCTTGAGTATCAATATGTTTTAACGAATCTGAAGTGATGATTGGCCTTCTAATTACCATATCATCATCTGACACTATAGTATCATTGCTAGAACCTTCATGAATCTCTATTGATTCTTCCTCAAAATGAATGTTCGTTACTAAATTCTTCCCCCCAAACTCTATATCCTCAAAGAATTTCATTGTACCCGTCTCAAATATATTCTTTGTGCAAGGATCATAAAACTTAAAATCCCTACTGTGCTCAGGATATCCGATGAAGTAACTACTAACCGTTTTGGAGTCCAATTTCTTTTCATTCGGCCTATAAGGCTTCGCTTCAGCTGGACATCCCCAAACATGTAAATGTTTTAAACTAGGTTTACGCCCAGTCCAAAGTTCATACGGTGTCTTAGTAGTTGCTTTCGTCGGAACTCTATTAAGTAGGTAGGTCGCACATTTTATTGCTTCTCCCTAGAGTGATATAGGTAATGTTGAATGACTAATCATACTTCTTACCATATCCTTCAATGAACAGTTTCATCTCTCAGATACTCCATTCATGTTGGGCGAACCCGGCATTGTATAATGAGGGACTATGCCACACTCTTCTAGGAACTTTGCAAACGGTCCATGACGTTGTTCACCTGAACCATCATATCTCCCGTAGTATTCACCACCACGGTCCGATCTGACGCACTTAATGTATTTACCAAGTTGTTTTTCAACTTTGGTCTTAAAGACTTTGAACTTGTCAATGGCCTCTGATTTTTCGTGAATGAGATATAGAGACCCATATCGTGAAAAGTCGTCAATGAAAGATACAAAATATCGTTGGTCGTTCCATGATGTTGTAGGGAACGGGCCGCAAATGTCTGTATGTATCAAATCCAAGACCCATTTCGCTCTCTATGCATCTAATCGTTTCACTTTGGTCTGTTTTCCTTTTATACATTCAACGCAAACGTTGAAGTCCGAAAAATCCAGTTCACTTAATAAACCTTCTAAAACAAGCTTTTCAATTCTATTTCTAGAAATGTGACCTAATCGCTTGTGCCAAAGTTTTGCTGATTTTTCCATTTTACAATTTAGTTTTCCAGGTCCATCTACATTCATTATCTCTTTGTGATCCTTTATAGTATCCAACAAATACAAGTTATCATTTGCTATTAACTTTCCAGAACCAACAACATTACCATGTAAATAAAGACATAAACTTTCATTTCCAAATAGACAAGAATAACTTAATTTGTCCAACAACGGAAAAGAAATTAGGTTCCTTCGAAAAGAAGGTACATACAATACGTCTTTTAAATACAAAAAATGTTTACTGGTAAGCAACAAACGAAAATCACAAATAGAATGAACTAAACACGAATTGCCATCAGCTGTATAGATGGATGTTTCACCATCACTCAGGCTTCGGTTTCTTATCATACCCTGCAAAGAAATACAAACATGAGTTGTTGTCGCTGTATCAACCCACCAAGTATTTCTTGACACTGAAACTAAATTGATATGAGAACAGACCATAGAAGTGAAAATACCTTTGGCTTTCATCATAGCCCTCCATTTTTCACATTCTTTCTTAAAGTGCCCCGGTTTCTTACAATGGAAGCAACGCCCTTTACCAGACGTACCCCTATGCTTCTTTTGTCCCGAACCGGATGCATGTGCATCTGAACCTTCATACTTTCTCTTAATTCCCTTATCCACTTGAGCTTTTACCATTTGCACTTCTGGATGTTCTTGCTTCATCTTTTCCTCCTCTTGCGCTGCCTGAGAGATAAGCTCGTTGAGAGTCCATTTCTCGCGCTGACAGTTATAAGAATTTTCAAAGTTCTTATACTGAGGAGGGAAAGAGTGAAAAGCAAAGCTTACCACAACATCTTCGGGAAGGTCAGTCTTAAGTGCTTTCAGTTTGGAAGTGATGTTTGACATTTCCAAGATGTGCTCACGAACAGTCCTTTTGCCACGATATTTCATAGAGGCTAGCTTAATAAGCAGCGTCTTAATCTCTACTTTATCGTTCTTGGCAAAACATTTCTCTACCTCTTCGAGAAATATTTTTGCATTAGTGATCTCAGGTGGAACTGCACCACGGAATGCTAATGGAATTGCTTGCTTCATGATCCCTAGACTTATCCTATTCGACTTTTCCCACGCCTCTGATTATTTCTTCTCCGTATGAGAACTGTCATCAGTCAGAGGTTTAGGTTCATCGACCCTTAATGCTAAGTCGTAATCATGGCACATCAAGTGCAGCAACATATCTTCTTTCCACAGCTCAAAGTTGCTCCCATTAAGTATGGGTGCCTTTTTGTCTTCCGGGTTATAGAAATACGAATTTGCTAACATAACAAACAACAAACAATAAATAGCCAAAAAACATCACTTAACATATAATCTTCATAGTATTTAACAAATAAACATAGCATAATAAAACATACTCTTACAACATCAATAAGATACCTTTGGGCAAGCATATTAATTTGCATATGTATGAGTTTGAACATAATTAATGTTGATCCTACTAATTGACTTAAGTAAGAAAATCTTCCTTTGGGTCAATTTTCCTAGTTCAATTTTCTTAATGATCAATTCACAAATAACTATCTCGTGTCTAAGATTAACTATTTCAAACATTAACCTTCCTTTGGGCTGATCAAAGTTTACATATTTGTCAATCAAAGACTTGTCAAAACTCTAAAATAATTAATTCAGCAATAGGGATCACTTTGGCGATATATTGAATCATTAATTATTTATCGAAGTTCGGACAACTTAAAACATGCTATTTATTTCGAAAAATACTATACGACTACCTTACTTAATGTCCAAACTATTTTGTCGTCTATAAATTTATACCTTAAATTTATTATATTATAATATACCTGTAATTATATTAGGATATAATTCTTAATATATATTATAATATAACACTTATATATATATATATGTCTTTAAATATTTATATATATATAATAATATTTAATTATATAATATAATTCTGATTTATATAATTCTGTAGTTATAATATGCAACTACTCTCTGCTTTAACTTATTATTTAAGTATAGTCACTTCTTTTACATGTTTAACTGTGTCGTACATGACTTCTGAAAGTAACTGTCACGTACACGACTTTCGAAAATAAAGAAACCACACAACTTACGAAAATAAAGGAACTGAAGCTCACAACTTACGAAAATAAAAGAACCGAAGCTCACGACTTCCGAAAATAAAAGAACCGAAGCTCACGACTTCCGAAAATAAAAGAGCATTTATAACTTTATATAATATATAACTCGAGTAACCTGCAAACTTAATTACACATTTATCGGCGGTTAGTGCACCTATATTTCGCCTATTCTTTAGGCGAATGTGAGTTCCTTACACTTACACTTACACTTACTAATAAAATTATATAATATATAATTTTATTAATAACTTCAGATTTTAATTTAATTATATTAATTATAGTAGCCGCATACGACATCTTTTAACTGCATATATAATTATACCACCGTAATTGTTTAATTGGTTGTGTAATTTCCGATAACCGACATCACATCTAATATATAGATCTCATATATATGATCTAATTTTATAATCTGAAAAACTAAGAATTTAATTTCATGGTGGCTCTGATACCACTTGTAAGAAATACTTTACGGATTTCTTATATACTTATTGAACCATGAAATTAAATCATCCTGTAATAATGCGGAATAAATACTTACAGGATGTAGACATTCTTTGATCTTCAGATTCCTGACTTGAAGCGGATGATCCGTGATCCTTTGCTAGGTTATCGATTCTTTTAAGAGATGGCAACCAAAACACACTTTTGTAATTGATTTGAAGGAAGAATCAATTTGTTTTTCTTAAAGGATTTTTTCTCTCTGTATTTGATCTCCTGTCTTTTAAGAATGAGGAACTCATTCTTATATAGAACTGAAGTGAGAAAACGGTTCTTCTCTTTTAACCGTTTGTAACTTCCAGAGGGTTACTTAATGAAGACCAGTCCTTATTAAATTGCCACCCTTAGGGACCATAACCCGATATTATTTTGTTTTACAAAATAACCCCAAAACTTCACGTTTTGCTTAAGTTGTTTATTTCCGAATCCAATCCTTCACAGTATTCGGAATTAAACCTGGTATCCATACAATTACCTCTATGATACATATTTTATCTACTACTCCGTTCTTTTCTTTATGATTACTTTTATTGGACTAATATTAACGATAGTTCGATACATCGATAAGACATGTGACAGTCCAAATTAATGGAGAAATTCCAACACTCTGTATTTACACATGATGAGACATTCAAAATATAAGATTTTCTGACATTATAAATAAGATAGTATTACATCATGACGATGATGTGAATAAGAAACAAAACGATAATAAAAAGATACCCTAAAATATAAAATAAATATTACTTAAAAAAAATTGTCTAAAAAATAGTTTTATGATACATATTTTATGGTTTCATAAAAATAAAACATAATAAAAACACAACAATTATGAATTATAAATTCTCCACTCAAATAATATAAGTTTTAGCACTTGTGGTTAGCACACAATAATCTTACAAATAAAACCTCATATTCTTAATCATTTAATTATCATTACTCCGCAAGAACTGTACATTTCACACAAATATTACACAAATATTAGAGGTTTAAAATACATCTAAAACACGATCGTTTAATTCTTATCTTACAGCTTAACACCTAACTATCAACTAAATATTTGTGTACAACATGACAATAATTAAAAGTTTAGTGTAACAATTACATACTTTGGTTTGGACAATGTTAGTTAAACGATTCAATATGTCATATCATCATTCTTAAACTGAATACATAGATATTAACGAAGTATTTGTGTACAAAATAAATGACAATTACAAATTTAGGTAATAACTAAATACATGAATTTATATAATAATACCTAAAAGGTTTATGATATGAAAACTATATTATTTATCGCACAGCTAAATATATAATATTAACTAAATCCTCAATATATGTTACGACTAAATACCTAATAGTTAAATGCACATAACATCTAAATGGTTAAAATACTAGTTGAATGTTTGTAATTATTTAAATTATCACGAAAATATGTATAATAACTAACGACAACAAAATATAACTACATGCTTTAACTTCACACTGAAATACATATGATAGACAGTAACAACTAAACATTATTTTAACTTAACAGTCAAATGAATATTTAACTTGGTAACAAAAATGTATAATGTAACGGCTAAACTAGTAACTAATATAATGACTAAACTTGTAATTTAACTACTAAATTTATAACATGTATATATACATAGGACAACTTACACTTAAATTCTAAGCTGATAATTAAATGTCCAATATAATAACAAAATATATTTTTTAACAGCTAAATCGGTATTTTTAATTCAAACAAACCTTAACAATACGATTATGGGTAAAAAAAAAAGCAATACATACAAAAAGACCTTAAATTGAAGAGAAGCTTTTATTGGAAATATTGTTATACATATATATATATATATATATATATATATATATATACATGATTGTGAAATTTATGCAAATTTATGCACTTGAAGAATATAAATCATAAACATCTACTAATAAATGAAGACATTTGATAACATTTGGTCAACCCAACAATTAAAATATATTACGATGAGTGATATATATCATAATTTGATTATACTATGTGAGTTATTAATTATTTTTATTCAATTTATTTTTCTATAATATTTATTGTTATTTTTGGCTTCTTGATGTTGAATACAACTTGATTTTAGTAGAGCAAAACTTTTGTTTGATTATCTCGTGAAACAAGATAATGTTAAAATAAAATAATGCAATCTTAAAATATTGTTATGCACCATGCAAAATACTACCTCTATTTCATAGTGTAGGTCGTTTTAGGAGAAAAAATTTAGTTCATTATATAGATCCTTTGGTATCCCAATGTATAATAATTAATGCGGATTTTATTTTCCACCAATAAAGGTTGAATTTACTACAACTTTTATTAATTTTTACCAATCAGAGTATTACGTTTTCTTTTTTAAAAGAAAAATAAAAGTAATTATGGATTCATTAAAATGTGTGAAAATACCGTAAATGACCTATATTATGAAACATAGGGAATATAATGTTATTTTAAAGATAATTCTTTGTGTTATTTTTGTTTTTTCATTAACAAATAATACAATAAATAGTCCACATAAATTTTATATTGAAAAAGAATTATTCAATAATTCTAAATTACCAAGGTAACCGTATAAAAAGTTCTAAATTATGGTTATTGTTTTAAAATATATAAAAAATAAATTATAACAAATTTTATATTTGTTTGTAATATTTTTTACTGCATCTATATTTATAATATTATAAGACTCATAAAATAATAGTTATATATATATATATATATATATATATATATATATATATATTTGTTTAATTGATTTAATAGTACTGCATCTTTTAAGAGAGTTACTTTACCATTCCAACTCATAGGGGATGATAGATCTGCGACCTTTTAGATTACAATATCTTCGTCAAAAGGTGAATATTGAGCACAATATTAAGTAATGAAGAACTTGCACTATCCTAAATAACTTCTTCTATGATGGGTGCATGAGTGGACATGAGAGGTATTCTCTCTCCCATGGTCCAACAAAAGACATAACAATTGTTTATTCACCCTTTGGTGGTCCTTTTTGGGAGCGTGGCAGTCAATTTTGTCAGTTTTTCCAACTATTATGGTATTCTCCATCGAATTTTTCTTTACAAGGATAAAAACAGATCCAATAGATTTATTTTGTTTCTTTACAAGTCGAAACCGTTGGGCAGTCGTAGTTTGCATTTGATATTTCATAAAATCTACACACTCATTATTCAAGGCTTATTTTGTTTAGGCTTTTTTACGATATTGATATCTTCAACCATAATACTATTTTCATTACATTATATCACAACGGGCTTCGGGACAACTTTATCTTCTCGAATAACGACTTCATTATCAAGGCCGAGTAAGAAAATGACTTATGTTTTATGGAGACATATTTTTTAGCCTCAGTATTCCAATCATCGTTTTCCAATCCATTAGTCATACTACGCTACTGTTTTGATGTTTCGAACGATACATTTGTCCAAAGGTTTCCATCCTCCATAAGCCAATACCCTAAGAATATAAATTTATTAAGCTAAATAGAATACAATGGGATTTTTCTAAGCATTGGAGTGACTATGATCAAATACTTAAGTTTTTTGCTTCATGATTCTACTTATTTAATAAAGTAGCAAATATGTTATGATGAGAAAAAAGGAAATTTAGATTATGCAACTCTACGATAAAAGTTTACATAATGAATAAAAAAATAAAAAAATTATTTTAACATAATTAATTCTCTATAGAGCTCCCAGTCTTAACAAACATAAAGCTGGTTCTCTAGGTTCTTCTCGAAGCTCACTAGATTGGATACTACTTTATACTCATTATGTAGGGACATATAGTCGTATGGACTGAGTTTCGAAGAGCTTATTTAGGTTACTTTCCAAAAACGTTTGCATCATGAAGGGATACTGCACATAAATTGCACCAATTATTAAAGAGATTAATAATTTTAGTTCATTTGGTGGTAATAGATTAAAGAAATTCCTAAATAATGAAAGAATTCTAGCAGCGCCATATTTATTGACAATTGAATTTTTGCGTACAATACGATACTAAAAAAGATTATTTTATAGTTGAAATAATATTTGTGAGTCTCTTCTTTTATATGAATTTTTATCACCACGGGCACCGCCAATTGCTGTTACTCTAAGAAAATGAAAATAATTTTCTTCAGGATTAATATATTTTTACTCTTAAATCTTTTCAATAATCGCATTAGATATATCAAAGATCATATCTTTTTAAAATTAATTCTACATGAATATTGGATTTTAATGAATGTATGAATCCTTCGTCCGTAGGAATTTGGACATTTTTTTATAACATACTAAGTTGGAATTTCGAGATTTCTAGTTAAAATTATTTAACGAATGACCGACCATGAGGGGGTCTTGTGTCAATGGTTGTGAGCTATATTTTTGGGTTTTCACCATCTAATACACCACTATTATGAAATATATATATATATATATATATATATATATATATATATATGTCAATATCTCATACTCGGAACCTTTAATATACGAATTAATAACTTGATTATGAGTTATTTTGTTTATTAGTGTAATAAAGGAAAATTAATTTTTTTACTAAATAGTAATGTGTGAATAAACTCAAAACTAGGATAAGTGTATAAAAATAGAAAAACGTTTATAAGAAATTCAAGGTTAGTATTTATTATAAAGATAGACCTCATCCTGACCATACATGTGTGAAATATATATCAGTTGACAAAAATACCTTAAAATCACAAGATTACAATCCAAAGAGAAATGTTATGTGTGGGACACATGTCAACACATATATTATTTAACTGTCATTTAAACCTACAACTCTTTATTTTTCTCATATATAATCATACCATGTGATACTTCGTACAAACAAAAAATGGCTATTAAAGCACACAATTTAGTTATTTTCTTTACAGAATACCATGCACAAAGACCTGAGTCATCGATCGATACTTCAAATCCATAATGGATGCTACAAATTAATGTGCGTCCGAACATCTACGTAGGTGAAGCAAGAGTGTTGATAATAGTCTTTTCTAAAACTATCCATTTTGGTTCTAGGCTTCGAATAACGAGACTAAGTATGAGGCCGCAATTATAGGGTTTCAGTTAGCGCAAGTTTACAGGGATAAGTGGGTTCAGTTAATCTCGGACGCACAACTTGTGATAAACCATGTTCAGGGTCAAGAAGAGGCTCGAAAAAAATATATAGTGAATCACTTAAAGGTCTCGACAATTTTGGCATAGTTGTTCGACAATGTTTGGTTCGACAATGTTTTGGTGTACACCTTAGCTTCGATAGCTTGCTCGGAGACCAAGCCTTAGGTAACGTTTCAAGAGCACATGATAATCGACAAAGAGTAAATATTAATCCCAAATGAGATTTGTTATGTATCTGTGAATGAGGTGGGTGATTGGCCGTTAATGATTACAAATGCCTGTGAAATGGGTATTTACCAAGATGATAGAGCCGCAACTCGGAGACTAAAATTTAAAATTAAAAGGTTTATATTTATAGGACGTACTTTCTCAAATAAGGAATAATTCGACCCTTGTTGCGTTGCTTTGGACCAAAAAAATCGATCATGCTTTTACATAAGCTCAATAGTGGTAAATGTTCAACATAATGTGGGTTCAAAACTCTTACAAAATGTTTTTTAGCAGGATTATACTGGCCTATGATACTCGTCGACGATAAGAATTTGGCTAAAAAGTAAGACCGGTATCAGCGTTTTGCTAATACGATCCATTACCCAATTGTGCCCCTCGAGTTAATTTTAGAGGCTTTGTTTTTTGACAGATAGAAAATCAACCTGGTTGGACCTCTGCCCCGAGCTATTGGAGATCAACAACTAAGGCTGTCAAAAAATCCGAAAAATCTGATATCCGACCGAAATATTCGACATCGAATCCGAATAAAATGGATAATATCCGTATTCGAAATAAAACTGATAATATTTGTATCTGAATTCGTTTCCGAAAATAGCGGATATGGATATAGTCATACATGTATTCGAAATATCTGATATCCAAAATTTTATAAATAAATATATACAATGTTTTATATGTAAGCATGTTGGAAAAAGAGTTGCTACCAAGTTGTTTATAAAACACATGGTGGATTTTCTTAACAAGTATATCTTTTTAGTATCATTACTCTTATCCTATATCTAAAACGTTGAAAAATAATTGTTATCAAACATTCTATAAAAGATATGGTGGCTTTTCAAAATAAGTATATTTTTCTTAGCCTTATCCCACATCTGAAATGGGAATATGAATTTCTACTAAGGTGCCTCTAATAGTAGCCCAACCAATAGTGCAAATAGTTAAAAAAAATTAGTGAAAATTCATATATTTGGATTCGGATATTATCCGTATCCAGACAATATCCATCAGATACGAATTCAAATATTGTTTTATAAAAAAAATCGGATTCGAATTCGGATTCATATAGTGATTTCGGATTTCGGATTCGGATAGAGGCTGATTCGTATCCGAAATATCCGTTTGACAACCTTATCGACAACATATTATTGTGATTATGGAATATTTCTCAAAATGGGTAGAGGTCGAACCGTTCTTCAGGAACACAAAAAAATATGATTAACTTTATATTGACCAACACATGTTACAGGTTTGGTATGCCGAAGTTAATACCTAATAATAATGGCATATAGTTCCAAAATGCGGAATTAGAGAGTTTTTATTTATAATAAGAAATTTGTTCTTATCTTATTTCATGTGTATTTGTTTATAACTCGTGCGAGGTCCCAAAATCTTTGTAAAATGTTTCAATTAGGATTGGTCGAAGCAAAGATTTAACAAGTAGCAAGATTCATAAACATTCCAGCCATAGTTGGTCGAAATATGAAATCAATAAAAATGGACCAACCTAGGCTGATCATCTTCGTTGGAGCCTTGAGTGTAATGAAAAAAGTACAAAATGTTAATTTTGAAGTGGATCTAAAATGAAAAACCTGAAATGGACCAAAAATGAAAAAGTCTGAACTGGACCTAAAGTTAAAAATTCTGAAGTGTACTTAAATTTGAATGGTATGACGTGGACCTAATATCCGAAGTGAACCTACTTTAAAATAGTTTGAGTGAATCTCATTAAAAATAAGTCCTAAAAGGGATCCGACATAAATTTACGAAGTAAAATAAAACATGATTATGTGTAGAATCATACAACTATATAGAAATAAAGTGGTGTGGATAAAAATTGCCTGAGGGTAGGCTAGTAATTTTAAGTGGAGTTTCAAGGTGGTGTAAGGGTGTTTAACGGTGGTGTAAGGGTGTTTAACGGTGGTGTAAGGGTGTTTAACGATGGAGAGATAATTAAGCAGCTTGGTAGCAGTTAATTTTCATTACCCATAGTTAATGCTGGTCGTTGGGTATTTATAGTGTGATGTTTGGGCCCTTATGGGCTTTCGGGTCATGTTTAATGGACCCGGGTCATGTTTAAAGACCCATGAGTTCTAAGCAGGAGGGCAGGTAGCTTAGTCAAGAAGTGTTTAGGTTTTTTAGTACTTTAGTCATAGTTCGAACAGCCTTAAGTTTACAGTATTCAAAGTGATCTGTCCGGTCCGAATGATCTGTCCGATTTATGTCCTCGCAGCCTGTCCGGTATTCGGAGAGACTTAGGCTGATTTGCCCTTCCGGGGAGCATGCTGAATTCGGACTCATCATAAAGTACAAACACAAAATGCCCTCACCTCCCAAGGAATTTAGTCACAAAGATAAGGTGCATCTGTGAATCAAGGACTTTATTGTAAAATAAAATATTACTCAACATTCAACCCCAATATACGAGGGATACTAGAGCGGTAAAATAAAAAAATAAAATGAATGGGAAACCAACAAGTCAAGCAGCAAAGTCATTTATCCTAAAGACTGAAGAGTATTGAAAGTTTTTCCATCAGAAGTAACATTGACAAGATTGTTAAGGTTTTTATCATTCCCATTGCATATTTCTTCATTCTCATCTTCCATGTCATTCATATTCTCATTATTGTCCTCGACGGCAACTGCAGTGGGCATGTACATATCTAAAACCAATTTTCATAAAGATCCGAGGTTTAGGTAAAGAAATTTCTGATAGAAACCAAAGATCATCGCAAGTTTGTTTAACCGAAGCCTCGAGCATTTATTTTTCTGCATATCAAGAGCTTCATTATTCTTCTTTCTCGTCTGCCTCAACGAATATTTAAATGATTCAGAGGTTGCAGTCACTTTGTTCTTCACGTGAGTACCTTCGGTATCAAGCTATGCCGCTCTTTCTGTTTGGGCCTTCAACTTGTCGATCTTCTCTGACATCCCTTTCACATTTTTTTGAGTTTCTTTTTTTCTTCGTCAGGTAGTTTATTGTTCATTAGGTATGTGATTTTGGATAATCCACTTTTGGTGGTAATAGTCGTGTCATTATCCCAAACACTTTTTTATAGAGAACTTTATGAGAATGGAAAAACTGGGGAGTGCAAGATTATTCTACTCAACCATGCTCTGAATCATCCCGAATGTAGTTTTCAATATCTTCAAACGTTCTCAGTTTAAGCTAGAGTGGATAAAATGACTCAAAAAAAGATATAATGAAAGAGTACTTCCATGCGAAGGGTTGTGATCCAAGCCATCATATTCTGAAGAGCTCGGTTGGTGGAGTCACTAAAGAACTAACAATTGCGGTATAATGAGTAACAATTTTTCCCAAGTCTCAAAATGTTAAAAAACAAAGAGAGAAGGAGACGCAAGAAGCGGGTAGGGTTTTGTGTTTATTAGAAAATGTTCCTTTTTGTTTTATTGATACATTAGAGATGTTAACTCAATAGTAAGGCTCTCAATATATAGAGAACTTAGAGGCATATACAAGGAAACTTAATACACTGAATATTCTAACACTCCCCCTCAAGTTGAGTAGTAGGATCACCAATACCCAACTTGGATAAAAATGATTCGAATGTTCTTGCAGCAACCGCTTTTGTCAGGATGTCTGCCAGTTGGTCTTCGGATCTAACAAACGAAAGTTCGACTGTCCCATCTTCAATATTTTATTTTATGAAGTGTCTATATATTTCAACGTGCTTTGTTCTATCGTGCTGTACCGGGTTCTCTGAAATCTTAAACGCAACTTTATTATCGCACATTAACTGAGTTGGACACTTCAGAGGGGATCCGATTTCTTTCATTATCTTCTTTAACCAAAGTATCTCGGTAATCCCCTTAACGATTCCTCTAAATTCTGATTCAGCACTTGACATTGATACTACTTTCTGTTTCTTACTCCTCCAAGTCACCAAGTTACCTCCAAGAAGAGTAAAGTAGCCAGCAGTTGATCGCTTGTCGTTAGGTTTCCCTCCCCAATCAGCATATGTGAATACTTCAACATCAAGGTGTCCATTTTAAAAAACAATTATGCCTATTCCTGGTGTGTCTTTGAGATATCGAATAATCCTCATTATTGCCTCCATATGGTGTTCTCGGGGATGGTGCATGAACTGGCTAACTACTCCCACCGCGTATGTAATGTCGGGTCGAGTGTGAGCCACGTAAATCAATTTTCCCACCAACCTTTGGTACCTTTCTTTACTCGCTGGTCTGGCCCCTTCAATTATCTTTAGTTTGTGATTCACAACCATATGAGTGTCATTTGGTTTGCAATCCACCATGCCAACTTCAGCTAATAAATCCAATATATATTTCCGTTGGGAGATATAAATCCCTCCTCTTGACCTAAGAACCTCGATTCCTAGGAAATACTTCAATCCCCTAAGGTCTTTCATTTCGAACTCCTTGAAGAGGTTTTTCTTAAGAGAGCTAATTTCTTCTTTGTCATTCCTCGTTATAATCATATCGTCGACATATATTATAAGATAATTGACTAATTCTCCTCTCTTTTTGTAAAACAAAGTATGATCCCCATTACTCTATTTGTAGCTATATGGCTTCATTGCCATTGTAAATCTCCCAAACCAAGCACGAGGAGACTGTTTGAGCCCATATAATTACTTTTTCAGTTTACATACCTCATTTTCTTGAAAACCATCAGAGAACCCTGGTGGGGGTTCCATATATACCTCTTCTTCCAAGTCTCCATGTAAGAAAGCATTCTTTACATCAAATTGATGAAGAGACTAATCTTTATTCACGGTTATTGAAAGTAAAACTCTGATACTGTCAATATTTGCAATTAAAGAGAACGTTTCAGAGTAGTCTATACCATATGTTTGTGCATATCCTTTGGCAACCAATCTTTCTTTGTGTCGCTCAATGGTGTCATCGGATTTATATTTTATATTAAACACCCATCTAGACCCGACTGCTTTCTTCCCTTGTGGTAACACAAAATTCTCCCATGTACCGCTCCTTTTTAGAGCTTCCATTTCGGTATTCATTGCCTCATGCCATTCAGTCATCTTCTTAGCTTCTTGAGCTGTTTTAGGGATTTGTTCAGAGAGAATAGTAACTGAAAACGCCTTTGCAATCTTCGTCATTCCTTTCCTGTCCGTTTTTACCGGATATGTAGAAGCACGAGGAACGTGTTCCGGTGAATACCGGTCAGGAGGAACTCTTCTATTTTTTCTTGGGGGAAGAACCAGAGTTTGAGTTTCAACAAATGAAGTTCCTGAAATGTCATGGTCAGTAGAATATTTTGAATTATGACATTGTAAATTGTTTACCTCTTGATGAACATTTTCTTTGGCTGATTCGCTGGTAGCATCCATGGCATTTATTTCTTGTTGGACATTGTCTTCGGGAGAATCTTTGGTGGTATAACTGCCTCGTCAGTCTCCTTTATGTTGGAAGAGGCGTGTTCGGTGGCACCATCTACCGACTCTGTTGGCACATCCTCAAAGTGACTTTCATATAGCAACGAGTCGAGTGATTCACTTACTTTCTCCCCCTGAGCACGAGATTGGTGGTCAAAACAATAATCGAATTCTAAGAAGTCACAGTCCATGGTGACATGGATTCGACGAGTAACCGGATTGTAACACCGATAGCACATTTGATGGACACCATACCCAACGAATATACACTTTTCAGTACACATATTAAGTTTGTTTCGACTAGTTTTAGGGATATGAACAAACACCGAACAACCAAAGACACGAGGTGGTAAGGTCATAACTGATGGAATTATAACTTGGGTGGCAAGCACTTGTAATGGAGTTTTATTTCCTAGACATTGGGTTGGTAGACAATTTGCAAGATATGTGGCTGTAGCAAGAGCTTCTATCAAAAGAGAATGAGGAACTCTAGATTCAATCATAATAGCACGAGTTTTTTCATGTAAAGTACGATTTTTTCGTTCTGAAGTACCGTTTTGTTGAGGTGTATTTGGACAAGTGGTATGATGGATAAGACCATTTGTTTTGAAAAAATTATACATTGTTTGGTTGACAAACTCTGTTCCATTATCAGAACGGAGAATCTGTATTTTTTTTCAAATTGAGTCAAAATTATTTTGTAAAAATAAACAAATATTTCTGGTACTTCCGATTTATGTTTCATAAAGCATATCCAAGTCATTCTTGAGGAATCATCCACAAATAAAACAAAGTATCTGATTTGATTGTTAGTGGAATTTGGTGCTGGACCCCAAACATCCGAATGGATTAGCAAAAAAGCATAATCAACTTTAGTATTAATTTGATTAAATGAGACCCTACGATTTTTTGCAAGAATGCAGGTTTCACATTTCTCATGAATGGAATTATTAAAAAAAAAGACTAGGAAACAAACTCTTAAGATAGCTAAAAGAAGGATGACCAAGTCGCCGGTGCCATAACCAAAGTTTCCTTTCGGTTGTTCCATGAGCAAGCATGACATGTCCCTTATGAACTACCTAATCAAGATAATAGAGACCTCCTTGTTCAGTACCACGCCCAATGATCTCCTTCGTACGAATGTCCTGTAAAATGCAAAAAAATGGATACATAAGAACCACACAGTTGAGTAGTTTTGTTACTTGACTAACAGATAATAACTTTAAGGATAGTGAAGGAATGTAGAGGCAGTTTTTAATTTCTATTTTTTCCAAAATAATAATTGAACCTCCCCTTTTGACTTCACAAATTTCTCCTCTAGCAGTTTCAATATGGGACTTATTTGGAGATGATATGTCACCAAAGTCTTTAGGATCATAAGACATGGTCTCCATAGCCCCGCAATCAAAGATCCAATTCATTGATTTCTCAAACCCTTTACCTCCAAGTTTTTCATAGGAGTTCGCCGCCATTCCTCCAAAACCAGTGCCACTTCCTTGCTCATTTTTAGTCGGATCTGCACCGCCACTTGTAGACGAAGCCCGTTTGACATTAGATCTGAAACGTTGGTTATTTTTCTCCTTATAACCGTCCTCCCACCATTCTGGATAGCCAACCAGCTGGAAACATGTCTCTTTAGTGTGTTTTTTCATCCCACAATGAGTGCAATACAACTTGGATTTATCTTCTTTCTCTTTGGATCATAATTTAAACCTCTATGCAAAATCTTTAGCAGCCAAACCCATTCCAATTTCAATCGAGTCACTATCAGAAGAACTTGCTTTTACTATATTAAGCCTGGCCACTTCCCTTCGTATTGTAGCATATGCTGTTTCCACGGAAGGAAGATGATCCTTTTTCAGGATATCTCTCTTGACTGATTCCAGCTTGTCATTAATCGCCATTAGCAATTGATAGAGTCTTTGTTCTTGAGTCTTCTTATTGTAGATCTGAATGTCTTCTGGGTCTTTCATAGGGTTCAGATCTCGCCTATCTATAGACATCCAGATGTTCTGCAGTTGGTCCCACAAGTTTTCCAGTGTATCGGACCCTTGCCTTAATGAATTAGCCCTCTTATGAAGGTCAAACACCTGTAACGAATCTGTGCTAGAACCGTATATGGTGGCTAACCCATCCCAGAGGGCTTTTTCAGTGGGATATTGCGAGACATTATTCACCAAATTGGATTCAAGATTCTGGATAATCCATGTGAAAACACATTGATCATCTTGTTCCCACCTTGTATATGTATTGTCAGTTTTGGATGGAGGTGTCGACTCTCTTGTAATGTGAGAACCTCTCCGCCTTCCCCCAATTTCTTTCTTCATCAGGTTTTCCCATAGGGCATAGTTTTCACCATCGAGTTTAATCCCTAGGGATAAATTCTCGGGGTTAGTTGTTTGTTGTTGTGTTCCGAGACCATTTCTCAGAATGGCAACAATCTGCATTGCTAATTCATCAGTGATTTGACTGACCACGACTTCATTGCCAACCATCTTTGTTGAGGATGTTCAGAATTCCCAAAATCACACGTGCTCTGATACCATGTTAAAAAATAAAGAGAGAAGTAGCCATAGGAAGCGGCTAGGGTTTTGTGTTTATTAGAATATGTTCCTTTTTGTTTTATTGATGCATTAGAGATGTTAACTCAATAGTAAGGCTCTCAATATATAGAGAACTTAGAGGCATATACAAGGAAACTTAATACACTGAATATTCTAATACAAAAATTAATACATTCTACATTTTTCTTTCCTTTAGAATTTGGAGAGGGAGAAATAGGGTGAAGTGATCCAGCTTTATGGGTCGAGCTACTGGTCGGAAGGGGATGTTTCTATTTGACTTATCATTTTGACCCTTCGCTTCAGGAGTCTGGTCCTCCAAATCACAAATGTCTGATGAAGTAATTATTTTCCCTTTCTTCTATGAGGCTCGATATGTTCGGTATTTACCTATATGTTTGGGAGATGCCTCCGAGAAAGTAAGAAGAGATTTGTTGATGAAAGTTCTATCAAAAAAACCACATATTGGTCGGTTCGTAATCAATTCGATAGTGGCATCATGCTTCTAGTGTTCATGATCCACAACTTGGTACAGGAAAATTGTATGGGTAAAACAACATTCAAATTTTATATCGCAATTATCTTCAGCCCATGCACGGAGCTGTGGAAGATTACTTCAGCACTGTTGGTATATGAAGCGAAAAGTATTTTGTATTCTGTAAAATAAAAGTACTATGGATCAAGATCAATAAAAAGCAACAAACTGATCTAAATAAAGTATAAACAATATAGTAAATATGTATAGACAATGCAATATTGATCTAAAATTATATATTAATATACAAATCTATAGGCAATGCAGTAAATATGTAAGCTACCAAATAAAGTACAAACCTCTTGGTTTTGCTAAATACTGTCGAGATATCCCTAACTTATAACTTCTTATACAAGTAATCTTTCGCATAATCAAATTAATCTAATTAAAAAGTTAAAAATCAACATTAGTTTATAATGTTTATCGTTTGTATGAAACTGGTTTTCTATATTTATTTTTGTCTTCTACTGATCCTTTATGTTTTATAAACTTACATTATTAGTCTTCCACATATGTGAGTATTGAGAAACTTACACGTGACGGTCCAAATATCAATATTTTGTTTCACTATTGATTGGGGATTTAAGAAGAAAACCACGTATTTCTCGAATCAAGGTTTGAAATTTTTTAGTGATCAATAATAAAACAAAAACATTGATATTTGAATTGCGACATATCAAATTCTAAAGTATCACACGTGCTGAAAAACTAATAATAATTTTTTAAAATATAAAAGATTAGAGCATGTACAGTGTATCTGTTAAAGCTATGCGTTAAGTCACATGTTTGTTAACACGTTCCTAAACTTGGTCCAATGAAAGTGTTAAATAATGCGTTAACTAAAAAACCCTAAAAATAGTTATTGGCTTTGTGTTTTTTAATACTAAATTTGTATTAAAGGGTATTGTGAATGAAGTACATTATTACAATGGACCCACTCATTTTAAAAGTGCGCCAAAACATAACTAAGACAATATTTCCCTCTTTACACGAATTAAACAAAATTCAAAATTTGAAAGAACATTCTCTATGTTTTGAATTCTTCAGAGAGACAACCTCCATTGCAAACTCTACTAACACAGCCCAGAATCAGTAGCTTCGAAATTTCCTATACGAAAACCATCTTCTTAACTGAACCACAGCTACCTCGACAGACCAACTTCAATCCTCAGTCCATAATTCTTAAATATCCAGTTTCGACACTTTCAAAGAACACAATAGAACGTAATCGATTTGGTCAGAAGCTTGATTAAATTCTACATTTTCCTTCATCTAGATAATATACTTAGCTACCCAATATGTTACACTATTTTTCTCTCTGTAAATCAGCTTGATTGTCATCGAAGAGGTAATTAGTTTCCTGCAAAGGCATAAAATAGGATCCAACAACCATATCGACTTCCTACTGCCAATGAGCTCCACCAAGATACTCGAATCGACCTCAATATCTATGTTGTAAAGCTTGAGGGCGGAACATATACTTAAACCGTCTATGAGTGCTCTAGTATCGACAATAACTGAGCACTTCTAGTAAATTTTTCCAAAACCGTGAATAATAGAATCTTCATGGTCTTTTATAACTCCCCTCTACTAGCTTCACCAAGTGGTAATGAGGTACCATCAGTATTCAGCTTATACCTGTTAAGCTTTGGTGCAATCTATTTTAACGAGAGACAAATCAGCCTTTTGGTGTGGTGGTTATAACTTCCTAATTGAGAGGCCTTGTTGATATTTTCCCCCAATGTCTTCTCTTTAACAGGTTAACATGCCAAAGATGATTCGAATCACTTAATTAATTAAGGAAATAGGTGTGGTGTTAACATCGTGATTATTTTTGAGATTCCTGGCTCTCCAGATGGTCCAAGCGATAATAGCAGGGAGTATCGATCTTATACTACATACTGTTGTTGAAGACCAATACTAGGTGCGTACCATATGTGGAATTATCATGTTCCTGGTTATCTTTATTCCCAAAGTATAACTGAAATAGTTCCACACAGTCCACGCTTGCTTGCACTGAATCAATACATGATATAAGCTCTATTCATTGTGACAGTATTGGCACTTGGATGCAAGGTAGAATTTCATTCGCTGCAGATTAACCTCAGAAGGAAACTAGTTCATAAGAGCCCTCCAAAGAAAGAAGGAGCACTTTTTTGGAGTGACCTGGTTACAACTTTTACAGAAGAGGTTAGACTTGTTACCCTTTCTTCTTGTTATGTCCCAAGTCGTCTTAGAGTTAAAAGAACCATCAGGGGATATAGCCCATTTGATTTTATCAGGATCAGTGTCGAGCTTGATTGTAAGAATTTTAGAGATAATAGGATTGGTGACTGAATTACTTAGCTTGTTGATGTTATAACCTCCATTTATCCCAAAGTCTTTAAGCTTGGTACATTGTTGTATGTTCTTATCTTTCTCAATGTTTAACTGAATTAAGGGCTTATCACCATCTGTTGTTCTAAAAATCTATCTCCCCATTACCAGAAATCCAGAAAATGTACTCATCAGCTTTGTCTCTTATATCATATAACCTAGTCCATACCTTAGACTTCCTTCTAAGATTAGAAGCAGTGGTAGGATCATGACCTTTACAATATATAGCAACTATTAGCTTAGCCTAGAGCGACTTTTCTGTTCTTAGATTGTACCACAACTTTTAGGAATAGGTTTCCTGAATAGATTCTAGCTTTTTAACGTTGATACCCCCTTCTGCATATGGTTTGCAGATCTTACTCCACGAAGCCCAATTTATAGTATTAGTTTCATTCTGGTTTCCCCATAGAAACTTGTTATATAGGTTTTCATTTCTCTTAATAACAGATTTTGGAAGGAGAGTGTCTAGGATATGATAGTTAGTAAATATTGACAAAACAGACTAGATTAACACCAGTCTACCTCCAAAGGATAAAGTGCTTCCATCCCAATCTAAGATTCTATCTCTAACCTTTGAAACAAGCCCATCATAATGACTAACTTTGTCTGTATTACTCATAATGACCCCCAAGTATTTGAAGGGCATAAGATTATGTTTGATTCTCAATATACTCTCAACTGTGTTTATACTGTGGTTATTCATATTACTTGAAGTGATTAACTTAGACTTTTCTTTGTTTATCAACTGCCCCGATATACTCTGGTAGAAGGAAAAAAAGTCTGAAATACTGGAGATGGACTCAGTTGACCCATTGTAGAAAATTGTTAGGTCATCAGCAAACGCCAAACATGGTATAAGCTGACTCCCTGTATTCCTGTATCTGATTTTCTTGTTGGATTGATTGATTTTCTTTAACCCTCTGATCAAGAACTCCTCAGCTAAGATGAAGAGACTTGGGGATAAGGGATACCCCTGTCTCAAGCCTTGAGTAGATTTAAAAAGCCTTTAGTGACACCATTGATAATTAGAGAAGAGTAATTGTTAATGATGTTGTTTTTGAACAGATTAATGAAAGTCCTGCAGAATTCAAAGGCTTCAAGCATATCTAGAATGAACTTGTGAGACATCTTATCAAAATATTTCTTCATGTCTATCTTCACAATTAGATTCCCATATTTGCTCTTGTAATTTATGTCATATCAAATCTCCTTAGCAATTAGAATACTCTCTTAAATACTCATGTCTTTAACAAATGCTCAATGTTCTTCAGAGATCAAATTAGGAAGGATAATTGCCATCCTGTTGTTTATGATCTTTGAATATATTCCGTTGAAGATTTTAGTCAAATTAATAGAGCAAAACTCCTTCCAATTCTTAAGTGAGTGTACTTTTTGGAATTAGACAAATTACAGAAGCCTTGATACCAATAAGAATAAAAGCTCCATTAAGCATCTCTTTGATAGCAACACAAAGGTCTAAAGAAATAATAGACCACCATTCCTTATAGAACATGCCATTAAACCCGTCTGGCCCTGCAGCTTTGTTTGATTTTAAACTGCAAATAACTATGTGAATTTCTTCATCAGTTGGTATATCTGTCAACATAATATTCTCATGATTAGTAACCATTTTAGGAATAAAATTAAAGGAACTATAAGAATCAGTAGGATTAGATGAGTTAGTTAGAAGATTTTGAAAATAAGATATAACAGATTCAGCTATAGTGTCCTGATCCTCCAGCCACTGATCACCCTCTTTGATTATGTGAATTCTGCTTCTCTTAGCCCTCTTTTTCACCAAGTTGTGAAAGAAATTAGTGTTCTTGTCGCTATCTCCAATCACTATGAGTCTTCTGTTCCCAATAGCACTACTCTATAGCAAGAAGATTATGATGATTATCCCTAGCTCTTTCAAGCATGATTTTATCAGCAACATCCATTGTAAAAAGATATTTAGTCTCCTTGAAGCTAATATCCTCTTCAACCTGCTTAATAACATAAAAAGCATTACCAAAGTATTTACGATTCCAAACCTTTAAGTCACCTTTTAGTGTTTTCAACAAATGCCAAAACCTTTGTATAGGGTTCCTAGGCATATAATCAGACCAACTTCTTTCCACCAAATCAAGGAACCCATCATGCTTCACCCATATGTTTAAGAACTTAAAAGCAAGCTTGAAGGTGTTAAGATTAGTTGAGATTGTAATACAAATAACATAATAATCAGAACAGGTTCTTGCTAAGTGATCCATCATTGTGTTGTCAAAATATCTAATTCAAGAGCTGTTGTAGAGAACCCGATCCAGTCTTTTCCATTTCATACCGTTGGAGCAGGTGAATTTGATTCTCGAGAAGCCTTCATCCATTAGATTACAATCCAGGATAACATTGCTAAAGTCGTCCATACTTCCCAAGCAGGTTCTAGTGCATGATAGCTACCCATCAGAATTTAGAGTTGTGTTAAAGTCCCCAAAGACAATCCATTCAATATCATCATCATTCCCCATTCTCAAAGAATCCCATAGATCAAGCCTTTGAGTTCTATTACATTTAGCGTAAACCACTGATAATCTGAAAGATTTGTTTAACGTAACAT
The DNA here is from genome assembly GCA_036936605.1 of Limnanthes douglasii subsp. nivea. Taxonomy (NCBI): domain Eukaryota; kingdom Viridiplantae; phylum Streptophyta; class Magnoliopsida; order Brassicales; family Limnanthaceae; genus Limnanthes; species Limnanthes douglasii. The sequence goes on from JAUPFV010000004.1 coordinate 55,591,531, forward strand.
GCTTAACATTAACATAAATAATCTGGTCTCCATTGAATGAAACAACTATAATGAAGTCATCTCTCCACAACAACCAAATTTTATTGTTTTTGTTAGCAAAGAACTGCTTGTAACCCAACTTATTACCCACACTTTCAATCCTACTAGAGTCTATCATTGGCTCCCATATAGCCATTAAGACAAGATTTTCAGATTTCTTTAAGGATTTTAGTCTTCTCATTGTACTCTTATTACCCAGCCCTCTGACGTTCCAGTTAATGATCTTTATTGTCATTTATTTGATTTGGTTTTAACAACATTTTTCATCTGTAGAAGTTTTGATGTTGAAGGGACTTGGTTGTTCCAAATCTTAGTTTTTCTTGCTTTTTTTTACTTTGGGTTTTACGTAACCCACTGTTATCTTTTGTAGAAGAGAAATGCAAGCTACCTGAATTGTCTCTTGGAGGAGAACTCGTTTCAGGATCTTCCCATTTTCCAATCTCAAACAAAGCTCTAGTCTCCAAGATCTGCAATGCTTCAATCATTTCAGAATCTATTCCTTGATCCTTTGCATTTCCATCTGTTCCTGACAAAGAATATTTGGTGATTTCAACACTTGTAGTAGACTCACGATGATCGTTACTACCATCATTGTCTGCATATAACATGTTTGTAATACCTTGTTTGTAGTGTTGATCAATGGTTTCCATGATTTTGTCTATGTCCACAATCAATGATTTAAGCTGGGGATTAGTCGAATCCATAATTTCTTTTTCTATATGAGTTTGTTGATTCATTTCTTGATTAAATTGTGTATAACCAGACCTTTTCTTACATTTCTTTCCACTGTGGCCAATATGTTTGCAAAAGTTACAATATTGAAGATGTGATCCATAGACAGTTTTTAGATCAAACTCATCATCTTCACCAAATATTATCTTGATTTAATTCACCATTGTCTTGGATACGTCTATTTTAACTCAAATTTTTACGCAATTGAATCTAGCTCTATTGATCCGAGGAATCCAGATCTTCAATGGAACACCAAAAGATTTAGCAATTTCCAAGATTGTTGCTTCATTAGACATATACTCCGGCAGATTAACTAATGTAGTCCAGATCGGTTTCAAAAGACTCTCTTCATTAGGGTCGAATGATGGACTCCATTAAGTAACCGCATAGTATTTTCTCCTACGTTCCAAACATTCTGAGACCACAACTTCTTTAGGTCTTCAAAATTATCGAACTCAATGAAAACGTGCTGATAATCGCAAATCGCAACATTGAATGGGTTGGCGAAGTTGAATTTTGTTAGAAATGATTTGATGATATCGTATTTGGGTTTCCCGAAGGAGAACTTTCCTACAATAGTGTGTTTGGAGGTTTCAGAAAACGATTCGTTATCACTTTTTTCGAAACAAACCATTGTACTATCAACATTGTGAATACTAGTCACGTTTTTTTTTTTGAAGAATTTTAGTTTTTTTCTAGTTTCAATAACTCAACAAATGTCTTCTTCCTCGAATCTTTAAAGCTACCTTCTTCATTTCTTTAACAAGTATTTTCATATGTCGGATTAGACATAATCTTAACATTTTCTATACTCTGTTTTGTTTTATGGGATTTGAGAGAAAGAAACCCTGTTTCAAGAACAGAGTTGATAACAGACATGGAGCTTGTCGATCTTGGTGATGACGACGAAGATGAAGGCACAAACTCACCTTCTTCCATAGCTGAGAATCAATAATTTAAGCAAGATTAAAATCTGAATCAAAGTTAGTTACTTTGTTCTTGTTTCTTGACAAATGAGTCATTTCAATATAATATGTATGCATTCGTTAGTGGCTTTGTTAAATACCCAGAGCGACTTAACAAAGCCACGTAAGCGTTGTTCTTTATTTTATTTTTTATTTTGTCTGTGTTTTTAATTTTAATTTTATTTTTAGTGTTCGTTAATAAATATAAAAATAAAATATTTTATTTCTAAAATGAAAAATAAATTTTAATATTTTATTTTTAAAATATATTTTGAAAATAAGATATAACAAAATCCATTTTAATTTTTAAAAATATGGTTATAAAATAGATTGAAATAAAATCAACTATTAAATAAAAAATATATATATTAATAATCAAAATATATTCTCAAATTAATAAACAAAATAAAATGAAAGTTATTCTTTAAAAGATACATTAAAAATATTTTAAAAGATATGATAAAACTAATTTTTTTATTGTATTTCCTTATTTTTCTCAACTCTCTAATATTTTTTTAAGAAATCATATTTTTTACAAATTCTAATATTTTTATTTTTATTTTATTTTACTTCTTTTTTTCGCCTTTTCAATATTTAAAAAAAACTTCTGACCTTCTTTTTCAACCCAAAAATAGTGAAACAAAATAAAAATATTTAAAATCTTATCATACGTGTCAAATCTAATAGGTGATTTAAAATTGGAGGGAAATTAAGTTTGTTAACTAAAATGATGCTAAATGATGATTATCTTTCATCACGTGGCATCCTCTCACACATATTTTTAACACCAACGACTACACATCCTCTTAATGAAAATAAAAATAAACATTTTAATCGACAGTAATTTTAATTTTATTAAAAAATAAAAATAGGTTGCGATTATTTTACCAAAAACAAAATGTCGGGAAATCAATCGGATAAAAAAAACCAACTCCAAAAGTCTCCCTTGAACAGCGCAAGCGCAACTGTTCTGTGCCCGCGGAATCAACAAACAGAATATCCTCAAATTCGAGAGCTGACTTTTACTACTCTAACATTAAGAAGCACGATATTTTCTTGCTGGACCCACCACACCACATCTTTCACAAATATTATCCCATATACTTGATTTATTTTTTTCCTATATAAATAATCCACAAGTGCTTGACAAATTTGAAGCATCTCTCTCGTACTTGTTTGAATCTTGCGTAATCTCTTCTCCGACCCTGTTTTCGAGTTTACCTAGAAAGCAATCTTCTTGTCTCTCTGACTACTCATCTCCCTGGTTCTCTTTGTTTCTCTTTCTAAATATAAACAACCAGTGTCTTTCTGATGGATAATGTCGGGTCGGGTACTGGTTCCGTAACGTGCGGGTCGTGGATCCGTCGACCTGAGGATACCAATCTCAGTGTTTTGGGCAAAGCAGCGAAGCGGCGTGATTCCTCCCCTGCGGTCATCGAGATCTACTCTTTCGATCCCAATACTACATCTCTCTCGCTATCAACCTTGGTCTCTCTCTCTTTCTCTGTCTGGTCTTTTCTTTTTAATGTTTTTTGGCTTTATGTTTTATGTTTTATGTCTTTTCTGATTTTGCTCTTTGTTTAGGCTAAGCATGAGCTTGAAGAAAGGGATGGAGATCCAGTAGCCATAGCAGTACACCCAAGCGGTGATGAATTTGTGTGCTCTACCTCCAAAGGTGGCTTGAAGTAAGCTCTTCATTTAAAGACATTGTAGGATTAAATTGTGGTCTGAGTGTTAATGTTATATAGACTCTTCTTTGCATGTCTAAGTTAAAGCAATACTTTGCTCAATTTTTATCAAGGACCTTAGAATCTTAAGTCATTATAGATATATCTTTGTCCTGTCTCAGTAATGTCCGGTAATTTATCATCTCCCTGAAGAGAAATATAGATTTATATCTGAAGAAGTGTACCTTGCCTACGACGATGTGTAGTTTATAGATATTGAATGTAGAAATGCGCGATCCATATGTAGTACATCTGGTTTGCTCTTATATAAACTGTTCATTCTTTTTTGTGTGGTTCAGCTTTAAAAAAACTAGGGTACAAAGCTGTTCTACAGCCTTTACTCAACTATTTCCAAGGGTTTATAGAACATTGATAAGAGTAGCTTGTTGTACTGAATCTAATGCCTATGTCTGAGTAGCTAATACTACACCCTTCCAGTTCTGAATTAGTAATCGGTCTCTTTGGCTGTATGTAAATTTGATTATCAGGTTGTTTGAACTGCGCGCTGGAGATTCGGATTTGAAGTTGTTGGCCAAAGAACTACCTTCTCTGCAAGATATTGGTCCACAGAAATGTTTAGCCTTCAGTGTAGATGGATCTAAATTTGCCACTGGTGGGGTGGTAAGTAGTAGTTTGACCAAGAATATTGTTTTCTTACTGTCATTAACATCCTACGGTTTCGCTCTGAATGCTTGCATCTTTCTATTAATTACAGGACGGGTATCTGAGAATTTTGGAGTGGCCAAGCCTACGAATTATTCTAGACGAACCAAAAGCACATAAGTCCATCCGTGATATGGATTTTAGGTCGGGAATCAGGATTGAACTTATGAAATTTCCTTCTTGTTTTGTTTATACTTGCATATAACCACAGTAGAATTAAGGCTCTTGCATCTTACGACATTGCAGAATTTATACTGTTGCTTAATTCGGGACAATTTTATCGCACTTTCATGTTGTGTATTTCTGAACCTGTTCTCTTTCTTATTTATAGCCTAGACTCGGAGTTCTTAGCTTCGACATGTATTGATGGTTCAGCGAGAATATGGAAGACTGAAGATGGCGTTCCTTTGGCATCATTGACACGCAAAGCGGTACGTTTTATTGGGGGAAACTTATGCTTCTGTATGGTCAGAGGCCAGATTTAGCAACTTGCGATTTGCAATGCAACGCAACGTTTTCTTATTGGAAACTTGGTTTTCTATCTAACCAAAATCTATACTAAGGGCCATATAAGCTTGACTACAATTTATATTGATCTGTTCTTCATATAAAACGAGCATCCAACCTTTCGAACCTTAAATGGTCATATATTTTGTAAAAGTTATTTAGATTTCACTTGCATACTATGACATAGATAGCTTGAAGGTTGAACCAACTTATTGTTTTGACAATGCACCCGATACAGGCTCAAGTGTGGCTTTGATAACATATATAGCCCTTAGTCATCTCTTTAATTGAGTTGATATAGTGCAGACTTTGGTCATAAACTCGAATCAATTCTTTTCCTTGCAGGATGAAAAAATTGAATTCTGTCGGTTTTCTAAGGACGGAACAAAACCATTTTTATTCTGCGCTGTTCAGAAAGGTAAAAATACAATTTTGTTTATTTAGGTTAAAGAATCTAATCATTGCAGTTTGGTGTGGTCTTATATATATCGAACCGTATTTGTATTATCTGGAACAGGTGACAAGCCAATAACTGCAGTTTATGGCATCAGTACATGGCAGAAAATTGGCTATAAGAGACTGCTAAGAAAGCCCGTGTCTGTAATGTCCATGAGCTTGGATGGAAAATATCTTGCTCTGTAAGAACCGATCATTTCCTTTAATTTATGATCATTTCCTTTAATTTATGAGTTGGTCTAAAATTTATTATAAATTATGAAATTCTTCCTTTTAACCTGCTTAACCTTGGGTAAAATTGCCAAACACGCAAAAAACGTTCTTGTTTTACTTATTAAATATCGTGATACTTAGTAAGATACCTAAATAAGGAAGAGGATAGAAATCTCCTTTTGTGTTGGTGACTTAATAACAAAGGACGTGAGATGGCCAAATCACCCATAGTATATGCGCTGAACCTTAATGAACTGAAACTGCGACAACATTGTTCTGCTCATTCAGTGGATTTAGTTAGTAGTAGAAGTGTGTATATATTGTTTTTGGTGTATGCGTTTAAATATCGTGCCTCATATCGGTAGGGGGAGCAAAGATGGAGACGTGTGCGTTGTCGACATAAAGAAAATGGAGATTTGTCACTGGAGTAAAAGGCTGCACCTCGGTACAAGTATCGAATCACTAGAGTTCTGTCCTACTCGAAGGTATGCTCACGAATGATCCTCTAATACCGAACTTTGAAACATTTTAGCCAGATGCTACTTTTTGTTTTTATAGATAAAAATGGAGTTTTTGGTGTATTTCTGGTTAATTTAAAAGCGTGCATCGTTTTTCAGGGTTGTATTGACGACTTCTAGTGAATGGGGGGCAATAGTCACCAAACTTAATGTTGCTGCCGATTGGAAAGGTCGGTTGCCATCTGTCTATTCTGTATTATCTCACTAAGGCGCAAGCATGTATGGTAGCCTATAATAGACATTGTATTCTACTTTTGCAGCTTGGCAGATCTATATGCTACTACTCGGACTATTCTTGGCATCAGCTGTCCTGTTCTACATTTTCTTTGAGAATTCGGATAACTTTTGGCAATTTCCTCTTGGGAAAGATCAAAAGAGACCCAAGGTCAGCCTTTTCCCGAAATCACCGCCTTATGAAGACCAAAATATTTGGACTTTGTCTGGAGCAGATATGTGAGTTTGTCCAAGCAAAAATATGTCACAAGCCTGCGAATAATTATCTTTTCAGTTTTTTTAGTGTTCTTGATTAGAAATATATATTCATTTGTGCGTTTTAAATTCTTTTTACTGAGTATCAGTTTGCTGTAAATTACGGGTTGTGATACTTGAAATGGATTTTTCTTTGGTCATATACGCTGTAATCTAACTTTAATTTTCTCATATTAAGGAAAGTTGTTCTTTGTATTGTATGTTTTTGTGGTTAAAATATTGCTTTGCTGTCTTCTAATTCTAATACATATTTAATATATATCTAGTGTTCTTCTTCGACTATTTTACATTTTTTTATCGATTTTGTACGAGTTGTGCTAATTATTTTTTATTTTGATGACTGTACATTTGTTTTTCAGATCAAAACTAAAAAATTATAAATTAAAAAACCTCCTAACAAAAATAGATCCCAATCCATAATATTATGGATTATCCAATGAAATATAAATGTTACTCGGAATTATAATGATATAAATGATTAGACCAGATTTATAATTCATTCTCGTAAAATGACGTTATAACTTATAATTAGTATCATACAAATATATTATAAAAATAAAAGGTTATATAATTAGTATCATACAAATATATTATAAAAATAAAAGGTTATATTAACAAATGATTTAGAAATACAACAAAACAAATAAAAAGGCAACAAATTCAAACTATTAAATTATAATTAATACCATACAAATATATTATAAATTAGAAAATTATATTAACAAATTGATTAGAAGTTACAACACAACAATTTAAAATGCGGCCAAAAAAATTAATGAAAACATAAACTTTCAAAACTAATAAATTTGCAATAAATCAATTATCCATGTAATGTTCAACATTGCATAAAACCTTGCAAAACAAACATCCCACTAGGAAAATTACAGATGCAGTTCAAAAGATAATTTCGAACTAATCGAGAAACAACTCTGAAATAAACAAGCAAACACTACATTCCACCAAATTTGCAGCAAATCAACCAAAAAAATAGTCCGAAAAACGGTCTAATGACAACCCCAAAACAGGAAATCACTAGACAACTAGTCCAAAAATAGCATGCATATCCCACTAAACCTAAATCTAATCAATACATAAATAGTCCAAAAACAACCAGAAAATAGTCCAAAACAATTTTAAGATCAATAGACAAAAAACCAAAAAATAGTCTGTAAGACCGACTAAACCTGCATTAAATTCCGCCCAAAAAACAGTCCTAAAATAGCCAAATTAAATACAAAAAATCTCTGAAATTAGTAGACAAACAACAAAAAACATCTCCCATAGCCCACCAAAATATATTAGTAGTGTAGCCTACAAACTCAAACCATATACCATTGCAACAAAAGTCAAAGCTCAACCATATACCCTTGCAACAAAAGTCAAAGATCATCAACTCGTATTCCTCGACCTTTTCTAAAAGTACTCATCTCACGAATCCTGTCGTATAAGGTCGTTCAAATAAATATCACCAAGCTCGAAAATTACAATACTATCTTTGAATATATGTCTCACTTCGTAAATCAATCGATAACTCGATTAGCTTCTATACAAGCACGATCAAACTTAGCTCTAAAACGAAGTTCAATAATATCTAAAAAATACAAGAACTAAAAAAAGATTTAACTACACTCTATGATTTCAACCGCCAAATACAGAGAAAATGTGAGTTTTAACATATTTTTTCGGTACATAGAGGATCCTTCATCCCAAGATACGAAGAAAAGTAAGCACACAAATCCCCTTCTCATCACGAATGATCTCCCAAGTAGAGCCTTCGCCCTTAGGACATGATCCATCAAAATTGAATTTTAGTTTTCTTTTTGGGAGATTTATCCATCTCACCCATTTTATCACCTAATTCTCGGTGGAATCACGAGAAGATCAAAAGACGATTGGAGAGTTAATGTGATATAAATGTTGTTTAGAACTCAACTTTAATTCCATAATATATGGCAATCAACATCATTTGAGTCAAATTGTTAAAATATTGATTCAACCAAGTTTTGGTCGTACTATTTCTAGATTAATTTCTCTATTTCTATATATGCAAGGTTGTGACACTAAAAAATATATGATTGATTAAACAAATCTGAATATGGACAATAACCCTCGTAATGAAACTTCAAATATGATACATATAAGACAGACAACCAAAGAAGACAAAACGCGAACCTAAAGAGTTTGAGTAAAATCACTACAAAATAAAAATGATTCAAATTCTTCCGATGAGGGTGTCTGCTACAGATGTATTTGGAGACCAAAGTAATATCAAAAAAATGAATTCTTGAATATAAAAGTTTCAAGCAATATAAAAAATTAAAGGATGATGATTCTTCAATACATTATCAGAATACTAAAAAACCTTTATGATAATAAAGCATGGTTTTGATCGAGACTTTTCAGATACCTTAAAAAATCCCAAAATTTTAATAAGAATGTCATCTCTATCATTAGGGTTGTGAATGGTTCCGTAGAACCGGAAACCAAACCGAACCGATAAGGACCAGACCGAGAACCAGACCGAATTTTAGCGGTCCGGTTCACGGTTCCATTTTGAAAACCGAAACCGATAAGGAATCGAAATAGTAAAACCGATAAGAAACCGGACCGATAGAACCGATTCGGAACCGACCAATAAAATAAATAAATATAATATATATGTAATAGTTATGTTTCTTTTGGATTTTTATATGGAATTAAAAAAGTTAATTAATTATATTTATATTGATGAACGATTCTATCCGTTTTTTTATATTCAAAAACCAACAAAATCCATAATACATGCTTGAATAATGGTTTGGGCACAGTAATACGTTAATTATAAAGCGATTCAAATAAATTTAAATAGTATAGAAAAAAAAGTACAGGCTCTGCCATATATATCAAATACAAATACAAGCAATAATCCCACGTTATATTTGAAAATAGTAAAAATGCTTTAAAAATGTCTTTTGCTTCGATCCCACATTGATATATTAGAAACAAGGAACATCCACGAATTCTATATAACGAAACACAACCTACTTCGTAAGTTACCTCCTACAAAAGTCCTATTAAAGGAAATAGAAGCATAACCCACAAACAAATTGTAGGGTTATACAATTTTTCGGTTAACCGGATCAGACCGAACCGAACCGATTCTTATCGGTTCCGGTTTGGTTTTGTAAAATGGAACCGAAATGTTACTGGTTCGGTTTGGTTCAAACCGATAAATTTAGTGGTCCGGTTCGGTTTTGTCAAAACCCGGACCGAATCAGACCGATAACAGCTCTATCTATCATATATAAGCTAAGATTTTCAGTTGTAAATCTTATGATGCCAATGTAGCAGAATATAAAGGTTTCTAAGATTTTGAAGGATCATCCAAATTCCCTTGCCAAAGCCTTCAGATAAGGATTTTCCTCCTTTTATTTAAGTTCATCCGAAAACCATCACAACTGCCAAAATAAATCTTTCTTACCAACACTCCAATTAGAGAAATCAAAACCCATATTAAAATGCTTAAGAATGATTTTAGTGTGTTTAAACACTTATGAATAAGGCGAAAAATTTCTCATTCCCAATTAGCTTTTCATAAATCATCATAGAGATCAAGGCATTTCATGAAATTTTAGGTCATCTTATGACAAAGAGATTCCGCAATGGTAATAAAGAAGTAATAACAAAACTCTACTCTTTCTCATGTGCTGTAACAATGTCCCACGAGACTTAGTTATGCCTACTATATAGACTTCCTAAAGAAACTTTGTATAAGTGTTTGGTAAAATCTTCAATTATGTTGGGGAAACTACTCTGTCGAGGCAAGAACCAATGTATGATTACGAACCTTCATAGAAAAATAATTTACCTTGTTCAATACGAGCAACAAATAAAAGAAAGCATAATAAAACCAAACACACAAGACATTTTAATGTGGTTTGGATTGTGAAAAAATCATACATCCACGAGCAACAAAAACACGTTTTATAGATAAGTAAATTACATAATGACTCTCAAACACAAAGAACTCAATCACTCTTTATAGAAAAAGATAACACGATTCAGAGAACCCTATCGTTAGTGTTTATCTTTCACCTCACTTATATTTGAAAAGACCTCGAGTCATTTCTCTCTCTTAGGAAATATGTTGTTTGCATAATCACATCATAGTTAAGTCATGCCACATCACATATTGCATACAAATATATTCTTTTATTTATAGGTCTAGGGAAAACTTTAATTCTTCACGCTCCAAAAAAAACCAATTAATCAACACTTAAAATAATTTTTATTTCCTTAAGGAGAAAACCTCATAAAGAAACCTAACTAATGTAGAAGAACCAATTAATAAAAAATATAACTAATATGAGAATACTAAAATAGGAAAATCAATTAATATAAGAGACTTAGCAAAATAGAAGACTTCGCTTCACTTCAGCTGTGGTCCAGCTCGCTTCAGATCAGAATGTTTCGGATCAGCTGTCTTTTGGATCAACTCGCTTCAGACCATCTTGCTTCAGATCAGTCTCTCTCATCTCATCACATATCCTAGTCGAGTTAATGATCACTAATCTTGTTGGCTTGTCTCAGCCCTTAGGATCCAAAAGATATCTCTGACATTAAATCACGACTCAAGCTTCACAAAGAGTTTCAAAATTTCTTGCATAATACATGTCTTTGGCAGATCCAAAAATCCTATATATTCCTAGGATATTACACATGTTGACCGGTTACTTCTAGTATACACCTAAAAATGATCCATCTAGGATTATAGTAACTCTACTATCTGTTGCACCTAATGTTCTACTCTTTAAAGATCAGCTCACCTGCATCCCAAACTTGTACCAGTTTCATGTAGTTCATGAGCTTTGAAATTAGTTATACCTTGGTCATAACATCAGAAGGGGTTTCCTCGCTAGCAATTTTATCCACCTTCACTTGCTCATTCTCCATCACGTCTCGTATGAAGTACATCTTCATGTTCACATGATTAGTTCACTCATATAACTTTGAATTCTTTATTAGATGAATAGAACTAATTTTATCATAGAACAAAAAAAATCTTGCTCCATACCAGTGAGTTCACCCAATAATCTCTTAAACCAAATAGCTTTCTTCATAGCTTCAATATTAGCCATATACTTAGCTTTCATAGACACCAATTCAACCAGTTACTCATGATATCAACACCAAGTATTCTCTTAGCCTCTTTTAAATCTTTCATCTCAAACTCTTATTTTAGTTAAGTCTTTACCACTTAAATCGTCCTCATATCTCTTCGAGTTATTAGTATGTCATCCACATACAACATCAATATGACTTGTCTCTCCATGCGTGTTTCTCCATTCCAATATGCACAATTATCATAACAACTACAACCATATTTGATAGATCTCATAAGAAAATTAAATATTTTATTTTACTATCTCATCGATTGTTTCAGCCTATAGTCTGGTCTTTTCAACAAACACACATCATCCTCATCCCTTCTTCAAAGGCCTTAGATTGACACATGTAAATTGTATATTATAATTTTATATGCAAGAAGGTAGTAGTAACATCCATTTGATCTAGCTCAAGATCAAATCTAGTAACAATTGACAACTGAAATCTGATGGAGATTTGTTTCACAACCGACAAAAAAATCTCATTGAAATCAATACCCTCATTTTGCATAAAGCCCTTAGCCACGAGCCTAGTCTTGTATATGGATAACTTAATATCATGAATATTTGGCAACATGCAATACTAACTCCTAACCAACGACCTGCAAGATGTGATACCTAATATATATGAGATACAGAACCATAACACATTAAGCGCAATACACTAATAACAGTGTGATATATATTGTTATATTTTCATAAATAACTATATGCAAGGTGTAAAATACTACATGAGGTATACGAGACCAAACATAGCTAACTACACTATAAGATAAATTATTAAATGCGAGACAGTTTGTGAAATGAATGTACTATATTATAACATATATAAAAATAATATTCAAATTGAAAATTTTAAAAGGTTATAAAATACATAGAAATACCAACATTACATAATGTTTTCACAAGCATCCTATTTATTTTATAATATTAAGAAAATTTAAAACAATTATGTTCTATTTAGTAATGCAACGACATCATTGTTGTTTTTATAATTTCACTCATTTAAATAAAATATCTAGCATAGCCGCAAACCATTATGCCATAATCAATAGTTCTTTATATTTATTATGGGATATTTCTTTGGTACTTTAATGGTTTTGAACTCAAATTATTATTTTTGAATATGTACATTATCAATAATTTCTAAGTTGAATCAAGATACAAATCCACAAAGTACATGCAAAATGCGATACCAGATACATCACATATGTGGAATTTTGAAATGATGCATATTATTAAACGCGAGATGTGAGACATGACATGCGAGACCATGTGTCATCAATTTTATACGAGACTTACTCATAAACAAATTCATGTTAAATGAGAGATGTGATAAGAGAGATGCAAAACGGGAGATGCAAGACTGATTCATAAATAAATTTATGTGAAATGAGAGATGTAAGAAGAGAGATACAAAACGAGAGATGCAAGACCATGTATAGCCAAATTCACGTAAGACCAATTCATAACTAAACCTACCAAAAATTAGAACCATGCAATGTTAAGAAAAAGTACACGACTTTCTTGTAATCAAATTAGTGGAAATACGTAAAATAACAATGAAATAAAAACATACAAATTGTTAACAAAGTTTAACCGATATGTTTACGTCTCCAGAACTACTATAGATCAATTTTATTTAGAAATGACTATGTGATTATATTGTTTTATGGTTACAAACCTAAAAGAAAACTAAGGATGTTAATATCGACTTTAACATACTGAAGAATAAAAGAATAGTTTGTAAGAGTTAGTAACTATGAATTTAACACCCATGATTACTAAGTCATTAATAACTCATTAGATCACTTCATTCAATTGAAGGTATTTCGAAATTCTAATACATATCCACCCACCCCGTTTAGGAACCCTTGTATAAGGACATTCGTCTTCTAGACCATCGTCTAAATAATCTTGTATAGAGACCCTCGTCTTAAAAACTTTGCCTAAAGACTCCTGTCTTTAAAAGCCCCTCGTCTAATGACCCTCATCTAAGACCATCATATTCAGACCCTCAACTAAATACCCTCGTCTTCAGGATCCTTTACTAAGGACCTTAGTCTTTAAAACCCTTATCTAAAGACCATCGTCTTAAAAAATCTTAGATTGAAGACCCTTAGTTCTGATGAGTCCGAATTCGAAGAGCTCCCCGGAAGGGTAGTCCGAAATAAAGTCACCCCGTAAATTCGGACAGACTCCATGACTTCAGTTCGAACAGCACTGGTTGAACCGGACAGGTGACTTTGAACACTGCAAACATAAGGCAGTTCGAACTATGACTAAAGTACTAAAAAACCTAATCACTATCTGACTAAGCTACCTGTACACCTGCTTAAAACTCATGGGTCTTTAAACATGACCCAGGTCCATTAAACTTGACCCGAAAGCCCATAAGGGCCCAAATTTCACACTATAAATGCCCAACCACCAGCATTAACTAGGGGTAAGAAAAATTAACTGCTGCCAGGCTGCTTAATTCTCTCTCTACCCTTGAAACACTTTGAAACACTTTGAAATATATCAAAACACCCTTAAACACCACCACACCACAGTGAAACACCCTTACGTCGCCTTAAAACTCCACTTAAAATTACCAGCCTACCCTCAGGCTACTTTTATCCTCACCAAATTGGCGACCACAGTGGGAGGCGACGGTGCCTGAATCAAACATTCAAAACCAAGTAAAAGAATTCTGTCCGAATGAATCCGGATAATCCAGAGCTTCCACCAGCTTTGCTCGAAGTGGTGGAAGAGAACGATGAATATACTGTCCAGGAGCGTGACAGGTTGAGGGTTGAAATAGAAGCTCTGAGGGCTGAAAAGGCCAAGATGGGCGTTAAGGAGAAATCCAAAGCATCAGTTGCTCATCGCTCTGATAACCGTCGAGAGCATGAGGCTTCAAAGACTCATGTGAGCACTAAAAAGACACATGCCAGTTCTAAAAAGTCTCACCGGTCCAAGCCTGTGGAGAGTTCTGACTCAAGTTCAGAATCTTCGGACAACTCTTCGGACAGTGAGGGGAATGAAAAGTCCTTGTCCTCTAGCAGTGACGAAGGGCGAACCAGGAAAAAACAAAAGCAAGTTAAAAAGTATTCCAGAAAAAGAGACCACCATGGAAGGATGAAAAGACACATTGGGAAAGGATCATCTCACAGCCGGAGACATATAGACCGGATGCTGGTGGATCCATTTGCCTTCCATGATGAGCCAGGTATCTTTGCAACACCTAATGAGGATACCGTGTTCAGTCGTGGAAGGAATTGGAGGCATTCTCCATTGTCTTCTAAAATCCTATCCGGAAACCTCCCCAAGAGGTTCGATAGCACCAAGATGGAGAAGTACGATGGCAGTACTGATCCAGACAACCATCTGGAGCAATTCAAGAACTTCATGATGAACTTTGATGATGATGATAAACTACTCTGCAGGGCATTCTCCCAGTCCTTTACGGGGAGTGCTCTGAAGTGGTACAACAGCCTTCCTCAGGGTTGTATCAGAGACTTTGATACCTTTTGGGTGGCCTTTCGCAGGCAATTTGTGGGGAGTAAGGAGCTCAAGGGCAATGGAGATACCATAATCCATTGTGCCCAAGAGCCAAATGAATCGTTGAAAGAATACATAAGTCGTTTTGTGAACACAAAGAACGGGCTGGCTGATTGCTTTGAACAAGTGGCAATAGCATCCCTGAGACAAGGTTTGAACCCGGGCAACCTGGCCGATTCAGTAACAAGGAAGAAAGCCATGACCTGGGGTGGATTGCTGAATCAAGTCGGCAAGCAAATAAATGTTGATGAAACAAAAAAGACCAGGGTGCACAGGCAGGTGAGATCCACCCCGGTGACACCAACTCCCAATCCAAACCAGTCCGGCAACAAAGCTAGAGAAACCGGACAGGGGCATGGAAGAGGAAAAGCTCAGTCTCAACCAGCTGCTCCTGCACAAAGTCAACAGTCTAGAAACAAAAGGGGGCCGTGGGTCCAACCGGAGTGGTTTGCAGAGCTCAAGGAAAGTGTGGCAACCATTTTCGAGAAAACTAAAGATGAAGTACACTACCGGAGACCGGCAACCTTGCAGTCTCCCAGAGAACATCGAAACAGTTCTTTTTGTCAATATCACAATGATATTGGCCATACTACTGATGATTGTATAGCCTTGAAACAAGAGGTTCAGAATCTGATTGAAAGAGGGAAATTAGGTGCATACGTTAAAAGAATGGGAGGCAACAGGCCTGACAACACTCACCGGGCTGGTCCGGTTAATGCTGCCCCAGAAGGGGCTATGGTAATCGTTGAAAGGTTTGATGTGGAATCTGAATACTTGGATCCTGATCCAACAAGGAACAGAGTGGGTGCAATAGAAGAACGTTCCAGGTCGGTCTCCGGGCTCATTAAATTCTTTGAGTCCTTGACAATTTTCGGAGGGGACACTGTAACGGCTCCTACCACTTCATCAAGAAAAAGGCATGTTCATAATTTGGCAACCCAACTAGAAGGGGGCATGACCTCATATCAATCGTCAAGTTTATTCCCATTCATTGTCTTTGATGGGGATGATTTGAGAGACATTGCTGGC
Organism: Limnanthes douglasii subsp. nivea; assembly: GCA_036936605.1. Lineage (NCBI taxonomy): Eukaryota > Viridiplantae > Streptophyta > Magnoliopsida > Brassicales > Limnanthaceae > Limnanthes > Limnanthes douglasii. The sequence goes on from JAUPFV010000004.1 coordinate 55,607,559, forward strand.
CCTCATGAAGATGCTGTTGTCATAGGAGCATCAATAGGGGGCAATGAGATAAGGCGAATCCTGGTAGATACTGGGAGCTCTGCCAATATCCTCTTCTTAGATACTTACAAGAAAATGAAAAATCCAGCTGTGATTCAAAAGTCAGACCGATCGATTGTAGGCTTCACGGGCAGCTCAACTGATGTAATCGGTGAGTTCGAAGAAGAAGTATTGTTGGGCAGAGGCCCTTTCAAGAAAACGGTCAGAATACTTTTCATTGTGGTGGACTGTCCCACTTGTTACAATGCTATTCTAGGGAGATCTTGGCTCTCTAGGATGCATGCGGTGGCTTCAACAGTCCATCAGTGTTTAAAATATGCTGTTCAGGGGCAGGTTGGGGTTGTCCGGAGCAGTCAAAAAGTTGCAAGGGAATGCTATGCCACTGCCTTGGCTCCACGAACGCTGGGGGCAGTCCGTATAAATGACCAATAGCAGTTTGAGGGCCTGTCTGGGGGTGAGGGTGAAATTGATGACCCCAGAGAGACCCCCGGAGTGTTGATCCCAGTTGAAGAGGTTGAGACACACTGCTTGGAAGAAGGGAAATTTGTCAAGATAGGGTCCAAAATGCCACAAGTGTTGAAAGAAGAGATGTTAAAATTCTTAAAAGACCATCAGCATGTCTTTGCTTGGTGCAATGCTGATGTTACTGGAGTTCCATCAGAGGTGATTTCCCATCACCTATCTGTCCGGAGAGATGTGGCACCTGTGGTGCAAAAGAGGAGAGCTTTCTCAAAAGAAAAGGCTGATGTCATTGTACAAGAGGTTGACAGACTCACAAAGATGGGGCACATTAAAGAATCTCAGTATCCTTTGTGGACTGCCAATCCGGTTTTGGTAAAAAAGAAAAACGGTAAATGGCGGATGTGCATCGACTTCACAGATCTCAATCGAGCTTGCCCAAAAGACCTGTATCCGGTTCCCCGGATAGATCAGCTGGTAGATTCTACTTCTGGGAACAAGCTACTCTCCTTCATGGATGCTTTCTCCGGGTACAATCAGATCCAAGTGGATCCAAATGATCAAGAGCATACCACTTTTGTTACTGATAGAGGATTACACTGCTACAAGGTGATGCCTTTTGGTTTGAAAAATGCTGGGGCTACTTATCAAAGGTTAGTCAATAAGGCATTTGCTGATCAAATTGGAAGAAATATGGAGGTTTACATTGACGATATGATGGTGAAAAGTGTGGATGAGCAGCTGCACTTGTCCGACCTCCAGGAGACTTTTGCCAATCTGGCCAAGGTAAATTTAAAGTTAAATCCTGAAAAATGTGTGTTCGGAGTGCAGTCCGGAAAGTTCTTAGGGTATATTATAAGTGAGCATGGAATACAGCCCGACCCGGACCAACTCAATGCTTTATTTCAAATGGAGCCTCCTCGAAACATTAAAGAAGTACAGCGGTTAACGGGGAGGTTAGCAGCTTTGAACAGATTCATCTCAAGGTCTTCGGACAGATGTGCTCCTTTCTTTCAAACTTTGAAGGGTGCAAAGGGGTTTGAGTGGACACCATAGTGTGATGAGGCATTCAATGAAGTCAAAAAGCATCTGTCCTCCCCCAAGACCTTGTTCACACCAGTCGGAGGGGAGACTCTTTTTGTGTATCTGGCTGTTTCAAGTTGTGCCATCAGTGCTGTGCTAGTAAGGGAGGTTGATGGGTACCCTCACCCGGTATACTATATCAGCAAAAGCCTGATTGATGCTGAACGCCGTTACTTGAAACTTGAGAAACTAGCATTGGCCTTGGTGATAGCTGCAAGAAAGATGAGGCCTTATTTTCAGGCTCATCCTATCGTTGTCCGGACATCTTTCCCTTTAAAGAATGTCCTTCAAAAATCAGACATTTCAAGCAGAATGACAAAGTGGTCAGTAGAGTTGGGGGACTTCGACATAGACTTTGCTCCTCGAACAGCAGTGAAAGCTCAAGCTGTGGCTGATTTTCTGGTCGAATTCCATTCTGATAGGGACTCAGAGCAACCTGCTGATTCAAAAGACAAAAAAGTGTGGATTGTCCGAACAGACGGGGGATCCAGTGCCATAGGATCTGGGGCAGGGATATGTCTCACTTCCCCTTATGGTGATAACATGTTCCAATCTATTTGTTTTGCTTTCAGGGCATCCAATAACGAGTCCGAATACGAAGCAGCTATAGCTGGGCTGAAGTTGGCTTACATCTGTGGAGCAAACAGGGTCAAGCTACTAAGTGACTCCCAATTGCTCGTCCACCACGCTTTGGGCTTATCAGAAGCTAGAAAGGAACAATTGATCAAATATTTAATTCTCTTGAAAAATGAGGCAATGAAGTTTAAAGCTGTTGCCTATGAGCATATCCCCCGGGCAGAGAATGAGCTTGCAGACTCGTTGGCAACAATAGCATATACGGAGTCCTATCCATGGATCCATGTGCTTGAAAATCCTTCTATTCAACTTGATGAAGGGGAGAAAGAGGAAATCTTTGAAATACAAGTGAATGAGCCTCAAGATTGGAGGTCTCCTCTTATCCAATATCTGTCCAATGGCGTCGTACCCTTGGAAAAATCACAAGCCAGAACGTTAAAACACAAGGCTCATGGTTTCATCATGATTAGAGAGGTCTTGTACAAGAAATCCTATAGCAAACCTCTCCTACGCTGTTTAGGAGATCATGAGTCACAAATGGTTCTCTCCGAATTACATGATGGTGAGGGATCAGCCCATTGTGGATTTAGAGCGTTAACAAGAAGAGTGCTTCTCTCCGGATATTATTGGCCTTCAATAATGAAAGATGCCAAGGAACTGGTAAGAAGGTGTGACCCATGCCAGAGGTACAGCAATGAAATTCATGTACCAGCCATTCCTATGGAATCAATTTCTGAGCCTATCCCTTTTGCTCGATGGGGATTAGACTTAGTTGGGCCTCTCCCTATGGCGTCCGGAGGGCGTAAAACCATAATCGTAGCCATTGACTACTTTTCGAAGTGGATAGAAGCAGCCCCCTTGGCAGGAACAACATCAAAGGCTGTTATAAAATTCATTCTATCCAACATATGTTGCAGATTTGGTGTTCCCCAGAGAATAACAACAGATAATGGGCCACAGTTTGACAACAGAGAAATGGAGAGCTTCTGTGCCTCGAGGGGTATTCAGCACTGCTTTTCTTCACCTTTCCACCCACAAGCCAATGGGCAAGTTGAGGTGGCTAACAGAACAATACTGTCCGGTTTAAAGAAAAATTTGGAAGGGGCTGCTGGGAAGTGGCCTAGTTATTTACAAGAAGTCTTGTGGGCCTACCGGACGACGCCTGGGGCTGCCACACAAGAATCACCTTTTGCCTTGGTCTATGGGATGGATGCAGTAGCTCCCATAGAAAAGACGCTCCCCTCTTTTCGTGTTCATAACTTCTCCGGACAGGCTAATGAAATGGCAGTTAGAAATCAACTTGATTTAATTGAAGAAAGGCGAGTAAAAGCTCATCTTAGAGTGGCACACTATCAGGGCTTGATGAGGAGAAGGTTTGCTTCTAAGGTTAAAAGAAGAGACTTTCAACCAGGAGATAAAGTATTGAGGAAAGTTTTCTTGCATACCAAGGAAAAGCTCTTCGGAAAGCTGGCCCCAACTTGGGAGGGTCCATATACTGTGGTTGAAAGAATCAAGCCTGGCACATACTGGCTAGAAGACAAAGATGGCAGGGTTTTAACTCACCCTTGGAATATTGAACACCTTCGAATGTATTTGGAATAAAACTTATGTAAATATTTACTTGTTCAAATATCCATGTAAATATTTGGGGGCATACCACTACCTCTCTCCGGCGCCACGGAGAGCTTTCAATAAAACTTGGAGCCTTCTTAAACAATTTTCTAAGTTTTTACAAAATTCTGTTGATTGCCATACTACCCGGACTGAAAGATCTAAGGGCTACTTAAATTCTAGCCAGAGAAACTAAACACTCTCACCACACGATAACTTGAAATTACTTAAACTCCAAGATATTTAAACAGACTATGGAATAAGAGAAAGGATGTGCGAGATAAAACGTTCATTCAATCAACTTAAAGTTGCCTTGGCCTTCCAAGGACTTTTTAAACAAGTTTAAACACAATACAAAAATCTGTCCGGTCAAAACGGACAGCATCACAAAAAAAAGGTGCCTTGGCCTTCCAAGGACTTTGGTTCGAACAGAAAGTAAGCAGAATAAATTACCAACTAAGGGGGAGCCTTTGAAGATGGCTCACCCTCATCTTTTCCCTTGGTCTTGATATCGCTTTTTTCCTCAATGACCTTCTTGCCTTTGGGGTCAGCCTCTTCTTCACCCGGACTCTCTCCGGTTTCCTCCTCGTCACCAGATGAGGATATATCAGTGTACCCTTCATCAACCATGGTCCAATATGGAAGATCGTCATCATCCACATAACGCCATAAGTCCCCAAGTCTCCTCTTCGGGAACTTCTCGTAAAATAGAAGGACCATGTCGGACTTCACCTTTTCAATCAACAATTCCTCACTCCGAATCATCTCCTTGGCATAAGCGTTGATTTTGGCTTTGATCATGGCCTCTTGATCCTTCACCAGAGCAGCTTTCTCACCAACAGCCTGAGTCACTGCATTCTCTAAAGCAAGTTTGTCAGTAGTCAGATTGGTGACAAGTTTCTCTTTTGTTGCAGTCTCATCTTTTGAGGTTTTCAAGTCCTTCTCCAACTCGGACAGCTTAGCCCGGAGATCTTCTAGGGTTTTCTCTAAAGAGGCAACTTTTGTGTTGCTTTCATTTTTACCCTTCTTCGGCTGTTCGTTCGACTCCTTAAGCAAGTCAACCTGGGTAGTGGCACCCCGGAGGTCATCGAACAGTTTCTCCTTCTCAGACTTAAGCTCCTTAATGGTTTCTGCCTGACTCCGGACTTGCCTTTCCAGGGTGAGCACGGGTTGCACGTTGCTAAGGAGGGAATGGGCTATAACATCCCTCTCACTGGAAACTAAGAAAGTCTTACCATTGAAGTTTACTGTGTTGGAGCTACTTGGGGGAACATATGGCCCTGCGAACTCATCTCTAGACAGGCCAAGAAAGTAGTCACCTAGAGAACCCAGACCGGTGACATCCACTTCATCCATATTGATCTCACCCCGTTCGATCTCGTCAGTATGGAGTTCCCTTGGGATCCCTTCATTAAGGTTCCCGGGGATCTCTTCAGCCAATGTAGGATCAATTGGGAAAGTGGGCTCCGGATCCCGGACAGCAAACTCTTCTTCTTGAGAAGTCTTCTTCTTTTTTACTTCTCTGTCAGCACTATCGCTTACTTGCTTACGAGTTCGTTTGGAGGCCCTTAAAGGTTTTGAGGGAGTCTCTCCGTGTTTCTCACTTTCCACTTCTACCACCTGTAGAAGGTTTGCATCAACTTGAGTTGGGACTGGCACCTCTGTGTCAGTTAGAGCCTTTTTCTCCGTATCCACTGCCGTTTTCCTCCCTTTCTTCTTCTGGCCCTTCATTTTACTTGGGGCTTTGGCCCGGAGAGGAAGGAAAAGGGTCCCATCTAGCTCATGAGACCTTCTCAACACTATGTCATCATCAGGAGGGGTGGAGAACTCCTCCCATGTTAAATCCCTTCGACCTGTGGTGTTCCACAGGTGAGATCTCGCCAAGTTCCCCGAGGTGAAAGCCTTGTGAAACCGGTTCTCCCAGTTCTCTGCAGCCCAAGCATTTATCTTGCCACAGGTGACCTGTCCGGCTTTCAGGTAGTCTCCGAACTCTTTTGGCAGTTCTAACAAAACAAAAGAATAACTAGTTAGTGAAAGCTTAAAGAAGAGAAATTCGAACAGAAGTTTAAAGGAGAACTTACGATCGCTCCTCCATCTACTTCGAAGAAGGCTGGGATTCTCCCCAACCTTAATCTTCTTCCCATTCTCCCATGAGCCACTTATAAACAAGAATTGGCTCCTCCATTTATTCTCCGATTCCAGGAGATCATCGACGGCTTTCAGATTGTTCCCCATATTAAAGTGATAAAAGGGGAACTGGTGATGTTTGCATAGACTCGCCACAGCAGCAAACTCTTCCATGGGAAGAGGGATTCCGGACAGCCTGGACGCCATAATGCATGACATCAAGGTGTACCATCCGTTGGGGCTCAGCTGCGATGGACATAGCTTGACTAAATGGAAATAGCGCACTATCTCTGGATCCAATGGGAACCTGAGTCCCCAATTGAACAGCTCTGTAAAAAAGACAATCTCATTTCTCTTGCAATCCATCGGGGTCTCTGGGTCGATGGGAATTCGGATCTTTACGTTTTCAGGGATCCCCCACTTAGTGCGAAGCCGTCCCAAGTCTCTAGTATGAATAAACGCATACTTGGTTTTTAACAAAGATAAGAGATACTTAAATTCTACCTTGTGAAAGCAGGGCCCAACTTTCCCTTCAAGGCTCTCCGGTAGATCCGGATGGCTCAGGTACAAATCCTCTTTGCCTTTTTTGGCAACAACTATTGCAGTTTCAGCTTGTCCGGAAGACTCGGACTCGAACCTGACCTCCTCAGTGGAGTCTTCCATCCTCTCCTCCATTACTGTTGGGGGAGCTTCTGTAGAGACAGCCCGGGGAGGGATGAAGCTTGGCACAGCTGATCCTCCGGACTGACGGCTCGTTGTAGGTTTTTGAGTTCTCACCTCAGCTTGAGTTTCTGAGGTCGAAGTTTCCTTAGGAGGTAGTGGACTGCTAGCCTCCGGACCAACCGGCCTCTCCCGGAGGGTCCTAACAGTTTTCCCGGACCCTGACTCACTAGTATTTTTTGAGGAGAGTCCCTTAACCAGTCTACTTGGTCTTTTCATGATCAGCTTGTCTGGAGAATGATCGGAGTCGGACCCCATAGCAATAAAAGTGGTTTTCTTCCTAACACTGGTAACAGCGACCCCCGGTTCGACAGTGGGGATTGACTCTTGGACGGATGAGCCAGAAACTAATGGGGAGAGTGTTGATTGAAAAAGTTTTCTAGGTTTCGTACCTTTCGAGGACGACGAACCTCTATCAGATTCTTCGATTGAAGGGGCTGGTTTTTCAACAGGCGACGCTGGAAGCCCTGCTGCAAGTCTCTTCTCTTTTTCAACCCTTTGAGCTTTCTCTAGTTCTGAAAGATTGAGCCAGCCACCCTTGATTAGAGCTGTTCTTGCTGTGAACATAAAACAACTAAGGAAAGTTTGAAGTTTTAGAGAGATGAAGTTTTCGAGTGAAATGGCAAAGTAAAAGTGAAAATGAAACTGTGAAAGACAGATGGAATTTATAGTAAATGTAAAAAAGAGTTTGATTCCTAGGAGAATCCGAAAAGTTGGGCAATGATTAAAAAACGGCGCTGACGTCATCAAAAATATTTAAAGAAGTTACCTGTTCAATAAAGTGGTGCGATTTTTCAGATGAAAAAACGGCTGAAGTGACCAGCCAGGGTGTGACACGTGTCCCACTACCTCTGACAAAGAACCGATTAGAATTCATAACGGTTGGACTGTCCGGACCTATCTCAATTCTCTTCGAATTGGAAAATCACTTCCTCAATCGGACTGTTTTTCAGTTCTTTAAACAAAGACACTTGTTCAAATACCTAAAAAAGGGGCTCCTGATGAGTCCGAATTCGAAGAGCTCCCCGGAAGGGTAGTCCGAAATAAAGTCACCCCGTAAATTCGGACAGACTCCATGACTTCAGTTCGAACAGCACTGGTTGAACCGGACAGGTGACTTTGAACACTGCAAACATAAGGCAGTTCGAACTATGACTAAAGTACTAAAAAACCTAATCACTATCTGACTAAGCTACCTGTACACCTGCTTAAAACTCATGGGTCTTTAAACATGACCCAGGTCCATTAAACTTGACCCGAAAGCCCATAAGGGCCCAAATTTCACACTATAAATGCCCAACCACCAGCATTAACTAGGGGTAAGAAAAATTAACTGCTGCCAGGCTGCTTAATTCTCTCTCTACCCTTGAAACACTTTGAAACACTTTGAAATATATCAAAACACCCTTAAACACCACCACACCACAGTGAAACACCCTTACGCCGCCTTAAAACTCCACTTAAAATTACCAGCCTACCCTCAGGCTACTTTTATCCTCACCAAGTTCTATATATGACCCTCAGACAACAATGAGGGTTTCAACCTATCTTAATACCTTGATCTATGTAGAAGATCTTTATGGTCTTGTCACTCTTGCAGACCAACTGCATTTGAACACACTTCATTTTTCAATGGTTATTGTCTTTGTTAACATATCAATTGGATTATTACTTCTTGTGATCTTTTCCAGTATTAGTACCTCATCTTCCAATAAAGATCTGATGAAGTGAATTGCACTTAGACTACCTTGGTATTTAGATTTCTCGCGTCTATTTCTATGGTTGAAATTCTTCCTCTTGGCTCTATATGCATAGCCGAAGAGGTTGACAGTTCACCCGACTCTCTCATTCGAATCTCTTTACTAAAAATAAGATCACGAATATCATCAAATTTCAACCTATTACTTATTTAAAATATACTCACAACCATGACAATAACATTCTAACTTTCTGATAGAGAAGACAAGAGTATCAATACTCGTATATCTTCTTCCAAATCAATTTGAACTGAAGTCAATTAGGTTGTAATTATATTGACTACATTGAGATGTGGAGCTATTGATGACCCTTCTCTCATCCATAAATTAAATAACCGCCTCATCAAGTAAATTTTGTTAGACGTCGATGACTTCTCAGACATACTAGAGAGAGCCTTCATAATACCCGTCGTTGCTGTTTCATTTAGAATATTGAAAGAAACATTACGGGATATCTTCAATTGGATGACTCTAATATCTTGTCTGTCAAGAAGGTTTCATTCTTCATCTTCCATACTCTCTTGCTATTTTTCTGAAAGGGATTGATAAAGCATTTTGTGATACATATAGTCTTCAATCTGCATCTTCCGAAAACCAAATCTTCCCCATCAGACTTTTCGAGTCTCAACTTTTATTCATGTATACCAAATCTGCCCCATCAGACTTTTTGAGCCTCAACTTTCATTCCTCTATTGCCATCACTCCCACTCAAATTTAACCTTATTTGAATCACTGCCAAATTGAAGCTCTGATACTAATTGTTTTGGAAAAACACAAAAAACAATAGTGAAATAAATATACACAAATTTTTAATGGAGTTTAGCTAGCATGCTTACGTTTCCGGACTTGATGTAGGTCGAATTTATTTTGAAATAAATTGGTGACTCTATTGTTTCTTTGTTACACTTATAAAAGTACACTAAATGGGTTTATAACATCTTCTACACAGTGAAGAAGAAAAATAGTTTACGAAAGTTATTAACTCTGAATTTAAGACCCATAATTACTAAGTCATTAATAGCTAATTAAATAACTTGATTCAATTACTGGTTTTTCAAAAGTCCAAAATGTCTTTACCCTATGGTATTAGAATCTAAGTATGAGGACCCTCGTCTTCTGGACCATCATCTAAGCACCATCGTCTAACACCCTAATCTAAAGACCTTCATCTTTAAAAGTCCATCGTCTAAAGACCCTATTCTTCTTCAGGATTTTATTTAAGGATCATATTCTTCAAAAACCTTGTCTAAAGACCCTCATCTTCAAGACCCTCGGCTCAAAGACCCTTGTTTGATGTACTATATTTTTTTAATGTGGCACCATCAGGCTTAAATTTATTATTATTGTAATTTTAGGTCCATTATCAGTAATGTCCTATGGTTGATTGCACCTCGTTATACTTTTGTGAGAATTAGTATTATGATGAAACCTTCCATGAAGTTGCAAAATACATCTTCAACTATTGGTGTAACATCTTGACCTCTAGTATCAATGACTACATTTAAATAATACTTTAGAAAAAATCGTCCATTCATCCATACATGCTGTAAAACTATATGATTCTTACTAGTGCATGTCCATAAATGACTTTTGCTTCAACATGATAGGTTAGGGATCCATCAATGTTTTTTGAATGTACCCACTATATATAACCATCAATAACCTGATGCATAAAATGAAAAACATAATAAATAAATTGTAGAATGGGAAACCATACATACAAGTAAATTCTAAATAAACTTTACCTTGTACTCCTAGTGGTCTTCGGTTATTATCTTTATTGTATTAGTAATTGAAACATAAAATGATAATTTTGGAACCGAGCAAATAAATGTATTATCCTCCTTTTATCCTTTTTAGATCATGAAAAATTTGTGGTATTCATTGATATCAATTAATGTCATTGTTTTGATTTTACCTGGCCAATATAGTTACTCGATTTTAGTGATAGGAATTTCAGCCATTCGGTCCATTCTAATAGATCATGATCATAAAATTTGAAACTAGTATATTAGTAAATGAGAAATGCAAGATGCGTTACGAGAGATGAGAAATGAGGGATAATGAACAACTAACTATATGCACTAGATGCGAGAGTAGTTATGTGCGATATGTGAAATTATATATAAAAGATGAGAGATGTGAAACAATTAATAGCTAACTACATACATTAAACGTGAGACTATTTTTTAAATACGGGAAATGGGGTGCAAGATGTAAGATGAGAGATGTCGGATACTGCATAAATAACTACATTCAATAAATGCAAGAATATTTTATAAATATGGAAAGTGAGATGCAAGATGCTAGACAATCCATATATTAATACATGCACTAAATCCAAGACTCGTTATATTTTCAATTTGATGATCATGAGGTTGATACTTTATAAAAAATAATTACCTCTTTATCCAAAGCTATATTTTATATATGATGAGCACGAGGCTCATAGTTTAAAAAAAATATGTATTACCTAATTATCAAAAGTAGCCTTCAATTAAACATTTTTCATATGATAATCATGATGCTCTTGTACAACAGGAGGCTCATTTTGTATACTAGTATGGTTTTAGTTTTCCATTTGACGAGCAAGATGCTCTTGTATAATAAGAGGCTCTTGGTTTTGAATAATCTAGATAACCATTTTCTCTAAAATAGCCATCATTTTAACATTTTCTATTTGATCAACATGATGTTTATGTACATCAGAAGGCTTATTCTGTATATCAGGAGGATCCCGAACAAAAATTATACCTTTTTACAGTCAAATATGATTTTACATCAATACGATGATGCACATAGGTTGTATTATTTACAACTCGAGAGTCATGTGCGTCAAGAATACCTTATCTTCTATTTCTATACATGTTTCTTTAGAAGGTAATTCTTCCACATCATGTTTTGTCTTTTTATATGTTTTACTTTTTTTGGAAGGTATTTTTCCACCTTTTTATTTACTTGCCATATTTGAAGTGTAAGGGTTTTTTTAAGTTTCACATCTATGTTATCTTCCACAACATGTTTTTTCTTTTGATAGGGTTTATAATAACCCATATCTTTCTTCATAGATGATATGAGATTTTTTTTAATAATTGAATGTTTTAGTTCGTTAATATCCTTTTAATATTTAGTATTAGCAGCTGCCAATTTTTTTATATTTTCTCTAATGTTGTAAATTAATATTGTGGCTAAAAATAGGTTCGGATTTTAGTGTGGTTTTCAATTTTTCTAAATGTGAGACTAGTTATAAATGAGGAATACGAGATGCAAGATTAGAGACGAGAGATAAAAATAGCTAATTACATGCAATAAATACAAGACTAGTTATAAATGAAGAATGTGAGATATGGGATGCAAGATAAGAGATGTTTTAAAACCTATAAATAAAGTATGAGAGATGATGCATAACAAAGTGCATGGACTAAATGTGAGATTAATAACAAATAAGAAATGTGAGATACGATACTAGAGATGAGAGATGAGAGATAAGAGATAACTATATGCACTAAATTCAAGACTAGTTAGAAATAAATAATGCGAGATACGAGATGCAAGATGAGAGATCTGATATTCTTACTTTTTTTTAAACATTAATATTTTCAAATGTATATTTTCTACTTTTCAATTTTAGATTTTGTCACCAAGATTCACTGAATTTTTATTATTTATCAACTTTTTAGGCCTCTTTAGATTTCTAAGAATTTGAGATACCAAATATTTTCTATGTGAACTAGTAATATGTTTTTTTACATTACTAGCTTTTGTTGGATGTTCATAATATTTTCTCGGTCGTGCAGTATCAATATTTTTTTATTTTACTTTTTGTTGGATATGCACTTGAATTAGTATTTTTTGTTGAATGATGTATTTGGTTAGGATCTCATTTACATCGGAAGAATCATTTTCATTTTCCTCTTGTTTCACATTATTGGTTGATTTTTCTATTACATCATAATTTGGAACTCTATCATATTTTTTCAAGATTAACTTCTTCTTCTTCTTGGTTCTCCTACCAACCGTTTCTTCTTATTATTCTTCCTCTTCATCCACCTGTTCTTTGTCTTGGTCATCCCTATAAAATACCCTTCCTTATTCATTTGTTAGAGTCAATTATCCATCCAAAAAACTACAAACGTTTGAAATACGTAAGTAAATGCAGATGTTAGACCTATATCGCATGTCGTTAAGGATTATGAGATACGATATGTTGAATGCAATAATTGATATCATACGTGTTTTAAATGAAATTTGAGATTATATATTAAACATTCAATTTCATATGTGATTTACTTTAGAGATGTAATCAAATTCAAATTTGATTTTATTTATATTTCCAACCATTTGTAACATTTTAGTATCATGTCTTCTCTGGATTCTCCTTCACCAATGGTTGTGTGTTCTATGGTAAATGGTTGCATTTATTGCGTATAAAAAATTATTATATTTTTAATACTTTTTTGTTTGTTTAAAGATAAAGTAAGATACTAACCACTAAAAGAACAGCATATCAAACGAATTTATTATGTTTTATTTCATAACTAAGCGTTAATGAATTCATGAGCTTGTCATTAATTACTTCAGCCATATCATAGTAGTTTTTTTTTCAGGTCCTTGATGTGATTTTTTATATAAGCTAATACATCATCAAATTTAGAGAAGAACACTGTGGATCAATCTAACATTACGAACATTATGATAACATCTTTTACTGCTTGATCTCCTTTAACTTAACAGCTTTTGTTATTTCATCCTATAAAGATGTGAAACCTAAGTTAATGTAACTACATACAAGATGTGAGACTATACATATACGTACAAGCTAGACGTGTGACATTCAAGATCATGTATAACCAAATTTATGCGAGATGTGAGACCATATAAAAATACGTAAAGACAATTAGACATACGAGACTATGTATACCAAATTTATGCGAGACGTGAGATCATGTAAAAATTTGTAACTAAACAATGAATTCCATACCTTTTTCATCAAATTTGTAATTGGTTGAGTTTGGTATTTAGTGACTTTTATTTTCTTATCATTATAGAAACATGTTTTGAATATCCTTGACTATTCTTCTTCTAAATCAGAGTATCTAGGCTCAATTTTTTTTTGTTATTTAACGACATATTTTATTCGCCGTGCTTTAAATCAAATATAGTCTCCACATCTTTGGTTGTAGTTTGAATAATTTTTCTACCCAATTTGAAAGTGTCTTGATCAACGATATATGTTTTGATTATGTTAACAATGAACTCTTAATTTTTTAATAGGTTTTTTTATCGTTCCACATATCATATACAATTATAAAGTGGGTATAAAATGGTATTCTCCTTGCTATTTATATGTAAACCTCTTTTATTATCTTTTTATTCATCTTTTTAATGATGAGAATTGACCTAATATGAAAAAACAAGTTCCTGGCATGTTTAATGTAACAAATGCACGACTAGTGTTATATAATAAGATGGAAGATAAGAGATAAGTGCTTATTCTCAAGATGCGAGACGCGTGACTATTGTTAATTTCCAAGACTAAAGTGAAAGATGATTGTTTAGTCTCGCGTCTCACAAAGCTAACGACTGAGTGTATTAGTTGCAAGACAAGTGTTGATTGTCAAGACGAGAGTTGAGAGATCATTGTTATATGCCAAGATACGAGATGATATGAAAGTGTTTATTTCCAAGATGCAACACGAGGAAAAATGATGAGACACAAGTGTTTAGTCTCGCATCTCGCAAAGCTGATGGCTAAGTATATGAGTTGCGAGACAAGTGTTCATTGTCAAGAGGAGAGTTGCGAGACATACATATTTCTGAATTTCTTAACTACAAGACATACTAAGAACCAAAAGCAACAGTAAAAAATATATGCAATTAGATTGCGTAGTGTATTTATAAAACTTAGTGTTAAATACAAATAAAAAAAAGTTGAAAATCTAAAATCAAATTTCAAAAGTAATCAAAACCAAGTTTAATATCAATAAACAGTCTTAAATTATGATTGCTTACTATTTTGAGGAAGAAGATGATGGAAAAATTTCAAATCGCGAGTTTTCTAAGAAGATTCAATTATTTGAGAGAAAAAATTGATTCAATTAATGAGAGCATTATGAGTCTTTCAAATGGAAGACGAACATTTGAGAAAAAAGTTTGAAAAGAGATTTTTTTTTCAAAAATTGAAAAGAATACTAAAAACCATTAAGTTAGTGTATTCGGAAAAGTCTTGTTTATATTAAGCACTAGGCTAAAACGAGACCCGTTTTTATTGGAACAAGTTTTCCAACCATTTAAAAAATACTTGTATCTTATACAAACTCTATCTTGAAGCTAATTACCCACGGTTTACCCCCACAATCACTACCAAATAAGAAACAATAAATCTAACCAAAAAACATACTTAAATATATATATATATATATATATATATACATATATATTAATACTTTATAACTTTAAAATTATTCAATGGATGTACATTCGCGATATAAATACAATAAAAATGTAAAATTCCTATACAAATCCACATTCTTCTAAAAACTGCTATGAATTCATTTTTTTGGATTTTGAACCAAATTCCATAGCTTCAGCCATGCCTCGTTTACGTTCTTTCGCTTTGTACCCGTCACCTAATTTTTCATGCTCAGGAGATGAATTAAGAACAAATGAAAGCTCATTACACTTGATGAGTCCGAATAACTTCACCAGTGCTTACTGAGATTTTCGGACAAGGACAATTCAGACATAAACTGCCCACTGAACTATCCGGAGAGGACAAAAGTATAAAATAATTAAACACCTTTTGACTAAGCTAGATGCTAATCAACTTATTAAGTAAATGGGTCCTTAAACTTGGCCTGGTTTCATGATTTGACCTGAAAGCCCATGTGTCCATAATTAAGGGTATAAAAACCCCCAACTACTTTCATTAATGAGGGTAATGGACATTTAATACAACGAGGCAGCTTAGATCTCTCACTACAAAACACCCAAACATTTGATACTCCAAAAACTTTCCAAAACACTTGACAGAATTACCCTCAGCGTAAAATAAACCACACCGAATTGGCGACCACAGTAGGAGTAGAAGGTGCATGAATCTAGTATTCAAAACCAGCAAGAAAAACCAGGACGAGCAAGCAATTCCACCACCTTTGGTGGAGGTTGTGGGAGAAAACAATGAGTACACGACCGAAGAGAGAGACAAGTTGAAAGTTGAAATAGAAGCATTGAGGGCCAATCGAAAGGAAGATATGGGCTTAAAGGAAAATTCAAAAGCGTCAATCATTCACCATACTGACAACCCAAGGGAGAACGACCCATCAGCAAAGACTCATTTGAGCACAAAAAAAAACCCATGTCAGTTCCAAGAAGTCTCACCGGTCCAAGCCGGTAGAGAACTCAGAATCTGAGTCCTCCAATAGCTCCTCGAATAAGGATGAGCTTGAGGAGTCTTTGTCATCAAGCACTGATGAGGGGAGGTCCAGGAAGAAACATAATCTAGTTAAAAAATATTCAAGAAAGAGGGATAGGCATTGGAGATTAAAGAGGCATCTGGGAAAAGGGTCTTCTCACAGCCACAACCATAGTCACAAGCATGTGGATCAGTTGCTGATGGATTCTTTTGCTTTCCATAATGAGCCAGGTATTTTTGCAACACCTAATGAAGATACATTTTTTAGTCATAGTCGGAATTGGAGGCAATCGCCATTGTCATCCAAGATACTATCCGGAAACCTTCCTAAGAGGTTTGACAGTACTAAAATAGAGAAGTATGATGGGAGCAAAGATCCGGACAACCATCTGGAACAGTTTAAAATTTTTATGATGACAAACTTATTTGTAGAGCTTTCTCCCAATATTTTACGGGAAGTGCATTGAAATGGTACAACAGCTTGCCACAAGGTTGTATCAGAAACTTTGATACGTTTTCGGTGCCTTTCGAAGGGAGTTTGTGGGGGAGTAAGGAGGTGAAGGGCAATGAAGATACTATTATCCATTGTGACCAAGAGCCAAATGAGTGACTGAAAGACTATATAAGCCGGTTCGTAACACTAAGAATGGGTTAGCCTATTTCTTTGAGCAGGCAGCAATAACTTCTTTGAGACAAGGGTTAAACCCTGGGAATCTGGCTGATTCGGTAACCAGGAAGAAGGCCATAACTTGGGGCGGTTTTCTGAATCAGGTGGGAAAGCAAATCAACGTAGATGGAACAAAGAAGACTAAGGTACACAGGCAAGTGAGGTCTACCTCAGCTGCTCCAAACCAGAACCAGTCCAGATACAAGGCCAAAGAAACCGGACAGGGGCCCAATAGGGCCAAACATACTCAATCCCACCCAAATCCAGCTCAGAGCCAGCAGTCCAGAAATAAACGAGGAACTTGGGTCCAACTGGAGTGGTTTGCTGAGTTAAAAGAGAATGTGGCAACCATTTATGACAAAACAAAAGATGAGGTGCATTTAGGAAGCCGAGAGAGCTTCAATCTCCTAGGGAAAGTCGTAATACTTGTTTTTGCCAATATCATCATGATATTGGCCACAACACCGAAGACTGCATTGCTTTGAAACAAGAAGTGCAAAATCTTATTGAAAGGGGGAAGCTGAGAGCTTATGTCAAGAGAAGAAGTAGAAACAGGCCTGACAATGCTCACCGGACAGGCCCAACGAACAATGCGGGGACATCTACTCCGGAAGGGGCTATGGTAATCCTTGAAAGATTAGATTTCGAATTAGAGTATTTGGATCCTGATCTAACCCGGAATAAAGTGGGGGTTGTAGCAGAACAAACTAAGATAGTGTCCGGACTCATAAGATGTTTTGAGTCACTTACTATATTTGGAGGGGACACTATGACTGCGCCAACTCCTTCTTCAAGGAAGAGGCATGTGCACTCTCTAGCTACTCAGTTAGAGGGAGGCGTGTCTTCGTATCATTCCCAATTATTTTTCCTTTCATTGTTTTTTATGAGGATGATTTAAGAAATATAGCTGGGCCCCATGAGGATGTTGTGGTGATAGGAGCTTTGATAGGAGGCAACGATATCAAGGGAATTCTGATTGACACTGGCAGCTCAGCCAATATTCTCTTTTTAAGTTCTTATAAACAGATGAAGAATCTGGAAGTGCTTCAGCGTTCGAACAGATCCATTGTGGGCTTCATAGGTAGCTCTGCGGGTGTAATCGGAGAGTTTGAGGAGGAGGTATTGTTGGGAAAAGGCCCTTCCAATAAAATGGTTAGGGTACTATTCGTAGTGGTAGATTGCCCCACATGTTACAATGTAATCTTTAAGAGGTCCTGGGTCTCTAGGATGCATGTTGTAGCTTCAAAAATCCATCAATGTTTAAAGTATACGGTTGAAGAACAAGTGGGAGTTGTCCGGAGTAGCCAAAAGATAGCAAGAGAATGCTATGCAATTGCGCTTGCTCCTAGAACTCTAGGGGCAGTCCGGATTAATGAAGATTAGCAGTTGTTGGGGCCCTCTAGGGGTGAGGGTGAAATTGATGACCCCATAGAGACCTATGGTGTTTTGATACCAATTGAAGAAGTTGAAACCCACTATATAGCTGAAGGAAGGAGTGTTAAAATTGGCTCAAGATGGCACCAGAATTGAAGTAATTTTTTTTTCCTTTTTTGCCGATCACCAAAATGTTTTTGATTGGTGCAATGCTAATGTGACCAGATTACCTGCAAGCGTTATATCACACAAGCTGTCTATCCGGAGAGATGTTGCACCGGTTGTGCAAAAAAGGAGAGATTTTTCTAAGGAGAAAGCTGATTTAATAGTCCATGAAGTTGATCGGCTTACCAAGATGGGGCACATAAAGAAGTCTCAATATCCTTTATGGACAGCCAACCTAGTGTTAGTAAAGAAAAAAAATAGGAAATGGCGTATGTGTATCGAATTTACTGACCTCAACAGAGCTTGCCCAAAATATCTTTATCTAGTCCCCCGGATAGATCAGTTGGTAGACTCCACATCTAGAAACAAATTATTATTGTTCATGGATGCCTTCTCCAGTTATAACCAGATACAGGTGGATCCGAAGGACCAAGAACACACTACCTTTGTTACAGATAAGGGTCTCCATTGTTATAAGGTGATACCTTTTGGGTTGAAAAGTATTGGGGCTACTTATTAGAGGTTGGTGAACAAAGCATTTGCTGATCATATTGGGAGAAATATGGAAGTATATATCGATGATATGATGGTGAAAAGCTTAGAAGAAGAGTTGCACCTAACTGATCTTCAAGAAACTTTTGCCAACTTGACAAAGGTTAATTTAAAATTGAATCCAGAAAAATGTGTGTTTGGGGTGCAGTCCGGAATGTTTTTGGGTTATGTGATAAGTTAAAAAGGGATACAGCCTAATCCGGACCAGCTCGATGCCCTATTAAAAATGGACCCTCCTCGAAATGTTAAAGAAGTACAAAGGTTGACAAGAAGATTGGCTGCATTAAATCGTTTTATTTTAAGGTCTTCAGACAAATGTACCCCGTTTTTTCGGACCTTGAAATGTGCTAAAGACTTCAATTGGTCTCCACAGTGCGACCAGGCGTTTGATGACATAATAATGTATTTGTCTTCTCCCAAAACCCGTTTTAAGCCTGTTGACGGAGAAACACTATATGTATACTTGGTTGTGTTAGAATGTGCTATAAGTGTAATGCTGTTAAGAGAGGTGGACAATTATCCTCGTCCGATATACTACATCAGTAAGAGTCTGATGGATGCTGAAAAGAGATACCTAAATCTTGAGAAGCTGGCACTAGCCCTAGTAATTGCTGCCAGAAAGATGAGGCCATATTTTCAGTCTCATTCCATCATCGTCCGAACATCTTTTCTTTTGAAGAATGTGCTTCAGAAAGAAAATATATCAATCAGGATGACCAAATGGTCAGTAGAGTTGGGTGATTATGACATTGATTTTGCCCCACAAAATGTAATTAAAGCTCTGTATGTTCCTGATTTATTGGTAGAATTTCATTCGAACAGGAGTACTAAACAAGCTACAAAAGAGAAACCTAAAAATGAGTGGGTTGTCCGGACAGATGGTGGATCAAGTACAATGGGTTGTGGGGCTGGCATTTGTTTAACCTCTCCGTATGGTGATAAGTTATACTAGGCTATATGATTTTCTTTTAGGGCTTCTAACAATGAGTCTGAAAATGAGGCAGCTATAGCTGGTCTAAAGTTAGCTTTTCTGTGTGGGGCTGAAAGAGTTAGATTAATGAGTGATTCTCAGCTTGTTATCCACCATGCTCAAGGTCAATGTGAAGCCAAGAAGGAGCAGTTGATCAAATACTTGTTCATTCTTAAAGAAATAGCAGCCAACTTCAAAAATGTTAGCTATGAGCATATTCCTAGATCGGAAAACACACTGGCAGACTCCTTAACAACCATAGCATACTATGAGTCCTACCCATGGATTCATGTACAAGAATACCCATCCATACAACCAAATCAGAGAAAGGAAGAGGAGGAGAGCTTAAGTGTACAAGTGGTGCAACCCAAATATTGGAGATTTCCCCTTCTTCAATACATCTCTGATGGAATTTTGCCTCCGGAGAAGGCTATGGCAAGAAAAATGAAACACAGGGCTCGTGGTTTCTTGATCATAAGAGAGGTTCTTCATAAGAAGTCGTTCAACAGACCTCTCCTACGTTGTTTTGCAGCTGAAGAGTCCCAATTTTTTTTATCCGAACTACATGATGGAGAGGGATCAGCACACTGTGGCTATAAAGATCTAACCCGGAGGGTTTTGTTGGTCGGATACTATTGGCCATCCATAATGGCAGATGCTAAGGAATTGGTGAAGAAATGTGCCTTATGCCAAATATATGGTAACAAAATTCATATCCCAGTTGTTCCTATGGAGTCATTTTCTGAGCCAGTGCCATTTGCTCGTTGGGGACTGGATTTAGTTAGGCCTCTACCAATGGCGTCCGGAGTGTACAAGACTATTATTGTAGCCATTGATTATTTCTCAAAATGGATAGAAGCAGCCCCCCTATCAGGAACTACTTCGAAAGCGGTTATAAAACTTATCTCGTCTAACATTTGTTGCAGATTTGAGGTTCCACAAAATATAACCACAAATAATGGGCCACAATTTGATAATAAGGATATGGAAAGTTTTTGTGCCTCTATGGGCATTGAGCATTGCTTCTCTTCTCCTTTCCACCCACAAGCGAATGGTCAAGTTGAAATGGCAAACAGGACTATTATGTCTGGTCTGAAAAAGAATTTAGAAGGGGCTACAGGTAAGTGGCCAAGCTATTTACAAGAAGTAATGTGGGCGTACCGAACTACTCATGGAGCTGCTACACAAGGGTCTCCTTTTCCCTTGGTATATGGGATGGATTCAATTACTCCTATGGAAGCAACTCTTCCATCATACAGAGTCCACAAACAGGCCAATGAATTGGAAATTAGAAGTCAGTTGGACTTAATAGAAGAAAGAAGAGTTAAGGCTCATCTTAGAACCACTCATTACCAAGGATTAATGAGAAGCAGATTTGCTTCCAAAATCAAGAGAAGGGATTTTCAGTCAGGAGATAAAGTATTAAGAAAGGTTTTCTTGCATACTAAGGAAAAGCAGTTTGACAAACTAGCTCCGAATTGGGAAGACCCTTATGAGGTCTCCGAAAAGCTTAAGCTTGGGACATATAGGCTTCAAGACAAAGATGGAAGAATCCTAAAGCACCTCTGGAATATTGAACACCTCCGGTTATATCTAGAATGAAAGTTGTGTAAATATTTACTTGTTTAAAGTCCATGTAAATATTAGGGGGCATACTCTTTCCTACCATGGGGGCGCGGGGAGGTTTTAATGAGGTGTCTAGTTTTTTCATTGAAATATGATGCCTTCTTAAAATATTCAGTGTGATTTGATTGAAATTTCTTTCAAGTCTTCCATTTAATACTAAAGATCTTTGACAGATCGGATTAATCTGGTTGAATGATGACCATTAAATACATGTCATCGAAGATTTTAAACACTTTCACCCTAAATATTTGTAAAGTAAAGAAGGGATCTTTAAACATTAGCCATTAAAATTGAAAGCAAGTATGGAGCAAAGAAAAAATTGGGTAAGATATGCTTGTCCGGGTAAGAACCGGACAATGATATTAAAACACAAAATATGCCTTTGCCATCCAAGGACTTTAAGTTTTAGGCTTAACCGGACTCAAACCAGATACAATTACAAAAATTCCTTGGCCATCCAAGGACTTTAATAGTTCACAAAATAAAGAAAACAAAAAAGATAGTTAAAAACCTTAGGGCTTATTCCCTTCGGATGTTCCTGCGTCACTTCCTTTCTTAGGGCCTTTGAGCTCAATGCCTGAACTCTCCCCGGTTCATTCTTCTTCATCGGTGGTAGAATCGATTCTACTAGAGTAGTTCTTTTTATCACCATATGCCATCGTATGGAACGGGATGTCCTCATACTCCACATACTGCCACAATGGACCAAGCGTTTGCTTCGGAAACGTCTCATAAAAAAGCAGTACCATGTCAGACTTCACTTCAGCATACCTTGCTTCCTGGGAATCTATCACCTCATTGGTATATTTATCAATAATGGCCTGGATTTTCTGTTCTTGCTCCTTCTCCAAGTCTTATTTCTCCTTGGTTACCTTAGACATATCATCTTCCAGGGAAGTCTTCTCACCGGACAAGGTCTGGATGGCACCGTCTTTTGTCTTCAGGTCCTCCATTAATGTTAAAAGATCATTCTCCAAACCAGTGCATTTAGTTTGAAGCTCAGTACTAGCCTTCTCCGAAGTGGTCAGCTTGGTCGATAGATCTTCCTTTTCCTTCTTCAATGCTTCAATCTCTTTCTTCAATTCCTCTATGCTCTGATTAGTATTGAGGAGGTTGGTTGACAGAGACTCCTTCTTGGTATTGAGGGTATTGATAAGGGTGGACTGGTTTTTCACTTGATTTTCCAAGTTAAGTACTGGTTGAATATGACCCAGAAGAGAATGAGCCACCACATTATTCTCCCCGTAGACTGTATAGGACTTGCCATTGTAAGTCACCATATTAGAAGAGCTTGAAGGACGGTAGGGGCCATCGAATTCATCTTTCTCATAATCATTGAAATAAAGATCAATGTCGTGGAAGGCACTGATGTCTACTCCATCAATCTCTCATCCGGTACCTTTTCTGGATTGCAGTCGGGTGGGAATCTTCTCTGCTAAGGTGGGATCAGTTGGGTCTGCTGGAGGTAGAGGCTCCGAAGGGTGAAGGATTACTTCTTCCCCTAAGGTGACCTTTTTCTTCTTAGCAGCCCTCTCATCGCTGCTTCATCCCCTCTTTTGGTCCTTTTTAGGGGGCCTTGGTGGATTTTGCAATTCACCTTCCTACTTAACAGTCTCATCTTCAACTACCTTGAGCAAGGTAGCATTGATCCCTCATGGGTTCCCCGGACCGGTCTCTTTTGCTGCAACCCGAACCGCCTCTGTTGCAGCCTTTTTCTTCTTTCCCTTCATCTTGCTAGGAGCTTTGGCTCTAGAGGGCAATACCAGTTTACCATCTTTTTCCTCTGTCCGTTTGAGGATGACAGCTGGGCGAGAGGTGTGGTCAAATCTTCCCATGTGAGATCTCTCCGGCCTGTGGTATTCCACAGATGAGATCTCACCATATTACCAGCGGTAAAACAGTTGTGGAAGGCGTTCCCCCAACGCTATACGTCCCACGCATTCAGCTTGGCACATGTAGTCTGCCCCTCCTCCAGATATCCGGTATACTCCTTCGGTAATACTGAAAAAGAAGTAATGAATGATCAAAAGTGGAATGTTTGTAAAGCAAAAAAAAAATGAAAAATAAAATTGAAGAGCTTACTTGTACTCTTCCACCTGCTAGTAAGCATACTAGGGTTAGTATTGGCCTTGATCTTTCTCCCATTTTCCCACAACCCACTGATGAATAAGAACTGAGTTCTCCAATACTTCTTCGACTCCAACAATATATCTACCACTTTGAAATTGTTTCCCATGCTGTGGTGATAGAATGAGATGTGGTGATTCTTGCACAGACTTGCCACAGCGGCAAACTGCTCCATAAGAAGAGGGATTCCGGACATCTTTGATGCCATTATGCATGAAATGAGGGAGTACCAAGCATTTGGACTTAGTTGTCTTGGGCAAAGTTTTATCAGATGAAAGTACCTGACAATCTCTGGGTCTAAGGGGAATCTGAGCCCCCAGTTGAACAGGTCGGTGTAAATGACCACTTCGTTAAGTTTGCAGTCCATAGGGGTCTCCGGAGTGACAGGAATTCTCACCTTCACTAACTCAGGGATCCCCCACTTTGTCCGGATCCGGCCCAGATCGGCAGTATGGGTATAAACATAGTTTATATTCTACATGGCCAACAAGTACTTCACATTGAATTTCAGAAAGTAAGGTCTAACTTTGCCCTCCAAGCACTCTAGGAGATCCGGATGAGCCACTCCAACCTTCACTTTGCCTTTCCTTTTCCTTTCAGAGGCAGCATCCCCAGTTTGACCTGAGGCTTCGGTTTCAAAAGGGGCCTCTATGATACTATCCTCCATCACTTCTTCCATCATTGTGAAAGGTTTAGTAGTTATTGTGGATGGAAGGATATTAGCCTCTGGCTCCATGGTCGGCTCAGATGATTGAGCACCAGTTTTTTCCAAAGGCCTGGTGTCCGGTTGGGGCTCAGTTCCGGAGGACTTAGCTTGAGAAGCTACTTTGAATGCCTCCGATCCGGAGGGTTTATCTCTTGGAGCTCTTATAGAACTCTCTGATCCGGAGGGTTTATCTTTGGATGCTGATTTAGAGGCCTTCGGTTTGAAGGGCTTTGATTGTGAGGTAGTTGCTTGGGCTTTCACCAAGCGAGTTGTCCGGCGTGGATTGGATTTCTCTGGAGATTTTTCAATATTAGATCCCATGGTTATGAAAGGGGAGGATTTTCTAACGCTTGATACTGACTTTTCTTGGGTAGTAGAAGGTTGGGACTCCTGAACAGAGGAGCCTGATGGGATTGGTTAAAGGTTTGGTTTGAATAGACGTTTGGGTTTTGGATTTCTGGTAGAAGATGATCCTTGATCAGCTTACTGGGATGGTTTATCAGACTTGTCGCCTAAGGAGACTAGGAGACCAGCAGCAATGCGCCTCTCTCGTTCAACTTTCTTTGCCTTCTCTAATTCGGACAGATTCAACCAGCCGTCTTTTACAAGAGCATTTCTAGCTGTGAACATAAAACTACCCAAGAACGAATTTGAAAGAAAGGTTGAAAAACTCTGTGAAAGATTTGCTGAGAGATGAAGATAATGAAACAGTAAAAAATGGTTTATATATTATTAGAAAAAGGTAACTGATACCTAGGAGAAGACGAAGAGATTTGTGCAATGATTGAAGACGGCGCTGACGTAAGAAAAATTAAATGCATAGGTTACTTTTTAGGTTTAGTGGGAGCGCCGATCTAGGTAAAAACGGCTGGTAGGTCGAATCATATTGTGACACGTGTCCCACGATCCAAAGAAAAACTCTTAGTATTCTGGGAAGGAATCAGTCCGAACGAACCTCAAGCCAGATACGCAAGCAGGTCGGAAAACGTCATTACCGACTAAGTAAATTTTTTAGTCTTGCCAAAGATTTTTTGACAAGGCCTAAAAAAGGGGCTACTGATGAGTCCGGATAACTTCACCACTGCTTACTGAGATTTTTGGACAAGGACAATTCGGACATAAACTGCCCACTGAACTATCCAGACATGACAAAAGTATAAAATAATTAAACACTTTTTGACTAAGCTAGATGCTAATCAGCTTATTAAGTAAATGAGTCATTAAACTTGATCCAGTTTCATGGTTTGACCTGAAAGCCCATGGGTCAATAATTAAGGGTATAAAAACTCCAACTAGTTTCATTAATGAGGGTAATGTACATTTAATACAACCACACAGCTTAAATCTATCACTACAAAACACACAAATATTTAATACTCTAAAAAAATTCCAAAACATTTGGCAGAATTACCCTCAGCGTAAAATAAACCACACCAACACTAAGACTAGAAAAAACTATATATATTTCCTAAACATACCTTATATATTTAAAAACAAACAAAATTATTCAAGTATTGTCATTTACTCACCTAACCAATTTTTTTTCTTCACTCGTCCTTGTGTTGTCAATAGTTCTTTTTCCATTAATCAATTCCAACAAGACAACACCAAGATTGTAAACATCATACTTAGGGGTGCAACATGTAAAATCGCGTTAAATGTGTGCGTGCATCCGGTAAATTCTCACACGCATCATGGGAAGAAAAACCAGATTCAATCACGGTCTGTGTGTGTATCGGGCTATTCTTCACATGATTGGTGCGAGAATTTACATCGACAATAATGGTCGCCCCCAATTCATATATACTAGACTAAATCTAACAAAAAAAGAGCCAAACCGTAGATATGGAACTAATCTAAATTATAGTATTAACTATAAATAAAAAAACAACAACTACAAATACATAAAACTTCGATTTTCATACAGATTTTTCAACCCTAAATATCACTAAAAATCAAAATCGAGAAAATACATCAATAACTAAACAATACGTACCTTAACAACAATCTATAGTCAGATTTTAAAAATCTTAATTTTTTGAAGTGTGTATTTTGAGAGATTTAGCATTTGAACAGATAGCTTAGGCTGGATTTTGAAAAAAATACCAATAGCAAATTTATAAATAGTGAGGGTCGTGATATAACGAAACCGAATCCAGACCTAATTAAATATTGTTCCTGATGAGTCTGAATTCTGCATGCTCCCCGGACAAGGACAGATCGGTCCAAGCTCTCCGGACCGGACAGATCACTTCGAACACTTAGCCCAAAGGACTGTTCGAACTATGACAAAAGTACTAAAAAAACCTAAACACTACTTGACTAAGCTACTTGCTCTCCTACTTAGAGCTCATGGATCTTTGAACATGACCCGGGTCTATTTAACATGACCCAAAAGCCCATAAGGGCCCAAACATGAGGGTATAAATACCCAACCACCTGCATTAAGTGTAGGTAATGAGAATTAACTGCTACCAGCCAGCTTAATTATCTCTCTACTCTCTATACTAAAAATAAAACACTCACATACCACTATTAAACACCAAACAAATTACAAGCCTACCCTCATGCGATAATTATCATCACCAAATTGGCGACCACAGTGGGAGGAGAAGGTGCCTGAATCAAGCATTCAAAACCAGCTAAGAAGGTCTGTCCGAATGAATTCGGACAATCCAAAAGTACCACCAGCTCTGCTCGAAGTGGTGGGAGAGAACGATGAGTACACTATCGAAGAGCGTGATAGGCTAAAAGGTGAAATAGAAGCTCTGAGGGCCGAAAAGGCTAAGATGGGCATGAAAGAAAAGTCCAAAGCATCAATTGCTCATCACGCCGACAACCCCAGAGAGCATGAGTCTTCAAAGACTCATGTGAGCACCAAAAAGACTCATGCCAGCTCCAAAAAGTCTCACCGGTCTAAGCCAGTGGAGAGTTTTGACTCCAGCTCAGAATCTTCTGATAGCTCTTCGGACAGTGAAGGAGTTGAAAAATCTTTATCCTCTAGCAGCGATGAGGGTCGATCTAGAAAGAAGCAAAAGCAGATAAAAAAATATTCAAGAAAAAGGAATAGACATGGAAAGATGAAGAGGCATATTGGTAAAGGATCATCTCATAGCCGGAGGCATGTGGACCGGATGTTGATGGATCCCTTCGCTTTTCACGATGAACCAGGTATCTTTGCGACTCCCAATGTGGATACTGTGTTCAGTCGTGGAAGAAACTGGAGGCAGTCTCCATTGTCTTCTAAAATTCTGTCTGGAAACCTCCCTAAAAGGTTTGACAACACCAAAATAGAAAAGTACGATAGAAGTACTGATCCGGACAACCATTTGGAACAATTTAAAAACTTCATGATGAACTTTGACGACGATGATAAACTACTTTGTAGGGCATTCTCCCAATCAGTTACGGGGAGTGCTCTAAAATGGTACAACAGCCTGCCTCAGGGTTGTATCAAAGATTTCGATACTTTTTGGGTAGCCTTTCGAAGGCAGTTTATAGGGAGTAAAGAGCTAAAGGGAAATGGAGACACAATCATCCATTGTGCCCAGGAACCAAATGAGTCATTGAAAGAATATATAAGCCGTTTTGTGAATACCAAGAAAGGGTTGGTTGATTGCTTCGAACAGGTAGCAATAGCATCCCTAAGACAGGGTTTGAACCCAGGCAATCTAGCTGATTCAGTGACCAGAAAGAAGGCCATGACATGGGGAGGGTTGCTGAATAAGGTTGGAAAACAATTAAATGTTGATGAAACGAAGAAAACCAGGGTGCACAGGCAAGTGAGGTCTACCCCGGTGGCGCCAAATCCCAATCAGAATCAGTCCGGGAACAAAGCAAGAGAGACCGGACAGGGGCATGGTAGGGCAAAAGCTCAGTCTCAGCCAGCTGCTCCTGCTCAGAGTCAGCAATCCGGAAACAAGAGAGGGCCATGGGTCCAACCGGAGTGGTTCGCAGAATTAAAAGAAAGTGTGGCCACCATTTTTGATAAAACAAAGGACGAGGTGCATTATAGGAGACCAACCACATTGCAGTCTCCCAGAGAACATCGCAATAACTCTTTTTGCCAATATCATAATGATATTGGTCATACCACTGATGACTGCATAGCATTGAAACAAGAAGTTCAGAACTTGATTGAGAGGGGCAAGATGGGGGCTTACGTCAAAAGAAGAGGAGGCAACAGGCCTGACAACACTCACCGGGTTGGTCCAAGTAATGCTGCTCCAGAGGGAGCCATGGTTATAATTCAGAGGTTTGATGTGGAATCTGAGTACTTGGATTCTGATCCAACTCGAAACAGAGTGGGTACAATTGAGGAATGTTCTAGGTCGGTCTTCGGACTCATTAAGTTTTTTGAGTCGCTTACAATTTTCGGAGGGGACACTATGACAGCTCCTACTGCTTCTTCGAGGAAGAGGCACGTTCATAGTTTAGCCTCCCAGCTAGAAGGAGGCATGACTTCCTATCAGTCACAAAATTCATTCCCCTTCATTGTTTTTGATGAAGATGATTTAAGAGATATTGCTGGCCCTCATGAGGATGCTGTTGTCATAGGAGCATCTATTGGGGGCAACGACATAAGACGAATTTTGGTGGATACTGGAAGCTCAGCCAATATCCTTTTCTTAACCACATACAAGAGAATGAAAAATCCAGCTGTAATTCAGAGTTCGGACAGATCAATTGTGAGCTTTATAGGCAGCTCAGCAGATGTGATCGGAGAGTTCGAGGAGGAAGTTCTGTTGGGCAAGGGCCCTTTCAAGAAAATGGTCAGAATACTCTTTATTGTGGTGGATTGTCCCACGTGCTATAATGCTATTCTAGGGAGGTCTTGGCTCTCTAGGATGCATGTAGTGGCTTCAACAGTCCACCAGTGCTTGAAATATGCTGTTTAGGGACAGGTTGGAGTCGTCCGGAGCAGTCAAAAGATTGCAAGAGAATGTTACGCTACTGCTCTGGCTCCCCGAACACTGGGGGCAGTTCGTATCAGCGGGCAATAGCAGTTTGAGGGGCCTTCTGGGGGTGAGGGTGAAATTGATGACCCCAGAGAGACCCCTGGAGTGTTGATACCGGTCGAAGAGGTAGAGACACACTGTTTGGAAGAAGGAAGAAGTGTAAAGATAGGCTCCAAAATGCCACCCGATCTGAAAAATGAAATGTTAAAGTTTTTGAAGAATCATCAGCACGTTTTTGCTTGGTGCAATGCTGATGTTACTGGGGTTCCAGCAGAAGTAATATCACATCACCTATCCGTCCGGAGAGACGTGGCACTAGTGGTTCAAAAGAGAAGAGCTTTTTCTAAGAAGAAGGCTGATGTCATTGTGCAAGAGGTTGATAGGCTCACAAAGATGGGGCACATCAAGGAGTCTCAATATCCTTTGTGGACTGCCAATCCGGTTCTGGTAAAGAAGAAAAATGGCAAGTGGCGCATGTGCATTGACTTCACAGATCTCAATAGGGCTTGCCCAAAAGATTTGTATCCGGTCCCCCGAATTGATCAGTTGGTAGACTCCACCTCTGGGAACAAACTGCTTTCCTTTATGGATGCCTTCTCCGGATACAATCAGATTCAAGTGGATCCGAAGGATCAAGAGCATACCATATTTTTCACTGACAGAGGTCTATATTGCTATAAGATAATGCCGTTTGGGTTGAAAAATGTTGGGGCTACTTATCAGAGATTAGTAAACAAAGCATTCGCTGATCAGATTGGAAGAAATATGGAAGTGTACATTGATGACATGATGGTGAAGAGTGTGGATGAGCAATTGCACTTGTCCGATCTCCAAGAAACTTTTGCCAACTTGGTAAAAGTGAATTTGAAATTAAATCCAGAAAAATGTGTGTTCGGATTACAGTCCGGGAAGTTTCTAGGCTATATTATAAGTGAGCATGGAATACAGCCCGATCCGGACCAGCTCAATGCTCTATTCCAAATGGAGCCTCCTCGAAATATTAAAGAAGTACAACGGTTAACGGGGAGATTAACTGCCTTAAATAGATTTATCTCAAGGTCTTCGGACAGGTGTGCCCCCTTCTTTCAAACCTTGAAGGGTGCAAAGGGATTCGATTGGACCCCATAGTGTGATAAGGCTTTCAATGAGATCAAGAAGCACCTATCCTCCCCCAAAACTTTGTTTAAACCAGTTGATGAGGAGACACTCTTCGTATATTTGGCTGTTTCAAGTTGTGCCATCAGTGCTGTATTGGTAAGGGAGGTAGATGGTCATCCTCATCCAGTGTACTACATCAGCAAAAGTTTGATAGATGCAGAAAGGCGTTACTTGAAACTCGAAAAATTAGCATTAGCCCTGGTGATAGCTGCCAGGAAGATGAAGCCTTATTTCCAGGCTCATCCCATCATCGTCCAAACTTCTTTTCCCCTAAAGAATGTCCTTCAAAAGGCAGACATTTCAAGCAGAATGACTAAGTGGTCAGTTGAGTTGGGAGACTTCGACATAGACTTTGCTCCTCGAACAGCAATCAAGGCCCAAGCTGTAGCTGACTTTTTTGTTGAATTTCACTCCGACAGGGATACGGAGCAAACTACTGGCATAAAAGATAAAAAGGTATGGGTCGTCTGAACAGATGGTGGATCTAGCACTATGGGATGTGGTGCAGGGGTGTGTTTAACTTCTCCATATGGAGACAAAATGTACCAGGTTATTTGTTTTGCTTTCAGGGCATCCAATAATGAGTCCGAATACGAAGCAGCTATAGCTGGTTTAAAGTTGGCCTACATTTGTGGGGCTAAAAGGGTCAGGCTACTAAGTGACTCTCAGCTTCTTATCCACCATGCTCAAGGCCGGTCTGAGGCTAAAAATGAGTAGCTTCTGAAATATTTACTCCTCATTAAGAATGAAGCACTCAAGTTTAAAGGTGTTGTTTATGAGCACATTCCCCTGGCAGAAAATGAGCTAGCAGACTCATTAGCAACCATAGCATATACAGAGTCATATCCATGGATCCATGTGCTGGAAAGCCCCTCCATTCAACTTAGTAAGGGTAAAGAAGAGGAAATTTTTGAACAGCAAGTGAAACAACCTCAAGACTGGAGGTTTCCTCTCCTGCAATATCTCTCCGATGGTATCGTACCTCCAGATAAGTCACTAGCCAGAACATTAAAACACAAGGCTCGTGGTTTCATCATATTGAGAGAAGTGTTGTATAAAAAATCTTACAGTAAACCTCTCCTGCGATGTTTGGGGGATGAGGAATCTTAAGTAGTCCTCTTCGAATTGCATGATGGTGAAGGATCAGCCCATTGTGGATTCAGAGCTTTAACAAGAAGAGTTTTACTGTCCGGTTACTATTGGCCATCTATCATGAAAGATGCAAAGGAATTGGTAAGAAGGTGTGACCCATGCCAGAGGTACAGCAATGAAATTCATGTCCCAGCCATTCCTTTAGAGTCAATTTCTGAGCCTATTCCTTTTGCTCGATGGGGGTTGGATTTAGTAGGGCCTCTCCCTATGGCGTCCGGAGGACGCAAAACTATAATTGTGGCCATAGAATACTTCTCAAAGTGGATTGAAGCAGCCCCTCTAGCAGGGACAACATCAAAAGCTGTTATAAAATTCATTCTATCCAACATCTGTTGCAGATTCGGTGTCCCACAAAAGATAACAACAGACAATGGGCCACAGTTCGACAATAGGGAAGTGGAGAGTTTCTGTGCCTCAAGGGGTATACAACATTGCTTTTCTTCGCCTTTCCACCCACAAGAAAATGGGCAAGTTGAAGTACCTAATAGAACTATACTGTCCGGTTTAAATAAGAATTTGGAAGGGGCTGCTGGGAAGTGGCCTAGTTATTTACAAGAAGTCTTGTGGGCCTACCGGACAACACCTGGGGCTGCAACACAAGAGTCACCCTTTGCTTTGGTCTATGGGATGGATACGGTAGCTCTCATAGAAGCAACTCTCCCGTAATTTCGTGTTCACAACTTCTCCGAACATGCTAACGAGGTGGCAATCAGAGGTCAACTTGATTTGATAGAAGAAAGACGAGTTAAAGCTCACCTTAGAGTTGGACACTATCAGGGCTTGATGAGAAACACGTTTTCTTCCAAAGTTAAAAGAAGAGATTTCCAACCAGGGGACAAAGTATTGAGGAAAGTCTTCTTACACACTAAAGAAAAGCTGTTCGGAAAGCTGGCCCCAACTTGGGAAGGTCCGTATATGGTTGTTGAAAGAATTAAACCTGGAACATATTGGTTGGAGGACAAAGATGGAAGAGTTTTGACTCATCCTTGGAATATCGAGCATCTCCGGATGTACTTGAAGTAGCATTTGTAAAATATTTACTTGTTTAAACATCCATGTAAATATTTGGGGGCATACTCTTCCATCCCTGGTGGCACAGGGAGGTTTTAATGAGGTGTCCGGGCGTTTGAATAAAATTTGATGCCTTCTTAAAAATTTTCCAAGTGTTTTAAGTTTTGTCCTTTGTCACACTATCCGGATTGAAATAACTAAGGGCTATTTAAACTCTAGCCGGAGAACTTAAACACTCTCACTATGAAATAACTAAAGGCTATTTAAACCTTGGCCAACAAAATTGGAACAGACTATGGAAGAAGATGAAAATTGCATGAAACAAAGATATTCATTAAAATAACTTAAAGTGCCTTGGCCTTCCAAGGACTTTTCAAATTGTCAAAAAACAGAACAGAAAACCTATCCGGTCAGTTGCCGGACACGATTACAAAAAATAACGCCTTGGCCTTCCAAGGACTTTAGTTTGGATAACTAAGTAAAAACTGAATCATTTGTTAAGGCTGAGCCTTAGAAGATGGCTCACCTTCATCTGTCTTTTCCTTCCCTTTGAAATCACTCTTTTCTTCGCCAGGTTTCTCCCCGGTGTGTTCTTCGTCATCTGAGGAATCACTAGAGTAGCCATATCTGTCGCCTTCAGCCATCGTATGATACAGGAGGTCTTCAGGCTCAACATGAAGCCATAAATCCCCCAGGTTCTTCTTCGGAAACTTCTCATGAAAGAGTAGGACCATGTCGGACTTCACCTTGGCATACATCTCCTCCTGAGTATCGATCACATTATTGGCATAAGCATCGATCTTGGCTTGAATCTTGGCCTCATGCTCCTTTAGCAAAGTCGATTTCTCCTCGGCAGCCTTAGCCACTGTATTCTCAAGAGCGATTTTATCATTGGTCAGGTTGGTGATGATTTGATCCTTGGCTTTGGATTCTCCCTTTGAGGTGGTAAGGTCTTTCTCCAGACCGGACAGCTTCTCCCGGATATCTCTAATGGTGTCCTATAAAGTGGAGACTTTTGTGGTGCTTGCCTCTTGCTTCCTCTTCAACTCCTCGGTTTCCTCCTTTAAAATGTCAGCATTGGAAGTGGCAGTGCGAAGGTCATCGGACAGCCTCTCTTTGTCAGACTTGAGATCTTTGATGATATCAGCCTGGTTTCGGACTTGTTTCTCCAACACAAGTACAGGCTGAACGTTGCTTAACAAAGAGTGGGCTATGGTTTCCCTTTCACTAGAAACGCTAAAAGTCTTACCATTAAAAGTAACCGTGTTGGAGGTGCTTGGAGGAAGGTAGGGCCCATCAAAGTCATCTCTGGGAAGATTGAGGAAGTATTCACCAAGCTCACCAAGACCGGTGATGTCTACTCCATCGATGTTGATATCTCCCCCCTCAACCTCATCGGTATGAAAGTCACCCGGAATCTCCTCGGCATGCGTTGGGTTAGCAGGTCAGCTTGGAAAGAAGGCTCCGGAGCCCGGAGAGAAAGCTCGTCTCCCTTAGAAGTTTTCTTCTTCTTGGCCTCCCGGTCCGTGCCTTCGCTTCCCTGTTTACGATTCCTCTTGGAAGCCCTTGGAGGTTTTGGGAGGTTCGCTTCTTGTTTTTCAGTCTCTTGCTCCACCACTTCCAAGAGAGCAGCATCAATTTGGCTATGGGCTGGCCCCTCCGGGTCTGTTGGAGCATCCTTCTCTGCATCAGCAGGGTTAGCACCACCCACCACCTTCTTGCCCTTCTTCTTCTTGCCTTTCATCTTGCTCGGGGCTTTGGCCCGGCCTGGCAGGAAGAGTGTCCCATCTAGTTCGTGAGTCCTCTTAAGTACAACATCCGGAGGAGGCTGAGTGGTGAGCTCCTCCCAAGTCAAGTCTCTCCGACCTGTGGTGTTCCACAAGTGAGACCTTGCCAAGTTGCCACTAGTAAAAGCAGCATGGAATCGGTTCCCCCATTTCTCAGCAGCCCAAGCATTGATCTTGGAGCAAGTAGCCTGTCCGGCTTTCTGATAGTCACTGAACTCCTTGGGCAGTACTGCCAAGGCAAAAGTGAGACCCATTAGTTCGAACTACTTTAAAAAAAAGTATAAAATGGAAAACTTACGGCCACTCCTCCACCTGCTTCTGAGGAGGCTTGGGTTCACTCCGGATTTGATCTTCTGTCCGTTCTCCCAAGCACCACTAACGAATAGGAATTGGGTCCTCCAATTCCTCTCCGCCTCCAACAGATCATCAACAGCCTTGAAGTCATCCCCCATATTGAAATGGTAAAAGGGGATGTTGGGATTTCTGCACAGACTGGCCACAACAGCAAACTCCTCCATTGGCAGAGGAATCCCGGAGAGCCTTGAGGCCATGATGCAGGCCATGAGGGTATACCAGGCGTTGGGGCTCAGCTGGCTCGGACAGAGTTTTATCAGATGGAAGTACCTGACAATCTCTGGGTCTAAAGGGAATCTGAGTCCCCAATTGAATAGCTCCATGAACATGACAACTTCGCTCAGTTTGTAGTCCATAGGAGTCTCCGGGTGTATGGGGATCCTGATCTTCACATTCTCCGGTATTCCCCATTTTGTACGCATCCGGCCCATCTCAGCTGTGTGGATGAACGCGTAGTTAATTTTCTGCAAGGCGAGGAGATAATTAACGCTGACCTTGTGAAAACAAGGCCCTACTCTTCCCTCGAGGCTCTCCGGCAGATCCGGATGCCTCAAATACAGTTTTTCTTTGCCTTTGTCCTTCTTGGCAACTATTGCACTACTAGCCTGACCAGAGGGCTCAGACTCAAATGGATCCTCTTCAATAGAGTCCTCCATAACTTCCTCCATAATTGTTGAAGGAATTTCAGCAGCAGTAGTGGGGGGAGGGTTCAAACTTGACTCAGCCTTGTCTCCGGACTGCTGGGCCTCTGTGTTCTTCTGGCTTCTGGCCTCCGGTAGAGTATCTGGAGCGGGTGCTTCTCTTTGGAGACTTGGACTGGTGCCCTCCGGACCGGACGGCCTATCCCTGGGGGCTTTAATAGGCACCTCTGACCCGGTGCTGCTATCTTTTGCCCCCGACTTTGAGGGAGTGTTTTTAGACCCTTGGCCTCTAACTAACCGGCCTTTCCTCCTATCGACTAGCTTCTTAGGGGAGTGCTCTGTATCCGACCCCATAGCAATGAAGGGTGAGGGTTTTTTGAGGCTAGTAGCTGTTACTCCTGGCTCGACAGTAGGCTCTGATTCCTGAACTGAGGAACCAGAGATGGTGGGGGAAAGGTTGGTTTGAAATAGTTTTCTAGGCTTAGTGCCTTTAGAAGAAGTAGAGCCTTGATCTGACTCTGTGGCAGAGGTGATTGGTCTATCGACAGGCGAAGTGGGTAAACCTGCCGCAATTCGTCTTTCTCTTTCGACTTTTTGAGCCTTCTCTAACTCAGAAAGGTTGAGCCACCCGCCTTTGACCAGAGTGTTCCTCGCTGTAAACATAAACTATCGAACAAAGTTTTTGCTTTAGAGAGAGAGATAGCTTTGGGAAATTTTGCAGAGTAAATGTGAAAGAGATGGTAAAACAGTAGAAAGTGAGTTTGTATTTATAGTAAATCTGAAAAAAGAAGTTGATTCCTAGGAGAATTCGAAAAGATTGGTAATGATTAAAGACGGCGCTGATGTCATCACCTTTAATTAAGAGGTTGCTTTTCGAAGAAGGTGGGTTCGAATTCAAGGTGAAAAAACGGCTGAAGCAACCAATCAGAGAGCGACACGTGTCCCACGAACTCTGGCAAAAACCGTTTTGAATTCGTGAAGCTTTATCAGTCTGGATAAACCTATAGCCCAAATTGACAGACCTGTCCGGATTAAAACTACCCCTGATGTCGAACTGTTTTTCAGGTTTTTGACAAAGAGTATTTGCACAAACAGCTAAAAAGGACAGATCGGTCCAAGCTCTCCGGACCGGACAGATCACTTCGAACACTTAGCCCAAAGGACTGTTCGAACTATGACAAAAGTACTAAAAAAACCTAAACACTACTTGACTAAGCTACTTGCTCTCCTACTTAGAGCTCATGGGTCTTTGAACATGACTCAGGTCTATTTAACATGACCCGAAAGCCCATAAGGGCCCAAATATGAGGGTATAAATACCCAACCACCTGCATTAAGTGTGGGTAATGAGAATTAACTGCTACCAGCCAGCTTAATTATCTCTCTACTCTCTACACTAAAAATAAAACACTCACATACCACTATTAAACACCAAACAAATTACAAGCCTACCCTCAGGCGATAATTATCATCACCAGTTCCAACAAAAATAGGTATTGTTTTAGTATCACCGTTATATATATTATTTTCGCTAGATAATCAAATGTATTTATTTATTAATAAAATTTATGAAAATTTTATAGCAAATTGTAATTGAATTTTTAAGCAAAATTTAGTGAAAAAGTGGTTTGTTTTTGTTATTAAAAATCACCGAAATGAGTTTTACAATTTCGTCATTTTTTTGTTTTTGTTTTTCAAATTCAATTTTCGTTTCATAAACATCAGGTGTCTAATACTAATTTGGACAATTTTCACAGCCTTTATAAATATTTTTGGCTAAAAATTGCATAAAAAATAATTCTTACAAATAAATCAATAACATTTATTAAAGTCTGATAAACGATACTATTGTTTTTTTGTATTATCAACAATCAACATAATTGAATTCACACTTTTATCATATAATAATTAACAAAGAAAACTGAATATATAAAAATAGAACAAATAAAATATGTGAAACAGAAATTAATTTCAACTTTGATAAAAGCATGTAGCTACGGTTCTCTCTTAAATTCTACTAATTTAATTTAATGGACTCAACAATAACTCTACCAATACTTTACATTATTATAACCCAAGTCGGATTGTACCATCTATAAGAAATTTCCAGAAAAAGTAGAGTCGATCGAAAAAAGAAGGAATATTAATTGAAAAAGTAAATGCGAAATGAATAAGAAATGTAGTCGGGAATTTTCTTTTTAAAGACCATCAATAAACAAAAGATAGATTTTGTAAAGATGTACTTTGGGAAGAAACATTCATTAATGCAATACATGTCACCATAGAAAGATTCTCACTTGCACCTAACTAATACTCTATAAAGGACTCCACAAATTACTACTAAATGGGCATTATTTATTTAAAATAACTATGGCTAGAGTTGCAATTTTTTATTTGCAACTGCATTCTTGTTTATTTATTATGAATCTTTTATTTACTATAACTAATCAATAACTTACTTTTTCTATTAAAGAAATATAAATGGTTTCAACGATATTTATACTCACACATAGCATTTATAACATTTACAATTGATTATTTTACTTTCAAATGTGTTTTAAGATTTAGATAAAATACTGTATTGATTGATCGGTGTAAGAAGCATTCCTCTTCCTCCCTTTTCCCTATGTTAGGAGGATCAAACCTCAATCAGCAATTTCCCATTAATCTATCCCTCAAAGCTAGAAGTCTTCCTCTCCATTATTTTATGGACTCCATCCGGGACCACTTCAAACAACTATCATTTGGTCCCAAATAAGCTTTCAAGTCTTAAACCCGCAGTCCTTGGAGGAAATGACTCCTCTGTCTCTCTGGAGACAATCTTTTTGTCATTCACCTGGGAGTTATTCCCATCAATCTCTCATTCCTCCACCAGATTGCTTCCTCCCAAAATCCAACCCCCAAATCTCATCCCTAACTTTTTCATCCTTTGGGTTCTCGATAACCTTCTCCTCAATCTCGGTCTTCAACCATTCTTGAGCCCAGTAAGCCAAATTAAGAAAATAAATTTTCAGTTTAGTTACCCTAACAGAACTAAATGTATTCTAGTTCTAGTTAGTTATCTTCTCCCTCCTAGTTACCTTAATCGGACCAACTATTCTCTTTCACCTTTTCCTCAAAACCCTATCCTTCTAACCCCTCTTTTCCTAGACAGATTCTCTCTCCTATTTCTAGCTATTCTCAGCTCCTCTCTCCCCCTGTGTCACTTCCCCTTAGTCAAAATAACCTACTTTCAGCTCTACCGGCTCCTAGTAGCAGGCAGCCCTAGCATCCATAGCACTCCCCTTCTCTGTCATGTCCCCTCTATCCCAGGTTCTCAGTTCTGCCCCCCCCCCTTAGACTCTCCTATCCTGAACCCTAACAGACATCCCTTGAAAGCATCCTCCTACTATGTATCCATCATCCTATCCCCTATCCCTATATCCCCCTCATTATCTCTCATTATAAGCCCTCATATTCGTAATCCTTCAACCTATTCGTTCATTCTATCCAGCAAAAGAAAACCAATATCCGAACACAGTCAACCATCCCTTGCTTACCTGATGGACCCCTGTGATCATTTGAAGTCATCCTTGCCTTCCAAGCCCTTGGAAATAACTGCTTATTTCTCCCCAATCAAAACTCAGTCATTCTCTTCTTCCCTTGCTCTTCTCAACCCTGTGCTGCATCCTCATCCTCTCCTCTCCTCATCTCTGCTGAACACAAAACCTATGTCAAACAAGCCTTTGCATTGGCCAGACACCACATGGAATCTGGCCAAGGGCAAATCATATTTCAAAGCAAACCTTTCAGTGAGTTAAGTAGCTACTTACCTCAAGCAGCCGTCCCCGGAGCCAGTCTGCCTCAATCCATCCTCTCGATCGCCTCCTCCGGGCTGTGCCCCGCTCCTCTGGTAACCACCCTCACTCCTTGGACCAGAAACTCTCCTCCTCTAACCGACAGTTTTTACGAAAACCTGGTGGCAGCGCTGGACGATCTTACTTTCTCTCTGCAGCCGGCCACCGCCTCCCTGTCTAAAGAGCTGGGTCTGTACCCTTCTCCCTATAACCCTCAACTAGATCCCCTCGCCCAGGCCTTTTCCCCGATTTTCTCCTCCGATTGGGGAACCGGTTCACCTATCAGAGCCTTCGTCGTTCCAAATCAGCCTCCATCACCTGCTTTTCTATCCCGCTTTCCTCCTCCGCTGCCTATCCCCGTTCCATCTATGGAACTTCGTCGGATCCGATCTCTTCCTCTGCTAACCTTGCTCGATCCCAATGTGAAGCTTCTTCTGGGAATCCTTCGCCCCCGCGTCGTACAACCAGGCTCCTTACTACTCTGGCGAACTCCCCGTCAATGCCTTGCTCGAAAGTAGCTCGCACCTCTGATCGAGCCCTGGAAAACTCGCCGTCGTTGCCTAGTTCGAAAGTTCCTTACTTGGCCGATCGAATTAGGGCTGAGAATTGCTCGCCAATGCTCCGATCTGACAGGGCCCTCGCCTCGCCAGAAACCCTCTCGCCTCTGCTCCGATATGACAACCTGGCTGGGAACTGCTCGCGTCTGTGCCGATTTGACAATCTGGCAAGGAACTGCTCGCCTCTGCGCCGATCTGACAGGGACCTAGCCTCGTCGGTTACCTCATCGGCTCTGCTCCGATCTGACCGGGTTATCGCCACGCCAGAACCATCTCAGTCACTTCCTGATTCAAAAGAGACAACGCCTCTTTGATCCACCGATCGACCTATGCCAGTCGTCTCCTCGCTTTTGTTCCGATCAGCCACCTCGTTTGCCTCAGCGGATTCCTCGTCGTCGCTACCTCTCTCGCTGGCTGGAGTTTCTGTCGGGTCTCAGAGAAGTGAAGAAAGCGATAGGCTATTCTGCCTAGGGTTTCCAAGTCTTTCGACTGGATCCAGACCCTCTGATAAGGCGAGATCGGGTCTGGGATTCAAGTCGAATCTTGGGCCCAATAATAGTCAAGCAGTGGTGAGCTCCCCGGGTATGCAGGTGGATCCTTCTGTTTTGGGCCGTCGCGCTTCTAGTATAGGGCCTACTCGGGTTCTAACTATTGAAACGCCTTCTAAAAAAGGGAATGAGATTTTGGGAGGTGGTGCTTCCTATGGCCATCACTCTCTAATCATGAATTTTGGGAATGCGGGTAAAGGCCCAAAAAGAAGAAAATTCAAATTGGCGCATGCTAATCCTCCTTCCATTCTTGTATTTCCAAAGGAGAATTCAAGGGGTTTCTCTAACTCGAATTCAATCCCGAAAACCGCTCATCCCTCCTCTTTTGCAAGCATTATCGCGGGCCACAACGACAACCGCTCTCCTCTGGCAATTGGAATTAATCATATGGAAATGGTGGATAACGAATTTATTATGAATGATTCGGCTCTTGGATCCTCAGATTCTTGGAAGGCTTGCCTTTCAGGATATTTTCTCAACCAACCGTCCAATTTGGCTTTTCTTAAAGCTAACGTGGAAACTCTTTGGAAAAAGTTTGGGCTTTTGGAATTCAAACCCCTTCCGGAGGGATATTTTCTCTTTAAATTTGGATCCGAAGTGTTGACTAAATATTTTTTTGGAGGAAGCCCCCTGGCACTTCGGTGGCAATTTAATGATTTTGAAACTTTGTGAACCTCTTAATTCCCTTATCAAGGATCCCCACACTGAAGTTACTATTTGAGTTAAAGTATTTAAGCTTCCCTATGAGTTATGGACTGCGGAGGGGTTCAGCAACATTGGATCAATAATTGGTTCCCCAATGTATGTAAACCACCAAACAGGGAGAAAGGAAAAACTTTGATTTGCCCGCATTTGTATTATGATCGAAGCGGGGCCTCCTATTCGCTCTGATCTCACTTTCAAGATTAGAGGAAAATACATCACAGTTGCCTTTGAATACCAGGGACTCCTCCCCCCAATGCGCTAATTGTAAGGTTTTCGGGCACCCTACCCGTCAGTGCATCAAAGGCCCTATCAAAATCCCCCCCCCCCCTTCCCCTTGGTGACCTCGTCTTCCGAGGAAGATCCTTCCGAGATAGATCCAGAGTTGGAATCAGGTTCTCGTCTGCCTTCCATAATTGAAGACTCAGAGGTGGAGCCTGGCGAGGAGGTGGACTCCCCACCCAAAAGGGCTTGCACGGATGTAGCCAAGGATAAAGGCAAACAGGTAATGTCCTCCGACAGGACTAGCAGATGATTCATTGTAAGTCTTTTATTCATGAATATTTCTTCTTGGAATGTGCGAGGTCTAAACGACCCAGTCAGACAAAAAGATGTCACTGATTTTATAATTAGTAACCACATCTCTTTGATAATTCTAGTATAAACTAAAGTCCAAATTCATAGAGTTGATAATATTATTAGACGAATGGTCCCCTTTTGGCATGTCATTACTAATCACTCATCTCATCCCCTAGGTAGAATCTGGATCACTTGGACTCCGAGTGTTATAACTGTCTCTCGAATTTCTCAATCTCTTCAATTTATTCATTGTAGTGCTAATTGTCATAATTTAAGAGCCTCTTTCAAATTCACTGCTATTTACGCTTTTAATGAAGCTCAGGACCGTATCGAGCTTTGGAACGACCTAATAAAAATTTCAAAGATTGATACTCTCTCTCCTTGGGTTGCTCTTGGAGACTTTAATGTTATTTGTCACCCTGATGAGCGTCTGGGCTCCTCTGACTCTTGGTCCCCAGCTATTGATGAATTCAATAACTGCTGTTACCAATGTGATCTCAGCGACCTTCGATCCTTCGGATTGGAGTTCACCTGGATCAATAAACAACCGTCTCACCCTATCCTCTCTAAAATTGACCGAGCCCTCGTCAACCCGGAATGGGACAAGCTTTTCCCTATGTCCCATGTCCACTTTGGGTACCTCCGCACTTCTGATCACACAACCGTTACCCTCAACGTTGGGCTTCCTCGCCCGAAGCGGAAAAAACCTTTCCGCTTCTTCAATATGTGGCAATCTCACCCGTTGTTCAAGGATATTGTTTCCAACTGTTGGAACCTTCCTTCCTCTTCCTCAGGAATGCAAAGGGTTTCATATAAACTCATGAGATTGCAATTTGAGCTTGCCCGTCTTAATCGTTCGGAATTTAGTGACATATCCTCCAGACTCTCTAAAGCTCAAATCTGCCTGTTTGAGGCTCATGAAAACTTAGCCTCCGATCCTCTCAACCCTCGTTTAGTCGTAATCGAAAATGAGGCTGCTACCTCTTTCATCTTCCTTAGTCGTGCTGAAGAATCCATTCTTAAGCAAAAATCGAGAGAAAATTGGATAAAGCTGGGGGACAAGAATACTAAATTCTTCCATAAAAGTATCAAAGCCCGGTTATTCCGCAATAAAATTATCTCGATCTCTAAGGACCAAAGAATCATTGTATCATCCCCGGCAGGTGTTTCCAAAGTCATGGTTAATTTTTTTGAGTTCTTTCTGGGTACCAAGCATCCTGCTACCTATCCAGGTCTCGAAAAAGTCTATTCTCTGATAAAGTTTAGAGTTATAAACTCTGATAAAGAACTAATGATTCACGAGATTACTTGTTTGGAAATTAAATCCGCTCTTTTCAGTATTGATAACGAAAAATCTCCTGGTCCTGATGGTTTTAACTCTAGATTTTTTAAAACTTCTTGGAACATAGTTGGGCCAGACATTTTCAAGGGTGTCCAAGAGTTCTTCATCTCAGGATCCCTTAGTGAGTCCTGGAACACAACTTCTATCGCTCTAATCCCCAAAAAAGACTCCCCTTATGTGTCTGCCGACTATCGACCAATTGCTCTATGCAATGTCGTTTATAAAATCATTTCCAAAATCCTGGCCAATAGAATCAAGTTTCCCTACCTTATTGATTCTTCTCAATCAGCTTTCGTTGCGGGAAGGAACATCTCTGATAATATCTTTTTTTTCTCAAGAGCTTCTGAGGGGTTATCAAGCTAAGGTTAGGGGGAAAAGGATTGCTCTTAAAATCGATATCATGAAAGCTTTTGATAATGTCTGATGGCACCTCATTCTTAACATTCTTGTTGCGATGCAATTCCCGGAAAATATGATCACCTGGATTGTAAAATGCATCTCCTCTCCCTCTTACTCTATAATGATTAATGGAGACCTTCACAATAAGTTCAAAGGCAAAAGAGGTCTCAGACAAGGCGACCCCCTCTCCCCTTTCCTCTTCGTGCTAGTTATGCAAGTTCTGTCTGACATCCTCAAAGAGAAACGTCAAGATGAGAATTTCCGTTCCCATTGGAAATGCCACAAACAGAAAATCATTAATCTCTGCTTTGCAGATAATCTGATGATCTTCTGCCATGGGGACACCCTCTCTCTTAATCTCATCAAAGATGCTCTGGATGACTTCCATTCTCTTTCTGGCCTTAAGGTCAATTCAGCGAAAAGTCACATATTTTTCTCTGGAATTGACCATCACCTTAAATCGAATCTGATGCCTATATTGAACTTCCCGGAAGGCTCCCTCCCAGTGAAATACCTGGGATTCCCTCTTCTTACTGGTAGGCTTACTCACACTGATTGTCTCCCCCTTTTGCACAGAATAACATCCCGTATTGAATCATGGACTTCCAAGAATCTCTCCTATGCGGGAAGACTCCAGTTAATCAAATCGGTCC
The DNA here is from genome assembly GCA_036936605.1 of Limnanthes douglasii subsp. nivea. Classification (NCBI taxonomy): domain Eukaryota; kingdom Viridiplantae; phylum Streptophyta; class Magnoliopsida; order Brassicales; family Limnanthaceae; genus Limnanthes; species Limnanthes douglasii. The sequence goes on from JAUPFV010000004.1 coordinate 55,651,209, forward strand.
TTTTTGCTGGACATGTTTATTGGTCTTCAATGTTCATCCACTATGCTAGGATAATTAAATAGCTAAGCCAATATCTTCATCGTTTTCTCTGGTCCGGCTCTGCTATGAAAATCCATGGGGCCAAAGTGGCCTGGACCACTATAGCCACTCCTTATAAAAAGAGCGGCCTTGGGATCCTAAACCTAAAAATATGGAAGCAGACGGCTGTCCTTAAGCACCTCTGGTCTATTGTTAGTAATCAGAACCATTCAATCTGGTGCGAATGGAACAAAAATGAAAAGATTAAAAACAAAAGTTTTTGGAACGTTTCTATTGGCTCCTCCCCCTCTTGGATATGGAGGAAAATTCTTCGTCTCTGCCATTTGGCTATTAACTTATACAGGGTGGAAATCGGAAATGGAAGAACAACTTCTCTCTGGCATGATTCGTGGCTCCTCTCATCGCCTCTAGCTACTCACTACGCCCCTGACATAATCTGTGACTCTCGTTTGGGAAACAATCTAAAAGTTTCAGACATCATCTCAAATGGAGAATGGAATTGGCCTGCAAATCTGAGATCAGCAAGGGCCCATAGTAGTGTGCATCTGGAACAAATCAACCATCTTATCTGCTCTCTCCCTCATCCAAACACCTTATCGAGGGATGCTCCTTACTGGGAAACAAATGATGGAGGCAACAAAATTCTCGATTCAAGCCACTTAGAACACTATTCGTCATCCTATCCCAATAAAGGGATGGGCGCGGTTAGTATGGAACAAATATAACATTCCTCGCCACTCTTTTATAGCCTGGCTTGCTATTCAGGGAAAACTTGTCACTAGAGACAAGCTCATTAGTTGGGGTATCAGCACCCCTGCTTCTTGTGCCCTTTGCAGTTCTGACCCGGAATCTATATCTCATATCCTCTGTGAATGTAGTTTCGCTCAGAATATTTGGTCCTATATTAGTATCAAAATTAGATTCCCCTTCAATTCCTCTTCTTGGCAAGCTTGGATCCTCGAGGCATCAAATTGGTCTAATTCATGAGACCACTGTATTTGGCGCACTTGTTTCAATGCGGTCATTTACCATGTATGTAAAGAACAGAATTCAAGAATATTTGAATCCTCCCCGGTCATGGCTTCCATGATATCTTTCAAAATCTTATCGGATCTCCGATATAGATTCCTTGGAACCAAGATTGGCTGGACTTAGTAGTATAACCAGTAACTAACAACTCTATATATCTATCTTTGCAGGTCCTTCCAGTGTAGAGCGGAGCTATGAGCTTGGATTCCCGATTGCTTAGAGTCACCTATCTCTCACCTCGTCATCAGAGCATGTTATTTCAGTTGATTATGTCTTCTTCTACTTTACGACATCTTGACTTTATTACCTCGTTTGTTATCGTATTACCTCGGGGTATGCCCTAGGAAAATTGTATGAACCTTTTTCATTTATTTAAAGTCTTATTTTCACCAAAACAAAAATATTGTATTTTTGTTGAATAAATATTTAAATTAAATTTTAAAAAAAAGTTCATACAAATACCTAAAGTATACCACGAAGAAATGCACTAAAATCAACTAGAAAGGAAATGTAAACATGGACCGTATCATGGTCACAAAGTAAACACTTGATAGAAGCATATAACAAAATAAAAAACTGTGAATCTTGGAAGAAGTAGACACATAGGTAACCATAGCGCAACTAAATCCTATGGGGAATCATAACAAAAGCAAAACAAAACAGCATTAAGTTAGTAAATAGTAGTTTTAGTAAGGCCAGCCAATCTCGGTTCCCTCGAAGCAGAAATGAAGATAAACAAATAAGCGAAAAAAGACTGCAGGAGCGAGGCTCGGGAGTGAGCCGAAGATTTTTTTGTTTCTTTCCCTTCAAATGAAGTAAATGATAGCACTGAAACAGGTCTGCCATATATGACAAGATTTAGACGAAGACCAGTTAGAGGCTTCGATGGACCAAGAGTTCCAATTGGAATTATTATTGAATGGGATCACAATCTTAGAGCGAGATTGCTTCCATAAGCTTTGGAAGAAGCTACAATTATAGAGAATATGATTGATGCTTTCGTCCGCGTCATTACAGAGGACGCACAAGGGGACAGTGATACCCCCCCAAGATAAAATTTTGTCACGAGAGGTGAGCTTGTCGTTGATGGCGAGGCAAAGAATAAAAGAATGACGAGGGATATTGAATTTACTCCAAACCAACCCTGCTCACATTGTAGGTGTCTTTGATCGAGAAGTTGAAATATCCAAATTTCACCATCCAGATGGGGACATCGTCGAGGTGCCCGCTTGATGGGGGAGAGAGAGAATAATGTTAAAAAGTTCCATAAGGTTGTTGTGGTTCCCATTATTAGCAGATTTCCTGATGAGAGGCCAGGACCAGCATCCCTGAGAGACAGTGATGTGCTTACCTAACCTTGAGTCATTAATGATGGATGGAACGTAGAAGGATACTAGAAGGACAAAGAGCAGTCATGGATCAAACCAAAAAGAGGTGGTTCTACCATTTATGATATTAACCCTGGACAGTTTGGTGGCCAGTGGCCTAAGGGATAAAAGTTTCCTCCAAGCCTATGAGGGGAAGAGCCATGAGTAATAAGTTAGAAATTATCATCTTTAATATTCTCGGTCTTAATCTAGGCACTCCAAATAAAGTTAGAGGAATTATTAATGATGGACCAAAGATGTTTGAGAACGGATGCCTGCTTCCAGATTTTTAAGTCTAGAATCCCAAGGTCACCCTCATACAAGGGTACGATAATCGATGACCAAACCACTTTTGGCGCCAAAGATCTTTGAGTCGTGACCCGACTAAAGATAGCGACGAATGATTTGGGAGAGTTCTTTAAGAACTCTGGAAGGGAGAATGAAAATAGAAGGCCAATACACTTGGCCAACAAAGAGAACAAATTTGATAAGCTGGAGACGGCCGATATAAGAGAGGCATTTAGAGGTCCAAGAGTCAATGCAGACAGTAATTTTGTGGAGAGGGGGGGTGACAATCAGAATGGGATAGACGAATGATGATAAGGGGAACTCCCAAATATTTGATTGGGAGAGTACCAACCTTAAAGTCAGAAAGGTTGATAAGGTTCGTCTTCAAGGTGGGGTTGATTCCAGACAAGAAGATCTTACTCTTATCTCGGCTAATTTGCAACCCATAGAGAAGGAAGAATTAGTGAATAACATCCTTAATGAGGCGCAAAGAGTTGATGTCACCATTACAGAAAATCATAGGATCATCCGCAAAGCAAAGGTTAACAATTTTCAGATTATGACATTTATATGAAATTTGAAATAACGGTCGTTGCTTTTCTCTCTGAAGATGTCAGAGACAACCTGCATTATTAGGAAAAACAGGAAAGGCGAAAGAGGTTCCTCTTGTCTGAGACCTTTCCTACCATGGAAAAAATCGGTGAAGTCACCATTAATTTTACTGCTATAGGAGGGAGTTGCGATAAACTAGATAATCCAGGTAATCATTTTCTCAAGGAAGTCCGTAGACACCATGATGTCTAAAATAAGGTGTCATCTAACATTGTTCTCAGGCTTTCATCAAGTTAATCTTGAGAGCAAATATTTTTCCTTTGGACTTAAGATGATATCTTTTTATAAGTTCTTGGGAGAAAAGGATGTTGTCAGAGATGTTTCTACCAGCAACGAACACTGATGGGGACTTATCAATAAGGTAAGGGAAATAGTCTTTAATTTTGTTGGCCAAAATTTTAGAAATGATTTTGTAGACAACATTGCATAAGGCGATATGACGGTAGTCGTGGGCAGACGGTGGGGTATTGGATTTTGGGATGAGGGAAATAGAAGAAGCATTCCAAGAAGCATTCATCTTATTAGACTTGAAGAAATAAAAAACACCATTGCACATATCGTTTCCCACAATGGACCAAGAGTTTTTGAAGAAACGTGAGTTATATACACCGGGTCGGGGAGATTTGTTATCATCAATACTGAATATAACATCTTTTAGCTTGTCTTTAGTTATCAGACGAATCATGAAGGATTTTTAAAGAGGATTAACTTTTGATGAGATAAAAGAGGAGACTCTGGAAAGCGTCTTTATAAGATATCGTTTTCATAAACATATTTGAATAGTTATAGTTATCATTAACTAATGTTTGACTCATCATGGTTTTGTAAATTTGATAGTGTATTTAATTGACTAGTCAGTTAAAAATCAGCATAACTCATGTATTTGCGATAAATATACTTCTAATTCTCTCGTTTGCTAATGAAAGTCTATAGATGACACATGTCGTAGTTGGGTTGGTGATATAAGACACTGTAAGAAGATGAAATTAGCGTTGTGGCCTTACTTGCTAGATGATTTTTATTTGAAATTTCTTGACAAAGCTCACAGCTTTGTACCATATTATTGACATTTATTGCTAGATGAGGCCAGTGATATAATAGTAACAAAAACATCTAATCAGAATGATATCTCAACTATAAGATTGCCACAACCAAGTGGCACTAGCAACATTCAAAATAAAAGCTAAGAAAAAAATGGGACGAATTTTGAAGTAAGGATAGAGCTGTATATGTACATCCTCGTCAAAAGTAAAAAAATACAACAAATGTGTCTACATTAATTATCCTGAACATTTTTTTGTGAAATTTTAACAATATACAAAAAAAAATCGCAAATGAAACTAGCAACTATACGCATAAACTAAAAAAATTAAGCTAATCGTAACATCGGTGTAAGAAAAAAACACAAAACGGAACCTAAATTTGATAGGATTGATGTAGGATCATGAGCAAGGTATATCGATATATATTATAGACTTATTTCACAATCAACGTCCTATTTACACAACTATTTTTTTTCTTATTTGCGCAACTCATTTTTGTACGTAATTCTGTAATTTGGTACTATTATTTTTCTTATTTGCGCAACTCATTTTTGTACGTAATTCCTTAAGTTAGTACATTTGTTTTTTTGCAACTAACATTCTATTTAACCAAATATTTGTTCTTATATACGCAACTCATTTGCACATAATTCGGTAACTAGAACACAATTTTTTTTTCAATCCAATTACAAATAATTTCGTAATTCGAACGTACTTGTTTTCCTTAATCCAGTTACATATAATTTCACAACTTGAACACTATCGATTTTTCATTCTTATTTACGACTCTAATACACATAATTACCTAGCTAAAAAAACTCACAATTTGATAATTATTTTTATTGTATCACACATTACGTGATTATTGGTAAATAAATTTGATATCCAATATTTATTAATAGATTGTCTTTTTATTTATACTAATATATTTTAAATCTTTTTTATTGGTTAAACTACTTTTTATAAAGAGAAAAGTACCAGTAAATACCTTCTCAACTATGTAATTACCCAGTGGTACCCGCTTTTTGGATAGTGTCATTTGTTACCTCGAATTGAAATTTGGACAAAAATACCCCTGACCAAATATACGCGCTGGTAAAAAAAACGCGCTGGTACAATTCTCATGATAGGATGCGAATTGCTTGCAACTCTCAGAATTTCTAAACGATTCTCATGATAAGATGCGAATTGCTTTAAACTCTCAGGATTTCTGAACGATTCTCATGATAAGATGCGAATTGCTTGCAACTCTCAGGATTTCTGAACGATTCTCATGATAAGATGCGAATTGTTTGCAACTCTGGGTTTTCTAAACGATTCTCATGATATGATGCGAATTGTTTGCAACTCTCAGGATTTCTAGAACAATTCTCATGATAAGATGCGAATTGTTTGCAACTCTGTGTTTCTTGAACAATTCTCATGATATGATGTGAATTGTTTGTAACTCTCATGATTTTCTGAACAATTCTCAGGATTTCCTGAACAATTCTCATGATATGATGCGAATTGTTACTGGTGAAATTTTATTTTAAAAAAAATCAAAAAATATCATCAATGGATCTAGTTTTGTTCATTTTTAAAAAACAAAAGTGATGGTACTTTCATTAAATTTTTTCGAGCTCCGGTTCGAAAGATACGGATCCTTTAAAAATAAAATAAAATAAAAGTAGGAGAGAGAAATTTTGGTTACGTGGTTGTTCATGAATGGTGAGGGTAGTTAGGGTATTAAAATAAAGTTAGGTACTATATGGTAATTAGGTAGTTGAGTTGGGTATTAAGTGACAATTGATCAAACCTTGGATACTAGATGACAATAGAATAATTGAGTATGTAACTTAAAGGTAATTTCCCTTTTATAAATACCATGAATTTTTATTATTATTTTGGTTGATTTTTATACTTTCCAACAATATTAGTGTAAATCGAGTTTTTATTTTTAGCTTTATAATTGTTCTATTTATATTATTCTTTTAGGTGGGTTGAATTCCCATTTCGTCGTAATCAAAATAATTCCTGTGATTGAATATATAATATTAGTTACGAATAGAACAAATTTTATTATAAAAAAAGAACAAATTTGTAGTATTGGGGAAACAAATTTATCGCAATGTCATTGAAGGTAGTAAGAAGATCATCGGAATTACGACTTCATCGTGATCAGAACAACTTTACACCAACAGCAGCATCTAGTTTTGAATGCCATAGAGGTATGCTTATACATTTTACTGATTATGTTTTTGATAAATTAAATAATGGGAAATTATACCAAAAGTACCTACTCAACTATTCAATTGTCACTTACCACCCAAGGTTTGATCAATTGTTACTTAATACCCAACTCAACTACCTTATTGTCACTTACAACCTAACTTTATTTTAATACCCTAACTACCCTCACCATTCATGAACAGCCACGTAACCAAAATTTCTATTTCCTTCTCTTTCCTTCTCTTTCCTACTTTTCCTTTAATTTTATTTTTAAAAGATCCGTATCTTTCGAACCGGAGCTCGAAAAAAATAAATGAAAGTACCATTACTTTTGTTTTTTAACAATGAACAAAACTAGATCCATTTATGATTTTTTTTGATTTTTTTTTAAAATAAAATTTCACCAGTTGCAAGCAATTCGCATCTTGAGAATTGTACCAGTTTTTTTTTCTCATACCATTTTTTTTTATCGTTCCGAAATCCTTGAGAGTTGCAAACAATTCGCATCTTATCATGAGAATCATTCAGAAATTTGTAAGCAATTCGCATCTTATCATGCGAATCGTTCAGAAATTGCAAGCAATTCGCATCTTATCATGAGAATCGTTCAGAAATTGCAAGCAATTCGCATCTTATCCTGAGAATCATTCAGAATTTGCAAGCAATTCGCATCCTGAGAATTTGCAAGCAATTCGCATCTTGAGAATTGTACCAGTTTTTTTTTTTTTTTTTTTTTTATCGTTCAGGAATCTTGAGAGTTGCAAGCAATTCGCATCTTATCATGAGAATCGTTCAGAAATTGCAAGCAATTCGCATCTTATCATGAGAATCGTTCAGAAATTGCAAGCAATTCGCATCTTATCATGAGAATCGTTCAGAAATTGCAAACAATTCGCATCCTGAGAATTTGCAAGCAATTCGCATCCTCAGAATTTGCAAGCAATTCGCATCTTGAGAATTGTACCAGTTTTTTTTTTTTATCGTTCAGAAATCTTGAGAGTTGCAAGCAATTCGCATCTTATCATGAGAATCGTTCAGAAATTGCAAGCAATTCGCATCTTATCATGAGAATCGTTCAGAAATTGCAAGCAATTCGCATCTTATCATGAGAATCGTTCAGAAATTGCAATCAATTCGCATCCTGAGAATTTGCAAGCAATTCGCATCTTGAGAATTGTACGAGTTTTTTTTTTCTTTTTTTTTTTTACCGGCACGCGTTTTTTTAGTCGGGGGTATTTTTGTCCAAATTTCAGTTTGAGGTACCAAGTTACACTATCCAAAAAGCGGGTACCGCCGAGTAATACCATAGTTGAGAAGGTATTTACCGGTACTTTTCTCTTAAATAATCTTATAGCTTTTATATTTGAATATATAAAATAAAAAAATCTAATAGCAATCATTATAATTTAGATTCGATTCGTCCAACAACTGATTTTGTTTTTATACATACGTCTTTTGATTGAAATATTTTTATTTTCAATCCACTATAGAAAGCTAAACTTAATTTAAGCAACTGTTTTTTTTTTCCAAATATATCCATTTAGTTTGAGATATGACTAAACACGATAATTTTTTTCATAATTTAAAATTTTATTGTCCTAATTATAAAAACAAAGATGGTTTAAAATTATGATAAGAGTATTAAAAGTAGCTGTTAGTTATTTCGTGTTTGTAGTAAACTATTTGTTTATGTTTGTTTTTGTTTTTATTTTTTATTTTTTTATGTTTTAGAATTTTTTTCCATGCATATGAGTATTGAAAAAACTGATATGTAGGAGTCCAATGTTAATAATTTGTCTCTCTATTAGTCTCCAAAAATCTGAAAAATGTTGTTATGAAATCATGAATTCAAAAAAAAAAAAAACTACATGTTTTTAGAATTAAAATTTTAAATTTTTGAGATAATAGTAAAACAAAATATTGATGTTTAGACCCACATATCCATTTTTATACTCACGTATGCAAAAAAATTAATAATATAAATTTATAAAACATAAAAAAAAATCAAAAGTTATTTAGATGAAGTTGAAAACAATTGATGGAGTACGAGCTGACTCAGACTTGACAAAAGAAGCAGTCATGTTGTAAATTCAAAATATGTGGTTGTCTCTGCTTATATATATATTTTTGTACTTACCATATGTTATTTAGTTGGATTAGTTAGGTCGATATGCCAATTCCGACTTCGCTCGACTATCTATTTTTGTTCTTTTATAGATTCGTTTTCAGTCTTTTGTTTATTAAAATTGTGCACTCGTGTTTATTAAACCTGACAAATTATAGGGACTATAGTATAAATGAGATAAGGTGTTCTTTTCGAGGTTAATAAATCGAGAAAGAGAATGGTTAAATATTTGATCTTTTTAAGTTGTTCTAAAAAAATTATTTATGAAATTAGTATGTTTTTTTTAAGAATATTTTTTTAATTTTTTTTAAATCTATCTAAAAGTATTTAAACTTTTTTCTTTTTAATCTAGTTCATTTCCTCTTCAATCTTTTGTGAGTGTTTTTAAGAGCTCCAAACATCAAAAATCCAAAACTCTATCGATCGGCACTAATCCACCAATTTTATCCCAAAAATATAATCAATCGATGAGAAAAAAAAAGAGTAGATTTTTTTTAAAAAAAAAGTTTGATTTGAATTTTTAGATTTCGTTAGATTTTGATTTAGATAGCGAAATTATTTAGTTCTAGTGTTACAAGAGAGTTTAGAATGAAATATAAATATTTGGTGTTGATTTAATAAATTAAATCTAGGTTTTGGTTGAAGAACAAAACCATAGGTTCTCTCTTACTCTTCGACGAGGGCGATGTGATGAACTTATGCCGACAATGTAAATGCATAACACGAGAGACCAACACCAGAAACTGTTAGTGCTTCCTTTGTCAGCGATGTTCCATTGACAATGTTGTCAAAGACTCCAATATCGTTTGTATATTATATGTGTTATTTGTGTTTTAATTGTATTTTAAAAATTTGATTTCAAGAGACAAACCGGTAAGTGCGTAAATTTTGATTTTTAGTTTAGTAAATAAATAAATTTATTATTATGTTACAAGTGAAATAAATAAATTTTAGTTAAATACATTTTTAATTTTTTAATTTACTAAATCACTAAAATTTAAAATATTTTATGACTTATTAAATAGATAAATTTATTATAATATATATAAAATCAATTATTATTTATTATTATGTTAAATTATATGTAAAATATCTATTTATAATTAGCTAAAAATCAAAACTACTACTATTTCTATTATAAATTCAAATTTATAATATTTTATTTATAATATTTTATTTATAAAAATAAAATAATGTTAATTTTGAATTATATTAAAATTATCTCATAACCCAAAATGTTAAAAGAATTGAATGATATTATTTGACCCACTAGATTAATCAATTAATATATACTATTACTAATAGGATAGTTATATAAAATTAAAAATGATATTAAAATTATTATTATGAGGCTTACTATTTGAGAAGGCTAAAGCTATTTCCTCCATGTTATTTTTTATTTCCTCCATTATTTGAAAAATCCTCCATGATGTTATTTCCTCCATAAAGGAAGTTACAAAATTGCCCTTTTACCCATTTTTTCTTCACAAAACCATTACCCTAACATTTCCATTCTATTCAGTACAACAAAACCCATTCTTCACCCTAGAGAACTGCCTTACAAAGAAGAAAACCAATTTTTCACACTACCTTACAACAACTGATTTGAAGATAGAGAAAGCTTGGAGAAAGAGATTCTAGGTTCTTCCCCATTATCAAATTTAGGGTTTGTAGTTAGATTTTGTTGTTCGATTTCGATTAGGGTTTGAAGTTAGATTTCTATGTTAGATTCGATTAGGTTTTCATTTGGGGTTTGATTTTATTGTTAGAATTGATTAGGGTTTGATCTTGGGTTCGCATTGGGATATCCTACTGTTCGGAATCAGTTGCTGCTCGGCTTTGTTTGGATTTCTTCATTTTCCATGATTAATCTTCAATAAAATTGAAATTCTTTGTTTTAGGGTTAATTTTAGAGGTATAATCATATATCTTGGATTAAAGTTAGGTTAATGTTGTGTTTTTCATATAAGACATTTAATTAGATAAATGGCATCCAGCGATAAATTTGAAATAAAAATAAGGGTAATTTGATAAAAACAAGTCACTAGTGTTTTTGAAAGTTTGAAAGATGGAGGAAATAAAAAATAACATGGAAGAAATAGCTTTGTCCATTTGAGAATCATCCAACAAACCTACTACGGATAAAAGTCCAAAAAGATTAAAAGATTTTGTACCTAAAATAATTTTATATATAAAATCCAGCAAACACCTACACATTCTCTTTTATTTATTTATTTTTTAATTTAAAATTTTAGAAGTTTATATTTTTTAAATTATAACTCGGAAAAAAATCAGGATTTATCATTGGTTTTGTTTTTTAAGACGAACAAAACTGGTACACTCATGATATGTTTTCAATTTTTTAAAAAATTATATTTTACACTCGTTTCTCATTATAGGGTTCACATCTATTATATGCATGGTTTCGCATCTATTATAGTTGGTCTTGTTTAGCATATATCATAGTTGGTGTGGTTTTGCATCTATCATAATTGCATGGTTTCACATCTACTAGTACAAACTTCGAAAGATTTTGCATCTAGCAAAAAAAAAAGTTTCATATTTTCTTTGTTTTTTCATTTACACTTTAAAACTAAAAATTTAAAAGTTCATATATTTTAAACCGTAACTCGGAAAAAAAATATGCGAAAATATTATTGGTTTTATTTTTTAAGACGAACAAAACTAGTACCACTCATGACATGTTTTGATTTTTTATTTAAAAAAGTTATATTTTACATTGGTTTCTCATTATATGATTTTTCTTATATCATATGCATGGTTTTGCATCTATCATAGTTGGCTTGGTTCCGCATCTATCATAGTTACCATGGTTTAGCATCTATCATAAATAGTCATGTTTCACATCTATCATAATTGTCTCGTTTCGCATGTACTAATAAAAACTTAGACATGTTTCACATCTATTGAAAAGAAGGTTTTGCATCTTCTTCGTAACAGTCGTATTTTTCATTTACATTGTAAAATTAAATGTTTAAAACTTCGTATATTTTAATCCATAACTCAGAAGAAAAAAAATCAGAAATAACTTTAATTTTCTTTTTTTAAGCCAAGCAAAACTAGTACCATACATGATATGTTTCGATTTTTCTAATATATATATTACACTGATTTCTCATTATATGGTTTTGACATCTAGCATCAATCATCTATTAGTACAAGGAACATCAGCGTTTCGCATCTAGCAATAAACAGGTTTTGCATCTACGAGTACAAAAAAATAAATACGTTTCACAATTAGCAGTATGTATGGTAAAACCGATTTCGCATCTTCTTACTTCATCTTCTTTGTTTAAACCCCAAACCCTTACTCGAACGAACTTCCATAAACACATAAACACACTAAAACCAACCAAAAATTTACTGCAATAGAACAATTCCACTACAAAATCAAAGTAATACTAGACGAATACAAAAAATCACAAAGAAAACAGATCTTGGGTTACCTTTTTCTAAATAAAAAATTGAGTTACATAAACATACAAATCGACTTATGTAAATAAATATGGAAAATTAAACTTCGAAACCAAGTAATAACATAATCGGTATCATACGAAAACAAAAGAGAAACAAAAAATCGAGTACAAAATTGAATCTTTACCTATAATATTATAATACTATTTTATTCACGTAATAGAATAAAGAGAGAAACAAATAGGGGAAAATGTGGAGTAAGAAACATAAAAGCTTTTATATAATTAAATAAGGGTATTTAGGGTATTATTGGATCTTAAATGGTAAATATTTGAGTGAAATTAGTCTTTCTCAGAAATACAAGTGGATAATAATATTGTTTGTGTTCTTAAATGGTACTAAACCCATTATTTTAATGGTATTACTTCACCCACTAAATAAATACATTAATTAATTATGGTATTTTATGATTAATTAAATAATGATATAGAGTAGAATATGGTAATTTGTCTTTAGTACTATTCTTAGTCTACGCACAGTTGGTCGGTGACAAATACTGACACTGTTGGTGCTAGGGCTCCATAGTGGCGGTGTCCCTAGTCTACACCGTCGGTAACAAATACTGATACCGTCGGTGCTAGGGCTCCATAGTGGCGGTGTCCCTAGTCTACACCGTCGGTAACAAATACTGATACCGTCGGTGCTAGGGCTCCATAGTGGCGGTGTCCCTTGTCTACACCGTCGGTAACAAATACTGATACGGTCGATGCTAGGGCTCTATGTTGCTAGTATAAACTGGAAAAAAAATCTGGAAAACATGAAAAAATCTATGAATAATGTTATCAATGAATACTACTTTCATAGCTTCCTCTTTTGTAGTATTAATTTTATCAATAAGGTTATTGTTTTCAATTTTTATGTTTTTATTTAAAATTGAATTATAATTATTTTTGTTTAAAAGTATGAAAGTTTTTTTTCTATTATTTTGATTTTGAAAATAAAGTTGGTTAAATATCGTTGTTTCGAATGATTTTGATCAAGATTGTAGCTTTGTTTCACGTTATCCAATTCATTTATTAAGTTCTCCCAAAAAAAATTAATATTTTTTATTTTTGTTAAAAAAATAAAAAAACTAAAAAACTAAATAAAATAAAACACTTATTTTTTAACCACTTCGCATTTTTTACAGAATAGTTTAATCATACCTATTGAATAATATTATTATGGTTTGTCTTTATCTTTATAATGAGACATGTGTTTTTGTTATGGCTTGAATACATGTTTATGTTTAGACTCTTAATAGATTCAAAATGATCTCATCTTGAAATTCAGGGGCAGATCCAGGATTAGAATTTAGGGTGTGCCAAAAATATCATTGAACTAAAAAAAGTCCGAGTAATATATAGTCAAAAGTAATTGCATTACTCATGCCTTGAAAGCGCTTGATAATATCTCGGTCATCGATTGTAGCAAACACTTCTTTCTCCACAAATGTCACTAAGCTATCATTAAGCCATGGATTAGACATTCGATTTCTCAACTCATTCTTCACATATTTCATACTTGAAAATACTCGTTCAACACTTGCGGTGGCCACCGGGAATGATAAAGCTAGCTTTAAAAGCTTGTACACAAATCCAAACGTTTTGTGCTTTTTTGTACGCACAAGAGTCCTACATCGATCCGAGATACTCTTCAAATCAGAAAAATTATCGTCCATCTTCATACACTCAATATAAGTCTCAAGTTGGTTAGACAACTCTTTATCACTAACATCCACAAAGTCATTTGGGTATAATCGTGTCAACCTCACAAGTGAGTTAGTGTCAAAACCTTGAAATGAAGAACAAGGATTAAAACATACCACACAATTCAACAACTTAACATTTTCGGGTGTAAATCGATCATTCAACTCTTGCATTACACAATCTATGACATGTAAAAAACAACCATTCTTGAAATGATTGTGATTTGTAAAAAACGTAGCAAGTCTTTTGGATTTATTACCATGTCGGGCACATCAACTCCATGTCGGGCACATCAACTTCAAGATTACCACAAGAACCCACAACTTTTTCATAAAATGGTTCTCATCCACAACTTTGTAGGAAATACTAGAAACACATTAACATACCCGATTCTCAAATTGATTTCTTAACATAGTAGAAAATACTAAAAACACATTGGCATGCCTAAAATCAAAGGATTCCACTGCTTCAGTACTGCGTTTTTTATGTTTGTAAAGAAAATAGGTGATTTTGATTGAGGAGGAGAGGGTAGATGAGGCTTCTGCGTTTGAGGAGAAAGAAAGAGAGAAGCGGATTACATTGCTTCAGTGCTGCATTTTTTATGTTCGTAAAATAAAATATGTGATTTTGATTGAGGAGGAGAGGGTAGAGGAGGCTGTTGCGTTTGAGGAGAGAGAAAGAGAGAAACGACTGCGTTTGGAGGGAGATAGAGATAGGAGTTGTTTGGAGGGAGATAGAGATAAGAGTTGCCGCGTTTGGGGAAAGAGACAACAGAGGGCTGCTGCGTATTTTGTATTTGTGTAGATTTAGGGTTTAGTTGGGGGAAATAAGGAAGGAAAAGAAAAAAAAGAAAAAAAATTAAGAAAAAAAAAGGAAGAAAAATAAAAAAAAATAGAAGATTTTTTATATTAGTGTAGATTTTGGGTTTAGTTGGGAAAGAAAAAAAAACAATTTAGGGTTTAGTTGCGGGCAAAATAAGAAAGGTTAAAAACTGAACTCCCTTACCACTACACTAAACTTATTTATAGAATTTAGGGTGGTCCATGGCATATATGGCCAACCCCTGGATCCGTCCAGGGTTATTTTTGGCCACTCAGGGTTCAAATGGTAAACATGTAATAAATTGAATTTATATTCATTTTTTTATAAACCATCTAAATATTTCATCTGATTAAATTTATATTCATTTATTAAGTTCTCCCAAAAAAAATCAATATTTTTTGTTTTTGTCACAAAGAGTAAAAAAATAAAATTACTAAAACAATTTAATTTTTTTTAACCACTTAGCGTTTTTGCCAGAATAGCTTAGCTATACCCATTGAAAAATAATATTATAGTTTCTTTCTCTTTATAATAGAACATATGTTTTTGTTATGGTTTGCGGACATGTTAAAACAGTTAACGGATTCAAAAGGATACCATTTTGATAGTATCTAACAGGGTTGTTTCTCGCTACTCAGGGTTCGCATGGTAAATATACCCTTTTTTTTGCTTTCACCTTAATCACAATCTCTTTCTTCCCACCAACCTAATCGAAATATAAATATTAGGTTTACCATTAACGGAAACGCCCTTAGGTGGTTGTGGTTTCGCACTAAAATATATGAAATTTGAATTTCCACGCCTAACTTTTGCGACTGTCTTTCTAATTGAGATTGTGTCCTTTTTTAAGTTAAGAAACCGCGATGGAAGGGTAATTGAGATTGGAAGAGGTGGTTGAAAAACAATTAGGATAGTTCAGTGGTTCTAGTCTTCTAGAGTATTTTATTATTCTAACACGACATAGATAAGTGATACAGACATCACAGTCCTCAAAGGCACTGACATCAATTTCACATATCTAAACAATAAGATATAAACCAGATAATAAAATAGTTGTAAGAAATTTGTTGTTTTTTATTAAAAACCTATGGTAATGGGCTTAATAAAATTACAAGATCAAGTACCAATTTGTACCTCTTCCATGCATATTATACCTCGGTTCTCAACATTCTTTCATATATTTAAATTCATTAGGAGCAACATCTCTGGCTTTGCGAATATGTTTTATTTATTTTTAATTAAAAACGGGAAAACTATTTTTGTTTCTAGAATAATAAAAAAACTTTAAATCATGAAAAGAAAAATTTAGTTATATTTTATTATAATTGATAATTTAAAACAACAATATACATATTTGATGATAAAAATTAATAAATAATATACAAAAATATCCAATTCACCATAAAAAAATCACTTAATGGAATAAAATTAATAAAACATTGATGAATTTTATAGAGAAAAAAATATTTACAATACATATAACCAAACATTTCACCACGTATGTTTTTGTTTTCAGGAAATATGAAAAATAATATAGTTTTCATTCACCAAACATAATCTTAATACTATAATTGTATTCACGAGGTAGCTAAAATTTTAACTTTTAAGTTCATTCTTCAGTTTAGAAGTTAGTTAATGATAAATGTTTTTTTCATCAAGTATATATATATATATATATAATTTCAAATGTTACTGTGAGATACAGACCATATATATATATATAAACTTCATAATAATGAACAACCCTCATATCTAATAACAACCGAAATTTGGACAATCTTAGTCGAAGCTCAACTCTCATATCTAATAACAACCGAAATTTGGACAATCTTAGTCGAAGCTCAACTCTCATATCTAATAACAACCGAAATTTGGACAATCTTAGTCGAAGCTCAGTCCCTTCAACCTGAACTTGTTTGATAATAATATTAAATATGTAATGTTATGAATGAGTCGAATAGTGCTTTGACAGTGTACTGTGTCTGGCAATAAAATTTTGTATATGTGATAGTGATATTGTACCTAGGGGTGGCAATTCGGGTGGTGTCCGGCCCGACCCGACTCGGCCCGCCCGGGTTTTGTCCGGCCCGAACTTAGAACGGGTCGGGTTCGGGTTCAGAAAATATAACCCGCAACCGGGCCGGGCCGGGTTCGGGTTTCAAATTTGTCCGGCCCGTTCCGGCCCGAAAATCATAAAATATATATAAAAATAATATTTCTATATATAATATAAGTAATATTTTTTTAAAAAAATTAATATATTTAAAATAAATTAAAAAATTATTAAAAAATTATTAAAATTAATGTCCGCGGGTCGGGCCGGGTTGACCGGCGGACATTAACGGGCGGGCTCGGGTTTGGAAATATGAGCTCGGGAGCGGGTCGGGCCAGGTTCGGGCTCAAGTGCAAAAAAAGCGGGCTCAAGCGGGCCGGCCCGAACCCGGCCCGCGAACGGCCCATTGTCATCCCTAATTGTACCTTGACAGTGTACTGTGTTCGGTAGTACAAATAAGTGTTGTGACAATATCGTGTTAGTCTTGTGGTATGAGCCATTAGGCCCATTGTCTAGTAAGTATATTAATTACCTATAAATAGACTACTAGGACTATACAAAACACAAACTGAAATCTGTAACATTTATAATCATAATGAAACTCTTTTCTTTGGCGGCGCCCGTGGACGTAAACAATTGTCGAACCACGTTAAATCTTGTGTTCATTCAAATCTTTCCTTCGTATATGTTATGTGCTTGAGCCATTTTGTGATAATTGCATATTAATTTAATAACAAAATTGGTATCATAGCCACGTGCTAAAATTAGGGCTTTTGCGATTAGGGTTTCACAATGGCGTCTACAGCAACAAAATACATGATTGAAAAAATTGATGGGGGATCTAGCTTTGCGTTGTAAAAGATTAAACTGAAATCTTCATTGGTACTACAAGGGCTGTGGAAGGCTGTGGATAATAAGTTACCAGAAGAGATTAAAGAAGAGGAGAAACAAGATCTTCAAGAAAGAGCTTTGTGCTGGATTTTAATGAGTGTGAAAGACAATGTGCTTCGCGAGATTAATGGTGAGAAGACTGCTGCATGCGCATGGAAGAAACTAGGAGATCTTTACTCAGAGAAATCAGTAGTGAACCGATTATACTTGAAGAAGCGTTTGTATGATTTCAGATTGAAAGAAGGTATGTCCATAATAGAGCACTGAGATAATTTTAAATCAATTATAATGGACTTGGAGAACATAGATATCAATATTAAGGATGAGAATCAAGCTTTGTTTGTATTGAGATCGTCACCAACTCCCTATGAAAACTTCATAGATACCATTATGTATGGTAAGGATAAGTTATCGCTAGCAGATGTAAAAAGGGCACTGAAATCAAAGGAGATGAGACAGATGCAGCCAGATAATCAAGCTGAAGGGGGAGGTCTTATGACTAGGGGAAGATTTAGAAGCAAAGCGAGTTCTTTAAGAAGGAAGAACTGGAGGTCCAAGTCAATGGTAAAGCACTCTAACTGTTATGAATGTGGTGAGCAGGGTCATTATAGGAGAGATTGTCTGAAACTGAATGGTAAGAAGGGAAATCAAAAGGAAAATGCAGCAAACATTGTTGAAGGCGTGAACGATTCCGACAATAGTGAAAACAGTGGTAGAGGAGATGTATTGTCCGTGAGTTCAGACTTTGGGAAAAACTCTTGGGTACTCGATACTGGCGCTACATATCACATGTGTCAGTTCAAGCATTGGTTTGATACGTACAAGCCAATGCAGGGAACTGTTCATTTAGGGAACAATCATTCGTTGACTATTGATGGTATTGGTAACGTCAGAATCAAATGTTTGACGCGGTTGTTAGAATCTTGACCTGCTGGCATATTCCTGGGTTAAAGAGAAACCTGATTTCTCTTGGGACTCTAGACTATCGGGGTTACAAGTACCGTACAAAAGATAATGTAATCAAAGTGACAAAAGGCTCAATGGTATACATGAAAGACAGTTTGCAGAAGGGTCTTTAGATTCTCCAGGGAAGTGTTGTTATGGGCGATGCTGCAGTAGCATCATCAGAAAGTAATAGCCAAAATAGGAAACATCGAAATAAGTTGTGACATTGGCGTCTTGGTCACATGAGTGACAAAGGATTAGTTGTTTTGGGAAAGAGAGATTTGTTGAAAGGGTATAAAGCAGAATCATTTGGATTTTGTGAGCACTATGTGTTTGGTAAACAAACTAGACTCAAATTCAGAAAATTGGCTATAAGAAAGACTAAAAGGACAGTGGACTACATTCACTCAGATCTTTGGGATCCAAACAGAATTCCATCCAAGAGCGGAGCCAGATACTACATGAGTTTGATTGATGATTATTCAAGGATGGTGTGGGTTTACTTTCTGAAGGCGAAAAATGAGGCATATTCAACCTTTATCAAATGGAAGACGATGATTGAGAAGCAAACATGAAGAAAAATCAAACGTCTTAGGACAGATAATGGGTTAGAATATTGCAGTCGTGAGTTCAACGAGTTCTGCAAAGCTGAGGGAATAGTGCGTCATCAAACTTGTTATAGAACACCACAACAGAATGGAGTCGCAGAAAGAATGAACAGAACACTTTGTGACAATGCACAAATTATGCTCTCGCATTACAGTGTGGGAAATGATTTTTGGGCTGAAGCTATCTGTACATCGTGTTACTTGGTGAATCGGTCTTCATCAACAGTTATTGATTGTAAAACTCCTTTTGAGATTTGGTCTGGATCGTCGGCTGATTATGAACATTTAAGGATGTTCGGCTGTTCTGCGTATGCTCATGTGAGAGATGGTAAGCTTGAGCCGAGGGCAAAGAGGTGCATATTTCTAAGATATGCTACTGGAGTGAAGGGATATAGGTTATGGTGTACCTCTCCAAAGTCTCCAGGTTTTCTCATCAGTAGGGACATTACTTTTAATGAGTTTTCTTCGATAGACAGTCAGAAGGAAGTAGAAGAAATGGTTGAATCAGGATCGGTTGTGAGTAGACAGGTGGAGCTTGAAGTAGAATCAGTTCCTAGTAGGTTTAATAATTCAAGTGGTTCTGAGGTGGATCCAGAATCAGGAGGTGAAGCGTCAACATCAGGTGATAGTGACGATGATGCGCCTGAACCAGAAAAATAAACTTATAGCATAGCATTGGGCACAGAAAGAAGAGATATTAGACTACCAAAAAGGTATGCGAATCTGGTTGCATGTGCTCTGTTAGTTGCAGAAGAAGTTGAGATGCAGGAACCTAGTAGCTACAGAGAAGCTATAACGAGCTCAGAGGCAGATCGATGGATTGGTGCTATGGGGGAAGATATTGATTCTCTTTATAAGAATCAAACATGGAAGCTTGTTGACTTGCCTAAAAGACAGAAGATAGTAGGCAGTAAATGAGTGTTCAGGAAAAAGGAAGGTAATCCAGGGGTTGAGGCATCTCGATTCAAAGCAAGACTGGTCACTAAGGGTTTTACTCAAAGGGAAGGAATCGACTTCAATGAAGTGTTTTCTCCAGGGTATGCATTGTTCGATTCGATTTTTGTTAGCCATAGTAGTTTTGCAAGATTTAGAGCTTGAGCAGTTGGATGTGAAGACTGTGTTTCTACATGGTGTATTGGAGGAGCAAATCTACATAAGCCAACTAGAGGGATTTATCGAACCTAATATGGAGGACAAAGTTTGTCTGCTGAAAAAGTCACTATATGGTTTGAAATAGTCACCGAGGCAATGGTACAAATGTTTTGATACATTCATGGTGTCAGAAGGGTTCACGAGGAGTCCATATGATAGTTGTGTGTATCATCAAAAGATGTCAGATGATTCTTATGTATACTTGTTGCTGTATGTGGATGATATGCTTATTGCTGCTTGTAGTATGTCACACATTGTGCAGTAAAATAAGGAGCTTAGTGCCGAGTTTGAGATGAAGGATCTAGGTAGATCAAAGAAAATTCTTGGTATGGAGATTATCATGAACATAAATTTAAGATCATTACACTTGTCTCAACAAAGCTATATTTAGAAAGTGTTACAACGATTCAACATGTTTGATGCTAAAACAGTTAGCATTCCTTTTGCAACTCATTTCAAGTTGTCTAGCAGTAAGAGCAGCCAAGGACGATGCTGAGTTGGAACAAATGACGAAGGTTCCATATGCAAGTGCAGTTGGTAGTATCATGTATGCTATGGTATGCACACGTCCTGATATTTCACATGCGGTTAGTGTAGTTAGCAGGTACATGGGATGTCCTGGGAAAGAACATTGGCAGGTAGTGAAATGGATACTTCGGTATCTTACAAATACTGTGAACGTTGGCTTAACTTTTAACAAGACCGATATTGGTGAATCGCTGAATGATGTTGCAGGATCATTGGTTGGTTTTGTTGATTCTGATTTTGCAGGTGATATGGATAAAAGAAGATCTCTGACATGATATGTATTTACTCTAGCTGGGAGTACGATCAGTTGGAAAGCACAGTTGCAAGCTACTGTAGCTTTGTCTACAACAGAGGCAGAGTACATGGCAGTTAAAGAGGCAATATGGTTGCAAGATTTGGTGGCAAATTTGGGCTTCGATAGGACTACTACAAAATTGTTTTGTGACAGTCAAAGCGCTATACACCTTACACGGAACCAGATGTACCATGAGCATACAAAGCACATAGATGTCAGGTTTCATTTTATTCGTGATATAATATCAAAGGGAATTATTGATGTGATGAAAGTGTCTACACACGACAATCCAGTAGATATAATGACCAATGCAGTATCAGTTCGAAAGTTTAGAGAGTGTCTAAACTGGATTGGTGTTCGCAGTATAGAATGAATGCCTTAGGGCCATTTGGTGAGTCAGAAGAAGAAAATTTTCTTTGTTGATAGTGAAGAAAGGATATTCACCTCAAGGGGTAGATTTGTTATGAATGAGTCGAATAGTGCCTTGACAGTGTACTATGTCCGGCAGTACAGTTTTGTGTGTGTGATAGTGATATTGTGCCTTGACAGTGTACTGTGTTTGGCTGTACAAATAAGTGTTGTGATAGTATCGTGTTAGTCTTGTGGTATGAGCCCATTAGGCCCATTGTCTAGTAAGTCTATTAATTCCCTATAAATAGACTACTATGGGTACAAAAAAGCACAATTTGAAATTTGTAACCTTTTCTATCATAGTGAAACCCTTTTCTCTGGTGGCGCCCGTGGACGTAGACAATTGTCGAACCACGTTAAATCTTGTGTTCATTCACATCTTTCCTTCGTATATGTTCTGTGATTGAGCCATTTTGTGATAATTGCATAGTAATTTAATAACATGTAAAAATAAATAAATGAGCCACGCAACTTTGGATCATACTCAAAACTTAGCTAAACATCCATAATAACAAAGCAATAAAATAACAAGAATGTAAACCTAAGCACACCCATAAGACAAATTTAACATTGTTCGGATTGTGAAGAAATCACGCATCCACGAGAAACAAACACAAATTTTATATATAAGTGTTACAAAAAAAACTCTCTTGGTCACTAAACATTCAACCACTCATTTTTGTTACCAAACACTCTCATCTTACAATTGAACTATGGATCTCTGAATTTCTTCAAGTATTTATCTTTTACCTTAGTATGTCGAAAGCTTATAATTTCTCTCTCAAATCTCCCATGTGTACTCTCATGTATCAATGATCTCATGCCCAAATCTCACTAATTATAAAAGATAAAATATATACACAATATTCTACAGCTCACCATAGTGATTGCCATTATATTTTCTCATTTGGCCAGGCAGGCTCACACATAAAGACAAGGTTGCTGCTCACATCTATAGGGCAGACCGAAGATGTGCCTCTTTGTACTATTTTCTCATGTAGAACACTTAGATCAATGGTTTTATGTTTAAATTCTAAGATTCAACATCAATTCATACACCCGTAAAAAGCTTATAGATATCTTCAGAAGCGTTTCGCCAACCATGTTCTACATTTTTAGCACCTTAGATAATCAGTCAGCGTCTTCGGTCCAACATAAGCATTATTTTTTATTTTGAAATAGCTTATATTTAGGTTTCATCAAACATGTTTGCACCTAAGTCTCATCCTTATCTCCTCCTCGAGAGATTTAAACAGTTCATGCACTACATGTGTTCGGTTGTCCATCTTCAATCACATGTAATTTTTAGTAGTAGTCTTGTTCTCAAGTTACTTTTAGTGTACACCTAACACATCTCCTTATGTACAACAACATAACCTAAACCATTTTAAAACATAAATCTAATAAAACTAAAAACTTCAATTCAACCATACACAAAAAATCATGGATCACAAAATCCAAGTATACTATGCAACGAATAACATTATTTTTCATGTACTAGTGAGATAAAAGCCAGTTTAAAAACAATTAGATGGACAATTCTGGTAATAAAATCAACATTATATACTATTGAGCAGGCATGTGGGAAAAATATACACCTCTTACTACTTAAATTATTCGTCAATACGTGTTACCTTATTTTTAGATACCATAATGAACAACAATGAGGGGAAACTTCATGATCAATGACACATATTTTTAAGAAGGTAAGTAAACATCATATTAAAAATTTGTAAATTCTAAGTATGACAATGAAGGTTAGCTGGTCTATGTTGATTATACAGGTTAGTGTTGATCATGCGTCAAACCTCAACCAAATCAATGTTCCAAGAGAATAGATATGGAACCTACCAAGATAGATGTTGTATTTTAGAACCTCTTAGACATTAATATTTAGAGTTAAAACAAAATAAAACTATGAATTAGGTTTTATCGGTTCAATAAGTCTATCATATCAATTTCTAATGTTTATTATTTAAATTTCTGTTGGACTTCAACAAAGGAAATTCAACCATATTTTTGGATTGGTATTATAGTAAAAAAATCTTGAGTGCCCTACAATAGAGATTCATAATATTCAATTATTTTAAACATAAGTCTAATTATTAAACATAAATAAATACAATTATATTGGATCAACAAGTAATAAATGGAATCTTATGAGATATATAATACTAGTTGGATTGATGCAAGATTTTGATTGATGAATCATCAATCTAATACTATAAATAATCAGTCTTAAGAGTCTAATATGGTCATGGTCTTCCCCCGACACGAGATACATGAGTAAAATGGTATTGTGACTAACGGTAATAATAAATATCAAAGATAATCAATCTAATCAATATGAAAAATATATTCGGTATTAGGTATAAATATATTCATAATTATTTTGAATATAAATAGTAAATATAAAAGAATATATTTTATTTAATTTTTTTATGATCTACATTAACATAATATTTTGTATACTATTTATTCCTAAAATCATAAATCTCCAATTCTTTGCCATTATTATGGGCCTATCGTTTCTTCCATTCAAGAACCATGCTAAAAATTGTTTGGAAAGAAGAGTTGTACTAGTCAGAACTAGCTTTGTGAAAGTACAATCTTTATTTACATATTGTTGATCACTAGCTTTCATTGTCGATCTTTTATTTCTTCTCGTATATGGTTTATCAAGGCAGGAATAATGAATACTGGTAAATAATAATTCATTTCATTTAATTTATTCCCAGTCCATATGCATGTTCATGACAATTATATATTATATAATTACAAATATGTATAATATGCATACATATGCATACATATGATAATTACGAAAGTGTGCAACATAATCCTTAATAATATTCATACTATATAAGCAATTAAAATCTCG
This sequence comes from Limnanthes douglasii subsp. nivea, assembly GCA_036936605.1. NCBI lineage: Eukaryota > Viridiplantae > Streptophyta > Magnoliopsida > Brassicales > Limnanthaceae > Limnanthes > Limnanthes douglasii. The sequence continues at coordinate 55,675,692 of JAUPFV010000004.1, forward strand.
TTTTAATTTTTTAAAGGATGAAAACCCAACTTAAAATATCTACATGTTTGAGGATGCCCACTGAATAAAAATCTTATAGGTTGAAAGAATACAAGTTTGACTCCAAAAACAATAAGCTGATTTTTTAGTTATTCAAATCACTGACGAGGGTTTAAATTTTATTATCCCAGTACACATTTAATTTTTGAGACGATGCATATATACAATTTGTTTATGAAACATTTTTACGAATAAGTAGAACTAATTCATTCAGGATCTGACATATATGCCATGGTTACAATTGTTTAACCGATCATGCATATCGTCGTATCAAGGATTAAAATACCTTACACATATGTTACGTTTTCGTCATAAGAAGAAAAATTATTGTTATTATTAATGACCAAACTTAGCAATCTTAAGAAATTAAACAAGCTATTTATCCTTAATTTCTTAGATCCATTAAAGATAGAAGAACTATCTTACCTTCATATTGTGTGGAATATCTAAATGAATATGATGAACCTTTTAATATTTTGAAAGAGGAACTATCACTTTTCAGCACGTTGTGTAGCGTTCAAACTCAAAACTTTGTATTAAAGCTATACACCAATGATATAAGTCAATACAAAAAAAATTTAGTATGAGATCTTGCAACGTTACGTGAAGGAAAAAAATAATTGGTTCTAAATGGACATTCAAAGATAACGTGATGCTTCTAGATAAAGTGAACATATATAAAACATGTATTGTAACAGAATGATACATTCAAGGTGAATGTATTGATTACTCTAATACTTTTTATCCAGTTTCAACCAATAACTTGCTTAGAATAATTTGGTTTTAATTTCTCATTTTGATTTAGAACGTCATCAGATGAATGTTAAGATAATATTTCTCAATGGAAACATTCAAGATACGATTTACATGTAATAATCTAAAACCTTTATTTTAAAAAATCCAAAGTAAATAGTGTGTAAGCTAACAAAATATTTATGGGCTAAATCAAGCGTCTTGTCAATGGTACTATAAGTTCTTATATATCACCAACTCATTTAGTTTTGAAATGAACTCTATGGAAGAATGTGTGTTATGGAAAATTAAGTTAGAGTAAGGTAATTTATCTAGTGTTATATGTCGATGATATAATCTTTTCCACTAATGATTTAGATCTATTACATGTCACTAAGAATTTCCCAGTGAGAGTAATTTGACATAAAAGATCTTGGTGAAGCATGTTATGTCTTGTTAGATGTGATACTGCAAGATAAATTGTACGATAAATTTTGGTGTTTTTTAAAGATTTTTTTCCACAAAAAAAATTTGGCGGACCAGGTTCATTATTAATTACATGCATTTCCACATCATCCAACACATAAGAATGCAAGATAGAAGAAAACGGTGTAACGATAAGCACACTATTTTATATATTTTTTACCTATGATATGCTATACCCTCGAAACATTAACCATATGTGATATCATCTCGGAGTCTACATTATTACATGAGGAAGATCCATGAATTATTCTTGATGTCATTAACTATAGAGAAAATCTGTTTGATCTCATTAGGGGTAGCACACAATTCTTACTACACTTTTTTATCTCTCGACAAGATCATTAAAGATACTTTTTACATAAACTTATGAGATAAAATGGATATTCTACTTCAAAATCAATCCATTATGAAAGGCTGAGCAAGAAAGCAAATGAAACGAACAATAAAATCTGAAAGATTTAAATAGTCTATGATAAAACATTTAACAAATAAACAAAAGTGATAATATAACACAAGTTTTTGAACATTAAAGCAATCCAAAATTGAACAGAGTAATAGAGGAAACATTTTGAAGAAATTGAATTGGGAAATAAATGTATTAATTTTGAAAAAAATCAATTTTCCTTTATTTGCGTGCAACATTTTCAGTTTAGTAATTTCATTACATACATGCAAAACCTATATATATATATATATAATTTAGTTTTATTAAATATAATAATTATAGTTTTATTTATTTATTTATTATTTAAAATTTTAAAAATAATATTAATATAATATATAAGTATTAGATTAAATAATAAATTTAAATAAATCAAATTTTTAAATTAAATGTATACAATTTAATGTTTTTGGTAATTATAAAGTTTCTTATACGTTTGAGATCCAAATAATAAATAATCTACCAATGGATATCGTGGGTCTGTCACAAAAGGTATACACTAAGAGCATCGTATGGTATGAAAAGAAGTAAACCTATAAACCACCCTATAGTCAAAGGTGAAAAGCTCTCACTTGATTAGTGGCCCAATACATATTTGGAAATTTATACTATGAATACACGCCCATACATCTCGGTTGTTGAAAGTCTCACGTATTATAATATTTGTACTAGACGAGATATATCTTTTGCAATAAGAATGTTGAAAAATTACGTGCGAAATCATAAAGTGAACCATTAGATATTGATCAATATGGTCCTCTTATATCTTAAGAATACCAATCACTGCAGACCGATATATAGAATATCAAATAGCTCAGAGATTGTAAGTACTTTAATTTAAGTTTTATAATTGTGTGGAAATGAGACGATCTATATCAGATGATGTATGATATATACAGTATCTCCTAAAATAGTGTAAAACAAACTCTTGTAACAGCTTCCATCATGGCAGATGATTCTGTTGCATGTTTTGAAGCCTCAAACCATGTATTATGGGTCATAAATTTGTCACATGATTAAGTAAAAATTAATGGGAACTCAAAGAACACTCTTATTTTAATATAATAATAAATCACTTGTTCTCAAATAACAATAATGACACAGGAAAAACTAAACATATAGACATAAAGTTTCTACTTGTTAAAAATAGTCTTCATAATGGACAAATCAAGGTTGAGCACAACGACTCACACTTCATGGTTGTAGATCTTTTCATTAAGACATTATCATTCTCAATCTTTTAAAAACATAGATTTTGCATAAATGTCTTTAGTTTAAAGGGTATTTAGTTTATATGAGAGTTGAGTATTAGTTATAATTTAATTTAATGTAGAACAAGTTTTATATTGTATTGTTTTTCAGGATTTATTTTATATTTTTGGTTAATTAATAAAATTATACAATTTTCTCTTATTCTTTGAGTTTAAAGTTTAATTTAATGATCTCAAATTCATTATAGTAGAACTAGTTGCAAAGTGACACAAATTGATTGCGCTTGCGATTAATTTCCATGTTGCACTTAATGAGAAGTCAAGTTTTATTTAGGTAATAGTTGACACTATGATTAATTAGAGAGTTTGTATGCGCACATAATTCGTAGTCATGCCTCATTGTTTTCTTGTTGACGATCATATAAAGCGATAGGGCATGTTGGTTTACATATAACTAATAATGTTATATGATGCACAATTTAGTGGATAAACTTCAGCTCATATGATGGTCATGTGAGATATTGTAAGGACGTCATGAATTAGAATATCTCATATATAAAGATTCAAAGTATATAATTGTTGTAAATATAAATCCAATTATTAAATGTAATCAAATATAAGTATATTATTGGACCAATAGGTAATAAATGAAGCCTCGTAGAATATATAATACATATACTAGTTGGATTGATGTAGGATCTTGAGAGAGAGTCCATCAATATGAAAATATAGATATTGGGCATTAAGAGTCCAATATTCACAAACCACACATATGAGTAAAACAATATTAGGCCTAAAAGGTAATAACAAACAATACATATAATTAATTAATTTGAAGTATATATATATATATATATATATATATATATATATATATATATATATATATATATTCGTTATTTAATCTAAATATATTCACACATATTTGGAATAAATAGTGAATAGAAAATAATAGATTTTATTATATTCTTTCATGAATCACAACAATATGATATCTCTTTTGATTTTTTTTTTAAAAATTGTGCTAAAGGTTGCTTGTAGATTAAAAAGAAGATTTGTAACCATCAGGCCAACTCTGTAAAAGTTCGGCATCCTTTTGCCTATTATCGACAATTATCTTTCACTGTCGATGTTCGTTTTTACTGCTATCTAATTTATCACTATATAAATAATGAGTACATGTACGCTAACCATTATTATAATGTGGTTTCATTTAGTATATTCATAATGTATATACAATTCATTGGTTATATTATATTATATTATATTATGTTCTTACAGTAAAATTCCGGTCTTTTTATATAGCTAGTGAGGGTAAATCTGCTTGGGTATATCCGGATGTGTCATACACTGAATAATCACAAAGTAAAGATAATAGCAAAAATTAAATCATCTTATTCATTATAGTAACTCATATATAAAAAGTTACGATCTTATATTATGGAATAATATAACATCTTATTAATAATAAACTATTTTTTTACCAATTTGAATTAGTATATTTTACTGATCGTACCTTAGGAGTAAATATTTAATAATTGATATTTTTGACTGATCATATCTTATGATTAAATATCTACTACTTTATCTCTTTGATCTGGTCTATGTTACACTTGTTTATTAGCCCAATAGGTTTTAAGATTTTGTGGACCATATTATCTTTACCTTTATTAGTATCCCTTAAGTCATTGCGAGAGAATCAAAGAAAAACTAATAACCTGAATTATTATTGCTATTTCGAGACATCTATTGTATTCATATTTTGATATTGCATAAGCTTTGAGGTCAAATGCTCATGTCTAATTTTGTCTCTGGATACGAACAACTAAGGCAATTACAATTGAAATCATAAGATTTACAAGGTCTGTTGGCCCTATATGTGTCTCATTAAAACATTTTCCACGACCGAACCTCTCTTGATTAAAAAAACTTTATTTTCTGAAGTACCTCCATAGTCTTTTCAACATGGATGTCTGACTACCATTATTATCGGATCATATAATGAAGCAGTTTTTATTTTTAGGATTCGAGTGGCCAATATTCTATGTTTTTAATGTTACAGCCAAAGTTTGTACATTGAATATTGCTTTGCATAATCGGTGTTTCCCTTGAGGAACATCAATCTTGGATCAAAATGTTCTAGATGGTTGCTCTCAACATTCAACTAATTATATCGTCTCCTTTTTCTTCATATCCTCTAGTAATCTTCACAATTTTGGATCTTAACCATGGACTAGGGCTGAACAGTATTTCTTGTAAAATTCAAAAACTATGAACATGTTCTTATTGTAGTTCTTTCGCCAACTGCTGAAAGCTTGCAACGAGAACAACCAGAGCGTTTTTAGATGGATTTTGATCATCGACGACCTTCTTTTTAATTGACGTAGTATATTATCAGCCTGATTTTGCCATGATTTGCGTTTACCCTTTGCTTTTACCCTTTTAGCTTTTTAGATTTTAGAAGAAAAACTCATGAATGCCACTTGATTATTACCTTAAACCTTAATTTGATAAAGATAAATCTATAGAATATGATCAAATATGGATACAAATCTAAAATGATCTAGAAAAAGAAAAAGAAAAAGTAATAGCATATATACAATTACAAAATATATTATATAATGAAAAAATAATATATATTTTAATAAAAAACCAAAAAAATACTAATTTAAAATAATATTTTTTATTGATAATATTTTATGACTAAATATTTATTGATGGATATTTTTAATTGAATTTTGATTACAATGATTTATTAACTTGATGAATTTTAATATTTAATAAATTGAAGATTTTGCAAACTTCGTTAACAATGTAGCAAATTGATTTGTTTGTTTCAAGATGAACTCTCTCCAAGAATACTCCTGATATCAAAACCCGGTTTTGGTGTTTATATAGAAAGAGACCTACTCTCTCTAATTGATCAAAGACATAACCGAATTCACAAAATAGAAAGGTCAAATCATCAATTTGTTCATCCAAAGACATTATTAAGAAGATTCTAGCTTTGCAAGGCAAGTCATTAATATGAAGAAATCATCGACCGATCAAGTCATCAACAATAAGATTCAATTAAAGTTCTTAAAAAAATCCTTAACATTAGGAGCTCTAGAAACCCATTAACAATAAAGAGCAATGAAACAACAAGAACAAAATCTCTCTCAGATGATAAGAATCAAGATTTGAGATATCAACAATATGAAGTAAAAAATAGGGTTCTTTTATCCTCATGTGTATGAAGATCAGTTCCCGGCACTAAAGACGATTACAAGTGGTGAACAGAATCACTATCAGGCTAGGAAATCAACTCTTATGCCATCCACGGAAGTTGTAAAGCCACAAAAGCATAAAGAAGAAGTTCTTCATGATCCAATATGAATTTCCACCAAATGAGATCTCAAGGTTGTTCAGTTATCTAAACAAGATAAGTCACTCTTAATTAATAGCTCTAGATTACTTTGATAGGTAAATGTTTCCTAGGAAGAACTTAGTTAAAAGTTATCCAAACATTTATAGAAAATTTAAAATTAACTGGTATCTTTAACTTATTTATCTTTGCTCAAGGATATATATTAATTAAGCTTGAACATATTGGAGGTTTAAAACTCATATGAAAACAGAATGTTTGGTCAATTAGCCAACATTCCATGAGGCTCCTAAAATGGGAGCCTCATTTCAATACCAAAAGAGATTCCCATGTAACCCAGTGTGGGTTACACTTCCAAAAATCCCTAAGTTTCTTTATAATAAATATATAATTAGTAATCTAGCTAAAACTATAGGAAGAGCATTAGACATATAGATTCATTATAAAAATCGTGCAATATATAATTACTGTCACATTTGGATATAATTTAATGTATCAAAGTCTCTTAATAAAAAAAATCTAAATTGAATTTGGAGGCCAGGATGGGTTTGAACTAGACATTATATATGGAGCTACACCATTCTATTTTCTGGATTTCCAAAATTTCGGACATAATGCAACTCAATGCAATAAAACTAAAATGTTGAGCACCCAAGTTGATTCTGGTAATTAAATTAAAATAAAACAGCCTAAAGAACCTAATAAGATGATAGAAATCTGGAATCCTAAAGTAAAATCTATGATAATCAGTGATACAAATGAAAACAAGGAACAAAAACTTTTGGAATTTAAGACTCTAAAACTCTAGAGGTTACTGAAAAATATCTACTATAAACTACACCACACATATATAATTTAAGTAATCAGGAAAAATGCCCAATTCCCTAACAACTCAATCAGACTGAGAAATTAATAAGCTCTACATTAAATTAAGATTGGAAAAAGAATCAATGCTTTACATGATTCATCTGAGGATGATCTAACTGATACCTCTCCTAAGGCCACTTAAATTGGTAGTTTACTAGAAACATCAACATATAAACACAAGCTTAAAGATAAAGACTTTAAAGATGTTACCAAAAATAAAATAAACAAAGAATAATCTAAAACTAGCAACATGACTTTGACAGACAAACCAATAAACCTTAAAGGATCAGATAAACCTTCATCCTTAAGTATAAAATGACTATTAAAATATCAAACTCGAATACTGGAGGAGTAGAAAATAAAGCCACAATAAGCAGGGAAAAACAATAATACAAATCAAAAGAATATAATTTCTAGTCTTACAAAAATAAAATTAAAGTCATCTTTAAAACCCTAGGCTTTAACAGAGGTGTATCAAATCTAAGAAACAAAATTCAGATTATAATAGTTTCTACAAGTATGAGCAACTCATCCACCTAAAAGTCCATCATTCCACTGATAACAAAGAGTTTATGGTTACAGTCATATATGCTAAATGTAATAGAATAAACAGACATCCCTTATTGGAAAATATTAGTGAACTCTCAAACAATCCACTAGAGTATATTGTTATGAGATATTTCAATTGCATCACCATTGCATCTGGACAACACAATCTTGAACTCTTCTTTATAAGACACTGGTTATACTAGATCACCGTACACTTAGACTAATAATATAAGTTGGAAAATATTAGATAGGTTTTTAATAAATGGGAAATGAGAAGGTATTTTGATAACATTTAGGTCAAACATTTAGCCAAACAACTAAAAAACTATAGACCAATCAGTTTATGTTCAGTTTTCAATAGAATTATGTCTAGAATTTTAAACGACAGACTAACCATTATCCTCCCCAAAATACAAATTTGAAGAACAAAGTGGGTTTGTTCATGGAAGAAATATCCATGAACATATCATTCTCTCCCAAGAAATTATTTATGACCTAACAAAAACTCAAGAGGTGGGAACATTATATTAAAAATTGACATGCCAAAAGGTTTTGATAAGCTATCTTATAGTTTTATTTTTAATGTAATGAAAGCATTTGGATTTTATCCCAAATTCGTTAATCTTGTAAATAAAGATATTAAATTTGTCTTGTTCTCCATCATTTTAAATTATGACCTAAAAATTTACTTTAAATGATCTGATGGGATAAGAAAGGGGGATCCCATTTCCCACAGCCTTATCATAATCGTTGAGGAATACCTTATTATAGGTATTAATCAGTTTTTTAATCGAAATCCTATAATTAAAATCAAAACCAAAAGTAAAATGAATGTTAAATACTTAGAATTTGCTGATGACTTTTTCATATTTTGCAAATGGATCAATTAATAACATTAACAATTTGACCAATTTTCTAAATCTAGCTTAATTTTTTCCAAAAGAATAAATCATACCAGAATTCAAACTCTTGAAAGACTCACCGGTTTTAAAAGTAAATCTCTCCCAATGAAACACTTAAGAGTCTTAATTCATAACAGGAATAAGGAAATGACATGATAAATTAGCTAATAAAATAAGAGTCAAAATACAAGATTGGGATAACAAATCCCTATTCGTTGGTGGAATATTAGTACTGATCCAATCATTACTAATTATTATTCCCTCTTATTACATTCAATGCTATAATCTCCCTAAGACTGTAATTCAAAGAATTAAGAGACTCATTAACAGAATTCTTTGGGCATCTAAGAAATCTTCTCATACAATAATCTGGACCAATTGGAACTCTATTAGTAAACCTTAAAAGGAATGTGGACTAAACATTAGGAAGCTTACTGATCTTCAAGACACATATTAATTATAGGGAAAACAAAACCTTTTGGGCCAGATACATGTAATCTATCTACTGTAAAAATTCTCAACCTATGTTTAACTCAAACTTAAAAGGTTTAAACATGGAAGAGATTAATATTTATAAAAGATATTGTTGAACCATTTATTATTTGGAAACTAAGTAAAGGTAATATGGAATTTTGGATTGATAAATGGTTTAGAAATAAACCATTCATTGATATATCTTATGAAAGAAACTATGATTGGTATATTATAAAGAATGTTAATGAATTGGTCAAATGGAAATCAGAACTTAGCTAAACTTAAGAAAAATATTATCATATATGATACAAATCTAATACTTAAACTCACAATTCACAGTGATCAAAAGGATAAACCAATATGAACATTTGATAAATTAAGGGAATTCAACACCAAAATAACATGGAACAAAATAAGAAACAAAAGTAATCACTCAAACCCTTTTCATAAAATATGGAATAACATCATTCCCGTCAAATTTTTTTTTCTTCTTTAGAAGATCATGAAAGACTGGATCTTAGTAGATAATAATCTCCAAAAGAGAAACTCCATTCTTGCTTCAAAGTATCAGTTTTGTCCTAAAGTAAAAACAATAAACCATACATTTGTTAATTATAATATTGTTTGGGTTGCCTGGTCAGAACTGGTTGGGGTTTTAATATAAATATTGGCATATATATTACAATCTAAAATCTATCTAGATGTTGGTTCTTGGCAACACACAAAAATATACACATTGAAACCATAATTCTATCTATTTCTTGCTGGTCTATATGGCACTTTAGGAATAAAGCCAAATTTGAAAAAAAAATTAATAACCTCTAATCTTATATTAAGCAAGATTAAAATTGTATTGACTATATTAGATAATGCAAATATGCTAAAGAAGAAAATTTAGACAAGAGATCTTCATGTTGCCAAGAATCTTGGTTGTTATTTCCATACTAATAACACTAATGAGGTGAACACTCTGAAATGGATACACCTTCATGAGGATAAAATTAAGTTAAACTCTGATTGATCTTGACTTTCAAATGGTGAATCCAGTGGTGATAGTCTTATAAGAGACAAAAAGGTGATGTTTTGGCTACCTATGGTAGATTTTATAATAAACAAAACCCTCTTGTAGCTGAAATGCTTACAAAATTTAAAGCCCTTTGGTATTAGACTCGACAATTAAATGCTGAAGAAAACTTATCTTCTCTACCATGTCCATTATATATATTTCTAGAACCCAAAATCAGGCTACTCATTGGAAATAACTATATTAGAAAGCCTTGACACATGTTACTTAAGGCCTGAAACCTAGTATAACATCTAGATGATTGTATTATATTTCAATCAAAGTTACCTTTTCTTTTTTTCAATATTTTACAGGTTCAATACTAATGGATGCAGGTGGACATATTTGAGAGTAGGGAGAAGATCACAATATAGAAGCAGCAGTCTAAGCATTAGCAATGAACCATGGAATAACATCAGCTTACTCATCAAGCAGCATTTTGAGAGATCATTTATGAATCGGCGTCATAATCTAAATTATGTATAATTTAATTATCAAATATAATGCTCAAGTTTGTATATCTATTTTAATCAATAAATTTTTTTGATTAATTAAAAATAAATAAAAATTATGAACCCGATAGTTTTTATATTTATCCATGTTTGTTATAATAAATACCAAAAGAAAACCTTGAGATAGCCTTAAAAAATATTAATGGACTATTTGTTTGGTATGATTATTAATTTTAATAAATTACATATGTAAATTTTGATTGTGTGAGTGTGTGAGAAAAGAGATAGATATAAAGAAAAATGGCGTAGAACAGGTTTCTAGATAATAAAATAAAATAGGATAACTATTTTACTTGCGTTTGGTTATATCTTTAATATAATACGTAGTAGTTTAAAAACATATAATTTTTAAGTAATGAGATTTATGATTAATAGAAAAATTAAAATGATTAAATTTTACTTTCTATATTTTTTTTAGAATTCAGTGATCATTACATTTTTACTTAAATATTAATTTTAAAACAGTTAAAAGCATGATCCATAGCATTCCAAAAATTTGACATATGTATATTTAATTATTATTTTTAAATAAATATATTAAAAAAAAGTTTTACAATTATATGAGACATATTTGAAGAGTGACACTAAATAAGAACCAGCATGAAGATAAGGATACCTTAGCATGGCCAAAACTGAAAAAATAAATAAGTATAAGTGTGAAAAACCAATCGTATAAACGTGGAAAACCGAAAAAAAATCAAAAAACATGTGAGCAAATCACCAAACATGGAAGATAGGGTTGATTGCAAACCGAAAAAACAAACTTAATTTAGAGCTTATAGAGATTGGGCAGGTCAGAAAAAACTTGTTTTCAAAGAATCTGAGTCAGAGGTAAAAAAATCTATGATACGAAGCCGTAAAAGCAATAGACGAAGATGAGCCAAATGTTCTATCGTTTTTCTCCTCCAAATGTGGTAAACAATCGCGCCAAAACATTCAATTGGTGGTGTTATTAAAAGAGAATCCAAGCTTTGGACTTTTGAATTCTCAAATACTCCGAGAGAAGCACTCATAGAAGATATGATTGATATTTTTGGAATGAGAATTACAGAAGATGCAAGTCGAGAGGGTATTAAAAATTCAACACATAAGCTTATTGTGAGTGGTCAACTTGTCGCGGATAGCAAGCTAAAAGATGAAAGAATGACAAAGAATATTAAATTTATGTCTTGCTAACTCCGAACTTTAATAATTTAATATATTAAAAAATGAATAATTGAGTAAAAATCATAGTTAGTCACTTGAATTGGATACTTGCCTCAAAACGGTTATTATTGTTACATTTCTACCAAAATTATCAGTTTTGTTGCATCCGTGATCACTTTTGCTAGTTTTTTTGTGCATATGTGATCACCGCAAAAGATTATTGATTTAGAAAATTAATAAAATAATGTTTTTATACAAATGTAAGATTAGTAGCTTTTTGGATGCACGTGACTAATTATGATTTTTAGTTTAAATAATATTTAGTTGTAATGGATGAAAAAAAACAAATAAAATATAATTGATGACAAGTTTAGTATAAACTATTTATGTTTATTTAGATTTGATAATTTACATATTCAAACACAAATTATATAATTGTTTAGTTTTTGGAAGCAAAATTAGTACTTATATATATATATATACCTCAATAGCATTAAAGACGAATTGTTGTTATTGGTAAAGTTTTTTAGATAGCACCGCTTTATTAAATTATAAACAATATTATATAGAATAAAAATGCTTCAACAAAAGTAAAATAGAAATATTTAGTTTTGGTCATGCGAATATATATATATATATATATATATATATATATATATATAATATTTATAATTTTTAAAAAGTACATTAAATTGTACATTTTTTTTGTTAAAATTTTCAAAAAAGCTTAGAGAACAAACAAGTAGTTGCCTAGTCAAATGTTTGATAAAGTTTATTTATCAAAAGTGAGTCTTTATTTGTAGATTGTTAGGTATCAACAAACCAAATGGCTTTAGTACGAATGACTGGTATTTTTTAATTTATATCTCTGTTTTTGTAGAGTTTATGTTTGATTACATTCAATATTTGTCTGAAATAGCTCTAATGTTGTCTTTACAGGAATACTTTGTGGATTGGAGTATGTTCTTACAAAATGAAATAGTTACAAGAGCAAAGGAAGTCGGTTACCTAGACCTGCTTTTAAAGAGGGTTAGTAACAGAGAATATGTTGATGATAGTATTTTTTGAATGGTGTGTAGCATAGATAAATAATTCAATTGTTGATAATATATTGTGAGCTGAAGAGTGTGTTTAAGATGAACAAATTGATCAGAGTTAGATATAGTGACCACAAGAAATCATTTTTTCAAAATATACAAATTTAGTTACTAGAGTTGGCAATGCAAAATTTAAGTCCTAACAACATCATCTAACTTGTCCATAGATAGCATAGGCTTTTTTAGAGCAATGAAATCAACATTTTATGCGTTGGTAATTGATCTGAGACTTATTCTGTAGCCTTTATTGCCAACACCCATAATATTCTAGTTTAAAATTGATAGTGTTATTTAGAATTAGGATTGAAGGGTCTAGACGACCCTTTAAAACGTAGAGGTTTGACGGAAAAGAATCGTTTAATCTGATTGGTCTTTCTTTTCTTAGGATTTTTTCCAAGAATTTTCCTAAAACGAATTTCCATTAATTCCTTTGGTTGGTGATATAGGAAGACTTTCTAATTCTATACTTTGAAGAGCTTCTATGATTTTTAAATTTCTTTATTTTAAAGTGCATGTTTCATACTCTATATTTATCTGGTTATTGTCAGGACTATCAATTGTGGGATGCTCTTCTTTGTTGATGGGAACCTTATACTTTTCTTGCTTGTTATGTTATGTAAATTGTGGAGAATAAGTAGGTTTTTTGAAATGTAAGATATTCTCTGTTAAAGAACTTTTATTAAGCTTTTGGGCCTTCTAGGTATCATCATATCTGGTAGAAAATGCTACTGATTGAGAAAATATCAATTCTTCTCTAGATTTTTCCTATTTATAATTAGTGATCAGACTTTCAGAACCCATGTTCCGTTTTGATTAGAAAGATTCTTTTTTGGGTTAGTAGCTATATGGTAGGAGTCTAGTCTGATATCTCTTTAAGGTAGAATATCTTTGTTAACTAATGAATTCTTACAGGTGAATGAATAATGACTAATGTGTTTACATTCTAAATAATCAGAAGGGAATATTACCTTAGATTATGTCTAGAAAGAAACTATCATTGGATCGAAATCTAAACCCATGCCTTGTGAGTTAGAGTTTTAACAACATCCAACACAATCCATGCCTTACAACAATTGAATTTTGCTATGTTTTTAATAGGTACTCATGTAGATAGAAGTGTTTATAGGAATTTAGCTATGTTATAAATTGTATCTTGGTTCTACATGAACTCTCGTAAGTTCATGAGAGCTACCTAAACAGGATTTAAGGAAGCTTAAATTCTTGGATTGACTTTGGGATTCCATTTCAAGAGTCTTAGGGAAATGTTCATCTATGGTCCAAACGTTACACTTCTAGAGTTTCGTAAGATTGTCTAAAATGTATAATTCTATAAGAACATGTTTTGAGTCTTAATATGATAAATTAAAAGCGCCCTGAAAGTAAAAATTATCCGTGAAGTTCTACATAATGTTCATTTTAGGCCATCCAAAGGAAAAATTTCTAATTACCGTGAATTAGATAAAGATAGGATAAGAGACTTATTTTTTTAGAGAATTGAATACCCTTGTAGTATCTATTGTCATTGATTTGTATGTTATCATGAATAACTTCATTTGGTTTTGATCTTATGGCATCCACAAAAGTCTTAACTTGACTGTTGCTTTTGTAAGAGCTCAGAGTTTGGTTAGTTTGGTGTATTAAGGTCATAGATTGGATTACTTTTTAAAGCTATGAATTGATCTTCATATAAGTGGTTCCATGTTTCTTTGTGGGCTGGTAAGGCGAGATAATCTTTTGGGTTTTGGTTTGTTATTGATTCAAATATATAGAATGGCTATTGTTTAAGGTTTTGTGTTTTGAAACATAAATACTTTTGGCTTGATTGAGCAGAAGATTGGTGGCCAGGTCTGATGTAGGAGGAAGAGAATGTGGTTGGTTTTATGGAGGATCAACAACTCTGTTCATCTTGGTGAAAATCATGAAATGCTCCGTTCATCTAAGTTTTGACAAAGATTTGATTTTTGGAATACTGACCTTTGAACCATATAATGATATAACTAATAAGTAATTATGTAAAAAAAAACATCAACTTCATGAAAACCATGTATCAAGTTTCCCTTTACCTGAATGAAATGAGATGATTGATTGTAAGTGGATTTACAAAATCAAATGTGATTCTAATGCTAATTTAGACATATATAAAGCACGACTTGTGAAAAAAGGTTATACTTAACATGAATGATCTGACTTTAAATTGGTATTATCTCCACTATGACTTAAAGCTTCATCAACTAGCATTAATACAATGATACTTTATTAAGACGATCATGACATTAGTTGCAGACTTTGACTTTAAGCTTCACGAATTTGATGCTAAGATTTTTTTCTTAATTATGAGATTGAAGAAACGATCTTTATGGTGCAACTGGAGAACTTTGTTATTAGTGATTCAAACTCAATGGTATACAAACTAAAAAATCTATTTAGAGCCTCAAATATGCTTCTCGGCAATGGTACCTTAAGTTTCTTGATTTGATAATCTCCTTTCATTTTAAGATGAGCTTAGTTGAGGATTGTGTGTATAAAATTATACAAGGGAGTAAATTTATATTTTTAGTATTGTATGTTGATGGCATATTGCTGGCAACGAACGATGAGAAATTTTTACATATTGCAAAGAGAATTTTGTCAGACAAAACTTGACATTAAAGAAATACAAAAGGTTCTTTATGAATCGGCTGGTTGGAGTCTGATATATGCTTAAGTTTGTAAGAGGCCAGACATTGCTTTTGTTGTTGGATTATTGGGTAGGTTTGTTAGTAATCTGGGAATGAACTATTCGAAAGTAGTAAAAAAGGTTCTCCCGTATCTACAATGAAAAAAAATGCACATGTTGACATATAAGAAGTCGGATAATCTGGAGACCATTGGGTATTTCGATTCAAATTATGGTGGTTATATATGATATTTTAGATTATGTTAGAGGACAAAAGTAGTAACAAGGGTTGGATTTCTCTTAGAGGGGCAGTTCGGACCAAACAGTAATTTGATGAATAAGAAATATGCTTAGTGACTCAGCTAGGTGCCTAGTACGTTTTATGGACCTGGGAGCTCGTAATATTGATCCAAACATATGATCCAACCCGAATATCCCATGGATCCAAGAAAACTATAAATAGTTTGACAAACAGCATTAAATGGGTTGGATTTTTTTCACTCTACAATAAATACAAACATATCTATTCTCTCAATAGTCTCTACTTAGAATTTAATACTACACAAACTAAAAAACATCCAAAACTACCCTTCGGTCAGTTTTTACCACCACTAAATTGGCGACCACAATATAAGTGTGAGGTGCTTGAATAACATTATTCAAAATGAAATTTGTAGATCGTACATTGGATTTTTTTAGGCATGGATCTCGACATGAAAATCGACCCCCTCTTAAGAATGAGGGGATAATATGTGACAATGAGCATGCTAACACATCGCATGTAAATCATCGCACAAAAGAAAGACATATCATGCAAGATGAGCGTGATCAGCTGAGAGCTGAGGTTGAAGCTTTGAAAGCCCAAAGACAAGTTGAGAAAAGAACTAAAGAGGAAGGATCTTGTTAGATGTCCCGGTTATGATGAGCCAGATAACAACCACAAACAAGATAAAAGTGATCAATCCCCAAAGGCTCGGAAAGGAACAAAACAGGAACATCGAGCTAAGCAGTTATTAATTACATCAGATACAGTTGGAAACTCAACCACACATTTTGACTCATATATTCTTCTTCATCATAAAATAGTGATCATGGTCGTTAGAAGAAAAAAATATACTAACTAAAATAATTCTAAAAAAAGGGATAGAAAGATTTAGGGGAAAAAGAATAAATATCAAGGCAAAGTAAAAGGATCGATAGATAACAGGTATTGATCATTTTCTAAGCGATAAATTTGCTATCTAGTCTGAACCAGGTATCGTTACTACTCCCTGATGAGAATCATATGTTTAGCCAAGTTCATAACCAGAGGCAATCACCTTTTTCTTCGAAAATTCTTTCTAGGTATCTACCAAAGCGGTTTGATAGCTCTAAAATGGAGAAATATGATGCAAACCAAGATCCTAATAATCATCTAGAACAGTTTAAAATTTTAATGATGAAGTTTAACAATGATGATAAACTATTGTGTCAGACCTTCTCGCAAACTTTCAAGGGAAGTGCATTGAAGTGGTATAATAGATTGCCACAAGGAACCATAAAAGACTTTGATATGTTCAACATGGCTTTCCCAAGGTAGTTTGTGGGAGTAAAAAGCTCAAAGGGAATGGTGATATTATCATTCATTGCGCACAAGAACCAAACAAGTCTTTAAATGATTACATCAACCATTTTGTAAACACAAAAAGTGGATTGGTTGATTGTTTTGAGCAAGTAGCTATCGCTTCTCTAAAGAAGGGCTTAATGACGGGTGATCTGGTTGATTCGATAACTCGGACGAAAGCAGTGACATGGGGAAGATTGTTGAATCAGGTCGAAAAACAAATCTTAGTGGACGAAACCAAAAAATCTAGAGTACCACGCCATAATAGATTTGGTTGCACAATTTCTATCCCACAAGCCAATACTCAGTCTCAAGCTACAGCCAATTATCATCTTAAGGATCTAGACAGGGTTCGCATCGGCCTAGAGTCAGTCGAATCAGGGCCAACAGTCTAGACCAATGAGAAATCGGTGGGTCCAATCTGAATGGTTTGTCAAGTTAGGTGAAAATGTATCCATCATTTATGATAGAACCAATAATGTTGTGCATTTTCAAACGCCAGCACCAATTAAATCCCCTAGAGAAAATTAGAACACTCGCTTTTGTAGATGCCACAAGGATGCGGGTCATGATACCAATAATGCCCCTTTTATGCTGTTTTCGAGAATTTTCTACATTTTTCTATTTTTATTGGATTTAATTAAAATACTTAACCAGCTACAATCACTTTGAAATTGGGCTAGGATTTATTTTATTTTGTGAGGAAAAATTTGTAATTTTGGCGTAGCGTTTTGAGAAATCTATAAAAGGCTCTCAAACTCCATTTTTGTTATAAGACTTTTTGGAATATAATTTGAGTTTTTCTTTAAGTCTGTTTACCTCTATCTAGGGTTAGTGATCATATCATCTGCTTCGTTTTCTATATCTTGATTTCTTTCAGTTGTCATTTGTGTTCGACAATTCACTCGTCATCATATTGGTATCAGAGCGACAGAGCTCATACAAAGTGGGTTACGAAGGTATGTCTCATAAGAGATCCTTACGCGGGAAGTCCACTCTTCCAATCGCAGAATCAGTCGATCAGGATGAGTTCGAAAACTAATTTGGCCAGTTTGGTGAACAGATGCATTCGTCGGGAAACCAGATGAGAGACGTACATGAAACACTACAATGGTTGTTGAACAACCAAACCAATGGATTTCGAGCTTCAGGTTCGAGTAACCAGCCGTCGAGATTTGAGAGAGAGACCGACCGCAAGCAGAATCCGTTTGCCGTTCAAAGAGAACAAGGTAGAGGTCAATATTACCTACAAGACTGTTGTCAACAGGTCTTTGAGCAGCCGCCAGCGATAGATTTTGATCAGAACGCCAACAACCGGTGAGAATCTGGATTCAGACTTGAGATCCTAGAGTTTCAAGGGGGTCTCGAACCAGAGGATTTTTTAGATTGGATTGCCTCAGTTGAAGAAATCCTTGATCTCAAGGAGTTTGCGGATGCAAAATGGGTACAGTTGGTTACAACTAAGTTCTAAGGTCGAGCTGCATCTTGGTGGCAGCACTTAAAGCATACCAAATCAAGGCAAGGTAAGCCAAAAATAACAACTTGGGATAAACTTGTGAAGCACTTGAGGACTACGTTTTTTCATTGCAACTATGCGCGTATAATGTACCAGCAGTTCCAAAACCTTAAACAAGGGTCAAAGACTGTTGATGAATACACTAACCATTTTTTCAAGCTGCAAAATCGTGTCGATATTGCTGATTCAGCATATCAATTAGTATCTCGCTACATAGGTGGGATGAGACAACACTTTCAGGACCAGCTGATCATGTTCGACTATGTGAATGTGTGGAAGCACATCAACATGCACTATATCTAGAGAAATCCCTTTTATGAAGGCCTTATGGAGGAGATATTTCCAGAACAACTCCAATATCGTTTCCAAAAAGGACGGTTCCAGATCCTAGCCTAGTAGTACCAACTGCCACCCCTATGCATACATATGCTAACTCGCAGGTCCCTAGTCACGCGGGTACTTCCTCGCAGGTCAGGTTTTACCATTGTCACGAACTAGGGCACGTTGCTTTACAGTGTCCAAAATTACGATAACAGCCACAACAATTGAGGGGTTTGTTCACTAGAGCTGTTGATTTTGATCTGTAAGGTGACCACAGTTTGATGAGGAATTAGAGGATGCTTTTGATGAGGTTCAAGTAGACCAGGTTACATGACGACCAAGTTACAGGAATCTGGTAAGAATTTTTTAGCTCGAAAAGCATTTATAGAGCATGCTAGTGATACATGAATTGTTTATCTATTGGTGGTTAAAGAATTTAATGATGATCCGTTTGTTAGGATACCTGAGCGCGTTTGACCACTATTAGCAGAATTTTCTGTTGTATTTCCCGATAATATATCTACAGGTCTTCCTCAATTGAGAGACATCCAACACCAGATTGACCTAGTACTGGGTGCTAGCCTACCAAACCAACCACATTACCAGACGAGTCCAAAAGAGCATGTGGATCTCCGTAGACAGGTGGAAGAACTGTTGACTAAAAGCCGCATCCCCGAGAGCCTTAGTTCTTGTGCAGTTCCTGCACTATTAACACCAAAGAAGAATGGCTCAATGAGGATGTGTGTGGATAGCCATGCTATCAACAAAATTACAGCAGGTATCGGTTTCATATTCCTCGCCTTGTTGATTTACTAGATCATTTGAATGGTGATGTTGTGTATACGAAGCTGGATTTAAAGAACTGATTTACCAGATTCGTATTAGCATGGGAGATGAGTGGAAAACAACATTTAAAACCCGAGAAGTTCAGTTTGAGTGGATGGTCATGCCATTCGTCCTTTCTAATGCTCATAGCACACTCATGAGGGTTATGAACCATGTATTTTTCCCCGTTCATTGGAAAATTTCTAGTTGTGTACTTTGACGATCTTCTCATATATAGTACTACGGAGGACCTGCACCTCCAGCACTTACGAGAAGTGTTGGTTGTTTTGAGACGAGAATATTTTATGGGGGACTCCATAAGGGTTGCTTTATGACATATTTGGTTGTCTTCCTAGGTTATGTTGTTTCAAAGGATGGTTTGTTAGTGGATAAGTCGAAAGTGGCAGTAGTGCGTGACTGGCGTATATCTACTTCTATCACTGAAGTCCGTTCTTTTCATCGACTGGTCTCATTCTACAAGAGGTTCATATATAACTTCAGTACTATCATGGCTCTTATTACAGATTGTATAAAGGGCAAAACGTTTTGTTAGACCCTTGAAGCAAGTACTGCATTTGAAGATATCTCGGTAAGACTTACCACTACACCTATTCTGGTTCTACCTGATTTTTCTACAAGGTTTGAACTGCATTATGATGCGTCTGGATTAGGCATTGGAGCTGTACTCAGCCAACAAGGCCAACATATAGCCTACTTCAGTGATAAGTTATGTGGAGCTAAACTCAACTACAACACTTATGATAAGCAGTTGTATGCAGTGGTATGGGCTTTGAAGCACTAGAGTTCCTACTTGGCCTATAATGACTTTGTCCTATACACCGATCGTAATTCCTTGAAGCATCTACAGATTCAGGAGAAGCTTTCTTCCCGCCATACGCATTAGGCAACGTTTACTCAACAATTTACCTTTTCCATCAAGCCCACTTTGGGACAGTTAACCGCGTAGCTGATGCATTGAGCCGACACAATATGATGATTCGTATGGAATGAGAGGTTGTGGGATTCGAGATGATGAAGGATCTAGTGGCTATCGATCCATACTTTAATCCTCTTCTAGAGGACATCAACGCAGGTTTGAGAAAATATTTTACAGTGAGCAACGATTACCTCTTCAAAGGTAACTTATTCTGTATTCATGAGGGAAGTTAGAGGTTACTGATTGAAAATGAGAGACACAATGAGGGACATGGTGGTAGAGATAAAACTCTTAACTCTATATCAAGTCAGTTCTGCTGGCCGCATTTGAGGCGAGATGTTATCCATAATGTAGCTGGTCATCGGGTTTTCCAGATGGCAAAAGGTACATCCTCCAACCCAGGTCTATGCCTTCCACTCCCAATACCGGAGGGACCCTGGCGAAGCGTCAGTATGGATTTTGTCTCTGGCCTGCCAAGAATGCAGAGAGGTAACAAATCTACTTTTGTGGTGGTTGACATGTTTTCTAAGATGACCCACTTTATTGTCTGCAAGAAAACCACAGATGTTGTGAATGTGGATAATTTATAATTTCGTGAGGTATATCGCTTACATGGCCTACCCCTGAATATCATTTCTGATCGCGATACACGGTTTGCCGGGCACTTTTGGAAGAGTTTGTGGCACCTCACAAAGATAAAACTGAATTTTAGCAGCGCATATTACCCGCAGACAGACGACTAAATCGAGGTAACTAATCGAGTGTCAGGAAACATGTTGTGCACAGAGGTCTCCGGGAACTTGAAATGGGATTCCCGCATTTATCTTGTTGAGTTCGCATACAACACGCACCACAAGCGCAGTACTGGGTATAGTCTCTTCATGGTAGTCTATGGTACTGGGTATAAGCTTCGATATATATTTTTTATTTTGTTGTACATATTTAAGTTTGAATACAAATATGATCACTCATATTTTTTATCTCCACTCACTCATTTATGCTTATTTAATATTCTTTTTATGTAAATAACTACTATTTAATACCTAGTTTTTTTAATACCCTCTACCAACTATATAAGCTTATTTATTTATTAGAAGATGATTTTCTCCTATTTGACCTTTTAAACATTTGAATTTATTTGTAGTCGTCTCTTTCTTTCTCTTCATACCAGATTTTACCTTACTAAAATAAAACCCGTTTTGAGAGGATTAAAGTGACCGACTTAGGTTAACCGTAGACAAAACACATTGTAGATTGTATATCGACGATGAACAATAATGTCTCTTAGTCCATCAACGAAGAAATCGAGTTTAAACTGTTTATCAGCATCATCATAGTTTATTGATTTCAGGTTTTTTCATCTCAGAATGCAGACAGTTCCAGAATCGAGCATGAACCGTTGCACATTGGAGCTTATTTTATCAGTCTCGTGAGTTTTTTGTACGAGATATTTGTGCTTCCAATTCTGTTCTAGGTCTTTTTTTTATAAATATAATGTATAATAGTACGATTTCATGAGTTTTTGTTATGTAATAAGTTATAAATTAGTTGTGTTATGTATTGGATTTAGTTATTATATTTGTTTGGGGTGCGAAAGAATATATAGAATCAATTTTAGATTTTCCATGCATATGTGGTTGACGATGCGAGTTGTGAGTTTTGTGCATTTATTCATGATATATCATCTATACATGAATATGTGAGTTTAGTGGTAAATAGTTATAGTGACCATGTGAATCATCTTGCAATTTACGATGAGATTTCTTTGTTAATAGATAGTGTGAGGTGTATTAAAAAATAGACACACGTTTTCTTCGTATACTTAACCATGTGAGTTCTTCTTTATTTGACCATACGATTTTAAGTTTGTTAAACATGCGACATGTCATATAACAGACCATTCTCCTGACTGTTTCTTAAGTCTTCAAGGTAAATATAACATTATCTACTTATGTGGTGATCATATAAATTGTTTGTTTAATAATGATACATATTTGTCGGCTTAGATGTATATCTTGACGTGGAGCGTCTAAGAAGTGTTATTTTTGTTATAGAACAACAAGTCGTTGATAAATTTAGTACTAAAAACGTAAACATCCTAACATAAGTTTGGGAGAAATCTCAAATGATCAACTAACTAGTGGGGAGAGTAGTAATGTTTTATGGTTTTTGGATCACAAAAAATAACCAACTTGCTACTACTGGTTGGGCTGATGCTATCACAAGTGTTGGTCAATTTTTGTATGAAGGTGTTGCAGCTCTAAGGTTATCTTTATGCAGACATGTCTTAGAGCATGGTTTTTCTTTCAAATACTTGTATAATATAATAAGTAAGATCACATCTTATTGTCAAAATAAAATGATTCAATCAGATGTAAATGGAGACTTTATGCATCAGTTGATTCCAGCACCGGTTTCATGATTATTAAGAGGTTTGTTAAACGGTATACTTGCAGTCCTGTTTTCTCCAAACAACATCAGAGGCATTTGACATCAGATTTGATTGTAGAGGAAATTCATAATTCTATTAGGACATGTCATCCGGTGACAGCCAAAAGTATACAATCATTTGTTAAACATGACTACCATCTGGAACAAATGAAGAGTCGTGATATTACTATCGACTATCACTTAAAATTAGTTGCTGGAAATATCTTCAAATGGTGTTTTATAACATTCGGTTCTTGTCTTTAAGGTTTTCATTCACGCCGCCCGATGTTGTTTGTCGATGAAACTTTTTTAACTGGAAAGCATAGGGGTGTATTGCTATCTGTCTTAGCAAAGGATGGTAACAATATTTAATTTCATGTTTTTCTTATATTGATGACCCGCGAGTTTAGTTAAAATTAGAAATGTTCATACAATTCTAGTGTTGGCGACAATGAGAGTTATGTTGTATCAAAACCCATACGAGGTCTTGTATATTTGAACCATGATAATTGTCATATCATATACTATGCGAGTTCTTTGTATCTTATGAACATGCTAGATATGTAAAAGTTGTGTTTGACGATAATGAGAATTCTACCGTAAAATGAGCCATGCAAGTTCGTTTATGTAGTAAGCAAGTGACTTTTTTGTATATATGAGCATGTAAAACATGTAAAAGCAGTTTGATTACTTTGTTTTGCATGTATATTCTCTGTTGCATTTGTTATTGTTGGTAGTGAAGATGTTGAAAATTGGATATGGCTTTTGGAAAGTTTGAAACATCTTTTGTTGGAGTGTCAAATCATATGTATTTCGGGTCGTCATTTAGGATCATTAATGTTGTTTATGTCTTGTATCCAAACTGCTATCATGCCTATTGTATTTTTCATCTTGTTCAGAATTTGAGGGATGTTTTGGATCATACTAATAGAGAGTTTAAAACTATGATGCTATGTTTGTTTAATTGATGTGCTTATGCTCCCACGATAGATATTTTTAATGAATATCTTTCAAAATTTCTATGTGAAAGTGGTCCGATAATTAAACAAATTATTTAAAATTTACCTCCGGAGAAGCATGCTCATGCAGTTGTTAAAGGAAATGATATGGTGATATGGCATCTATTATGGCTGACTTGTTTAACGCACATATAAAAAAAATGTGCGATCTACCTATTATTAAATTGGTTGACAAGATTAGATCTTACTTATCTCTCAAATTTCATGACGTTATTCGGATGAGCTAATATTATATATGATATTTCTTCATTATAATCTAACGGCACGAGTTCTTTGTATATTGAACAATTCGATTTTAAATCTATCAGTTGCGGTAAATCCTTGTATTTACGTCCATGCGAGATCTGTTGAATTGTTATTTTGCAAATTTATTGATTATTATACATGTTACTTCTTCATTATAATCCAGCCACACGAGTTCTTTATATATTGAACAATTGGATTTTAAGTCTATCAACTGTACTAGATCCTTGTGTTTTCAACCATGTGAGATATATGTATTTCTAACCGTGCGAGTTTATTGAATATTATACATGCTACATCTTCATTATAATCCAACCGTGTGAGTTTTTTTTATATTGAACAATTCGATTTTAAGTCTATCAGATGTGTTAAATCCTTGTGTTTATAACCATGCGAGATATATGGATTTCTAACAGTGCAAGTATATTGAATATTATACATGTTACTTCTCTTTTATAATCTAATCGCGTGAGTTCTTGAACAATTCGATTTTAATTTTATCAATTGTGTTATACCCTTGTGTTTACAACCATACGAGATGCGTAGATTTCTAACCGTGCAAGTTTATTGAATATTATACATGCTACTTATTCATTATAATCTAATCGCGTGAGTTCTTTGTATATTGAAGAATTCTATTTTAAGTCTACCAGTTGTGATATATCATTTGTGTTTACAACCATGTGAGATCTGTACAATTCTTACCGTGCAAGTTTATTGAATATTATACATGCGATTTCTATATTATAATCTAACAAAATGAATTCTTTGTATATTGAACAATACGATTTACATAAATGACCCAGATGAGATCATAAACTTTTTAAATTAATTAAAAATAGATTAGTAAAAAGAAATTACAAGGCCCTAAAAATGTCCAGACACTCAATCATAACAAAAATACTACCGTAATCTTAGGTTGGTCACATCATACCAAAAACATAAAAAATAATCAACCATATGAAGATGAGTTTTCTTCATATTTTCCTCATCATCTTCATTTTCTTCAGTATCCAAATATATCTTGTTGACTGCATCATCTTCTTCTTCCTCTGTGTTTGTGTCTGAGACTTTTTTTGAATTCTTTATCATCCAAATCATCTTTTTTTTTTCCATTCTGGAAGCTCATTGGGGTTAGACTCATCTCCCGATAGTGACCCGAATCCGCAGAGTAGTATCCATAATGAAACAAGAATATAGACTCATCTCTTGAAGAGTTCGAGAAGTACTCGGTGGTGGTCGTGTGTTTTTTGTTTGACAAGTGTTTGGATGAGTCAAAAAGTCCGTCATCCGGAGATGAGTAACCATAAAAGTTGGGAGAAGAAGAGAAATGGGTCATGGTATATAAAGCTGAAGAGTTTCTGTGTCTTTTTCTTTTAAAAGTTTATGTAAACTAGCCTCTGTGTACTCTTATTTATAGGTAAAACTCTAACTCAATCTTGATATTTGTTTTGTAATTATTTCTTTATACATTATTAAAGATCTACCTTTGTCAAATCAAGCAATAAATTAGCCAATAGAAATAACTATAAGTTTAAATACTCGCATGATTAGATAGAAATAATTGACATTTACTTTATTTATTACCATGCATACTCATTGTAGAGATAAATTACTAACGCACTTCAAAAATAGGCAAGCACGCGAGTTCTTTGCAATTTAATAATGCGAGATTCTTGGAAAAATAAACGTAATAGACAACATACCTTATATGATTGTGTGAGTTGTTTAATATACCAACCGTGTCTTTCCAAGTATTTTGCAATCGTGTTATTAATGTATTGTTACTAATCAATCGAGATTAGTGTTGAATAACACTAAAATTTCGGATCTTACTCACTATAACTAGAAAATATTACTTACAAAATATGTCTTATTGCAAATTTGGTCACATCACAAAAATCTCTATCAAGATAGCTACCACCAAATGTTAATGTTTGTATCATGTAGGAAATAATATGACATTTGAGCTCTACTAGTTTGATACATATTTTCGTTGTAATTGACCCAATGTGCTTATGCAATATTGCTCTAGGCCATTGCAGTTGTTTATTTTGCACAGGTCTTCGACATAATATACCGTTGTCCAACTTACCCTATCTCTTGAAACTAAATAAAATACGGTAGAGGAAAAAGCAAGATCAATAGTCGAGCAATGTCCTTTGCAGCATACTCACCACCTTCCTTGATGGATTTGACTATACCTTCTTGTAAAATACTACACATCATGCTAGATTAGTGAAACTGAACATTCTACTTATAATAGACCTTAGACATAGAGGTACCTTTATTATAGCATTTGATTTTGATTTTTTTATTTGTCGGGCCTAATTTTCTGGAACTTTGAGTCGGGAAGTATGTTTACATGATCCTAGAATCTGTTTTGGCACCTTTTTTGAACTGAGTTAAGTTTCTTTCTGTTTTGGTTAAATTTATTTTCTCGGTGCCGTGTTTAAGTCCGAAAATAGCCTTTACATCGATGGTTGTTAGCTTGACTATTTTCGACCTAATTCGGAAAGTGTCCTCCTAGGCTGAAAACGTCTTTATAATCTCCTCACTCAGATAATAATACTTTTTCATCAAGAACTTTAGTTGTGGTGGTTGAATGTGGCTTTCAAAAACATATAGAAGGGTGTGTCTTTTGGAATTTCGATGTGTTCTTATTCAATAATATATATTTTTTTCAGATTTAAAATGCTCATTAATCCACATCTATAGAAGCATCATTTCATAGACATATATTCTGCAAAAACATGCATCAGCGAGGGTTGATTAAAGAGTAAATAAACATGTTACTTCTTTGAAACGTCAACCGTGTTACTTCTTTGAAACGTAAACCGTGCTACTTCTTTGAAAATTATAAATCTCATTTGTTTGAAAAAAATAACCATACTAATTGTTTGGATAATAAACCATGCGAGTTTATAAGAAGACATAATGCACAAACACAACCGTGCGAGTTCTTTGAACCAACACAGAATACCATGGCCCAATACAATTATGCGAGTTCTTCGTAGAATAGCTAAACGATATGCAATATTAATGTATTTTCATAGGAAAAAGATGAAATTTCTGTGTTATTTTTATATGTCCATTGACATAAAAGAAACAATTGTCATAATGACTAAGCCTATAAGCAATACAATACACTAAAACCTAGAAAAAGCAGAACATAATAAAATTTCACATAATATATGCACCTAAGAACCCTAGAAAGTACCCTGAAACAAAATATCTACCAAAACCGGAAGCTACCGTTGATCGAAGATATACATAACATCAATATGAGTTTTACTAAGAATGTAGTTGTAATGAACCATCAAAATACACTCTAATTACAGTATAAACCTACAAATATAGAAGCTTGGTGATGGTGAAGAAAGAAAATACATTACAATTTTTTTACAATTTCGATTTCAGTACTTGTAGGGTTTTATCGACGTCTAAAAGGCAATGTTTTTGGCAAATATGTATTCCCGATGAAAAACGGCCAACAATGTACTTATTGCTTCGTCGGAGTGAGAAACAGTCAGCAGAGGTAGACGGGTAGGTAACTAGTTTTTAAGTTCATTGGTATAGTTTGTGGGCTTTTGGATTTAGTGTTTTTACTGGGTTTAGTGAATTTGAAAGGGAATCAGTATTGACAGATCTTGGTTCAAAAAAGGGGAAGGTGTTTCAACGTAAAACACCTTATTTATACTATGAGGTAATTTTTATCCCTTTTTAGGTCCAAATACATATTGGTAGTACGTTATTTTGGAATATTATGTGATAATGAGATAGTTGAGTGGGTGTTTATGAATACTTTTCTCATATATTATAAGGTTAAAAAATAATTAATTGCCTACTTTATTTATTTTCGTAAACTTCTTTTTTTTATCTAATAATTTTCCAAAAATATATAAAAATATATTTTTGATTGGTCATATACTTTAGGGTGAGCTCTAAATACATTCCCATTTTACCTTTCCTTTATTATTATTATTATTATTTATAAAAGTTACATTTTTAATAGAATATAATTTGTAATTAATATAAAGATTTTCCTTTAAATTAGTTTTTCATTATCTCGCTCAAAAGTTATATGTATGTTCATAAAAGTTATATAAGCAGACTTTTTTGGAATATTTATGAACTAATATGTAAAGTATACATTTGATTATTAATTAAATTAGTTTAATAATACAAATAATCAGATTAATTATATTATATATAGTTAAGTAGGTGTTTGGTCCATAGATATAAATGCTTAATGGATTTATAAGTGTGGTAAGTGGGTTGGATTTGGACACTCTGAAAGAGTAAGTCTAAATCTCAAAACTTAAGCCTGAACTAATAACTCAATGACTAAATTATTTAGTGAGTTTTGGTCTCAATCAGAAAATGGTATAAGTTATGGGATTTACACAACTAGAGTTTTAATGTATTTGCATATAAAATGAATGACTTAGGATTCACACATTCCTATAACCTATATCCAAAAAGATAAGTCGTCTCTTTTAGTGAGAGGAAAAATAACAACTGTTGTGCAAGATAATTAGCAAGATTCAAGAGTATGGAAGAAAAATTATGGATATCACGCAAAATTTTCAAGAGCACTTCACAAAAATTATAGATAGCACGCAAAAAAATAAGTAGTAAGCATTTTTAGTTTATTCTATAGTATAAAAAATGCAGAGGGTTTAATAAATTTCCGCATGTTTGATATATTTATTTGGTGTGATTCAATTAGTTCTATCAATTGGTATCACAACCTCAGATCTCTTACGATTCATATGGTAACTCATGGTTAGTTTATCTATATAGTAAATAATTCATACAGTTGGGAATTAAATGATTAATATGAATTTAGGGTTTATATGAAAAATATGTATACAATGATTTGTTCTTTATTCTTATTAAAATAATGAGTATGTGTTTGATTATTTCAAATAAATTGATTGTATGGATATAGTGGGTTTTTCCAATTAATTTAGGTTTGATTGATGATTGGAAATTTTATCTAAGTTTAGCATCAATCAATCCTTAATTAAACAAATTAATTCAAACTTATCGGGACAATGGCTCATCAACGACTTAACTTTGATGTTAGCTGACGAACTTTACGGCTTGCGAGGTAATTCGCAAATCCATTATTGCCACGATGACAATAGTGGAGGGAGGCAGCTAGATGTGAAAATGCTCAATGTCAACAACATAATGATGAAAAATTATTTTTAAATTTATTTTAATATATATATGGTTAATTAATTAATTTATATATTTTATCTGATTTATTTTAGATGTAAAAGTGTTTGGGGATGCTATTTTTTTTATGTGGTTGTGAAATAATTGTTTCCCAAGAGTTTCACCGATGCATGGGAAAATTAAATAAGAGTTATTTTGTTGTATTAAATGAAATCAGTCCTTCACAGGGTTTCACTATACTTAAGAAAATTAAAATAATAATCATGGTAATTTTTTCAAACTCATAAAATGCGTGTTAGTATGATTTTCTCTCCAGTATTTTATTATCATAGTATATTATATTTTACATACATATACTATATTCAAGAATGTACAGTGAGATCTATAATCATGCTTGTACAATGCTGATGTTAGAAAAATGGTGGTCATGGGCTTGGCTCCTCTAGGTTATGCTCCCCACTACTTGTGGCTACACAATAGTAGAAATGGAGAATTCATTGATGAGATAAACAATATGGTATGGTAATAGAAATCTTGGATCTAGCTCAGCACGATAGGTTACTCAACCATAGTCTCCGCCTCAACGGATCCCCGACAACTAAACCTCGACTCCTGAATGGTGGCTTAAGGAATCAAGAAGGCTCGCAAAACACAGTAAGATAATGCGACAGATAGCACGAGACATACAATAGGAAAACAAAACTAATCAGACAGGTAGACAGACGGTGGTGAGAAGAGATCAATATTCTACTGATGCAGCTATGCATCTCCAAGAAAATGAAAAAGGGTAGATATAGAAAGATAAAGAGATACACTGGACGCATAAATCAATATACTAAAATAAGAAATAATGGAGGGCTAATGAGATAAAAATAATGAATCGTAAATAGAGTTTGGTTCGAATATTGATTCAGTTGATTCATAATATTCAGGTCTTGAGATTGATTCTTCTATGAAGACTTATGCGTATGCAGAAGGATCTGAATCTCTTATTTCGAGAGAACCCATAGCCGTTGGTTCGATGGAAGCTGGATGATATGCTATGTTAGTTCGAGAGAAACGATATGTTGGTTATTATAAAAAAAGATAGAATATGATTATTTCAAATTCACTATTTTTATAGTTATAATTTGTTTTGTTCTTTTTTGCCATTGACAATAATCTGAAAAAGAGCTCAAGGTAAGACTTATTTAATTATTTTTTAATTACTTAAATTAGAAATGTGTTAAATTACTTTTCTGAGTGAGCGAAAGATTTGTCCCCGGGTTGACGTTGAAATCTTCTATAGTAGATCTCATTCGAGAGGGCTTTGGCGGTATTAAGAATGGTTCGGGCGCCCCCCCACGGAGACGCAGGAGATGCAGGAGCTGCCAGCTGGCCAATAAAGAGATGATAGGCCAGAAGGATGGGCTCATTCGACTAATCAGGGATCCCTGGCCCTACCTAACACAGAGATGTCCCAGAAGGATTTATTAATCAGAAAGTTCAAGAAGGAGTAGGACAGCCCTAACTCAATCCTTTGAGTGATTTTCTCATTTTATTAATTATAAGAAAGACTTCTTTCACCTTGCATAACGTAGGAAGAAAGACTGTCACAAGGCTTAAGAGAGAGAAATCAAAGTAAGTGATGACATAAAGGATTTCCTTGTTTTATATATAATATAGATAAGGGTATCTTTCTAAGAGGCAGCTTCCCAAAGCGCTCTAATATGTTATTTGTATTCTCATATGAATTCCTTATTTAACCTTCCAACAGGTTAGTTATTATACTTCAATAAAATTATATGTTGTATATTATATGCTACATTTTTTCAGTGAATTTATTGGGTTACAATTCGCTGCGGAATAAGCCCCCCATATTGGATAACATAGATTTTAATCAATGGAAAGATGATATAGTATTGGATTTGTTTGTTCGTGAATATGACCATGTACTAATGAAACCCCAACTAGCTTCTCTTAGTTAGGAAAGTACATATCAGGAAACTAAATAATATGAGAACTGGGAAAAGTCCAATCTGTTATGCATGGTCATTATACTTTAAGGAATACTAGTTGCATTTCATGGGGCTGTCCCAGCAGTGGTGAATCCACTAAGGGGCTTGGGGGAGGGAGAGGGGCTTCAGCCCCCTTTCTCCAAAGTAGATCCTAATAAGATGGGGTGGTTTTTATTTTCTTAACACGTGAAATTGTTAGATAGGTGGGTTGTTTATATTAGGTGGTGGGTGGTTTCTTGTAGTGGTGGTTTTTATTAGATGATTAAGTCGTAGATGGTTTTTATTCTCCAATAAATAAAATCATTAGGTATTTACTCACAAATAGTTTTGTTTTGATTATTTTTTTTTTATAATTTTTAGTTTAAATTAAAAAAGAATAAAAGTACACATCAAGATGTGTGGCAAGTCATCTCGCTCGTGGCATGAGATGCCGCCGAAACACTTCGACGCTACCTACGCTACAACGTTGCTTTACAATGACAATTTTTAATATAGTCCAGCCCCCGTTGGTTTTCATTTCTGGTTTTGCCACTCCCAACATATGTTATGATTTTCACTTATTTTCTCGTAGAAGACGAGAAATAATTTGCTAAGAATGACAAAGTAGTGATGCAATGTCTCATTAATGAGTTATCTACCAAGAAACACTAGAGACAAAATAAAATATGTGAGCACATTTATGATTCTCCAAAATTTAAAGGTAATCAACGTAGACTTGCCTAAGATTTTTTTGGTGAGGTTCACTTTTCAGTATCTATTGGAAAAGTTTAAACATTTCTAGTCCACTTATAATTACATGTGGGAAAGAACAAGAAGATTAAATTGGACAACATATTTTTATGTGTTCCAAATAAATAAAAGGTATAATTTCACAACTTTATCTATATTGAATCTTAATATCTAGAAAAATGGGCAATCAATAATTAATTTCACACGTTTTATAAGAGAAAGAAATGATTAAAGAGTTATTACCTAAAGTGAACATGGTAGCATCATAGAAGGGGATGCATCCTAAGTGAAAATATGATTGCAAAGGACCAGACAAAAGTCTCGTTAAGAAGAAAACGTCTAAGGAATCGATGGTTGGTCGATGCTTTTTTCTAAAAGGAGATATGGCATCCTAAGAAGAATTGTGAGAAACGTTCTGCTTATTTATTAAGAAACATTACTCTCACATATTTGGTTTTTTGGAAAGTAATTTGGTTTATATGGTACATAATATATTATGGAAATTTGTGATTTAAAAGACCTTTTTTATATGTATTTCTTTGCAGGGTACGTTAAGGAGAAATATTCTAACTGAGGATGAGAGATCCATTTTCAAAACATACGGAAGCTCATGCCATGTATTGGAAATTTATGATTTAAATTTAGAACTTTTTACTAGAAATGTATTATTTTTAAAGAATGTAATGTTTGTTCCCACTTTTCGAGGCACTTAATTTCCTTTTTGTTTTTAGACTTGTATGCGTATTCAATGGGAAACAATAAATTGACTCTCTCTTATAATGATATGATTTTTTGTCATAGAAGTTTCATAAATAAACATAATTCGTATTTATTAAATATTTTTAATAATCACAAAATTATCATGAATTCACAACTTGTACCAAATAAAATTATTAAATCCAAAAACTCATCTGAACCGTGGCACAAGTGGTTAGGTAATATATTCAAAGTTAGGAGGGACAAGGTTGCATATGAAGCTTTATTAGGTCCCCTAGATTAATCTGATTTTAGTATATGTATCGAGTGTATTAGAGGGAAACATACCAACACTAAAAGGGTATAAGCATATAGAGCTACTGAAGTCTTAGAATTGATACATACCGATATTCAAGGATCGTTTACAAAAGAATCATAGAACGGGCACTGATACTTCCTATCACTTATGGATGATTTCTCTTATTAGGTATACCTTAACTTCTTCATGAAACGTTTGAGTCCCTATGGTAGATATGACGGATCAGGTGAATAATATCAATGATCATTTGTAAAATACATAGAAGAGTAAGACATAATTCTTTAGTCTATAATATCGGATTCCTCTTGCATGAATAATATATATGAAAGACGAAACCGTACACTAAATAATATGGTTAGAAGTATGATAAGTAACTCAACTCTGTCATTATCTCTCTTGGGGGAGCCATCAAATGTGTAGCTTATATACTCAACAAAGTAACCACTAAGGAAACTGTTAGGCCCCCATATGATCTTTGGAATGATCGCAGACCCAATTTAAATCATCTCCATATAAGGGGTGTTCACCTAAGGTAAGGGCTTATAAACCTTAGGAAAATAAACTATACTAAAAAAGGTTAGTTTCTTCTTCATTGGTTGATCCAAATAATCTAGGGGTTTTAAGTTTTATGATCCTCTTATTGTAGTATATTTTAAAACGGGAACAAAAAAATTTCTAGAGGATACTGAGTTTGAGGGAAGAATAAGTAACATATGTTCATTTTTATGAAGAATTTATAGAGATTCATGAAGATTTTAATGAAGATACTTATGTATAAGAAGTTATGAATTTAGTGTAAATAATTTTGGTTTTGTTAAATCAAGGTTACTCATAATAATATTGATGTTCTACTTGAGGGTTTTAACAATGATACATATATTCCCTAGTTAGAATAGGAGGAACTTCAATATAATCTTCTACAAGAAGATCAAAATGATATTATTCATGGGGATCAAACTCTACCTCCTCAAGAAGTACAAAAAGAAGTAATAGTTCATTTAAGAAAGTCCAAGAGATAAAAGAAGAATGTTATGCATCCATAGTTTATAGTATATTTTTGAGAACATGACGAGTCATGTGCTGGAATATTAACTGATCTCTATAAACAAGCTATGGAAAGCTTTGACTTTTCGAAGTAGACTGATACTATGAATGAAAAGTATAAATTGATGTTGGACAATGTAGTATGTGAACTTGTCCCATTACCTGAAGGGAAAAAATAAATTGGGTGTAAGTAGGTTGACAAAACCAAACACACTTTAATAGCTAATGTGGAAAGATATAAAATAAATTTAATGAGTTTCATTTGTTTTGTTAATTTTGATATTTCGATCGCATCTGAACTTGAAAACTTACAATTTTGCGAAAATACAAAACAAATAATAATAAAAATATAATTGAGAATTTATTAAATTTGAGTTATTTTTTTACCTTTAAAAAGAAATTAGTACTCAATAACAATAAAAATCTTATTTCTATTCTTAGTCAAAGTGAGATATTCAAAATGAAACCTAATAAAAATATAAATTGATTTTTGTACCTTAATCAAAATAAACCCAATATTTCATATTATTTATATTTTTCTTCATAAATTAGTTTCAGTAATAAATAAATAAAACAATATAAATGGTAGAAATTTGACAATTGTATTACGAGTATTATGAGAAACGTGTAAAAAAAAGGGGGTGGTTTAGTAAATTGAAATAGTTCCGTCAAAGATTTCCTCTGTGCCGCGAACTCTGTCACCTTTTTATAGAAGCACCGAAAGCACCAAGAGAGAGAGACAACAACTCTCTCTGCAATTCAATTCCATTCCCAAAACCAAAAAAACACAAAAATAAAATAAATTACTAAGAACTTCAAACTTAACCTACCACAAAACTACAAAACAAACCAAGCAATAAGCGTAAATCAAACACACCCTTAAGAGCAAAAAAAAAAAAAACTAGTTTTTTTTTCAAAACCAAAAAATGCTGCTCTCCGGT
The DNA here is from genome assembly GCA_036936605.1 of Limnanthes douglasii subsp. nivea. Lineage (NCBI taxonomy): Eukaryota > Viridiplantae > Streptophyta > Magnoliopsida > Brassicales > Limnanthaceae > Limnanthes > Limnanthes douglasii. Next base: position 55,711,042 of record JAUPFV010000004.1, read on the forward strand.
GACGCCGCTTCAGCGTAAACCGCCGTGAAATGGCTCAGACTCCGATTCCAGTGACCACCAGTGGTAGCGGTGGTGGTGCAACAGGGGGTGGAAGCAACAACAACAGCAGTAGCTGGTATAACGTCGTTCATTATAATCATCTTAGCGGTGGTGTTGGCGGTGGTGTTGGAGGAGGAGGAGGAGGAGGCGGACGCCGTTTCATGGCCTCTGGATTTTCGTTTTTTGTGGGTTGTTTTGTATTATATGGATTGATAGCGTCTACTACGTACGGATGGTTTGTGTTTCCGCGTACGGGGTTTTCGTCGATCGGTTGTCAGGAAGATAACGAAGGTTCCTGGTCTATTGGTGTCTTCTATGGTGATTCTCCTTTATCGTTGAAATCGATTGAAAGTGTAAGTTTCTTAGGTTTTCCGGTTTCTTCGTTCTCTATTATTTAAAAAACGATTTCAACGCCTGATTGTGTTGAAAACAATGGTTTGGCTTATTTTGGTGTGAATATAGATAGATAGGGTTTCTGGGTAGATTTTGATTCTGTTGTTTCGGATGTAGATGAATATTTGGAGAAACGAAACGGCGGCATGGCCGGTAGCAAACCCCATTCTGACATGCTCTTCAGTTTCTGCTTCTGGAATCCCCAGTAATTTTGTTGCTGATCCTTTTCTATATCTTCAGGTACTTGATTCCTTTCTTCAAAATTCGATCTTGTGATGTGTTGTACTTGTTTCAACAATCTTTGTTTTATCATTCATGAAGTGAAGAAAAATCAGTATAGGTCAGGGGGGGACCATGACTAATCAACATATGCATATTCTTTGATTTTTGGCCCTACCCTTCAAGTGAATCATTTTAAATTTTTTTAAGAGTTTGGCGAACTCTATTTACTGAGAAAATAAAATAAACTCACTTGTTTATGTTTCGAAATTTGTGTTGTTTCACACAGGATGTATAGGTTATGTGTTTGTACAAGTTAATGTATTGCCACATATCGGAATTAACAGAACCCTTGCTGGTTTTAGAATTCGTTAAGAAGATCTAGCAGCTATGTTCCTGTTGTTTAGATTGATATGAGAGGATAAAGTTTCGATCTTTTGGTAGACATTGAAGGACTAAGATTGGTTGGGTAATTTGCTTCTAATATGTCGTCGGACTTCACCTTTTGTTTAAGGCACTATAGCTAAACAGTTTTTTGAATGCATATTTGCACCTTCAAATCCATTGCAACTTCTTGAATATATATATATATGTATATATATATATATATATATACACACATATCTATAGCTAGTAAACTTTTTTGTAGGATCTCCCTGTTACTGAAAATAATAAGAACATTAAGTTACAAGTGTGAGTAACTATAAAAGATAAGATGAAAGAAGAGTCATAGATCTTTTATGGTTCATGTACCTTAAGCTGTAACTACGTGGGAAATAAGCGCATAAAAGAATTTTCAGGTGATTCATTGGTTTTGTAGCAAGACTCCCTGTTTTTCTTATGCTCTATCGAAAATGGGAAAAATAATGTAATCAATTCTTTCTATCCTTTTTATTACATGTGAACAGCTGACAAGACATTTGAATCCTTCAAAGTATGGACCTGTTTTATAGGATCTTGTGGGGTTATAGTTTTTATGACTCGATTTTTCTGTGTCCTTTCCTTTTGCTTCCATAGTGGTTATTGGACTGAAAGTCCCTTTACTCCCTTTTGGAAGTCTTGTGTTGTTTTAGCATGTTGAAGTCTCCTTAAAATAGTGAAATAGAGATTATACCGTCTATGAATGAAAGAGTAGTCTCGGACTTAGTAGTTTTTGCTATTATTCAAATGTTCCAGGTGTTCTAATATATGTAAATATTTTATTTTATACTTGAACTTACTTACACTGACACAATATTTCAGGGAGATACACTGTACTTATTCTATGAAACAAAAAACTCTATAACTCTACACGGGGATATTGGAGTGGCAAAAAGTGTTGATAAAGGAGCTACATGGCAGCCCTTAGGAATAGCACTGGATGAGGACTGGCATCTCTCTTATCCTTACATGTTCGATTACCTTGGCGAAGTAAGACTACATTTGCTTTCATAAGTTCATATTAATAATAGAAATGCTTTGAATCAATCAGTGAATCGGTACAAGCATACTTTTTTTGCGACTTTTCACCGTCAGGACAATGATCTGTGGAACAACAGAAACTTGAAAAGCAAAGGATTCATGATCATAATAGTCTGTCACTTTCTGAAATGGTAGTAATAAAATTGGATATTTTTTGAACTGTTCGGCCTTTGTTATTGGTTCACCTGATTGTGTTCCATTTCTTTTTATCATAGTATGCTTATACAGACAACCGCATATAGATCACTAGATACTTTGAAGGTTTTGTTTATTCATCTTGTCAAATTATTTGGTCTGTTGTGAACTACAGTCAAAGTTGTCAAAACATCACGGCAGTAGCCTCATTTATCTTATTCTGTGTTTGGTTACCTGTCTATTTTACGTATGGCAAAGAGAAACAAATAGCATGGTTACATTAGCAGAGTTTGGTAAATCAGTCTTTGGAAAACAAAGAAAGAAAATAGTTGACATAGCTAAGAATAATATTCTTTGCAATTTACTGGAGCTATGTGTTTGAGATGCGCTCTTTATCTTCTTAAACGTATGCAGAGTCCTTGTTTTAATGGTTCAGCTATTCTTTTGCAGATATACATGATGCCTGAGAGCAGTGAGATAGGAGAACTTCGGCTATATCGAGCTGTTAGTTTTCCCTTACAGTGGAAACTAGTGAAGGTGATTTTTAAGAAGCCTCTTGTTGATTCAAATATCATCAATCACGATGGAGTTTACTGGTTATTCACGTCAGATCATAGTGGCTTCGGAAACAGGAAGAATGGGCAGTTGGAAATCTGGTATAGCAGCTCACCTCTAGGTCCTTGGAGACCAAACAAGAAGAACCCTATATACAATACCAAGGAGAGTGTGGGGGCACGCAATGGAGGAAGGCCTTTTATGTATAATGGAGACCTTTATCGCATCGGTCAAGATTGCGGTGAAACTTATGGGCGGCAGTTACGGATTTTCAAAGTGGAAGTGCTTACCAAGGATGATTATAAGGAAGTTGAAGCTCCATTTATGATTGAACAGATAAATAAAGGCCGAAACGCGTGGAATGGTGTTCGTTATCATCACTTAGATGTGCAGCAACTAAGTTCAGGCGAATGGGTAGGTGTTGTGGATGGAGACCGAGTTCCATCTGGGGATTCGACCTATCGGTTTGTTATTGGTTGTACATGTATAGCAGCTGTTTCTGTTATTGTTGTATTATTGGGTGCGGCATTTGGATATGTAAACTCCATAATTCCTCTTAACTGGTGTGCTTATTACACAGAAAAGAGAACCAATGCTCTCTTGAAGTCGGAAAAGGCTAATTTGTTGTCCGTGAAGATCAGACGATTTTGTAGCCGTCTTAATAGAGTACCTTCGGTAGTTCGAGGATGGATAAGACCCAATACCCTTGTAGGAAAATTAGTTCTTACTTTTATTTTTTTAGTTGGAGTTGCAATGATGTGTTATGGGGTTAAGTATATCTATGGAGGCAGTGGTGCAGAAGAACCTTACCCTTTTGAAGGTCATTACTCTCAGTTCACATTAGTAACAATGACATACGACGCTCGTCTTTGGAATTTGAAAATGTATGTCAAGCATTACTCTAGGTGCGCTTCGGTGAAAGAAATCGTTGTGATATGGAACAAAGGAACCCCACCCGAGTTGAGTGATCTGGATTCGGCTGTACCTGTTAGAATAAGAGTGGAGGATCAAAACTCGCTAAACAACCGGTTCAGAATAGATCCACTAATGAAAACACGTGCTGTTCTCGAACTCGATGACGACATTATGATGCCATGTGATGACATTGAAAGGGGATTCAGAGTGTGGCGTGAATACCCAGAAAAAATTGTTGGATATTATCCGCGGCTCATTGATAGTACCATGACATACAACGGCGAGAAGTATGCTCGAAGCCATGGTGGGTACAATTTGATTCTTACAGGAGCAGCTTTTATGGATAGCCAAATGGCTTTTAAGAGGTACTGGGGTGAAGAAGCCAAAGCTGGGAGAGACTGGGTGGATCAACAGTTTAACTGCGAAGACGTGCTATTAAATTTCTTGTATGCAAATGCAAGTTCGTCGAAATCGAAAACAGTCGAATATATCAAGCCTTCTTGGGCGATTGATACGTCAAAATTCTCTGGTGCGGCTGTTAGTAAAAACACACAAGTTCATTACCAAATTAGAAGCAGATGCCTTGAGGAGTTTTCGAAGATATATGGTAGTTTTTCAGATCGTAAGTGGGAATTCGGTGGACGGAAAGATGGATGGGATTTATAGCATACTTGTATCAAAGGTTACCTTATATAATAGGCTTCAAAACGTTCAGTCGTTGTGGTATAAATTCTTGGTGTTAGGTTAATATTCCCCTCTATATAGTGGTAAGATGTGAATGTTGGGTTTAGGGGGCATTTAAAATACATGTATTATGGCGGGTAAACTACATGTACATTAGTTTTACTCATGTGTCTTTGCCGTGTAATCTTGTCTCATCATCAACATTGGTTTTTTTGAACATGTGATAGTATTCTGAATAGTTCAGTTTATCCAAGTTAAGCAAACCTGGATACATAATAAGTCTCAATTCTGTGATGTTGTAGTTTGGATGTGATTTAAATCGTATTCAAAATTTATATCCCTAGATGCTAGGGAAATTAAATACCCCTATGTTGGAATTTTGAGAATCCACCTCCATTGGATATTTGGATTGGCAGTAGTATTATGAGATCCCAGTGAGTATAACAAGACATGGAGGAGGATGTATGTGTTTTCCGACATCATGTAAACTATTACTACAAATGTTTGTTATGGCTCATCTTATACCATGAAAACGGACTTGTTGTCTACTTAAAGGGGATAACCTGGGGGACAATGAGTGTCCATATTTCTATGGTCTGCTTCTTTTGCCACGTGAGTTTTTTATTTTAAAGGGAGAGAGAATGGCCACGAATGTTTTTTTTTTAAAATAATGGAGATAGAATGGCCACGAATGTTTAATATTTAGACCATGTTACTATGGATCAACATGTTTTCAACCAAATCCCACAAAACAAAACATACATTAACCAACGACTGAATTTTTTTTCTTTTCTATCTAAAATAATGGAACGCAAAAGCTAAACATACTATCTTTTAACACAAATATATATATATATATATATATATATATATATATATATATATATATATATATATATATATATATAGATGACTATAATATTACAAAATCAAAACACGATTTTTTTGTAAGAATCGATTTTGGTTTTTGGAAAAAATATTTCTTTTATAACAAAAAATGATTCAACACGACTTGAAAAAAAGATAAAAATATGTACAAAAATGTAAAAACTGGAAAAGGGAAAAAAAGCACTACTAGAAAGTTAACATCATTCGAAAACAAAATAAGCACCACTAGAAAGCTAACATCATTCGAAAACAAAATAAGCTATATTTTTTTTTCAAATTTTATTTTAACATCATCATAAATTGAATGCGTTGATTTTGGGCGTGCAATGAATCTCCTAAAACATCATTATTGTTATCGCTTTCCGAAAGAAGTTTTAAATCTCACTAAATAGTGACCATTTTAATTTTTTTTTGGTGTATAGTCAATTTTGACTTTTTTTCAGCAATTACCATAATTTTTTTTTAATTTATTAAAAAATAGACTTATCTTCAAAATATATGAAATACATCGAGGAAAATGTTTTTTTTGTTTTTACTAGTTTTCAAGACTTCAAAACTTCTTATAAATATCATCGCGAGAAATGTGCTTCAAACATTTTGCTTTTGGTCATAATTTTTTTTGTTAAAACTTTTCAGTAATAGAATGATAACTGTTCGTTATTTTCAAAAAAATATACTCTACTAGCGTATCATAGGGATATGCACCTCTTTACCTGCATAGGCCAGAAAGCTATTGGTCAAGTCGAACAGATAAGATTAAACATCAAATTAGAGTTTCAGTGTTCTAGCTACCTCTAGAAGCACTAAATTGATCTCAGAACAGACCATTGAAGTGAAAATAGTAATGTTGTTGGTTATATTCACGACAGTGAAGAAATCTGGCGATCCTGTTTGTCATACTATTTACGTGATTTACATAGTGTTTCAATCGATGTGGTACGAGTACCACGAATTTCAAAATTCGATGCACGTGTACCATCAATTTGTATGGTTCTTTTTTTCGGCCTTGGTCAATGTGTTGAGTTTATGTTTTGTTGACTTATTTCATTCTTATGCATTTTGGAATCGCAAGATAAAGATGATACAAATGGATATATAGAGGATTCACCACTGGTTATAATGTTTTTTTCACAACGTAATATTATATGGGAGATGGATTGATTGATTATTAATATAAAACGCAGTGATATTCTAAACAATAGAAAAAAAATCTTAAAATATACATCGAATGTGAAAGATAAACGATAAATTGATTGAGTTTGATTTAATTCTAATTATTATATTGGAATTATCTAAAAAACCAATACATTTACTAAATTATTATATGTATATTTATTGAAATTTTATGAGGTTTCATTAGTTGTGTATTTATTGAAATTTCGTGATATTTTTTAAAAATTGAACTATATAATTAACTACTAGAAGTAAGAAGACAAGACAAAAAGTGAAAATGATATAGGTTATTTTTTAAGTCAGACTATTACTTTATATGTGACCTGGTAGATACTTTGTTTGTCTCATAATTATAAAAATATCAGAGTTCTACATTTAATTTGTTAGTTTTTACGACTTAAATATCCTACTTTTAAGCTTTCTAATATCTTAAATATCAACTATAAAGTCTTATTTCTATATATTCCAGATCTTGTTATTGATATTTGTTGTACCAACTTGAAATTCCAGCTTCTTTATAACCTTGTCTAAATCCTCCACCAAAATCATCGGTTCCTCGATAGCAATGAAGCCTATCTTTTCAGCCTTGATAATTATTTGATTCTTCTGATTGTTCTCTTAAGCCAATACCTCTCATAATCCAATTTAGGATTGTGATGGTTATTTAAATATAATATTAGAGGGCATAGAATACCTTTTTAAATAAACTTCTTTGGGGGGATTAAACCTTTAAAAGGGTTAATTTTAGTCTTCTTTGTCCTCTTAACTATAATCTTCTTATATATTATAAATATTTAGAGATATATGCATACTTCTTATTTTTGTTTGTTTTGGTGATCTAGTTTATGCAACTAAGGTATCAAACTCATTGTTTGAGGAGAATAAAAATCCATTTTTAATATCATGAAGAGCTTCAATAATTTTTTTGTCACTTCTGTCTATGGGTACTTTCACAGTCCTGTCTGATTTTTCTCAATTAATCCATTAACATGCTTCACATTATTGATGATTAATGACTTAGAGTTATCTTTATTGTTAAAATTTGTTGATTGTGTAGAGAGAGATTATATCAAAGTTTTTAGACCTTCAGTTGATAAGACTATATTTATTGATTTCTAATCAATATGATCAACTCTATTTCTTATGTGGGGTGATCTATTTGTTTTCAATATAATTCTTCTGATATATTATCATTGATGATGATATATATTATTTTAGAGATCTAAATTTCTGTTTTGAAGGATTTTTTCAGGGTAATACTGTCCAATGAATATGGTGTGGTTGTAATTGGCTATTACTTGTAGGCACACTATCTGACTTAGGTCGAAGTTTTTTAAAGTCTGTAGATTTGTGTCCAATGTGCAGATATTTAAAACAATAAAAAAGCACGCTCTCATAAATGATGTCTAACCAAAGACCATCATTGTCACCAAATCTTATCCAAAGTTTAGGTATTAGGTTTTGTGATACATCTAGTTCCACTTAAACTTTTCACCAATTATATTTAGTTGTAGGTACCCAGACTTAAAGATGAGACCCAATTGACTTGGCAATTACATGTATCATATCTTCATTGTACACGTACTCAAGAAGATTATGTATAATAATCCACAATAGAGTAGTTGAAGCATATATTCTCAAGTTGAAATAATAATACCACTTAATAATCCTCATGGTATACTGTCCTAAAGACCAGAAGTTTCGTTTCCAATAATTTTATAATCTAAATGTAAATTAAACTCCAAAAGAACGTGACAATGATCCCATAGATATAAATGATATTCGTCCCAAAACCCAAAATTATCTAATTGTTTTTTTTAATAATTAATAATTGATACATGTTATTAAAGAACTTACCAAGAAGAAGAGATTCAAATAGGGATAAGAGTCTTTCCTTATCATGCACTAAAAAATATAGAGTATTTTGATCTCATTTATTTTGTATCTCACTCCATAAAAAATAAATACCTTTGATCTGATTTGAGTTGGTTCTGCATAAAATTTCATTTTTTGGTATTTTTGTTGTATATGTTGGTAAAAAACTGGGTTGTTTATTAGTTTATGAATATGGAAAGATTTTTTATCCGGTAATAGAGAAAATTCATCAGGGATATTGAAACTAATAGAGATTTTGGAAGGTTGACTATGGTTCTGATCTATGTTTTTTTATTTATATCAGATGATGGCTAGTGGGATAGTGTAGATCGGAAAGCCTCGCTCGTCTTTATGATGGTGATCGAAAAAACTAATCAACATGATAGACTTAGTGACTCTGTAGACTAATTTGGTGTTTTTATTTGAAAATTTTGGTTTCTTGGAGAGAAACAAGTTCATTTCATATTCTAACTCCATAATTTTCTTTTGATATTTTTATTAATTATATTTTAAATATAATTATTATTATTATAGATAGTATATATAAAAAAAATTAAAATTCGAAAATAAATTAAAAATTATGTTTTTGGAAAATATAAATTTTAGATGTATAAGTTTTTGTTATGTTTAATGTGTAATATAAAATTTGTTCAAAATCAAAGATAAAACAATTAAAATTGATTAGAAAAAGAATAAGTAAATGGAGTTAAAAGCATAAATTACAATAAGTAAATTTCAAATACATAGATTTTCAGAAAATAAATACATAAATATTTATTTTTTAAAGGGTCAAGCTAGAAATATGACACATTTTGATAGATATCTCACCCTACCCCCTCCCCCCCTCCATTTTTGAAACTCAAACTTGAATTTCTCAATTTATCATTCTCACCCTAACTAATTACAACCATGCCATGTACCCTAAAAACAACCCAAAATCTGAAAAACCACCAAAAATTACCCTAAACCCACAAAATTAATATTATTATTTACTACCCTTAAACCCTAAAAATAAATTCTTGCACCCAAACCCACAAAATCCACAACAAAGACAAAAAAATTGGAGTATTCATGGATAATGATGAAATGGGCGTCTCTTTCGAAGACTTGCTAGATGAGGAGGACGCTTACCGCATGGAGGTAAGTAGCTGAACTTGAGTTGATCTTTTTTATCTCGTCGCAAGATCGTGCAACAAGATGACGCTGTTCATCGCATCCCTTCGTGCAACCACGGTTCAAACCTCGTCGCATGCGACGATTTTTTAGTATCATTCACATGTGACAACCTTTTAGTATCATTCACATGCGATACTTGTAGATTACAATGTTATATTTTGTAAGAGGAACCTGCCCAGCCTCCATGTATGGATGATGACACAAGAATATTCAAAACGGATAAGTTATTTATGAAAAATTAATTGGATGCTTTTGTGGACATTGAATTGAAGAAGATTAAGTTCGTCACGATTACAAGCTCTACAATAGCGAGAAATCGGGAAGAAATCCTAGATCAGATTACGTTTGCGAGTGGTATGGTATATTGTTATAAAAAACGAAGCCGGAAACGTTAAGAAAGCGGAAGACTTCAACGAAGAAATGTAATTGTCCGTTTGCGTTAAAAGGTCATTCGATTGACGTACTAGCCATGAAATTATTTTTGGAGATGATAAATAGTACGCATAATCACGATCCGTCCGTTCGCTTAGACGGTCATTCTCGCGCTTGTAGGCTAAAACGAGATGAAAAAGAACTAGTTCATAGTTTGTCTCACCTTGGTTCGCGTCCTAGGAAGATATATAGCGCTTTGAAGAATCAATATCCAGAGAATATTTCGAACATACGTGCAATCTACAATTGCCACAAAAAACATCGCGATGTTAAGCACGAGGGACAAACGCAAATGAAATATTTGTTGACAAAATTGAAGGAGCATGGATACTCTACGTGAGAGCATTTGAAATACGATTCAAAGGTGATCACTTATTATTTTTTGCACATCATACGAGCATAAACTTATTACGTACATTCCCTAATGTTCTATTCATAGATTGTACTACAAGACGACTAGGTATAAGATGCCTTTATTAGAGATTGTTAGGTTAACGTCTACTTCTATTACATTTACTGTTGCGTATGTGTTTATGAGCGAAGAGAAGATACCAAATTATACACGGGCTTCAGAAACTCTTCGTGGTTTGATGATGGATAGTGTATGCGCATTTCCGAGTGTTATTGTTACCGATCGAGAATTAGCTGCCATGCGATCTATCGAGGATATATTTTGGGGCACAGACCACTTGCTATGTACATGGCATATCAATTAGAACATTCTTGGGACGATCCAAAAGATATTGCACGATGATGTGATTGCAAAACAATTTGTTAAGTTTTATGGCTACGTTGCTGGCGCGAACACGGTTGAGAGTTGCGAAAAGAATCTAGCTACATCGAAGGAGATGTTCGCCTCTCAACCCAAGTGTTTTGCGTACGTTATGGACGCATGGATAACGAAATATGGTGACAAGTTTCTTCAATATCGAACGAACAAGATACAATATTACGGCCAAACAACTTCAAATAGGTATGTCTTTTAATCCAATTTTTTGTTTTGCTATTATATCTCTTTAAAAATAAGGTCCTAATTTTGCACTTGTACTATTTAGGTGTGAGGGTGCTCACTCGTCCCTAAAAAAATACCTTGGGATGAATCAATGCAATTTTGAGCTTTTTTGGGAAAAAGTTCACAACTTACTAACGAAGCAATATGCGGGGATCCTCGAATCTTTGAGCGAAGTAAGTTTCGTATAATTGTCGGTTTTGATGGTGCTTTGACCCATAATCTGAAAGGTTATGTATCACATGCCGGCCTAAAAATATTGATGTTTGCTATTGTACGTTCTAGAAATATAAGAGTAGATCAGGTAACATGTGGAGGATGTTTCCTTAAGAAAACACATGGGTTACCTTGTGCATGTGAAATTGCGTATATAGCTAAAGATGGTAGGTGCATTCATGTAGAAGATGTGGATATCTTTTGGAGAAGATTAGATATTATTCATAGAGATCCCACTTTGTGTGAGGACGAATTGAAAAAAAACTATCCGTAATAGGTAACTTCATTCGTAGTTTTCGCCACTTTGCGTGAGGACGAATTGAAAAAAAACTATCCGTCATGGTAGTTGATGAAGGCAAAGAAAAAAAAGAAGATTGGTGAACACCAATTATCAACTATCTAAAGAACGAGATACCTCTAGAAAGTGTGGTCAAAACTAAGAGGATAAAAATGAAATCTGCTTGTTTTATCTGCCTAACAGACACCCTTTACAAGCACAAGTTTACCAAACCTTTGCTCAGATGTCTTTGCTCGAATGGATTTGTGTTCATGGTGAAAAAACTACATGATGAAGAAGGAATCATCCATTGCGGTTACAAAGCTCTTCATCGTAGGGTCCTGTTACAAGAATACTACTGCATACTATAATGAAATATACCAAAAATAAATTCAAGCACTCTAATACATACTAGAGTTTCTCCAAATCAAAAGAGGTCATTGTGGTCTTAATTAAACCTATTTATGAAGCTATTCCTTACGAAAAATGGTTCTTGGAGATCATGGGTCCATTGCCAAAGAGTATATGAGGAAGAAAGTCAATACTTGTGGTAGTAATGGATTAGTTTCCCAAATAGACGGGGCCAAACCTCTGGCAGATATCACAACCGAAGAGTTCATATTTGTCATATGGTCCAACATATAATGTAGATACGATATTCCACAAATCATAACAACAAATAGTGAGACTTAGTTCTAGAACACCGATTTAACATGGTTCCACAGAGTAAGAGGTATCAAGAAAATATTCTCCTTTCTATTTCACCCATAAGTGAATTTCCAGGTTGAAGTGACGACCAAAATATTTTTTGATGGTATCAAGATGGTATAGTATGCAATGGGCAAGACTTCTTGTAAGAAGTAATTTGGTCCTACAAAACCACAACACATTTGACCATATGAGAAACCCCATGCTCTTTGGTGTATGGCAGCAAAAATATGCTTCCAACAAAAATATTTATACATTTCTACTGAATCTCAACGTACGAGGATGGACACAATTCAGCAGCAAGAAGCATTGAAATTGACGTAATGAGGAAAAAAGGGTTGGAGCCCACCTTCGTTAAGAAAACTTCAAGGCTCTAATGTGTAGCCAATATAGCTCCAAGGTTTGTTTCTTAAGCTTTGAAGTATAATATCGTGTTCTTAGAAAAGTGTTATACACACAAAGGAAAATATCCTGGGTAAAATGGCCCCAAAATGGGAAAGGTCGATCACCGTTGAAGCTAAAATTAAGTCAGAAATGTACAAGCTGTTGGATGAAAACGATCTTTGACATAATTGGAACATTGAGCACTTAAAGATATACTACCATCCATAGACTTTGGCCTAATTATTCATACATATATGTAAACGATCTATTATACATGAGGTGTATAATTTCCTACCGCCTCTGACACGAGAAGGTTTTAGGGACTCGCTTATTTTTAATGAACGATTATTCTTGTATTTACATGCATTTTATTTACCTTTTGTCATTACTTCTATACATTTACAAGGCCAATAACCATATCTACATGCAAATGGTAATGTTGGAAGCCTAAGAGTATTCTAAAACACTCTTTAGAGCTTCTACCTCACTTTAAAGCATAACAAAATGATAAGCTTGAACATATCTTCAATGCCTTGAAGAGCTTTGGGCTTCCACACAAACAATGCCAAAATTAACTAAAGATAAGCTTGAACAAGCTTTTCAGCCACTTGGAGAAGCTTCTGCCTTCATTACCAAATATGTAATAACATAAAGGTAAGACTAAACATGACCTTCATCACTTTGGGAGCTTCAGCTACATCAATAGTAAATAAATAAATAAATACATAAGTACGTAATGATGATTATCCTCAAGGAAGTTATGCACCCTTCAAATGAATTAATATATATGGTTTTTTCTAGACATAATCTAAATAAGGATCTCATGAGGATTATGAGACTGCTATTTTATACTTAAGCGCAATTTGGAGCACATTATAGCTTATGGAAGACCACCAAGATTTGGTTCAATGTTCTATTCACCTAATAATATTCTACATGTCACTTGTACTCTTTTCTTTTATAGTAATATATATATTTTTTCTTCAAATGAGATTTTGGCCGACGAAGAGTTTTTAACGTAGGCAGGAAAGCACAAACCACTATGGAGGCACCTTTAAGTTTTTTCTCTTATAGTAAAATATACAATTTTTCTTCAAATGAGGTTTTGGCCGGTGAAGAGTTTTTAACGTAGGCAGGAAAACACAAACCACTATGGAGTCACCTTCAAGTTTTTTCTCAGCCAATGTAAATTGAAACTTTAACAAACATAACACAAACGTATCTAAATATTTTATGAGTCCACCCGAACCTAGATTGTGATATAAATAAATAAAAAGAACATTCAATAGGAGTGGCAAAACGTATAAAGGATTCAACCACCTTTAATAAATAAAGATAACAACCGCTTATATGCCCTAAAAAACTCAAACCTTCCTCGGCTCTCTTACAATGACTAATAAGCTACTGATAAGGGTGAAGTTGGTTTAATCAAATTATTCGAAAATAAAAGCCAAGTGGGTTGTATTTTAAGATAAAAAAATGGTTAAAAAAGATATACATGCTTCATCACGAAGAGTTGCACGATTGTGAAATTAATATCATTTGGTATATGTAATTAATAACCACTCTCTCATATATTGACTTTATGTATTTCTTATAAATAGAAGATCACCGTGTGTAATATGGATTTGAGAAATAATACGATTCATTTATCATATAATAAATTATTCTATTATCTAATTTCCAATTAAGATAAAACAAATATCTAAATCGTTGTAACCAAAATTTTCCATACAAATAAAATATATTGATGAGATTGATGAGTCCAGACTCAACTCACCAAAATATTTTAGAAAGTAAATATAGAGAAAGAGAAAAAACTACTTAATAAGAGACTCAATTCCTTAATATAATAATGATTATTCATTCCTCCCAAGTGGAGTGATAAGTTATATTTATAGTGACTAACGCCAGCCTTTGAGCTTTATTGGCTCATACATACATAAAATATCTATTGGGTTTATGGCTAATATATAATCTATATAACCAAAACCAGCCTAAATAAGACCTTAAGCCTAAAAATTACTTCTCTTACCAGTATCCCTCTATTCATGGCAAGTTAGTCGATGCTAGAATACTAAAATCCTTATGGAATGGCCCAAAGTTGTCAGTATGGACATACCAGAGCGTGTCTTGAAGTGTATGAAAATGAGGGTTATCAAACGATGCTTGCTTTATAAGACATATGTATCGAGGATCCGTAAGTTTAGATAGGTCGGTAAGCTTCTATGCGCTCAATGTTAGGAGTGTTTCATAGTGACTCATAATATTTAGGCTCTTTTCGAGGTAGGACCTTCGAAGGGAATCCACAAAAATTTCAACCTGAGGTCTTACACTTGAGAAGACTAGGTCTTGACATATTTGTCATTTTTATTCTGAACTTGGGCATGCCTTGTTGTAGCTTTGTGGTACATGCACGGTAAATCCATATCGTTTCAACTCTCTGAGTATTTTATAATGATTATTACATATGGAATACCAGCGAGTTGATAACCACATGTTCTACCACATATTTCTATAAATAGAACGAACCTCCAACTCTCAATTTATATTTTTATTTTGAGAGAAACTCCCAAATTAGAGAGAGGAAATCTGTTTTCAGCCGCCATAAATTTTCCTCCATCCAACACAAATTATTCCCAACGACGTTGCTTCTATTCAGACCTGCTTACTCTAAAGTTACAAGTTTTTCGAAGTACTATCAAGGTTTGTGTACTCTTGTCTACTTTTTTATTTGCTTCGAGCCTCAACCTTTATTAAAGTATTTTCCTTTCCATTGTTCTTATTTTCAGTTAGGGTATGAAAGGACATAAACTTACTTAAACGGCTTCGAGACCTTGAAAACATGAATAAATCTCTCGGAATAGATCCCCTAGAAGTGGATACATTATTAGTAATTACTCTAGAAGTTGATTATGGTAGCTCTGAGGCCGTGTCTACGTCCTCATCCACTTTGAAAACAAGCGCGCCGACCATACAGATAGTCAACACCTTTGTTCAAGTTAAAAGGTTGAAATACGACCCGACCATTATCAGAATTTCTTTGAAAAGTCTAATACCTAGAGAAACCCCTTGGTGAGTCTTTGAACTCCATGCCACAACCACATATCTCTTCCAATGTATCCCCAACTAATGATGCAACGGAAAGTGCGATAGAAAGAAAAAGGCTCGAAGATCAATTAATATGTTAGCCCTTTTCCCCATCCATCAAACCCTAAAAATAGAGACTTTGAAATTCACCCAAAAATAGAGAAGTAGATGAAGTTCTACACAGCAAACCCCGAAGCAAAGAAAGGCCAACCTGGAGGCTCCGAGCTTATTGTGAGCTCTCCCAATCAGACATATCGACCATGGTTTTTAACATTCAATCTCCGCACTTTAGCATACTATAAAGGATTAATTATAAGTGTCCACACCCCGAAGAAATTTAAAATTTGAGAATTCGATGACACATTCATGATAATATTAAGTTAAGAATTATGGTCAAAGGTGATACATCTCTCGCTGCTAGGTCCACCAAACTTGTATTCTTCACTGGTATGTTAGACTAGGGCTTCTAATTTCATTTTCACTAGTATTACGTAGTTTTTTGGCTTGCTTAATCTTTTCTCCAACCAGGCCAGTCCGTATACGAGGAGGACTATGTTGTCCTTCATCATCACCTAAGTTATACCAATGATTCCTTTATCAATGAAGTAACTGATTTCTCAAAAGAAGATCTCCATCAACCAAATTTACTCCAACTATTATCTTTTTATGGGGAACAACCTAAAATTCGTAGTAGATTTTCTAGAGTCTGATGACCAGTGGCCAATGTGATTTTTCTTTTTGCAAGAAGCGTGAGAGAATGAGGTTTCAATCAGTCTGATCAACCTGTGCCTTCTTAGGAGTTCATTGAGATGCAACCGTAAAGGTCCCAACACTTCAGATTGTCACTCACTTTGAAAACCATTACACTAGGAATCAACATTGAAATTCTTCATTCTTCCTTATTTGTTTTTATTAACTTTTCTACCATATTTTTTTATTGCAAAGTACAAGATTTTGTTTAGTGCAAATGCCAAACCAGGTAAAGAACAACTTAAGAAGCTAAATGATTGGGCCAAAACCAGTTGGGAGCAAGGATTCCACAAGTGTTTCACTACCAATAACCTCATTAGCCTGAAATTATAGGATATGGAGAATTGGCTCACTCCTGAAGGCAAGAATGAGATTGAGAAAGTCGATATATCAAAGCTTAAGACTACCATGGGGAAGTCCATTAAACTGCCAGCTCGGGGTCGAGCTCCCATCAATTTATTATTAAGAAGAATTAGTCTGATGCCCCTTGAAAAAAAGCAAAGCAAAATTATGGCTCACAGGCTGCTGACACTTCCACCATTGAAGCTGATCGTTTAAAGTCAACCAATCCTACTAAATATTCTATCCTTCTTTTTCTAGAGGACTCTACTGCTGACGAACCTGAGAAACAATCATAGGAGACAAAGATAAATGCGGTCATACCGATTTTATGGAAAGTAAAGGTTCCTAGGGTTTGATTGTAAAATCTGGGCCAAAATAAAATTCACAAGGTTCCGTAACTGAACCTCAAAAGCTCCACATGGTTTTAACTTGATATGTGAATGCTTTGAGGCTCACCCTACAGTCACTCAATGATCTATCCTTAACACCGTTACTTGGCACATATCTTTGTATAACAAGGTGATTTCTTTTTATTATGTCTTCTCATGGTCCTTATTTTTTTTATAACTTCTTTGCCTTGTCTGCAGACTCAAAATGATACTTAGACCATAATGCAAAACTTAATAACGGATCGTGAAGATAAATCCCCCGACCAAACGTTCTCAAGCATGTGACTAGTGGAAAAAAGGTTAAGAACTCGATTCAGCATACATAAAAGACTATGCTAGAATGAAAGAAGGTCCAATTCAAAAATTACGCAAGTTACTACAAGATAATCACTGGTTTTCAGGAGTCATTGGCTTGAATGAAAAAAAATAATACTGGCAAAAACATTAAAGAAGCTAAAAATTAACATAGTCAGGTTTTTTAAAATTTCGTTACAGCTGATGAGGATATAAATAAATAGAAAGTAATAATTACTTTATAATGTACAAAAATAATTATTTTATAATGTACAAGGGAGGTTTGGTGTAAAATGTGAGGATAAAAGACTAAATATCTAATTTTTAATAAATATATTTGTACAAAGTATTAAAGTGGGGTGAGATATACAAGTAACAAACTAAATTTTGTTACTTGTAACCAAACCACCTATATATAGGTGTACTATTCTTGGAAAATATGGATGACTTGACAATTTTATAGTAGTTTTTTCTCTCTATAAGATTTTTTAATTGAAGTAAAAATCTCTTTAACCCCCTCTCTCTCCCTTAAAAATATTTAAACTTATCATTGGCGACTATAGTGGGAGGTATGCTTCGTACCCGGATTTGAGACCTAAAACTTGAGAAACAAACGATCGAATAACAAAAGCACTATGGATCTTGAAGTCCAAATTGATCGAGTCGTATTTATGAATGAGATGTCATGGAGTCATATATAGGTAGAGAAGAAAATCGGGATGGTATGCAAGTAACTGATTAACGCGATTATTCAAATGTAGAGGATCAGATGAATCAGTTACCAAAGTGGATAACTGATTTGAATGACTAGCTAGATCAGAGGGAACAAATGGTTATAGCTCGTAGGGTACGATCCGAAGAGCAACGAGTAAATGAGAAAATGGATACAAGAGACCATTCCGACGAGTCACACAATGATCATCGAGCAAGGGGTAGTCATCGAGAAGTATAATCTTATATTCCTTCGGATACAAGAGAGTCTCATGGGTCAAATTCTGAGGAATGTTTTCAAAATATTAAAAGGAGTGATTTTTATATAAAGGAAAAAGACAGACATCCTTTGAAGAGGCATGATAGTCGGCGTGGAAATATTGTAAGGAGCGTAACTTTAAAAAACCAGATGAATCTAGATTCGTGATTGAGAAACCACTTTTCAGATACAATACAACTAATTAGTAAACCAATCATGCAGATCAAGGCTTGTATGAAATCATAGGAAGTGGTACACGAGGTAACCAATATAAGAAAGGAATAGGTTGGAAGACTTCTCCTTTATTAGGTGAGATAAGATCGTTATGACTTCTGAAGCGATTCGACATCATTAAAGTTGAAACATTTGATGACACACAAGACCCTAATGACCATATCGAGCAGTTATTACATGATGAATTTTTTAGAACGATGGAAAGTTAGTGTGTAGTGAATTTTTGCAAACTTTCAAGGGCAAAGCCTTTAAGTGATTCAATAGGATTCTGAGGGAATCGATAACCAATTTTGGGACAATCTACACAGCTTTCTGAAGGCAATTTGTGGGGATCAAAGAAATACGGGCTAATGGAGATACCATAATTCAATGCAAGCGTCCCATTGGAGAAAATTTGTAAGATTATACTAAACATTTTGTGTTAACCAAGATTGAGTTAGATGGTTGTGACGAGCGGGTAACATGCACAACTTTTAGACAAAGATTGTTCCTTGAAGATTTAGCGAATGAAGCTACAAGAATAAGGGCACTTACTTTTGGGGCTTTAATGGCTAGAGTAGAAGAGCATATTAAAGTGGATGAAATAAGAAGGGTTAAGATATGACCTAGTTTATCTCAGAGACAATCATGACAAGGAAATTCTCCTATCAGTCAAAGCTATACGGGTAGTACTTCACATTTTCAAAGACCTTTTCGACCGAAGGTATCTGTTAATTTACCTTGTAGGTCTGGACTATCATAAGTGCTGGATTCTGATTACCAACCACCTTGTACTAGGTTGAATCAGTGGGTGAGACCTGATTATTTTGTAGATTTAACTGAAAATAAGGCAACAATTTTTGAAAGATCTAATAACCATGTTCATTTTCGAAAACCTCCCCAAATAAATAGACCAAAGAAAGAGAAAAGTAATAAGTTTTATAAATACTACAAATGACATTAGGCATGATAATGCAGATTGCATAGCTCTAAAGAAAGATATTCATATTTTGGTAGAGAATAGTAAGCTAACAATTTTTGTCAAAAGGGAAAAATAGTTGTCCCCATATTACGAGCACTAATCCATCAGTACAACAAGTTGTAAATTTATCTTCAAAGAAACAATTACATTGTTGATAGCTGAGCCTAGAAATGACATCAACGTTGATGAACTCAAACATGTCTTTGCAGTTGGTGTGGTTTATTTTAAGCTGAGGGTAATTTTGTCAAGTGTTTTGGAGAGGTTTAAGGGTATTAAATATTTGGGTGTTTTGTAGTAAGAGATTTAAGCTGCTTGGTTGTATTAAATGACCATTACCCTCATTAATGAAATTAGTTGGGTATTTATACCCTTAATTATGGACCCATGGGCTTTCGGGTCAAGTTATGAAACCGGGTCAAGTTTAAGGACCCATTTACTTAATAAGCTGATTAGCACTTAGCTTAGTAAAAAAGGTGTTTAGTTATTTAATACTTTTATCCTGTCCGGATAGTTCAGTGGGTATTTATTGTCCGAATTACCCCTGTACGGTTTTCTCAGTGAGTGGTGGTGAGTGGTGGTGAATTTGTCCGGACTCATCAGGAGTCCTTTTTTAGGTTTTGTCAAAAATCTTTGGCATGACTAAAAAAATCATTTAGTCAGTAGCAATATTTTTTGGCCCGTTTATGTGCTTTGTTCAAGGTTTATCCGGACTGATTTTTACTTAGAATTCTAAGAGTTTTTCTTTGGATCGTGGGACACGTGTCGCATCTTGATTTGACCTACCAGCCATTTTCTCCCTAGAACGGCGCTCCCACTAAGCCTGAAAAGTAACCCCTACATTTAATGCTTCTTACATCAGCGCTATTTTCAATCATTGCTTGAATATTTTCGTCTTCTCCTAGGTATCAGTAGCTTTTTCCCTTGCTAATATATAAATCACTTTCTTTTACTGTTTTACCATCTTCATCACTCTACAAATCGTTTTTCAGAGCTTTCACCTTTTCTTTCAAAACCCTTTTTGGATAGTTTTATGTTCACAGCGAGAAACGCTCTTGTAAAAGACGGTTGGTTAAATCTTTCTGAACTAGAGAAGACGAAGAAAGTTGAATGAGAGAGACGCATTGCTGCTGGTCTTCCAGTCTCTCCAAATGATAAGTCTGATAAACCATCTTTAGAAACTGATCAAGGATCGTCTTCTACAAAAAGTCCAAAACCTAAACGTATGTTCAAGCCAAACCTCTCGCCAATCCCATCAGGCTCCTCTGTTCAAGAGTCTCAACCTTCCACTTCCCAAAAGAAAGCGGTATCGAGTCTTAAGAAACCCGCTCCGTTCATAGTCATGGGATCTGACATCGAAAAGTTCCCAGAGAAAACCAATCCTCGCCGGACTACACGCTTGGTGAAAGACCAAGCGACTGGCTCTCAATCAACGTCCTCAAAGCCGGGGGTCTCTAAGTCAGCAAGTAGAGTCAAACCATCCAGATCAGAGATTTCTATAAGAGCTCCTCCAAATAAGCCCTCCGGATCAGAGATTTCCATAAGAGCTCCTCCAAATAAGCCCTCCGGATCAGAGGCATCCAAAGTGGCTTCTCACTCCAAGTCCTCCAGAGTTGAGCCCCAAACGGACACCAGACCTCTAGAAGAAATTGGTGCTTAACCATCCGGACAAACCATTGAGCCACAAGCTGATACTCTTCCATCCTCAAAAACTGACAAACCTTCCACAATGATGGAAGAAGTGATGGAAGATAGTATCGAAGAGGCCCCTTTCGAGACCGAAGCTTCTGGGAAAACTGAGGATGCTGCCTCTGACAGAAAAGGGAAAGGCAAAGTGAAGGTGGGACTGGCTCATCCGGAGCTACCGGAATGCTTGGAGGGCAAGGTGGGACCTTGCTTTCAAAAGGTAAACGTGAAGTATCTGATGGCCATGCAGAACATTAATTATGTTTATACTCACACCGTTGAGCTGGGCCGGATCTGAACTAAGTGAGGGATCCCAGAATTAGTGAAGGTGAGAATACCAGTTACACTGGAGACTCCGATGGACTGTAAGCTCGATGAGATTGTCATTTACACCGAGCTGTTCAATTGGGGGCTCAGATTCCCCTTAGACCCAGAAATCGCCATGTATTTTCACTTGATCAAGCTTTGTCCAAGCCAGTTAAGTCCAAACGCTTGGTATACCCTCCTTGCCTGTATAATGGTATTGAGGCTGTCCGGCATTCCTCTCCCCATGGAACAATTCGATGTTGTGGCCAGTCTGAGCAAAAATCATCACATCTCATTCTACCACTATAATATGGGAGACAACTTCAAAGTGGTGGATAATTTGTTGGAATCAGAGAAGAACTAGAAAACTAAGTTCCTATTCATCAGTGGGACATGAGAGAATGAGAGAAAAATCAAGGCTAATGTTTGGTGAGGATAATTTTCAACTAAGGGTAATTTTGTCTAAAGTTTTGTGATGTTTCAAAGGTATTTAATGCTTAAGTAGTTTGTAGTGAGATATTTGAGCTTCCTGGTTTTATTAAATGTTCATTACCCTCATTAATGAAAGTGATTAGGTATTTATACCCTTAATTATCGGCCACATGGGCTTTCGGGTCATACTTATGGATTCGAGTCGAGTTCAAAAACCCATTAGTTATTAAGCAGGTAGGTAATTAGCTTAGTCATGACGTGATTTAGTTTTTAATACATTTGTCCTGTTCGGATGGTTCAGTGGGTGGTTTTTGTCCGAATTGCCCCTGTCCGGTTCCCACAGTGAGTGGTGAGAAAATCCGGACTCACCAGTAGCCCCTTTTTTAGGTTATGTTCGAAGGCCTTTGGCAAGACCTAAAAAATAATTCATGTGTCCCCGTACTTACGGCCGGAAAGATTTTGAATTGTGTAACAGCTTTATCCGGACTGGTGAAACCCCTAGAAACTGAACGGTTTTGCCAGAGATCGTGGGACACGTGTCCTTCTATGATTCGCCTCACCGGCTGTTTTTCTCCTAGAATGGCGCTCCCACTCACTTCAAAAAGTAACCTCTTCAATTAATGTTGGTGACATCAGAGGCGTATTTAATCATTACTCCTATCTTTTCGTCTTCTCCTAGGTATCAAGGAATCTTTTGTCCTTTTAGTATAAACTAGTCCACTTTTCACTGTTTTATCATCTTCATATCTCCACTCTGATAATCTTCAAAGCTTTTACCTCTCAAAAAACCCTTTTTTTGGTATAAGTTTATGTTCACAGCAAGAAACGCCCTGGTAAAAGGTGGGTGGCTCAACTTGTCGGAGTTAGAAAAAGCTCAAAAAGTCGAACGAGAAAGGCGCATTGCTGCAGGCCTCCCTATTTCTCCTATCGAAAAATCTGAAACACCAAGTTCGAAACCTGATCGGGGTTCGTCTTCTGCCAAAAGTCCTAAACCCAGAAGGTTATTCCAACCCAATCTTTCACCAATCGTTTCGGGCTCATCGGTCCGGGAATCAGAGCCTGTCATTGAACCAGAGCAGGCAGTTACAAGCACTAAAAGACCTTCTTCATTCATCGCCATGGGATCAGATGCTGACATCTCCCCAGAGAAGCTGGTAGATCGACGGATGGGTCGTTTTGTGAAAGGGCAGGCTGCCACTGCACAGCCTAAACCTCCAAAATCCACGCCTTCTAAGTCTGGGGCTAAGAGTAAAACTACAGGGTCAGAAACACCCATAAAAATCCCCAAGGACAAGCTGTCCGGTCCGGAGGCAACCAGTTCAAGCCTTCGGAAAGAGACCTCCGGATCTGAGCCCAGCCAGACTTCAGACCACAAGAGGAGAGTAATGCCTAACCATCTGGAGGGCCTACTGAGCCAACCACTAGCTCTTCTCTCCCAAAAATAACCGATAACCTTCCATGGTAATTGAAGATATAATGGAAGACAGTATCGAAGAAGCCCATTTTGAGACCTATGTCTCCGGGCAAACAAGTGAGGTTGTTGCTGTCTAGAAAAACAAAGGAAAAGAGAAGCTATGTTTGAAACACCCTAATCTGCCGGAGTGCCTTGTGGAAAAAGTGAGACCTTGCTTCCACAAGGTGAGTGTAAATTACCTGCTAGCTATGCAGACGATTAATTATGCTTTTATTCACACACCTGAACTAGGTCGGATCCGGACAAAGTGGGGGATCCCTGAGAACGTTAAAGTGAGGATACCGGTGGATCCGGAGACACCGATGGATTGTAAGCTTAGGGAGATAGTTTTCTTCACTGAGCTATTCAACTGGGGGCTTAGGTTTCCCTTAGACCCAGAGATCGTCAGATACTTGGTATACGCTTATGGCCTGTATCATGGCCTACGGGCTCTCCGGAATCCCTCTTCCGATGGAGCAGTTCGCTGCTGTGGCCAGCCTTTGCAGGAACCACATCATCCCCTTCTACCATTTTAACATGGGCGATAATTACAAGACGGTGGATGACTTACTTGAGTCGGAGAAAAACTGCAAGACTCAATTTTTGTTCATCAGTGGTGCCTGGGAGAATGGGAGGAAAATTAAAGCTGGTGTCAACCCAAGCATGCTTACCAGCAGATGGCAAAGCTCTGGTAAATATCTCAACACACACTTCTACCTTTACTTACAACAAGTTTATTTGTTTAACTTCTCTTCCTTTGTTTTTTAATAGTGCTTCCGAAGGAGTTCAATGACTACCTAGAGGAGGGGCACACTATTCGTGCCAAGCTTAATGCTTGGGCTGCTGAGAAATGGGAAAGCGCCTTCACAACTGTTTCACCGGAGGCAACTTGGTAAGATCTCATCTCTGGAATACCACTGGCCGGAGAGACTTGTCCTGGGAGGAGTTAACCACTCCACCCCCTCCGGAGGTAATCCTCAAGAAAATAGAAGCAAAGGATGGAAAGCTATCCTTGCCAGGCAGAGCTAAAGCCCCAAGCAAAATGAAGGGCAAAAAGGGCAAGGCCAAGCAAGGTGTGGTTGAGGCCAATCCAAATGAGGTGGAGGAGGCTGTCCCAGCAAACCAGGAGGGGCAAGACCAAGGACAGATTGATGTTGCTTTATTGCAAGTGGTGGAGCATGAAAGCACAAAGGAATTAGTTGGGTCTCCAAAACCCCCAAAGGCTCCCAAGAAGGACATAAAATGGGGAGCAGAAGGTGGAGACAAGGATGCAAGAAAAAGAAAACCTCCAAAGGAGATAAAGTTTCTCTTCGGGCTCCGGAGTCTCTTCCTCCAGTTGACCCAGCTGACCCCACTCAAGCAGAAGAAATCCCAAGTGACCTTCACACCGGAGAGGGTGCCGGAAGGGACATTAATATTGATGGTCTCGACATCAGTGGGCTTCAAGGGATTGGTCTTTACTTTGAAGACTTTGCCAAATATGATTTTGCTGGACCCTACCTCCTCCCAAGCTCTTCGAACATCGTCACTTTCAATGGCAGATCGTTTTCTGTTTCAAGTGAGAGAGACATTGTCACCCATTCCTTATTGAGCAATATCCAGCCGGTGCTTACCTTAGAGAAGCAAGTGCAAAATCAGTCAGCCATCATCAACACACTCAACTCCGATAAAGAGAAATTATCTAGCGACCTCCTCACTGCCAACCAAAATATTGAGGCATTAAAGAGAGAAAATGAGAAGTTGAAGAAAAGTCAGGAGGACCTGGCCACCAAGCTGGCCACTTCGGAGGTAGTTGTCAAAGAACTCTAATCGAAGCAATCAAACCTGGAGAAAAACCTCTCTTCTTCGAAAGAGGAGATGAAGGCCAAAGACAACGTCATTCAGACCCTAACTAATGACAAGATTTCGCTTGAAAATACTGTGTCCAAGGCTGAAAAAGAAAAAGCTGACTTGTTAAAGGAGCAAGAGAAAAAAATCCAAGCTAGGATTAATGCCTATACCAATGAGGTGATAGAATCTCAGGAGGAAAGGTATGCTGAAGTAAAGTCACATATGGTCTTGCTCTTTCATGAGAAATTTCCGAAGAGGACGCTGGGAGATCTATGGAGTTTTGTGATGTATGAGTACATTCCATTCCACACGATGACGGATGGTGATAAGAAGAACAATTCCAGTGGTTGGGATGACACAACTGATGAATATGAACGGACCGAGGAGAGTCCAGATGAAGAAAACAATGATCCTAAGAAGAAGCCAAGTGAGGCTGAGCCATCTGAGAAAGCTCAGTCTTAAAATATTAATTATCTTTTAATTTTTTGTGTTTGAACCAAAGTCCTTGGATGGCCAAGACACTTTTTGTAACCGTGTCTGGCCCTTGTCCGGATAAAACCTTTTTGTTTGAGAATTCAAAGTCCTTGGATGGCCAAGGCATTTCACATATTTCAATGGGTAGTTTTATTTTACACAACTCTTGCACTGTTTCATAGTTTTTCAACTTTGATAACTAACATTTAAACAGCCCTTAGTTATTTTACAAGTATTTTAAAGTGAGAGTGTTTAAATTCTCCGATGACAAATGTTTAAGTAGTCGTCACTCTACCATCTCAATCTGGTCTGCCATAAAAAATTTCAAAGAAACATTCGAAACACTCCGAATTTTTAAGAAGGCATCAAATTTTATTAAAAATCCCGGACACCTCATTAAAACCTCCCCGCGCCACCAGGGTAGGAAAGAGTAAGCCCCCAAATATTTACATGAACTTTTAAACAAGTAAATATTTACATAGTTTTCATTCCAAGTATAACCGGAGGTGTTCAATGTTCCAGGGGTGATTCAAAATCCTTCCATCCTTATCTTGGAGCCGGTATGTCCCAGGCTTAAGCTTTTCACTAACCACATAGGGTTCTTCCCAAGTCGGAGCTAACTTGCCAAACTGCTTCT
Organism: Limnanthes douglasii subsp. nivea; assembly: GCA_036936605.1. NCBI lineage: Eukaryota > Viridiplantae > Streptophyta > Magnoliopsida > Brassicales > Limnanthaceae > Limnanthes > Limnanthes douglasii. The sequence goes on from JAUPFV010000004.1 coordinate 55,737,426, forward strand.
CCTTGGTATGTAGGAAGACTTTCCTCAGTACTTTATCCCCTGACTGAAAATCCCTTCTCTTAATTTTAGAAGCAAACCTGCTTCTCATCAAACCTTGATAGTGTGTGGCTCTGAGGTGAGCCTTAACTCTTCTTTCTTCTATCAAGTCAAGCTGGCTTCTGACTGCCATTTCGTTAGCGTGTTCGGAAAAATTATGAACTCGAAATGAAGGAAGAGTAGCTTCTATGGGAGCTATGGCATCCATCCCATATACCAAAGCAAAGGGAGACTCTTGTAGATAACTTGGCCATTTTCCAGCAGCTCCGTCTAAATTCTTTTTAAGACCGGACAATATGGTCCTGTTAGCCACTTCAACTTGATCATTTGCCTTTGGGTGGAAAGGAGAAGAGAAGCAGTGTTGAATACCTCTAGAGGCGCAGAAATTCTCCATTTCCTTGTTGTCAAATTGTGGCCCATTGTCTGTGGTTATCTTTTGTGGAACCCCAAATCTGCAACAAATGTTAGATAGGATGAATTTTATAACAGCTTTCGAAGTGGTACCTGCCAATGGAGCTGCTTCTATCCACTTGGAGAAGTAATCGATAGCAACAATTATAGTTCTGCATCCTCCGGATGCCATGGGTAGAGGTCCCACTAAATCCAGCCCCCAACGAGCAAAAGGTATTGGTTCAGAAATTGACTCTAAATAGTTGGAGTATGAATTTCATTACTGTATCTTTGGCATGGATCACACTTTTTCACTAACTTCTTGGCATCTTGCATTATGGAGGGCCAGTAGTACCCAGCTAACAAAACTCTTCTAGTCAGAGCCCTGAATCTACAGTGTGTTAATCCCTCACCATCATGCAATTCAGAGAGCACTATTTGAGACTCCTCGATCCCCAAACATTGTAAGAGGGTTTACTATAGGATTTTTTTTATAAAGAACATCCCTTAGGATGACAAAACCACGAGTCTTGTATTTTATTTTTCTTGCTACTGCTTTTTCCGGAGGCAAGATGCTATCTGAGAGATATTGAAGGATATGAAATCTCCAATCTTGGGGTTGTTTTATTTGCATATTTAAACTTTCTTCTTCTTTATTCGGATTGATTTGAATGGATGGACACTCTTGCACATGAATCCAAGGGTAGGACTCTGAATAGGCTATGGTTGCCAAAGAGTCTGCTAGTGTATTTTCCGTTCGGGATATGTGCTCATAGGTGATGCTTTTGAAATTGAGTGCCACTTCTTTGAGAACAAATAAGTATTTAACCAGCTGCTCCTTTTTTGCTTCGGATTAACCTTGTGCATGATGGATAAGAAGTTGAGAATCGCTCATTAACTTGACTCTTTTGGCTCCACAGATGAGAGCTAACTTCAAACTAGCTATAACAGCTTCATACTCGGACTTATTATTAGAAGCCATGAAATTAAAACATATAGCCTGGTACATCCTGTCACCGTACGGAGAGGTTAAACATATCTTAGCACCACAACCCATGGTACTTGATCCACCATCAGTCCGGACGACCCATACTTTTTTATCTTTTACACCGGTTGCTTGCTCAGTATCCATGTCTGAATGGAATTCAACTAAGAAATCAGCCACAGTTTGGGCTTTGACTGCTGTTCGAGGGGCAAAATCAATATCATAGTATCCCAACTCTACTGACTACTTGGTTATTCTACTTGAAATGTCTGCCTTTTGGAGAATATTTTTCAAGGGAAAAGACGTTCGGACAATGATAGAATGAGCTTGAAAGTAGGGCCTCATTTTCCTCGCAGCAATCACCAGGGCTAGTGCTAATTTTTCAAGTTTTAAATACCGTTTCTCCGCATCTATCAATATTTTGCTGATATAGTACACCGACGAGGATAGTTATCCACCTCCCTTACCAACACTGCACTTATAGGACAATCAGAAACTGCTAAGTACACGTAAAGGGTCTCTCCATCAATAGGTTTAAACAAGGTTTTAGGGGAAGATAAATGTTTCTTAATTTCATTGAAAGCCTCACCACACTGTGGAGACCAGTTGAAGTCTTTTGCACCTTTCAAAGTTTGGAAAAATGGGGCACACCTGTCCGAAGACCTTGAGATAAAACGGTTTAATGCAGCCAACCTTCCTGTCAATCGTTGTACTTCTTTAATATTCCGAGGAGGCTCCATCTGTAGTAAAGCATTGAGTTGGTCTGGATCAGGCTGTATCCCTTTCTCACTTATCGCATACCCCAAGAATTTCCCAGACTGCACCCCAAAAACACATTTTTCTGGATTCAATTTTAAATTTACTTTTACCAAGTTGGCAAAAGTTTCCTAGAGGTCTGCCAAGTGTAGTTCTTTGTCCATACTTTTTACCATCATGGCATCTATGTAAACTTCCATGTTTCTTCCAATTTGATCAGCAAAAGCCTTGTTCACCAACCTCTGATAAGTAGCCTCAACATTTTTTTAACCCAAACGACATCACCTTATAACAATGGAGGCCCCTATCAGTAACAAATGTAGTATGTTCTTGATCCTTCAGATCTACTTTAATCTGATTATAGCCGGAGAAGGCATCCATAAAAGACAACAGCTTGTTTCCAGACGTAGAGTCCACCAGCTGATCAATTCGGGTACCGGATATAAATATTTTGGGCAAACTCTGTTGAGATCTGTGAAATCGATGCACATACTCCACTTACCGTTTTTCTTTTTTACCAACACTGGATTGGCTGTCCATAAAGGATATTGAGGTTCCTTTATGTGACCCATTTTAGTTAGGCGGTCAACCTCTTGAACTATGACATCAGCTTTTTCCTTAGAAAAGGCTCTCCTCTTTTGTACAACAGGTGCTATGTCCCTTTGGATGGATAATTGGTGTGATATAATGTCTGCTGGTACTACGGTTACATCAGTATTGCACCAAGCAAAGACATGCTGATGGTCTTTCAAGAAACCCAACATTTTACCTTTTAATTTTGATTTCATCTGGATCCTATCTTGACACTTTTTCCTTCAGCCAGAGAGTGAGTTTCAACTTCTTCAATTGGTATTAGAACACCAGGGGTCTCTCTGGGGTCATCAATTTCACCCTCTCCCCCAGAGGGCCCCTCAAATTGCTATTCCTCATTGATCCGGACTGCCCCCAACGTCCGAGGGGCCAGTGCTGTTGCATGACACTCTTCTGCTACCTTTTGGCTGCTTTGAACAACTCCCACTTGTCTTTGCACAACATAATTCAAACATTGGTGGACTGTTGAAGCCATAACATGCATCCTGGAGAGCCAAGATCTCCCCAGAATGGCATTATAACAAGCGGGACAATCCACCACAATAAAAAAGTATTCTAACCATTTTTTTAAAAGGGCCTTTGCCCAACAAAACCTCTTCTTCGAACTCCCCGATCACGTCTGCTGAGCTTCCAGTTAAACCCACAATTGACCTGTTCGAACGCTGAATTACTGCTGGATTCTTCATTTTTTTTGTAGGAATTCAAAAATAGAATATTGGCTGAACTTCCGGTGTCCACCAAAATTCGTCTTATGTCATTGCCCCCAATGTATGCTCATATGACAACAACATCTTCATGAGGACCAGAAATGTCCCCCCAATGGAATTTGTGATTGATAGGAAGCCATGCCTCCTTCCACTTGGGTAGCTAAAGTATGAACGTGCCTCTTTCTCGAAGAAGCAGTTGGTGCAGTCATGGTGTCTCCCCCGAATATTGTAAGTGACTCAAAAAAGCTAATAAGTCCGGACACCGTCTTGCAATGCTCTGTGATAACACCCACTTTATTCTGGGTTGGATCAGGATCTAAATATTCTGATTCTACATCAAACATTTCGATTATTACCATAGCCTCGTCTCGAGCCGATGTGCCTGCATTGTTTGGACCAACCCGATGAGCATTATCAGGCCTATTTCCACTTCTTCTTTTAACATACACTCCCAACTTTCCTCTTTCAATCAAATTCTGCACTTCTTGTTTCAACACAATACAATCTTCAGTGTTATGGCCAATATCATGGTGATACTGGCAGAAACAATTATTATGGCTCTCCTTGGGAGATTGAAATGTAGCCGGCCTTCTGTAATGTACTTCGTCTTTTGTTTTGTCGTAAATGGTGGCTACAATTTCTTTCAACTCAGCAAACCACTCCGGTTGAACCCAAAGCCCCCGCTTATTTTTAGATTGCTGGCTCTAGGTTGGTGCAGCTGGATGGGATTGAGCCTTGGCTCCGTTATGACCCTGTCCGACTTCCTTGGCCTTGTTCCCAGACTGGTTCTCGTTTTGATTTGGTGCAGCTGGAGCAGACCTCACATGTCTGTGCACCCTGGTTTTCTTTGTTTCATCCACATTAATCTGTTTACCGACCTGATTCAACAGACCTCCCCATGTCATGGCATTTTTCCTGGTTACTGAATCAACCAAGTTTCCAGGGTTTAAGCCCTGCCTCAGAGAAGCTATTGCTACTTGTTCAAAGCAATCAGCCAATCCATTCTTGGTATTTACAAAACGACTTATGTATTCTTTTAAGGATTCGTTTGGTTCTTGGGCACAATGGATAATTGTGTCTTTATTGCCTTTTACTTCTTTACTTCCAACAAATTGCCTCCGAAACGCCACCCAAAAAGTATCAAAATTTCTGATGCAGCCTTGTGGCAAACTGTTGTACCACTTCAGAGCACTCCCCGTAAAAGATTGGGAGAATGCTCTAAAAAGTAATTTACGTCATCATCAAAATCCATCATAAATTTTTTGAATTTTTCCAAGTGGTTATCCGGATCTTTACTGCCATCATATTTTTCAATTTTTGTACTGTCAAACCTCTTGGGCAGTTTTCCGGACAGTATCTTGGAGGAAAATGGAGATTGTCTTCAATTCCGGCCACGACTAAATACACTATCTTCATTGGGAGTTTCAAAGATATCTGGCTCATCATGGAAGGCAAAAGGATCCATTAAAAAGCAGTCTACGTGTCTCCGGCCATGACTATGACTGTGAGACGATCCTTTACCCATATGCCTTTTCAACCTTCCATGGCTGTCCCTCTTTCTTGAGTACTTTTTAACCAACTTTTGTTTCTTTTTAGAACGACCTTCATCGATGCTGGATGACAAGGACTCTTCAACTCCATCTTCATTCGAGGAGCTACTAGAAGACTCTGAGTCTGAATCTGAGCTCTCCACCGGTTTAGATCGATGAGACTTTTTTGAGCTAGCATGAGTCTTTTTTGCACTCACATGGGTCTTTGATGGTTCATGCTCTCTTGGATTGTCAGTATGATGAGCTGCTGACACCTTAGACTTCTCTTTTGTGCCCATCTCTGCCCTTTTGGTAGCCTTCAAAGCTTCCATTTCAACTTTCAGCCTATCTCGCTCTTCAATCGTATATTCATCATTTTCTCCCACCACTTCTGCCAAATCTGGTAGCACATCCTGCTCGTCCGGATTCATCCGAACTGTTTTTTCTTGATAGTTTTGAATGCTAGATTCAGGCACCTTCTTCTCCCACTGTGGTCGCCAATTTGGTGAGGATAATTTTCAACTAAGGGTAATTTTGTCTAAAGTTTTGTGATGTTTCAAAGGTATTTAATGCTTAAGTAGTTTGTAGTGAGAGATTTGAGCTACCTCGTTGTATTAAATATTCATTACCCTCATTAATGAAAGTGGTTGGGTATTTATACCCTTAATTATGGGCCACATGGTCTTTCGGGTCATACTTATGGATTCGGGTCGAGTTCAAAAACTCATTAGTTATTAAGCAAGTAGGTAATTAGCTTAGTCATGACGTGATTTAGTTTTTAATACATTTGTCCTGTTCGGATGGTTCAGTGGGTAGATTTTGTCCGAATTGCCCATGTCCGGTTCCTAGAGTGAGTGATGAGAAAATACGGACTCATCAATGTTAACCCTATCATGCTTACAAGCAGGTGAAAGAGCACGAGTAAGTATTCAGTTTTATTTTTCATTTTCTCTTTCTTATTTTCACAAACATTCCACTCCTGAATCACCCATTTTCCCTTGTCAGTATTGCCGAAGGAGTTCATCGGCTATTTGGAGGAGGGGCAGACCACATGTGTCAAGCTGAATGCATGGGCTGCTGAACGTTGGGGGAACGCTTTCCACAACTGTTTCACTTCTGGTAACTTGGTGAGATCTCACTTATAGAATACCACGGGCCGGAGAGATCTCACCTGGGAGGAATTGACCACACCACCTCCCCATGGTGTCATTCTCAAGAAAACAGAGAAAAAGGATGGCAAATTTCCCCCTAGCAAAATGAAAGGAAAGGGCAAGAAAAAGAAGGTTGCAACAGAGGCAGTTCGGGGTGCTGCTGAAGAGACTGGTCCGGATAACCAAGGAGGGGAGAACCAATCAGGGATTGATACCTCCTTGCTCCAAGTGGTTGAAGATGAAACTGTTAAAAAGGAAAATTAATCGTAAAATCCACCAATACCTCCAAAAAAGGACCGAAAATGGGGAGCCAGTAGTGATGAAAGGGTTGCCAAGAAGAAAAAGGTCACCTTAGGGGGAGAAATAACTCTTCGCCTTTCGGAGCTTCCTCCTCCACCAGCTCATGTTGACCCTACTTTGGCAGAGAAAATTCCAACCGACTTGCAATTCGGAGAAGGCACCAGAGGGGAGATTGATGGAGTAAACATCAATACCTTTCAAGACATTGGTCTTTATTTCAATGATTCTAAGAAGGATGACTTCGACGGCCCCTACCGTCCTTCAAGATCTTCTAATATGGTGACTTACAATGGCAAGTCCTATACTGTCTCCGAGGAGAATAATGTGGTGGCTCATTCTCTTCTAGGCCATATTCAGCCAGTACTCAACTTGGAAAGGCAAGTAAAAAATCAGCCTGCCCTCATCAACACCCTCAACACTGACAAGGAGACTTTGTCAACTAATCTCCTCAATGCCAACCAGAGCATTGAGGCACTAAAGAAGGAGCTTGAGGATTTGAAGAAGGATAAGGAAGATCTGAAAACCAAACTGGTCACCTCGGATAAGGCTAACACAGAGCTCCAAACTAAGTGCTTCAGTTTGGAGAAAGATCTCTCCATCTTGAAGAAAGATGTGAAGACTAAAGATGATGCCATCCAGTCCTTGGCTGGTGACAAAATTTCCCTTGAAGAGGTTGTGTCCAAGGTAACCAAGGAGTAAGAATACTTGGTGAAAGAGCGGGATCATAGAATTCATGCCCGCATCGATGCATACACCAACGAGGTGATAGATTCCCTAGAAAAAAGGTATGCCGAAGTTAAGTTTGATATGGTTTTGCTTTTCTACCAAATATTTCCAAAGAGAACGCTTGGTACCATGTGGCAATATGTTGAGTATGAAGACATCTCATTCCATACGATGGTAGATGGTGATAAAAAGAACTACTCTAGTGGGATTGATGACACTACTGATGAAGAAGAATGAACCGAAGAGAGTTCAAGTGCTGAGCTCAAAAGCCCCAAGAAAAAAGACGACGCAGGAACATCCGAAGGGAATAAGCCCTGAGGTTTTTAACTGTCTTTTTTGTTTTCTTTATTCTGTGAACTGTTAAAGTACTTGGAAGGCCAAGGAACTTTTGTAATCGTGTCCGGTTTGAGTCCGGTTAAACATTTCTTTAAACATGAAGTCCTTGGATGGCCAAGGCATATTTTGTGTTATAATATCATTACGCGGTTTTTACCCAGACGGGTTTACCTTACTCAATCTTTGTTCTGTTTTATACTTGCTTTCAATTTCAATGGCTAATGTTTAAAGAGCCTTTATTTAAGATGAGACTGTTTAAAATCTCCGATGACGTGTGTTTAAGGGTCATCATTTAACCAAATTAATCTGATCTGTCAAAGATCCTTAATAAATTGAAGACTTGAAAGGAATTGTAATCCAATCACTCCGACTATTTTAAGAAGGCATCAAATTTTATTGAAAAAACCAGACACCTCATTAAAACCTCCACGTGCCACCAGGGTAGGAAAGAGTATGCCCCCTAATATTTACATGGACTTTAACCAATTAAATATTTATACAACTTTTATTCCAGATATAACCAGAGGTGTTCAATATTCCAAGGGTGCTTTAAGATTCTTCCATCTTTGTCTTGAAGCCTGTATGTCCCAGGCTTAAGTTTTTCAGAGACCTTATAAGGCCCTGCCCAGTTTGGAGCTAGCTTGCCGAACTACTTTTCCTTAGTATGCAATAAAACATTTCTTAATACTTTATACCCTGACTAAAAATCCCTTCTTCTGATTTTGGAAGCAAATCTGCTCCTCATCAAGCCTTGGTCATAGGTGGTTCTAAGATGAGTCTTAACTCTTCTATCTTCTATCAAGTCTAACTGATTTCTGATTGCTACTTCATTAGCCTGTTCGGAATAATTGTGGACTCCGTATGATGGAAGAGTTGCCTCTCTATGAGCAATTGCATCCATCCCATATACCAAGGCAAAAGGAGATTCTTGTGTAGCAGCTCCAAGAGTAGTACGGTATGCCCATAACACTTCTTGCAAATAGCTTGGCCACTTTCCTGCATCCCCTTCTAAAATCTTCTTTAAACTGGACAGGATGATCCTGTTTTCCACTTCAAATTGACCATTTTCTTGTGGATGGAAATGAGAAGAAAAACAATGCTGAATGCCCCGGGAGGCACAAAAATTCTCTATATCCTTGTTATCGAATTGTGGCCCACTATCTGTGGTTATCTTTTGTGGAACCCCAAATCTGCAACAAATGTTAGATAAGATAAATTTTATAAAGGCTTTCGAAGTAGTTCCTGCCAGTGGGGCTGCTTCTATCCATTTTGAGAAATAATCAATGGCTACAATAATAGTCCTGCACCCGTCGGATGCCATTGGAAGAGACCCAACTAAATCCAGTCCCCAACGACCAAAAGGAACTGGATCAGAATTCGATTTCATAGGAACAACTGGGATATGAATTTCATTACCATATCTTTGGCATGGGTCACACTTCTTCACCAAATATTTGGCATCTGCCATTATGGATGGCCAATAGTATCCGGCCAACAAAACCCTCCAGGTTAAAGCTTTATAGCCACAGTGTGTTGATCCTTCTCCATCATGTAGTTCGGATAGCACAATTTGGGACTCTTCAACCCCCAAAAAACATAGGAGATTTCTACTAAACGACTTCTTATAAAGGACATCTCTTATGATTAAGAAACCACGAGTCTTATGCTTCATTTTCCTTGCCATAGCGTTCTCCTGAGGCAAAATTCCATCAGAGATGTATTGAAGAAGGGGATATCTCCAGTCTTTGGATTGAACCACTTGTATACTTAAACTCTCTTCTTCTTCCTTGCTCTGATTTGGTTGTATGAATATGCATTCTTGTACATGAATCAATAGGTAGGACTTAGAGTATGCTATGGTTGCCAAAGAGTCTGCTAGTGTGTTCTCTAATATAGGTATATGCTCATAGCTAATATTTTTGAAGTTAGCTGCCACTTCTTTAAGGATAAACAAGTTTTTGATCAACTGCTCCTTTTTTTCCTCAGATTGACCTTAAGAATGATGGATAAGAAGCTGAGAATCACCCATCAACCTGACTCTTTTAGCCCCACACAGAAAAGCTAACTTCAGACCAGCTATAGCAGCCTCATATTCGGACTCATTGTTAGAAACTCTAAAAGCAAAACATATAGCCTGATATAATTTATCACCATACGGAGAGGTTAAACATATCCCAGCCCCACAACCCATGGTACTTGATCCACCATCTGTCTGGACAACCCATACTTTCTTAATTTTCTCAATTGTGGTTTGCTTTATACTCATGTCCGAATGGAACTCTACCAGGAAATCGGCAACAGATTGATCTTTGATTGTAGTTCCTGGGGAAAATAAATATTAAAATCACCTAATTCTACTGACCATTTGGTCATCCTGCTTGATATGTCTGCCTTTTGAAGAACATTCTTTAAAGGAAAAGAAGTTTGGACGATGATAAAATGAGACTGAAAATATGGCCTCATCTTCCTGGCAGCAATCACCAAAGTTAGTGCCAGTTTTTCAAGCTTTAGTTGCCTTTTTTTAGCATCCATCAGACTCTTGCTGATGTATTACACCGGACCGGGGTAATTGTCCACCTCTCTTACCAGCACTACACTTATAGCACATTCAGATACAACTAAGTATACGTACAGTGTTTCTCCGTCAATAGGTTTGAAAAGGGTTTTGGGCGGAAGACAAATGCTTATTTATCTCATCAAATGCATGGTCGCATTGTGGAGAAAATTTAAAGTCTTTTTCACCCTTTAAGGTCTAAAAAAACGAGGCACACCTGTCCGAAAACCTTGAAATAAAACGATTTAATGCAGCCAACCTTCGTGTCAATCTTTGCACTTCTTTAACATTTTGAGGAGGTTCTATTTCTAATAAGGCAGGGAGTTGATCCGAATCAGGCTGTATCCCTTTCTCACTTATCACATACCCCAAAATATTTCCGGATTGCACCCCAAACACACATATTTCTGGATTCAATTTTAAATTAACCTTTGCCAAGTTGGCAAAAGTTTCTTGAAGATCAGCTAGGTGCAATTCTCATTCCAAGCTTTTCACCATCATGTCATCAATATACACTTTCATATTTCTTCCAATTTGATCAGCAAATGCTTTGTTCACCAACCTCTGATAGGTAGCCCCAACATTTTTCAACCCAAAAAGCATCACCGTGTAACAATGGAGACCCCTATCTGTAACAAAGGTAGTATGTTCCTGGTCTTTCGGATCCACCTGTATCTGGTTATAACCGGAGAAGGCATCCATGAAGGACAATAACTTGTTCCCAAATGTGGAGTCTACCAACTCATCTATCCGGGGGATGGATAAAAATCTTTTAGGCAAGCTCTATTGAGGTCAGTAAAGTCGATACACATACGACATTTCCCATTCTTTTTCTTTACTAACACTGGGTTGGCTATCCATAAAGGATATTGAGACTCCTTTATGTGTCCCATCTTGGTAAGCCGGTCAACCTCTTGAACTATCACAACTGCTTTCTCCTTAGAAAAAGCTATTCTTTTTTGTACAACGGGCGCAAAATCTTTTTGGATAGACAGCTGGTGTGATATAACACTTGCAGATACTCCGGTCACATTAGCATTGCACCAAGCAAAAACATATTGGTGATCTGCAAAAAAGGACAAAAACAATTTCTTCAATTCTGGTGCCATCTTGGAGCCAACTTTAACACTCCTTCCTTCAGCCAGAGAGTGGGTTTCAACCTCTTCAATTGGTATTAAAACACCAGGGGTCTCTCTGGGGTTATCAATTTCACCCTCACCTCTAGAGGTCCCCAACAACTGCTAATCCTCATTAATCCGGACTGCCCCCAGAGTTTTAGGGGCAAGTGCAGTTGCATAACATTCTCTTGCTATTTTTTGGCTACTCCGGACAACTTCCACTTGTCCTTGAACTGCATACTTTAAATATTGATGGACTGTTGAAGCCACATCATGCATCCTAGAGAACGAGGACCTCCCAAAGATCGGATTGTAACATGTGGGGCAATCTACCACAACGAATAGTACCCTGACCATTTTCTTGAAAGGGCCTTTGCCACCAATACCTCATCCTCAAATTCTCCGATTACATCCGCAAATCTCCCTGTGAAGCCCACAATGGACTTGTTCGAACGTTGAATTACTACCGAATTATTCATTTGATTATAAGAACTTTAAAAAAAATCGGTTTAGCTGCCAGTGTCAATCAGAATTCGCCTGATGTCATTGCCCCCAATTGAAGCTCCTATCGTGACAGCATCCTTATGAGGCCCAACTATATTTCTTAAATCATCCTCATTAAAAACAATGAAAGGAAAATGAATTTGGGACTGATAAGAAGTCACGCCTCCCTCTAACTGAGTAGCTAGAGTGTGGACATGCCTCTTCCTTGAAGAAGGAGTCTGCGCAGTCATAGTGTCCCCTCGAATATAGTAAGTGACTCAAAAAACTTATGAGTCCGAACACTGTCTTAGCTTGTTCTGTTATGACCCCCACTTTATTCCGGGAGCATTGTCAGGCCTGTTTCCACTCCTTCTCTTGATATAATCTCCTAGCTTACCCCTTTTAATAAGATTCTATACCTCTTGTTTCAAAGCGATACAATCTTCGGTATTGTGGCCAATATCATGGTGATACTGGAAAAAATAAGTATTACGACTTTCCCTGGGAGATTGAAGCACTGCTGGCTTCCGGAAATGCACCTCATCTTTAGTTTTGTCATAAATAGTTGCCATATTCTCCTTTAACTCTGGTGCCATCTTGGAGCCAACTTTAACACTCATTCTTTCAGTCAGAGAGTGGATTTCAACCTCTTCGATTGGTATTAAAACACCAGAGGTCTCTCTGGGGTCATCAATTTCACCCTCACCCTCAGAGGGCCCCAACAACTGCTAATCCTCATTAATCCGGACTGCCCCCAGAGTTTTAGGGGCAAGTGCAGTTGCATAACATTCTCTTGCTATTTTTTGGCTACTGCGGACAACTCCCAATTGTCTTTGAACTGCATACTTTAAACATTGGTGAATCGTTGAAGCCACAACATACATCCTAGAGAGCCAGGACCTCCCAAAGATTTTATTGTAACAAGTGAAGAAATCCACCACAACGAATAGTACCCTGACCATCTTCTTGAAAGGGCCTTTGCCTAACAATACTTCCTCCTTAAATTCTCCGATCACATCCGTAAAGCTCCCTGTGAAGCCCACAATGGACCCGTTAAAACGATGGATCACTGTTGGATTTTTCATTTATTTATAGGAACTTAAAAATAGAATAGTGGCTGAGCTGCAAGTGTCAATCCAAATTCGCCTAATGTCGTTGCCCCCAATCGACGTTCCTATTACCACAACATCCTCATAAGGCCCATCTATATCCCTTAGATCATCTTTATCATAACAAATAAAAGGAACAAGAAATTGGAACTGATAGGAAGACATGCCTCCCTCCAACTCATTAGCTAGAGTGTGAACATGCCTCTTTCGTGAAGAATGAGTTGGCGATGTCATAGTATCCTCTCCGAATATAGTCAGTGACTCAAAAAATCTTATGAGCCCAGACACTGTCTTGGAATGTTCTGTTATAACCCCCACCTTATTCCGGGTTGGATCAGAATCCAAATACTCTGATTCGACATCAAATCTTTCAATGATTACCATAGCCCCGTCCGGAGCAGATGTCCCTGCATTGTTCGTAGGGCCATTCCGGTGAGCATTGTTAAGCCTGTTTCCACTTCTTCTCTTGACATAAGTTCCCAGCTCCCCCCTTTCAATCAGATTCTGCACCTCTTGTTTCAAAGCGATGCAATCCTCGGTGTTATGGTCAATATCATGATGACATTGGCAAAAATAAGTATTACGAATTTACCTAGGAGATTGAAGCGATGTCGGCTTCCTGAAATGTAGCTCATCTTTTGTTTTGTCATAGATAGTTGCAATATTTTCTTTCAATTCAGAAAACCACTCCGGTTGGACCCAAGGTCCTCGTTTATTTCTGGACTGCTGGCTCTAAGCTGGAGCTGGGTGGGATTGAGTCTGTTTGGCCCTGTTGGGCCTCTGTCCGGTTTCTTTAGCCTTGTATCCGGACTGGTTCTGGTTTGGTGCAGCTAGGGAAGATCTCATCTGCATGTGTACCCTAGTTTTATTTGTTTCATCTACATTGATTTGCTTTCCCACATGATTTGGCAAACCGCCCCAGGTCATGGCCTTTTTCCTGGTTACCGAATCGGCCAGATTCCCAGGGTTTAATCCTTGTCTCAAAAACACGATCGCTACCTGCTCAAAATAATCAGCCAACCCATTTTTTGTGTCCGACTTATATAGTATTTCAGTGATTCATTTGTCTCTTGGGCATAATGGATAATAGTATCTCCATTGCCATTTACCTCCTTACTCCCCACAAACTGCCTTCAGAAGGCCACCCAAAACGTATCAAAGTTTATGATACAACCTTGTGGTAAACTGTTGTACCATATCAAACCACTTCACGTAAAGGATTGAGAGAAAGCTCTACATAAAGCTTGTCATCATCATCAAAATTTATCATAAATTTTTTACATTGTTCCAGATGGTTGTCCGGATCTTTGCTCCCATCATACTTTTCAATTTTAGTACTGTCAAACCTCTTAGGAAGGTTTCCGGACAGTATTTTGGAGGACAATGACGAATGCCTCCAATTTCGACCACGACTAAATACCGTATCTTCATTAAACGTTGTAAAAATACCTGGCTCATCATGGAAAGCAAAATGATCCATCAGCAGTTGATCCACATGCCTACGACTATAGCTGTGGCTGTGAGACGACTCTTTTCCAAGATGCCTCTTTAATATCTCATGCTTATCCCTATTTCTTGAGTATTTTTAACCAACTTTTGTTTCTTCTTGGTTCTCCCTTCATCACTGCTGGATGACAAGGCCTCCTCAAGGGAGAAAGATCCATCAGTAAAGACTCATTTGAGCACAAAAAAGACCAATGTCAGTTCCAAGAAGTCTCACCGGTCTAAGCCGGTTGAGAGCTCAGAATCTGAGTCCTCTAGTAGCTCTTCGAATGAGGATGAGCTTGAGGAGTCCTTGTCATCAAGCAGCGGTGATTGGAGGTCCAGGAAGAAACAAAAGCTAGTTAAAAAATATTCAAGAAAGAGAGATAGGCATGGGAGACTAAAGAGGCATCTGGGAAAAGGGTCGTATCATAGCCACAACCATAGTCACAGGCATGTGGACCAGTTGTTGATTGATCCATTTGCTTTCCATGATGAGCCAGGTATTTTGGGAACACCAAATGAAGACACAGTTTTTAGCCGCAATCGAAATTGGAGGCAATTACCATTGTCTGCCAAGATACTGTCCGGAAACCTTCCCAAGAGGTTTGACAGTACTAAAATGGAGAAATACGATGGGAGCAAAGATCCGGACAACCATCTGGAACAGTTTAAAAATTTTATGATGAATTTTGATGACGATGACAAACTTTTGTGTAGAGCCTTCTCCCAATCCTTTACCGGAAGTGCTCTGAAATGGTACAACAGCCTGCCACAGGGTTGTATCAGAAATTTTGATACATTTTGGGTTGTCTTTCGAAGGCAGTTTGTGGGCAGCAAAGAGGTGAAAGGCAATGGAGATACTATTATCCATTGTGCCCAAGATCCAAATGAGTCATTGAAAGACTATATAAGTCGGTTCGTAAATACCAAGAATGGGTTAGCTGATTGCTTTGAGCAAGTAGCAATAGCTTCTTTGGGACAAGGGTCAAACCTTGGGAATCTAGCTGCTTCAGTAACAATAAAGAATGGCATGACTTGGGGCGGTTTGCTAAATCAGGTGGGAAAACAAATCAACGTGGATATAATAAAGAAGATTAGTGTACACAGACAAGTAAGGTCTGCCCCAGCTGCTCCAAACCAGAACAAGTCAGGGTAGAAAGCTAAAGAAGCCGGACAGGGGTCCAATAAGGCCAAACAGACTCAATCCCACCCGAATCCAGCTCAGAGTCAGCAGTCCAGAAATAAACGAGAACCTTGGGTCCAACCGAAGTAATCTTCCGAGTTAAAGGAGAATATGGAAACTATTTATGAAAAAACTAAAGATGAGGTGCATTTCCGGAAGCCAGCAGTGCTTCAATCTCCCAGGGAAAGTCGTAATACTTATTTTTTCCAGTATCACCATGATATTGGCCACAATACCGAAGATTGTATCGCTTTGAAACAAGAGGTACAAGGGGTAAACTAGGAGATTATGTCAAGAGAAGGAGTGGAAACAGGCCTGACAATGCTCGCTGAACTGGCCCAACAAACAACGCAGGAACATCAGCTCCAAAAGGGGGCAATAGTGATCCATGAAAGATTTGATGTGGACTCAGAATATCTGGATCCTGATCCAACCCGGAATAAAGTGGGGGTCATAATAGAACAAGCTAAGACAGTGTTCGGACTCATAAGTTTTTTTGAGTCACTTACTATATTCGGGGGGACACTATGACTGCGCATACTACTTCTTTAAGGAAGAGGCATGTCCACACTCTAACTACTCAGTTAGAGGGAGGCGTGACTTCTTATCAGTCCCAAATTCATTTTCCTTTCATTGTTTTCAATGAGGATGATTTAAGAAATATAGTTGGGCCTCATAAGGATGCTGTCATGATAGGAGCTTCAATTGGGGGCAATGACATCAGGCGAATTCTGATTGACACTTGTAGCTCAACCGATTTTTTTAAAGTTCTTATAATCAAATGAATAATTCGGTAGTAATTCAACGTTCGAACAGGTCTATTGTGGGCTTCACATGGAGATTTGCGGATGTAATCGGAGAATTTGAGGATGAGGTGTTGTTGGGCAAAGGCCCTTTCAAGAAAATAGTCAGGGTACTATTCGTTGTGGTAGATTGCCCCACATGTTACAATGCGATCTTTGGGAGGTCCTTGTTCTCTAGGATGCATGATGTGGCTTCAACAGTCCATCAATATTTAAAGTATGTGGTTCAAGGCCAAGTGGGAGCTTTCCGGAGTAGCCAAAAGATAGGAAGAGAATGTTATGCAACTGCACTTGCTCCTTGAACTCCGGGGGCAATCTGGATTAATGAAGATTAGCATTTGTTGGGCCCTTCTAAAGGTGAGGGTGAAATTGATGACCCCAGAGAGACACCTGTTGTTTTGATACCGATTGAAGAAGTTGAAACCTATTCTTTGGCTGAAGGAAGTAGTGTTAAAGTTGGCTCCAAGATGGCACCAGAATTAAAGAAAAATTGTTGTCCTTTTTGGCAGGTCACCAATATGTTTTTTCTTGGTGCAATGCTGATGTGACCAGAGTACCAGCAAGTGTTATATCACACAAGCTGTCTATCCGGAGAGATGTTGCACCTGTTGTGCAAAAAAGAAGAGCTTTTTCTAAGGACAAAGCTGATGTAATAGTCCAAGAATTTGACTAGCTTACCAAGATGGGGCACATAAAGGAGTCTCAGTATCCTTTATAGACAGCCAACCTAGTGTTAGTCAAGAAAAAGAATGGGAAATGGCGTATGTGTATCGACTTTACAGACCTCAACATAGCTTGCCCAAAAGATCTCTATCCAGTCCCCCGGATAGATCAGTTCGTGGACTCCACATTTGGAAACAAGCTATTATCGTTCATGGATGCCTTCTTCGGTTATAACCAGATACAAGTGGATCTGAAGGACCAAGAATACACTACCTTTTTTTACAGATAGGGGTCTCCATTGTTACAAGGTGATGCCTTTTGGGTTGAAAAATGATAGGGCTACTTATCAGAGATGAGTGAACAAAGAATTTGCTGATCAGATTGGAAGAAATATGGAAGTATATATCGATGGCATGATGGTTAAAAGTTTAGAAGAAGAGTTTCACCTGATTGATCTTCACGAGACTTTTGCCTACTTGACAAAGGTTAACTTAAAATTGAATCCAGAAAAGTGTGTGTTTGGTGTGCAGTCCGGAAATTTTTTAGGTTATGTAATAAGGGGATACAGCCTAATCCGGACCAGCTTGATGCCTTGTTAAAAATGGACCCTCCTCGAAATATTAAAGAAGTACAAATGTTGACAGGAGGATTGGTTGCTTTAAATCGTTTTATTTTGAGGTCTTCAGACAAATGTGCCCTTTTTTCTCAGACCTTGAAAGGGTTAAAGACTTCAACTGGTCTCCACAATGCAGCCAGGATTTCGATGAAATAAAAAAGCATTTGTCTTCTCCCAAAACTCTTTTTAAGCCTGTTGACGGAGAAACACTTTATGTATACTTGACTGTGTCAGAATGTGCTATAAGTGCAGTACTGATAAGAGAGGTGGACAATTATCCTCGTCCGGTATACTACATCAGCAAAAGTCTGATGGATGCTGAAAAGAGGTATCTAAAGCTTGAAAAGTTGGCACTAGCCTTAGTGATTGCTTCTAGAAAAATGAGCCCATATTTTCAATCTCATTGTATCCTCGTCCGAACATCTTTTCCTTTGAAGATTGTTCTTCAGAAAGCAGATATATCAAACAGGATGACCAAATGGTCAGTGTAATTGGGTGATTATGACATTGGTTTTGCCCCACGAACTGCAATTAAAGCTCAATCTGTTGTTGATTTCTTGGTGGAGTTTCATTCGAACAGAATTTCTAAACAAGCTTCAGAAGAGAAAACAAAAAAAAGATAAACTTCCAAGGGAAAGAACTCATTGTCTTCTTCACTTGTCGTGCAGCCCCCCGATCAATCTTGTTTAGGTAAAAACAAGGGTGACCTTTCTCCTTCTAACATCAATTGCAATTTATTCCCAATTCTATCCATAGGTGGTGATAAAGATAATCTTCCCGAGATGGATAGAAGAGAGGATGCCAAAAGAAAACAATCCTCTGAACCGGTCAAGAGATCTATCAAAATTAAGTTATCCTCCTTGGTTGCGACTCCATAGGTAACTCCCCAAGGATCTCCTTAGACTAGTTCTGAAGTTATTCCGTGGAGCTTCATCTAAAAATGTTCGTATCGACGAGGTTCTAAAGTTCATCCCCGAATATCAAGAAAATAAGATGTCTGATGAATAAGACACTAACCGGGGATTTAACCCTATGGCCCCAGTAGAAGCAGAGCCTATTCAGGTTATCCATGTGCTACCGTCTACCCTTGGACACTTGGTGTCGAGTCAAGAACCCTCTCATCCTCCCCCAATATTGTTACCACTTCTCCCAATCATCAAGGATAAACTTCCAATGGAAAGAAGAAGAAGTAAAAAAGAAAACACGCCTCGAATTTTCTTCAAATATAGAAGATATGGTTGGCAACAATCTTCATGGGATTGAAACCAAAGATTTTCTTGCACTCTTTAAGGTTGAGTACAAATACTTCCATCCGACCGAGGAGATAAAGCTAAGAGACCGATGGGCGATCCTGGAGAATGTTATAATCCGATTCCCAATTGTTGGAGAAACATCCTTCTCTGTTCGTAACCATAAATTAATACTCTATGAGGAACTCATGAATTGGGGTCTTCGTTTGCCCTTGGACCATGATTTGGTGAAGTAATTTAACCTAATCGAGTTGTGTCCATCTCAATCCAGCCCTAACATGTGGTACACGCTTATGGCATGCCTCATGGCTTCCACGATTTCTGAAACCAAATTCTAAATGGAAGAACTCGTCTCCATCTCTAGTGTGGCAAAAAACTGACACTAACCCTTCTACTTTTTTAGACTTGCAAGGCAATAAAAAGTAGTCAAAGATCTCTTAGAGGCGGACAAGAAATATAAGCAACAATTTATCTTTATCTTCGGACCATTGGAGACCAGCTTTGAGAACCCCAAAGAACTGTGTCATCCATTATCTTTGGAATGGACTGGGTAAGGTATTTGACTATTTACTTATAGTGTTTTAGTCATTTTAACTGAGCATACTAAATCATTTATTTATGAATAGCTATGAAATGTATTGTTAAGCCTTTCAAAGACTATGCTAAGTCTACCAAGGATATTTTTGAGAAGTTAAGCCTTTCGGCAGGTGCCTATAGGAGATAGAAATCCCACACGTGCTTTCACCTTCGAATTTAGTCACAAGCAATATTTGGAGGTATGACCCAGGTCAAAAGAAATCCTTGAAGGATTTGATGCTGCCTCCCCCCTCCAAAGATGTTGTTATGAAATATTAGGAAGGGTTAGACAACCAAGTCTTTCTTCCTACCCGAGCGAGGGCCCCAAGTCATCAAGATGTTGAAAAATCCAATGGTGAGGACAAAGAAACGGAGGATGATGCTGACTCGGAGGATGATGTCTGGGAAGAACAACAAACTGAAACACATGAAGACCAACGAACTGTTGTCCATGATAGTCCACCAGTTGAGGTCCGGGAAGTCAAACAGACTGATATTCGAGGGGGATTTCAAGCTGATGTTCAAGAAGAAAATCCGACATATGTTATTCATGAAGACGTGATCGAAGTGAGGCCAGTAGGAAGAGAAGGTGTTGTGAGGCCAAGAAGATTCGCTCCTCAAGAATCGAAAAAGAAGGTTATTGATACTGAATAAGATGATGACAACACAACTGGTCTGAGTCTGCCCCCTGTAATGAATTCTCGACTCGGACTCTAGTGGGCAGTTTGTCTAGAGTAAGCAAGTTGTTGGGGAAATTCCTAGGGAGGGTGAAAATCTGTCTCCTACATAAGCTTATTTTGATGTTTACGAGAATGAATTTGTTGCCAGTGAACATAACAGGTTGCTCTGTGCTTCTGCTCTCCTTGAAAGGAAAGCCAGCCATAAAGATCGTTATAAAAGCGAGATTATTCAAAGGAGAAATAAAGTGAAAAACTTGACCGTTGAGGTTAAGATCTTGAAGGATGAGATTGTCCGCCTAAAGAATGCAGCTGAAGATCGAAGGAAGACTGAGTTAAAGAAAGTGAAAGATAAACTCGTTAATGAAAAAAAAAATATCTTCTGATCATCAAAATAAAATCACTTCCTCGGGAACTCAACTTTCTGAGGAGAAAACGAAGTTTGATGACAAACGAGAGCATTTCATCATTAAGGATACAGAACGGGACACCCTCAGCGATAATCTCGTTTAATCCTGTGCGAAGACTAAAATATATTTTGAGAACGCTGTTAACGAAATTGAAAATCTCAACAAGAAAAAAAAGTCATTGACAAAGAACTTTAAACTAAGAAGAAGAAATGCCTAGACGCTTATGTTGCCGACTGCGTTTCATGTCTCGAACAAAGAGATGCCAACCTCAAGTGAGCTTTAGTTATAGAAATGCATGAATGCTTTACTGACTTAAAATTGGAAAGTTTTTGGCTACGTGTTATAGAAAGACACCGTCTAGCTAGAGTCTCTGCAAAAGATTTAGTGAGTAGCAGTGAATCGGAGAGCTCTTCATCCAATTCTGACTCCTCGGAAGATAGCAAAGATGAGATCGTTCCTGGATAAAACTGTTGTCTCGTTATGTTCGACCTCTATCTTTTATGTAACCTTTGTTAATCTATCATTTGGAAACCCTGATCGGACTCGCTCAAATATATTTACTTTGTATGATTTTTGTTTTACCATCGATCTAAATGAAATAGTGTTTTGTGTGATCACCTTCTATTGTTTTATGACGGAGTTATCTTTCTCCAATTTTCTTCATAAGGTTAAGCAATTTTGCAGACCAACCTTTATTAATTTGTCTTTCTAACTCAAGAAATGAGTATTTAAAGAATACTATTATTTAAGTGGATACCATTCTTTGGCATTTAACATAAGACTTATCTTAGTTTAAAATAATAAACATTACACCCCCAACACTTTTTGGGCGGCCATCTGACAAAAAAAGATGATCATTATCACCCAAGAGTATATTCGTTTAGGTTAAAAAAGATAAACACTACGATCCAAACTTTTTGGAATGTCTTTGAGTCGAAAAAGATGAACATCCATGGAAGTCATTTTAAGATGGCAAATGAATTTTATATATAAGTCGGCTATTAAGACACCTCATTAAAACCTTCATGCACCACCAGAGTAGGAAAATGTATGTCACCGATACTTACATAAGTTCATAAATAAAATATTTACAAATTTACACATTCACTCCAAATAAATTTGAGGTGCTGAATGTTCGAGGGATGGAGAAGATCTCTTCCTTCTTTATCTTTGAGTTTGTATGTCCCCGGCTTGATCTTTTTTGTTACCGTGTACAGACCCTCCCAGTTAGGAGCTAATTTGCCAAACCTTTTTTCTTTCGTATGAAGGAAAACTTTCCTAAGAAATTTGTCCCCGACTTCAAATTTTATTCTTCTAACTTTTGAAGTATATCGAGTTCTCATCAAAGTTTGATAATGTAGAGAATTTAGTTGTGCCCTTCTTCTTTTTTCCACTACCAGATCCAACTCTGTGTGCTTTCCCTTGTCATTTGTCTCCTCAAAATATTTGCTGAGCCTGAATGAGGGGAAGATTGTTTCTGACGGTATTACTGCATCCATCCCATAAACAAGTGTGAATGATGACTCTTGTATTGCGGTCCGGGGAATCGTTCTATAAGCCCACAAAACTTATTGTCGACAATTCGCTCATTTTTCATCCTTACCTTCTAAATTCTTTTTTCGCCCATCTAAAAATGTCCGATTAGTCACCTCGACTTGGCCATTCTCTTTGGGGTGAAATGGTTTTGAAAAGCTTTTTTGTATCCCCTTAAACGCACAGAAGGCATTCATCTCTTTGTTATCGAACTATGGTCCGCTGTTCATTGTTATTTTGCTTGGAATCCCAAAACAACAACAGATGTTAGAAATAATAAATCTGATAACATCCTTAGCTCTTGTCCCTGCCAAGATCTCAACTTCCACCTACTTAGAAAAATAGTCGACTGCAAAAATAATTGTCTATCGACCTCTAGATGCTATTGGTAAGGGTCCGTCCAGGTCAATACCTCATCGATCAAATGGTAAAGACTCAGGTATCAATTCGAGGGGCACACCCGATGCATGGATTGCATTACCAAATATTTGGCAAGTATTACATTTCTGCACTAATTCCTTAGCATCTAAAGAGAGGATCGGCCACTAATACCCGGTAAGAAGAACTCTCTATATCAATGTTTTGTAGCCACAATGTGCTGAACCTTGCTCGTCATGTAACTCTGAAGGTATCATCTACGATGCATCTCTTCCTAAACATTGAAGTAAAGGCCGGCTAAAAGATTTTTTATATAGTACATCTCTGAGTACAACATACCCTTATACCTTAAATCGTATTCTTTTAGCCATTAAGTTAGCAACTGATAGTATGACATTCACAAAAAATTCTTGAATCTCGCTCCTCCGATCTTTTGCCATACTTGTAGGAAAATTGAAAATATTCGACAGATCCTTCAACCAATTGAGACCCCTTAACTATAGAAGGCTTTTCTTGTGTGATTATCTAAGGGTACTCCTCTGATTAAGAAGCTTTAGCCAAAGAATCAGCCACTGAATTTCTAGCTGTGTGAACATATTCGTATCTGAAACCTTCAAAAGCCAAAGTTAAAACCTTCATAACCCCCATATATTTCACTAAGTGATCTTTTTTTGCTTCCGATAGGCTAGATGCATGGTTTATGAGAAGCTGTGAATCGTTTATCAGCCTTACTCTTTTAGCTCCGCAGATTTTAGCAAGTCTCAAGCCTGCCAAAACAGCTTCGTACTCGGCTTTTTTGTTTGATGCTTTAAATCCAAATCGGATAGCTTGATAAATTGAAATTACCTGAGGAGAAACCAATTGTATCCGTACTCCACAACCAGATAAGCTTGAACCCCCATCAGTTCGAATTGTCAACTCTGCTCTAAGTTTTTCCTCATTGATTTCCATATTAGTCCGCTCGAAGTAAAGATCAACGAAGAAGTCAGCTAATGTATGTGCTTTAATAGCAGTTCTTGGTTCAAATTCAATATCAAAATCCCCTAGCTCAACCGACCACTTAGTCTTTATCCCCGACACATCAGGACTTTGTAACATATTTTTCAATAGAAAAGATGTTTATACGACAATTGAATGAGCCTGAAAGTAAGGTCTCATTTTTCGCGCAAATGTAACTAGTGCAAGGGCTAGATTTTCTAACCTGAGGTATCGCTTCTCAGCATCCAGAAGACTTTTACTCATATAATATACTGGCTCGGAACATTATCCTCTTCTCAGATTAAAACCGCACTCATAGCATAATCAGACACTACAAAATAAATATATAACTTTTCACCGGATTTGGTTTTGTCAAGATTTTCGATGAAGACACGTATTCTTTGATCTGATGAAAAGAATCCGAACATTCCTGAGTCCAATCAAAATAATTTTATTTTCTTAGTACTTGGGATAAAAAAGTGCACTTATCCAATGATCGTGATATGAACTTGTTCAACGCTGCCAATCTTCCTGTTAAGATTTGTACCTCTTTGACTGTTCTCGGTGGTGACATAGTACTTAGAGCCTATAATTTTTACTGGGTCAGCTTCAATATCATGCTCACTAACTATGCACCCTAAAAATATTCCGGATCTCTACCCCAAACGTACATTTTTCGGGATTCAATTTCAGGTTTATCTTTTCTAAGTTGGCAAAAGTTTCTTCTAAGTCAACCAAATGGTTTTCATCCTTTGAGCTTTTGACTAACATGTCATTAATGTAAACCTCAATATTTCTTCTAATTTGGGACTCAAAATCTTTGTTTACTAAACGTTGCTATGTCACTCTGGTGTTCTTTAACCCAAACGACATTACCTTATAGCAATGTAAACATCTTCTTGTGATAAAGTTGTACTTTCCTGATCTCTTAGGTCGATTTAGATTTGATTATAACCGACATAAGCATCCATGAAAGATAACAATCGGTTTCCAGATATCGAGTCAACTTACTAATCTATTCTGTGCACGGGGAAAAGATCTTTGGGGCACGCTCTATTTAGATCAGTGAAGTCCACATACATTCGCCACTTTCCATTCTTCTTATTTACTAGGACTAGAGTAGCATTCCATAAAGGATATAGTGACTCGCGTATGTGGCCCACTTTAGTTGAATAATCCACCTCTAGTTTTATAGCTTCAGATTTTTCTTGAGAAAAAAACTCATCTTCTGTATGATCGGACGAACATTGCTTCGTACTGCAAGCCTATGACAAATGACGTTCGCTGGAACCCCTATAACATCCTCTGTACATCACGCAAACAAATATAATTTTGTTGATAAAAACTTTATTGAACATTCTTTTACCTCCAAAGATAATCTCGTGCCTATTTTGAGGCTTTTACCCAGAAAAAAGACATGATCCTCAAAGCTATTGTCTGGGACCATGAACCCGGGGGTTCCTTCTGATCATCCAAGGGATCAGACTCCGAGGGAACCCCCACTGATTGTTATTCTTTCTTTGATTCAACCCCCTTAACCTGCTTGGGGGCCAACGCTGCTCGGTAAGAGTCTCTTGACATCTTCTGGATGCTTCTAATTGTTCCCACATTGCTTTCCACCACGTATATCAAACATTGATGAGGGGTTTATGGCACATCATATATTTTAGATAACCAAGACCTTTAGAAAATAACATTATAAGACATGGGAGCATCTACCACTACAAACAGGACTGTAACTACCTTTTTGAATGCTCCTCGACCCAATTTTACCATCCCATCGTACTCTTCGACTACCTCAGATGTAGCCCCGGTAAATCTGAATATCGTTCGGTTCAATCGTAAGATTGTTGGTGGGTTTTTGATCTGGCTATAAGTAGTCATAAACATAATGTTAGCTGAACTACTTGTATCAATAAAAAAATCGTATCTCATTCCCCACTATTTACACTCTGATAACTACTGCATCCTCATGTGGACCATCTACATCTCTCATTTTGTCATCTTCGAAACAGAGTCTTGGGGACGAATTTCTATACAGATGTGTTGAAGTGCTTGTTTCCAGTTGTGTTGCTAGACTAACGATGTGTCTCTTCCGAGATAACTCAATATTCGTGCAACTGTATCTCCCTTAAAAATTGTTAACGACTCAAAGAAAGGACATAACTCACTAACCTTTCCTTTTGCTATCGGTTCTTCTACCATGTTAATGTTTTTCTGCCCGGTTTTGGGTCTAAATACTCAGCAGAGATATCAAATACTTCTATAGAGTCTTCATCGACTATTTCCGATTTCATCATCGTATTATCTTACTTAGGACCAGCTTCTTGGTTGAGAGAAACTGTAGAATTCTTCTTCAAAAAATTGACTAGCTTCCCATTTTCTATCAAGTATTGTACTTCTTTTTTCAGCGTCACACAGTCTTTTGTATCATGCCCAATATCCTCATGATACTGACAATACTAATTTCTCGGAGTCTACATCGGGAAAGGCTTACGAAAGTGCACATTCGAACGTACATTTTCAAAGATAGTAGATACACAGTCCGTCAATTCAGCATTGATGAGTCCTGACAAATTCATCACCACTCACTGAGAAAACCAGACATGGGTAATTCAGACAATAAATGCCCACTGAACTATCCGGACACGAAAAAAGTATTAAATAACTAAACACCTTTTTGACTAAGCTAAGTGCTAATCGGCTTATTAAGTAAATGGGTCATTAAACTTGACTCGGCTTCATAACTTGACCTGAAAGCCCATGGGTCCATAATTAAGGGTATAAATACCCAACTACTTTCATTAATGAGGGTAATGATCATTTAATACAACCAGACACCTTAAATCTCTAACTACAAAACACCAAAATATATAATACCCTTAAAACTCTCCAAAACACTTGACAAAATTATCCTCATCTTAAAATAAACCCCACCAAATTGGCGACCACAGTGGGAGCAAGAAGGTGCCTGAATCAAGCATTCAAAACCAGCAAGAAAAACATGTTTGGATGAATCCGAACGAGCAAGCAGTGCCACCACCCTTGGTGGAGGTGGTGGGAGAAAACAATGAGTACACGGCCGAAGAACGAGACAGGCTGAAAGCTGAAATAAAAGAGTTGGGGGCCAGTAAAAATGCAGAGATGGGTTTAAAGGAAAAGTCAAAAGCGTCAGTCATTCACCATACTGACAACCCAAGGGAGAATGACCCATTAGCAAAGACTCATTTGAGCACAAAAAAGACCCATGTCAGTTCTAAGAAATCTCACCGGTCCAAGCCGGTGGAGAGCTCAGAGTCTGAGTCCTCTGGTAGCTCCTCGAATGAGGATAACCTTGAGGAGTCCTTGTCATCCAGCAATGATGAAGGGAGAACCAAGAAGAAACAAAAGTTGGTTAAAAAATACTCAAGAAAGAGGGATATATATGGGAGATTAAAAAGGCATCTGGGAAAAGGGTCGTCTCACAACCACAACCATAATCGTAGGCATGTGGATCAACTGCTGATGGATCCTTTTGCTTTCCATGATTAGCCAGGTATTTTTGCAACTCCTAATGAAAATACGGTATTTAGTCGTGGTTAAAATTGGAGGCAATCGCCATTGTCCTCCAAAATACTGTATGGAAACCTTCCTAAGAGGTATGATAGTACTAAAATGGAAAAGTATGATGGGAGCAAAGATCCGGACAACCATCTGGAATAGTTTAAAAACTTTATGATGAATTTTGATGATGATGACAAGCTTCTTTATAGAGCATTCTCTCAATCCTTCACGGGAAGTGATATTTGAAATGGTATAACAGTTTACCACAAGGTTGTATCAGAAACTTTGATACGTTTTGGATGGCCTTCCGAAGGCAGTTTGTGAGGAGTAAGAAGGTAAAGGGCAATGGAGATACTATTATTCATTGTGCCCAAGAGCCAAACGAATCACTGAAATACTATATAAGCCGGTTCGTAAACACAAAGAATGGGTTAGCTGATTGATTTGAGCAGGTAGCGATCACTTCTTTGAGACAATGATTAAACCATGGGAATCTGGACGATTTGGTAACCAGGAAAAAGGCCATGAGGCGGTTTGCTAAATCATGTGGGAAAACAAATAAATGTAGGTGAGATAAAGAAAACTAGAATACATAGGCACGTGAGATCTGCCCCAGCTGCTCCAAACCAGAACCAGTCCGGATACAAGGCTAAAGAAACCGGACAGGGGCCCAACAGGGCCAAACAGACTCAATCCCACCCAGCTCCAGCTCAGAGCCAACAGTCTAGAAATAAACGAGGACCTTGGGTCCAACCGGAGTGGTTTGCTGAATTGAAAGAAAATGTGGCAACTATCTATGATAAAACAAAAGATGAGGTACATTTTAGGAAGCCGGCAGTGCTTCAATCTCCTAGGGAAAGTCGTAAACTTGTTTTTGCCAATATCATCATGATATTGGCCATAACACCGAGGATTGCATTGCTTTGAAACAAGAGGTGCAGAATCTGATTGAAAGGGGGGAGCTGGGAGCTTATGTCAAGAGAAGAAGTGGAAACATGATTGACAATGCTCACCGGACTGACCAAACAAACAATGCAGAGATATCTGCTCCGGACGGGGCTATATTAATCATTAAAAGATTTGATATCGAATCAGAGTATTTGGATCCTGATCCAACCCATAATAAGGTGGGGGTTACAACAGAACATACCAAGACAGTGTCTGGGCTCATAAGCTTTTTTAAATCACTTACTATATTCGGATGGGATATTATGACAGCGCCAACTCCTTCTTCAAGAAAGAGGCATGTTCACACTCTAGCTACTGAGTTGGAGGGAGGCATGTCTTCCTATCAGTCCTAAATTCCTTTTCCCTTCATTGTTTTTTATGAAGATGATCTAAGGGACATAGCTGGGCCTCGTGAGGATGTTGTGGTGATAGTAGCGTCGATTGGGGGCAACAAAATTAGGAGAATTTTGATTGACCCTTGCAGTTCAGCCAATATTCTCTTTTTAAGTTCCTATATATATGAAAAATCGAGCAGTGATCCAGTGTTCGAACAGGTCCATTGTGGGCTTTACAGGTAGCTTTGCGGATGTGATCGGAGAATTTGAGGAGGAATCATTGTTGGGCAAAGGCCCTTTCAAGAAGATGTTCAGGGTACTATTCGTTGTGGTGGATTGCCCCATATGTTACAATGCAATCTTTGGGAGGTCTTGGCTCTCTAGGATGCATGTTGTAGCTTCAACTGTTCACCAATGTTTAAAGTATGCAGTTCAAAGACAATTGGGAGTTGTCCGCAGTAGCCAAAAAATAGCAAGAGAATATTATGCAACTGCACTTGCCCCTAAAACTCTAGGAGAGGTCGGATTAATGAGGATTAACAGTTGTTGGGGCTCTCTGAGGGTGAGGGTGAAATTGATGACCCCAGAGAGACCTCTGGTGTTATAATACCAATCGAAGAGGTTGAAACCCACTATCTGACTGAAAGAAGGAGTGTTAAAGTTGGCTCCAAGATGGCACCAGAATTGAAGAAAAAATTGTTGTCTTTTTTGGCAGATCACCAACATGTTTTTGCTTGGTGCAATGATGATGTGACCGGAGTACCTGCAAGTGTTATATCACACAGCTGTCTATCCGAAGAGATTTTGCACCCGTTGTACAAAAAAGAAAATCTTTTTCTAAGGAAAAAAAACATGTGATAGTTCAAGAGGTTGACTGGCTTACCAAGATGGGACACATAAAGGATTCTCAATATCCTTTATGGACAGCCAACCCAGTGTTAGTAAAGAAAAAGAATGGGAAATGGCGTATGTGTATTGACTTTACTAACCTCAACAGAGCTTGCCCAAAAGATTTCTATTACGTCCCCCGGATAGATCAGTTGGTAGACTCCACATCTAGGAACAAGTTATTATCCTTCATGAATGCCTTCTCCGGTTATAACCAGATATAGATGGATCCGAATGACCAGGAACATACTACCTTTGTTACAGATAGGGGTCTCCATTGTTACAAGGTGATGCATTTTGGGTTGAAAAAATGTTGGGGCTACCTATCAGAGGTTGGTGAACAAAGCATTTGCTGATCAGATTGGAAGAAATATGGAAGTGTATATTGATGACATGATGGTGAAAAGCTTGGAACGAGAATTGCACCTAGCTGATCTTCAAGAAACTTTTGCCAACTTGGCAAAGGTTAATTTAAAATTGAATCCAGAAAAATGTGTGTTTGGGGTGCAATCCGGAATATTTTTGGGGTATGTGATAAGTGAGAAAGGGATACAACCTGATCTGGACCAGCTCGATGCCTTATTAAAATGGAACCTCCTCGAAATGTTAAAGAAGTGCAAAAGACTTTAACTGGTCTCCACAATGTGACCACGCGTTTGATGAGATAAAGAAGCATTTGTCTTCCCCCAAAACCCTTTTCAAACCTATTGACGGAGAAACAATGTACGTATACTTAGCTGTGTCTCAATGTGCTATAAGTGAAGTGTTGGTAAGAGAGATGGACAATTATCCTCGTCTGGTGTACTATATCAGCAAGAGTATGATGCGTGCTGAAAAGAGGTACCTAAAGCTTGAAAACTGGCACTAGCTTTGGTGATTGTTGCCAAGAAGATGAGGTCATATTTTCAGTCTCATTCTAACATCGTTCGGACGTCTTTTCCTTTGAAGAATGTTCTTCAGAAGGCAGCCATATCAAGCAGGAGAACCAAATGGTCAGTAGAATTGGGTGATTATGGTATTGATTTTGCCCCCACGAACTGCAATCAAAGCTCAAACTGTTGCCGATTTCCTGGTAGAGTTCCATTCGAACTGTTGCCGATCTCCTCCGTTGTTTGGGGGTTGAAGAGTCCTAAATTATGCTATCCGAACTATATGATGGAGAAGGATCAACACATTGTGGCTATAGAGCTTTAACCCGTAGTGTTTTGTTGGCCGGATACTATTGGCCATCCATAATGGCAGATGCTCAAGAGTTGGTGAAGAAGTGTGACTCGTGCCAAAGATATGGTAATGAAATTCATATCCCAGTTGTTCCTATGGAATCAATTTCTGAGCCAGTGCTTTTTGCTCGCTGGGGACTGGATTTAGTTGGGCCTCTTCCAATAGCATCCGGCGGGTGCAGGACTATTATTGTAGCCATTCATTATTTCTCAAAATGGATAGAAGCAGCCCCACTGGCAGGAACTACTTCGAAAGCCGTTATAAAATTTATCTTATCTAATATTTGTTGCAGATTTGGGGTTCCACAAAAGATAACCACAGATAATGGGCAACAATTCGATAACAAGGATATGGAGAATTTGTGTGCCTCCTGGGCATTCAGCATTGTTTTTCTTCTCCTTTCCATCCACAAGAAAATGGTCAATTTGAAGTGGCAAACAGGATCATCATGTGCGGCTTAAAAAAGAATTTAGAAGAGGCTGTAGGAAAGTGGCCAAGCTATTTGTAAGAAGTGTTATGGGCATACCGGACTACTCCTGGAGCTGCTACACACGAATCTCTTTTTGCTCCTATAGAGGCAACTCTTCCATCATACAGAGTCCATAATTATTCTGAACATGCTAATCTAGTGGCAATCAAAAATCAGTTAGACTTGATAGAAGAGAGAAGAGTTAAGGTTCATCTTAGAACCAACCATTACCAAGGCTTGATAAGGAGCAGATTTGCTTCCAAAATCAAAAAAAAGGATTTTCGGTCAGAGGATAAAGTATTAAGAAAGGTTTTCTTGCATACTAAGGAAAAGCAGTTCGGCAAGCTAGCTCCAAACTGGAAGGGCCTTACGAGGTCTCCGAAAAACTTAAGCTTGGGACATACAGGTTTCAAAACAAAGATGGAAGAATCTTAAAGCACCCTTGGAATACTAAACACCTCCGGTTATAAAAGTTGTGTAAATATTTACTTGTTTAAAGTCCATGTAAATATTAGGGGGTATACTCTATCCTACCCTGGTGGCGCGGGGAGGTTTTAATGAGGTGTCTGGTTTTTTTAATAAAATTTGATGTCTTCTTAAAATATTCTGACTGATTTGATTACAATTCCTTTCAAATCTTCAATCTATTAAGGATCTTTGACAGATCAGATTAATTTGGTTAAATGATAACCCTTAAACACGCGTCATCGAAGATTTTAAACACTCTCATCTTAAATAAAGGCTCTTTAAACATTATCCATTGAAATTGAAAGCAAGTATAAAACAAAACAAAAATTGAGTAAGGTAAACCCGTCAGGGTAAAAACCGGGTAATGATATTATAACACAAAATATGCCTTGGCCATCCAAGGACTTCAAGTTTTAAGAAAGGTTTAACTGGACTCAAACCGGACACGATTAAAAAAGTTCCTTGGCCCTCCAAGGACTTTAACAGTTCACAGAATAAAGAAAACAAAAAAGATAGTTAAAAACCTCAGGACTTATTCCCTTCGGATATTCTTGCGTCGTGTTTTTTCTTAGGGCTTTTGAGCTCAACACTTGAACTCTCCCTGGTTCCTTATTCTTCATCAGTAGTGTCATCAATCCCACTAAAGTAGTTCTTTTTATCACCATCTACCATCGTATGGAATGAAAGTCTTCTTTTTCTTGCTCTTTCCTTTCATTTTGCTAGGGGCTTTGGCTCTAGAGGGCGAGGCCAATTTGCCATCCTTTTCCTCTGTTCTCTTGAGAATGACAGTTGGGAAGGTGGTGTGGTCAATTCCTCACAGGTGAGATCTCTCTGGCCTGTGGTATTCTATAAGTGAGATCTCACCAAGTTGCCAGAAGTGAAATAATTGTGGAAAATGTTCCCCCAACGTTCAGCAGCCTATGCATTCAGCTTGGCACATGTGGTCCGCCCCTCCTCCAAATAGCCGATGAACTCCTTCGGCAATACTGACAAGGGAAAATGGGTGATTCAGGAGTGGAATGTTTGTGAAAATAAGAAAGAGAAAATGAAAAATAAAACTGAATCCTTACTTGTGGTCTTCCACCTGCTGGTAAGCATGCTAGGATTAACATTAGCCTTGATTTTTCTCCCATTCTCCCATGTCCTACTGATGAATAGGAACTAAGTTTTCCAGTTCTTCTCTGATTCCAACAAATCATCCACCACTTTGAATTTGTCTCCCATATTATAGTGGTAGAATGGGATGTGATGATTTTTGCACAGACTGGCCACAAAAACGAATTGCTCAATGGGGAGAGGAATGCCAGACTACCTCGATATCATTATACAGGCAATGAGGGTATACAAAGCGTTTGAACTTAACTAGCTTGGAAAAATCTTGATTAAGTGAAAATAGCTGATGATTTCTGGGTCTAAGGGGAATCTGAGCCCCCAATTGAACAGCTCGGTGTAACTGACAATCTCATTGAGCTTACAGTCCATCGGAGTCTCCGGTATGACTAGTATTCTCACCTTCACTGATTGTGGGATCCCCCACTTAGTTCGGATCCGGCCCAGCTCAGCAGTGTGAGTATAAACTGCATGGCCAGCAGATACTTCACGTTGACCTTTTAAAAGCAAGGTCCCACATTTCCCTCTAAGCACTCCGGTAGCTCCGGATGAGCCAGTCCTACCTTCACTTTGCCTTTGCCTTTTCTGTCAGAGGCAGGTTCCTCAGTTTTCCAAGAAGCTTCAGTCTCAAAGGGGGCCTCTTCGATACTATCTTCCATCACTTCTTCTATCATTTTAGAAGGTTTGTCAGTTGTTGAGGATGGAAGAGTATCACCTTGTGGCTCAATGGTCTGTCTGGATGGTTCAGCTCCGGAGGACATAGTATGAGAAGCCACTTTGGATGCTTCTGATCCGGAGGGCTTATTTGGATGAGCTCTTATGGAAATCTCCAATCCGGAGGGTTTGTCTTTACTTGCTGACTTAGAGACCCCCGACTTGAAGGACTTTGATTGAGAGCCAGTCGCTTGGCCTTTCACCAAGTGTGTAGTCCGGCGAGGATTGGTGTTCTCTCGGAAATTTTCGATGTCAGATCCCATGGCTATGAACATAGATGGTTTCCTAACACTCGATACCGATTTCCCTTGGGCAGTGGAAGATTGAGACTCCTGAACAGAGGAGCCTGATGGGATTGGCGAGAGGTTTGGCTTGAACATACGTTTAGGTTTTAGACTTTTGGTAGAAGATGATCCTTGATCAGTTTCTAAAGATGGTTTATCAGACTTATCGTTTGGAGAGACTGGAAGACCAGCAGCAATGCATCTCTCTCGCTCAACTTTCTTCGCCTTCTCTAGTTCAGAAAGATTTAACCAACCGCCTTTTACAAGAGCGTTTCTCGTTGTGAACATAAAACTATCCAAGAAAGGTTTTGAAAGAAAAGGTGAACGCTCTGAAAAAATATTTGTAGAGTGATGAAGATGGTGAAACAGTAAAATAAAGTGATTTATATATTACCAAGGGAAAAAGCTACTGATACCTAGGAGAAGACGAAAAGATTCAAACAATTATTGAAAACGGCGCTGACGTAGGAAACATTAAATGTAGGGGTTACTTTTCAGACTTAATGAGAGCGTCGTTCTAGGGAGAAAATGGCTGGTAGGTCAAATCAAGATGCGACATATGTCCCACGATCCAAAGAAAAACTCTTACAATTCTGAGAAAAAATTAGTCCGGATAAACCTTGAACCAAACACACGAACGGGCCGGAAAATATTGCTATTGACTAAATGAGTTTTTTAGTCTTGCCAAAGATTTTTGACAAAACCTAAAAATGGGCTACTAATGAGTGTTGAGAAATTCACCACCACTCACTGAGAAAACCGGACAGTGGTAATTCGGACAATAAATACCCACTGAACTATCCAGACAGGACAAAAGTATTAAATAACTAAACACCTTTTTGACTAAGCTAAGTGCTAATCAGCTTATTAAGTAAATGGGTCCTTAAACTTGACCCGGTTTCATAACTTGACCTGAAAGCCCATGAGTCCATAATTAAGGGTATAAATATCCAACTACTTTCATTAATGAGGGTAATGATCATTTAATACAACCAGACAGCTTAAATCTCTCACTACAAAACACCCAAACATCTAATACCCTTAAAACTCTCCAAAACACTTGATAAAATTACCCTCAGCTTAAAATAAACCACACCAAGTATAATGAGCGGGTCAGACCCATTTGTTAGACATGGGCCGAACATATTGTTGAGGGTTAACCATTGGTGTGTACTGTTGAGTGTTGACTACCCTTTGAGGTATCTGACTAACAACTTGAAGAGGTGCACGAGGTCAGACTGTACTTGTTGATTACATTACTTTCTTTCGGGTGTTCACTCGTGGTACACTAGTTCTTATCATGGTCGGATCCTGGCCGAACTGATTTGGATTAAACTACGACATCGATTCTATCTCCAACGCTCTAGTTTCTTCAACTAAAATTCTTTTTTTATCTGATCCAATAGAGCTCCAAATATCATAGCCTGCATTTCCGCGGTATTATCCTTCATCACCCCCATAAGCAAACTTATTCGGAAGTCAGCTAGAGCCATTTTGAGACCCCCCCCCCCCCCCCACATTCTACTGTAGTAGATTATAGTGTCCCCGTTTGGTTGGAACTGATTGCTTCCAACAAAATTTTGTTGAAATATGCTCCATAACATATCAAAATTCTGGATACACCATAGAGGTAAATGATTATACCACTTTGACGCAACATTATTGAAAGTTTGAGAGAAAGCCCTGCAATAATAACTTATCATCGTCGTCGTAATTGATCATGAAATTCTTGAACTGCTCGATATGGCTGTCCGGATCTTGCGTCCCATCAAACGTTTCCAACTTAGATATATCAAACCACTTTGGAAGATGTCCTAGAAAAAATTTCCGGAGAATGAAGATGACCTCCAATTGTGTTCGACCTTATACGCGCTCCTCACCCGGTCCTTCATTTGTCGTCGCATACCTTGGATGGGAAAGTAAACTGATTACTAACTCGGTAATCCTAAAATTATAGCTGTTAGACTGAATTTACCTTCGCGGAGTTACTTGTTCTTGTCGATTTTTATTTACCGCTTTTTCATAATCTTTGGAGTATAACTTTCTCTTTCCATGATTATAATTTTTTCTTCCTCGGACCCTTAGTCCTTCGAATAGTTCGATGTGAACTTTTATGCACCCTCAAATCTCTTTGTCTCTGACCTGATTTATGTCTATCATCAGTATCCGAGGACAAAAATTCATCTGAAATGAAAGAAGTGTACTCACTAGACTCTGTTGATTCATATAGTTGTTTAGATCTAGCTCGCCATTTAGAGGATCAACGAATTTTTCTCTGATCCCTTTCCTCGGATTGATTGACATCTTCTGCTTGATCTGCCATAGTGTGCTCTTGTCGAACTTATGATTTGATTCTTCACAAGCTGATTATCACTTCCTTATCAACATTTAGCCTCTCAATGTCCTCTAACAGCTCTTTTCGCTTGACAACCAAGACATATTCTTCGAGGAGCTCTTCAGCATATCGATTATTGTCGTTTCTTTCATTTGTTACTTGCTCTTCCATCACAAGATCTCTAGATGAGACTCCAACCAAATTGTTTATTGGATTTGTCTCTATCTCACCACAAATTTTAGTTTCCATTATTTTTTTAATATTAATTTTGTAGTTTTGGAATGGTGATTCTGGGTACCACTCAGTTTTCCACAGACGGTGCCACTAATGAACTCAAATATTTCTTAGCATTAAGTATCGGTGTGAAAAATATTCGTATGAGAGAGTCAGTTTAAGAAATGTTCGTATCAGATGCTTTTAGAGAGAAATAATTAGTATTTAATAGAGAGAGAAAGAGACGAACAAAACAGATGTAGTAATAATTGAGTAATTATTGGTCCTTTTCCCCAAAAGGGAATGTCTTTTATATTGTACATGAGGTGAATAATGAAATTACATAATTACCACAGTTAAAGTAGATTTCTCACCCCACTCCTTTGCTATTCATAAACAATTTTACTAGTTATTACATTTGACCCAATCCGTCTTTATGTTTGCTTTAGATTGGTCATTGGCAATTAATTACACCTATTTGACCATTGTATTTGCTAGACCAAGGCCCATTTATCATCATAATCTCCTTCCCTTATCGAACGTATCTTTGGAATATATTGATCAAGATCCAAATTTGGAGGTTATATTAATTGTAAATGAACCACTAGAATATGGAAGAGTTTGAAGCTTATGCGAGTAATTTAATTCTCTCAATTTTTCTTAAGGAAACACTTTGGCTGGAAACATTAACACCTCTAGAAAAATGCATGTGATAAGCTTGACTACTCAGTTAGAAGGATGAATTTCTACTCATGTTTATGGAAAAAATATTATACCTTTCATATTATTTGATGAAGATAATTTAAGAAGGATAACTGGTCCTCACAAAGACGCATCAGTGATTGGAGCATAGATAACATGTACCGAGGTTTGAAGGATACTCATTGATACTAATAGTTTCGCTAATTTTCTATTTATATTAATGTATGAGAAGATGCATAATCCACTTGTGATTATATAACCCGAGCGAACAATAATAGGATTTAATGGAGCAAAGACATAAGTTATTTGGGAATTGAAGCTGAGGTTTTATTGAGTCGTGGCCCATTTAAGAAAAAAATTCAAGTATTGTTTATGGTAGTTTATTGTCCGATGAGCTACAACATCATTTTGGGAAGATCGTGGCTAAAAAAATATATACAGTAGCTCATACAGTTCATCAATGCCTGAAATATGTTATTGAGGAAGTTGTAGGGGTCGATCAAAGTAGCTAACAAGTGGCTAGGGAGTGTTATGCAACAAATTTGCACACCAAGAAATATATGAATATTGACAGAATGGTTGAATAACAGTTAGATGGGCCTTCCTCGGATGTGGACATAATGGATGATCCGAGGGAGAACCTGAGTTCATTAGCTACCGATGAGAATGTGAAATTTTATGTTTTTCCTAATGGAAATAGTTTGTGGATATGAACGTTGTTGTCACCATCATTACGTTATCAGCTGGTAAGATACTTGTCCAAAAACATAGAAACGTTTTCTTGGAAAACCGAATATTTTTGAGCGGTTCTTTTCGAGGTGATTTGTTATAGCTTGCCGGTTAACCCGAAAATTAAACTTATCATTCAAAAATGAAGGACCTTTTTGGTAGAAAATTCTGAAGAAATAGTGGCAGAACTAGATCTCTTATCTAAAGTAGGTCATATTCGAGAAGTAAACTATCTATTATGGACTGCAAATCCAGTACTTGTAAGAAGAAGAACGAAAAATGAAGGATGTGCGTCAATTTTACTGATCTCAATCGAGCATGTTCAAATGATTAATTTCCTCTCCCAATGATATACCGGCTTGTTGATTCAAAGTCAGATAATAAGCTTCTTCCGTTTATGGATGCTTTCGCATGGTATAATTAGATCTAGATTAATCTGATGGATCAAAATAGTACTACGTTTATCATTGAAAAAGAGATATTGTTATCGAGTTATTCCTTTTGGTCTCAAGAATGTTGGACCTTTGTATAAGAGATTAGTGAGAAAGATTTTACCACTCAAATTGGTAGGAATATAGAAGTATATATAGATGATATACTGGTTAATATTTATGCAGATGAAGAGCACATACGAGACTTAGAAGAAAATTTCTCGAATTTAAGAGCTATTCGTTTAAAATTAAACCCAGAGAAATGTACCTTCAGAGTTAGGTCGGGAAATTCTTATGGTATATAATAAGTGAAAATGATAGAAGCTGATTCAGAGCAGTTGAAAGCTTTCTCGAATTTAAGAGCTATTCGTTTAAAGTTAAACCCAGAGAAATTTACCTTCAGAGTTAGGTCGAGAAATTCTTAGGGTATATAATAAGTGAAAAATGATAGAAGCTGATCCAAAGCAGTTGAAAGCTTTGAAAAAAATGACCCCACCTAGGTCAATTAAAGAAGTGAAAATTTTGACAAGCAGGTTGGTAGCTCTAAATAGATTCATATCTAGATCTTCAGATAAATGTGCTCCATTTTTTCAAGTGTTGAGGCAATCAAAGGAATTTTCACAAACACGCCAGAATGTAATGTGGCATTTGCAAAAATGAAAGAACATTCATCCTCCCCAGAAGTTTTATTTAAACCGCTTATAGCTGAGAAGTTTTTCTTGTGTATCATCATCTCAGACTATGCTGTAAGCACAGTTTTGGTGAGAGAAGTAGAGGGATATCCACGACTGGTATATTATGTGAGTAAAAGTTTTCTTACCTCAGAATATGAGGCAGAATACGAGGCGACTTTATCTAGATTGCGACTTGCGAATATTTGTGGAGCTAAGAAAGTGCTTTTGCAAATGGATTCGTAGCATGCAACAAACCATGTGTTGAGAATATTTGAGGCTAAGAAGGATTAGCTTATTAAGCGTTTACCAGAATTGAGGGGTTGTGAGTGTTGTTTGATAAGCTAACTATTGAACATATTAACCTAGGAGAAAATATTGTAGCAGATTCTTTGGTTTTCTATTACTTATTCTGAGATGTATCCTTGGATTTTATTACAGGAAAGTGCATTTATAATGATGAAACCGAGCATAGATATTTTTTTAACATAGAGAATGATTATATTGATGTGTTTGTTTTTTTTCAACAGAACCCATTCATTAAGCAATTCGGCCAACACGATAGGTTTAGCGGTTATGATAGTTAGGGGTAGCTAAGATTAACGTGATTTTAATTAAAAACGGCTCAAATTTCAAATTCGAATAAAATGTTCAAATTTTGAATTTAAAAATTATATTGACTTGCAACAATAGCCGATTTAACCAAAATAAAATTAAATATTATTATACAATTTTTTTCCGTAAATTAAACAATGACTCATCACCCTTGAGATAATTTATGAAAATATATTTTTCTAAGTGCCAATATGTGTGGCGACATAATTCGAAGTGCCACTGTGTGGCGATATAATTTGAAGTGCCAATGTGTGTGGCGACATAATTCCAAGTGCCATTGCGTGTCCGACATGATTTGAAGTGCCAATGTGTGTGGCGACATATTTTGAAGTGCCAATGTGTGAAATGACATAATTCGATGATATTTTTTAAGACAAGTTAAAAAATTAACACAAAAACATAACATATAAAAACAAAAACACAACTAGTGGCATGTGATGGTCACTTACAATACTACAGACATTTCCATATGATTGGCACTTACAAAAATAAAACTAGTGACATGTGGTAGTCAGTTATAGAAATACACAAAGTGCTATTTGATGAACACTTACAAAAATATAGACGGTGACATATGAGGGTCATTAACCAAAATACACTTTCTAAACACAAAATACAATTTCTTCTTATTTATCTTTGCTACCATTTGTGGGTTCACCTGGGCTGCCATCACTTTCCAATTTTTTGCTTCCCGACGAAGTAAATTTGTTGTCTCTGTTGTCTTTGGATTCCGAATCCTCTGAAATAATGAATGCATATTTACGGCGTCGAATTTCTGGCACCTTACCAATAGTCTGCCATGTTTACCTTCAGAAATCCCTGGTGGAAGTCAAGGACCATGCAAATTTTGGATTCATGTTCGCGAGTCTTTAAAGTTTTAAGACAATTGCTTGCACATGCGTTCACAACCGCGGTTATAGCATCAACATTTTATTTCACGGCTTCAACTTTGTACAATTCTAAGTATTGAAGGGCTTTATTCTTTCCCTCTTCACTTTTCTTGTACAAATTATTTATTGCTTTGCGATTAACATGCTCTTGCTGAAATTCTGCTTTGTGTTTTAAATACAGTTGATGCAATTCTTCTTGGTGCTTTATTGTCAGATGGCCCTTCAATTGCATAACCCTATTATGCCATTAAAATCTATCCATTTGAAATTCTTGGAATTGAACAATAAGATTCTCCAATCATATTCACACTGCCAACAACTTGATTTTCATTTTCTTAAAACTGTGGTTCAGAGTCATAAAATTGATGGCCTTCATTCTTATTTTTATTCCCATCAAATTCAGGTGTTGGATTTGGGGATGAGGTATCAATACCTTGATCACAAATAATTTCACTAAAATACTTCGAGGAGCATGCTTTATTTTTCTTTGAAGCAATCATTTCCTTTCTTTTGGAAGCCTTAAGGAGGGAATATTCGATGTCAGGAATGATAAGTTATACAAATTTTCTTTTGGTTTTCTTTCTTGAGCTAACCTTTTTCTTTCCCTTAGACGGCTCCGCTGAAGTATTCTTCTTAGGATTCTTCTTTGATTTATGGCTTGGGGCCCTATTCTAAGTATAAAAAATGACTCGAGCATCTTGATTAACTAATCTCTTTACCATATCTCCTGGATAAGAAAGCTCCATTAGTTTATCCGCAGCCACGCCATAATCATGGGATATCTTCCACATATGAATTTTGACAAAGTTAAGTGGATCAAAATAATTATGAAATTCGTTTGACCACTCTTCTGTCGCCTATTCACTCAGTTTGGAGAATGTATCCTCTACAGCAGCGTGGTGAATTTGATAGCTCTTTGAAATTTCTACACAGTGCAAGTAAAGTTAGTAGAAATTACGAGAAAATAAAATATAAAGAAATATGAAACTTACTAATGCTTTTCCATTTCAGAGGAAGCCTCAAAGGTTTTTTTGTCGAAATTTATTTACCATTCTCCCATCAACTAGATATGAAAAAGAATTATTGTTTCCATGTTTTATCTACTTTAAGAAGGTCATCAATTATCTTCAAATAATTTCCAAGGATAAGACAGTTGAATGAGAGAACTGGATTTTCTAAGACACTTATCTTAGCTATAAACTGCTCGATAAGTCAAGTAATTTTGGCAAGTCTCAAAGCCATAATGCAAGATAATAGGATGAACAAGAGGTTGGGACTTTCTTGGCTATGGAAGAGGTCAATAATTTTGAAGTAGTCCATAAGTATTAGGTCCAACAGAAACCGAAGACACCATTTCAAAAATTTTGGGTAGACTACCAACTCATTTTTCATACATGAAATAGGAGTCTCTCCAACAGAGGGTAGCCAAAGAGAAATGTTCTCTAGAATCCATCATTGTTTACAAAGTGTTGCAGAGTCATATTGATCAAAATATTTATATTATACATTGTTAAGTGCAATAAGATATTCAGAGATGATGTTTTAAGATTTACGCTTAAAGTAGCAGTTGTTTCAGTAGGCAATATGAAAACTTCTTTGGCCTTATTCTTTTTCTTCGACTTAGTTTAGTTTTTTACAACATTCTTCTCGGAATTAGAAGTATGTGTGTTATCAATTACTTGAAATTCAGAATCACTATCGATTCTTGATTCATAATCAACAACTTCCTTGGATGGTTTATCCTAAAGTTGGGAAGGTGCAGTTGAACTAGTGGGTCGGTCTTGATTTTGAGAAGATGATTTTGAAATGGTGGGCGTATTTTGTGGATTGTGGGTTGCTTTTGAAGATATTTTTGGATATTTTTGAAGGAATCACCTATGACTTTGTGTTTGTCCCAACTGTTTCTTTCGAGGAAAGAGGTCTTAGGGTGCTTTGTTGATCGATAACGGTGGTCTTTGCTTTAACATGTTGATTTTTTTGAAGTGTTAAGCTCTTCAGATTCTCTCATAGCGATGAGCTGAATTTATGAGGTGGTTTATCTTTACTTGTTCGAGGAAATTGATCTTCACCTATTCGAGACGGATTTTACAAACAAGATGTGTGTGTTAGAACATAAGGGTTATTTGATAAAATTTCGAGGTTGATAGACTGTGATGATTTCTTATTAGGAGGCCAATGACCGTACGTGAATTTTTAAACGACTTGAAGGGTTATACCGTCAACTTCTCTGTGAACGGCTCTTTGTGCGATGGTAAAACAGTCCCAAGTATTTTTATAGACTGAACATAAACATAATGAAAGCAGATCGGATGGAACCTCAGTGATAGAATGTGGCGGCGATAGTGGAGAATCTATTTGAACGATAGACGTTTTATCTCTATCTCTAGAATTAAATTGTATTAAGTGAAGTGTGATATGATGAAGTATTTATAGCAAGGGTTGCGAAGACGGGTGATGGGATTTTTTGAGGGGGAAATTGAAGAGTTGGGCAAATGCCTATTGGATGTCGTATGATTTGATGTGTAACAGCCACCTAGTAATTGCAATTTGAGTAGCTTGACAAGTGTAGTCTGTGTTAGAATAAAATGGTACACTTGCCCATTAACTTCTATTAATTTTTACGCTATTCTAGAAATCAACTTCGACGCACCACATGAATTTTGAGAGGTTACAAGTTTTGAATGGAATAAGTGGTGGAAAAATGATTAGTACATTTCTGAGGAGAAACAAAGTTATCCTCGAGAAAGACATAGTTAACATTACTTCAGATTTCTTTACCGAGATAATTGTTTACAGCATTTCCGACGAGAAAACAAAGGTTGACTCATACACAAAAACTTTTAGTCATTTCTCAAGTTTCTTCGCAAGGACTAGGGGGGTTACTGTTGAAGATATAAATAAATAGAGAGTAAAAATAATTACTTTACAATAGGTAAAATAGTTATTTTATACTGTACAAGGGGGGTTTGGCGTAAAATGTGATGATAAAGGACTAGATATGTAATTAGTAAGAAATATGTTTGTACAAGATAGTAAGGGTACAACTAAATTGAGACCTAGTTTCTTTATAATGAGACCGCAAAATCGGATTTTTTTTTCTTCTAAAAATTTGAAAAAAACCATTTTGTCCTCACATATAAAAATCCATTGTGACGGACAAAACAATCCTTTTAAATTTTTGTCAGATTTAACGGTCTCATTATAAAAAAAAGACAAGGCTATATTAGGACCCCTTTTGGCTAGAATGAGACCCAAAAAAAAGTTTGTGTGAAATGACCAATTTACCCTTCATATATAAAACCGAATTTGTAACGAAAAAACCAACTTTTTCTTCTTCTTCTTCATAAAGCTTTCTCTCTCTAACTAAACCGAAATTTTAAAAAACACCAAAAACTATGGATTTGTTATTGCCATAATGAACGGAAAAAATGATAGATAACTTAATAAGTATAATCTAAGCCGAGAATAGTTATCATATGTATGTCAGCTAGCAGAATTGCGAACACTCAACGCCCAATTTTGGGCGAATCGCGAGTTGGGCACTCGCGATTTGTCCAAAATCGGGCGTTAGGTGTTCGCAAATCGCACCGAGACAGCAGCCCTAGTCTCCAGACTCACAAGGACCCTAATCTCTAAAATCTAACCCAAATTCAACAAAAAACATACCAAAACATCGAAAATCACTAGACTAACACATATGTAGAACTTACTTTCCAAAAAAACAACAACATTTTGATGAAAATTCGATTTTTTTCGGCAGAACCTATAACTCTAAATATCACTAAAATACATAACTACATTGCATAAAAATTACATTAATAAGTA
The DNA here is from genome assembly GCA_036936605.1 of Limnanthes douglasii subsp. nivea. NCBI lineage: Eukaryota > Viridiplantae > Streptophyta > Magnoliopsida > Brassicales > Limnanthaceae > Limnanthes > Limnanthes douglasii. The sequence goes on from JAUPFV010000004.1 coordinate 55,781,140, forward strand.
TACGATTCATACCTTAACGTGTTTGTGAGTTCGGATTTGAGAAATCTTGAGTTTTGTTTTCGCCGATTTTGAGAGTTTTTTGTGCAGAGAAGAGAGAAAAGAGAAAGTTTGGGCTGAAATAGAGCTTTTATATCAAAGGTATTTTGGTCATTTTTGGGGTTTCATTATAGCCCAAGGAAATCTCATTATAAAAAGATCTCATTATAACCAAAAGAGATCTCAAAATAGCCTTGCCCTATAAAAAAAATCTCATAATTGCCCAAATAGTAAAAGTATTGACTTAACACTTTGAATTGATAACATTCTCTTTAAGATTTTCTAGTAATTTTCTCTATCTAAAAACTCTTTTATGTGGGGTATATTTTTTTTTATAGATTTACTTCTCTTCCAAAAATATTCAAACTTATCCACCGCTATTTCGTAAAAAAAAAATCTAAAACAATAATGTCAAACGAAAAATTAAAAATCTATATTAAAATATATAAGATATAAAAAAATAGATGCCCCAAGAGTAGCCGAGTTGATTGAGTAAGATACCTTTGTGATCCAAGATCATGAGTTCGAATTCCTTTACGTGGTAGATATCGCTTGCATCCTCTGTGTTACAGTAACCACGGGCATAAATGGTATAAAAGTTATATATATATATATATATATATATATATATATATATATATATATATATATATATAACAGTTACGATATTAATCATCTAAATATCTATAGCTATTATTCATTTTCTTATTGCTTTTATTTGTAGTCCATTCTAATTTATATCCAACTCTTAGAAAATAAATAAAACAAACCAAACCTGGTTTTTTCTTTGATACTATTTAAGAGCTTATATTTGTAAAAATACTTAGAAGAAAAACAAGAGGGAATGGAATAAATGCTCTCCATCATACAATACAATCCCATCTAGAGGTGTCTAATGGTTCAGGAACCATGGTTTAAAGCTGACAACCTGCTTAAGAACTGGCGGTCTACCTGCGAAACTGGCCCATTAGGACTGCAACCCGCCGAGACCGCAACCCGCCGAGACCGCAACCCGCCGAGACCGCAACCCGCCGAGACCGCATAAGGAGCAACCCGCCGAGACCGCAACCCGCCGAGACCGCATAAGGAGCAACCCGCCGAGACCGCAACCCGCCGAGACCGCAACCCGCCGAGACCGCAACCCGGCAGGACTGCGAAACCACGGTTTATTTGTAAAAAACCGGTGGTTTATTGGTAAATATTATGCTGATTTTATTTATTTTATATCCAAAATGTTATATTTAAAAAATATTGAGATTGAATATTATTATAGAATTATTATTACATTTTTGTTAATATTAATTTGTTTTGGTTATTAATATTTTAAGTGTTGTAATTATTATATAGTCTAAAATTTTAAATATTACTTATGTTATTATCATATTTTGAATATTATTATTATTATGTTTTTATATCTAATACAAAGCAAAACTATATCTTATCATGTTAAAATATTACAAATTCTACGGTTATAATTTTAATATTACATTTTGATTACTATTGTGATTTGGTTTTAAATTTTACAAGTGTTTGATATTATTTTTTAAACCAAAATTAGATCTTATGAAGTTATAAGTATTTCATAATACATTTGTTGTTGTTATAATAAAAGGTAAAGTCATTTTTGGATAATTTAGCCGTTCACAGTTTATACTCGTGCGGGCCAGGAGTTGTACAAATGTTTTCAAATTACAATACAAAATAGTAAAAAACTATTACAAACATCATTCATCTTCAGCTTCGTCTTCTTCGTAAGTAAAATCTTCGCCGTCAGCTTCGTTTTCTTCCGCAATTTCTTGTTCAAGTGTATCTTCGTAATCATCCGGATAATCTTCGAAGATGTCGTCTACGTTCACTTCGTCTCTGAACTCTATGTCTTGCATCCTTTTATCCGCCGCTGTCCAATCCTTAACTGCCACAAGCACTCCAAGTGCTTTGCCCGTCAATCTTGTTCTCTTAGTCGTGTATTGCAACCTCGCTTGGCTGAAAGCACACTCACTTGCAACTGTAGACATAGGTATAGCATAAATCTCTTTAACAATCCTGCAAAGAATAGGAAACTCTTCAGTTTTGGTACCCCACCATCGTATGATATCTTCAATACCTTGGTCTTGATAATTCGTAAAGTCAAACCTAGTGGTCCAATATCTATACAACTCATTATCAGATTGAGGGGTTTCTGTAACATTGTTGTTTCGTAACATTGCCAATCGAATATAGTTAGTATTTCTCCCTCTACCCCTATTGTTACTACTGCTTACATTTGTAGATGTATGTGATCTATATCTTGCAGCATACTTATCATAGATATTATACAAACTATCATATATACCGCTAATATATCCTTTAGGGTCAATTGGTTCGGTCGGTGGTATATCTGTAGGAAACCGTACAGATTTATAAAAGCAATCAACTAGCAATTCAAATTTTTCTTTTCGTGAAAAAGGATCTAAAAGGCAAGCAAATGAATAAATATCAGGGATTGGATGAAAATACTTTGTGAACTTATATTCCATTCCAGGCACCATGTCTACGCATGCATAATGTGATCTAAATTCATCCATATGCATGGCAAGATTAGCAATCGTGAAAAGGGCCAAATGAGCATTAGGTTGATTTTGTGAAGAAAAGGTTAGGGTGTTTTCTTTAAAAAGTCTTAAAAATCTTAACATGTGTGCACAAAATTTCCAATGATCTGGTTCAATTGGTGTTTCACGATATGTATTATAAAGCGTCGATATCTCTTCTTTAAAAACATGCGCACGTGCAAGCATTGTGTAAGTAGAATTCCATCTAGTTTCGACATCTAATAAAAGTTTCTTATATTTTTTCCCATTTGAAAGAACAAGTGTTTTAAAAGCTCTTTTTTTAGCAGCGGATGTCGAGCAAAATAGGATCCCATTTTTTATAGGGGTAATATAATCACCCTGAACCTTACGTATTCCTTCTTTCGCAATTAATTGAAGTACGTGGCATAAACATTTGGTGTGAAACAATTTTGGAAAAGGAGGATTGCAATCTGCTATAAGATATGTTATAGCACTAATATTAGAAGATGCATTATCCAACGAAATAGACATAATCTTGTTTTTAATGCCATAAACATTCATGCATTCAGTCATACTCTCCCTAATTATTTGTGCGGTATGCTTCCCAATTGATTCAAACCATATAATTCTCCTTTGGAGGACCCATTGGGCGTCCATCCAATGGAGGGTAACACATATCATATCTAAATCAGTAAAAGTAGCTATGTCACTAGTAATCGAAACATTCCATGGCAAAGTCTGCATAGTTTGAATAATCTCTTTTTTTCTTTGTAAATAATATTTAAAGGCTAGCGATCGCAAAGAGGTACGTGGAATGCGTGTTGCCTGTGGGTTTACCCCAACTTGCATCCAATTTTCGTATCTCCAAGAATCCCCAAAACTAAATGGTTGTAAACTACCGACTGCATAAATCATTGTTGCTTCCCTATACGTATCGTGGTTAAACTCAAAAGGAAGACCTGTTTGAGGGTTCGTGCAAACATTAGTTGGGTTAGGTTTTGTAGGATCATATATTTCATGTTTCGATAAATGTTTTACCATAGTGCTAGTGCCCATATTTCTAGATCCACTTACGTGAAGATAACGTTTATTGCACTCTTTACAATAACAAAACAAACCATCTTCTGATAGAGTATAGTGTTTCCAAATCCAAGATGTTTTCTTACGAGATCTCCCCCCACTAGTACTTCCACCACCACTTTCGTGGGAGGAGAGTGTGTCAACGTGAGGGAATTCTGTAGAAAAATCATCCATGGTATTGAGATCCACATTAGATGGTGGGTTTATCCCAGTATTTCTACGTTTTGAATTCATTTTAAAACTAATAACAATTTTTTTTTTCAAATATGCAATAAAATACTAATAATAAAATCACAATTTAGACTAATAACAAGATATAACAACTAAATTTAGACTAATAACAAGATAGAACAACTAAATTTAGACTAATAACAACTAAGAAACAATTTGCGGAAAAACAAAAATCAAACAATTTCGAAAGTAGGAGTAGAATAAGTAAAATAACTAATTGTAGTTTTCTAGAACTTATCGAACAAATAGATAGATTTAGAGAGAAGTAGAGAGTTGTTTGAGAGGTGTGAGTATTGGTGTTGGGGTCTCCTCTACTTATAGGGGAGACCCAAAAAAAAAAACCGAAAAAACAAAAAAAAAAAAATCGCCCGGACCATCCGGATGGGCGTCCGGATGGTCCGGACACATGATCCGGGGCATCCGGACAGTTTCGCCCGGACGCCCGGACAGACAATTCGGACCATCCGGACGCCCATCCGGATGGTCCGATTGGAACCGGGGCATCCGGACGATCATCCGGATGCCCCGGTTCAACCAACGGCTAGTTCAAACGAACTAGCCGTTGGCAACGGCCAAAAGCGGACCATCCGCACGCGTGGCCGGATGGTCCGCTTGATGACGTCATGGTGACGTCATCAAACGGCTAGTAGAAAAAAAAAAAAAAAAACACAAAATTACCCTATAAATACACCCTACATCCTCCTATATTTTTCACTACAAATCTCTCCCTCTCCACTACAAATCTATCCCCTCTCTCTACTACACTTCTCTAAATTTTTTTTATATTTTTCAAACTCTATTTAAATTTCAGGTTTCGCAAATGTCTTCGAAAACAAAAAAGAATGCTCGTAAAGGTGGACGTAGTGAACCAACCACTTCCGAATTGAGAGAGGTGGAAGAAATGTTGTTGCATACCATGGAGCATGAGGTAACGGAGAGCGAGACTATCGAACATCGCCCCGAGGGGGAGATTCGCATCCGTAGTAATCAGCAAGGAGGTCGAGGTGTAACAAAAATTTGGTCTGGTATGTTTCTGAACTACGAGGAACTGATCCAAATAGAGGGTATGCAAAATTTTTTCAAACTTATTGAGCCTACTAATGGCCAAGGTTGGATGAATCTAGCTAGATTCAAATGTGATTGGTATATAGAACTAGTGCGAAAGTTTTATTCCACGGCTAGATTAATCGAAAATGATCCAAGAGGTTTAGGATTGAATTGTTTGATTGATGGTAAAGACATTAGTTTTTTTGAAACTGATTTCTACGATCTTTTTTCCGTTCCAACCCATGATATCTATACCGGTAATAAATTACCTCCCATTAGTTATCGCCCTACGATATGGAGTGCTGATTGGCCTTTGTCTTACGAAGAAGCGGTAGAGATTCTTACTTGTCCTGGTGCGGAAGCTCCGGAAATTAGCGGTAAATTTCGAGCCATGCGGGGTAATTTGGATGGTATTGGGAAATTAGCTTTGAAATTGGTAAATAGTATATTTCTTCCACCTAGTAACAATGATTCGCAGCTTTCATATATTCAAACATTTGTTACTGCTTTTATGATTCGAAATCAGGGAATAATTAATTTACCCAGCTTGATGATTCGAAATATGGCTGCGAGGTGTGGTACGGATAAACTACCTTATGGGATGATATTGAGTAAATTGCTTGTTTCGAAAGGAGCTGATGTGAGTATGTACACTCCGGTGAAGGTGAGGCCGACTAGTGCTATAGGTAGAAACTCTTTGCGTTTGCAGGAAATATACTCTTGGGATGGAGAGTTGATTTCGAAATTAGAGGCATGGAACCACCATAGAGAAGACTTGAATCAGATATATATTGCGAACGGTCTTACAAAACCGCCAAATCCACCTACTCAGTATCGAGTTGAGGCTGAAGTGTCTTTCGATCCAAATGCTAGTGTTTCTTCGCGAGTACCGCCACAACAAAGACGAACCGATCGCGAATTTGCTGAGTTTACGCATACTCAACAAATGGTTTGGCATGATGATTTTACAAAATGGCAAGGTGAATTTCAAAATTGGCAGGGGGGGGTAAATGACCAGCTTAGCCAGATACAGCAGTGGCAAGTAGGGGTGAATGATCAACTTGGTCACCTCCAGCAGTGGCATGGTCAATACGAGCAGTGGCATGGTCAATACGAGCAGTGGCATCATGGACAAGATCAATGGAATGAGCGATTTGCAAACTCTCAAGCCCAACAGTCGGAGTATATGCGACAGATGATGGAGAACATGCATTTGCAAGGTCCATCACCTAACAACAACAACAACGATGAAGCTCCTTAGTTTTTCGCAATTGATTTTCATTATCGTTGTAATGTTTTTCTTTTTTATTTGATTGGAAAACTATGTTACTTGTTTGGTTTTTATTTTTAATGAATTGTTTGTTTTGCTTCTATTTTTTATTAAATGTTATTTAAATCACTTACCTAGCTTTCAATTTTTATTTTGTTCTTTACAACTTACAAGTAATTTATGTTTATGCATATAAACTTCTAATATTGAATAGTTCGAAAATACAATAAACTATATAATTCATCTAACCATAAACACTTCAAGCTTGAAAGAATCTAAAGAATCACCTAATAATTTAAAATTTTAATACAATTATATGTCTAATAGGTATATATTATTTAATAGTAATATATTATTCAAACGTATCAAAATCAAATTACAATTATTTTTTTAAAATATAATTGATGATTATAAATTTTCGATTAAAATGATAACATATTTAAATTAAAATACATGAAATAGAATAATTAACTCAATTATTGAAATTAGATTCAATTAACACTTACAAATTAATTTTAAATAACATTATAATATATTCTGATAAACGGTTCTTAAATGGTTAAATGGTTTGGCTGATGGTTTGAACTGGTAAACGGCTCTTAAATGGTTCGTCTGGTGGTTTGAACTGGCGGTTTAACTGTGAAACTGGCCCATTACGACTGCAACCCGCCGAGACCGCAACCCGCCGAGACCGCATAAGGAGCAACCCGCCGAGACCGCAACCCGCCGAGACCGCAACCCGCCGAGACCGCAACCCGCCGAGACTGCAACCCGTGGTTCAGACTTAAACGGTGCGGGTTGGTGCTGGTTCAAACCGTTTGACACCTCTAATCCCATCCATCATCCCCCATGTGCAAAGCCATTCTCCTCAAACTCAGTCCCATTCCCTCCTCTTCTCTCCTCCATCAAATTCCCACATTTTCTCTCTCCTCCATCGATTTCCCACAATTTCTATTTTCAATTTTTCGTTTATCTTTCAGATGATACACAAATTCACATACCCCCTTTCCACTTTTTCCTCTAGGGTTTTGAAATTGAACGCAAACACCCAAAAACATAAACAAAGTTAAAGCTGATCACATTCTGATAAATACACACATACCCAAATACACATCATCTCATATAGCAGAGCGAGAGGGACACAGGAGAATCATTCAGGTTTCTCTTTTCTTTATCAGAACAAACAGAGAATATAAAGAGATCCACTGGGCTCTCCTTTTCGTTTTGCTTTGAGCCTTTGACTAAGAATTCCCCCCTTTTGAGATATTTACACACACAAACTTGTGGACAGAGAAAGAGAGAGAGAGAGAGAAGGAGACGTACTACTACTAACATGTAGAAAGAGGGATTGGAGATAGAAATGTTGGCAATGGAGAAGGAATTTGATTCGAAGCTTAAGATTCAAGGAAACCCATCAAACGGGGAGACCGTCCAGAGATCTAAGAGTTTTGCATTCAGGGCTCCTCAGGAGAATTTCACAATTCAGGATTTTGAATTGGGCAAGATCTATGGAGTTGGTTCATATTCCAAGGTTTGACTATTTTTTCCTCAAACTTTTCTTCTTTTGCTGGGTTTCTATTCATTTCAACAATTCATTTCTAACAGCTACAAGTAGTGTATTGTATTCTATCTATGTCAGAGAAAAAGTAGGACTTTTGCTTCCTTAGGAGTCTTATTAATTCAACTCAATATACGATTATCATGTGATTACTAACCTGGGAGAGAACCAATGGATCAAAATTTCTTGACTTTACATTTATTACCAAAAAAATAATGTGATTTGGTTGCATTTATTAAATTCTCTACACTGTTGAGATACCTCCTTCTCAAAACTAACTTCGGATTGTGGTCATTAATACTCTATGCTGTTAACTTTCTATAATTGACGGGACTTGGTATGGAAGATTTTTGAAATGGCATGATGGTTGCTTCAAGAACAATTAATGTATCTCAGGAGAATACCTTCCTTGCTGGCCTTTGTTATTTTTCTCTGTGTTTGCTCTTTCAATAACAACTGTATTTGGTACATTGAGAAACTATGAGCGCCAAGCTTCTCTCTATAGCTGCTAATCCCCACACGGCTTTGGAGGATTTTCAGTACTCTGGTCATCCCAACTAAGCTGTGTTTTCTAATCTTTTTGCTCGATGAGTTTTGAATTTAAAACCTTGAGTAATTAGCATTGGTTTACCCTACTCAAATTAGCGGACCATTCCTTCTACTTTGGGCAACCTCTATACGTGTGAATCTTGTGTATTATTTAGTTAAATGTCCTGTGATTCTGTATAGTGATAAACCACAGTTCAAAAACATTTTTCATTTTTCTTTGTGGTGTCACCTTTCAGAACTGAGCTTCTTGTTAGATTTGAATAAGACCAGTTGTTGTGTTATGATATAACCAGGTGGTGAGGGCTAAGAAGAAGGATTCAGGAATGATATACGCCTTGAAGATCATGGACAAAAAGTTCATCACAAAAGAAAACAAAACAGCTTATGTAAAGCTGGAGAGAATTGTCCTGGATCAACTGGACCATCCTGGAGTGGTGCGGCTGTTCTTTACGTTTCAAGATTCCTTCTCATTGTGTAGGTATTCTTTGTCACTGGTTCGTGTCTCAGTGTTCTCTTTAAACTTTTGGTTTCACTTCCATTCAAACAGACTGCTCTTCTTTCTGTATTATTTGTTGAATTCTGGTTTTCCAATATGTGTTTATGGCCACTTTATTTGTTCTTTGCAGACATGGCACTTGAATCCTGTGAAGGTGGGGAGCTGTTTGACCAAATAACCAGAGTAAGATAATGTCTCACGTAGAAGATCACTGATGGAAGTGTGCTGCATCAATCTCTCTCTTTAGATTGTTTCATTGCTTGACTACTTAGTGAATGCAGCAATAAAGATAATTTTACTGTTGTATTAAATCGGTAGATATCATATTTCTGGTACAAGTATGTTTAAATGAATATCATATATGAAAGATGAACCATTATTCTTGCCAATATTTATTCGTCTTGTTATATGTTTGTAGAAAACTCGGTTGGCAGAGGAAGAAGCTCGCTTTTATGCTGCAGAAGTTGTAGATTCTCTCGAATACATACATAGTATGGGCTTGATACATCGTGATATTAAGGTCATCTAATTGTATAGATATTGATATTATGTAATTGTGCAATTTAAAAATGCTAATAGTCTGATGATATAACAGCCAGAGAATTTGCTTCTTACAACTGATGGACATATTAAAATTGCCGATTTTGGAAGTGTTAAGCCAATGCAAGATAGCCTTATTACAGTTCTTCCTAATGCAGCCTCAGGTAATATCATGTAGAAATTATTTGAGAGTATGATTGAGTCGTAGGTCAAGACAAAATTTAATTGGTGTCATGTACAGATGATAAGGCATGCACGTTTGTGGGAACAGCTGCATATGTACCCCCAGAAGTTCTAAACTCCTCTCCTGCCACTTTTGGGTAAGGGACTCACTTATAACTTCTAAGACGAAATTCCCTTTATATTTTCTGTTTGGTTCTTCAAGCTGTCTTTTACGGTCACTTTGTTATTGATCTTATTTTACTCGCATATAATTTTTTCCTTTGATATGATCAAATAGAAATGACCTCTGGGCACTAGGCTGCACATTGTACCAAATGCTTTCGGGAACTTCTCCGTTTAAAGATGCAAGTGAGTGGCTAATTTTTCAACGAATAGTTGCTCGGGATATAAGGTTTCCGAGTTACTTCTCTGAAGAAGCCAGAGACATCATTGACAGATTACTGGTAAGCTCTAGGTTGTTCTGCAAATTTATGTTAGACTGACAAAATTTAGGTGTCTTTTATGTTCAAACCTGGGTCTAGATTATGCTCTAGATTATTCTGCACATTTATAAACACCTGTCTAATTGTGGTATCATAGTGAAGTTAAAGATATTTGAAACGGGCTCAAACTATACAAAGACTGGAGGAGATGTTTCATCTAGTAGTAAACAGAAATCAATGCTCCAACCAAGTTTTGTTTATTCAATATAAATTGGGTAACGCGGAAAGAAAAAAGGAAGAATCTTGGGGTTTGTGTGCTGTTGAGATTTTTGTAGATTATAAAGTTTTATATCGGAGGAAGAAGTTAGGCTCGATACTATTTGTTAAAGTTAGCTTAAAATTATGCTGAAGCTATTTGTTTTTACTTGATCATTACCATTTATATTTGCATGACGCTGTTTTGACGTGAACTGGGTAACTACACTTGCGAAAGTAGAGATGTACTTTAAAATCATGATTTTGAAGTATTGATTTTCAATATTAAAATTACTAAGTATCAAATTAAACATTATAATTCATTCATTTTCTCTCATGTTTGGATATATTTTTATAAATAAATGAGGTCAATTGTTCTCTAGGGTTTACAATCTTCCTGCAGTTTTTGCTTTCCAGTTTCAACAAATCAGCAAAAAATCGTTTTGGCACTTAAGCAAGATGCTACAATTGATGTTTTTGTGATTAACTTATGCTCCTCTTCTTGTGGTAAGAAGAGGAGCATAAGGTGATGTTTCCTGGTTACACTGAAGTGTGAGGGGTTATTTATTTTTACTGATTCTATCCAGAACATCTAATTTGTGAGGAAAAAAGTACTGAATGGTGATATTTTTTACCTTTAGATTTCAATTCAATCAGGTGGTTTGGTTCTTATATTATTTTTTTATTTCCACTTTCTAACCTGTGGCAAAATCTTCTGGTTATATTTCTGGGGAAATTTCTAAAGAGTGCCGTAACTGAACTTTGACTCAGGATATTGAACCTAGCAGAAGACCAGGTGCTGGACCTGATGGCTATGCTGTACTCAAGTTACATCCTTTCTTCAAAGGAATTGACTGGAAGAATCTAAGAACGCAAACCCCTCCAAAACTAGCTATGGAGCCATCGGTACAACATTTTTTTAACATTTTGTTTGACATCTAGGATGAGGGAGAGAAAGATTGGGTACGGAAATATTTAGGTAGAAAATTGTGCTAAAAGAAAACAAAATCTGATTGAAGTTTGGATTATCAAGGGATACTATTCGTCTATATTATGTTTCATTCTTAACTAAAAGAATCTACAAGACATGTTCGTGTTGTGAGTTCTCTAGATTTTGTTAAATTTTTGAAAGGAAAATACATCCTTTTAATTTTCTCAATTTTTAGTTTTTATTATAACTATCTCTTAAAATTTCGTGTTACAACTACATCTTTTATATATATATTTTTAGGTTCAATCCAGTGATGGGGAGGATAATAGCGACTCTACATGGAATACAACACATATCGGAGATGGTTCAGGCAGACATATTGATGGGCATGGTTTTCCCTCTTCTTCTGAATCATCTGGTTCAATAACCAGGCTTGCTTCTATTGACTCCTTTGACTCGAAATGGTAAGACACTGTTATTCTCTTCTGTTTTCTTATTGCCATAATTGGTTCTGACGAACAAATTTTTGTCGATAGGCAACAATTTTTGGATCCGGGGGAATCTGTTCTTATGATATCAATGGTGAAGAAATTACAGAAACTCTCGAGCAAGAAAGTGCAGCTTATTCTCACCAACAAGCCTAAGTTGATTTATGTAGATCCTTCAAAGCTGGTCATAAAGGGAAACATTATTTGGTCTGATAATTCCAATGATCTTAGCGTACAGGTTGTAAGTCCTTCCAATTTCAAGATTTGCACGGTATGACTCTTTCTACCCCAATTTCGATTATTTACGCTTATGTACGTTTGTGTTGGACACTTCTTCAATATGTATTACCTGGCCTGACATTGTACTTGTGTGTGGCTTGGCTGGGTCTATAGAGAAATGAGGTTAATTCTCAATATGGATTATCTAATTTAGTCATTAACAAGGTTACAGTTTTAGGACACACTCCAAACACCAGATATGATTAGAGGGAATTGGATTGGATATGATTATAGTTAGTGGACACATTATAATCTCAGGATTACTTTAGTTCATACTTCAGAATTAAATAGTTATATGTTGACACAGAACATGGGCTTTGACTATTTAATCTTAGTGGTAGACATTACCCAATACAAAGTGCATTCTAATAGTCTGATTTGACCAAAACTGTGTGTCAAACGAGTCTTCAAAGTATGTGAAGCAAGCCAAGCACCCTACTTGAGAGGGTTTTCATTTACCTGCATTTGAATGTATTAAGCTAAAAAGTATATGGTAGTCTTTGTTTTACATAAAAGATTATGCTGATACTACAATTCCATTCTTTTAAATAAATTCTGCAGCCAAAGAAAGTAATGTCATTTGAAGATTCGAAACAAAGAGCATGGCAATGGAAAAAGGCAATCGAGAGTCTTCAGAATCACTAGAACGACAAAACATTCTTTGTACGGATGCAACCCAGTTCTTCGAAAAAAGTTAAGATCCCTGGTGGGGAATCTTTAAATAGCAAAATGTAACAAAGAGGAGAGAATTCATGAATCTCTTCTTTGAGTTATTTTTTGTGGCCTCTGGCTTGAACTTGTGTGTGGAAAAGATATTTACTTCATATTACTGTGTGTATGAGCTAAGATACAGTGACGGGGTTTTGTAGGCTTATATTATAATTGTGAAACAGATGTATCTTTAATGTCCATTAATTATAATATATTTACTTGCATTTCTTGAAACACCTTTCTTGATTATACCAGAAGACTGATCAGTCTAATTGATAGGGATTTTATACTAAAATCATCATTCTCAAAAATATGTAAGGATCATATAATGGATAGTTGGGGTAAAAAACACCATAGGTCCTCCATGTTTGTCACTTGTAACACATAAGTCCCTATTCTTTGTCTCTGTAATAAACCGGTCCTCTATGTTTTAAAAATGTAACAAACAGATCCTTTTTGTAATAAATAGGTCATTCATGTATGTAATAAACAGGTCCCTCACGTTTTCAATTTGTAATAAACAGGTCCTTCAAATTTTCAGAAAATGATCTGTTTGTTACATTGTTAAAACATAGGGGACCGGTTTATTACAGAGACAAAGAATAGGGACTGATGTGTTATAAGTGACAAACGTGGAGGACCTCTGGTGTTTTTGACCCTGGATAATTGTGATGACGAAAGGAGCAATAAGGCTGTTAGGACCGAGGGCGGGGGAGATACACAGGGTCATGGGTAAAAAGCTTATGGATATGCGCGCTGTATCAAATTTCTTGGTGTTGGGATTGTTGATATGTAAAAGGCTGAAGTATTGACGTAGTAGGCACCATGAATGCTGAGAATAATAATAAGGTCATACGAAGAAGAAAAATTCATTGCCTGAAAATAACGATTTTATGAAGCGCGATAGACTTGCAAAGTGCAGGAGAAACCAACTCAGCATCAGACCATGTGTAGAGACAACAATGTTGAAATTGTTAGGCATCGATTGCATGTGATGCGTGGACGCGGCATTAATTATATACTGAGAATTGCTAAAGTTACAGGGGGAACTTCTCCCTGAAGCCGTATTTTTTTATTTTTTATTTTTCATTATTTACAAAATTGGCATTCGGTATAAAACCAAAAAAATCTTTGAAACTCTATTTAATTACATTTCGTGCCAATATCTATTTCATAAAGTTGCAAAAAAAAAATGACTTTTCAAATTTAACCTTCCATTTCACAAAACTACATAAAACCTAAAATATTCAAAACCCAAAACTTACTATAAATCTAATTTCGTTGACCTTTCAAAATTTCAAACATATGTCCGAAATGGAGGCAAATACGGTTCCTCTTCAGATTAACATGAACTTCGAAGAGGTACATTATTTTCCATCTTGCTATTTTTTTTTGAAAATACTAAATTTTAAAAAACCAAGATTTTGCTCGATTCAACCATTGAATGGCGTCAATATAGTGTTATTTATCATTCCAAGGGAAGAATGATGCATCCGCCCATAAGTGGATGACGTAATGGGCCTTCATCACGTCACACGTATGGCGGATCATTGAGCCACTACGCCACCCTTTGGCGTTTGTATTTGTCATTCAGCCTTATGCTTGACTAAACAACCTAAACTAATTTGGAGTCCCGGTTGTATTGATTTGTTTACTTTTTTTCGGAGGGAACCCGCAACCGCTATTCATAGTGTAATGAGTGCGCACAGGGTAAACCCTCAGTCTGAGGCAATAGCCTGAAGGTAAACCACACAAGGTGACAGGCTCAACCGAGAAAGCGTATGTAGAGGGACTCACACTCGTGACCTTTGATTACAAGCACGCCTTACTCAACCAACTCGGCTACCCCTTGGGGGCTGATTTGTTTACTTTGTATGTATTACAAGAGGTTATCCGGTGCGAACTTTCACTTGTTTCAGACTACGCTCACCATTTTGTGACTCACGAGGAGTGTAGCCTAGAGTCGATAACCGAGTAGGTAAAAAATATGGGCAAGTCGCTAGGATTCTCAATTAAGATAGTATCTAGGGAACCGGGGAATAAAAGAAGAATACCAAATATAGATTATAAGTGCGAGCGATCCGGTATATTTAAGTCTACCGTTAAAGAATGCGACCGAAAGCTTAAGGTTTCCGGTAGCAAAAACATTAATTGTCCTTTTTATTTAGTAGCAATCTGGTAAAATGTAATGATAAGTGGGCTTTAAGTTTCATTTCCGGCAAGCACGTTGCAATGGTCGAAGATAAAGTCGAAAAAATAGCTCGTTGATGTTTTGACAGTGAATGGTACAACTCCACGATAAATATTTGGTGCTTTAAAAAAGATCAGTTCGAATAATGTATCATATATCCATCACGTATACAATCACCGTCAAAGAAAAAAATTGGTTGAAAATGGCGGTTGTTCCAAAATGCAATACTTGTTAGGAAATTTAAAAATCCACAAGTACAAGTATTGGGATCGAAGGGCCAATGCTGGTTCGAATGTGATAACCGATTTCGTTTTTGCACACCCGCTTAGAACTGATTTACTATGGACCTTTCCACGATCGCTAATCATTGATAGCACATACAAAGTTATTGGGTACAAGATGCCTTTGTTTGAAGTAGTCGGGATAACATCGATCAACAAAATGTTTTGCATTGGTTTTGCATTCATGACGAAAGAAAAATAAGACAATTATGAATGGTCATTGGATTGTTGGAAAACGATAATGGAGGAAAACGATTGTGAGTTGACTTGTGTTATAATCACGGCCGTGAACTTGCTTTGATGAATAACATATATAAAATATTTCATAGGGCAAGTCACATGTTATGCGAATGACATTAAGACGAATGTTAGTGAAAAAACAAAAAAAACTGTTTAAAGACTGTTTAAAGACGACACCATGTTTACCACATTTTTGGCCGCTTGGAATAACGTCGTTTCATCCATCCCCATTAACGTGGTGAACGAGAGATTGGATAAGATGCAAACGATGTTAAGCGAGCACGATAAAGCAGTTGATTATATCATATATTTGTGGTTTACGCTATATAAATAGAGGTTCGTTCACGCCTACATTAACAAAATCGTGCATTTCAACAATCACACCTCTAATAAGGCGTAAAAAGCACATGCGACTTTGAAAAAATATACAATGTCAAGCCGATTGAATTTTGAAGGAATTTGGGAGAAAGTTAATAGTTTGTTAGCGATGGCACATTCGAGCATAAAAGAATCGATGGAGCTACAAAAGTGTCGTCTAATTGAAAAGTGTCGACGTTTTAAACCCTTCAAATTACTATTAGGAGTAATCCGAAGAATGAACCGGTATGTACCGACTCAAATTATAGACGAGCATTGGAGGAGACCAGATATTGTTCCCGAGTTAAACTAAGCAGCGGAGAAGAGGTGAAACTTAATTTTACAAATCTAAATGTAAAACTCAAAGAGTTTGATATTTATGAACAAATCCATTGGATTAAAAAATTCTCATGCATATTGGAATCTTCAACAACACTCATTTGCAAACCTCTCCAAAATGTTGAAACCCGCGGTCGAACTCCTGAACGTGTCCGAGATCGCGACTGTGGTCGTGGTAACGGTACTAAAATCTATGTTGGTTATTCTAAAAAAATGTGGCCCTTCTATGCACGAACACACAGAACAAGAATGGTTAAGAGTCTCACGACGATAGTGCAGAAACTCCAAAAACGGTAACATTCGCTGCGAGTTTAGGAATCCTGGTCGGTATTTGTGGTAGCACCGGATGAACGGTCACCGTACATATTTGAACTAATTCCGGAGTAAAACCACCAAAATTGAAACAAAATCGGGTAACATGTGTAGGTGTAAGAAATATGATTGCATTGAATAATATTACCACAAAACCATCAATTATGGTTAAACAATTCTGAAAAGGTTGCTCAACATACGAGACTCGAGGTCTTCAAACATCATTATCCTAATTTATGCGTCCTTTCATACTCACAATTACAAAATTTATGTCCGACAGAAATTGTGGTTTTAGAACCACCCCACATGGTTTGATTGGTGCCGAAAATGGATGGCAACTTGTAAGACAAACTATGATTCACGAACTAGATAAACATAGAGAGTTTTATTTAAGTGCCACATATTTTAGTGACGATAATGAAATCGATAAAAAGTTACACCGATTGAGGTATTATAAAAAATGTACCAATCCATAATTGGATGTCCTTACATAGTTGCGGAAAATTAATCTCCACCAGATTCAATTGTGTTTTCTATTCCATAGTACCCGACGATTGTAAGATTTACTTACTATTAAAAAATTCACCACAAGCAAAGAGTCATATAAAGTAGATCGGTGTATCATTCGTTAATACAAATCATTTTGTTCATGTAAGTACACAAATTTTAATTTTATACGTATTTAGTTATTTGTTATCTAAACTTGATATATACAATATATAATATATATTTAATTTTACTCTTGCGATATTCAATTGTAGGTCAATATGGTTAAAAGTTCACATGTGCCGAAAATAGATCCAATGTAGATGTGCACTACTAGAAATGACGCTAATCTCTTTTGTTGCTTGGTAGATGAAGTTTTTTACGACTACAACATCCCATGTCAGCACAATCTGTAGAATGTGAGCAAGTGATAGTAAACTTAATGAAAGACTCTAAGAATAATGTGTTATAATTTTTGAATAAAATCAGAAGCACTTATTGTATAAACTTGTTAAAATATTGATTAATGAACAATTAATTTTTTTATTGAAATCTTCATTGGTAAAATTTAAATTAATAATTATCCTGTGCGTTCATTTTTTCTCCGACGCCGTTATAATTTTGGCGTTTTAAGCTAAGACGACACCAACGGTTGGTGTGGTTATTGGCATACACACCAACTGTTGGCATATTTAACAAAGTTTACGCGGTTGTATGGTGTAAGCATTTCCCAATACGCCAGCATATGGAATCCGGTCAAGTTTCCACCAATTTTGACAAGAGGCGGACATAAGGCTTTAAACGACATGCGTTGACGACAAGATGCCTAAAGAAATATGAATGGATTGTAAACGAGAAACAACTTATCTTAGTCCAAGATAAAAAAGATAAAGAGACGGTTGTTGAAGCTCACACTGCTGAGTGTGTGGATAAGTTGAACGTAAGGGACAAGACGATTAGATCCGGGTTGATCATGGAAATTCATGAACGCTACTGTGATTTGAACTTGGGTAGTTTTTGGGAGCACGTTCCCGTCGAATATCGTCCTTGTGGGATATATTTGAGTGATGATGATATCATAAAATCTAATAAAGGCAATTCTTCTAAATCCTTAGAGTAACACCTGCTTTATCAAGTCCTCATATTTGAGGCAATTTTGTTAAAGTCCTTATAATCTTCGAGGAAATCTTGTTAAAGCCCTCATAATAATTGAGACAACTTTGTTAAAGACTTCATTATCTTGTAGTCAATTTTGTATTTATCTTCATTATTCCATTAAATGCAATGAGTTTGTTTTATTATGTTTATAATAGTTGAAGACCAACTTTTTTGGAAGAACTTTTAGGTCGAAAATTAATATTTGAAGACCAAATTTGTTGGAAGACCTTTTAGGTCTAAAATTAATAGTTGAAAACCAACTTTATTGAAAGACCTTTTAGGTCCAAAATTAATAGTTGAAGACCAACTTTGTTGGAAGACCTTTAGGATCTAAAGTATTAGAGAATTTTTATGGATAAAGTATATATATATATATATATATATATATATATATATGAATCGGCTAATAGGACACCTCATTAAAACCTTCCTACATCACCAGGGTAGGGAAGAGTATGCCACCGATATTGTACATAAAAACATTTACTCATTACAATCATTCTAAATACAGATTGAGATGTTTTATATTCCACGGATGCTTGAAGTTTCTTCCTTCTTTATCTTTGAGTCAATACGTTGTAGGCTTTACCCTTTATGCTACTTCATATGGGCCTTCATAATAGGGAACTAATTTTCCGTGGTGTTTTTCTTTAGTGTGCAGATTGTTTTTCTTAAAACTTGATCTCTAACTTTAAGTTCTCTTTGTTTAACTTTGGAAGCATATCTAGTTCTCATTAGTGTTTGGTAATGTAACGAATTTATTTGTGTACGTCTCATTTTTTCCTCGATCAAACCCAACTCAGTTGTCCTATTTTCATCACTAGACTCCTTGGAATATGTCGCAACAGGATACGAAAATAAAATTGCTTCAGATGGTACTATTGCGTCTATTCCATACACCTGAAGTTGCTGTCTGAGGAGTTGTTTGATATGCCCAAAGAACTTCTTGCAAATAATTTTCCCACTTTCCAGCCTTCCGTTCCGAATTTTTCTTTAGCCCATCAAGAATCGTTCGACTAGTCACTTCAACCTGCCCATTAGCTTGTGGGTGAAAAGTAGCCGAAAAACATTGTTGTATTCCTCGAGAGATACAAATTTTTTTCAAGTCTTTATTATCAAATTAAGTTCCATTAGTTGTAGTGATTTTCTTTAGGACCCTAAAACGACAACAAATATTCGAAGTGATAAATCTAATTACATCTTTAGATTTTCTTCAAGCTAATGGCTCTGCCTCGACCCACTTGGAGAAGTAATCTACTGCCACAATTATTTTTTTTCGTCCCCCAGAAGTCATTGGTAAAGGTCCAACAAGATCAATACCCCACTGGTCAAATGACAAGGCTTTAGATATACTTCAAGAGGAACCCATGGTTTATAAATTATGTTAGCAAACCTTTGACAAGTATCACACTTTTTGACCAACTCTTTTGTATCATAAGATATCGTAGGCCAATAATACCCAGCCAAAAATACTCTTTAAATTAACGCTTTATACCCACAATACGCAAATCCATCTCCGTTATACAATTATGACAATATTATCTACGACTCATTTTTGCCAAACATCGGAGTAAAGGTCTGCTAAAAGAGTTTTTGTATAAAATTCCACCGAGGACTGCATAGTTGTGAGATTTAAAACGTATCTTCTTAGAAATTGATTTATTAGGTGGTATATCCAATCTCCAATCATTCTCTAAACCAATAGATGTTCGAAGGTCCTCATCTATTATTCCAACCGCCTGCTTCGATTTTTTTTTATAACTGAAGTGTTTTATTTCATAATAATCCATTGGTACTCCTCCGAATATGAAGCGGTTGCCAAAGAGTCAGCCACAATTTTTTTTCTTTTGGAACATGTTCATACCTGACATTTTCCAAGGCAAAATTTAAGTCCTTTAGCGCCTTCAAATATTTTACTATATGATTCTTTAGAGCTTTGAATTTTCCAGAAACATGATTAATAAGAAGCTGTAAATCACTTAATAACTTGACTTTTTAGCCCCGCAAATTTGTGCAAGACTCAAACCTGCTAAATCCGCTTCATATTCTACCTCGTTATTTGTTGCTTTAGACCCAAAACGGATGGCCTGGAACATAGAAATTCCTTTTGGAGAGATTAACTGTACCCCAAGTTCACTTATTGATATACTCGATCCACTATCTGTTTGAATAACCCATTCTATCCCAAACTTTTCTCATCAATTCGTCCAGAATGAAATTCTACAAAGAAATTTGTCAGGGTTTATACTTTGATTGCAGTTCTAGGTTCAAACTCAATATCAAAGTCTCCTAATTCAACTGACCACTTGGTCATTCTTCTTGAAATATCAGGCATTTGAAACAAGTTTTTCAATGGGAAAGATTATCGTACAATGATAAAAAAAATCTTGAAAATATGGCCTCATTTTCCTAGCAACAATTATTAATAACTTTTCTAATTTTAAATACCCCTTCTTTGCATCCACAAAACTTTTGCTGATGTAATATACTCGTCGTGGGGTGTTCTCTTCTTCTCGAATTAACACAACTTACAACATAATCTGACACATTTATATAAACATACAACTTCTCCCCCAAAAAAGGTTTTGTGAGGATTTATGGAGATAAAATGCATTATTTGATTCGATGAAAGGCCTGAAAACGTTATTTTGTTCAATTAAAACAATTTCCTTGTCTTAATAGTTGGAAAAAATGAGTACATTTGTCTGATCAACGAGAAATAAATCTATTCAACACTGCCAGCTGACCTGTTAATATTTGGACTTCTTTTATATTCCGAGGGGGTGTCATAGTAATTAAAGATTTTAATTGCACTGGATCGACTTCAATTCCTTTTTCACTAACTATATATCTCAGAACGTTTCTTGATCGAACCCCAAATGTACATTTTTCTGGATTTAATTTTAGGTTGACCATTTTTGAGTTAACATAAGTTTCCTCAAGGTCTTTAAAATAATAATTATTTTTAAAACTTTTTAGCAACATATCATCAATATATACTTCAAATATTTCACCCAATTTGTGCCTCGAAAGTTTTGTTCACCAAACACTGATAGGTTGCCCCTGCATTTTTTATCCCAAAAGGCATTACTTTATAACACTGCAATCCTTCCAGTAATAAATGAAATGTTCTCTTTATCCCTCAGATCCATCTTGATTTTATTATACCCTACATAAGCATCCATAAATGAAAGTAATCGATTTCCAGATATGGAATATACCAACTGATCTATCCGCGGGACGAGAAAAGATCTTTTGGACAAGCCCCGTTTAAGTCTGTGAAATCTACACACATTCGCTATTTGTCATTTTTATTTTTGACCAACACTGGATTTGCCGCCGATAATGGATATTGAGATTCTCGAATACGTCCTACTTTGGATAAACGATCAACCTCTGTTATTATTGCCTCCGTTTTTTCTTGAGAAAAAATCATTCTTTTTTGTATTATTGGTCGTATATTACTCTTGATTGCTAGCTTATGGAAAATTATTCCAACGGGCACCCTGATCACATCCTCGAAACACTAAGAAAACAAATCTAACTTGGTAGATAAAAAGTCAATTAATATCTCTCTTAAACTTAGAGATAATGTAATACCAATTTTTAAAACTTTACCATATAGATACGTATAATCCTCATAACTTTCATCAGAAACCAAAAGACCGAGGAACTCCCTCAGATCATCAATAGGGTTTGGTTCTGGGGAAACCACAATGAACAATATGTCAACTTTATTTTTAAACGACCCTCAACCCAACTCCACCACACTTTCAAATTCTCCAACAATTTTAGCTGTCACCCTAGTAAATCTCACAATATTTCGATCTGACCGTCAGATCGTTTGATAGTTAACAATCTTCTTATTAGTACTCACGAATATGATGTTGGCAGAGCTAACCGTGTTGATCAAAACTCTTTGTACTTGATCACCAACTATCCATGTTGCAATTACTACTGCATCTTCAAAACTCTTAGATGAAACTAGCTTGAAACTTTTAGCGACACATTCGCTCGAGGAGACTGGGCTGTAACAAAAGATCTTTGGAACTGGTTCTACTCCAACTTATCACAACAACCTATTTCTGACGTATGAGTCTCCTTCACCAGTATTGTTTTTCAACTAGATCAAGCAAATCCCCAAATGTCATTACTTGTCTTTCAACCACCGTATCCTTCAATATCCCTGGGAGAAGTCTCATTCGAAAAGCTGCCAAAGCCATGAGGTCTTTGCAATATTCCATACCAGTTTTTAATTTGATGAAACAGTTGGTATAATCTTTCAAACTTTCTCTAAACTTTTGCATACAATATATTATAGTGTCATCATTAGCTCAAATTTTTTTACTTCCCACATATTGTTGTTGGAAAAAATTCCAAAATATATCAAAGTTTTGAATATAAATTTGCGGAAGCCGGTTATACCACTTCAAAGAAACACCCTTAAATGTTTGGAAAAAATCCCTGCAAAGTAATTTGTCATCATTATCTAAATTAATCATAAATTTTTTTAAATTGTTCGATATGGATATCTGGATCTTGTACTCCATCAAACCTTTCCAACTTAGAAATATCAAAGTGCTACAGTAGATTACCAAAGAGTATTTCCGAGGAAAAAGAAGAGGATCACCAATTATGGCCAACCATATAAATATTGGCTTTAAGGCCCTCATTTGCCATTGTATATAGACCATCATCGGAAGGAATTGTGTACTGACTCACTTCATATTCAATATTTTGGCTACCCGGCGGGTTTTGTGTGTAAACATTTTCTTTCTTTGCATAACCTTTCAGAACCTTGAATTTCCCCCCCTTGAATCTCTTGTTCGATGAGCCACTCGATACTCTTTTCTATGTTTCCTAGAATATTTCTTCTTGGTACTCTTCTCTCGATGATAAACTCTTTTCGGGGAAGATTCACTTGAATTGTTGAGTGAATAATCACTTGAATCTGGCAATTCATATCGATGTCTAGGATTTAGTTTTCTCCTCAGAGAATATCGATTGCGCCTCACAATCTTATATTTATTATTGTCAACTCGACGGTTGTCATCCAACTCATCTTTCTCATTTTCATTTTCCCTTAGAGCCTCTTATCAGATTTTCTTGAAGGCCATCGCAGAGTCTATTTTAGAATTCAACTTTTTAATTTCTTATAGAAGTTTTTTTCTTCGAGCCACCAAGGTCGACTCGTCCAAAATCTCTCCAGCATATTGATCATCATGTTGTTGATCAACTTTAATATTATTACCGACGAGGTTCCTTTCAAATTATTTTTCAGTTATCAAATCATTATCCATATCTAATTCTCCTTGAATTTCCATTACTAACAAGGTTATGAAAGACGATTCCAGGTACCAAATCGCTTCACACAGACGCTAGTGATGGTTCCAGAAATCTTTGAAGGAGGTTTGTGAGTAAAATAATGTTTGGAAGGAAACATTTGTTATACCAGTTGTTATGCAAGTATTTTAGAGAGAGAAAGTCTCAAGTAATCATTCATCAACCCCCTTTCTTCAAAATGATGTGTGGTGCACAGTATATTTGTAGGGTCTCACACACCTAAACAAATTACTAATTGTGGTACTTTTCAAGTTTATTATTTGCTATAAATTAGTCCTCTAATATTACATGGTTATCAAATGCTCATAAAAGCCATTCTTTATGTCAAATTACACCATTAATTTACCAAAATCTTCTAGTAGCTTGATTCTTCCCTCATCATATATGATGCCGAAGTTTAATATCGAATGTCAGAAATGATAGGTATTGAAACTTATCTTGGAATTTTAGCTCATAATATGAAGCATTCTACGTTAATAGTTGAAGGTTATTCAATAGATAGACATTCTACGTTGGAATCCCCCTCCGGGATCCTGAATGTATGTGTGTTTGTTTCTTTTTCGATTCCTATGGTGACTCGGTTAAGTTTGCGGGAGGTCAAATCTTCTTCACTTTGATTGGTTAAGTAAGACAAATAATGATGACTCACATTCTACTCTCGGTCTAAGCTATTCAAATTTTATCCCAGTCCGTAAGGACAAGTGAAGTTAATGTCGTCATCTCCTTCCGTCTCAAAACTTGTTTCAATGTGGATCTCCAACCGTTGTTTGTTCGTTAGTGCGACTCTCTCTACTAGTCCTACTACTACCCCAATTGATGTTTTCTTCTCGGTCTGAAGTGCCACGAGCTTTGCTTGCAGTCGTTGGGTCTGTTTTCCCGAATGAGCCTGCAATTGACCCATATTTATAGGGTTGCTCGACCAATCTCGTACGATCTCACTCCCTAGGGTGATTGACATACCAAGTCTGTCTGGATTTGTCATAACAAAACTACGTATTATTGTGAATAGAAACTAATTTGGAAATCTTGTTTTGCAAATGATTTTTGGATACTAGTTCGAATAGAGCTTTCACTGTAGTCGCCACTGGTGAGTCTAAGTTTGATTAGTTATTCTAGAGTTATATATTACTTTGGTACAGTGAAGGGCACTCCTGCGAATTACAGAAGTAACTTAATAGAGTTTTTGAAAATCAATAGCTGGAAGAGTGAAGCTAGAGAGAAAATTGAGAGCACATAAATAGTGTTGAAATATGAGATTTATTTTAAGATATGATGTCACGTGCTATTTATAGTGACCCTTTTGAGTCAAGGGGGTTCTGTTCTCCCATAATAAGTAAATATCTTTTTTGGAATCTTTTACTCGTAATAATAAACACTAATTAGACCTGTCACTAGTTGATCTATAATTTTACCAAATCGCCAGTTATCAGACTCAATTAATATTTGTTACAAAAGATAATGTGATTCACAAAACCATATTTTCAGTATATATTTCTCATCTCAGTTATGTCCCAAAAGAGCTAAAGTTATTTCACTCACTTATAAAATATGATTCTTTGCATCGCGACTGTCAAGTCATACATTGCAAACACTATTTTCTTCTATTTATAGGTTTAGAAAAAAATCCTAATTTTTCATGGGACGCTCTAGATTAAAAACCCATAAATCAACTAATGAAATAACACATTATCCTTTAACGAAGAAATCTCACAGAGAAACCTAATTAATATAGAAGACCCAATTAATAGAAAATCTAATTATGAATAACCAATAGGAAACCAAATTAATATATGAGATATAAATATAGAAAAATTCGTTTTAGTCCAACTATGGTGCTAGGATCCAGCTCGCTACATACCAGCATGCTACGGACTAGCTTCAGATCAACAAATATCTTCTTCAACACAATGGTCAACAGTTTTGACAACTTGTCTTAGCTTTTCAGATCCCACAAAAGTATTTGCCTCTAAGTGGGTAAAAAACATGCAGGTCCCCCATTTTTTCCAGTTGTCTTACATCAATCCACTTTCTTTATCTTTGTAATAAACAGATCCCTCACGTTTTCAAAAATGAAACATACAGATTCCTTTTGTAATAAATACGTCCTTCACGTTTTCAAAAAATAATCTATTTGTTGCGTTATTGAAAACATTGAGGACCTGTTTATTACAGAAGTAAAAGAAGATGACCTGTTTATTACAGAAGTAAAAGAAGATGACCAACGTGAGATAATTGACAAACATGGAAGACCGACCATACTTTTTAACCACTTTAAATCCATGTCATAGTAGATCCACTTATATCCATATATTCTTAGAAAATCACTTCTCTTGATGAGTTACTTCTAGTCTATCTTTCACGTAACTAATTTTACGTTTTTTTTTTTTAAAATTTCACAAAGCAAAAAATCTGAATAAATTCGAATTTGGAAATATTTAAATAAAGAAATGAATGTTCAAAATCGTTTTTTGGGGATGTTCAAATCTAATCACTCTATGGTTTATGTTTTGTATGAACGCATTGTTGATTTATCTAATC
The DNA here is from genome assembly GCA_036936605.1 of Limnanthes douglasii subsp. nivea. Lineage (NCBI taxonomy): Eukaryota > Viridiplantae > Streptophyta > Magnoliopsida > Brassicales > Limnanthaceae > Limnanthes > Limnanthes douglasii. Next base: position 55,807,010 of record JAUPFV010000004.1, read on the forward strand.
ACTATGGTTTATGAACAAATTTGTCGTTTCTTAGAAAAGAGTATAAAAGGAACGGATCTTCTCATTCCAAACCAGAACAATTTGTGATGGATCTTGGTCCCTAACCATATCTTAGTAACTTTTAATTAGAGGGGACGAGAAATCGGTTACATTATTAAATCAGAACGTGAAGAGGGGACCAATTCGTTACTCATGTTAGGAAAATTCAACCATACGTGTTCGACAATTCTGAGAAACTTCTTGACCTAGCCCATTTCTTCTTTGCTTGACTCAGCCAGCCTATATGAAAACTACTTCCCTTTTGGAAACAATGATGAATTCAAACTGCGAACATGAGCTTTTAATGCAGTGGACCTCCTTAAGCTGCTAGAAAACAATCTCAAGATAATAGAGAGTGCGTCACCTACGTGTATAACTGGGCGTCAAGTATTCTAATATTCAACAAGTCATCGAAAACATTTTTCATAATAATAATTTAGAAATCATTACGACTATCCCTATATATATATATATATATATATACACCAAGCAACAAAACTTATCTCCAAATATAAAATAAACCCTTCCATCAATCATCAAACAACAAAACTTTTCCATCACATAAAAAAGAAAAAAAACATATTCTAGCTTATCAATCAATGGAAGACGAGATATACCAGTTTGGTTACCCAAAAATGGAGAAGAAATTGTCGTCATCGTTTTCATCGTCTTCGTCGCCGTCAATAAACATAGGAAACTCTCCATTTTTTGGATCAGAAGATCCGACTGAAAGAGGTCTTTACAGAAGAAACTACAGCGGCTTAGGGGAAAACTACCATAGAGCCTTCAGCAACAACACCGATAATGATAATGATAATGATAATGATAATGATGTTAAGTTTCTAATGGTGCTCGAGTTTTTAAGAGAAATCAATGTCAGACGACGAGAATTACTAGACAAGATATTTACAGGTATTAAAGATGTAATGTTTTTCATAAATATCAATGAAATTTTAGGGTCGGCAGCTGATGAGAATATGGAGAGTGGATTGGAAAGGACTTTGCAGAGGAGCTTAAGCGTTGGATCGCCAAGGCGGCTTGAGAAATTCAAAATTCGGACAGTGGATCCCGGAGATGATATTGATTACGTTGGTGACGGAGGTGGAGGTACAAGTACTACTAAGTCATCTGGCGCTACAAACAAAAAGTGATCATCTTTAGAGTTCAGGATTTCAGAATAGGCTATGGAGTGCTAAATCTTTATTTGATGCAACCAAAATTAAATTTAAAATATTGTGTAGATAAAACAGACATTCTTTTTTATATCAAGGATATTAGCCAATTAGTGTATATATATATATTTATTGCTTTCTGTTGTAAGTACTTTCTCTTTTGATAAGATGAAAAATATTCTCAATCTATGAGTAGCTAAGATTTATGTTTTGTGTTTCTCCTAAGAACAAAGTAAATAAAATATATAGGAAATAACTGGGAAAACTTCCCGCGGGTTAACAAAATAAGGTAAAATAATTACAAAAATAAAGAAACAAAGATTACAAATATCCATAAAACAAAGAAAAAGTTAGAGAGAAGTTTCTCTCTAGAAAGAAAACACTTTGTCTTCCTTTTAGAGGTGTTTTCACTCGACTCTCTCTCCTCCTTCTTTCTCAACCTAATTTTCTTCTTGATTTTACACTAATCACTACTGTTTCTTTCGAATCATACATCTTCTCCAAGAATAACAAAGCTTTTCTGGACGATTTTTACTTTTGGTGAATCAGACGATCCCACGGTAGATTAATCCAGATTATGTTCGTATTATAAGCTGGAATGATTATTATCCATTTTTCTATTTAAATGGAAGATTCACCACGACATAATATTGAGAGAGTTCTGGTTCGTAAGAAGACAGAAAATGTTCAAGGACGAAGTGATTCAAAAGTTTCCGGTAAGAATGTTGTTCGATCTCTAATTTCTTCATTGGAGGATCTAGCAAAAGTTAATGTTCAGGAAGTTCCGGCCGGCGAGAAGAAAACTGTACTCAAGAGAAGACGGAGTGCTTCTAAAATTTCCGGTATGAGTGTAGATTGTGTTATTGCTTCTCCTAACGCTTTAGTTCCGTTCGATCCATCGGCGACTAGAGAAATGTTGTTCAATGCTGATACTTGTGATGATGAACGAGAACTAAGCGATGAACAAGAGGATACGAATAAAGATCGAAACATCATTGCTGTTCGTGAAACGAGTAAACTACTCTTAACTGCCTCCGACGAACAAATTGCTGTTTCTACTGGTTTCGATTTATCTTCTCCAGCGACTGCTGCTACTGGTGTTCCATTGTTAAGGCAAGGTGCGAAATCAGTTCATGGAAAATTGGGGCAAAGAAAGAAACAGAAGAATAAACAACTAGCTCTCACGCTTTCAGATCTGTCTTCGGAACCGTTCTTGGCAAATCAAAGTATTGTGGCGAACTCTCCATCGAAAGAGGTAACAAAATCTGTAAACGGAACCTTTTCCGGTGACCGGAATGTTGCTACCGATGTTCACAAAAATTCGCCGGCGCATTTAAGTAGGTTCTGTAACGGACGAGACAAATCAGTGGAAGAATCGGTTGCATTCAACTTTGGAGAATCTGTCATTACTCTTAATAAAGACGGACTGACCTCTGGTGAAAAATTTAAATTCAAATCCTCTTCTCTTAATAATAGCAGTTTAAATGGACGAGAAAAATGAATTAATGTAAATGAAGAAAATTTGAATCAGAAAAGAAACGGTTCTGGTGAAGGTAACAGTTCAATTACGGTAGAAAAGGAAATTACATTAGAAGGTAACGGTTCACTTAATGCTTTTAAAAATGTGAACGTGCATGGGGATACTTATGGAAAGGGAACAAATCAATTTAAATCTAATATAACCTTTGACGACCTGCATGAAGGAAAAGATAACAATTCAATAAATTTGAATTCAAATAAAGGAAATTTGAATTTGAATTCAAATGGAAATGACTTTAATTCTTATAAAGCGCATGAAGAAACAAGCGGTTCTCTTCAAAAGAACGTGCGAAAGGTAAGTAACTCGTGTAATGTTAGTAAAAAATTAGACATATTAAATGCACAACACAAAGGAGAAGACCGATTTTCTTCTTTTCAAACAAGTAACGTCAAAGCTAATAATATCAGTAAAGAAGGTATTTTGTCTGGAGAAGCAACATTTAATCCATTTCAAAGCAGTAACGAAAACGGAAATAATGGACCAGCGGCATATAATGCTAGTAATGTAGAGCAGAGGGATCCATTATATAAGAATGCTCAGAATCCTTCCGCCATTCCTACAACACAGACTCCTCCTTCCGCCATTCCTACTAAATCATTCTCTAGCTTATTCTAAGGTTCTCGTTTAGCTTCAAAAGGCCTCAAGCTCCAATTTATCCCTCATTCTTCAGATAATGGCGATATCATCCTTGATCCGGCAGACGAAGTTCCGTTTATCGAAAGTTGGGGCCATTGTCTTATCAGATGCTTCACCGGTAAGTTCCCGGGAAAAATTGCTCTTGATACTATTGTCAAAAGATGGGGTGTTAATTGCAAAACTCAGCCGTATGGAAAAGAATGGACGGTTTTTAAATTCCTCACCGAATCAGATCTGCTCATTGGAGAAAGTTTATTTGAGATCGAACAAGTGGTCTTCTTCCCTTATACTATTTACTATCATTTCATCAATATAAACTTCTATATTTCTCCTAACCTGACATGCAAACATTTTGTTCACAAAATATTGGTAAGTAGCCCTATAATTATTTATAACAATGCAACCCCCTATCAGTGATAAACGTAGTATAATCCTGGTCCTTCAGATCCATTTGTATTTGATTGCACCCATCAAATGCATCCATAAAAGATAATAACTTATTGTCAGACGTGAAATCTAGTTACTGATCTATCGGAGGCACATGAAAAAGGAACATTGGGATAAACCCTGTTAAGGTCTGTAAAATCAGTACACGATCGCCATTTACCAGTTTTCTTTTTCACGAGCACTGATTTGTTGTCCATAATGGGTACCGAGATTCCTGAATATGCCCCGTCTTTGTTAGTATGTCTACCTATTTAACAATAGCTTTGGATTTATCTTTAGAAAAATCGATTCTTCTTTGTATTATCGGGCCCGCAAAGGGTTGCCACAAATAAATTGTGGAAAGTAATGCTAGCTGGTACGCCTGTTACATCTTCATTACACCAGGCAAACACATGAAAATTCTTGGATAAAAGGACACCATTTTTTTTTTCAATTTTGATCATAATTTGGTTCGAATTCTGACACTTTTCCCATCTATAAAATTGTGCACTTCAAACACTTCCATATGAATAACTACACTATGAGTCTCCCTTTGATCATCTATCTTGTTTGGATCCGAAGAAGACTCTAGTAATGATATTATGTTTTAGTTGTCACATTTTTAGAGACTTTGGAGCAAGAGCAGTGACATATCATTCTCTAGCCATCTTTTGATTGTTGCGAACCAGCCCTACTTAACCTTCAACGACGTATTTTAAGCATTGGTGAACTGTTGATGTAACATTATGCATCCTTGATAGCTAAGATCTACCAAAAATGGAATTATAAGGGGTTAGACAATCAACCACCATAAAGAAAACTCTCACAGTATTTTTGAATGACCCATTGCCCAGGATTATCTCCCTTTCGAATTCTCCGAAAACATCAGCATAATTTCTTGTAAACCCTACTATGCTCCCGTTTGATCGAAGAATAACATATGGGTACTTCATTAACCTATAGGTATTAAAAAATAAAATATTAGCTGAACTGCCCGTGTCAATCAAAATTCTTCAGATTTATGTTCCCTTAATATCAGTCTAAATTACAACATCATCCTCCGGTGGACCCGCGAAATTTTTAAGTCATTTTCATAAAAAAAATGAATTAAAATGGATTTTAGTACACATAAGTAGACATATTTCTTTCTAACTATGTGGTCAAGCTAACCATATGCTTTTTGTTGGAGCATATTTAGGAAACTATCATTGTATCCCCTAAAAAATAGTCATTGACTCATAGAACTGACACAACTTAGACACCCTTCCACCATTTGCAGATACCATATTCACTCGACCCTAATCCGAATCATGATCGAAATATTATGTGATAAGGAAATGAGACTTCAAGGACTGAATAGTGAAGAATAAAACAACTTGTGACATAGTGTAAAACTAGAGGATGAAATTGGTGTTTTCTATTTTTGTCAGAGACTAATATATAATTATCCCATTTTCTATAACCATTTCATTTATGAGCTAAGTCATTGCGCCTCTATTTAAATACCAATGCATAACCAATCAAGGGGTTGGATTTTTAATTAGAATATTTGAGCACTATGATTTTGTCTCTCAAGAATATATTTCATTCTTTCTCTCTCTATAACTTAACATGACTCATTTACCAAGGAAATACAAGTAATCAGGCTCACAAAATTGGCGACTCTATTGGACACCGATCAACAAATTGGTTTATATTTTACTTGTTCAAAATTTTACCGATATCGAAAAACAATCTTGAAACTTTACAATGAATCTAGAAAATGACCCGTTGGTTCGATCAACTGTTCAAATGCTGAAAAAATATTTACAAATGATAGATAAGAGACAAGAAGGGTCTACTCCGATTCATCAGATTCAATATGAGATAGAGTTACGAATGAATCAGATTCTGGACAAGATAAATTCTTTGAACGAGAAATACAATCAGAGAGAACACGAAATTCAATAAGCAAGGCTGAAATCCGAGGTGAGACAAATGAATGATCAAAATGAAACTGGAGGTCAATCTGATCGATCTTCCACTAATCGTCAAATCAGGAGTGAGCAGAAGAAGGTGTGCTTCGAAGCGCCAAAAGACCGTCATTCTGCTCGAAAAGAAAAGAAAGATAAAAAGGTATATCACATCTAGTGATGAAGAGGTTGAAATCTTTGGATCAGGTTTTAAAAGATATCGAGTCTCTTTGAAAGAAGAGAAGGGCCGACATCATAAATCTAATAAAGAACATAAATCGATGAAAGATAGTGTACCTCGATGTTTGAGGGATTCTAACTAGTGTGAAAGAAATACGTCCAATCAGTACGATGCGGATGATCGGAATTTATATGCGGTAATGGAAACCAAGGCTCGTGGTTTCTTGATCATAAGAGAGGTTCGTTATAAAAATTCGTTCAACAAACCTCTCATGTGTTGTTTAGAGGTTGAAGAGTCCCAACTTGTTTTATCCGAACTACATGATGGAGATGGATCATCACACTGTGGCTATAGAGCTCTAACACGGAGGGTTTTATTGGTCGGATACTATTGGCCATCCATAATGGCAGATGCTAAGGAATTGGTGAAGAAGTATGACCCATGCCAAAGGTATGGTAACGAAATTCATATCCTAGCAGTTCCTATGGAGTCTATTTCTGAGCCAGTGCCTTTTGCTCGTTGGGGACTGGATTTAGTTGGACCTCTACCAATGGCATCCGGAGGATGCAGGACTATTATTGTAGCCATTGATTATTCTCAAAATGGATAGAAGCATGCCTCTGACAGGAAATACTTTGAAATCTGTTATAAAATTTATCTTGTCTAACATTTGTTGCAGATTTGGGGTTCCACAAAAGATAACCACAGATAATGGGCCACAATTTGATAACAAGGATATGGAGAGTTTATGTGCCTCTAGGGGCATTCAACAATGCTTCTCTTCTTCTTTCCATCCACAAGAAAATGACCAAGTTGAAGTGACAAACCAGACCATTATGTCCGGTTTAAAAAAGAATTTAGAAGGGGTTTGTATGGAAGTGGCTAAGCTATTTGCAAGAAGTATTGTGGGCATACCGGACTACTCCTAGGGCTGCTACTCAAGAATCTCCTTTTGCCTTGGTGTATGGGATGGATGAAATTACTCATATAGAAGTAACCCTACCATCATACATGGTCCACAACTATTCCGAACAGGCTAATGAGTTGGAAATTAGGAATCAGTTGGACTTCATTGAAGAAAGAAGGGTTAAAGCTCATCTTAGAACAACCCACTATCATGGATTGATGAGGAGCAGATTTGCTTCCAAGATCAAAAGAAGGGATTTTCAACCAGGAGATAAAGTTTTAAGAAAGTTTTTCTTGCATACTAAGGAAAAGTAGTTCGGCAAGTTGGCTCCGAACTGGGAAGGCCCTTATGAGGTCTTCGAAAATCTTAAGCCTTGGACATATAGGCTTCAAGACAAAGATGGAAGAATTTTGAAGCACCCATAGAATATTGAAAACCTCAGGTTATATCCAGAATGAAAGTTGTGTAAATATTTACTTGTTTAAAGTTAATGTAAATATTATGGGGCATACTCTTTCCTACCCTGGTGGCGCGGGGAGGTTTTAATGAGGTGTTTGATTTTTTAAATAAAATATGATGCCTTCTTAAAATATTCGGTGTGGTTTGATTACAATTATTTTCAAGTCTTTAATTTAATACTGAGGATCTTTGACAGATCGGATTAATCTAGTTGAATGATGACCATTAAATACAAGTCATCGGAGATATTAAACACTCTAACCTTAAATGTTTTGAAGTAAAGTAGGACTCTTTAAACATTAGCCATTAAAATTGAAAACAAGTATGGAACAAAAAAAAATTGACAGATAAGCATGTCCGAGTACGAACCGGATTACATTACTAAAATAAAAAAAATGCCTTGGCCATCCAAGGACTTTAAGCATTTTGAAAGACTTATCCGGACTCAGACCGGATACGATTACAAAAATGGCTTGGCTATCCAAGTACTTTAGTAGTTCACAAGATTAAGAAAACACAAAAGTTAGTTAAAAACCTCAGGGCTTATTCCGTTCGGATGTTCCTGCATCACCTCACTTTTTGGGGTTTCTGAGTTCAGCACTTGAACTCTTACCGGTTCCTTCCTCTTCATGGTTGGTAGGGTCTAATGAATTAAGAAATAACTCTAGGGTGATTTTGTGTTATGTGATTATTCGGGGGTCCAAACAGTAAAGAACAAATACTACGTGAAAGCCCCTTTTTCGAAAGAGAAAGTGATAGTTAAACTAAGTAGAGAGAGAAAGTAATATTATATTAATCAACCAGATTATGAACTCGTGTGTGGTCCTTTTATAGTATAATAACGGGCCCCACACACTTTAATTCCTACCTTATTACACATTTAGCCACTATATTTTCCCATTTATTCATAATAACTATTTCTATTGTACTTTTTACAATACTTCCCCAATAAGAATATTTCCTTACACTTTTCCCATACATCTTTTATTCTCCCTCATCAGGGTCGATTCCACTAGATAGTTCTTTTTATCACCATCTCCTATGGTATGGAATGGGATGTCTTCATACTCCTCTTCCGAAACGTTTCATGGAAAAACAACACCATGTCAGACTTCACCTTAACATACCTTGCTTCCAAAGAATTTATCACCTAGTTGGTGTATTTAGCAATGCTGGCCTGCATTTTCTGTTCCTGCTCCTTCTCCGATTTGTTTTTCTCCTTGGTTACCTTAGACACAGCATCTTCTAGGGACGTTTTCTCACTGGACAAGGTCTGGATGTCACCATCTTTGGTTTTCATGTCCTCCCTTAAGGTTGAAATATATTTCTCCAAAACAGAGCACTTAGTTTGGAGCTGAGTATTACCATTCTCCGAAGTGGCCAACTTGGTTGACAGACCTTCCTTGTCCTTCTTCAATTCTTCAAGCTCTTTCTTCAATTCTTCTATGCTCTGATTAGCATTGAGGAGATTGGTTGACAGAGACTCCTTGCCAGTATTGAGGGTGTTGATAAAGGCGGACTGGTTTTTTACCCGTCTCTCCAGATCGAGCACTGGTTGGATATAACCTAGTAGAGAATGGGCCACCGTATCTTGATCTTCGGAAATAGAAAAAGACTTACCGTTGTAGGTCACCATGTTGGAAGAGCTTGAAGGATGGAAAGGACGAGCAAAGTCATCCTTCTCTGAGTCGGTAAAGTAAATGTCGATGTCCTGAAGGGCTCTGATATCTACACCATCAATCCTTCCTCCGGTGCCCTCTCCGAGTTGCAGATCTATTGGAATTTTTTCTGCTAAGGTGGGATTGGTAGGAGCCGGTGGAGGAAGAAGCTCTGAAGGGAGAAGAGTTATTTCTCCCCCTAAGGTGACCTTTTTCTTCTTGGCATCCCTTTCATCACTACCTTCCCCCATTTTACGATCCTTCTTGAGAGGCTTCGGTGGATTTTCTGGTTCCTCTGCCTTCTTAGCAGTCTCATCTTCAACCACCTTGAGGAAAGAGGCATCGATCCCTCCTTGGTTCTCCGGACCAGTCTCTTCTGTGGTAGCCCGGACTACTTCTGCTGCAGTTATCTTCTTCTTCCCCTTCATCTTGCTAAGAGCCTTGGCTCTAGAGGGCAATAACATTTTACCATCTTTTTCATCTGTCCGTTGGAGGATGAAACCTGGAGGAGGGGGTGTGGTCAATTCTTCCCATTTAAGATCTCTCCAATATGTGGTATTCCACAGATGATATCTCACCATACTGCCAGAGGTGAAGCAGTTGTGGAAAGCATTCCCCCAATGTTCTACGGCCCACACATTCAATTTGGAACATGTAGTCTGCCCCTCCTCCAAATATCCGGTATACTCCTTCGGTAATACTGAAAAGAAGTAATGAATGATTCAGAAGTGGAAGATTTGTGAAGTGAAAAGGAGAACATGAAAAACAAGATTGAAGAGCTTACATGTACTCTTCCATCTACTAGTAAGCATACTAGGGTTTTCCTTGGCTTTGATCTTTCTCCCATTTTCGCATGACCCATTGATGAATAAGAACTGAGTTCTCCAATTCTTCTCCGACTCCAACAAGTCATCTATCACTTTGAAGTTGTTTCCCCTGTTGTGGTGGTATAATGGGATGTGGTTTTTATTGCACAGACTTGCCACAGCGGCAAATTGCTCCATAGGGAGAGGGATTTTGGACAACCTTGATGCCATTATGCAAGAAAGGAGGGAGTACCAAGCATTTGGACTTAATTGGCTTAGGCAAAGCTTTATCAGGTGAAAGTACCTAACAATCTTTTGGTATAAGGGAATCTGAGCCCCCAGTTGAACAGTTCGGTGAAGAAGACCACTTCATTAAGTTTGCATTCTATCGGAGTCTCCGGAGTGACACGTATTCTCACCTTCACTGACTTTGGGATCTCCCACTTTGTCTGGATCCGGCCCAGCTCGGCAGTATGAGTATAGACATAATTTATGTTTTGCATGGCCAACAAATACTTAACATTGACTTTCCGAAACAAGGCCCTGCCTCGCCCTCCAAGCATTCCGGGAGATCCGGATGAGCCACACCAACCTTTACTTTGCCTTTTCTTTTCCTATCAGAGGCAACATCCCCAGTTTTCCCTGAGGCTTCAGTTTCGAATGGGGCCTCTTCAATGCTATCCTCCATCACTTCTTCCATCACTTCTTCCATCACTGTGGAAGGTTTATCAGTTGTTGTGGATGGAAGGGTGTTAGCTTTTATTTTTACGGTCTGTCCGAATGAATGAGCGCCAGTTGTTTCCAAAGGCCTGGTGTCCGGAGGACTTCGCTTGAGAAGTTACTTTGGATGCCTCCGATCCGGAGGGCTTATCTCGTGGGGCTCTTATAAATACCTCTGATTCAGAGGGTTTATCCTTGGATGTTGCTTTAGAGGCCTTCGATTTTGAGAGTTTTGACAGTGAGGCAGTTTCTTAGGCTTTCACCAAACGAGTTGTCCGGCGTGGAGTTGATTTCTCTGGATATTTTTCAATGTCTGAGCCCATTGCTATAAAAGGGAAGGGTTTCCTAACACTTGATACTTCTTTTTCCCGAGAAATGGAGGGTTGGGACTCCTGAATAGAAGAACCTGATGGAATTGGTGAGAGGCTCGGTTTGAACAACTGTTTAGGCTTTGGGTTTCTGGTGGAGGATGACCCTTGGTCAGTCTCTTGGGATGGTTCACCAAACGTTTCGCTTGGGGAAACCGGGAGACCAGCAACGATGCACTTCTCTCTTTCGACTTTCCTTGCTTTCTCTAACTTAGACAGGTTCAACCAACCACCTTTTACAAGAGCATTTCTAACCGTGAACATAAAAATATCCAAGAACAGGTTTGAAAGAAAGGGTGAAAATCTTTATAGAAGGTTTGTTCAGTGATGAAGATAATGAAGTAAAAAAAATGATTTATGTATTGATAGAAAAAGGTAAATGATGCCTAGGAGAAGACGAAGAGGTTTTTGCAATGATTAAAGGCGGCGCTGATGTGGGAAAAAATAAATGCATAGGCTACTTTCTAGGGTTAGTGGGAGCACCAATCTAGGTAAAAAACGGCTGGTATGTCGAATCAGATTGTAACACGCCTCCTATGATCCAAAGAAAGACTCTTAGAATTCTGGGAAAAAGTCAGTTTGGACAAACCTCAACCTAGATACACAAGCGGGTTGGGGAATTTTTTCACTGACTAAGTGAATTTTTTAAGTCTTGCTAAAGATTTTTGATAAGGCCTAAAAAAGGGGCTACCGATGAGTTCGGATAACTTAACCGCTGCTTACTGAGATTTCCGGACAAGGGCAATTCAGACAAAAACTTGCCATTGAACTATCCGGACATGACAAAATTAAAAAATGACTAAACACATTTTGACTAAGCTATATGCTAATCAGCTTAATAAGTAAATGTGTCCTTAAACTTGGCCCGGTTCCATAATTCTACCTGAAAGCCCATGGTCCATAATTAAGGGTATAAATACCCCAACTACTTTCATTAATGGGGGTAATGAACATTTAATACAACCAGACAGCTCAAATCTCTCACTATTTCACACTAAAAAAATTAATCTCTTAAAACTTTCCAAAACACTTGACAAAATTACCCTCAGCTCAAAATAAACCTCACCATCTATGACTGGTAACACTAATAGCTCGAGGAAAAGAAATATTGTAAGTTTGGCTACTCAGATAGAGGGAAAAACATCTACCCATTTGTATGGAAAGAGAGATATTCCTTTTATCATTTTCGATGAGGTTGATTTGTAGGGCACTGCGGGGCCACATGAGAATGTAGTGGTCATTGGGGAAGAAGTTGTTGGAGTTGGATTGACGCGTGCTGATAGATACTTAGAGTTGTGCGATCGTCCTTTTAAAGAAAATTTTGACATGATGTGCAATCAACCTCGGATTTCTCAGTCAGAGTGTACCATCATCGGTTTACTAGAGTAACGATACTGGTAATATGATAATTCGATGGGGAGGTAAGTTTGGGAAATGGACCTTATAATAAGAAGGTTCAAGTGATTTTTATGGTGGTAGACTATCCAACAAGTTATAATGCCATTTTTGGAAGATCCTGGTTGTCAAGGATGTATGGTGTTGTATCAACAGTCCATCAATGTTTCAAATATATCGTTGGAGACCATGTAGGGGTCGTTCGAAGCGACCAAAATGTTGCAAGAGAATGCTACGCCACTGCACTTCGAATTCGAGGATCCACCAGTGGTGATATGATGAATGAATAACCGTTAGGGAGGTTGACCTCAGATTCTGATGAAAGGGTTGATGAACGGAGGGAAACCCCAGGGTCATTAACAGTAAGTGAAAAGATAGAGAAGTATACTTTTTCTGAGGGAAAAGTACTTCGAATAGGAACTTTACAGACCCCAGTTCTACATCAACAACTGTTACATTTTTTGTCTCATAATCTAGATGTTTTCACTTGGAAAACAGAGGACGTGGTAAGAGTACCGATCAAAGTAATTTGCCATAGCCTAGCCATCAATCCGAAGGTGAAACCTGTAATTAAAAAAGGTGGGCATTTTCATCAGAAAAAGCAAAAATTATTGTTTCCGATATGGACCACTTATCCAAGGGCAAACATATAAGGGAATCATAGTATCCTTTATAGACGACGAATCCAATAGTGGTCAAGAAGAAAAATAGGAAGTCGACAATGTGTGTTGATTTTAGGGACTTAAATCGAGCATGTTCTAAAGATCCATTTCCTGTTCCTCGAATAGACCAACTGATTGATTCCACTTCGGGAAACAAAATATTGAACTTTATAGATGCTTTTGCAGGATATAATCAGATGCAGATGGATCTGAAGGATAAAAAATGTACCCCCTTTATCACAAATAGAGGCTTACACTGTTATAAATTTATGCCTTTTGGATTGAAAAATCTTGGGGCCACATAACAAAGATTGATGAATAAAGCATTTGCTACCCAGAATAGAAAAAACATGGAGATATACATCGATGATATGGTGGTAAAATGTTTAGTAGAAGATGCGCACTTGGAAGATTTAGAGGAGACATTTCTGAATTTAAGGGTTATAAAGCCGAAATTGAATCCAGAAAAATATATTTTTGGAGTTCGATCAGGGAAATTCTTAGGTTATTTTATCAGTAAAAAAAGGATAGAAGCACTTATGGGTTTAAGGCATTAATCGCAGGAGGTGTTATCAGAGATGCATGATAGAGAAGGATCAATGAATTGTGGGTTTAAGGCATTAACTCGTTGAGTTCTGCTGGCATGGTTTTATTGGCCCTCAATTATGAATGATGCAAAGAATTGGGTTCGAAGTTGTGATACTTGTCAAAGTTTTGCTAATTCTATTCATAAACCATCAGTTCTACTTATTTTTATTACCGAAGCTATTCCTTTTGATAGATGGGGAATAAATTTAGTGGGACCTTTGGGTGATGGCTTATGGAGGACGAAAAATGATAATTGTTGCAGTAGATTATTTTACAAAGTGGGCAGAAGCAGAGCCATTATCTGGAACAAAAGCTAAGGATGTGATTAAATTCATTGTAAACAGGATTTATGCTGTTGTTTTAGAGTGCCTCGAAGAATTACTACAGACATTGGTCCTCAATTTAATAATAAATAATTGGCTTCATTCTGTGCTTCGAAGGGAATCAAACAGTGTTTTTCAACACCGTTTCATCCCCAAGCAAATGGACAATGGAGGTGTCAGGTCTATTTTGGAAGGTTTGAAGAAGAATTTAATATGAGCAACATGAATGTGGTCTAATTATTTGTAAGAGGTACTTTTGGCTTATCGAACGACTCTTAAGGAGGCTACTAAAGAAACACCTTTTGCATAGCATTTGGAATGGATGGTGGTAGTCCTGTGGAATCTAATTTGTCATCTTTTAGAATAACTCAATATTCTGAAAGTTAAATAACGAAGTTAAAAGAGCAAGTTTGGATTTGATTGATGAGAAAAGAGTTCAAGATCATTTAAATGTAATTCATTATCAAAATCTTATGATGAATATGTATAATTCGAGGGTGAAAAGGAGGAAGTATAAGATATGTGATAAAGTATTGAAAAAGGAATTCCTACATACCAAAGAAAAGAGCCTTAGTAAGATGGCCCTGAATTGTGAAGGAGCTTATATGGTTGTTGAAAGGATAAAGTCAGATTCTTATCGTCTGTGTGATAATAAGGGGGCTTCAACATCCATAGAATATACAGTATCTAAAATTTCACTAGGAATGACGGTGTTATATTTTAATTTTTTTTTCCTTTGATTGATTAGCGCACTCTTTCCTACCATGTTGGCTCATGGAGGTTTTTAACGAGGCGTTATGTACAGATTCAAAGTTATCAATAAAATGCATTTTTGACCAATGGCTGTTTACAAGTGTTTATTTAAAACTATTTTGGTAACTGATCAAAGACTGATCATCTTTGAGGTTGACCAAGAGTAGAATATTCTGAAGTGTTGAGTACACTTTTCAAAGAAAAAACCATGTTCAAAGTGTTACGTTCATTAAACACTCTATGATGTTCGAAGTGTTACGTCCATTAAACACTATATGATGTTCAAAGTGTTACGTTTATTAAACACCCCATGATGTTCGAAGTGTTACGTCCGTTAAACACTCTATGATGTTCGAAGTGTTATGTTCATTAAACACTCTATCATGTTTTTATCTCGAATAATTAATATAAATAATAATCAAATATAAACATAACTAAAATGAGAAGTGAAGCATAAACAAAGACCTTTGTCATTCAAATTAATTCGATGAGAACAAAAGGTTACAGTAATGATATGACAGGTACGAAAAACCAAAAGATAGTAAAATCACTCATCTTTAGAGCTCTCTTTGGACTCTTCTTCCTCAGATGATGAACTTGGGATATGATCAAAAGCTTCGCTAGGGCGTTGTTTGACGGTAATTTCACTCCAAAAGCTGGAAAGATCCATTTTAGGATACGTGGTATGAATTTCTCAAAGGAGTGTGATGACTTTTTCTTCTTTACCATTGTTGATAGCTGCTAATATATCTTTTGTACACTCATCTTCAGCAGCAGTGACAAAAAGTTGTTTTTCTTTATCAAATTGATTTTTAAGAGTGGTCATCTCATCGGTCAATTTTTTATTTTTTGTTTCACTTTTGACAAGAGAAGCCTGAAGATCATCAAGTTTTTCCTCTCAGCAGCTATTCTTCAAGATGTTTAGTCTTGAGTTGACCTGTTTCTTCCTGGTGCGAAGTGTCGAGATTTTCCTTCTCGATTCGATGTTTTGCTCGGAGATACTTTTTGACATGAAAATTTCCTCGGAGAAATTCAGATCTTGCCATCTGGAATCCATGAAACTAATCTCGTATGAGGTCACTAAAGATATCCCTCATCTTTTTCTCAACTTCAGCAGTATCTTTATATCAAACCATCTCTTTAGCCATATGTTTCAATTGCTTTTGAGAGGCTTTGATTTCTTGAGTAAGTTTTTTCGCTGCAGCGTCAAGATTGTTAAAACGGTTGAAGAGTAGTCAGGACCTATTCGAATGGCTCCTCGGGAGGAAAAACCAATGGGCTAGGTCGAGTAATAAGATCTAAGGAGGTTGTAGGAACAATAACCTCAGGAGATGTGGCTTCGGAGGCAGCAGGTGCAGATTTTCTACGAAGGTTATGCAGATGATCTTGAATCTCTTGAATGATTGGATCTTCTTCTCCAATGATCTCTTGTGATTCATCGAAGTTAATGAAGCTGTCGGGATCAAAGTGATCATCGACATGGTTATCTTCTACGATAACATTATCCTTTTTCTCATTAGCATCATCCTCAGCAGTTCCTTCATTTGTTTTTTTTGAGGAATTTGCTGATTTTCTGCAGTTCCACCTTCATTGTCATGGGATAATATCTTTTCGAAAATCTCCACTGTTTTCTTTTTCCCTTTCTTTTGAGGTCTGGTTTTAGTGGTACATTTTCGGTTCTTGAAGTGTTGCTATAGTTTATTTATTATAAGTGATACAATAATTATTATAGGTTGATTATAGTATAAGTTATTACTGTTTAATTATTAGAATCAATGTAACTTTAGTATAGTTTGATTATATGTAATATACATATTGAAATGGTTTGATTATTAAAAATGATAAAAACAATTATGATAAGTGTTTGTTGGTAGTATAGTTTAAGTATAATATAACTTTATAAGTAAGCATTGTTACTTTCTGAGAATGAAGGAAAATAAATAAATTTTATTGATTTAAACCTTTTATTGTTTATACTCCTGCAGATCAGAAGTTGTGCAAATATTCTTAATTTGAACTACCATATTACACACTAATAAACAAATTATCTTCATCTGTAATTTCATTTTCTGATTCCATCCATTCTTCATCCTCGCCACCAATTTCATCCATATGATCTTCTTTAATATCATTTAGTTCATCAAACATGGCCTTTTGATGCTCTTTCATTGCATATTCTTAATCTTGCACCACATGTTGTGCCTTAATACAATCATTTTAACAACAAATACTTCAATGGTTTGGCTAGTCACTCTTGAATGTATAGCTATGTATTCTAGGTTGGGCACATTTATTGCAGATTCACTTTCCACTGTATTCTAGCTGTGTATTCTAAATTCCATGGATAACTTGAAAATGATAGTAAAAAGTGGTTCATTGGACTTCCACCACATTAAGAGATCAACTAGTTATTATCATTATACATACTCAAATGGATAGAAGCGTGCAAATATAATGTCAATTCATTAACATATTTAGTAGATTTTTACATTGTTGTTCTACTTTGCATAACATTTGTAAATTAGTTACGACAATGCCTAATTTTTCTTCCTATGTTACTATTATCATCTTAACTCGGGGATGAACTACATAATTGTTTCCGTGTTTCTTAACATAATATATATATATATTTTAAACATATAAGTTTGAAAGCCTAGATAATATTTCTTGTAATCATAAATATTAT
This sequence comes from Limnanthes douglasii subsp. nivea, assembly GCA_036936605.1. NCBI lineage: Eukaryota > Viridiplantae > Streptophyta > Magnoliopsida > Brassicales > Limnanthaceae > Limnanthes > Limnanthes douglasii. The sequence continues at coordinate 55,824,281 of JAUPFV010000004.1, forward strand.
CAATATACTAACATAAAACTAATCAACATCTATGTAAAAAAGAATTCGATTGATACATTGATTTAATATGCAAACAATAACATAAGCATGTGGGATACAATTAAAAGAATGGATAAAGTATACCAAACACTTAATCACCAATAATCCACAACCAATCAAACTTTTCAATAAAGCTATCGAGTAAATGACTATGTTGAACAAATTTCGAACTTCGATAGAATTTGAAACTTTGATCGAATTATTGATGAAAAAAAGGTGATTTTGAATATTATAGAATACTAACTTGGTTTGAAAGACGAGGTATGAGTAGTGGAAGAGATGGGTATTTATATAAAAGAGAGGATTAAAAAACTAAAAAACAATCCATCTTTAGTTGGGTACTCGTCAACAACCAACGTCTACAAACTTGGTGATTCAGAAGCTAGTCGAGTGCCCGGCTATGACAACGGCTATGACCAATGACTACAAACTTGATGATTCAGAAGACCATAATTTGGTGCTCAGTTTTCTGAATAAGATGATTTTTTAACCTTAAATTAAGAAACCTAAATGATTATCCAGTTATATTTCTCAATATGTGAGTAGTTCAATATATGTAATGTGTGTATTTTCGTTGCAAGTGGATGGTTTCTTTGAACCCAATTCAATACATCAACAACCAATTTAGACCTTGAGTATCGTATATATTGTATGTATGCATGTGTATAGCATTTGTAGTACAATAATATATCCATAATTTTGTAGTATACATAACAATTCGTTTATAAATCATGTTTAAATCAACCACGTTTAGAATGGTTGTTGAGATGTCATACGTTTTCCATGTTAGGTATTGTGCTATATTTTTTAGGGTATATAGTTGTGTAACCCAATTGCGTATGCAAGTTATTATTGAACACCTATGCCAGTTAGATTGGTTTAGATTTGTTGAATGGTCAAGTGTTAGGTATAGTGGTCTAGTTAAGGATTGTTATACTAGTTTTGGTTAAATTTATCGATAAGAGATTATCATGATATGGATTTTAAAATTAAGAGTGTGTAGGATCTAATTTATCCAACTGATAGAAAAAAAGAATTTTGTATACCCGTGTGTTATTTAAATGATGGATATCAATGATTAACATCCCCTCTTTGTACGTGTGGTAATAATTTTCCTTTGGTATTAGAACGTCCAATTCACTTATTGAATAACGTTAGAGCTTGTCCGTATGCTAAGCGGAATGAGAGGATGCATGCTACTAATTTGAGCTTGACAAGATGTAAAACATTAGCACTGAAGTTAGTTAATAATTGTTTTATCACAATTTACAATAAAAAATCACGCATAACTTATATTTTCACATTTGTAAATGTTGCCGTACTTTAAAATGATCTTATACTTTAAAAGACATATGAAATCGGAAAATATGATTCGGTTGACGCAGCAGTGAATAAATTCCCACGAATAAGGAGGAGAAATGATGATTTAAAGATGTAGTATTTTTTTATTTTATTGTATGAATATCAACCCTCGTAAAAATTAACTTTTATTTATGTATTCGGTTTTTTCATGTGTCAAATATATGGTTATATAATTAGTATTTTAATTTTATACCTTTCAACGTAAACTTCTAACCGCATTTATGTAGTTATTATATATTGTCTATAAAATTTGATTTAAATTATACTTTCGTTATTTTTCATATTCGAAGGATTCATCTATTTTGAATTCATACATGAAAATTAGGTTTTTATTTAATAAAAAATATATAAAAGATATAATAAGCTATTAGCTTTTACCAATCACGTCTAGAGCACGGCAAAACTTTAGTTAAAAAAAAACTAATTTAAACAAAACGGAAATGAACATGATCTGTTTTAAATCGAAAGGAACGGATGATCTCATTTCTCGTGTTTATTACTAACCATTGTTACTTTGAAAAAAGATTACATCCTCGATCTAAATTTTGTTGTTTTTAAAATAAATAAACGGAATAGATCAGACAGATTCGGAAAGGAATGGTTCCATATGTTTAGAAAGTTTTAGTATCAACGAAGTTTTTCGTTTAAAGCAAAATTATACATGTCCAGTATATAATTAAAACGTGAGGATTGACCATATTCGCCAATGAATTGCTAGGAAATTTTAACCATACATGCTCTACGAATCTCATAAGCTGCTTGACCTGGCCCCATTACTTCTTGACTTGACTCAGCCAGCATGTTTGAATGTACGAAACAAATCCCATTTTGGCAACATTGACTATTTTGAACTGCCAGTATGAATTAGAAACGCCGTGGACCTTAAGCCACTACAAAAGAAAATCAAGAGAATAAAGAGCGAGTCAGCTACGCGTATCTAAAATGAAGTCAAGTAAACAACATTCAACAAGTCATCTAAAACTTGTTATGGCAAGAAATGTTGTACACCGAGCAACAAAACTTGTCTCCAAATCTAAAACAAAGCCTCGTATCAATCCTCAAACAAAAACAAATCTTGCACTCACTCTTAAATGACATCTTCTTTGCTCGACGCCTCTTTTGGGTTTAGCGTTTTCCGGCCGTGGTCAATGGCAGTTGTGGGTGTGACAGAGCTTTATTTCTGGTCGAATCTCCGGCCAGACCTCCCAACGCCTTGTGGTTAGCCCAGTTCATTTAGAGTCCTTTCTGTCTTCGTGGAGGAATGTCTGTTCTGGTCTCTGTCACTCACTCTTAGGGTTTGGTGATGATAAAACTGGTCCGGTTTAAAGAATCATGTTTACATACGAGATTTTGGCCCTTTTTGAGTATTGGGGCACCTATTTTGGTTGCCCTTTTTAATATATATGAACTTAATTATTCTGGCTAGTAGTATTGGCAAAGGGTCTTTATTCTTTTTTACCTTTTTTTTTACCCTTTCTAACTTTTTTGTTGGAATTCTAATTATTATTTTATTTTAGTTAGATTGAATTTTGGATTTAACTAAAATGTTAGTATTTTGCAAACCGATAAGTCTTTTCCATCGGTTAGGTCAAATATGTTTGAGAATACCTTCAAGATATACTAGTTTTATTCTAAATTTTAATCAAATTAAATGTATCAATTAAATATATTTAGATAGTTGGAACATCAGGAGGTTAAATGACCCCATTCGTTAGAAATACGTCCGTGATTTTATTTATTTTCAATAGTATCAACACTTATTGCCTGCTAGAGGCCAAAGTCACCATTGAAAATGTTAACCTTATCATGACATATATGTTACCGTGGTGGCACTATAAAAGCAATCATGAAAACCACAATTATGGTGGAATTTGGATAGCCTATCCAAGTGTATGCAATATCACCTTAGGTCCCACCTCTCTCCAAATCATGAATTGTAACTTTGGCTTGCTAAGAACTTGACCCTCAATATCACTGTTGTGTACAGCTTCAATGAGCCATTAGATTTTCATCAGGGACTTCAGCGTGAATCGCAACCTCTCGGAGCGCTCCAACACTAAAAACCGCTAGAACAACATTATCTATTTATTTAATATTTGTTGTCGCACATGCGGCCCTGACGACCTCAAATCCATTGGAGGCCAATATTCATGGTCCAACCGCCAAATTTACAACCTTTCCTCTAGGATTGATAGTGCCCTAGTTAATGGCCTCTGGGATGATAGTTTCCCAACTCCTTCGCCCACTTTGACCTCCCCCGAACCTCAGACCACACCCTCATTATTGTATACCTTATCTTCTCTTTGACTCGAGTCCTAAATTTTTTTAAATGCTTTAATATGTGGCGCTTTCATCTGACCTTCCATACCCTTGTCTCTGCAAGCTGGAACTCCCCTTGCATAAAAAACCCCATTAGAGCTATTGTTATCAAGTTAGCCCGTCTCGCCCCAACCCTTGCTTCCCTCAACACGCACGACTTTAGCAACATTAGCCATTGGATGGAAGAGGCCCAAGCTTTCCTTGCTCATGCGCAGATACACCCCGTCTCCAACCCGTCAAATCGTTCCCTCATCTCTATCGAGCATGATGCCTCCAAAAAATATATTTTCGATAACCGTGCTGAGGAACCATTTCTCAAACAGAAATTTAGGAAAACCTGACTCAAATTTGGGGACATAAAATCCAAATTTTTCCATAATAGCATATGGGCTCGAAGAGCCCGTAACAAAAACTTGTTGATTATCAACCTTGACAATTCTTCTAGCTCTAAACCTAGAGTGATCTCTTCCACTTTCCTCAAGCATTTATAAAACCTCAGAGGACCCCAAGCCCTGGAAACTACCCTTGCCTCGATAGAATCAGGGCCCTCATAAAATCCTCGATTCTCTCCTCTGATAAGTCAAACATGATTAAACCCATCTCAGACGATAAAATTAGGAAAACCTTTTTTGTACTGATAGTGATAAGGCCCCGGGTCCTAATGGCTTTAGTGCTGGTTTCTTCAAATCTTGTTGGGCCACTGTTGGGGTTGATATCTGCATGGGGGTTAAGCATTTTTTTCGTAAAGTACCCGGCTTAGAACAAAACCCTTATCGCCGTCATCCCCAAAATTGATTCCCCCTTAACTCTCTCAGATTTTAGTCCCATTGCCTGTTGCAATGTCATTTACAAGATTATCTTTGAAATCCTAGCTAATAGAATCAAAATATCCCTTCTCTCCCTGATGGATCCATCTCAATCGACTTTTGTGCCTAGTCGCTCAATCTCTCGCAACATCCTTCTCACCCAAGACCTCATGCATGGCTAGCACACCAATTGCAAAGGCTCGAGATATGCCATCAAGATTGACCTTATGAAGGCTTTCAATAATGTGCGTTGGAGATTAATCTTGGATGTTCTCTATGTTATGGACTTCCCTATTGAGATGATCAATTCGATGAATGAATGTATCCCCACCCCCTAGTTTGCAGTTTCCATTAATGGTACGCCCACCAGTACCTTTCATGGTTTGAAGGTCCTCCGTCAAGGATACCCTCTTTCCCCGTACATCTTTATCATTGTCATGCATGTCCTCTCCAACATCCTTTAGGAAAACAGCAAGCACCCATTATTTGGATTCCACTAGAAATGCCACAAGCTCAAGATCATCAACTTCTTCTTTGCGAATGACCTTATGATCTTATGCCGCGTAAATAAATTAATCTCATCAAAGATGGCCTCGACAAATTTACACTTCTTTCAAGCCTCCAGCTTAATCCAATCAAAAGATATTTTACCTCTCGAGGACCTCAGAAAACACTAAGATTTTTATCTTGAACTCTCTTGGTTTTAATGAAGGCATGCTGCCTGTCAGATAATTGGGAGTCCTGGTAATCACCTCAAGGATTTTTTACAATGATTGCAGACCTTATTTGTCAAAAGTCACCAACTGTATCAACTTTTAGACTTCCAAACATCTTGCATATGCCGGTAGACTTCAATTGATCAAATCGGCGCACTTCGCTCGCCTTGTCTACTAGTCCTCAATCTTCATTCTCCCTATGCGCGTTCTATAGAAACTTTCCTAGTTATTCCATATATTTCTCTGGTCTTGCATGAAGATGAAGAACTCTAGGACTTAGGTTTCTTGGGATAAGCTTACTTTGCCTACAGATGAACGCGGCCTTATGATTACGAACCTTAAAATTTGGAGTCAGACTGCCTCTCCAAAGTCTTTTTGGTCTATTCCGACTAGAAACCCAAATTCCACGTGGAACTAATGGAACCTCGCTGAGAAGATCAAGAACAAATGCATATGGACTCTCCCCGTTACCTTCTCAACCAGTTGGGGATAGATGAAAATCCTTAAGCTTCACAACGAGGTGCGATTCTCGGTATGGTTCATATCGGAAATGGCACCGCCACGTCTATATGGTACAATCATTGGCTCTTCCCAAAGAAAGAAGACTAGGGTTTTATTATTTAGAAAGTGTACAGATTACAAAGAGTATAAATTCTTACTCATGGGTAAAACATATAAGCTAATAGGCTTGGGCCTAATATCTATAACACCTGCTCTCAAACTCACAATGCAACACACGCATTGAATGTTTGTAAAAAATAAAATGAAAGTGAGATATTGATAGAGCATTTGTAACGAAATCCACAAGTTGTGTTTCTTTGCAAAGAACTTCACAAGTTACTTTCAATATATAAAACTTATTCATACGTATTCTTTACACCGCTCATAACCAGTAAAAAATAAAACGAAACTGAGATACTTATAGAGCCTTTATAAAGCAATCCGCAAGTTGTGTTACTTTGCAAAAAACTTCACAAGATGCCTTCAATATTTAAAGCTTCTCCATACGTCATCTTCACACCGCTCACAACTAGTCCCACGAGGCTCATCGTAATGAAATCAAGAAACCTAAAAGGAACGAAAAAACTTTCAACCAGAGGAACGAACCCAAATTTCTTAAGAAACCAGAGGTATACAAATAGGAACAACAATGAGGAAATGGAGAACTCTTCTGCTGATAAGTATAAATTTTACTCTTATAACTGTCTTCTTAATAAATCTTCTTCAAATACTCTTCTTCACGCATCTTCTTCAAGCATTCTTCTTCAAATTTCTTCTACCTCATTACCTTCTTTAACCAAATACTCAATTCAAACATTAAATATCAAACCTCCAACCCTAAATCTTAAACCTCCAACCCTAAATCTTAAACCTCCAAATTCTAAATGTCAAACGAAATCCAAAAACCAAATATCTAGAACTAAATCCAAAAGACAAACGTCGATTTAACTAAACGTAAGGCATAATCCAAAGTCAAACAAGATCTAACCACCGAACGAATCCAAACAAATAAAAAAAATCAGAAACGAAATATAAACGACAAACGCCAATCTAAGAACACATTGGACATAATCCAAACGCCAAACAAAATCCGGACACCAAACAAAATCTAAATTACAAATGCCGATCTAAGAAAATGCTGGACAACATCCAAAATTCAAACAAAATCTAAACAATAAAATGAAATCCAAACGAAAAACTTTGATCTAAGAAAACGTTAGATGAAATCCCAATGTGAAACAAAATCCAATTCGAACTACCTCCAAAATCAAAATCGAACTCTTAAATATCAATACCAAAATTAAATCTAAAACCAAATACAAAAAAATGAACTCAAAAAACAAAATCCAAAAGTAAATCCATAAACCAAAACAAAATCCAAATACCAAATCTAAATTCAAATAAAAAACTAAATACAAAAACAAATCTAAGTTCTAATTAAAATCAAAATCAAACTTGAATCCACGAATTTTCCAATAAAAAGAATGCACTACTCGAGTAGCACTTTCTTCTGAACCGTAGCACCAAATCACAATCCAACCGGACATTTTTTTATAGAAAAAGATAAACAAAAAAAGATGACTATGGTTTTATAATTTAGAAAGTGTATCTATTACATTGAGTATATGCTCTTATTTATAGATAAAACATATGAGCTAATGGGTTTGGGTCTAATATCTCTAACACTCTCTCTCAAACTCACAATGCAATTGTTATAAAACATTGAAAGTTTGTCACTAAGAAAATAAAATCACGCTGTTGACTGAGCCTTCATGAAAAAATCATCTTCAAATAATATGTGTGAAGAAATCTGCAAGTTATCTTCAATATTTAAAACTTCTTCATACGTCTTCTCCACACCGCTCACAACCAGTCCCACAAGGCTCGTCGTAATGGAACCAAGAAAACTAAGAGGAACATAAACACTTAAACGAGAGGAATGGACCCAAAGTTCTTAAGAAATTAGAGGTACAAAAGCACAATAATGAGGCACTAAAGAAATCTTTTGGTGATGAGTAAAAATTTGATATTCTTTTCATCTTCTTCGTAAATCTTCTCAAAGTACTCTTCTTCACCCATCTTCTTCAAGTATTATTCTTCGCATTTCTTCTACTTTATCCTTTTCTTCAACCTAATATTCAATCTGAAATCTGAAATATGAAATCTTAATATCAAATATCAAATCTTTAATTCCAATTCTTAATTTCTAAATTCCAATTTCTAGATCTAAAACCAAAATAAAAAAATATCTAATCTCAAATATTCACTTCAAAATTTCCGATTTCCCATTTTAACTCCAAATTCTAATTCCAATTCAAATGTCCAATCTCAAATCGTAAAGCTCAAATCGTTAAATTTCAAACGTCAAACCAAATCCAAATACCAAACAAAATCTCAAGGCCAAATACCCAAACAAAATCCAAACGACAAACGTCGATCTAAGAAAATGTTAGACAAATTCCAAACATCAAACGAAACCCCAATTTCAAACAAAATCTAAACGCCAAATACCTACACGAAATTCAAACGACAAACATCGATCTAAGCAAACGTTAGACATAATCCAAATGTCAAATAAAATTTAAAAACTAAAACAAAATCTGAATGCAAAATCCAAATGAAAACCAAATCCAATACTAATTCCAAATAACAAATTCAAATTCAATTCTAGTTACCTATCAAAATCAAATTCAAAAATGAATCCACAATTTTACTAAAAAAACTTGTTCCACTGTTCTAGTAGTGATTTATTTTGAGCCGTAGTACCAAATTAAAATCTAACCATTCATATTGAAGGATTAGATGTCTTGAATGCTCTCTAAAATTCAGCCAAAACTGATATCATTCACCTCTTGATCATTTCTATATATTTTAACTGCACACAACAGATCTGGAAACCGAAACTTTTCTCTCTTTCTTTTCTTCCGGCAGACAACTAAAACAATTTCCCACCAACACAGTGGAAGAAACATAAACTTAAATTTATATCTAAACCTACGCTGTGATACCATATAGAAAAAGATAAACAAAGAAGATTATGTTTTTATTATTTAGAAAGTTTATATATTACAAAGAGTATAAAATCTTATTTATAGATATAACATATAAGACAATGAGCTTGGTCCTAATATCTCTAACATGAAAAACTAGCATGAAGCCTTAAAAAAAAACGCCAGTAATTATATTGATACTAACGTCGATGTTAATTTTCTAATAATGATTGAATTTTTCAAAGAAATGTATGCCCGACGATGAAAATAATTACACAAGATATTTCTGCGGATTTAAGATGAATTTGTTGATTTTTTCAAGCCTAAGGAAATTTGGTTAACGATCCATTAAATTTCTCTCTCATCGAAGAGGAAATACCCATTTCTAAAAACTACGTGTTCTTTAGTTGTGCATAAGAATCCTTTTTCACGCAGAAGTCTCAGAAAGCTTGGCTCAAGCCGAGGGACCGTAATTTTGAAGTTCTTTCATAACAATATAAAATCTCGTATTTCCATAAATAAAATCGTTGCTACTACCGACCTTCATGGTAATCTTGTTTCTATTTCACGATATCGTCGACATCTTCGTTACCCATTTCACCCACCTTTTTGGTATGAAAAACCTAACCACTTACCCAAGTTTTGATAAAGTTATAAGTCTGATTACATCTAGACTTTATAAGTCTCATAGATCTCAAATTATTTCCCTATTACGAATGACGAGATTAAGAATGCTCTGTTTTGTATTGACATCAATAAAGCACCTGACACAGATGACTACAGTATTGGTTTCTTTAAGACCTCTTGGGTCACCGTTGCTAATGAAGTTTTCAAATCTATCTATGATTTTTTACGTCACAGTCGTATGGACCCTAACTTGAACAAAACCCTCGTTGATATCATCCATAAGTAGTAAAATTCCACCTCCACCCATATGACTTTAGATATATTTCTTGTTGCAAAGTGACCTAAAAGGTAATATCCAAAATCCTCACCAACATGATTAAGAAATCCCTCTTATTTGTCATTGGTGTCTCCCAATCGGCCTTCAGTATAAGTCGTAGTATTTCCAACAACATTCTCCTTAAGATCGATCTTATGAAAGCCTTCAATAATGTTTGTTGGCACCTTCTCTTGGAATTTCTATATAATATGGAATTCCAAAATTTATTGATTGGATTATCCAATGTATATCTTCTCCTTCATATTCGGTTAAAATTAATAGTAATATTTTTGGTTTCACAATAAAAGAGGTCTACGTCAAACAGACCCTCTCCCCTTCCTCTTTATTATAATCATACAAGTACTAACTAGTATCCATAAGGAAAAAACCAACATCCGTCCTTTGGTTTCCACTGAAAATTCCATAAAATCAAAATCATTAGCTTCTACTTTACGAATGATCTAATGATTTTTTGTCATACCAATACCAATTCAATTAACCTTGTTAAAATGTGATTGAGGAATTTATCGCCCTTTCAAGACTCCATCTTAACCATATTAAGAGTAAATTTTTCCTCTTTGGAGTTTCCGATATGATTCACCACTCCATTACTTCTTCCTTGGGTTTTGAAGAAAGGTCCCATCTTGTAAGTTACCTAAGTGTTTCCCTTATTAGTTGTTGTCTCTCATATGATTGTAAAACGTTATTTAATAAAATCAACGACATGTCAACTGATAGACTTCCAAACACCTATCTTATATTGGTAGGCTATAACTTATCAATGTCATTTTGTTTGCAGGACGAGTATACTGGTCCTTTATATTTTATTCTTCATTTTTCATGTCCTCGGGACCTTACACAACTTTTCTGCACATTTTTTTTTTGTCGGAACCTGATTTAAAAATTACTGGTTCTAAAGTAGTTTGATCTAAAATTACCTTTTCCTCGTCGGGGCAACCTTGAATTCTAGACCTTACGGTATGGAGTCATGCGGTCGTCCTCAGATATTTATAGTTCATTGTAAGCGACAATTATTTCTCAATTTGGTGTCGTTGAGTTATTACCGAGTATGTAAAATATAATAGCCTTTGGAACCTTCCTATTAGATCCTCTCTTAGTTGGGGGAAAATAAAGATCATTAATTTAAGATCAATTGTTGTCAAGCTCTATATGGCAACCATTAGTAATGGGTACTCGACTTCCCTCTTGTATGACCCTTAGTTCTTCCCTAGTTTGCTTTTTGACTATTATAGTCACAATATTTTTCATTCCTGGAGCTAGCACAATTAGATTTGAAATACGTAACTATATCAATATATTTATATCCCCCTCAGGTGGGGAAGATGTTCCACTCTAGATTCCTAACTAGAATTGTAACGTCTTCACCATGAACAACACATATCACTACATCAAGCCTTCAGCTCCCTAAGTCCATTGGGTCAATCTTGTTTGGAACAAGTATAATATTCTCACACACTCTTTCATTTTCTGGCTCGTCCTTTGTAAGCATCTCACGACCCATGATAAGCTTCTAGCCTGAGGTTATACCACAGTCTCTTATTGTGTCTTGGGTAACAGTAACCCAAATACCACTTAACATCTTGGTAAAATGCCAATTCATTCGACTCGTTTGACAAGACTGTTCCAATATCCCATTACATTCTCTTGGACCTCCATTACATATTTCTCGAATAAAAAATCTCCGGTCCATATTAAAAATTATTGACACTATTTTATGTTGTGAATGAGTCGAATAGTGCCTTGACAGTGTACTGTGTCCGGCAGTACAGTTTTGTGTCTGTGATAGTGATATTGTATAATCACTTGAGTTAGTCTTGTGGTATGAGCCCATTAGGCCCAATAGTCTAGTAAGTCTATTAATTCCCTATAAATAGATTACTAGGGTGACACAAAACACAATCTGAAATCTGTAACCTTTTCTATCATAGTGAAATTCTTTTCTCTGGCGGTGCCCGTGGACGTAGACAATTGTCGAACCACGTTAAATCCCGTGTTTCATTTAAATCTTTCCTTCGTATATGTTCTGTGCTTGAGCCATTTTGATAATTGCATAGTAATTTAATAACAAAATTGGTATCAGAGCCACGTGGTGAAATTAGGGCTTTTGCAATTAGGGTTTCACAATGGCGTCTACATCAACAAAATACATGATTGAAAAATTTGATGGGGGATCCAACTTTGCGTTTTGGAAGATTAAACTGAAATCTTCATTGGTACCGCAAGGGCTGTGGAAGGCTGTGGAGAATAAGTTACCAGAAGAGATGAAAGAAGAGGAGAAGCAAGATCTTCAAGAAAGGGCTTTGTGCTGGATTTTAATGAGTGTGAAAGACAATGTGCTTTGCGAGATTAGTGGTGAGAAGACTGCTGCCTGCGCATGGAAAAAGCTAGGAGATCTTTACTCAGAGAAATCAGTAGTAAACCGATTATACTTGAAGAATGTTTGTATGATTACAGATTGAAAGAAGGTATGTCCATAACAGAGCACCTAGATAATTTTAAATCAATTATAATGGAATTGGAGAACATAGATATTAATATTGAGGATAAGGATCAAGCTTTGGTTGTATTGAGATCGTTACCATCTCCCTATGAAAACTTCGTAGATAACATTATGTATGGTAAGGATAAGTTATCGCTAGCAGATGTTAAAGGGGCACTGAAATCAAAAGGGATAAGACAGTTGCAGCCAGACAATCAAGCTGAAAGGGAAGGTCTTATAACTAGGGGAAGATTTAAAAGCAAAGCGAGTTCTTTAAGAAGGAAGAAATGGAGGTCCAAGTCAAGGGTGAAGCACTCAAACTGTTATGAATGCGGTGATCAGGGTCATTATAGGAGATATTTTCCGAAACTAAATGGTAAAAAAGGAAATCAAAAGGAAAATGCAGCAAACATTGTTGAAGGTGTGAACGATTCCGACGATAGTGAAAACAGTGGTAAATGAGATGTATTGTCCGTGAGTTCAGACTTTGGGCAAAACTCTTGGGTATTGGATATTGGCGCTACATATCACATGTGTCAGATCAAGCAGTGGTTTGATACGTACAAGCCAATGCAGGGAACTGTCTATTTAGGGAGCAATCATTCGTTAACTGTTGGTGATATTGGTAACGTCAGAATCAGAATGTTTGACGGGGTTGTTAGAATCTTGACGTGCTGACATGTTCCTGGGTTAAAGAGAAACCTGATTTCTCTTGGGACTCTAGACTCTTGGGGTTACAGGTATCGTGCAGAAGATGGTGTAATCAAAGTGACAAAAGGCTCAATGGTATGCATGAAAGGCAGTTTGTAGAAGGGTCTTTACATTCTCCAAGGGAGTGTTGTTATGGGCGATGCTGCAGTAGCATTATTAGGGAGTAATAGCCAAAGTAGGCAGGATCAAAATAAATTGTGGCATTGGCGTCTTGGTCACATGAGTGACAGAGGATTAGCTGTTTTGGGAGAGAGATTTGTTGAAAGGGTATAAAGCAGAATCATTGGGATTTTGTGAGCACTGTGTGTTTGGTAAAAAAACTAGAGTCAAATTCAGAAAATCGGCTGTAAGAAAGACTAAAGGGACAGTGGACTACATTCACTCAGATCTTTGGGATCCAAACAGAATTCTATCCAAAAGCAGAGCCAAATACTACATGAGTTTGATTGATGATTATTCAAGGATGGTATGGGTTTACTTTCTGAAAACGAAAGATGAGGCATATTCAACCTTTGTCAAATGGAAAACGATGATTGAGAAGCAAACAAGAAGAAAAAATCAAACGTCTTAGGACAGATAATGGGTTAGAATATTGTAGTCGTGAGTTCAACGAGTTCTGCAAAGCTTAGGGAATAGTGCGCCATCGCACTTGTTCTAGAACACCACAACAGAATGGAGTAGCAGAAAGAATGAACAGAACGCTTTGTGACAAGGCACGAAGTATGCTCTCGCATTCCGGTGTGGGAAATGATTTTTGGGCTGAAGCTATCAATACAACGTGTTACTTGGTGAATCGGTCTCCATCAACGGTTATTGATTGTAAAACTCCTTTTGATATTTGGTCTGGATCGTCGGCTGATTATGAACATTTGAGGCTGTTCGGTTGTCATGTGTATGCTCATGTGAGAGATGGTAAGTTTGAGCCGAGGGAAAAGAGGTGCCTATTTCTAGGATATGCTACTGGAGTGAAAGGATATAGGTTATGGTGTACCTCTCCAAAGTCTCCAGGTTTTCTCGTCAGTAGGGACATTACTTTTAATGAGTTTGCTTCTATAGACAGTCAGAAGGAAGTAGGAGAAATGGTCGAATCAGGATCGGTTGTGAGTAAACAAGTGGAGCTTGAAGTAGAATCAATTCCTAGCAGGTTCAATAATTCAAGTGGTTCTGAGGTGGATCCAGAATCAGGAGGTGAAGCGTCAGCATCGGATGATAGTGATGATGATGCAACCGAACCAGAACAACAACCTTATAGCATAGCATTGGGCAGAGAAAGAAGAGATATTAGACTTCCAAAAATGTATGCGAATCAAGTTGCATATACTATGTCAGTTGCAGAAGAAGTTGAGATGCAGGAACCTAGTAGCTACAGAGAATTTATAGCAAGTTCAGAGGCAGATCGATGGATTGGTGCTATGGGGGAAGAGATTGAATCTCTTCATAGGAATCAAACATGGAAGCTTGTTGACTTCCCTAAAGGACAGAAGATAGTAGACATTAAAAGGGTGTTTGAAAAAAAGGAAGGTAATCCAGGGGTTGAGGCATCTTGATTCAAAGCAAGACTGGTCGCTAAGGGTTTTACTCAAAGGGAAGGAATCGACTTCAATGAAGTGTTTTCTCCAGTAGTAAAGCATAGTTGGATTCAAGTTTTGTTAGCCATAGTAGTTTTGCAAGATTTACAGCTTTAGCAGTTGGATGTGAAGACTGCGTTTCTACATGGTGAATTAGAGGAGCAAATCTACATGAGACAACCAGAGGGATTTATCGAACCTAATATGGAGGACAAAGAAACAGCTTAGTGCCGAGTTTTGAGATGAAGGATCTGGGTAGAGCAAAGAAAATTCTTGGTATGGAAATTATTAGGAACATAAATTTAGGATCATTACACTTGTCTCAACGAAGCTATATTGAGAAAGTGTTAAAACGATTCAACATGTTTGATGCTAAAGCAGTTAGCATTCCTTTTGGTACTCATTTCAAGTTGTCTGCAGTAGGAGCGGCCAAGGACGATGCGGAGTTGGAACAAATGTCAAAGGTTGCATATGCAAGTGCAGTTGGTAGTATCATGTATGCTATGGTATGCACACGTCCTGATATTTCACATGCGGTTAGTGTAGTTAGCAGGTACATGGGATATCCTGGGAAAGAACACTGGCAGGCAGTGAAATGGATACTTCAGTATCTGAAGAATACTGTGAACGTTGGCTTAACTTTTAACAAAACCGATATTGGTGAATCGCTGAATGATGTTGCAGGATCATTGGTTGGTTTTGTTGATTTTGATTTTGGAGGTGATATGGATAAAAGAAGATCTCTGACATGATATGTATTTACTCTAGCTGGGAGTGCGATCAGTTGGAAAGCACAGTTGCAAGCTACTGTAGCTTTGTCTACAACAGATGCAGAGTACATGACGGTAACAGAAGCAGTTAAAGAGGCAATATGGTTGCAAGGTTTGGTGGCAGATTTGGGCTTGGATATGACTACTACAAAAGTGTTTTGTGACAGTCAAAGCGCCATACACCTTACAGGGAACTAGATGTACCATGAGCGTACAAAGCACATAAATGTCAGGTATCATTTTATTCGTGATATAATATCAAAGGGAATTGTTGATGTGAAGAAAGTGTATACACACGATAATCCAGCAGATATAATGACCAAGGAAGTATCAGTTCGAAAGTTTAGCGAGTGCCTAAACTGGATCGGTGTTCGCAGTATAGAGTGAATTCCTTAAGGGCATTTGGTGAGTCAGAAGAAGAGAAGGTTCTTTGTTGATAGTGAAGAAATGATATTCACCTCAAGGGGAAGATTTGTTGTGAATGAGTCGAATAGTGCCTTGACAGTGTACTGTCTCTAGCAGTACAGTTTTGTGTCTGTGATAGTGATATTGTGCAATCACTTGAGTTAGTCTTGTGGTATGAGCCCATTAGGCCCATAGTCTAGTAAGTCTATTAATTCTCTAAAAATAGATTACTAGGACGACACAAAACACAATCTGAAATCTGTAACATTTTCTATCATAGTGAAACTCTTTTCTCTGGTGACGCCCGTGGACGTAGACAATTGTCGAACCACGTTAAATCCTGTGTTTCATTTAAATATTTCCTTCGTATATGTTCTGTGCTTGAGCAATTTTGATAATTGCATAGTAATTTAATATCATTTTATTTGTTTGTTATCTTGTTGTAGTACCGTGGGAACACTCACTTATTAAATTTGTTATTTGTTCGTTTTAATTAACTATTTGGTTCTTGGATGTTTGCTACTAATTTTATTATTTTGTTTTACGGTTATAGCATTCTATTATTATTAGATTTAATTTTTTTGTATTTTATACACAAATATGCCTATTAAATATATATTTTTGTTTGAACTTACGTATTATAGAAAATACGGCGAAATAATTATAAAATATATATATATATATATATATATATATATATATATATATATATATATATATATATATATATATATATATATATATATATTAAAATGGTTAACTAATCGTATCTGATAGGATAGTGGAATCTTTAGTTTATGAAACTACGTGCAAGCAATTAAGAGATAAATAATAGTATCAAAGTTCATGTACGGTAAATGATTATTTTATGACGTGACAAAGGTAATTGTGCGATTATAAATAAGTTATCGAACTTGAAGTTTTGAATTGGCCCTCAGGTATGGCTATATATATCCAAAACGGGTTTAAGTATACCCAAAAACAACAGTTGACTTTCGATTGATTTTTTTTTGACATTTTTACCCTCCATCAGAA
The DNA here is from genome assembly GCA_036936605.1 of Limnanthes douglasii subsp. nivea. Lineage (NCBI taxonomy): Eukaryota > Viridiplantae > Streptophyta > Magnoliopsida > Brassicales > Limnanthaceae > Limnanthes > Limnanthes douglasii. The sequence goes on from JAUPFV010000004.1 coordinate 55,840,946, forward strand.
AATTAATATCTAAACTGCTATTAAGTAAAAAAAAACTACTAAGTGTATCCTAAGTATACCCAATTCACCAAAAGTCCTATTTCGCTATCTATACCCAAACAAACACTCTTCTTTGCTGAATTTACTATCCAAATAGTATAGTTTCTTAAAAAATTTGAAACCTAATTCAAACTTCCTAAGAAAATCAAGAACATTCAAACTAAAACACAAAATCGATCATGTCGGAAGCAGAACTAGGGATCAGCGTGGAGGAGTTGATGTCGCTGGAGAGAAGGAATGATGATTTTTTGCCGGAAAAAGAGATTGAGTCGCCGGAGAAGGAGCCATGGTCGCCGGAACCGCCACCACTGTCGCCGGCAAAGGTATTCACGAACCCGACGGCCCATGCACCATCGGTTCCGGCCCATGGAACCGATGGTGCATGGTGCTGCAGCCGGTCGGTTCCACAGCCCCAGCACCACCGGTGCTGAGGCCAAGAACCGGTGGACCTGGGGCCTCAGTCAGCTCGGTTCTGAGGCCCCAGCACCACCGGTTCATGGCCTCAGCACCGGTGGTTCTTATGGCCGTGTCCGGCCGGTTCTGAGGCCTAGAACCACCGGTTTTAGGCCTCAGAACCTTGGATTTGCGCATGTTTTTCGAAAAAAAGCCTGATTTTTTTATGTTGTTAACTATACTTGAATGTTTATTGTGCTTTTTTGTTGTGTAACAGGGGACGGATGTCGCAAGTGGGACTGAGGCACCTTCCGCTACCGATTATAGTCATTTGTTCTTCATTACCGAGTTCTACACACACGACGCGTTGGTGAAATGGGTTACGAAGATCGGAAAACTTTATGGTATGGTTATCAACATAAATCGGCGCGACAAAGTAAACAGCAGAAAAAATCCGAGAGTTTATTTCCAGTGTGAGAGGGGGGGGGGAATATATTCCAAGGGTTGCAGAAAAAGACCGCAAACGGAAGTCTACAGGAACGAAAAAGATTGACTGCCCATTTCAGCTTCTCGGGTCAATGGTTGCCCCAGATCAATGGAAGTTAGAATTAAAATGTGGTACTCATAACCATGACACTTCTATACATCTAGATGGTCATTCTTTTGCTGGCCGTTTGAATGATGAAGAGATGGAGTATGTTGAACGAGCGACCTTCATTGGTACTAACCCCAGAGATATACTGAATGGTGTGAAGAAATTGAACGAAGATAATGTTTCTACCATGCGGACGATCTACAATGCACGACAGAAAAATCGGGTTCTAAAGAAGGCGGGTAGGTCACAACTTCAGTTCTTGTGGGGTGAGCTTAAGTCACATAATTATTATGAATGGCATAAATCTGGTGAAGACGATGGACAAATCATTACAGATTTGTTTTTTGCCCATCCTGTCAGTGTTGACCTTTTGCGCACATTTCCGATAGTTTTGATTATGGATAGTACATATAAAGTGATACGATATGGTATGCTATTTTTCGACATAGTGGGTGTGACGTGTACTGGATTGACTTTCTGTGCGGCATTTGCCTTCATGTCGGGTGAGAAGTTAAACAACTTCAAATGGGTATTAGAGTGTTTGAAATCGTTGATTTCCGTTCATGGAATTGAAGAACCGCGGGTCATCCTAACCGACAGAGATTTAGCATTGATGAATGCTATAGAAGTGGTATTCCGAGAGACAACGCATATGGTATGTCGCTGGGACATTAACCAAAATGTTCTAGGGCAAACAAGAAAGCACTTCCGCGAGAAAAGTTATCATAAAGAATTTGTTAGTGCTTGGCAGAAGATTGCGTATAGTGAATCAGAGATTGAATTCAATCACGCCAGACGGGATATGCTATTGGAGTACAAAGATTACCCTAAAGCAATTGAATACACTGAAAAATCGTGGCTCGATAAGTACATGGACAAATTTGTTGTTTGGAAGACGAACAAAAACATGCATTTGGGACATTGCACAACAAACCGCGTCGAGAGTGCTCATTCTAACCTAAAGCGTTACATACGTACGAGTAAATTAAACTTCGAGTTATTTTGGGGGAGGGTTCATTCGCTTGTTGAAATCCAACATGCTGCCATCAGGTCGTCGTTCGAGAAAAGTCGTTACATAGCACTGCATAAGTTTGCGGATAAACTGTTTGATGAGATTCGAGGCAAGGTTTCCCACGTGGCGTTAGAACTATTTTTCTTTGAAGTAGAGAAGGCCGAAGATACCAAGATGGTCGCTATTGAAGATGGGCCGGATGTTAAAGACACTGGCGAGTGTATATGCGCTGTAAAATCTACCCATGGTATACCTTGCTATCACCATGTCCGCAAGTGGCGTAAAGGTGGAATGTCTGCCTCTCTAGATGCTTTTCACATCCACTGGACAAGGTTAGAAATAATGCCTCGTACATTCCGTACGACCATGGAAATTCTCAAAGATGATCTGCTAAAGCTAGTTAGCGATGTTATGGATACGAAAGATGAAAGCCGTATCAAACATATTTACAAGAAATGGTTTGAAGTTGTTTATCCTGAAACATCGTCATTGCTAGAGCCATTGGAGAAGCAGAAACACCGAAGCCGCCCACAGGTGAAAAGAAAGTTAGTGGTGGATACATCATCCACTAAACGGGACATGAGCGGATGGGAGTACCCGCTAAAAGAGGATGAAGCTAGTCATGACGCAGTCATGCAGTCTTTAAAACCAACAAAAGTTAAAAAGAGTAAAGCAGTTGGTAGTGAATCAACGATTCGGGCAGATGTGCCTAGAGTACCTCGTACTCGTACTCGTACCTCTTCCATTGCCTTGCTAGGTAGCAACATCGTACAACCGTCCATTGATCGACTCACAGAACTAATACATGATCCGAAAGTTTTTTTGCGTTGGTTTCCGATTCACTTCAACCCTTTTATATCGGGTATTAATGATGTTAAGCCAGATGGACATTGTGGATATAGAGCAGTTTCATTCGGGTTGTATGGTCATGAAGAAGGTTGGCGAGGTGTTCGGAAGGCAATATACGATGAGCTAATGGAAAACTACGACACATATAGCAAGATTTATAACGGTAAAGAGGATTACCTGAAGGTTGCAGAAAGTATAAACTACTACGAGACACCAGCATCACCCAAATATTGGATGACAATGCCTGAAATGGGTATTACGATTGCAACCAAGTTCAAATGCATTGTTCATTTTGTGTCACTCGTAGGGAATCACAACTGTAGTCATACTTTTTTACCTCTGCGCGGTAAGCCTCCCATTATGGCCCAAAGACGTGAGATTGGGTTTGGATTCGTCGATACTAACCACTTTGTCAATGTAAGTCATTCGATATATGGTTATGTTTTTTCTCACCACTATATTACTCAATTGTTGATTCTAATTTAAGTACCTATGAAACAGCTATCAATCAAGCCCCTTTGCCATTGCGCACGCATACATCCTACGTGGCAGAAGTTGAAGAGCGAAGAGGCTACGCATTGGGAGCTACCATTAGTTGGTCGCTGCAAGAAATATACGGAACTCGAAGGTAGAAAGCCAGTTAGTTCATTCCCAGAAGTAACTCATCTTGACGAGTTTGTTTAGTAGGTTTATGTGTTTCGGTCGGGTTTATGTTATTGTTTCGAACTCTTCTGTGTCTTTTGGTCGCTTTACGTCATTTGTAAGGATTTATGATGTTTAGAACTTTGTTTTACTACATCGTTTTGGTTGTTTTGGTCTTTCTCTTTTATTGCATTAATTCATTCAAATTACCAACTTATAAGGATAAGCCAATAATCATTTCATAACTAAAATAAAACATCACAAACAAGCAACAACAACATATTCTAAACATTAGTACATAACTTGATATAGAACAGACAGTTAGTCAAAATCGTAGCCTCCATTGTCGCTGAGAATACGCACTGTTTCCTTCTTCATGGCAATTTGAGAATAAACGTATTGTGCCATTTCCAAAGACATATAGTCTGTGATCATTAAACCGAAGGAGTCGAACGCTTCATTCCTGACTTCTGGGGGCTCGTTAAACACCAAGAACATCGGTCCACTAGTTATAGACTTGTACCTAGTGGCTACCTCTTGACGAGTACGAGATCGAGGCATTTGTCTAGATGTAGACATTTTGCCGTACATGAAATACATCATACACAAAACTTCATCAAAGAACTCATCGGCATTATCGTCCGGCCGTTTGAACTTCACAGATTTCGCAGCCTTGAGCAGATGAGCATCATCAAACACACTCCAACCCATTATGTCAGTGGTACCCATGGTGCACAGGCTACTGTACCATGGATACGCAGTAGTGTGCACCATAGGTACCACTGACTGCGTACCCATGGTGCAATTTAACTTGTATTTTTTTTTTAAATTTGTTTTGGGTTTATGGTGTTTTTTTTGACAAGTTTATACCTGAATGTTATGGTGTTTTGGTGTTATGGTGTTATGGATTTTAAGTGAATGAATTACTATTATAATGTTAATTTTTGACGAATTGAATATGAA